>CM038144.1:38433650-39678139 GCA_021437245.1 Aegilops speltoides | reverse complement strand
ATGTGACTTAAATCGTCTCCAGATCCGGAGGCCGGACATAAGTCCCTTGAAAATTGGCCCCGAAGCGTCCTCAAGTTCCTCCCAACTTCCAATTGAATTTTCGGGAGGCTTTTCAACCGGTGTCGAGTTGGCCCTTCACTTGAGGGAAGGTATTTGATGGCGTGGAGGTCATCCCCACAAGCCATGTGTATATGCAGGATAAAATCCTCTATCCAGCACCCGGGTCTGTCGTTCGTCAGATGTTTCTATGTTCACTGGTTTAAAACCTGTGGAAATTCATGGTCCAAGATTTCTTTGGTGAATCACAGGTGAGCAGCCCTTCAGATCCGGACGTCGTGGCATGCCATCGGCTGTTGTTGTGTCCGGTGTTTATTCCTAACTGGTATCCAATCGGTATGATCATTTTGGTGACCATAGTCCCGCACCAGGGTGTGTCCTTTAGATCCATAGATGGACCTATCTGCGCCGGATTTCTTATCCAGGAGCTCGCGTAAATTGTGTTCGGCATCGGTAGCTGCTCTGTCGCGGTTATGAAGTGGTTTGTCCGGCCTCCTAGCCGTGTTGTCATTTGGTGGAACGGCCTCGTCGTCGAATTCTCGTAGCGCACTATGCGTTTTGGGTAGTTTCTTTGTATGGCGATCGATACGCCTTACTTTTCTTGATGTTCAGCACTTTATTCCATCTGCGATTTATTGTTTCTGGCGGCCTTTAGCCGCTTGCTTCGTTCTTTAGACTTCTTGCGTGGCCATAAGCCTTTCGTGGAGGTTATCTCGCTCCAAGCGTGCTTTTCGATGATGAATGCATCGTCATCCCGGACGAGTTCTTGTCCCGGGCGGTTAGATTAATTCGCCCCTTGGGATCATTGTGATCGGACCTCGCCCGAGCTGTGTCGGCGTGACTCGCTCATCCCGCCCATTGCCGGGTCCATATGGTCGTTGTTGCCTTCGGAGTTGATCGGGGTGCGATCTTTCCGCGCTCTTGTCGCTATTTTTACCGTTGCTGGACTTGGAGCGGCGCTCGCGCGCCGCTTTTGGCTTTTGCCGGGGTTTTATCTTCGGATTGTCGCCGCCCTCCTTGGGCGGTTCACTTTGTATATATCAGATGACGAGGTGGTAGTCCAAATAGCCTTGATGATTCTCGAATCTTCTCAGCATCGCCGCCCATACCGTCGATGTCTTCGGGGTTGAAGTCAAGCACGTATGATACATCGTCAATAGTGGCAATGAAGTGGGTGGTGGGTGGGCAACGAATTCCTCCGTCGCCTGCTTCCCACTCAAGCCGGACATAGTTCGGCCAAGAGTCTCCTGACAAAGTGAGAGACTTTAACGAGTTCAGCATGTCGCCAAAGAGCGAGTGGTGGAAGATAACCGTGGCGGTGAACTCCATTACAGGAGCCCATCCAGGTTCGGCGGGCTCAGGAGCGCGCGGACTGGAACCTACAGCCAGACGCGAGTCCGGGGGTCCGGTGTCAAAGGCTTCTTTAGGGGTGAGGCCTGTGTTCGGCTCTAACACCGATGAGTGTGCGGCCTGCGGGACGGGGTCCATCCACCCATCCTTGGGCAACGCAATCTGCTCCGGATTTAGGTCCGGGGCTACTGTGGGGGTGATATCCCAAGCATTGTCCAACAACAGGTCTAAGCCGTGCTCATCGCGACTGTCCGGCGCTCCTGGCACAGGCCCGAATCCGTCAAAGATCAAGTCTCCGCGGATATCCGCCGTGTAGTTCAAGTTTCCAACTCGACTCTGTGGCTGGGGCGAGGCTGCCGATCCGCTCCTGGGCCAAGCGAATTTGCCAAGAGCGCCGGGTGAACACGAAGATCTGTCCGGGGAGAAAAGTCTCACCCTGGACCATGTTGTTGATGATTGAAGGAGCCATCAAGCCTTGCAGCAACGACACACAGGAACTCTCAATGAAAGCACAAATGTCGGTGTCAAAACCGGTGGATCTTGGGTAGGGGGTCCCGATCTGTGCGTCTAGGGCTGATGGTAACAGGAGGCAAGGGACACAGTGTTTACACAGGTTCGGGCCCTCTCGATGGAGGTAAAACCCTACTTCCTGCTTGATTGATATTGATGATATGATTAGTACAAGAGTTGATCTACCGCGAGATCGTAGAGGCTAAACCCTAGAAGCTAGCCTATGATGGTTATGATTGTGATCGTCCCTCTAAGGACTAAACTCTCCGGTTTATATAGACATCGGAGAGGGCTAGGGTGTACATGGAGTCGGTTACAAGGAAGGAAATATAATATCCAGATCGCCAAGCTTGTCTTCCACGCAAAGGAGAGTCCCATCCGGACATGGGACGGAGTCTTGAGTCTTGTATCTTCACGCCCCAACAGTCCGGACAAAGTATACAGTCCGGCTGTCCGGATACCCCCTAATCCAGACTCCTCACTCGAAGTTCAAGAACGCCAGAGTGCTGCAAAGTAATCGCCGGGTTCGTTAGAGCCCAACGCCTCGCTTGGGTTCAGTTAGAGCCAATGCCTCGCACACACGCACATACGTGTATGAGAGAAACGCGCATCGCTCGGCCCCCGACCACCCACCGTAACCGGGAACTCCCTGAAATTTTCCTCGCCTTCGCTTCTACCACGGTTTTTCCATCATGGATGGCCCAAAGTGTCGTGGGAAACGAACACCTATGGGGCAGGGCCCCTTTCGGTCCGGCAGGGAGCAGAGGCCGCACGAAGAGTGGATCGAGGCGAAGCACGCGAGCGAAGTTTACCCAAGCTTCGAGCTCTCCGAGAGATAATACTCCTACCGCTGCTTTGTGGTTGTATTATGTTCTTGCTCGAGAGCGCGGGAGTGTTCTGGTTTCAATGAGTCGAACCCCCCTACGCTATGCATGGGCCTCCTTTTATAGGCTCAAGGGGTCACCGGCTGTAGCAACGCATGCAGGGTAAAAGTGTAAAGTGTGGTTGGTACAACCGCTTTACAAAGGCACCCAACCTAACTCGACAAGGGACAAGAGCATTTAATGCCCATTCGCCGCGCCAAACAAAGGCGAAAAAGTGACCGTTAGGCGCCACCGCTCGCCACGATGGCCATCTTGTCATCTCCGCCACCACCAGACCGCTTGGCTGCACAGCTCTCGCCACGCATACCGAACGGTCCTGGAGGCACATCGCCGACGGATGTGCCGGAGCGTGCACAGAGTGGTGGCCGCCTTGGCAAGCGCCTTTGCCGCCGCCGTTGTCTTGTTGCGCCGGAAGCTTGTCGCCGCCGGGTCTTGCCGGGATGTGCGGCGCGTCGTGGCAAGTTCCTTGAAATGCCTTGGTTGGCCTTCCCGGCAAGCTCCTCTTGCCGGGGCTTTGTCCTTCCCGGCAAGCTCCTCTTGCCGGGGCCTTGTCTCCTTAGTTAAAACACTTTGTTCTTGAATGGCTCCAAAAGGAACCACGGAGGACCTTGGCGGGCACCCGGCAAGCCTTGCCGCATGACGCCGCAGATCGCCTGCCGGCACAAGTTCGGGATACTAAGGTACCCCTACTTTAGTACACCGACAGAGCCCTCGCACTGGGCCACACACGGTGTCTGGTCCAGCTGTTGGGCCAGCCCAAACAGCACGGGCACGCGCCCGGGTCCACACCGATCTAACTCAGATCCACCGCGCCCTCAGAATTCAAGGCACGCCAAATGCGCGCCGTGGAGAGATCGTGGGTGATTCTTTATTCGGAAAAGCATAACGCTCGCCTCCTCCTCTTTATAAACAGGGAAACAGGCAGCTCCCCACCTTCACCACTTGCGCCCAATCTCAAATCTCCGCCGCCTCTTCGCTCTAAAGCCGAAGAGAGCAGCGCCCGCTCCCCATCGCCGCCGCCGCCGCTAACGCCTCGACCTCCCACCGCCCCCGCCATGGCTCAAGACCGGAAGGGCGCTGGTCGCCGAGGCGCTGCGGCTTGAGGCGCCTGCGGAAGGAGCGGCAACCTTCCCCGAGCTCTCCGCCAAGGAGCTGAGGGAATGGTTCTATCTCTTCACGTCGATGGAGACGCGCGCATCCGCGCACGCAGGTACTCTCCGCTGCCGCTTCCACTTCGAAACGGGCTCCAAAAGGATACCCCTTCCTCGCACTGTTCTTCTATTGCGGGCTCTGCCCGCCCTTCTTTGAATTCTTTTGTGATATCATGAACACCTACGGGTTCCACCTCCTTGATTTCACCCCCAATGTTGTTCTGACCATGGCGGTTTTCGCACATCTCTGCGAGAACTTTGTCGGAATCCACCCAAATGTAGCCCTTTTCTGCCACTACTTCATGCCCCGAGTCGAGAGAGGAGAGCCCTTAGCTGGCGGGATCGCCTGGATCTCGAGAGCCAGCATGAAGGAGGTATATCTGGAGGGGGAGCTCCGCAGCAAACGGGAGGAGTGGAGAGCGGAATGGTGTTGGATCGTTGATGAGAACCCGCAGCCGTTCACTGCCATGCGCCAAACCTCAAAGAAGGCGCGGCAACGATTGAGTGCCCTCGCGCGACGATGCTAGATCAAGATCGCCACCACCCGGATCTTGCGACTTAGGCTTTCCGGCTCATCAGGCGCTGTTGGCGCGGACTTTTTCGCCGCCAGACGCTTCTCCGCAGAGAGGGGAGACCCGCTTGGCTGTTCGGGGGTCCGGCGGACATCATGAGGCTGCGCCCGGGCCTCAACTTCAATTTCACTGTTTTGGAGTTGGATGGGATGCTCAAGGAGCTGTTCAAGCATAACCCCAATCATCCCGAGTGGTTCAGCCGCCGAGGGCGTCGCCCTCACAGCAACAACTCGCCGATCGCATCCGCGGTAATGATGCCGGAGTGCGACTCGCATGGAATCATTCCAACTTGGTAGGAGCCCGCCGACGACGTCGTGCAGCAGTTCTTCGATAGCTTGGTGGAGGTGGCGGTCCACGCCGACGAGCAGAGGAGCCTCACCCGTGATACCACCGAAGATGAGATGCGGCGCATCGCCAAAAGGGCGGAAGAGGCGGCGGCTGCCGCCGCCGTGGGCGAGTTTGGGTTTACTGTGGAGGAGGCAGAGGCAGCTGCGGCGGCAAGCCTTGCCGGTCGAGATGAGCTCGTCGGGGAAATCGTCGGCGAGGGAGGGTCCAAAGCCGAATCGAGCGAGCCTGCCGAGGATGCAAGCGGCCGGCCGTCTTCAAGCAACTTGTCGCAAGCGGAGCTCCCAGTGCAGCCCCCAGCTCCACCAAGAAGGCGCCTCACAGACCGAGACATAGCAGTATGCAGCATGTGTCAACAGCCGCCGCCATGGGACACGCTTCCACCGCGACAAGCACCGCTGCCGCAAGAGCATTTCACACCGCCCCGCAATCGGAGCGGGTCCCGCTGGCCGCCGCTCGATCCTGCTGCAGCTCCCGCCAAGCGCCAAGGAGTTTACCTCCGCCTCGTCAGGCTGAAAGAGTAACGATTCGACCTCTCGCGCTCAGCTCCGACGAGGAGGAAGAAGAAGAGTAAGTTTCTCTGTTGTGTTTGTATTTCTTCAATTCTTGTTGTTTCTTGTCCTGTGTCTGATCTCCTTTCTTCTGAACCTTGTTCCTTTTCAGGACTCTGGCCCAGAGAGCCGCGAAGAGAGCCAAGGTCCCCGTGGTTGTCGTCGAGGACGATCCCGCTGTGACGACAGAGGGTGCGTCCGAGACTACCTTGTCGGACCCGGCAATCACTTCTCGAAGCAGCCCCCAGCGCAGCAGCGTAAGTATATAATTTTACTTCCTGCTGTCAGGCGTGCATGGGTGTTCTTTCTTTGCTGATATCTTGACTATTGGTTTGCTTGTGTAGGAGCAGAACAGCCCCACCAAGAGCCTCCAGAAGCCGCCCCTGAGGTACTCCGCCAAGGGAGGGTTCCCCGGAAAGGGAGCGTTCCCCGGCAAGGGAGAAGTCCCCGGCAAGGAAGGAGTCTCCGCAAGGGGCAGCACCAGCGACCCCCCGGTGGTGGAGCCCATGACCGTGGATCCCAGTACTGGTAACTTCCCTTGCTTGAAACTTCCCTTGGGTTCTCCTTTTTCTGATTCTTTTTGGATATTTGCTTGACCCTTCTCCCTCTTCCGTCTGCCAGATCCACCATCCATAGAGCCGACGGAGACTGAAGCCACCGGCGAGAAGAACGCGCGCGGCAACACTGAGGATGCCGCCGCCACCGAAGAAGAGGCCGGCGCTGATGATCCCGCCGACAAAGAGGCCGCCAAGGCTGCCGGCGCAGAGCCGGGCGAGGATCCGCGATCGATCGACGACCACTGGGCCGCAGGAGCGCAAGGCGCCACGCCGACCGCCGATCCTTCCGCCACGACGAGCGCCAGTTCAAGAGCCCCAGCCCGGCGCTTACTTGAAGGCGGTGACGGTATCTTCATCAAGCTCCCCGGCTTCGAGCCTCGTGGCTCGGGCCAAGGAGAAGCTTTTGACGGAGAAGTGCTAGCCTCCGCTTGGTTGACAATGGTCGACGCGCAAGCAGCAGCAGGGGCGAGCCCGAGGAGGAATAGCTGCCGCGAGGTTGCTATCACTCTACCGTGCCCGACAAGCCAAACTGGAGTCCCGGGAAGCGCTTGTCGCGCAGGCGGGAGTGGACATTGAGAAGCATGCAGAGGAGCTCCAGAGCCGCAACCAGGAAGCCCTCCGGTCCATCGCAGAGGAGAGGACGCAGCTTGTCGAGGCGCGGAAGGCCTTCCTCCTCGAGAAGGCAGAAGCCGAAGAGCAACAGCGGCTTGCCGCCGAGGAGTAGTCCGTGCGGGAAGGTGAGCTGACGCAGCGGAAGGTCAATCTGGACAGCTATGAGGAGGATCTTGCTGCTGCGAGAGACAATTGGCGGGCCTCAAGGAAGCGGGATGCCTGCCGCATTGCCGAGGCCGCCAAGAAGGAGCTGGAGGAGAAGGTGACGCAGCTAGAGGCCAATCTCAAGGCGAAGAATGAAGAGCTTGCAAGGCCCAACAAGGAAGGCGAGAAGGACGCCCTTGCCCATGGTGAGCTGCAGGGTCGTCTCTTCGAGAGGGGCAAAGAGCTGAGCGCCGCCAAGGACTCCAATGCCGATCTCGAGCTGAAGCTGGCTACGCTGACTGAGACACTGGATGGCGCCAAGAAGCAGGAGGAGGACTTGAAGGGGGAGATCAAGGCCAACGAGGCGGCACGACGAGGGCCGCCAAACCCGTAACACCTTCAGGGATACTGTGGAGCTCTGGACGGAGGGCCTCGTGAACATTGCCGCGGTGATCGACGAGGAGCTGGCGCAGCTGGACTTGGAGGGTTTCGGGTATTCCTCCGATGAGAACCTCCAGCCCAGCGCCAAGCTCACTCTATTCTTCAAGGCGGGCGACGGCCCTCCAAAGAACTCAAAAGGATCCCAAAGCAGCTGGCCGACGAGTCGCAGACGATCCGCGCCAGAGTTCTCGAGAAGGTGTTGGTGAAGGTGGTCTTCCGCAACCCAGCCTCAACCTCACCAACGCCCTCAAGAAGCTGCCATGGTGCTGATCTTGAAGAGCTCAAAGCCCTTGTCACGCCCATTGTGGACAAGGTGAATGAAGTCAGGAGGGTTGATGGCGGCCGCGTAGATTAGACCGCCAGTTTCTCCCTTTCCTTGCCGCTGCTAGACATGTTACGGGAACAATCTATTAGAGCGCGGCAAGTTATCTTTGTAATATAACTTTTATCTTGGGCAGTATTTGCTATGTTATCTCCTTTACTTGATTCCTTCCTTTGTATGCTTTTACCCTATGCTTTTAGGGAACTTGCTGCAGCACCCTTGCTGAGCGCTGAGTGCGAACATCGCAGCCTGTTTGGCGCTTGCTTCCGCAAGAAACCTTGTCGCAACTAGTCGCAGCACACTTAAGTTGTTGAGCGGACTCGAAACAAAGTAAGGGCACAACTAGCTACGAGTTGGTTCCTCCGCGCACAGGTTTTCCATACAAAGCACGGTCGTTCAAGGAAGATAACTTAAAAAAAAATTAAAACTGATTATGCTCAAACTTTGGCAACTTAGCTTTTCTGTCATTTGCGTCCCGGCAAGGCGATACTCGACGCCTGGTCCACACCATTATCTTCTCCTCCCGTGAACTTGTGGGCGAAGGAACCTTCCTTTTTTCTTTAGAAAAAGAAAGAAGAGAAAATAAAGATATGGAGCCTTAAGGCTCGTTATTGCTTACCGGGGGTAAGTGCTGCACAAAGTGTCA
Organism: Aegilops speltoides; assembly: GCA_021437245.1. Lineage (NCBI taxonomy): Eukaryota > Viridiplantae > Streptophyta > Magnoliopsida > Poales > Poaceae > Aegilops > Aegilops speltoides. The sequence continues at coordinate 39,669,997 of CM038144.1, read as the reverse complement.
GATAATACATGCAAAAAATGAAAAAGCATGAAATTTGACAAGATGTGGGGAGCACATGAGCTTTATTTATACACGGATCTCATACCGCTTTGTACAAAGGGTTACATGCAACAACGGCAAGGCTTGTACAAAAGGTGATTCCTGAACGGGTTCCAAACGCGCTTTACGGGTAAAACTTACGAAGATGCTCAATGTTCCGTGAGTTGCCCACGGAGAGCCATCTTCGGTCTCAAGGCGGACAAGCGCCAGCCTAGTGACACGCTTCCGATAAGGGCCTTCCCACTTTGACGCCAACTTGTTGGAATTCTTGGCGGATTGAACAGCCAAGAACAAGGTCGCCTTCCTCGAGACTTCGCATTAACTTTGCGGCTATGGTAGCGATGCAAAGCTTCTTTGGTATCGAGCAGCTCGACAAAGAATCAAGACGATCTTCCTCAAGGAGCGCAGGTCATCTTGTCCCAGCTGCTCTTGCTCAAGCTCATCATAAGCGAGCACTCGAGGCGATCCAGATACGAGTTCCGTGGGGAGAACCGCCTCGCTCCATAGACTAGAGCGAAGGTGTCCGCCTGGCTCGATTTGGTGTCGCCTCGACGACCAAAGAACCACCGCAGCTCCTCGATCCAGCTTCTTTCCGCACTTGTGCAACTCGTCGAAGTCCTAGTCTTGAGCCGCGACAAGACTTCAGCGCTTGTTCTCTCCGCTTGACCGCTGCTTTTCGGGTGAGCAAGCGGTTAAGCGGCACCTTGGCGCCAAGATCTTGGACGTCTCGCATGAAGGTGCGACTCAGGAATTGCGTGTCGTTGTCGGTGATGATCCTGTTAGGGACTCAAACGGCAAACAATCGACCAAGAACTTGATGCACGACCGTGCCGCCACTTTCTCATCGCTTCCACTTCCACCACTTTGTGAACTTGTCGATTGCAACGCATAAGTACTCAAAGCCCCGACACTTCGGGAAAGGGGCCGAGGATGTCGAGCCCCTGCACCGAAAATGGCCAGATAAAGGGATCGTCTGGAGAGCTTGAGCTGGCTGGTGTATCTCGCTGGAATGGAACCGCACTTTTCACACTTGGTTACTTGTGCGCTTGCATCTCGGAGAGCTGTCGCCAAAAGAAACCTTGCCGGAATGCTTTGTCGGCAATTGTTTGGCGCCAATGTGATGACCACATATGCCTCCATGTATCTCCGCCAACAGCTTCGCATCCATCTTCCCGGGAATGCACATCAATTTCACTCCGCTGAATCTTCTTCGCATAAGATGTCGTCGACAAACCGGGTACATACTTGATTGCCGGGCTACTTTCTCCGCTTCTTCTTGCTCTTGGGAAGTTCTCCGCTCAAGGAAACGGACAATCTGTTGTGCCCATGCCGGAGCTTATGCTCGACAACAAGGACTAAAGGCACATATGCTGCTGCGGGAACATCCGCTTCTACGGCAAGAACCTGCGGCTCAGCCGGAGCGTGATGTTTCCCGGCAAGCTTGCCGGAGCAAAGCTTGTCGGGAGCGTCTGCTTCGACGGAACAAACCCTAGGGCTTGCTGGAGCAAACTGCCCCTCAGCATCCTTGGCGTTGATCTTGGGGACCTTCTTGGCGGCGGCTTCGGGGAGCTCTGCCGGAAAATAATCACCAGAAACCAACTTCCTCTTCTTGCTCTGTCTAGTTGATGGTGTTACAGATGGTTGAGTCAGCTTGAGCACAAAGATCCCTGGTTCCATAGGTAACTTTAATGCAGCGCATTTTGACAGGCCATCGGCAACGTCGTTCTGGGCTCTCGGAACATGTTCCATCTGCAGGCCGTCAAAATGCTCTTCTAACTTTCTCACTTCATCAATGTAAGCTTCCATCAACGGACTCTGATAATCTTTGTTTACTTGGCGAACGACAAGCTGCGAGTCACCCCTATCAATAAGCTTCTTGATCCCAAGGTCTGCCGCGATCCTGAGTCTGGCAAGCAAACCTTCATACTCTGCAGTATTGTTCGTCGCTTGCTCCTTGGGAAAGTGCATCTCGACCACGTACTTGAGGTGCTCTCTCGTGGGTGCAACAAGTAACACGCCCGCACCGGCGCCTTGCAGCGAGAAGGCACCATCAAAGTACATGATCCATTCTTTGCTTGCTTCCTTGACGGGGATGCTCGTTTCCGGCATTTCTTCATCAGGTGTTGGCGTCCATTCTGCTATGAATTCTGCCAATGCTCGGCTTTGGATAGTTGAAGTACTCTCAAACTTGAGGCCAAAGCTTGACAGTTCCAGTACCCACTCGACAATCCTGCCTGTTGCTTCTGGATTCTGCAATATCCTCTTCAACGGAAAGCGAGTGACAACTGTGATCTCATGTGCTTGAAAGTAATCGCGTAGCTTCCTCAAGGCCATGAGACGGCCGAAAAGCAATTTCTGCACACCAGAGTACCTTGATCTAGCCCCCTGCAGAAGGGAACTGACAAAGTAAACTGGGCGCTGCACCATCTTCTTCTGCTTCTCTTCTTGTAGCTGCACAAGTCCATCCTTGTCGGGACCAGAGCTTGTCGGGAAGCCCCCTGCTTGTCATTGGACGCACTTGCCGTGGTCGCTGGCTCATCATCCGCCTCCCTCTCCGCTACTAACGCAGCACTAACCACTTGATTGGTTGCCGCTAGATACAGCAACAACTTCTCTTGTGGCTTAGGTGCGACAAGTATTGGAGTGGAGGACAGCTATCTCTTCAAGTCCTGCAGCGCAGCCTCCGCTTTCGGAGTCCATTTCATTGGACCTGCCTTTTTCAATATTTTGAAAAATGGCAAGGCACGCTCAGCAGACTTAGAGATGAACCTGCTGAGAGCAGCCACGCAGCCGGCAAGCCTTCGTACATCCTTGATGCGCTTCGGTGCTTCGATCTGCTCAATGGCCTTGATCTTGTCGGGATTGGCTTCAATCCCCATCGAGATCTGAAGAACCCGAGAAGCTTGCGGAAGGGACTCCAAACACACACTTCTCGGGGTTGAGCTTGAGGTTGATCTTGCGCAGATTTGCAAAGGTCTCGTCCAAATCTTGGATCAGAGCTGCTCTGTCTTTGCTCTTGACCACTATGTCATCCATGTAAGCTTCTACATTTCGTATGGCGTGGCTCAAAAGCTTCGTGAACTACCCTTGCAAATGTTGAACCAGCATTCTTTAGTCCAAAGGCATCCGTACAAAACAGTATGTGCCACATGGAGTGATGAATGCGGTTTTCTCCTCATCCTCTTCTGCCATGAAGATCTGATGATATCCTAAATATGCATCAAGAAATGAAAGCAAATCACATCCTGCCGTGGAGTCGGCGATCTGGTCAATGCGAGGCAAGGGAAATGGATCTTTGGGACAAGCTTTATTAACATCAGTGAAGTCAATACAAAGCCTCCATTTTCCGTTCGCCTTGCGCACGACTACAGGATTGGCCAGCCACGTAGGATGGAGCACACCTCCGACAAGGCCTCGCTGCTTCCAACTTCTTGATCTCTTCCGCAATGAATTCTTGGTGCTCCACCGCTTGCTTTTTGACTTTCGCTTGACGGGCGCGCAGTGAGGACAGACGGCAAGGTGGTGCTCAATTACTTTCCTGGGAACACCGGGGATGTCAGACGGTTGCCATGCAAACACGTCGACATTTGCCCGTAGGAAAGAAACGAGCGCGCTTTCCTATTTAGGGTCAAGCGTGGCACTGATGGTGAAGGTACCACCAGTGCCGTCCTCCTTGGCGGCCACTTTCTTGGTCTCTGGTGAAGCTGTCTTTGTCTTCTTACACTTGCAGGTGGAGCTCGATGGTGCGTCCTCGACGGTAGCGCAGCACTCCAAAGAGGTGCGCTTGCCGGAGTGGGCATCAGAGCTCTTGCCGGACTTGGTCTTCTTCTTCCCCCCGGGAGCTTCAGCGGCAAGTGTCTTGCGATCGTGCATGCTGCCGCTTCCCAGAGATCTTGTCAAGGCTGAGATAAGGGCATCTTTCTTGTCTCCGTGGACGAGATGACACTTATCGGACCCGGCATCTTGAGCACGTTGTAGGCATAGTGAGAGGCTGTCATGAACTTGGCGAGCGCTCGACGGCCGAGTATCCCATTCTAGGGCAATGGGAAATCAGCAACGTCAAAAGTGACTTTCTCTGCTCAAGTTCAGCTCGCTTCAAACGTCATCGGCAACGTGATCTTCCCTTCGCTTGCTCTTTCCTGATTGATTCCTTGAATGTACCGTCTCTTCGAGCTCATTGTCGGGATCCGAGCTTCGAGTACCGCGGAGGAGATCAGATTCAAGCCGGCCCCGCCGTCAACTAGCATCTTTGTGACCTTGAGGTTGCGGATAGTTGGTGAAACCAACATCGGCAAGCACCCGACCGCAATTATGCGATCAGGGTGGTCCTCAATGTCAAAGATGATAGGCGTGCTGGACCACTTCAGGAGCTTGCACGACTCAACTGGTGGTTCTGCTGCATTAACTTCCCGCACCCACTGTTTGAGCAGGCGGTGCGAAGTATGCAGAGAAGCACCACCGTCAACGCACAGGACCTCTGTGGCTTTCTGGAACTCCTGCTCGTCGACCTCATCATCATCCATCTCTTCGTCTTCATCGTTGTCTTCCTCCTTGTTGCGGCCGCGGGGAGGCATGTCTCCTTGCCGCTGCTTGGCCTTGCCGCGGCGTCCTACCCTGCCGGGACGCTTCTTGCCGGATCCGCCAGTACCTTCCTGGGCCTTCTCCTTGTCGCGTCGTCAGACTTCAGCTTTCGCTGCTCGACAAGCTATTCAACTTTCTTGCAACTTTGGAGATCATGGCCCTTGGTACGGTGGATCTTGCAAGATTGCTTGTCGGAGCGCCTCGCTTGTCGCCGCCGCCATGAGTTCTCGCTTCCTTGGCGCCACCTCCGTTGCGGATCGCTCGACAGCCTACCACATCTTTGCCTTTCCTTCTTCTGTTGTTCCGCCGCCGGTTTTTCTTTGCCGAGGCGGCATCCTCACTGTCAGATCCTCCTGCTCCTGCATTCTCCCCGGGGAGTTTCCTCCCTTCCTCAGCACGTGCACACTTGTAGGCTAGGGCATATAGCTCACTGACGTCTCTAATCTTGCACATCACCATTTCCTCCCGCATCCTGCGGTTACACACGTTCTGATGGAACGCGCTGATGACCGCGGCAGGGTGGACATCTGGGATGTTGCGCTGCACTTGGCTGAATCTTTGAATATACTTGCGCAGAGGCTCTCCTTCCTTTCGGGCGAAAGCAGATGAAGATCGCTCTCCCGCCATGGGGCTTGTGGTCACCGTGAAGGCACCGACAAACTGATGGCACAGATCTGCCCATGAGGAGATGGAGTTGTCCGGCAAGTGCATGAGCCAGGATCTGACATTGGGCTTGAGCACCAGTGGGAAGTAGTTGCCAAGGATCTTCTCGTCACGCCCCCCGGCAGCTTGCACCGTGATGGTGTAGATGCTGAGGAACTCCGACGGATGCAACCTGCCATCATACTTCTACCGTACATCCGCTTGAAGTTCTTGGTATGGGCCTTTGGACTTGCCGCAGCTCACGAGTGAACGCAGGGCAACCTATCGCGACTGACAAGTCACCCGTTCCTCGGGCGCATGCATATCGACGGTGGGCCCAGGCTGGTCGATTGCCGCCGCGCTTCTCTCCGGTGCTCGATGCGTGTACGAGCGTCCTCTTGCTGTCGTTCTTGAAGAACTTGGCGCTGATCGCGACGAGCTCGTGGATCTGATGATGCTGTGGAGTCAGTGTCGAGGTTGACACGGCGAGTCGGTGATCTTGGCCTTCGGGGCGGGGAGTGCACGGTGGTTGCACCCCCACTGGTCTTGTCGCCATCGGCTCGCGTCCGGCAATCTTGCCGCGGCCGCGACGCATTCGGCTGCCGCGGAGTGTCGCCGTTCGCGAAGCCGATGAGGCTCTGGATGGTGCCCTCCAATCGTCGATCTTGTCCGCTGTTGGAGGGTAATCCAGGAGCAGTTTGGCTCGAGCCAACGCTTCTTCTGGGGTCTTCGGTGGCAGTGGCAAACGGTGCGAGGAGCGGGATATGCTCGGACTTCTAACTCTGTTAGAAAGAGCAGGATCCCGTCCAGGCGACCGCGTCTTGCTCGTGCCAGCAGGTTGGCGTGCATGCTGGTCTTGAGCATCTCGAGATCCGCCAGCTCGATTTTGGTCCAATGAGCGTATGGTACCGCGAGTACCATGACGCTGCTGGCCCTGCACCTCTTGAGACGGGCGCGGTCCATGTACGGACGCCGAGGTTTCCGCGGCCTTGTCCTTGGACCTGGCGGTAGCATGAGCTCCCTCGTCGGCGCCCGTTCCTCCGCCGGCGTCAACCCCACCGCCCGTTTGCTCCGGTGGCGGTGGGATCGACATGGACGGAGCTGCCACCTCCGAAGCCTTCTTCTTCTTCTGTGGCATGTCGATGAAGATGATGAAACAGATGAAGATCTGGTTTGCGTGAACGCCGGATTGGGTTCACACAACCTCGACGCCCCCCTACCTCGTGCGCCAAAGATGTCGTGGGAAACAAACACCTATGGGGCAGGGCCCCTTTCGGTCCGGCAGGGAGCGGAGGCCGCACGAAGAGCGGATCGAGGCGGTTAACGCGAGCGAAGTTTACCCGGCCGGAGCTCTCCGAGAGATAATACTCCTACCGCCGCTTTGTGGTTGTATTATGTTCTTGCTCGAGCGTGGGAGTGTTCTAGTTTCGAATGAGTCGAACCCCCTCTACGTTGCACATGGGCCTCCTTTTATAGGCTCAAGGGGTCACCGATGTAGCAACGCATGCAGGGGTAAAAGTGTAAAAGGTGTGGTTGGTACAACTGCTTTACAAAGGCACCCTACCTAACTCGACGGCAGGGACAAGAGCATTTAATGCCCGCCCACGCCGCCCAAACAAAGGCGTAAAAGCGACCGTTAGAGGCGCCACCGTCGCCACGATGGCCATCTTGTCATCTCCGCTACACCTCGACCGCTTAGTCAGCCTGACCTCTCGCCACGCATACCGAATAGTCCCGAGGTGACACGCCGACGGATGTGCCGGAGCTGTGGCACAGAGTGGTGGCTTCGCCGCAGCAAGCGCCTTTGTCATGATCGTTGTCTTGTCGCGCCCGGAAGCTTGTCGCTCGCCGGGTCTTGCTTGGACGCGCGGCGTGTCGTGGCAAGTTCCTTGAAATGGCTTGGTTGGCCTTCCCGGCAAGCTCCTCTTGCCGGGGCCTTGTCCTTCCCGGCAAGCTCCTCTTGCTGGGGCCTTGTCTCCTTATTAAAACACTTTATTCTTGAATAGCTCCAAAAGGAACCATGGAGGACCTTGGCGGGCACCCAGCAAGCCTTGCCGCGGGATGCTGCGACTGCCCGTGCAGAAGTTCGGGATACTAAGGTACCCCTACTTTAGTACACCGACACAAAGAATGTCATGCAGCAGCGTCTCCGGCCCGCCCAGGACGAAGAGCCCATTTTCTGTCATGATTTTTTGTCATAGAAGTAGGATCCCACCACATCTATGATGATACCGGGTTTTGTCACAATTATCGTTATAGAAGTGTCATAAGTATGACAGAAAATTTCGTTTGGCCCAAAATGTCACGGATGTCTTTTTTTGTAGTGTGAACACCGTCAATCCTGCAACCTGGCGACCTTCATTCTTACCTCCATGCACGGACATCTATCATCCCTTGACGGCTAGGGTTTCGCTCGGGCATGATGGTGAACAGGAAAGATAAAGATTTGACAAGTTAGTATGCGAAGGTACTGCTTTTAAGGGCCACTAGGTACATTAATTGACTTAAAGTACGATACCACAAATGTTCAGAACATTGGAACACACAACTTCAACATAAATCAACCAAGTTTAGCTGAATTTAAATTATATAAATCATAATAAAACTGATCTATTCAAAATATCTCTTATGTTGCGCCTTCTCTAGTTTGCGTTGCATCATCTGTGTCTTCTTGATGTTTGCATGAATGGCACACATCACTCACCTCTCTTTTGCTTCTATCCGACCCTCCTCGATGAGGTCGACCCGTTAGCATACATTTAAGCATGCTTATGCGTCCATGCACGCGTACATGATTTGTTCATCATAGAGCTCCTCAGCCAAGCAGTTGTGATGGTCCTTATTCAACAAGTTCTTCTTCTCATGGTAGAATTCATCACTAATCTAGTGACTTCCCCAAGCGAATCCCCAGGCTTGTCTGCGTCATCCGGAACATCCCACTCGGCCTGGATGTCCTTGTAATTTATGACCCTGAAGCCCAAGGGCCGCAAGAGTTCTATGTCATGCCGACTCCCACTACTTAGGATGTGCATTTGGATTTCCCTAAACAGGAAGCAGTGAAGTAGCAGCAGAAAGTATTTCCCTTAGTTAAGAACCAAGGTTACAATCCAGTAGGAGTTTCACGCTGACAAACGTCAACACTACCTGCACACACGCACAACAAATACTTGTACCCAATACGGGCAAGAGGGTTGTCAATCCCCTTATACTCATTAACTGCAAGAATTAATTCTGTAGTGATGGATAGATAAATTGCAAAGTAAAATAAAAGATAAAAGGGAAGCAAGGTATCTTTAGGGTTTTAGTAAATATAAAGTGAATGGACCCAGGGGCCATAGCTTTCAATAGAGGTATCTCTCTCATAAGCATAGCAACGGTGGATAAAATTATTGTTGGGCAACTGATAGAAAAGTGCATAATTATGACATTATTCATGGCATGATCAATACGTAGGCATTACATCCGTGACAAATACACCGCAATGGTTCTACATCTACTACTATTACTCCACCCCTCGACCGCTATCCAACATGCATCTTAAGGTATTAAGTTCATAAACAACACAGTAATGGTTGGAGCATGATGACATAATGTAGACAAAGTAAGACCAAATAATATGTTCAAACCCTGTGGTTTTACCCTTAGTAGCAACAATATAATACGTGCCTCGCTACTCCTCCAGTCATAGAGAGAGGACACCGCAAGATTGAACATACCACAAAGCACCTCTCCCACTAAAGATAAATCAATCTAATTGGCCGAAATAGACGCATAGATCAAAGAGAAATACAAAGCTATAAAAATCACACATAATAAAAGTTCAAAAAAAGACTCAATTACTTTCATTGAATAATATTATCACAAACCACAATTCATCAGATCCCAAAAACCACACCATAAAAGGACTACATCAGATCGATCTTCGAAGAGAACATTGTATTTAAGATCAAAGAGAGATAGCCATCTAGCTACTGCTATGGAACCATAGGTCCAGTGGGAACTACTCACACATCAAAAAGATGCAGATCCGACCATGACTAAAGATGTACACGTCAGTGTTATTGGAAACTCTTCATCTATGGTTAGCATATGTTTACTCTCTCTCTCTCTCTCTCTCTCCCTCCCCTCCCTCTCTCTCTCTCTCTCTCTCTCTCTCTCTCTCCCTCTCTCTCTCCCTCTCTCTCTCTCTCTCTCACAAATCGTTCGACTAAGGAGCCGCTCACGACAGACAACGTTTTGCTAGGACCCATTTGAGATGATGGTAAAAGTACCCCAAGATCTCATCCTAATCGACGAGTTCTCCTTGCGTTGTTTTTAAACTGCCCCCTCATATCCATATTACTTGTCACTCAAATGGATGATCTAGTGCTAAAATACATCCACATATATCCGTTGGAGCGACAAGTAGTATGGATCAATCAGAGGGAGTACAAGAATTAAAAAAACTTTGGGTTCTTATTTGGGTTAGGGTTCTTATGCGCCCCTGGGTTAACACTGCATGTCATTCTAGCTAGGGTTCATTGGTTGCAGATCGTTCATGTAACCTTTGAGTATATATTCTCATGATTAAGTCGGTATGTTTTCTCAAGACATTTTTGGTCTCAACTAATCCATTCTCACACTATAAAGATTGCTAGTTCCTTTCCTAGATCGTAGAATCTGAACATGCTGAACCTCCCCAAATTACACCTCTTATTTAATCACCAGTCGCGTCCCCTTCAAGAAAGAAGACGTCGTCTCCTATCACTCAATTATTCCCCAGGTACCCCATAAAATTTGCACGTGTGCCTATATTGGCAAATCTAATTAGTTTTCCATATTAAAGTTATTGTTGTTTTTATAAATATAGAATTCACGGTTCTTAATCGGGTTAAGAATGCTGGTGAGTCCAGTTAAGGTTCTAATTGTTAGTTCATTATCTTGATCAAAGAGTAATTAGGCACGTGTTTACTCATTTTGGCACCAATATTTAAAATTATCATCGTCTCATTTTTCGCCTACTATCAACTACCGATCATTGCAGCAGATGTTGACAAGTCAACAACGGGATGGGAGAAGCATACATACCGAATGAAGAAGAACTTGTATCAACAATAAAAGCTTATCGACTTACTAGTTTGGCATTCCCGTTGTATGATAGATTACCCATCTTTATCAGATCTATGACCTCGTGGTCCTTCACATAGATGTACACACCATGAAGAAGTGATTGAAAGTGGCACTGAAAGTGAACAAAAAGATGCAGATCCGACCACAACTAAAGATGTACAGGTTAGAATATGTTTACTTTCTCTATCATGTGTCACCGGATGTAAATTGTGCACTACAATCTAATGTTTTCAACTACATTATGGCAGGAATATTATCGCCATCAACTGGAAGCAGTGAATAAGGGTCTACATGTGCTTCTTTAAGAGTTCAAACAACTCATCTCTCTTAATGCATATGTTTTACTCACCTCAAGAAAATCAAAATGAAAACGGGTTCACCTGGTGAATAGGCCAACTCTTTTCTGTAAACACTTCCTTACTTTTGACCTTTGTTCATCGTGCCACTTCATATTGCGGGAGATGCGTCTATAGCTTTTGGAATTTGTAGGGTAACGTAGCATGCAATTTCAAAAAAATTCCTACGCTCACGCAAGATCTATCTAGGAGATGCATAGCAAAGAGATGGGGAGTGTGTATACATACCCTCGTAGACTGAAAGCGGAAGCGTTTGACAACACGGTTGATGTAGTCGAACTTCTTCTAGCTCCGACCGATCAAGTGCCGAACGTACGACACCTTCGAGTTCTGCACAAGTTCAGCTCAATGACGTCCCTCGTCCTCTTGATCTAGCAAGGTGTCAAGGAAGTAGATGAGTTCCATAAGCACTACGGCATGGTGACAGTGATGGTGATGTGATCCGTGCAGGGCTTCGCCTCAGCACCGCGAGAATATGATCAGGGGTGTAAACTGTGGAGGGGGCGCCGGACACGGCTAACAATTGATGTTGTGTGTTCTAGGCGTCCCTCCCCACGTATATATAGGTGGGAGGGGGAGGGGAGCATCAAGGGTCCGCCCCAAGTAGGAGGAATCCTACTTGGGGTCCTCCCCAATTCGACATCCCCCCTTCTATATTTGCCGGAGGGGGAAAAGGGAAGAGGAAGGAGAGAAGGAAAGAGGGGCTGAACCCCCTCTTTCCCTTCCCCCACTTGGCCACCTTCCATGGGGTGGGGGGGCGCCACCCCTTGTGGGCTGGTGTGCTCCCTTCTTATGGCCCAAAATGGCCCATATCTTCTCCCCGGGGGTTCCGGTAACCCCTCCGGTACTCCGATATGTACCCGGTACCCTTCGGAACACATCCGGTGTCCGAATACTATCATCCTATATATCAATCTTTACCTCTCAACCATTTTGAGACTCCTATTCATGTGCGTGATATCATCCGGGACTCCGAACAACATTCAGTCACCAAATCACATAACTCATATAATACAATATCGTCATCGAACGTTAAGCATGCGGACCCTACGGGTTCGAGAACTATGTAGACATGACTGAGACACCTCTCTGGTCAATAACCAATAGCTAAGCCTGGATGCTCATATTGGCTCCCACATATTCTACGAAGAACTTTATTGGTCGAACCGTTATGACAGCATACGTTATTCCCTTTGTCATCGGTATGTTACTTGCCCGAGATTCGATCATTGGTATCTTTATATCTAGTTTAATCTCGTTACCAGCAAGTCTCTTTACTCGTTCCATAATACATCATCCAGTAACTAACTCATTAGTCACTTTGCTTGCAAGGCTTCTTATGATGTGTATTCCGAGAGGGCCCAGAGATACCTCTCTGATACTCAGAGTGACAAATCCTAAAATCTTGATCTATGCCACCCAACAAATACCTTCGAAGATACCTGTAGAGCATCTTTATAATCACCCAGTTATGGTGTGACGTTTGATAGCACACAAGGCATTCCTCCGGTATCCAGGAGTTGCATATTCTCATAGTCGGAGGAATATGTATTTGACATGAAGAAAGCAATATCAATAAAACTGAACGATCATAATGCTAAGCTAACAAATGGGTCTTGTCCATCACATCATTCTCCTAATGATGTGATATCGTTTATCAAATGACAACACATTTCTATGGTTAGGAAACTTAACCATCTTTGATCAATGAGCTAGTCTAGTAGAGGATTACTAGGGACACGGTATTTTGTCTATGTATCCATACATGTATCAAGTTTCCGGTTAATACAATTCTAGCATGAATAATAAACATTTATCATGAAATAAAAAAATAAAATAACAACTTTATTATTGCCTCCAGGGCATATTTCCTTCAGAATTCTCCCATATGATGTAACATGTATGTAGTTTTTCTACAAGGAAAGTTAGGACGCTCAAATGATGACCTTACTGCTAGTATTTGGCCCCATAAACAACAATCTGAACCGGTCATCAATGCCCTGGTAGTGCAGCAGGACAAAATAGAAGCCGTCAACCATGGCCTGACAAACAAGTATGATGAACTAGGTGCTATGAAGAAGGCCCTGGCATGGCAACAAATAGAACTTCAAGCTGCCCCTGGCAGAGCAGCAACAAGAACATGAAGCTGTGAAGCATATCATGCCAAATGCATAGCGTCAACTTGAATCTGTCAACATTACCCTTTTAGCGCAGCAAAAAGTACTTGAAGGTGTCAAGAATGCACTACCAGAGTAACAAGATGACATCAAGGATCTGAAATCGGCGTGTTTGATTAGCACAACTATATTTGATCTATCAACATTTGCCCCCAAGACTAGGAGGAAAAACTTGTACTTGTCAAGAATCCAATGGAATAGAAAACTATGGCTATCAAAAGGAGACTTGATGAACTTGATGTCCTGGTTAGGTTCATCGTCAGGGTTGCGTTGCCAGGATGTCGTGAAACTGAGTCACGTGTCTAATTTTATACTGCAGCTCTGTATTGTGGTTGGTTATTGTAATGCGTCAGATAGTCTATTTGACAATTGTCAAGTTTATAGTTTAATAAAAGCAACGACAACTCAATTTGCATTCAGATACAAATTTTGCACAAATTCATATTATAATTATCAAATATTATAGTTTTGTATCAAATATGCCCACCAATTTTTCAATATAAAATAAATTGAACGCGCCTATAAACGGTGATGGTTGTTGACGCCGTCACCCGCATGTAAGAAGCCACGTCACCCATGTATGGACCCGCCTGACGGCATTCACGTTAGCACTACAATGGGCCCACATGTTAGAATCGTTGATCGGTCAAATGACACATCGCCATGGAAAAAACAATGCCTGGTCCCACATGTAAGCAGCCACATCAACATCTTCTGGGCCCATATGTCAGCAACGTTGACTGGTCAAAACTAAAGCCAACTTATTACTGACGGGACTGTCAGCAGTAAAACCTACGGCGGACCCACATGGATGTAGCCACGTCAGCATCTGTTGGCCCCACTTACTAGAATCTTTGACCGGTCAAACCCACAGACCGATCACTCATGATGGAGTATAGTCACCAGAAACGATCTTAGGTGACAGATTAGCCTATAATAGGTGACGTTCTGAGCCGTCACCGTAAACGACCATCAGTGACAATTTTGGGTTCGTCACCTAAGACATGATCTTACGTGATGGAGAAGTGGTACCGTAGAGATTTTATTTTTTATGACGACGCTTCAATGACGGTGGGGGTGACAGCTGGAAAACGTCACTGTGTCATTTTCCGTGGGGAAAAGTGTTTTTCCGTGACTTAAGTAAAACATCGCAAAATAGAGCAAATTTTGTAGTGACATTAACATTAGCTTTATCTACCTCAATGCCTCTTTCAGAAATCATATGACTAAGGACTATACCTTCATTTACCATAAAGTGGCACTTCTCCCAATTCAAGACAAGACTAGTTTCCTCACATCTCTACAAAACTTTATCAAGATTGTTCAAATAGTCATCAAAAAAAGTTCCATAAATGGAGAGATCACCCATGAAGACATCAACAATTTGTTCATAGAAATCAAAAAAATATGGCAGTCATGCATCTTTGAAAGGTAGCAAGTGTATTACATAAACCAAACGACATTCTTCTAAAAGCAAAAGTTCCAAAATGACAATTTAAAGTAGTTTTATCCTGATCCTGATGAGAACCAAGTATTTGAGAAAGACCAGAATATCCATCTAGGAAGCAAAAATGTGTATGCTTAGATAATCTTTGTAACATTTGATCAATAAAAGGCAAATGATAATGATCTTTTCTAGTAGCCTTATTTAACTTTCTAAAGTCAATAACTATCCTATAACCAGTTACAACTCTTTGTGGGATAAGTTCATTTTTATCATTAGGAAACAACAATATCACCTTTCTTAGGGATAGAATAAAGAAGCTTACCCATCTACTATCAGCTTTATGATAAATTATACCTGCCTCCATAAGCTTTAGTATTTCATTTCTTACCACTTCCTCCATTTTAGGATTCAAGCGGCATTGATGATCAACAACTGGTTAGCATCTAGCTCCATATGACTTTTGTGCTAACACAAAGAAGGACTAATGACTTTAAGATCATCTAGAGTACATCCAATTGTACCACCACGTTTCTTTAAAGTTTTCAGTAATCTTTTCTCTTCATGCGCTGAAAGGTTAGCATTAATAATAACATGATATATTTTCTTTTCATCCAGATAAGCATAGTTCAAACACAGGATCACCCTTTGGTGGTGGAGAATCTCCCAAAATTTCAACAAGCAATTATGCTTAAGAATATGCTCTTGCCTAAAGAATATTTCATCTATTTTATTTCTTTCATTCATATGCATATCATTCTCATGGTGTAAGAAATATTGCTCTAAAGTATCAGGGTGAGGCACAATGATAGAAACAAGACCATCAATTACATCTTCATTAGGTAAATATGTAGAATGATGTTGTTTGGTGAACTTGGAAAAATTAAAGTCATGCAATTCATCACCAAACTTAACTTTAATCTTTTCCTTAACACAATCAATTTCAACATTAACAATATTCAAGAAGGCTCTGCCAAATATAATGAGACAAAATTATCTTGTTTAGATCCAAGTACTGAGAAATCAGTAGGATATTTGATCTTACCACACAAGACCAACATCTCTTCAATCCCAAGCGATGAAATGGTATCCCTATTTGCAAGATTAATAGTGACATCAATCTCCTCTATCTCAAGAGGTGAAATATCATGCATAACTTCTTGATAGAGAGATAAAATAATAACACTTATACTAGCACCAATATCACATAAACCATGATAACAATGATCTCCAATCTTGACAGAAAAAGGCATGCCTACAAATATTTTATTCTTATCTAACTTATCGTGTTCATTTCTAACAGGGTTAGCAATTCTAGCAGGATCTTCACAAAAATAAATAACATGCCCATCAATATTTTCAACCAAAAGATCCTTAATCATTCCAATAGGAGGTTCTTCTTTAATTTGTTAAGAATGTTTATGTGCTTTATTATCACTTTTATGAACCATAGTTGTAACCTTTCAATGCTCCTTAATTCTAACACCGAAAGGAGGCTTTCCAATATAAGTAGGTACAACAGGATTAGCAGAATAAGCTTGTATTTCAGTTTTAGCAATAATAGGTTCTTCACAAATATCTTTAATGGGTTCATGATATTTAAACCACTTTTCTTTAGGAAGATCAACATGAGCACCAAAAGAATTACAAAAATTAACTACTATCTCCGAATCAAGTCCATATTTTGCAACAAGCTCATGAAAAACATCTATTTCTACAAAAGACTTAACTTAATCATATCCAAGCTTTATACCTGACTCTTTACCTTCGTTGACCTTCCAATCTTCATATTTGTGTTTAATTCTTTCAGTTAGATCCCTTTTGAATTCAATATGACTATTTGAGAAATAACCTACAGAAGAAGCATCAAGCATTTTTTTACCGTGAAGAGAAAGCCTAGCATAAAATAATATATATATATATGTATATACATATATATATATCTCGAGAGCTCATCATTGGGGAATTGAGCATTAAGTCCTTAAGCCTCCCCCAAGCTTGAGCGGTACCTTGTCCTTCACGTGCCCAAAAATTATAGATGTAATTCCTATCACAATGAACCAAATGCATATGATAAAATTTCTGATGGAATTCCAGCTTCATTCAGTTCTAGTCTCATGAATCAGAAAAATCCAATAGCCTATACCATGCTAATGCTTTCACCTCCAAAGATAAAGAAATAACTTCTTTTTAACTTCATCCCACGACAATCCTGCAAGCTTAAATAATTAACATACTTCATCCATAAAAAGTAAGTGCATATCAGGGTGTATTGTTTGATCTCATGGATAGGGATTAACATGCAATCTTTCCATAATACCAAGAGGAATTTCATAACAAATATTTTTAGTAGGAGGCTCCTCTCTTACCAATTGTGCTCGAGGTGAAGATACCCCGAACAAACCTCTCAAAGGATTATCTTCCTTACCAAATTCCTCTTACCAAGAGTGCTATACTCCTTGGCAACGATGTCAGAAGAGAGACTTGATGACCCACAAATATAGGGGATCATTCATAGTCCTTTTGATAAGTAAGAGAGTCGAACCCATTGAGGAGCAGCTGGAATTGATAGGTGGTTTTCACCAAGGTGTTTTGTGCAAGTGCTGTAAGATAGTTTTGATACATATAGATAGCAAGATAAGTGGTAGCAAGTAACAAGTAACAAAAGTAGGAAGGTGCAAAAAGTGGCCTAATCCTTAATTATTCTAAGGACAAGCTGGTGGTACTTTTTATAGTGATTGAAACACTCTTGAGGAGACACTGGAATCATCGAGTTACTTTCACCATGATTCATCGACTTATGTTCATTGCCTTGATAAGTTGTTATATGGGTGGACCAGAGTTAAGGTACTGTTCTTACTTGAACAAACACCTACTTACTATTATACCCTCCATGCAAGCATCGGCAAATACAAGAGAAGTAATTAAGATAAATCTAACCATAATATTAAACACGTGGATCTAAAACAACCCCACACAAAACAATTCATAAACCAGGCACTACTAGGGAAAAGGCTAGCAGCAGCGCAGATTTTAGGTGTATCAGTAGCGCGGGGAGTGGCGCTACTAATAAGGCGCTACACTAACACATAGCAAGAAGCGTGCTCACCGGCGCTCATGCTACACAAGTGTAGCAGCAGCACGGTTAGTGGAAGCTCGCTCGCTAGTAGCTCTAGTGCGCTTTGCACGACGCTGCTATCGCTATCGCGCGCTGCTGCTAACTTTTATACACTCGCTCTCGCTAATTTAAGTAGTTTTTGTTTTTTGGCATATTTTTTGTATTTGAACAGGCTTTATAAAAGAATCTTTAGCACATAGAAATTTCATCATGATACACATACAAATGCCTGCGAGACCACAAATGTAATCATAGCATATACATACAAATAGTCTCATCATAATCATCATCCAACACAAAGTGGTATCTTGTCATCATCTCGAAAATAGCGATACATGCAAGTCTCGAATACTTGTAACTACAACAACGTCATCCATCTAAACAAAGATATACGAAAGAAGTGCTATCACTATGAGTGAGAGCGAACTATGCAAGACATGAGGTGGCGGTTACGAGTCCTCTCTCGCGCTAGCGTGAACCTCAAGTAACTAGCTTCTCCTTCTTGTATGCTTTTGAAGCCTTTACGGCTGGCGCCGGTGAACCCATTCACTTGCGCCTGACACTCATGCCACTCGTTGTACACCCCCGAAACCTTCCCTTTATACACGACATAGCAATTCCATCTCGCCATCAAGAAACTAGGTACCTGTTAGAGATGCATGTTCATGAAGAGGATGTACAATCATATATATGCAACAAAATATACTAGAGCAACACCGAAAAAGAAAGGGTTAGCAACTAGATGCAACATACAGTATGCAAATTAATTAACTAGAGGTACGCAGGTCATCGTCCGCAAACTAACAAAGTAGTGTTATGCAAGTTCGGTAGGGACCGTGGACATCACAAAGTTTCATCGCTACAAAAAGTATACAAGTTCAACCGACACATATCATCATCATCGGCATCATAAATCACTAGAAGTTCCATCCTTCCATATCATCGAGGATGAACCCTAGCTTCTTGAACGGCGTGAGGTCTAGACATTGCATGCCTATGCGAGTTCGGATGTCAGCTCGCGATATAGGGTCGTGGTGGAACATCCCCTTCTCATCGACGACTTCTTTCATGATGATCGTCGCAATGTCGCTTTGGATGCGAAAGAAGTCATCTCTAAGTTTATAATCCGCTTCTCCATGAGATTCTAGCCACTTGTGGATATGATCATCATTTCTGCTTCTCATGCGAAGCTTTTGGTGATCCGTGTTGAACTGAATCATGAGATGGACGACGTAGAATCCATCCTTCTTGCTTGCTTTTGGGGCATGGATGCAGGAGAAGTTAGTTTTATGCGCGAAACCCATCTTCTTGTTCCTTTGTTTCCTGATCTGCACGTGGCCACCTCTAAAGCTGAAGCCTTGGAGAGCATCATCTAGAATATTCATTATGTGGGTGTAGTCTTCTTTCTTGTAGTCTCTGGAAGGGTCAAAATACACTGCGTGGGAGACTTGCGGGTAAAGAACGATAAGTACGGCGCGCCCGTTGCTGCGGGGAAAAGACACCTCAAATTATTCCCCATATGAGAGAGAAGGAATGATTGAAATGTACGAAAGGGTTGTCCGGAACTGACTTACTTTGGATGATAAGGCACGAGGACAATTTCCTAGTCCTTATTCTGTACCATGAAGTTTTGGAGGTACTCCGTAGCAGTTTCACGCTCAAAGTCGCCGAGACTCAAGAAAGATTCGTGCATGTAGTACGGATCCGCCACACAGATTTGCGAGACTTCTTCACTCTTCATGACGGAGCTCATATGTAGCGCCAAAAGGCGGACGATTGTAAAATCGAGCCGCCTTGTTAGAAACATCTCAAAGATATGGTCAAACCGCAGGAAGAACACCTCCGCAGGCCGTGTCTCGACGTAGCACTTCCCCTCGGGCACACAAGCCGCGTATGTCGGATATCCTGGATCCTTTCAGGCTAGTAGGCTTTTCTCACCAATGTAACATGGTCGTGCAGTCTCACGAGATCCCTCGATAGTGCCTCCAGCGGTTTCGGCAGTAGCATCGGCTCGCCTGTGAGATGGAACATGACCGCACCTTTCACGGTACACGCTCTTCGTAATGCATCGTCGGCTGCTATGTGCTCGCTTGTTTGGAGGCGTTATCTTCCCGATCTCTTCCTCTCCTTTTTCTTGGGCACACCTTCCGCACCCTTCCTTAACCCATGCCCAGTGTTCCCGGGCTAAGCATCAGACGACCCTCGCCCGGCTAGTTGAGCTGTGTTGAGGCGACATCTTCAGCGTGTCTGTGAGGATTTCATGAAGAGAGACTTTTGCAATCCTGCCACGACCCTGCCGGGCATATCATCCATATCCTCATTAGCAAGCTGATAGCCCGATTCGTCATATGGTTGACTCATCATATCTATGTCACAGTCATACGCATTTGTATTGAGGAAATCCATAGGGTCGACCTCCGTCTCATCATCTATTCTCTGTTCTACATGAGAAATTACATCAGCCAGTACTATTGCACCCCCTTCATCATGTCATCCACCGCTCTCACCCGGCACTACAGGAGCTGGTAATTGCGTAGGCGGGTGGTGGTCTCTGCACATGCTTGTTGATGTGTGGTTATTGGTGTGCTCTCGGCCGGCTCCAGACGAATAAGATTCTTCGGCCATAGCAGCACCCAACCCTTGCAGGTTCCAATCCGCAGCAGGGTCTCGTCGTCCGCTCCCACATGCTGTACTGGAGGAGGCAAATCCTCGTGCCCCGATTTCACACTGGTCAAGCTAACCCTGAAGTGCCCAGCGGGGATCGGCTGGTTGTGGAACGTGGGTTGCGAGGGGTCCATTATCATCCCCTTTCCCACGTCCACCTTCTGGCCTTTGATCAAGTAGAGTATGGTGCATGGGGTTTCTTTCGCCTGCAAACACATATGTCTGTGGCGTAAAACAACCGAAAGGCAACAAAAATGGAATATTATATATATATACATGTAATTACCGTGACGGCGTCGAGCTCAGCCAAAGACGAAGGCCCACCTAGCGCGCCTGTGACTGAGGACGGGCTGCTATGAGCGGGAGTGGCTGCGAGAGGAGGCCCGGTTGCGTGAGCAAGTGATGGTGCGATGGTGTTCTTGTTCATGGAGTTGCTCTCGACGAAACTGGGCAACGGGAAATCATGTACCGTCTTGTCTGGATTTTCCTTCGTCCAGTTGATGATAACTGGAACCAAGTTAGTAGCGAAATCATTTCGCAGCCGATTCTGGCTGCATTGATCGCCTCTTTGTAGCAACTCATATTTGTCCTCGGCTGCTTTTTTCGCGTCCTCAGCTGCTTTTTTCTCGACCGCAAGCTTCACCTTCGCGTCGATGTCCGCCTGACTAAACTTTTTTTTCTGCTTCTTGGCCTCCGGGCCCTCGTTGTAAAACACCTTCCACGTGGTGCCGTCTCCAGCGCCGTGCACACGACCATATTGGGGCCGCTGGCCCAAAGGGAGTCCCTTAAGTTCGTTCAAGGCCCAGTTGAGAGGGGTGTCCCACTTGGGCCTCATCGGAGATGTAGGGCTTTCGGCTGCAAGATGGTGTTGCTTCTCTAGTAGTCTAATCAATTTCCTCGTGATCTTGTCCGTGTAAAAAACCTTTTTCTCCTTGTCCCACTTGTAGCGGGCCCTGATGAAGTCACGCTCCAAGGGGTTGGTGAACTTCGCGAAGGGGTCTGGGAGACCCGCGGCTTCATGTTCCGCATCCTCCTTATCCCATATGGGCCTTTTACCGAGGTAGCCACGGCCGAGGCGATGCTCCGTGTTCCTTTGCTGAAGGCTCTTGAATTTTGCAGCCTTAGCCTTGGCTGCCTCGGTAGCGCAAGTGTCCTTGAACTTTTCGAACTCCTCTTCCGTAAGTGTCAAATTTTCCTCCAGAATCTTGGACAGGGGTTCATCAGTCTCAATAGCTCATTTCACACTCCCTTTCCAGGAGGCCAAATCATTGCTGAACATTCCCATGGCGTGATTGTTAATCTTTTTCATCTTCGGATCATCCCACGGTTGTTCTATGTTATCATCCCGGTCGGGGAACTTGAATCTCTTGTGCAACTTCATTAGGAGCAACTGCGTCAAATGTCCTTTACTCCTTAAGTCATTGTCGTTGATGCTCGCGCATTCCCATAGGATGCATCCTACTTGGTTCCCATAGCACTTGCGAGGTTCTTCCGACTCTAACGACTCAAACTTGCCAGGTGCCATCTTTGTGATCACAAGTCGTCCAATCCCTAGTTTGTTAGGTTTTCATATCCTCTGCTTCTTATGCTTCCTCTTTTCGGTAGAGGCATCGGGGCCGGTACCTTCCCCGCCAGTATCTTCCCCGCCGGTACCTTCCCCACTGGTCTCGGGGCCGCCATCGGTGCCGGTGCCGTCGGTGTCGATGTCGGCATCAGTACCATCATCCAGGCCGACCTGCAAACCTTGCTTAGCAGTCAAATAGTCGAGGTACTCTTGTTCACCCTCATAATCCATCTCGCTCGCATCTTGGTCAAGGCCCGTTTCTTCGTTGTTCGACATGTTTCCCATGATTAAGTGTCCTCATTTATTTCTAAAAGTATGAATAAATGAGAAATGACATAAAAATAAATCGATGTGCCAAGACTCGATATGCCAACTATGTAGCACAAATCATGCCTTTATTCACGGGAAATTTCGCATGACCTTTTCTAAAAATGGACATATCGGCGCTGAAATTCACCGAATGTAAATGAATCAACTTCCGGCGTAACATAGGCCACTCGGATCATTTTCCAAACATGACATGTCCAAAACATGACATATCCACATATCACATGTCCAGTTCAAATTTGCATATAAATTCAGCTAATTTTGAAACCTAGCTAAATTCTTAACTAAATAGATCACCTAATTAACATACTGACCTAACTAAAACCTAAGTCAATTAACCGAAGAACCCTAGCAGAGAGAGAGTGAGGGGGAGGGTTTACAGAGGGTGCAGGGGCGAGGAGGCAGGCCCGACGACGGTCAAGGTTGGGTGGGGAGGAAGCAGAGGAGGGAGGCGAGGGCCGACGGGTCGGGGCGAGCGACTGGGTCGGGGCGAGCGCTGGTCAGGCGGCGCTGCGCTGGTCGGGGCGAGGTCCGGGTCGGGGGTGAGCGCCGGGGTCGGGGTTGGGGGCGAGGGCCGGATCGGGGGTGAGTGTCGGCGCCGGGGTCGGGGGGAGCGACGGGGGAAGAGAGAGTGGGGGTTTGGGGGGAAAAGGCGGGATGAAGCAGGGATAGTGAGAATTTTGGGTTAAGTGGACGTAGCAGCAGCGCGTTTGGACAAAACGCGCTGCTCCTACCTTCAGTAGCTGTAGCGGTTTATACAAAATGCGCTACTACTACTGCCAGTTTTCCTTTTTTTTCTTTATTTTCTCCCACTTTTATTTCCCGAGAGCAGTGAACGAAGGGAGGGCGATATATATTGCATCATTTGACGGTTAAATATGTATGCAAAATAGGAACATATATATTACATCATTGGACCCATGCATAATAATGGCTAAGTGTGTGTACAAAATAGGAACATATATATATATATATATATATATATATATATATATATATATGTTACATCATTTGACTGATAACATACGGTTCCTCAGAGCTGACATTTTCGTTTTTGAGTCAGCTTCTTTCCCTTCTTGTTCGTCGAAGAATAATTGAGCCCCTCATTGTGACTTTGCCTTTTCCATGGAGTACGATTTTTCTTAGGTAATGTAGTATTGATTCTTCTTTTGACGTATACTTCATCATCATCGTCATCTTCCCTCATTGGGTTGCCGTACTGATCATAGTCTTCCTCGTTGGCGACTCCATCCATTCCAATGATGTTCCTTTTGCCTCTCCTCACGACAACACGACTGGGATTGCATGGGTCGGTTATGAAGAAGCATTGTGTCACGTGCTTAGCAAGTACCCATGGCTCGTTTTTTGCGATAGCGTTCATGGTAGCGCTCTTGGCATCGAGTATACTCATGGTAGTGAAAATCCGGTTTTCTCTTTCGACATTCTTTGCCCATCTGACACGGAACATCGTCGTGTTGTGCGGTCCAGAGTAGTCAAGCTCCCAGATCTCCTCAACCCTTCCATAAAATCGTTCAGTTGCGCCGTTGTCGCTGCCGGTCATGCATTCCATCATCACCCCTGAGTTCTGATCATCACTGCTCATATCTTTGGCCTCCGTGTAGAACGTGTATCCGTTGATATCATATGCCTGATAGGTTACGAGGTTGGGCGAGGGGCCATGTGCTAAGGCGTATATGAGCAATCCGTCCTTAGAGCCCTCCTTCGGGGGATTAGCAATAATATGCTCTTTGAATCAATGCAGGAAAGTGGAGTTGTGCTCTCTAGTAACTTCGGCGTTCGTCCTGCATACCCCCCGGTCACGATACTTCTTTGCAATAATTTCTTTGTGCAGTGCCATGAAAGGATCTACCTCGTCTAGGTGTTGTAGCACTACCAAGTTTGCTTTGTCAAAGTCGCTGCATCGATCTGAGTATGCCACGTGCAGTTCCCTGCGACCATTGCAGTGACCATCTCCTTCGAGCCTCCCATCGTGCTTGTTAACGGGCAAACCAACACTAACACCAGGCGGCTGGTCTGCGCCATATAGAAAATTCTCACAGAAAGAGATGCACTCTTGTGCCAAATAGCCCTGGAAGATGCTTCCATCCGGATGGGACATGTTACGAACGAATCCTTTAATGATCCCATTCATCCTCTCAAACGGCATCATGTTGTGCAGGAATGACGGCCCCAGGTCTATTATGTCATCCACAATATGGACACACAGATGCACCATCACGTCAAAGAACGCGGGGCGGGAAGTACCTCTCAAGCTCATTCAGTATCACAACGATCTCTTCCTGTAGCCTTCGGAGCTGCTTCACACTGATCGACTTTCGAGAACGTTCAAAAAGTTTCAGAGACCAATAAGCGTGGCACGGACGTGCTTGTCCATTATCCCTCTAAGGGCAATAGGTAGTATCTGCGTCATCATCACATGATAGTCATGAGACTTCATCCCGCTGAACCTTTTCTTGTCCGTGTCTAGATATCTGCTTGTCTTGCCACAGTAACCGGAACTAACTTTGACTCCGGTAAGGCACTTGAATTGATTGATCTCAGCCTGACTTAAGGTGAAGCAAGAAGGGGGGCAATAATCCTCTTTCTTTATTTTCTTTCCCTTCTTCTCCCGTGCCTCTGTCTCCGTCTCTATCTCGTCTGACATTTTACGGGGCGGCATGTGCAGATCTTCCATGATTTTCAAATCTTGCAAGTCTTTTCTTGCCTTCGGCCCATCCTTAGTCTTATCCGGCATGTTCATCAGTGTTGCGAGCAAGCTCTCAAGGACATTCTTACAGATATGCATTTGATCAAGGCAATGAGGTGTATCGAGTTTGTGCCAAGACTCAAGTCCCGAACACGACCTCGTCTTCCATAACTTCAGCAGCGGCTCCGGTGCCTTTCTCATCGTCTTTCCTGGCGCGGGGCACTCCTTCTAGTTTTTCAACAGCTCATCGATTTCGGCACCGCTCCGCTTACGTGGAGGTCCTCGATGCTCAGCGTGACCATTGAATAGATCTCCACGGTTTCTCCACGGGTCGTCCTGTTCAAGCCATCTTCGATGCCCCATGTACACGATTTTCCCAGACCCGTCATCTTTCCTTGACGTTAGCCGCTGAGATGTCATATCATCCATGCACCGCGTGCATCCGCAATATCATGGCACACCTGGCCTGCCACATATCCATAACCGAGATAGTCCTGCACTGTCATGATCAGCGCGACTCTCATGTTGAAATACTCGCCTTTGCTGGCGTCCCATGTCTTGGCCGGTGTTTTCCATAACGTGTCTAACTCCTCTTGAAGTAGCCCCAGATACAAATTAATATTATTTCCTGGTTGTTTCAGCTCTTGAATAAGCATGCTCATGTGAATGTACTTCGATTTCATGCACAAACAGGGGGGAGGTTGTACATCCATACAAACACGGGCCATGTGCTATGGTTGGTGTTCTGGTTGCCAAATGGATTCATGCCATCGGTACACGCGCCGAGCATGATGTTCCTTGCATCACATTCAAAATACTGATAGAAGTTGTTCAACGCTCTCCATTGGCTTCCATCCTTCACGTGTCTCAGCTTCGGATCATCTCCATCGTCGGGCTTCTTCCTCTCCGCGTGCCAGCTCATTAGCTTTGCTTCCTTGGGATCTACAAAATACCTCTGGAGACAGGGAGTGATCGGTAAGTACCATACAACTTTCTGGGGACATTTCTTCCCGGCCTTCTTGTATCGAGAAGCATTGCACACCGGACAACTTGTTTTTTCCGCGTGCTCCTTCCGATAAATTATGCAATCGTTGATGCATGCATGGTATCTAACATGTGGCAGATCAAGAGGGCACATGATCTTCTTGCCCTCATCAACACTAGTAGGACATAGATTACCCGCGGGAAGAACATCCTTTAGGTACTTGAGATGCTCATCGAGGCTAGTGTCGGTCCATTCTTTTTTAGCCTTCGTCTTCAGGAGTTGGAGTGTGAAACTCAAGCGGGTCACCTCAGGATTGCAACCATCATACAATGGAGTGTTCTAGTCTACCACCAGTTGCTCCAGCTTAGCCTCCTCTCTATAAGCAGCTCTCTCAGTACTCGTCTCCTTGCGAAGAAATGCTTGAACATGAGGGTCCCGCACGATTGAACTTAGTACCGACAAACTCTGCTGCGTGGAGTCCATGTCGTTCTCTCCGCCGCCATGTCCGGCCCCTTCTCCTCCGCCATGTCCGGCCCCTTCTCCGCCGCCATGTCCGCCTCTTCCCCCCGCCATTATCGATCATCTCTTCGTCTTGCCCGTGTCATCATTGCTCGCCCGTCGGCATCCTCAACATCGTCTTCCTCATCTTGATTATCCACGAGTATAGCCATCCATGAAACCGGTCATGAGCAGTGCGCCGACACGACCATCGTCATAGGGTCGAGCCAAACTATTCCTTTGCATTTTCGACACGGACATAAAACCTCTGTCAAAGTTATTTTCTTTCATGTCCCGCATCGCCGACCGCAACCACCTGCCCACCATCGTTCCATCGACCATCATGAACGCTCGCACGGTAATAATAAAACAAATTTATTATAAAAATGCGTGCATGCATCAAAGTCATACAAAAATTCGACATGACCTTCCCTAAAAATAGGACATATATGGATCTAGAGTTTGCCCGGAATTCGCCGAAACGGAAATAAATCGACATTTTGGCAAAACATAGGCAACTCAAAAGCACAATTTGGCGTCAACTCATGCCACACACACAATTTCCACAAACATATCACACACACATAAACATATTTCCATTTTGCAAAAGCATGAAATTTTCATCACCTCTATCTCGACATCGAGCACACGGTGGAGATGATGTTGTAGGGAGATCAAAAGTGCACAAAGCTCTTCTTGACAAAGATAGATCTAGTTAGGGGGCAAATAGGTCACTTAACTAAATCCTACATCTACCTAGCTACCTAATTTGGGAGGAGACAACTTCAACTAGTGGAGGGGAAGGAAAAAGAGAAAGGAGATGCATTAATGGAGGTGGTGTAGTTAGGTAGGAGTAATGAAGAGAGAGAAAGGTAGATAGAAGAGAGAGAGAGTAATGGGGGAGAAGTATTGAGGAAGAAGAAGAGTGAGAGTGTGAGCATGTGGGAGGTAGGGGAAAGGGAAGTGAGGAGGGGGAGGGGGACAGGTGGGGAAAAGGTGGTGAGTTGGTGCAGATTAGCAGTAGCGCGGGAGTTAAAACGCGCTGCTGCTAAGGAAGTAGCAGCAACGCGCTTTGGGCAACGGCGCTATCGCTAACCGGGACCAAAAAGTGTGCCAATTTGAAATTTAGCAAAGAAGCGACCTCGAAAAAGCGCTACTACTACATCCATAGCGATGGCTGCTCATGGCACGCGCACTGCTTTGCTAAATGGAGTTTGGTGGACACCGCTGGTCGATATTTGTAGCAGCGCGGTTTACACCGAGCGCGCTACTGCTAAAAACTTGTCAGTAGCGAGGTTCCCGCACACGCGCTACTACTAATTAGCAGCAGCGCTCCTTTTTGAGTCGCGCTGCTGCTAAGATTCTGTGTATAGGCTTTTCCCTAGTAGTGAGGGTTTATGTTTCAGTGACTCCTGTGACCGATCATCTAAAAATTAATTACATGATGCCTTTCATTAGGCAAAAAAATGATGAAGTCTCATGTAGTCGACATTCACATAACACCAAAAGAAAAATAACACAACATATCATCAAAACATTGAACAATGATCAATTTCACATGATTATTAATAGCAAGACTTCTCGCATGTCCTCAAAAACAAGTAGAACTACTAACAACTCATAATATTGATCATGTGCAGTAGGTATAAATATGCAATCAATAATCGGAACATAAAGATCTTCCACCAAGTAAACCAACTAGCATCAACTACAAGGTGTAATCAACACTACTGCACCCCAAGGTACCAATCTGAGGTTTGATACAAAGACTGAGCACAAGAGATGAACTGGAGTTTGGACATGAGATGGTGTTGTAAAGATGTTGATGAAGATGAAGCCTCTCACGGTTAGAGGAAGGTTGGTGATAACGATGGCTCCGATTTCCCCCTCTCGGAGGGAAGGTTCTCTGGTAGAATCGCTCTGTCGGAGAGCAGAAGTGCTCTGCCTCTGTTTCCTTCTCGAGATGGTGACGGCTGGTCCCGAAAGTCTTCTATTTTTTCTATGATAAATGGCGTCATATAGGGGAAGGACATCCAGAGTGGACCTCTCTGGACCCCACAAGCCTGGGTGGCGCGACCTGGGGGCAGTCGCGCCCCCAGGGCTTGTGGGCCCATCGAGGCTCTTCTCTGATACTTCTTTCTTCCAATACTTTTTATATATTTCAAAATAAATCTCCGCAAAATTCTTTATTTTGAGCCCAGAGTATTCGTATCGTTGTAGTAGTTTTTCCATGTCAAAATCCAGCTGCCCATAACCCCTTCCTTTTGATGTATCTTGCATTCTGAGAGAGAAAAGACATTAGAATTGCATCATAATATAAAATATAATTTCACAATAAGATAAATAGCAGTAGGAAATCATGATGCAAAAGGGACGTATTAGTGCCCCGCCGCCACGACCACGAAGCCGGCACATCATTGGGAGGTTGCATGGGAGGTTGCCGGCGCTTGGGTCCCAGGAAGGCCACCGCTCTTTCCCTCCTGTTGAAGGCAAGCTTGGCGGGCTCAAACATCATTGGCCGATTAGCTGCTTGGCGGCGATGTCGAGGCATCTAGCTTCAGTTCTTGAGGCTCACGACGGCGGTCATTTTAGCCTGTCAAGAGTCTGGTCTAGTTGAAATATGTCTAGATGTAATGAAGTTTCTCCGGTTTAAATGAAAAGTATCACGTTTTATGTAAAAATTATCCAATGAGTATGAATGAATATCGTCCGGTTTATTTGAATTTGCATCAAATTTGTTCACTTTCGTTAAAATTCGTTTGAAATGTAACCGAATATATGCTTATAGCTTTAGATGGCCGGCTCTTGCATTCATGTCCCTTGTTTGTGAACGGATGCAGGAAAAAAATTAGGGTCACCGTTGAAGATGCACCGATACGCTTGGTTGCAGAATGCGGTATATGAAAAGCTGTTACTCACAATTGGTTAGATATTTAAGAGAATGCATGTCACGTTCCAGATGGTTTTCATACAAAGACACGAGAGCGGGGCATCTACAGCGACTTCGCCGTAGTTAAAACTCTGGATCTCACAGTCTTTTGTGCGAGTTGCGTCGACGTGCGTCGTTGGTGATCTGTCCATTCTCAGTACACTTTTTTTAAATATATATTTCCCGCTATCGCGTGTCCCACTGCCACATCGTGCTGCCCGTAAGTCAGGTTTAGATATTTTCACTCTACATAATCCAATCGAGCAGTGGGGCCAGTTCGCTGCATCCTTATCCGGCACGACTGTCCAAAGTCCCGGCTCGTCATCCAATCTTATCACCCCAAGCGCTGGTTCCGCTCATCGTCCGGTCAAAACAAGCTATCCTCACCGGCAGCGCGATTTCCAGAGGCCACGCCACACCCCGGTCTGATCCTTCATTTGCTAGCACACTGTGTTGGACACGAGCCGTAGGTGTACAGGTGTCCGTGTGTGATCTAGAGCGGTAACGCAACCCGACGGTGACCGCATCCGTGTCCCTGCATGATTTAAGTGTCCCCAGTCTCACCAAACTCAGTCGGCCAGTGCACTTGATCTTATCGGTGGTAGTGCTACAAGCGAGTGACACAAGTTCTTGCACCGATTAGATCCAACTTCTGCGCAAGATGCTGGACAAGCTGTGGGACGACGTGGTGGCCGGGCCTCGCCCGGAGACGGGCCTCGACAAGCTCCGCCGGGCGGCCGCCACCCAACCCCTCGCCATCAACACAGGTACAGTTTACATACGTTAGTCCAGAGGTACCGACATGGCCTGAAACTACCGAGAAGAACGTAAGAACTAGCGAGCAGTCTAGCACCCGTGGTTTTCAGAAGAAGACTTGATGTTTAAGCGGAGGATCTATTGGGTTTATTGTGTGAACTGATGGTGGTTTACATGGATGTTGGTGGAGGTGCAGCTGCAGGGGAGGCGATTAAGCAGTCGCAGTCGATGCCGACGACCCCGACCACGCCGGTGACGCCGTCGTCATCCACGCCGCCGCGCGGCGGCAGCGTGTGGCGGAGCGTTTTCCACCCCGGGAGCAACCTGGCCACCAAAAGCCTCGGCGCCAACCTCTTCGACCGCCCGCAGCCCAACTCCCCCACCGTCTACGACTGGTACGCTAGCTCATGATCTATATATCTCACAGTATAAAATCAGTTTTAATAACACGGTCTACTGCCACGTACGTTTGATGTCCAGGCTTTACAGCGACGAGACCAGGACCAGGAGCAACCACCGCTAAATAAGAGCCGTCGGCCAACGAAGAAGACAGGGTGCTCAACAAGTTCTGCGACGCCATGTTTGCTGCTCTTTTGGTTATCTAATCCTGCATAGCGTACGTGGCTGTCTGAGGCTGCATGTAGTTTGTCTTGAGCTTCGTACTACTGTCTACTAGTGCTTGTAACTTTCTTTTCTTGCCTCAGTCTGCTCGCTGCATGCTAGCGAGTGATGGGTGTATGTGTGTGCTTTGTGTAAGCTCCGTCTGTAAATTCTCTCGTGTGTGGGGTGTGCTCTTCTCAATGTTTAACCACCTATGGTAAAGACAATAACAGCCTCAGAGCAAGCTTTCCTTTTTTTTCTCTGATATGTTTTTCTTAGACAATACCACCCTAAGATATTTATTATCAAGGAAAACAACAGGCAGTACAATGAACGGAAAACTGAACTAGACGCAGAACGGTTAACAAAAGATAAAAAATTATTGAAAAATATACTAACCTTGTTCTTTTTCTGCTGTCCGTTGGAGATTAAACATTACACTGGACAATTTCTTTTCAAAGTACGTCTAGACGATTTTCTCGAGAGTACGTCTAGACGTACTATATTTTTGTAGACATCAGAAATACCATACAAACGATTTTATAGAAGGCAGAAATCAATTACTGAAGACTAAGATTTTATAGAAGGCAGAAATCAATTACAAGACTTCGACATGCTGCGAACAACACGTGTAGTTGAAACTCCACACTCCACAAGAAGGCAAAAATCAAAACAAGACTTCGACTTGCTGCGAACAATATATGTAGTTGAAACTCCATGCTCCACCGCAACAATTACAAACAAACGAAAAAGGGCCTGCCCTATGCCAACCATCTAGGCGCGTCACAACAAAAGTCGGCCGCCTCGAAGAGCAACAACTCCACCCGGAATCCCTTACCAACGCACTACCCACCATTGAATGTCTAAGAGGAGACGATGAGTGGATAGCAGGACTCGAACTCCCGAGAAAGCCATCGTCTTGGAATCACCGGCAGCTGCATACATAGCACCCACGAAGATTAACTCAGGCAGCGGCAAGCACCGGAGAACCGCCGACAGAAACCCAGGCCATGTCTCCACTTGCGATGCTCTCAAACAGAGTAACGACGCCACACCGCCGCGATCGCCGGTCCTGCAATGGACAAGGCTTTCGCCCGGAGACCAAAATCCTATCAAGGGGGGGAGATGCCGACACACCTCAGCGACGCCTCCAAAGAAGAAAACGACACCCACCGGCGCCGGCGCCGCCAGCTCCGAGAAGATGAGCAGGATTTTTCATGTAAACCGCCGCACATCGCCAACCCCATCAATAGATTAGGGCAAACTGCCGGAGTCACACCGCCACTATCGCAACACCTCGCCATCATGTCCAGATCACCGCAGAACATCGACCTCGCACGGCCGAGAGCAGCCCGACCACCAACCAGCACCTACACGGTCACGAAATCCACCTCGCCAACACCCAACCATCCTCATCTCCTCCACCATGGCCGTGTGCTGGCACTCCATGCCACTGCTACAACCCGATGCCACACAGGGGAGGAACCGGCGCACCAAGTCGCCCACTCGACCACTCATGCCCACCATGGCGCTTCCTTGTGCGAGCCCATGCTCCGGCCTCGGTAAGGAACCAACACCGAACCAGGCCGAAACGCCCCCAACACCGCAAAGGGCGGAAAATTACCTAGTTCTACCCTCCCACCTCCATACTTCAAAGGTAACCTTGGTCATTTGTCAAGAACCCCTAGGCTATATAAACCCCACATGGGCATGTAGCCAACTCACTCTCACTTGAATACTCTCAAGTGGAGGGTCACCCTTCTCCTTCCAATCCCCTTCAAGAGGGCAAACGGAGGCGAGAGCCCGGACTCCGAGGGACCTTGTAAGGCTCGGACTAGTCAGGAGTCGTGGGACTCCGAAAACAACCACACTCCAAGTGTGTTGTGCCTCGGGCACCGCTCTTGTCGACTCTCCCATGGGATGTAGCTTGTGTTCCCATGAGGCGATTGAAACTATTTAAAAAACATTGATGTGCCACTTTATTGAGTGTACGACAACCTTTGACATAAGGCCGTTGTACACGCCCTCGCTAATTTTTGACCAAGCTACTAAGGATACCCTAGTGGAAAGTTGATTCTTCCACGTCAACATTGGAGCCCGCAGCACACGGCGATCGCACCCTCGACGTGGTAGTCGAGGAAGTAGGCATCGAGGAAGCCCAGACACCGTCGGCCCCAACAAAGGACTCACCGCTCCAAAAGCCTCGGCACTCACGCCGGAACTACCTTAGGCACGGGGCCCGAAGGCCACACTACAGGAAGCTTCGCCCCGACGAAGGCCATACATGACCCATGCTCCATCGCAGTGGCCTTCGCCGGATGTCAACATCGACTCCGTTCGAGCTTGGTCGACTAGCTCCAAGACGACATTGCTGGCATCGAGTCCAAGACCAGGGCATTCACCCCCGGCAATTTGGGAGCGCATCCAACTCAAACCCCACCATCGCAATCACTCCAGGCAGACCACAAGGGAATGAGCTTTGGTTGCGGGACCTTCGCTCTATATCGCCTACACCCCTCCGGCAGTTATTCCGCCTCCCGGGGCCCCATGGCCCCACCCGTATTGGGGACCACACCCCACCATGATCCCGCCATACACAGGAGGGTCGTCGGGAGGAAACATGAAGGCAAGAGACGCTCACCTCGAGGAGGGGGGGGCGAATAAGAGAGTCAACTTTGGAAAGCCAAGCCTGCATGGAGCATGATGAGCGCACTCATGTCGCGTTAGGAGTACGTTGAGATGCCTCTGACGAGAGATCAATGAAGAAAAGTTGTCCATGGAGGCCTCTTGGAGTCGCTCCACCAGGAGAGAAAGGAGCCACTCTCTCGAGGGACCTTCCAACGAAGAAAGTGATGACTCGCATGGCATAGACAGTGTCACCATAGAGTGCAGAGCGAGTCTTGCAACGCCCTCTCAACGGAAATAAGGGAGGCGCCCTTCCTCTTCACGTTTAAGCAACCGACATCAAGCCTTTCTCCGGGGACGCCAATCCTTTGTAGTTTCCTGAGGTGTACTCCACCACAATCTGGGCCGCAGGAGGTGGCCCCATCGAGATGTGCAACCTCTTCCCATTCAGGCTCACTGGGATCACACATACATGGTTCTTCAACTTGGGACGGGATCCATCTGCTTATGGGAGCGACTCCAAGAGGCCTCAACATACAACTTTCAAAGAAACTACATGCAGCTGCTTATGTCGAGCGTGTTGTTCCTCCTTCAATAGAAGATAGGAGAATCCATCCATGACTTCAAAAGATTCCTGTGGTTCATGAGCCAGATCACCTATTCCCTCGACTCCATTGTCATCCACGCCTTGTTGCAGGGAGAGCTAAACCAGGCCCTCAGCCGTTGTCCCCTGCGCACAATGGAGCACCTCTTTGACGTGGTAGAAGAGTACGCAAGGACCGCTGACAAAGGCCGCTCTAAGAAGCAAGAAAAGCCCCTCTCACGTGAAGGGTGAACTCAAGGCCAAGACAAGGGAGGCAAGGGACAAAGTCGTTCGACAAGCAAGGCGCAACTGTCAGGGCAACATGACATGGCAATTGAGGATGCCACCATAGGCATGGCACCCCTCGACCGACCCGGGGAGAACAGGCGCTCACTAGACCCCAACACCACCTAGTCCTCGATCCACAAGAGCACAAGCCATTGGACCAGTGACTTCTGGGACCTCGGCGCTCCACCCAAGCATCAGGGCGGGTGGCCTCCCCAGGCCAACCGAGCCTTAGCCTCTCAAAGGGCACCCTCTTAATAGGTCGGAGCCAACGCCACGGTGGTCATGAACCGGCCCACCCTGAGAGCCGCCGAGCTCCCTTTTCAGCCAGAAGGGACACCTGGTGAACGTCATCCTTGGAGGCTAAGTGTCAGGACGAGAATTGAAGAGGATCCACAAGGAGTATGTGTGTGAAGTGAACATTGAGGGGGCCCTAGCTCCCACTCCAGCCCCAACAAGTGGGCTGAGATCCCCATCTCATTCAGCACAAAAGAGGGAATCAGCTTCCCTGAAAGTGCAACTAATCCCCGGGTGGTTTTGGTAATTAATAACAACATATATATCATTGAACTAATAGTTACTTGAGAATCATTTCAGAGAGTTCAGTGATATGGGTATGGCAAGGATGAAGAAGTGGACCCCCAAAATGCTAAGGCAAGCATTGGCAAAAGCTCAAGACTCCATTTTGGTTTAGTGATCCAAGATCACATTGAGTCCATAGGAAAAGCCAATACTATTAAAAGGGATGAGGTTATGATGATGATCCGTTGCTCAAGTGCTTAGTGATACATCTCCTAAACTATCAGCAACTTTCACGCCATATACACTCATAAGTAGTCTCGGTCCCACCGATATTCCAAACTCACCACACCGAGATGAACCACCTCAGCCATAAGCCAAACCCTAGTAAACTCGGATTTTACGATTCGAACTCGGTCTCACCGAAACATGAGTTGCCAAGCTTCAGAACCTTCATCATCAAAATCGGTGTCACCGAGATGATGAAGTCGGTCCCACCAAACCGGCATGCTCTTGTCATTGCATCGAATCGGACTAACCGAGATTGTATTTTCGGTCCCACGAAAATCCCAACGCTCACATTATTTGAACTATCGGTCTCACCGAGTTGTCCACTTCGGTCCCACCGAGATTGCTCAAATGTGTGTAACGGTTGGATTTTGTGTGGAGGCTATTTATACCCCTCCACCCCTCTTCATTTGTGGAGAGAGCCATCAAAAGAACTACCACTCCTACCTTACATTTTCGAGAAGAGAACTACCTACCCTTGTGTTGAGATCAAGTTGCTCCACTCCCACCATATGAAGCTTGATCTCTAGCCTTCCCAAGTTGCTTTCCACTCAATCCTTTCTTCCACCACAGCCAAATCAGTGAGGAGAGTTGAGTGTTGGGGAGATTATCATTTGAAGCACAAGAGCAAGGAGTTCATCATCATCTACAACATCTATTACCTTTTGGAGGGTGGTGCCTCCTAGATTGGTTAGGTGTCGCTTGGGAGCCTCCGTCGTCGAGATGTGGAGTTGAACCAAGAAGTTTGTAAGGGCAAGGAGATCGCCTACTCGTGAAGATCTACCCCGAGTAAGGCTAGCCTCCGTGGGCGTGAGGCCATGATGGAATAGACAAGGTTGCTTCTTCGTGGACCCTTCGTGGGTGGAGCCCTCCGTGGACTCAGGCAGCCGTTACCCTCCGTGGGTTGAAGTCTCCATCAACGTGGAAGTACGATAGCACCACCTATCGGAACCACGAGAAAAATCACCGCATCTCCAAAATTGCGTTTGCTCTTCTCCACCTCTCTTTACTACATGTGCAATTTACTTTCCGCTGCCTATACTCTAGAATTGCATGTGTAGGGTGATGCTTGACTTGATCATAATTGTGAATCGCCAAAAACCGTTCTTTGTCAAAAGGCAGAATTTTTATATTGACAAGTAGTCTAATCACCCCCTCTAGACATACTTTCGATCCTACAAGTGGTATCAGAGCTTTGGTCTCCATTGTATTGGTTTCCATTGCATTGGACTCCATAAGCTTGGTTTCACAACCTAGGAGAGTATGGCGTCTAGTGAGGGTAATTTTCGAGAGGTCCTTACTTTGATGGTACAAATTTTGCTAGTTGGAAGCATAAAATGAAAATGCATATTCTTGGTCATAACCCACCGCATGGGGCATTATTTGTGTTGGTATGCAAGGTGAATTCTTGAGGAAGGAAAAGTTCCGGATCGCGGCTTACACGGAAGAATTGCGGATGTTGCAAAACAATGCTCAAGCTTGTGACATTCTCTTCAATGCCTTGTGTCCCGAGGAGTTCAACAAAATCAGCCGTCTTGAGAATGCAAAAGAGATTTGGGATACTTTGGTTGAAATGCACGAAGGTACCGAGTCCGTGAAGGAATCAAAGCTAGATATTCTTCAAGGTCAACTTGACAAGTTCAAGATGAAGGATGGTGAAGGAGTCGCTGAAATGTACTCTAGGCTTGCTCTCATCACAAATGAGATTGCCGGCTTAGGAAGCGAAGAAATGACCGACCGATTCATCATCAAGAAGATTCTCAGAGCTTTGGATGGAAAGTATGACACCGTGTGCACTTTGATCCAAATGATGCCAAACTACAAGACTCTCAAGCTAACCGAAGTCATTGGAAGAATTGTTGCTCATGAGATGACACTTAAGGATAAGGAAGAGCTTCACAACAAGTCAAGTGGTGCTTACAAAGCTACAAGTGATGCTCCCACAACCTCAAGTGAC
Organism: Aegilops speltoides; assembly: GCA_021437245.1. Classification (NCBI taxonomy): domain Eukaryota; kingdom Viridiplantae; phylum Streptophyta; class Magnoliopsida; order Poales; family Poaceae; genus Aegilops; species Aegilops speltoides. The sequence continues at coordinate 39,633,244 of CM038144.1, read as the reverse complement.
AAGTTAGTTTCCAATGAAGAGATAAGCCTAATGCTCAAGAACTTCAACAAATTCTACAAGAATAGAGGCAAAGAGAGAAGCTCAAAGTCTAGATCATATGATGAAAAGAGATCTTCTAGTCGTGATCGAAACTGCTACAATTGTGGAAGACCCGGACACTACTCAAATGAGTGTACGGCTCCCCACAAGAGAAGATAAGAATCTCCAAGAAGAAGAAGCTCAAGAGATGAGTCACCTCGGAAAGAGAGAAGGAGCAGAGATGATCGTTATGAACGAAGACCCTCTCGGAGAAGCAAGGATTCGGAGAGGAAAGACAAGTCATCAAGGAGCTACACAAGAAGAAAACATCAAGCTCATGTAGGTGAATGGGTCTCCGGCTCCGACTCCGACAATCAATCCGAAGGAAGCTATCACTCCGACTCCGACTACAGTCAAGATGAAGGTGTTGCCGGTCTTGCTCTCGTATCCTCCAACTCCAACTCCTACGACTTATTTGATTCACCAAATGAGGGAATTGGAAGATGCTTCATGGCTAAAGGCCCCAAGGTATCACACCCTGAATTCATTGACTTTGATAGTGATGAGGATGACTTGCTTGGTGAAGATGAGCTCTTACATGATAAATCCAGTGAGCCTAGTAACGATGAACATGCTAGTAGTCTTTATAGTCGAGAAGAGTCAAATGACAATGCTATGAAGGAGATTGAGCGTCTAACTAAAGAACTAAACACTCTTAAGTTAGCTCATGAAACAACTCAAGAAGATCATAGAGAGGTCCTAAGATCTCATGAGAAGCTACGCTTCGAGAAGCTCACTCTAGAGCAAGAACATGAGTTTCTAAAAGCAATCAATGACGATCTTCGAAAGAAGAGTTCTTCATATCTTGCCAAACGACTTCTCTTGTCTAATTTCTTGCCACCCATTAAGACTAAGCATGACAAGCATAAGAAAAATTCTTCCTCTAGCAGTAACAATAACCATGCTAAATCCAATGTTGTTGCTTCTAGTAGTTCTCTTGATTCCACTAACAATGTTTCAAGCCAAGTTACACTTGAGCAAGAAAATAGTTTATTGAAAGGGATCATAGAGAAAGGTGTCTACAAGAGCCTTGCCGGAAGCAAGAACTTTGAGGAAATTGTTCGCAAGCAAGGAAGGCACCGGAAGAATCAAGGAATTGGTTTTGAGCGAAAGTTCAACGCCAAAGGCGTTGAGTGGGAAGAAGGTCAATATCCTACTCCACAGTTTTTTCCTCAAAAGGAGAAGTATGATCCTACTTCTTCCAAGGTGGAACAAGCTCAAGATGACCTTCCACCACAAGACCACAAGCTAAAAGGCAAGGACAAGCTTCAAGAGGAGATTGATGCATTTGTTGAAGCACCTCAAGCCATGGTCAAGTGGGTTCCCAAGGAAACGTCAAGTTCTACTTCGTCAAGCTCAACTACAACCCCAAGGATTCCCATGAAGATGATGTGGATCCCGAAGAAGAAGAACTAGAAAGTTCTTGAGGGTGACTCCGCCAACATACTTCACTCACATTCATTTTGGCAAAAACTTGTGCAATCAACTTCCACATCGTGCACTAGTTCATGGAGTCACAAACCCTCTTGTTGATAAGTCAAGGGACAAGGTAATCATTGCTTTCATGGACATCATCTATTGTGAACTTCAATCTATGTCCATGGATATCCTTGTTAGTTCCTTGTGGGACTAACCCATGTAGGTATTGAAAGTGCCCGAATCCAAAGGATAGCTCCCAACTCTTGATGATCTCCATCAACATTGAGCATCCACATCTTCAACATCTACATGAAGTCTTCTACGACAACCCAAGGTTCGTTTGACCCTTTAAAAGGGGTTCTGACATCTAGGGGGAGCTTTGCTCTAAAAATTGAGCTAAAGCATCTTCAAATGATGTGAACACATCAATGCTTTATGTAAAAGTGGTAACCCCACTTGTGCTTAAACGATGAGTATGACCTATGATCAAATGTTCTCATTTGGCTCCTAAGTCAATATACTCATATAAAGATGACCTAGTCATCGACAAATTGTGTGTTAGTTGCTAGAGTTTTGGTTGTGCATGTTTGACACATATTTCATTTGCTATCTTATTGTGTGAGCATGTTGGATGCATGATTTTATCCATTCGAGGACATCCATTTGTTGTTTTGGTCGTTTTGAGTTTTTCGACCAAATGGATGGACAAGAATGCCTAAGTACCTCCCTAGCTATCTATGCTTTCTTGTCTCAAATTCTATTCATGCTTACATCACAAATTTTGAACAAGTCGTTTCGGACCCTCGGGTGAGGAGCACTCGAGCCACCGATCCGTCAAGGATAATTTCCAAAACCTTCTAATTGATTTGGTCGACCAACTCACTCAAACTCGGTCGAACCGAAAGCATTTAGACTGATCTAGGTTTTCATCTCGGTGAAACCGAATTGTGATTTTCGGCGAGACGAAGTGCATAATCGCCTAGCGTTATCCATCTCGGTGCCACCGAGTTTTACAACTCGGTCCCACCGACAGCGAAGGGGTATATATTCCGAGGGCCGCGCGCGCTGATTCCTCCTTCAAACGTTTCGCCCCCACACCCCTTGCTGCCGTCGCCTTGGTCTCCGGATCGTCACCTGCTGCCGCCAGGCGCCCGCTGCAGTCTCCGTCGCCGTCAACGGCCATCTCCTCCGAGCCGTTGCCGCCGTAGAAAAACTCCACCAAGTTAGGGTGAGTTTTGATCCCACTCGTGCTCCCATCTCCGATTCAATGCACGTTTGGATTGCCTAGTATCTTGCCACGATTGAAATCCTCCTGTACACAGATTGGTTCGTTTGAACTAGATTCGAGTAAAAGTTTTAGGGTTAGGTTTCATGGAACACATCTCGGTGAGACCGATTTTATATTTTCGGTATGACCGATTTGGCCTATGGCCATTGATCGCACCTTCGGTCCAACCGAGTTGTGCAAAATCGGTGTGACCGAAATGAAAATTCTGTGAAACCCTAGTGTTTTCGGCAGACCGAAACCCACTTCGTCAAACCAAAAGTGGTGTGCCAAGCTCTGTTTAACACTTCGGATTCACCGAACCTTAAACTCGGTCGACCGAAATGTCTTCGTGAAAACTTAATACTAGAATTTGAACTCATTTTTTGCAAAAACTTCTGCAGTTTGTGATGACTCTTCTTCTCTGCCTACACCTTATCTATTCACAGGTTGTCGGCCATGTCGATGCCGGTGGATAAAGTGAGAACAGGTCGAGACACCCATTGCGAGACATTCCAGAGGCGGGCACTAGTCCCGATCCTAGTAGCTCATCGATGATGGTGAGAGGAGTACACCAAGTGGCATGCCTCCTGCAGCCACCAAAGCTAGAAAGAAGAGGAATTCAGATGATGAGGATTCAGATTTTGTTGTTGAGGAAGAGGTGACCTCAAAGCCTAAAAGGAAGGTTGTTGCCAAAGAGCAACAAGATCAACAATCTAAGAAGGGCACCAGCAAAGTCAAGCAGTCAACTGTTGCTAAGAAGCTGAATTTGGGAGAGGCAGCTGCAAGCAAAGTGAAGAAAACCACCAAGAGAAAGAGGATAGTGCATGATGCAGCAGTAGAGGATGAGGATGAGGAAGCACCCCAGCCTCCTTCTCAGAAGCCGAAGTTCATGGGTGATGCCATTAAGGCTGGAGCCACATCAAAGCCCAAGAAATCTGCTCCAGCTAAGGCAGCTCCAGCAAAGCCTGCTGCCAAGCCCAAGAGGACCATCAGAAACATTCCAGCGTCTGAGAAGAACAAGGATGATGTGCCACCAGCTGAGTCTGACAGTGAAGGACCAGTTTTGCTGAAACTTCGTCCAAGACTGCCACTCCATAATGATGCTCATCCTCAAGCTGAGGATATGAAGGCTAGGAAAGATAAAGGTCTCAGTTTATGGAGACAAACTGACCCATATGCCGTGAGGAGAAGAACTGCTGTAGATCCCGGATTTCACACCAGAGAGCAGCAGGACTTCTATGAGACCGTGCTGATGGACAAGAAGCCCATAGTTGCAGACACCCGATATGTTGACTGGAAGTACATTGACAGCGAAGAGCACAGAGATTTCTTTCCACATGTGCATGAAAGTTTCACCGCATGTGGAGTTGCAGATTTTGTAGGTCGAAATTGACCAGTTGGAACGATGAGATGATAATGCAATTTTATGCCACACTCACTTCTACCCCGATGGAAAGATTATGTGGATGGTGAAGGTCAAAGGTTTTCTTCTTCTGTTGAAGAATGGGCAGAAATTTCAATGCTCCAAAGGCAACGAGAAGATGATATTGATGTATATGGGATTCCAAAGAAGAATCATGAATCCATGAAAACATGTACAAAGAGGTTCCAGCAGAGGATTTGGGAATCTGGAAGCTCGGCTCGATCTACTATCTCGTGCAGGCTTACCTACCACTAATACCATTTTGAGGCATACCTTGATGCCCAAATCTGGAGATGATCGCATGATCGAGGATACTCTATCAACATGTTGCACATACTTCATGAGAGAGCACCTTTCAAGGTGATGGACTTGATGGTAGAAACCATTAAGAGGATCGCGGTGACCACAAAAGGTCATGTGGATTTGCCCAGATTCAGATGCTTATCAATGCCAAGTTTGGCACGGGCACATTCTTGTTGGATAGAGAACATTTACCGCTGCAGCGAGCATGAAGACAATGTTGTTGTGATGGATGAGGAGGATCCGACATCTGTTGAAGGTCAAGCCAAGATCGCCGCTGCTAAGAAAGCCAAAGTCGACAAGGAAGAAAGAAGAAGCAGCAGCAGCTAAACCAAAGAGTTTGGAGAGCAAATTCTTGAAGCTACTCAAAGGATTGAACAACGCCGCCAGCATTATGCAGTCTCGGAGAGCTTAGAGAGGATTGTTGACGAGAAGATCCACGCTCGGACGTGAAGTCGATCAAGTACAAGTGATTGCCAACAAGCTCGAGGCGGACATTGAGGAAGCAAAGCAGGAGAAGGCGAGCTTATGCGTGAGTTGCGGGATGACTTAGTCCAGATTCTCATCGACAGATCGCTCGGGTTCCCAAAGGACCCCGATCACTGCTATTCGATGGATCGACACGGGACTACAGCTTCAAAGACACCTCCACAGTTCGAAGTTGCTCCTACTCCAGCTCCAGCTCGGTGACCACTCCTCCAAAGACAGACATCGGTGAAGTCTTCGCCGATCTTTGTCATATCCACTCGACATCAACCTGCACGGAGCCGCCCGCAGAGTCCACAGTGACGCTTAGCTCTATGCTTTTTCGAACTTTTGGTAACTTGTTGCCAAAGGGGAGAAATTGTATAGATCATAGGGCTTCGAGAGAGAGAGTCTGTTGTCTTTGCACTTTTGCTCTTTCGTTCTTTTGCGGTTTCTTTGAGATACTTTTGGTTTTCGAGACATTCAAGTGTGTTTGATACTCCGTTTGATTCTACCTTAATGAGTGCTTGGTGGTACTATGCTTTAATGTGTGCTTAATGCTTATCATATGCCATTCCTATCTCGTATGACCATTTACTCATGTCTTGGTGATTGGGTGCATGCTGTTCATTCTTATCATTTTGTGCGCTCCACCAAGATGTATGTGACATGGAAGAGTGGCCCATGATCCTAATCGATTGTGCATTTGCATTCAAACACAAATCTTAAATAATGCACAAATTTAGGGGGAGCTCTTGCTTATCACATACTTCTCAAAGCGACGATATTATTCATTGATTATATCCTTTGTCGAAGCTTTGATCTATATGTTGTCATCAATTACCAAAAAGGGGGAGATTGAAAGTGCAACTAATCCCCGGGTGGTTTTGGTAATTAATAACAACATATATATCATTGAACTAATAGTTACTTGAGAATCATTTCAGAGAGTTCAAGTGATATGGGTATGGCAAGGACTCAAGAAGTGGACCCCCAAAATGCTAAGGCAAGCATTGGCAAAAGCTCAAGACTCCATTTTTGGTTTAGTGATCCAAGATCACATTGAGTCCATAGGAAAAGCCAATACTATTAAAAGGGATGAGGTTATGATGATGATCTGGTTGCTCAAGTGCTTAGTGATACATCTCCTAAACTATCAAGCAACTTTCACCGCCATATACACTCATAAGTAGTCTCGGTCCCACCGATATTCCAAACTCACCACACCGAGATGAACCACCTCAGCCATAAGCCAAACCCTAGTAAACTCGGATTTTCCGATTCTGAACTCGGTCTCACCGAAACATGAGTTGCCAAGCTTCTGTAACCTTCTGTCATCAAATCGGTGTCACCGAGATGATGAAGTCGGTCCCACCGAAACTGGCATGCTCTTGTCATTGCACGAATCGGACTAACCGAGATTGTATTTTCGGTCCCACCGAAAATCCCAACGTTCACATTATTTGAACTATCGGTCTCACCGAGTTGTCCACTTCGGTCCCACCGAGATTGCTCAAATGTGTGTAACGGTTGGATTTTGTGTGGAGGCTATTTATACCCCTCCACCCCCTCTTCATTCGTGGAGAGAGCCATCAGAAAGAACTACCACTCCTACCTTACATTTCTGAGAAGAGAACTACCTACCCTTGTGTTGAGATCAAGTTGCTCCACTCCCACCATATGAGGCTTGATCTCTAGCCTTCCCAAGTTTCTTTCCACTCAATCCTTTCTTCCACCACAGCCAAATCAGTGAGGAGAGTTGAGTGTTGGGGAGATTATCATTTGAAGCACAAGAGCAAGGAGTTCATCACCATCTACAACATCTATTACCTTTTGGAGGGTGGTGCCTCCTAGATTGGTTAGGTGTCGCTTGGGAGCCTCCGTCGTCGAGATGTGGAGTTGAACCAAGAAGTTTGTAAGGGCAAGGAGATCGCCTACTTCATGAAGATCTACCCGAGTAAGGCTAGCCCTCCGTGGGCGTGAGGCCATGATGGAATAGACAAGGTTGCTTCTTCGTGGACCCTTCGTGGGTGGAGCCCTCCGTGGACTCATGCAGCCGTTACCCTCCGTGGGTTGAAGTCTCCATCAACGTGGAAGTACGATAGCACCACCTATCGGAACCACGAGAAAAATCACCACGTCTCCAAAATTGCGTTTGCTCTTCTCCACCTCTCTTTACTACATGTGCAATTTACTTTCCGCTGCCTATACTCTAGAATTGCATGTGTAGGGTGATGCTTGACTTGATCATAATTGTGAATCTGCCAAAAACTGTTCTTTGTCAAAAGGCAGAATTTTTATATTGACAAGTAGTCTAATCACCCCCCCTCTAGACATACTTTCAATCCTACATTCCCCCATGATGATTCCTTGTTCTTCACCTCTACCATCGACAATTGCCATCTTTCCAGTACCATCGTCTATGGCGTAAGCTCGATAGATATCCTATACATGGGCATGCCAAAGAAGCCGCTGGAACCCCGAGGTAGATAATGAGAAGGCACTTTGGAGCTTTCTCTTTACCCCCCCCCCCCTCACAAGCTTTCTGCCGGAGAGATCCATTCGACCCTTGGGACAGATCAAGCTCCTTATGATATTCGAAGACAAGCAATCATCACATGGAGAAGGTCCGCTTTGATGAGGTGGATATGGAGCCCTCCTTCAATGCCGTCATAGGGAGACCACCCTACATCGTTTCAATGCCACCGTTCACCACAACTACCTATGCATGAAGATCCCTGAGCCTCAAGGAGTCATCACCGTGCGGGGCAAGCAATCCACCGACCGAAAGATACTCCACATCCAGGAAGCACGAATAGTTGCCTCTGAAGTTACCCTACAAAATATGCTAGGAGCAGCTCGCCTCGCCTCCCAAGGAGGTTCACCGCATCGTCATGCTAATGACAGAAAGTAAGATCCCGACCAGGGAGGTAGGGAAGGAAGGGTTGAGTCTCAACGTCATAGGGGATTTCATTGAGTCCATGAAGGCATATGCTCTAAAGTCGCAACCTGAGGGAGAACTAAAGAGCATTCACCTCTTTGGGGGAGACGACCAGTGCTCAGTCTGAATCGGGTCCGACCTCCCTCCAGAGATAGAGGGCGCCCTTGTTTCGATTCTCCGCCAAAATGCGGGTATCTTCGCCTAATCACCAGCCGACATGAGAGGAGTGCCCCGAGAAGTGATGGAACATCGCCTCGCCATGAAGCCAGAATACACACCTATCAAGCAAAAGCCATGCAAATTGTCCACCGAAAGGGTCAGAGTCGTCAAGATTGAGGTGGAAAAGCTCGTGAAAGCGGGCATCATCCGCCATTTCACTCGGACATCAAGATTGAGGTGGAAAAGCTCGTGAAAGCGGGCATCATCCGCCATGTCTGACACTCGGACTGGCTGTCCAACCCCATGTTGGTCTTGAAGGCAAATGGAAATGGAGCATGTGCATGGACTTCACCGACCTCAACAAGCATGCCCAAATGACGACTTATTCGCTCCCGGGAATCGACCAACTGGTTGACTCCATGGTAGGGTGCGAGCTCGTAAGCATCATAGACGCTTATTCGGGGTACCATGACGTTCACATGGCAAATGGAGGACGAATTAAAGGCAAGCTTCGCCACCCCAAAGGGGACACACTGCTACCTCCGCATGTCGTTCTGCCTCCAGAACACCGGAGTAACTTTCCAATGCTTGATGAATCATGTCATGTATGGACAGGTGGAAGGAATGTTGAGGTGTATGTGCACGATGTTGATGTCAGAAGTCCGCTCGCCCCATCGCACCCCAAAGATCTTACAGAGACCTTCAGCAATCTCCGCAAGTTCGGAGTCAAGCTCAACCTTGAAAAGTGAGCCTTCAGAGTCAGGGGAGGAAAACTCTTGGGCTTCCTTATATCTCAGCGAGGAATTGAAGCCAACCCTGAGAAGATCCAGGCTATCGTGAATATGGCCCCACCTCGCCCTAGCAAGGATGTTGAGCGTCTGGCAGGACGAATGGCGGCGTCGAGGAGGTTTGTGGCCCGCTCCGCTGAGAAGGGACTCCCTTTCTTCAAGACCTTGAGAACATCACAGTTTTTGAGTGGATGGACGAAGACCAAGCTACATTCAAAGCCCTCAAGTCTTACTTGGCAAGCCCGACCTTGCTCACTAGCCCGAAAACGCTATACCTGGCCGCCACACCTACGACTGTGAGCGATGCACTGGTGAAGGAAGATGGAAGTCAACGACCAATCTATTATGTGAGTGAAGCACTTGCATGGGCTAAGGAGAGAGATATTCAAATGTAGAAGATCCCATATGCGCTGCTTGTGGCCTCGTAGAATCTCCGGCCTTACTTCATTGGTCATTCTGTGGTTGTCGCCTTCCATTGAAGGAGGTCATTGGCAACAAGGAGGCCACTGGTCGAATCGCCAAGTGGGTCACAGAGCTTCCCTCTTTCCATCTCAAGCTCGCGACTCGCACATCCGTCATGTCCCAAGTACTTGCAGACTTTGTCGCCGAGTGGCAGTCAACACCGCTCCCCGCCGCAGAGGAGCCCTGGCGGAACCTGGTTTGTTGTGCTATAGTAGTCTACGCATACTCAGGTTTTTTTAAGAACCTAAAATCGACTTATGAACGATGGCAATCATGGGGGTGCAGGATCTTCCATGAAAACTTTTATATTCGTATTTCAACACATACTTGTTTCCATCTTAACAAATAGCCAAGTTGGCTATGCGTTCTAATACAACAGATATCACAACTTATTAACAAATGAAAATCGATAAAAAATAAATTTTGTTGGAAGAACAAGCAGAAGCTAAATGCAACCGAACTTATAAAAAGGTATCAACTATGGAAACCAGAAAGTACTTACATAAGTGTAGTTTGACATAAATAAGTCCATCTCAAACCAAATGATTTCTCTTGGTGCCTTAAGAACAGGAAATGCCAAGCTACTAAGATTAGCATTGGAAGGTTGATGATGGGGAAATATATAGTTACAACAAAGTGCAAGGGCTGTGGTGTTTCAATCAGGTTTCCTCCTCACATTGTCAGGACCTCTGTTGCATACGGAGGGAGTGAAGATTTCCTCAACATGTGGGTCACTGTGGCCCTAAACAGAACCAACGCCCTAAAATATATTAAAAAACACATAAGAAAAGAGCAATCAATCAAGAGACCAGCATCATGTTAATGCAAATGGTGCTGCACTGCACAAAATATGACATTATGTTGTATATGTATCTTAGCCTAGCCTCCTCGTCCACCTGTAAAAGAGGGGAAAACACATTGTGATTAACAATGAAGTAACAAAATATTAAAATGCTAGCCAGAAAATAAATCATCATACATTGTCATCAGAGTCTCCACTCAGATTTCGAATATGGTGCATTCACGTGACCACCAAGATATGCATACGAATTGTTGGGATGTTTCAAACCAGCACTTCCATTATTAGTACAACCATAGCAGTGACCTTTATTCAGAAAAAAAAAAGGAAGGGGGTTTGTGGATTAAATGACATGTAACCAAAAGGCACAAACACACAATAATATCTTTGCAGCTCAGGGTAAACAAATGTGTACATACAGTTATTGGATATGACTGCATGAACCAGTTTGAGATATACACACAAAGCTCCAGGTTAATGGATGAGAATATGAGATGAAGGGAAACATGGCACAATAGGCTAACACAAAGGTAAATGATCATATACTACAGCTAGAGCATCTACAATGATATCTAACAGATTAGTAGTTCAATTAGTGGACTCGCAAACTGTATTTCAATAATATTTAATCTAACATAAGTGTGTAGAATACCATTGTCATTAGGTTTGACCATGCAGAAACGGGTAACAGCCATCTCTTCATATTCTCCTTCCATAAGTTTGATTTCAACGAAGAATATATCGCCGGTGCCACAGTCAGAATCATCATCTCCTTTAGTCTTCATGGTGAAGTTCAAATGATAGTACCTACTCGTCTTAAGGATGGTGCTATGGGGCTCAGAAATAAATTGGTAGTGCAGAACATCATTGAGTTCGTATGCAAGATCCTAAAAATAAGAAGCACGAAAGGGATCAGAATTGTTACAGGAGTAAGACAATATATAAGACAGTTCAACACTGGTATGTAGCAAGTTATAGAGCGCGAGGGCAGGAAGGAGAGAGATATAGACAGCAAACCCCCATCAGTTTGTGATCCTCATTATACTTGTCTACTAAAGCTTGAGCCAGTGGGCGCATTCGAGCACAGCTTCTCTCAATTATTTGCGATTTTGAACATTTCATCCTCGTGCCATCAAGCCAGTAGAGAGATCTTCTTATAGCCATCTCCACTGGAGAAACACCCTCTTGCTTCTCGACCCTAATTTAGATCAACACATTCTATATGATCAGTAGATTTTACTGGCTTGTAAAGGACTAATGGTTGACAGAATTTACTGCTGCGGTTCAGGTAAAAATGTGCTTTGGTAGTCTTCAGCTATGCTTACAATATAGGTTCTGAATGAACAACTTTCACAAAGAATTCACAAAAATAATGTTTCCTTAACTTAACTGGTAGCAGAACAGGAATCTAGTAATATCTACTCTTTCCATCAGCTTGTTAGTTTTTCTGTATCTATATCATCTAAGTTATGTATTCTTTTTCTGATTTATGCTGTATAATCTGTGACTATCTTTTGTGGACAATGTTTGCGTATATACATAACCAATTGAAAGGGGGCACACAAAAACGAGATAAATGAATTGTTTAAGATAAAATCTAGAACAAAGTGTAGAAGCGTTACATTATATGCTTGAGCTCATCAAGATGGCAATCGATGGCAATGTTGGCTTCCTGTAGGCTCTGGAACGGCCCACCCAGGTGAGGATATATGTGAAAATCTCCCTCACGGTCAACCCTGATGTAAAACGTCAAGCCCCAATCAGAAGGTCTACGGGACAAGAGGGTTGAGGAAAGGCATCGCCTTGATCTCACGTTGGTGTCATGAGCTGCTACTGCAGGTGCCGAGCACGGGGAGGTGGTGGTGGCAGTGGCCGATCCTTTCACTGCTATAGAGGAGAGGAACTCTTTCAATGCCGATAGCGAAGATGCAGGGTTAATGACACGCACACGCCGCCCCTCCTCACACCTGAAGTAGAAAAGGCTCGGCCGATGAGTACAGAAAATTAACCTTATGTCTGTCAGGCAACTTGCAAATTGCAGTGGATATCTAATATCTAGTAGTAATATCTAATCGATAAACAGAACAACTCGATTTTCGACTAGATCGGAAACAGAAATCGAATGTAAATCGAGATTGAGAGGTCACACCGTGGAGATAGCCGCCGCCGCCGATCGCTATCGTGGGGTGGGGCGCCGCTATGCACGTAGTTCCCGTCCGTATCAAAGGAAGCGATCGGCGCCGCATCGGCGACGGGGCGTTCAGCGTCGTCCCATGTACGGCGGCGGCGGCGGCCTGTGAGAGGGAGAGCCATGGGGTTGCCGGCGACTCGGGGAGAGGATCAAATTACATAAGCAACTTATAACAGTTTACCACAACTTTTCGGTTTTCCAACACACACCGCAATATCTGGACTAATTGTCAACCCTAAGCCCAAATCTGGTTTTTTTTCTTGAACATCAGTCCAGACATAAGCGCTCATATACACGCGCATACACTCATCCCTATGAACGCACACACGCACACCCTACCCCTATGGGCACCTCCGAAAGACTGAGCCGGCATATCATCTTGAAATTTACGAAGTCATCGTAGGCACCTCGTCATCGACGGGAACCGTCTCCTCTCATTGAATGTGCATCGCCGGAAATCCTGAAATAAATCCAGCAATAAATGTGAGGACCAGGATTTGAACCCTGGTGGGCTGGGGATACCACGGTCCCTTAACCATCCAACCACAGGTTGGTTCGCTAAGCCCAAATCTGTTGATCAAGTTCTTTTAATAGCCAATGTTATAAAGTGGGCCCACATGTTTGGACCTAAGTGGCAAAAATTTGCCACGTGCGCAGCACCTATGTGGACTACCATTCTGTCCTCTTGGCATGCCCTCCAACGCGATTAACTCCATCAATGCATTCAGTTGGAAGTTGGGTGTTGGTGGGGTTGTCGAAATTCTTCCATAGGATGATCACCAGCGGACAACAGCCGAATGTCTAGACGAGAACTTTTTTTAAACTGTCTAGACGAGAACTTGGTTAGGCAGAGATCGCGAACCACACAAGGAAGTGAAGGCGGTGAGTTTTATTCTTTTCTAGGATAGATGGCGTAGAAGATGCAAGGACGCATCATTGAGATGGGGACGTCTTATGCATGTTGCTACGCTTACACACATTCAGTAAATACCACATGAGAGGGAACTTGTCACTTAGAGCATGACATGTAGGCCCAATCGGTTAGGCTGACTATTAAAAGTGGCTAACCGGCAGATTTGGCTTAATGTTGAGAATTAGCCCAGAAGTTGTAGTTCTTTGTTGAAAAACTCAAAAGTTGTGGTAAGGTGTTATAAGTCGCCTTGAAGTTGTGGTTTTGCGCAATTAACTCCAAAATATAAGAGCATCTATAACTCGACTGCAAATCCCACCCCTCGAAAGCCGTGACTTGTCACATCTTAAATAATACATTCTACAACCTGATACTACCTCAAATTACAAACCTCAAATCCATACTATTGCATTGCAACTTAAACCGACCGATCTTACAAGTGGACCTTGTCCGGCTCCGTTGTGCCCATGTCCAGCGGTTGGTCGTGCTCCTAGAGTGTTGGTCCGATCGCCATTAAGGTAGAGTAGGGCATGAGACACGAGCCGACTCACGGGACTCAAGGCATCGCCGTTCCCCATGCCCTACTCCTACTCCTCGGAGATCAGAACCCTGACGATGCCGGTGAACATCAGATTGATGATGGATCTGTCCTGAGATGAACCAGCTACATCCACCACAACGCGGTTGCGGTGCCCCGATTTGCACCATACGGGGCGCCGAAGAATGCGACTCCGCCATGCCAACATCCACCACCGCGAGGGCTACTACCGCCTCCCGTGCCCGCAGCCTCGCACGACAGGCACGCTGCGTCCTGTTTGCGTCGGCCGACGGTTGCTACGTCTTGAGCTTGCGTTGGTTTCCTCGAAGAGGAGAGGGTGATGCAGCAAGTGTAGCGTAAGTATTTCCCTCAGTTTTGAGAACCAAGGTATCAATCCAGTAGGAGGCTCCTCAAAAGTCCCATGCACCTACACAAACAAACTGAGAACTCGCAACCAACGCAATAAAGGGGTTGTCAATCCCTTCATGGCCACTTGAGAAAGTGAGGTCCAATAGAGATAGTATCATAAGATAAATATATTTTTGGTATTTTATAATATAGATGCAAAAAGTAAAGATGCAAATAAAAGTATATTGAAAGCAAATATGATAAGAGATAGACCCGGGGGGCATAGGTTTCACTAGAGGCTTCTCTCAAGATAGCATAAGTATTACGGTGGGTGAACAAATTACTGTCGAGCAATTGATAGAAAAGCGCATAGTTATGAGATTATCTAGGCATGATCATGTATATAGGCATCACGTCCATAACAAGTAGACCGACTCTGCTGCATCTACTACTATTACTCCACACATCGACCGACTCCGCCTGCATCTAGAGTATTAAGTTCATAAGAATGAATAACGCATTAAGCAAGATGACATGATGTAGAGGGATAAACTCATGCAATATGATATAAACCCCATCTTGTTATCCTCGATGGCAACAATGCAATACGTGCCTTGCAACCCTTTCTGTCACTGGGTAAGGACAACACAAGATTGAACCCAAAGCTAAGCACTTCTCCTATGGCAAGAAAGACCAATCTAGTAGGCCAAACCAAACTGATAATTCGAAGAGACTTGCAAAGATAACTCAATCATACATAAAAGAATTCAGAGAAGATTCAAATATTATTCATAGATAAACTTGATCATAAACCCACAATTCATCGGATCTCGACAAACACACCGCAAAAAGAGTTTACATCGAATAGATCTCCACAAGAGAGGGGGAGAACATTGTATTGAGATCCAAAAAGAGAGAAGAAGCCATCTAGCTATTAACTATGGACCCGTAGGTCTGTGGTAAACTACTCACAACTCATTGGAGGGGCAAGGATGTTGATGTAGAAGCCCTCCATGGTCGATTCCCCCTCCGGCAGAGTGCCGGCGAAGGCTCCCAGATGGGATCTCGCGGATACAGAAGGTTACAGCAGTGGAAATTGTGTTTCGTGGTGCCCCTGGATGTTTTCGGGGTACGTAGGTATATATAGGAGGAAGAAATACATCGGTGGCCACCCGAGGGGCCCACGAGACAGGGGGCGTGCCCTACAGGGGGGTGGGACGCGGCCTCCTATCTCGTGGCTTCCACGGCAGCTTCTTGACTTGCACTCCAAGCTCTTCGGATCACGTTCGTCCCAAAAATCACGCTCCCGAAGGTTTCATTCCGTTTGGACTCCATTTGAAACAACAATATGGGCTGGGCCTCCCGTTAGTAGGTTAGTCCCAAAAATGATATAAATGTGTAAAATAAAGCCCATAAACATCCAAAAGGGGTAATATAATAGCATGAAACAATCAAAAATTATAGATACGTTGGAGACGTATCAAGCATCCCCAAGCTTAATTCCTGCTCGTCCTCGAGTAGGTAAATGATAAAAAGAGAATTTTTGATGTGGATTGCTACCTAGCATAATTCATAATGTAATTTTCTTTATTGTGGCATGAATGTTCAAATCCAAATGATTCAAAATAAAAGTTCATATTGACATAAGAAATAGTAACACTTCAAGCATACTAATCAAAGTAATCATGTCTTCTCAAATTAGCATGGCTAAAAAAAGTTATCCCTACAAAATCATATAGTCTGGCTGTTGCTCTATCTTCATCACACAAAGTATTTAATCATGCACAACCCCGATGACAAGCCAAGCAATTGTTTCATACTTTAATAATCTCAAACTTTTCAACTTTCACGCAATACATGAGCGTGAGCCATGGACATAGCACTATATGTGGAATATAATGGTGGTTGTGGAGAAGACAAAAAAGGAGAATATAGTCTCACATCAACTAGGCGTATCAATGGGCTATGGAGATGCCCATTAATAGATATCAATGTGAGTGAGTAGGGATTGTCATGCAACGGATGCACTAGAGCTTTAAATATATGAAAGCTCAACAAAAGAAACTAAGTGGGGTGCATCCAACTTGCTTGCTCATGAAGACCTAGGGCACTTTTGAGGAAGCCCATCATTGGAATATACAAGTCAAGTTCTATCATGAAAAATTCCCACTAGTATATGAAAGTGACAACATATGAGACTCTCTATCATGAAGATCATGGTGCTATTTTGAAGCACAAGTGTGGAAAAAGAGATAGTAGCATTGTCCCTTCTCTCTTTTTCTCTCATTTTCTTTTTTTCTCTTTTTTCTTTCTTTCTTTTTTCTTCTTTTGCCTTCTCTTTTTTTCCTTTTGGCCTTTCTCCTTTTTTTCCTTTTTTTTCTGTTTGTAAAGCCCGAAGTCTCATCCCGACTTGTGGGGGAATCATAGTCTTCATCATCCTTTCCTCACTAGGACAATGCTCTAGTAATGAAGATCATCACACTTTTATGGATTTACAACTCAAAGCTAGAACAAGATATGACTCTATATAAATGCCTCCGGCGGTGTACAGGGATATGCAATGAATCAAGAGCGACATGTATGAAAATTATGAAAGTGGCCTTGCCACAAATACAATGTCAACTACATGATCATGCAAAAAGCAATATGACAAAAGTAATGCGTGTCATATGAACGGAACGGTGGAAAGTTGCATGGCAATATATCTCGGAATGGCTATGGAAATGCCATAATAGGTAAGTATGGTGGCTGTTTTGAGGAAGGTAAATGGTGGGTGTATGGTACCGGTGAAAGTTGCACGGTACAAGAGAAGCTAGCAATGGTGGAAGGGCGAAAGGGTGCGTATAATCCATGGACTCAACATTAATCAAAAGAACTCATATACTTGTTGCAAAAATTTAGAAGTCATCAGAAACAAAAGCACTATGCGCATGCTCCTAGGGGGATAGATTGGTAGGAAAAGACCATCGCTCGTCCCCGACCACCACTCATAAGGAAGACAATCAATAAATAAAATTGTGCTCCAACTTCATCACAAAGCGGTTCACCGTACATGCATGCTACGGGAATCACAAGCTTCAACACAAGCATTCTTTAAATTCATAATCACCCAACTAGCATGCTTTAATATCACTACCTCCATATCTCAAAACAATTATCAAGCATCAAGTTGATCATAGCATCCAATTCACTTTCTATGATAGTTTTTATTATACCCAACTTGGATGCTCATCATTCTAGGACCAACTTTATGATAATAGCAAATACCATGTTGTTCTAAAAGACTCTCAAAATAATATAAGTGAAGCATGAGAGACTAGCAATTTCTTCAAAATAAAGACACCACCGTGCTCTAAAAGATATAAGTGAAGCACTAGAGCAAAAAATATCAAGCTCAAAAGATATAAGTGAAGCACATAGAGTATTCTAGCAAATTCTTCAAATAGGCTTATCCCAAAAGGTGTGTACAGCAAGGATGATTGTGGTAAACTAAAAAGAAAAGACCAATATAATACACGATGCTCCAAGCAAAACACATATCATGTGGCGAATAAAAATATAGCTCCAAGTAAAGTTACCAATGAACGAAGACGAAAGAGGGGATGCCTTCCCGGGGCATCCCCAAGCTTAGGCTTTTGGCTATCCTTGAATATCTTGGGGTGCCATGGGCATCCCCAAGCTTAGGCTCTTGCCACTTCTTATTCCATAGTCCATAAAAGCTTTACCCAAAACTTGAAAACTTCGCAACACAAAACTCAACAGGAAATCTCATAAGCTCCGTTAGTGAAAGAAAACAAAACCACCACATAAGGTACTGCAATGAACTCATTCTTTATTTATTTTGGTGTTAATCCTACTTATTCCAACTTCCTTATGGTTTATAAACTAATTTACTAGCGATAGATGCATTGAAACAAGCAAACAACACACGAAAAACAGAATCTGTCAAAAACAGAACAGTCTGTAGCAATCTATAACTAACGCAACCTTCTGCAACTCTAAAAATCCTACCAAAATAGGAAGTCCTGGAAAATTTGTTTATTGAACATCAGAAAAAAAAATCAACGCAAAAGCACATTCCTATGATTTAACAAAATTATATTCGTGCGTGCAAAGTTTCTGTTTTTCAGCAGAATCAAATCAACTATCATCGTAGGTTATCCTATAGGTTCTACTTGGCACAAACACTAATTAAAAGATAAAAAAACATCTAACCAGAAGGTAGATGCAAGATTTATTACTAAACAGGAGCAAAAACAAAAAACATAAAGAAAATTGGGTTGCCTCCCAACTAGCGCTATCGTTTAATGCCCCTAGCTAGGCATACAAGCAAGGATAGATCTAACGAGTGCCATCTTTGGCACTAAATTCATAAGTAGCACGCATGATAGATTCATAAGGTAATTTGAATTCCTTTGTTGGAAAGTGCTCCATTCCTTTCTTTAGTGGAAATTGGAATATAATATTCCCTTCCTTCATATTAATAATCGCACCAATCGTTCTAAGGAAAGGTCTACCAAGAATAGTAGGACAAGAAAGATTGCAATCTATATCAAGAACGATAAAATCTACGGGCACCAAATTTCTATTTGCTACAATAAGAACATCATTGATTCTTCCCATAGGCTTTTTAATGGTGGAATCCGCAAGGTGCAAATTTAAAGAGCAATCATCAAGATCATGGAAACCTAGAATATCACATAAAGTTTTCGGAATCGTGGAAACACTAGCACCCAAATCACACAAAGCAAAACACTCATAATCTTTAATTCTAATCTTTATAGTAGGTTCCCATTCATCATTAAGTTTTCTAGGTATAGAAACTTCCAAATTAAGTTTTTCATCATAAGATTGCATTAAGGCATCAACAATATGTTTGGTAAAAGCTTTGTTTTGACTATAAGCATGAGGAGAATTAACAACAGATTGCAACAAGGAAATACAACCTTTTAAAGAGCAATTATCATAATCAAATTCCTTGAAATCCGAGATAGAAGGTTCAATATTATTAGAAGTTGAGGATTCTCCAATATCACTTTTACCAATTTTAACATTAAGATCTAAAGACTCCAAATTCTTGGGACGCCTTCTAGGCAAAGTTGATTCATCATCAGTCCCATAATCATCAAAATTCATATTGCAAAACGTAGATCTAATAGGAGACACATCAATAACTAGAAGAACACGCTTTTATAAAGCTTTCTTTTTTAGCACGCAATCTAGCGGTTCTTTCCTTGCACTCGTCAATGGAAATTCTCATTACTTTGAGAGACTCATTGATATCATGCTTAGGAGAAGATCCAAGTTTAAGAGAATTAACATCAAGCGAAAGTCTATCAACGTTCCTAGCCAAATCATCAACTTTGAGCAATTTTTCTTCAAGCAAAGCATTAAAATTCTTTTGAGAAATCATAAATTCTTTCACACTATTCTCAAAATCAGAGGGCATCTTATTAAAATTACCATAAGAGTTATTGTAGGAATTCCATAATTATTAGAGGGATTACTAGGGAACGGTCTAGCATTAAAGTTTCCTCTATAAGCATTGTTTCCAAAACTATTCGTACCAACAAAATTCACATCCATAGATTCATTATTATTCTCAATCAAGGAAGACAAAGGCATATCATTGGGATCAAGAAGAGTATTTTTAGTAGCAAACATCTTCATAAGTTCATCCATCTTTCCACTCAAAACATTGATTTCTTCTATAGCATGCACTTTTTTACTAGAAGATCTTTCGGTGTGCCATTGAGAATAATTAGCCATAATATTATCAAATAATTTTGTAGCATCCCCTAACGTGATTTCCATAAACATGCCTCCCGCGGCCGAATCTAAGAGATTTCTAGAAGCAAAGTTCAAACCGCATAAAATTTTGTATGATCATCCATAAATTCAAACCATGAGTAGGGCAATTTGAAGCATCAATTTCATTCTTTCCCAAGATTGGGCAACATGCTCATGATCAAGTTGTTTAAAATTCATAATATCGTTCCTAAGAGTGATGATCTTAGCGGGAGGAAAATACTTAGAGATAAAAGCATCTTTGCACTTGTTCCAAGAATCAATACTATTTTTAGGCAAAGACGAAAACCAAACTTTAGCACGATCTCTCAGTGAAATCGGAAATAACTTCAATTTGACAATATTGTTATCCATATCTTTCTTCTTTTGCATATCATACAAATCAACAAAATTGTTTAGATGAGTAGCGGCATATTCACTAGGAAGGCCAGCGAATTGATCTTTCATAACAAGATTCAGCAAAGCAGTATTGATTTCACAAGACTCAACATCATTAAGAGGAGCAATTGGAGTACTAAGGAAATCATTATTATTGGTTTTCGAGAAATTACACAATTTGGTATTATCTTGCGCCATGGCAACAAGTAATCCAACACACAAGCAAACAAAAAAAGGCAAGCAAAAAAAGAGAGGAGGAGATTGGGAAAGAGAGGGCGAATAAAACGACAAGGGTGAAGTGGGGGAGAGGAAAACGAGAGGCAAATGGCAAATAAAGTAAATGCGAGGGAGATGGGTTTGTGATGGGTACTTGGTATGTCTTGACTTGAGCGAAGACCTCCCCGACAACGGCGCCAGAAATCCTTCTTGCTATGTCTTGAGCTTGCGTTGGTTTCCCTCGAAGAGGAGAGGGTGATGCAGCAAGTGTAGCGTAAGTATTTCCCTCAGTTTTGAGAACCAAGGTATCAATCCAGTAGGAGGCTCCTCAAAAGTCCCACACACCTACACAAAAAAACTGAGAACTCGCAACCAACGCAATAAAGGGGTTGTCAATCCCTTCATGGCCACTTGCGAAAATGAGATCTAATAGAGATAGTATGATAAGATAAATATATTTTTGGCATTTTATAATATAGATGCAAAAAGTAAAGATGCAAATAAAAGTAGATTGAAAGAAAATATGATAAGAGATAGACCCGGGGGCCATAGGTTTCACTAGAGGCTTCTCTCAAGATAGCATAAGTATTACGGTGGGTGAACAAATTACTGTCGAGCAATTGATAGAAAAGCGCATAGTTATGAGATTATCTAGGAATGATCATGTATATAGGCATCACGTCCATAACAAGTAGACCGACTCCTGCTTGCATCTACTACTATTACTCCACATATCGACCAACTCCTGCCTGCATCTAGAGTATTAAGTTCATAAGATTAGAGTAACCCATTAAGCAAGATGACATGATGTAGAGGGATAAAATCATGCAATATGATATAAACCCCATCTTGTTATCCTCAATGGCAACAATACAATACGTGCCTTGCAACCCTTTCTGTCATTGGGTAAGGACACCGCAAGATTGAACCCAAAGCTAAGCACTTCTCCCATGGC
Source organism: Aegilops speltoides (assembly GCA_021437245.1). Lineage (NCBI taxonomy): Eukaryota > Viridiplantae > Streptophyta > Magnoliopsida > Poales > Poaceae > Aegilops > Aegilops speltoides. Next base: position 39,611,799 of record CM038144.1, on the reverse strand, counting down.
AAGAAAGACCAATCTAGTAGGCCAAACCAAACTGATAATTCGAAGAGACTTGCAAAGATCACTCAATCATACATAAAAGAATTCAGAGAAGATTCAAATATTATTCATAGATAAACTTGATCATAAACCCACAATTCATCGGATCTCGACAAACACACCGCAAAAAGAGTTTACATCGAATAGATCTCCACAAGAGAGGGGGAGAACATTGTATTGAGATCCAAAAAGAGAGAAGAAGCCATCTAGCTAATAACTATGGACCCGTAGGTCTGTGGTAAACTACTCACAACTCATCGGAGGGGCAAGGATGTTGATGTAGAAGCCCTCCATGATTGATTCCCCCTCCGGCAGAGTGCCGGCGAATGCTCCAAGATGGGATCTCGCGGATACAGAAGGTTACGGCGGTGGAAATTGTGTTTCATGGTGCCCCTAGATGTTTTCGGGGTACGTAGGTATATATAGGAGGAAGAAGTATGTCGGTGGCCGCCCGAGGGGCCCACGAGACAAGGGGGCGCGCCCTACAGGGGGGGCACGACCTCCTATCTCGTGGCTTCCTCGGCAGCTTCTTGACTTGCACTCCAAGCTCTCCGGATCACGTTCGTTCCAAAAAATCACGCTCCCGAAGGTTTCATTCCGTTTGGACTTCGTTTGATATTCCTTTTCTTCGAAATACTGAAATAGGCAAAAAAAACAGCAATATGGGCTGGGCCTCCGGTTAGTAGGTTAGTCCAAAAATGATATAAATGTGTAAAATAAAGCCCATAAACATCCAAAAGGGGTAATATAATAGCATGAAACAATCAAAAATTATAGATACGTTGGAGACGTATCAACGGTCATGGTGCGTCCTTTGCCTCAGCGCACCAACAGAGGGGTTGCGCGTCTACCACCGTGCTCGGACGCCAGACGGACCGCACCACCTCTGGTGAGGCAGCGATGACATACCTAACTTGAATAAGGATGGAAATTTTATCCATGGGTACGGGTACCTGCGAATACCATACCCGCATGGGCAGGGTATGGGCACCATTTTATACCCGCGGATGCTACCCATACCCTACCCGCTAAGTCATGGGTAGTGGGTATAGCCTTTTACCCATGGATATACCCATACCCTACCCGTTTATACTAACACGTGAACTTTACCCATAATTCACAAGGCACATATGTTAAAGTTGTGAGCTTGTGAACATGTGTTAAAGTTCTCACCAACTACAAATTTGAATTGAGATAATGATCATGTACTCATCTATACGTTATTGAGTTGAGATCAATGTTCTTTTGTCAAATGTGCTATAGATGAATGTATTGCGAATAACTTGTGTACTATTTGATCTACCCATTGGGTATCCAATATAGGGTACCCTCGGGTATGGGTATGGGTAAACTTTCATACCCGTGGGTACGGGTATGGGTAGAATTTTGTATCCTTCAACTACATGGGTATGGGTATGGTATTGCTCTACCCGCCCCATACCCTACCCATTGCCATCCTTAAACTTGAATGGGGGTTTTGAGTGGCCGAGTGGCGGTTAAGGGTCCGTGTCCAGGGTTATCCATGGCGGCAGGTGGTCTTGCTTTGTTAAAATCTAGACTAGATGACTCGTCAAAGGCAAATGTCAAATGCAACCGAAAAATTAGATGCATCATATTTAAAAAAAATGAAACTCAGAAACCTCATTTGAAACAATTAGTGAATACTCCTTTCTTGAAATAATCTTTCCCCTGCTTTATAAATAAAGCTACATTCACACACTAGTAGAAAAACGACCTAATGTTCAGCTCATTAGTCCCAGTTTGTAAATGATCCCGCACTAATGTGACCTGACACGTCCATTTTGCATCATGCTTTTATGACAATATTTATTGCATTATGGGTTGTTATTACACATTATGTCTCAATACTTATGGCTATTCTCTCTTATTTTACAAGGTTTACATGAAGAGGGAGAATGCCCGCAGCTGGAATTCTGGGCTGGAAAAGGAGCAAATATTGAAGGACTATTCTGCGCAACTCCAAAAGTCCTGAAACTCCACGGAATATCTTAAAATAAATAAAGAAAAATCGTCGCCAAAGATGAAGGCCAGGGGGCCCACACCCTGCTCACGAGGGTGGGGGCGCCCTCCTCCCCTTGGGCACGCCCCCTACCTCGTGGGCCCCCTGGTGGCTCTCCGACGCCCATCTTCTCCTATATGAAGCCTTTCGATGAGAAAAAAAATAGAAGGCAACCTTTCGGGACGAGACTCGCCGCCACGAGGCGTAACCTTGGCGGAACCAATCTAGGGCTCCGCAGAGCTGTTCGCCAGGGACACTTCCCGGAGGGGGAAATCATCACCATCGTCATCACCACCGCTCCTCTCATCGGGAGAAGGCAATCTCCATCAACATCTTCACCAGCACCATCTCATCTCCAAACCCTAGTTCATCTCTTGCATCCAATTCTTGTCTCCAAGTCCGGGATTGGTGCTAGTAGGTTGCTAGTAGTGTTGATTACTCCTTGTAGTTGATGCTAGTTGGTTTATTTGGTGGAAGATCATATGTTCAGATCCTTTATGCACATTATTACCCCTCTGATTATGAACATGAATATGCTTTGTGAGTAGTTACGTTTGTTCTTGAGGACAAGGGAGAAGTCTTGCTATTAGTAGTCATGTGAATTTGGTATTCGTTCGATATTTTGATAAGATGTATGTTGTCTAACCTCTAGTGGTGTTATGTGAACGTCGACTACATAACACTTCACCGTTATTTGGGCCTAGAGGAAGGCATTGGGAAGTAATAAGTAGATGATGGGTTGCTAGAGTGACAGAAGCTTAAACCCTAGTTTATGCGTTGCTTCGTAAGGGGCTGATTTGGATCCATATGTTTCATGCTATGGTTAGGTTTACCTTAGTACTTTTGTTGTAGTTGCGGATGCTTGCAATAGAGGTTAATCATAAGTGGGATGCTTGTTCAAGTAAGAACAGCACCCAAGCACTGGTCCACCCACATATCAAATTATCAAAGTACCAAACGCGAATCATATGAGCGTGATGAAAACTAGCTTGACGATATTCCCATGTGTCCTCGGGAGCGCTTTTCCTATTATAAGAGTTTGTCCAGGCTTGTCCTTTGCTACAAAAAGGATTGGGCCACCTTGCTGCACTTTATTTACTTTTGTTACTTATTGCTCGTTACAATTTACCTTATCACAAAACTATCTGTTACCACTTATTTCAGTACTTGCAGAGAATACCTTGCTGAAAACCGCTTATCATTTCCTTCTGCTCCTCGTTGGGTTCGACACTCTTACTTATCGAAAGGACTACGATAGATCGCCTATACTTGTGGGTCATCAAGACTCTTTTCTGGCGCCGTTGCCGGGGAGTGAAGCGCCTTTGGTAGGTGGAATTTGGTAAGGAAAAATTTATTTAGTGTGCTGAAATTTTTGTCACTTGTTACTATGGAAAGTAATTGTCCGAGGGGCTTGTTCGGGTATCTTCACCCGTCCAAGAGAGCAAAGAGTTGCTCCTCAACCTCTGAACCTATTGAAAATGAAACTCCTTTTGAAATTCCTTCGGGTTTGATGGAAAAACTGCTAGCTAACACTTTTACAGGAGATGGAACAAAGCATCCTGATGAACATCTACACTATGTGGATGATGTTTGTGGACTATTTAAGCTTGCAGGTATACCCGATGATGTTGTTAAGAAGAAGGCCTTCCCTTTATCTTTGAAGGGAGACGCATTGACATGGTATAGGATATGTGATGATATGAGATCATGGAACTATAAAAGATTGAAATTGGAATTTCATCAAAAGTATTACCCTATGCATCTTGTTCATCATGATTGCAATTATATATATAATTTTTGGCCTCGCGAAGGAGAAAGCATCGCTCAAGCATGGGGGAGGCTTAAATCAATGTTATATTCATGCCCCAATCATGAGCTCTCAAGAGAAGAATTATGCAAAGTTTTTATGCTCGGCTTTCTGATAACAATCGCACCATGCTCGATACTTCTTGTGCTGGCTCTTTTATGATGAAGACTATTGAATTTAGATGGATTTATTGGATAGAGTTAAACGCAACTCTGGAGATTGGGACCTCGACGAAGGTAAGGAGTCAGGTATGACACCTAAGTTTGATTGTGTTAAATCTTTTTATGGATACTGATATTTTCCGTAAGTTTAGCACTAAATATGGACTTGACTCTGAGATAGTAGCTTATTTCTATGAATCTTTTGCTACTTATGTTGATCTCCCCAAGGAGAAGTGGTTTAAATATCATCCTCCCATAGAAGTAAAAGTATATGCACCTATTAAAGTTGAAGAAAAGACTGTCACTTACAATGATCCTATTGTTCCCACTTCTTATGTTGAGAAACCACCTTTCCCTGTTAGAATGAAGGATCATGCTAAAGCTTCAACTGTTGTTCGTAAAAGCAATATTAGAACTTATACACCTCTTGAGCAAGTCAAAGTAGAACCCAATATTGCTATTGTTAAAGATCTCTTGTCTGATAATATTGATGGGCATGTTATTCAATTCTGCGGTGAAACTGCTAGGATTGCTAAACCCTGTGCTAGAGATAAACATAGACCTGTGGTAGGCGTACCTGTTATTTCTGTTAAAATAGGAGATCATTGTTATCATGGCTTGTGTGATATGGGTGCTAGTGCTAGTGTTATACCTATTAGCTTGTATGAAGAAATTATGCATGATATTGCACCTGCTGAGTTAGAAGATATTGATGTTACAATTAAACTTGCCAATAGAGATACTATATCTGCGATGGGAATTGTTAGAGATGTTGAAGTCTTGTGTGGAAAAACCAAATATCCCGCTGATTTTCTTGTTCTTGGTTCTCCACAAGATAGCTTTTGTCCCATTATATTTGGTAGACCCTTCTTGAATACCGTTAATGCTAAGATAGACTGCGAAAAGAATGTTGTTACTATTGGCTTGGATGATATGGTTCATGAGTTTAATTTCTCTAAATTTAGTAAGCAACATCATGAGGAAGAATTGCCTAATAAGGATGAAATTATTGGTCTTGCTTCTATTGTCGTACCTCCTAGTGATCCTTTAGAACAAAATTTGCTAGACCATGAAAATGATATGTTCATGAATGAAAGAAGGGAAATAGATGAAGTATTCTTTAAACAGGAACCTATTCTGCAACACAATTTGCCTGTTGAAATCCTAGGGGATCCTCCTCCACCCAAGGGTGATCCCGTGTTTGAACTTAAACCGTTGCCTGATAATCTTAAATATGCTTATCTTGATGAAAACAAAATATATCCTGTCATTATTAGTGCTAATCTTTCAGAGCATGAAGAAGAAAGATTATTGAAAACTCTGAAGAAGCACCGTGCCGCTATTGGATATACTCTGGATGATCTTAAGGGCATCAGTCCCACTCTATGTGAACATAAAATAAATCTGGAAGCAGATGCCAAACCAGTTTGTGATCCTCAACGATGGTTGAATCCTAAAATGAAAGAAGTGGTAAGAAAAGAAATACTCAAGCTCCTGGAGGCAGGTATAATTTACCTCGTTGCTGATAGTCAGTGGGTAAGTCTTGTCCATTGTGTCCCTAAGAAGGGAGGTATTACTGTTGTCCCTAATGATAAAGATGAATTGACTCCGCAAAGAATTATCACAGGTTATAGGATGGTAATTGATTTCCGCAAATTAAATAAGGCTACTAAGAAAGATCATTACCCCTTACCTTTTATTGATCAAATGCTAGAAAGATTATGCAAACATACACATTATTGCTTTCTAGATGGTTATTCTGGTTTCTCTCAAATACCCGTGTCGGCTAAAGATCAATCAAAGACTACTTTTACATGCCCTTTTGGTACTTTTGCTTATAGACGTATGCCTTTTGCTTTATGTAATGCACATGCTACCTTTCAAAGATGCATGATGGCTATATTCTCTGACTTTTGCGAAAAGATTTGCGAGGTTTTCATGGACGACTTTTCCGTCTATGGTTCCTCTTTTGATGATTGCTTGAGCAATCTTGCTCGAGTCTTGCAGAGATGTGAAGAAACTAATCTTGTCTTGAATTGGGAAAAGTGCCACTTTATGGTTAATGAAGGCATTGTCTTGGGGCACTGATACGTCTCCAACGTATCTATAATTTTTGATTGCTCCATGCTACTTTATCTACTGTTTTGGACTATATTGGGCATTACTTTCCACTTTTATATTACTTTTGGGACAAACCTATTAACCGGAGGCCCAGCCCAGAATTGTTGTTTTTTGCCTATTTCAGTGTTTCGAAGAAACGAAATATCAAACGGAGTCCAAACGGAATGAAACCTTCGGGATCGTGAGTTTCCAACCGAACGTGATCGAGGAGACTTGGACCCTACTCCAAGAAGTGCCAGAGGCGGTCACGAGGGTGGAGGGCGCCCCCTCCCCCCCCGGGCGCGCCCCCTACCTCGTGGGCCCTCTGACGCTCCACCGACGTACTCCTTCCTCCTATACATACCTACGTATGCCCAAACAATCAGAACAGGAGCCAAAAACCAAATTCCACCGCCGCAACCTTCAGTATCCACGAGATCCCATCTTGGGGCCTGTTCTGGAGCTCCGCCGAAGGGGGCATCCACCACGGAGGGCTTCTACATCATCACCATAGCCCCTCCGATGAAGTGTGAGTAGTTTACTTCAGACCTTCGGGTCCATAGCTAGTAGCTAGATGGCTTCTTCTCTCTTTTTGGATCTCAATACAATGTTCTCCCCCTCTCTCGTGGAGATCTATTCGATGTAATCTTCTTTTTGCGGTGTGTTTGTTGAGACCGATGAATTGTGGATTTATGATCCAGTATTATCTATGGAAAATATTTGATTCTTCTCTGAATTCTTTTATGTATGATTGAGTTATCTTTGCAAGTCTCTTCGAATTATCCTCTTTGGTTTGGCCAACTAGATTGGTAGTTCTTGCAATGGGATAAGTGCTTAGCTTTGGGTTCAATCTTGCGATGTCCTTACTCAGTGACAGAAAGAGTTGCAAGGCACGTATTGTATTGTTGTCATCAAGGATAACAAGATGGTTTTTTTTATCATATTGCATGAATTTATCCCTCTACATCATGTCATCTTGCTTAAGGCGTTACTCTGTTTTTAACTTAATACTCTAGATGCATCTTTGGATAGCGGTCGATGAGTGGAGTAATAGTAGTAGATGCAGAATCGTTTCGATCTACTTGTTTTGGACGTGATGCCTATATACATGATCATTGCCTAGATATACTCATAACTATGCTCAATTCTGTCAATTGCTCAACAGTAATTTGTTCACCCACCGTAGAAAATCTATGCTCTTGAGAGAAGCCACTAGTGAAACCTATGGCCCCCGGGTCTATTCTCATCATATCAATCTCTATCACTTTATTTACTTGCTTTGTTTTTACTTTGCCTTTTACTTTTTACTTTGCATCTATCTATCAAAAATACCAAAAATATTATTTATCATCTCTATCAGATCTCACTATCGTAAGTGACCGTGAAGGGATTGACAACCCCAAATCGCGTTGATTGCGAGTTGCTATCGTTTTGTGTAGGTACGAGGGACTTGTGCGTGGTCTCCTACTGGATTGATACCTTGGTTCTCAAAAACTGAGGGAAATACTTACACTACTTTGCTGCATCATCCTCTCCTCTTCGGGGAAATCCAACGCAGTGCTCAAGAGGTAGCAAGAAGAATTTCTGGCACCGTTGCCAGGGAGGCTGACGCAAGCAAGTCAACCATACCAAGTACCTATCACAATCCCTATCTCTCGCATTACATTATTTGCCATTTGCCTCTCGTTTTTCTCTCCCCCACTTCATCCTTGCCGTTTTATTTGCCCTCTTTTTCTCAATCTCCTCCTCTCTTCCCATTTGCCTTTTTCCCGTTGCCTCTTTGCTTGCTCGTGTGTTAGTTTGCTTGCTTGTCATCATGACTAGCCTCTTATCTTCTCCATTATCTCCCAAGAATGAAGTTCTAAATTTTAAGTAAAGGGAGGGAGAAAATCTGAAAGACGCTTGGTATAGAATTTGCAATGCTCAAAATAGATCTACCAGGAAGCAATCTACTTCAGTTCTTCTTCGTAATTTTTATGTAGGTGCTAATCCTTGGTATAGATATATCCTTGATACCATTATCGGAGGGAATTTCTCGGGTAGCCATACTTTTGATTCTTATAATGCTTTAATAGATTTATTTGGCTCACCACCTCTTTTGATTAATGGAACTACGTTGACTTTGGAGCATGTTATGCAAAGACTTGAAATTATTGAGAATAAAGTTGCTACCATTGAATCAATTGAAAATCTTGATAAAAAGATCCACAATCAAATTACCCGATACGGATCTAAGGTAGGAATGACTTTGAAAAATATTAAAGAAAAAGATCCGATAGTTAATGAAAAAATAAATCTAGACTCTACAAGAATCGATAAACTTGAGGGTATCATTACTAACTTGGGAACCGCTTTTTCTTCCGTGCAAAATACTCCAAGTTCGTCTACTAAAAATACTAAGATCATTTATGTTCCTAAGAATAAGGGTGAATCATCTAGTAAGGAAACTGCGGATCTTAAATCTATAAGCGTTCATCCCAATCTCTTTTCCATCATTAAGGAACCTTTTGCTATGAATGAATTTTTCGATCTTTTGCCTGAAAATTTGACAATTACTAGAAAGAAAGAAAATTCTAAAGGAGGTAGATGCCTCATTGAAGAATTGCCTACCAAAGATGGCAATACCTAGATTTAAGATCCAGCTTTTAAGCTTCTATCCTTGCTTTTATGCCTAGCTAGGGGCGTTAAACGATAGCGCTTGTTGGGAGGCAACCCAATTTTATTTTGTGTTTTTTGTTTTTGCTTCTGTTTAGGAATAAATAATCCATCTACCTTCTGTTTGGATGTGGTTTTATTTTTTAATTAGTGTTTGTGCCAAGTAGAACCTATAGGATAACCTACGATGATAGTTGATTTGATTCTGCTGAAAAACAGAAACTTTGCGCGCACGAATATAATTTTGTTAAATCACAGGAACATGATTTTGCGTTGATTCTTTTTGCTTATGTTCAATAAACAAATTTTCCAGGACTTCCTATTTTGGTATAATTTTTAGAGTTCCAGAAGTTTGCGTTAGTTACATATTGCTACAGACTGTTCTGTTTTTGAAAGATTCTGTTTTTCGTGTGTTGTTTGCTTATTTTGATGAATCTATGGCTAGTAAAATAGTTTATAAACCATAGAGAAGTTGGAATACAGTAGGTTTAACACCAATATAAACAAAAAATGAGTTAATTACAGTACCTTAAGTAGTTCTTTGTTTTCTTTCTCTAACGGAGCTCACGAGATTTCTGTTGAGTTTTGTGTTGTGAAGTTTTCAAGTTTTGGGTGAATTCTTTTGATGGATTATGGAACAAGGAGTGGCAAGAGCCTAAGCTTGGGGATGCCCATGGCACCCCAAATATAATCCAAGGACACCAAAAAGTCAAAGCTTGGGGATGCCCCGGAAGGCATCCCCTCTTTCGTCCACTTCCATCGGTAATTTACTTGGAGCTATATTTTTATTCACCACATGATATGTGTTTTGCTTGCAGCGTCTTGTATTATTTGTGTCTTTGCTTGTTAGTCTACCACAAACATCCTTGCTGTACACACCTTTTGAGAGAGCCATACATGAATTGGAATTTGTTAGAATACTCTATGTGCTTCACTTATATCTTTTGAGCTTGATAGTTTTGCTCATAGTACTTCACTTATATCTTTCGAGCGTGATAATTTTTGCTCTAGTGCTTCACTTATATCTTTTAGAGCGTGGTGGTGATTTGTTTTAAAGAAACTATTGATCTCTCATGCTTCACTTAGATTATTTTGAGCGTCATTAATAGCATGGTAATTCGCTTAATGTTAATATACTTAGTGTTCAAGATATGTGAAACTTTCTTTTGAGTAAATTGAATACTAAGATAAGTTTGATGCTTGATAATTGTTTTGAGATATGGAGGTGATAATATCAAATTCGTGCTAGTTGATAATTGTGAATTTGAGAAATACTTGTGTTGAAGTTTGCAAGTCCCGTAGCATGCACGTATGGTTAAAGTTGTGTAACAAATTTGAAACATAAAGTGTACCTGGCTTGTGCATCCTTATGAGTGGCGGTCGGGGACGAGCGATGGTCTTTTCCTACCAATCTATCCCCCTAGGAGCATGCGCGTAGTACTTGATTTTTTATGGCTTCTAAATTTTTGCAATAAGTATATGAGTTCTTTTGAATAATGTTGAGTCCATGGATTATACGCACTCTCACCTTTCCACCTTTGCTAGCCTCTTGATGCACTGCATTGCCCTTTCTCACCTTGAGAGTTGGTGAAAACTTTGCCGGTGCATCCAAACCCCGTGATACGATATGCTCTATCACACATAAACCTCCTTATATCTTCCTCAAAACAGCCACCATACCTACCTATCATGGCATTTCCATAGCCATTCCGAGATATATTGCCATGCAACTTCCATCATCATTATTATGACATACATTACTTTTGTCATATTGCCACTGCATGATCATGTAGTTGACATCGTATTTGTGGCAAAGCCACCATGCATTATTTTCCATACATGTCACTCTTGATTCAATGCACCATCCCGGTACACTGCCGGAGGCATTCATATAGAGTCATAGTTTGTTCTAAGTTTCGAGTTGTAATTGTTGAGTTGTAAGAAAAATAAAAGTGTGATGATCATCATTATTAGAGCATTGTCCCAAGTGAGGAAAGGATGATGGAGACTATGATTCCCCCATAAGTCGGGATGAGACTCCGGACAAAAAAAAAGAGAAAAAAAAAGAGAAAGAAAAAAAGCAAGGCCAAAGAAAAAAAGGAAGGCCCAAAAAAAAAGAAAAAAATGAGAGAAAAAGAGAGAAGGGACAATGCTACTATCCTTTTACCACACTTGTGCTTCAAAGTAGCACCAAGATCTTCATAGAAAGTCTCTCATTTTGTCACTTTCATATACTAGTGGGAATTTTTCATTATAGAACTTGGCTTGTATATTCAAATGATGGGCTTCCTCAAAATGCCCTAGGTCTTCGTGAGAAAGCAAGTTGGATGCACACCCACTTAGTTTCTTTTGTAGAGCTTTCATATACTTATAGCTCTAGTGCATCCGTTGCATGGCAATCCCTACTCCTCATGTTGACATCAATTGATGGGCATCTCCATAGCCCGTTGATTAGCCTCGTCAATGTGAGACTTTCTCCTTTTTTGTCTTCTCCACACAATCCCCATCATCATATTCTATTCCACCCATAATGCTATATCCATGGCTCGTGCTCATGTATTGCGTGAAGGTTGAAAAAGTTTGAGATTATTTGAGTATGAAACAATTTCTTGGCTTGTCATCGGGGGTATAGAAGTTGGGAACATCTTTGTGTGACGAAAGTGAAGCATAGCCTAACTATATGATTTTGTGGGGATGAACTTTCTTTTGCCATGTTATTTTGAGAAGACATGATTGCTTTGATTAGTATGCTTGAAGTATTATCATTTTTGTGTCAATATGAACTTTTGTCTTAAATCTTTCGGATCTGAATATTCATATCACAAGTAAGAAGATTTATATTGAAATTATGCCAAAGTATCACTCCGCATCAAAAATTCTTTTTTATCATTTACCTACTCGAGGACGAGCAGGAATTAAGCTTGGGGATGCCTGATACATCTCCAACGTATCTATAATTTTTTATTGCTCCATGCTACTTTATCTACTGTTTTGGACTATATTGGGCATTATTTTCCACTTTTATATTACTTTTGGGACTAACCTATTAACCGGAGGCCCAGCCCAGAATTGTTGTTTTTTGCCTATTTCAGTGTTTCGAAGAAACGGAATATCAAACGGAGTCCAAACGGAATGAAACCTTCGGGATCGTAATTTTCCAACCGAACATGATCCAGCAGACTTGGAACCTACTCCAAGAAGCGCCAGAGGCGGTCACAAGGGTGGAGGCCCCCCCCCCCCCGGGCGCACCCCCCTACCTCGTGGGCCCTCTGACGCTCCACCAACGTACTCCTTCCTCCTATATATACCTACGTATCCCCAAACGATCAGAACAGGAGCCAAAAACCAAATTCCACCACCGCAACCTTCTGTATCCACGAGATCCCATCTTGGGGCCTATTCCGGAGCTTCGCCAGAGGGGGCATCCACCATGGAGGGCTTCTACATCATCACCATAGCCCCTCCGATGAAGTGTGAGTAGTTTACTTCAGACCTTCGGGTCCATAGCTAGTAGCTAGATGGCTTCTTCTCTCTTTTTGGATCTCAATACAATGTTCTCCCCCTCTCTCGTGGAGATCTATTCGATGTAATCTTCTTTTTGCGGTGTGTTTGTTGAGACCAATGAATTGTAGGTTTATGATCCAGTATTATCTATGGAAAGTATTTGATTCTTCTCTGAATTCTTTTATGTATGATTGAGTTATCTTTGCAAGTCTCTTCGAACTATCCTTTTTGGTTTGGCCAACTAGATTGGTAGTTCTTGCAATGGGAGAAGTGCTTAGCTTTGGGTTCAATCTTGCGGTGTCCTTGCTCGAGGATGTAAAGAGTTGCAAGGCACGTATTGTATTGTTGCCATCGAGGATAACAAGATGGGGTTTTTATCATATTGCATGAATTTATCCTCTACATCAAGTCATCTTGCTTAAGGCGTTACTCTGCTTTTTAACTTAATACTCTAGATGCATCTTTGGATAGCGGTCGATGAGTGGAGTAATAGTAGTAGATGCGTAATCGTTTGATCTACTTGTTTTGGATGTGATGCCTATATACATGATCATTGCCTAGATATACTCATAACTATGCTCAATTCATCAATTGCTCAACAAGAATTTGTTCACCCACCATAGAAAATCTATGCTCTTGAGAGAAGCCACTAGTGAAACCTATGGCCCCCGGGTCTATTCTCATCATATCAATCTCTATCACTTTATTTACTTGCTTTGTTTTTACTTTGACTTTTACTTTTTACTTTGCATCTATCTATCAAAAATACCAAAAAAATTTTATTTATCATCTCTATCAGATCTCACTATCGTAAGTGACCATGAAGGGATTGACAACCCCTAATCGCGTTGGTTGCGAGTTGTTATCGTTTTGTGTAGGTACGAGGGACTTGTGCGTGGTCTCCTACTGGATTGATACCTTGGTTCTCAAAAACTGAGGGAAATGCTTACGCTACTTTGCTGCATCATCCTCTCCTCTTCGGGGAAATCCAACGCAGTGCTCAAGAGGTAGCAGGCACAAAGTTTCTGAAAGAGGTATTGAAGTTGATAAAGCCAAGGTCGATGCTATTGAAAAGATGCCATGTCCCAAGGACATCAAAGGTATAAGTAGTTTCCTTGGTCACGCCGGATTCTATAGGAGGTTCATTAAGGACTTCTCAAAAATCTCTTGGCCTCTGACTAATTTATTACAAAAAGATGTACCATTTGTCTTTGATGATGATTGTGTAGAAGCATTTGAAATACTTAAGAAAGCATTAGTCTCTGACTTTTGTTCAAATTACTTTGATTGAATTTACCCTTTGAAATTATGTGTGATGCTAGTGATTATGATGTAGGTGCTGTTCTAGGGCAAAGAGTTGATAAGAAATTAAATGTTATCCATTATGCTAGTAAGACTCTAGACAATGCTCAAAGAAATTGTGCTACTACCGAAAAGGAACTTTTAGCAGTTGTAGTTGCTTCTGATAAATTCAGACCCTAATTGTTGATTCTAAAGTAACTATTCACAAAGATCCTGCTGCTATTAAATATCATATGGAAAAGAAAGATGCAAAACCTAGACTTATTAGATGGGTTCTCTTGCTACAATAATTTGATTTGCATATTGTTGATAGAAAAGGAGCTGAGAACCCCATTGCAGACAACTTATCTAGGTTAGAGAATGTTCTTGATGACCCACTACCTATTGATGATAGTTTTCCTGATGAACAATTCAATGTCATAAGCACTTCTCGTAGCACTCCATGGTATGCTGATTATGCTAATTATATTGTTGCTAAATTTATACCACCTAGCTTCACATACCAACAAAAGAAAAAGGTTTTCTATGACTTGCGACATTACTTTTGGGATGACCCACATCTTTATAAAGGAGTAGATGGTGTTATTAGACGTTGTGTACCTGAGCATGAACAGGAACAGATCCTACGCAAGTGTCACTCCGAAGCTTATGGAGGACACCACGCTGGAGATAGAACTACACATAAGGTATTGCAATCCGGTTTTTATTGGCCTACTCTCTTCAAGGATGCCCGTAAGTTTGTTTTGTCTTGCGATGAATGCCAAAGAATTGGTAATATTAGTAGACGTCAAGAAATGCCTTTGAATTATTCACTTGTTATTGAACCATTTGATGTTTGGGGCTTTGATTATATGGGACCTTTTCCTGCCTCTAATGGATATACACATATTTTAGTTGCTGTTGATTACGTTACTAAGTGGGTAGAAGCTATTCCAACTAGTAGTGCTGATCATAACACCTCTATCAAAATGCTTAAGGAAGTTATTTTTCTGAGGTTTGGAGTCCCTAGATATTTAATGACTGATGGTGGTTCACACTTTATTCATGGTGCTTTCCGTAAAATGCTTGCTAAATATGACGTTAATCATAGAATTGCATCTCCATATCACCCGCAGTCTAGTGGTAAAGTAGAATTGAGCAATAGAGAGCTCAAATTAATTTTGCAAAAGACTGACAATAGGTCTAGAAAGAATTGGTCCAAGAAACTTGATGATGTATTATGGGCCTTTAGAACTGCATATAAGAATCCTATGGGTATGTCTTCGTATAAAATGGTTTATGGAAAAGCATGTCACTTACCTCTCGAACTAGAACATAAGGCATACTGGGCTATTAAAGAGCTCAACTATGATTTCAAACTTGCCGGTGAGAAGAGGTTATATGATATTAGCTCACTTTATGAATGGAGAACCCAAGCTTATGAAAATTCCAAGTTGTTTAAAGAAAAACTTAAAAGATGGCATGACAAAAGGATACGAAAGCGTGAGTTTAATGTAGGTGATTATGTGTTGCTATACAACTCTCATTTAAGATTTTTTGCAGGAAAACTTCTCTCTAAATGGGAAGGTCCCTACGTTATCGAGGAGGTCTATCGTTCCGGTGCCATAAAAATCAACAACTTCGAAGGCACAAACCCGAAGGTGGTAAACGGTCAAAGGATCAAACACTATATTTCAGGTAATCCCATAAATGTTGAAACCAATATTATTGAAACCGTAACCCCGGAGGATACATAAGGGACACTTTCCAAAACGTTCCAGACTCCGAAAAGGAATAGGTATGTGGTACGGTAAGTAAATCGACTCCAAAACAATTTTTAAGGCAATATTTCTCCATTTTGGAATATTTGGAAAAATAGAAAAATAAGTAGCAGTCCGGGGAGGACACGAGGCCTCCACGAGGGTGGAGGGCGCGCCCTACCCCCTGGGCGCGCTCCCCTACCTCATGAGCACCTTGTGTGCCCTCTGGACTCCGTTTTCTTGCACGATACGTATTTTGGTCGGTAAAAATTCATTATATATACTCCCGAAGGTTTTGACTCTCATATCACGCAAATCTCCCCTGTTCTTGTTTCGAGCTGTTTTTTTTGACAGGTCTAGATCATCATGGCGACCCCAAGTGCTTCCAATGACAAGTTCTTCGAGAAGGTGATCAACCCTTACCTCACGGAGGTGCTGCGACACCCTCAAACCATTGAGATGTGTGACGGGTTGCTGCACATCCGCGATGTTGAGGGACCAAAAGGAATCGAAAGCATGGAGTCGAGGCTCGAAGCAATGGAGCAACAAGTTTTCAAGTTCCAGGGGATGGTGGAGCGTGAAATAACGCTACCCACAAGATGCTCGCGGAGTTCACCAACAACTATGAGTCGGATGCCAAGAAGACCGAGGAGGCCATCTTCAAGCTACATGAGAAGATCGAGCACCTCCAAGCCCAAATCTATGATCTGCAAAACCAAAACTGTGAGTATGAATATAGATTCAAAAGAATGAGTTTGGCTGCAGATTTGAGGATTCCGGAGACTCGATCATCCTTCTATGATGGTGAGCCTATGCCATGGAAGGTGGATGACAAGCTTGCATCATCAACAACACCTCCACTGCCAACAACAAAGAAGGAAACATAATCACATGGGTATGGGCACTCCCCTTGGCAACTGCCAAGCTTGGGGGAGGTGCCCTGGTATCGTATCACCATCACAACTCCTATCTTTACCATTTTTCTTAGTTCGATCCTATTAGTAGTATCTTGATTTAGTAGAATAAAGTCATGGCATGATCTAGTTTTGAGTTTTGCTTTATGTTCCTTCTTTGTAATCGAGTCCGTGAGCTATATAATAAAGATTAGTGTTGAGGCAAGGGCTTGATTATTTTGCTATGATCTTGGGTGATTAGAAGAAAAAGAATAAAAAGAATCAAAGAGTTCATATTGATCTTATTGAGAGTAATGGCTTCACATAGAAAGAGTATGATGAATAAAAGTTGTTGGGAGTTGGAAAATATAGCTTTGGTCATCGTTGCAATTAATAGGAAGTAATAAGGAAAGAGAGGTTTCACATATAGATATATTATCATTGACATCTTTTATGATTGGGAGCACTCATTCAAATATGACATGCTAAACAGTTGAGGTTGCACAAGGAAGACAACATAATCAGTTATGTTTTCTTACATCTGAGATAAAGTATGTTGTCATGGATCCTCTAACGTGTTGAGCTTGCCTTTCCCCCTCATGCTAGCCAAATTCTTACACCAAGTAGAAATACTACTTGTGCTTCCAAATACCCTTAAACCAGTTTTGCCATGAGAGTCCACCATATCTACCTATGGATTGAGTAAGATCCTTCAAGTAAGTTGTTATCGGTGCAAGCAATAAAAATTGCTCTCTAAATATGCATGACTTATTAGTGCGGAGAAAATAAACTTTGTACGAACTTGTTGTGGACGCAATAAAAGCGATGGACTACATAATAAAGGTTCACATACAAGGGGCAATATAAAGTGACGTTCTTTTGCATTAAGATTTTGTGCATCAACCCTAAACGCGCATGACAACCTCTGCTGCCCTCTGCGAAGGGCCTATCTTTTATTATTATCCTCTACCTTATGCAAGAGTCACGGTGATCTTCACCTTTCCTTTTTCATTTTATCCTTTGGCAAGCTCAACATGTTGGAAAGAACATGATATATATATCTAATTGGATGAGGGGGAGCATGAATTATTATTGTTGACATTACCCTTGAGGTAAAAGGTTGTGGGGCAAAACTATAAGCCCCTATCTTTCTCTGTGTCCGATTAAAACTCCGTAACCACAAGTATTGCGTGAGTGTTAGCAATTATGAAGGACTAAGTGATAGTTGAGTATGTGGACTTGCTTTTAAGCTCTAACATAGACTCTTTCCGATGTTATGATAAATTGCAATTGCTTCAATGACTAAGATTATAATTGTTGGTGCTCAATAAGGTTTCTGATTCATACTTTAGCTTTGTGAAAAGATCATCACTTAAAATGAGTAACCATATGACAAAATCTATATATGTTGCTGTTATGGAACTAATCATGATGCCTTCATGTCCGTATTTTATTTTTATCGACGCCTCTACCTCTAAACATGAGAACATATTTATTGTTATCGGCTTTTCGCTTGAGGACAAGCGAGGTCTAAGCTTGGGGGAGTTGATACGTCCATTTTGCATCATGCTTTTATGACAATATTTCTTGCATTATGGGTTGTTATTACACATTATGTCTCAATACTTATGGATATTCTCTCTTATTTTACAAGGTTTACATGAAGAGGGAGAATGCCGCAAATTTGGAATTCGGGCTGGAAAAGGAGCAAATATTGAAGGCCTATTCTCAAGAACTCCAAAAGTCCTGAAACTCCACGGAATATCTTAAAATAAATAAAGAAAAATCGTCGCCAAAGATGAAGGCCAGGGGGCCCACACCCTGCTCACGAGGGTGGGGACGCCCCCCTGGGCGCGCCCCCTACCTCGTGGGCCCCCTGGTGGCTCTCCGACGCCCATCTTCTCCTATATGAAGCCTTTCGATGAGAAAAAAATAGAAGGCAACCTTTCGGGACGAGACTCCGCCGCCACGAGGCGGAACCAATCTAGGGCTCCGGCAAAGCTGTTCTGCCGGGGACACTTCCCTCCGGGAGGGGGAAATCATCACCATCGTCATCACCACCGCTCCTCTCATCGGGAGAGGGCAATCTCCATCAACATCTTCACCAGCACCATCTCATCTCCAAACCCTAGTTCATCTCTTGTATCCAATTCTTGTCTCCAAGTCCTGGATTGGTGCTAGTAGGTTGCTAGTAGTGTTGATTACTCCTTGTAGTTGATGCTAGTTGGTTTATTTGGTGGAAGATCATATGTTCAGATCCTTTATGCACATTATTACCCCTCTTATTATGAACATGAATATGCTTTGTGAGTAGTTACGTTTGTTCCTGAGGACAAGGGAGAAGTCTTGCTATTAGTAGTCATGTGAATTTGGTATTCGTTCGATATTTTGATAAGATGTATGTTGTCTAACCTCTAGTGGTGTTATGTGAACATCGACTACATAACACTTCACCGTTATTTGGGCCTAGAGGAAGGCATTGGGAAGTAATAAGTAGATGATGGGTTGCTAGAGTGACAGAAGCTTAAACCTAGTTTATGTTGCTTCGTAAGGGGCTGATTTGGATCCATATGTTTCATGCTATGGTTAGGTTTACCTTAATACTTTTGTTGTAGTTGCGGATGCATGCAATAGAGGTTAATCATAAGTGGGATGCTTGTTCAAGTAAGAACAGCACCCAAGCACCGGTCCACCCACATATCAAATTATCAAAGTACCGAACGCGAATCATATAAGCGTGATGAAAACTAGCTTGACGATCTTCCCATGTGTCCTTGGGAGCGCTTTTCCTATTATAAGAGTTTGTCCAGGCTTGTCCTTTGCTACAAAAAGGATTGGGCCACCTTGCTGCACTTTATTTACTTTTGTTACTTGTTGCTCGTTACAATTTACCTTATCACAAAACTATCTGTTACCACTTATTTCAGTACTTGCAAAGAATACCTTGCTGAAAACCGCTTATCATTTCCTTCTGCTCCTTGTTGGGTTCGACACTCTTACTTATTGAAAGGACTACGATAGATCCCCTATACTTGTGAGTCATCATGACCATTAGTGCCGGTTCCAACGGCTAGGCGGGCGGTGTTCATTAGTCCCGGTTCGTGGTGAACCTCTAGTCCCTGTTCGTGCCACGAACCGGGACTAAAGAGGTGGTGGTAGGCTGGTGGCAGGCTACAGCCCCACCAACACCTTTAGTCCCGGTTCGTGGCACGGACCGGGACTAGAGATGCACCTTTAGTCCCGGTTTGTATAAACAACCGGGACTAAAGATCATCCTATATAAACCCTTCGTCAAGCCCGAGCTCTCTGTTCTTCCCCTTTCCTCTCCTCTCTGTTTTCTTCCTCTTCTCTCGAGCTCATCCTCCATTTTTCACAAAATTTGTCAAGATTTGAAGGCACCCCATCCATCCAAGTGATCACAAAGGTTAGCAACTTTGTCCTTTCATCTCTCATTGCTAGGCCGTGGGCTAGGTTTACGACGAGTGGCAGACAAGAGGCTGATGTGTAGGCCCGATATGAGCATACACTGATGGGTAGGACCTGAGTCAACAAGTGGTCTACCTGTCAGGTTTGTCTGGTGATCGACTTCTTCTTCATGTTGCGTGGCACTCCAATGACGATTCCCATGGCTACGGCTGGCCACCATTTTTGACACTCAACTTATCCAGGTGCTCGCAAGAAGGATGTGGAGACCATGGTGCACTGCTAAAATGGTGGGGAAGGCTGACAACGATGAGAGGCTCGATGACGCGCTCGACTCTGGTGAGTTTTGATGGGTAGGGCTCCAGAGACTCGCTAAGCTTCGAAAGAGGATTGCCAGGGTCTTGTCGTGATCCTAACCGAGCTTCGCCAGGAGGAGGGGCTCGGGCTTGAGTTGCATTGCTCGCTCTTGTCAGAAAATAGGTAAAGGTTCATAGACAAGTTTGAGCTAACGACAAGGGTAGGGTGCGGTTTTACCTCACGGGGAGCTCTCTGATGATCAGAGTGAGACCCCCACGAGATAGAGGCAGTCCGAGATGGCTTGATTAGAGGGAGAGACTCACGAGATGGAGGCACTCGGGGGATGGCTTTTAGAGTAGCAAGGGAGGCACGTGCATTAAATGTGGATGAGGAGTGAGGGCATTTCAAAAAAGCTAGGTGCTTTGGAGAAGTTCTTTGTAGTTTCACGAACCCATGACGAAAATGTAGAACAAATAATGGACACCTCCATTGCATTATTTATTTCACATTTCTATGTCGGAGAAAGACATCCCTTAAATTTTTTCACCATGATACACTAAACACACTCGTCCCTCACGTCGGTCCTCATGGGCGACCAAAACCTAGCCCTTCAATCCTCCTCCCCTCCCCTTTTTCCCTCCCTTGTTGCTACCTGAGGAACTCGTCGGTGCATCAGCAACAATTGGTGAAGGCGTGAAAGGATCGATATAGTTGACTAGAGGGGTACCAAATTAAACTTTGCATCAAAGTAGGTTGTCTACATATGCAACTAGGTGAGCAACCTATATGATGCAACAACAATAAGCACCCAAGCAAGTGAAGGATATAACACAATAAAACTTGCACAAGTAAAGGTAAGAGATAACCAAGAGTGGAACCGATGGAGACGAGGATGCGTTACCTAAGTTCCTTCCCTTTGATGGGAAGTACGTCTCCGTTGGAGCGGTGTGGAGGCACAATGCTCTCCAAGAAGCCACTAGGGCCACCGTATTCTCCTCACACCCTCACACAATGCGAGAACCGTGATTCCACTATTGGAGCCCTCGAAGGCGGCAATCGGACCTTTACAAACAAGGTTGGGGCTCTCTCCACAACTTAATTGGAGGCTCCCAACGAAACCCCGGAGCTTCACCACAATGGAATGTGGCTCCGAAGTGACTCTTCCAACAAGGGTGCCCAAGCACCTAAGAGTAACAAAATCCACACAAGAAGGTATGGGGGAATCAATTTTCCTTTGGTGAGAGTGTAGATCTAGGTCTCCTCCTTCAATCCCTAGCACACAAACAAGTTTGAGTGGCTAGAGAGAGAGATCGGGCAAGAAAGCTTTGAGGGCATTAATGGAGGAGAGAGAGGGGCAAGAGTTAGGTGGGAGGAAGGAGAAGCACCTCCTTAAATAGGGTCCCCTCAGATCCAACCATTATGCGCAGAAATACATAGGAGCGGTACTTCCGCAAGTGTCACCGATACAACCAGTGAATGCGGGAAACCCCTGCTAGGGCACCAGGGCGGTACTTCCGGTGGAAGAGCCGGTAGTACCAGTATACCAAAGCATACCGGAACTACCGTCCCACCACCGCCCGACTACCGCCTCACCACAGAAGGAAATCACCCTAGGACGGTAGTTAGAGCGGTGGTTGGGCCGGAGCTACCGCTGGGTCAGCAGTTCCTAAGTAGTGGAGTCCGAGGCGGTACTACCGCCCTGGACACCGGTAGTACTGGTTTTTCAAGAAAAATCGGAACTTCCGTTCCACTATCGATCTACCACCGTACCTGGTACAGAAGGGAGTCACCCCTGAGCGATACTTGGGGTGGTGGTAAGACCGGAACTACCGACCACCGGTACAACCTCCCAAAGGAGCGGTCCTACCACCTTGGGCAAAACTGCACAGAACAAAGAGCTTGGGGAGCCCCTCTCTTCTCGAACGAAGGGTGTCGGTGGGTGCAGAGAACGTGTACGTGAAGAGATTCACTCAATACCATCCGATGCGGATTCCCTATTAAAAGTACGGATATCCTACTACCTAAGGAATAAAACAATGGAAACTCCGTCTTCGATCTTTTCCCCATAGAGGGAAGGCCTAACCGTCTTGCGCCGCACAATGTGTACCTAAGAAAACTAAGGACGCATGATTAGTCCACACGAGTGTTGTCATCATCACCAAAACCTTAAGGTAGAAGATGCCCTTACAATCTCCCCCTTTTTGGTGGATGATGTCAACCACTCGAAAGGCATGGAAGGTATAGAAAATACAGACAGGGCTCCCCCTGAGTGTGAGCATTATTTAGAGTTTGCTTTGAGACAGCAAATGCTCACACTAAGGTCACTGCTCCCCCTAGATTTTATAGACCACCCAGTGACAACGAAAACAATATCGAGCATAACGCACAAGATAGTAGAACGGAGCATGCAAGCTTAACTGACAAACGAGTGCATAGATAAATAGATAAGGGACGCATGTCTTACACCATGCAGAACGACACACCAGGGACGAGTTCACAAGACACTAAAAAGCAACTGCAAAAGAACGCAAGAGACCAATTGCAAATGAACCCCCCATGCAACTCCCGTGACCTAATGGAGCTCTCTCCCCCTTTGTCATCAAGACACCAAAAAGGAAAGAGCGAAGCTAGCGCCCCGGGCTCAGTAGACCTCCTCGCCAGTCGCCGCAGAGCTGTCAGAAGCATCATCATCACCATCATCAATGTCGTTAGGCTCCACGGCCTCCTCAGTTTCCTCAGACTCCTCAGACCCCACCATAGTCGCCTCAGGACCACTGACAGAAGAGGTGGCAGGCGCTTCATCAGACCACTGACAGTTCTTCATGCACCACGAATCCTCAGGAGTGATAGTCTTCCCAGAGCCACTCTTCACATCTGGCACATTGAGGTGCTTCATCAACTGAATCTGCCTGCGACTCGCCATCTTCTCAGCAACATGGGCCTTGTAGAGCTTCTTCTGAATGTGAGTCTGTAAGCAGAAGGTCTTCTTGATCTTGGACGTCAGCTTGTCAACCCAAGAGGGTTGGGCCCCAGCCTCCAACTCAAAGTCATTGTCGCCCGAGGTAGCATACACATCCTCCTGATTTCCCGTAGAAAAGCGAGGAGTCTTATGCTTCTTCTTCCTCGGAACCTTAACCTCATGCTCCGTGAGGTTTGCAGGAGTGGAGAGAGGCTCTCCTGGCCTACGGACAGCCAAACAGTGTTCAGAAACTGCATCACAAAGGGAGCATAGATCGGTACCTTGCGGTACCACACCATATTGTACATCTCCTCCCACATCCACTTGGAAACATCAAACGTGGTGCCAGATCCCCTTTTGGTCTTCATGGCCACAAGTAAATCCACCAGATATCCATAAATATCATCTTGGTTCCCGACCTTGGGAAGCAGCACACACCAGAACACATGATGCATAATGCCATAGACAGGCAGAAGGTCACTGGACTTACCCACAATGCCATGTCCAGGAATGTACGGAGGGGCTAGCTTCACCTTATCCATGGGTTGAGGTCTGTCGTGAGGACGGAGACCTCCTTGACCCTCCTCCCCGGTATCCTCATAGCCAAGAGCATTGCAGAAAGCTCGCCACGGGACATGAAAGAATTCATCACGGCACATGAAGGAAAGGTGACTCTCAGCATCAGAGCTGAATTGGACTGTAGCATAGAACTGATGGATGAGCTGCACGTCGAAGTCACAACTCACGGTCATGAGCTTGATCAAGTCAAACTCCTCACAGATATCTAGAGCTTCTCCAAAGTAGTCAAGGTTGTTCCTCCAATGATCAATGTCAATGGACCACATCTGGGTGAACTTGTTCTTGTGATGCTCGAAGATTTCTGGCACAATCCTCATCTGAAATTCATTTCGAAACTGAGGATTGTTCCAATGAGGAGTAGGTGCAGTAGAGTAGGGATTCTGAAGACGAGCCTTTTGCCAGTCCGGCATCTTCCACTTGTGCAATGGCATCGTAGCACGCTGCTTGGCAGCAACAGACTTCTCCCGACGGGTGGCTTTGGTAGGGAGGACCACCTCATGAGCATCCTCATTGTGATCCGACGGTTTGCCCCTACGGGCCCTCTTCTTGGTGTTCCGAGGCTTCTGAGCAGCACGAGAGCTAGAGCCACCTATAAACGCACATAGAGAGCACACATAAACCCCAGCAAAGATGAGAAGAATGTACACAAGATCGGAGGAATACTTCTCATGTATGTAAATAGAAGAGTAACAATGCAAATGGGTTCAGAGAGGGCGGTTGTTCCGGTTGTTCGACCGGTAGTACCACTCTAGCGGTAGTACCGCTTGCAAGGAGCGGTAGTACCTCTGAGAGCGGATCTGCCTAGAGGAAGAACAGGAACAACCCTATCTCGAATCTAGATGCATTATTCCTACTGCTAGCTATGCATAGGAAATAGGAGGAGTTTATACGAATCTCTCCCACCAAACATTTGGCCAAAAATGCGGGAGTACAAGCAATGCCCTAGAGAGAGGATTCAACAAGAGGAACCCTAAAGAAGAGAAGAGAAGGGCATTACCGATATCCATGGGAGGAGATCGAAGAAGAGGCGGCCTCAACGGAGCAGATCCGCTGAAGGGCCGACCGATCCGGAGGGCCTGAGGGCACTCCGGGGCGACGGGCGGAACAGCCGGTGGCTAGGGTTCGGATGAGGGGTGAGCGCGAAGGAAAAAAAACCTTCAGCATGCGCCCCTTATATAGGCGCCCAGATGTCAGCCGGTAGTACCGCTTCTAAAAGCGGTAGTACCACTCCTGTAGATAGCCGGTGTTTGAGAGCGGTACTTCCGCTCCAGAAGTAGCGGTAGTACCACTGCCAAATACTGGTAGTACCGGCCAGTGGTATAGGAGCAGGTAGGAGCGGTAGAACCGCTCGTACCTGACCGGAAGTACCGCTAGGACTGCCCAACCTAGTGGCAGAACGGTAGAACCGCTCTGACCACCGGATGTACCGCCAAGTTGTACCAGCCCGTTCACAAAGAGTTCAAACTTGTGTACATTGTAAAGATGGCTTGGGATGAGAAGGCTTAGGATGGAAGAATGACACTGAATTATGATGATGAAGACTCTCAAGAGTGCAAGAAGCGAACAAACAAAAGCCACTCTTTAGAGAATTCAACCATCTAGGGGAACACAAAGGTAAGGCAAATGGAAACACACAAAAGAGACTACCTTTGCACAAGGGCGGTGGCCGGAGCCACCTATGTTTGAGCAAATGGTATGGTGCCGCGAAGAATTATCCTTGGGCCCATGACCAAAACTCGTCTTTGAAGCACAAGTACCATAAAAAATGGCTAATGTGGAAGACTCGATCAATTTATGCATAATGAGGGGGAGAGTTCATTGAGATAACGACAGTCCCCCTATGTCCATGCCTACACCTAAACAAGACATCATGAAGAGTGTGGTGGGGTGTGCAAGAGTTCAAGCCACATTGCTCGAATCAATGATATTTAGCTCAGGCCTTAACTCGCGAAATCTTGCTTCATCCAAGGGCTTCGTGAAAATATCTGCAAGGTTATCATGAGTGTTGACATACTTGAGCTTGATCTCCCCTCGCCTAATGTGATCCCGGATGAAGTGATACCGAATCTCAATATGCTTCGTCTTGAAGTGTTGCACCGGGTTCAGAGAGATCTTGATGGCACTTTCATTGTCACACCAAAGAGGCACTTCGTCACAAGTGACACTGTAATCCTTCAAAGTTTGCCTCATCCATAGAAGTTGGGCACAACAACTACCGGAAACCACATACTCCACTTCGGTGGACGAGAGAGATACACAACTTTGCTTCTTAGAAGACCAACTCACTAAAGAGTAACCAAGCAATTGGCACCCTCCGGAGGTGGACTTCCTATCCACTTTGCCTCCCGCCCAATCTGAGTCTGTATAGCCCAAAAGATCAAAGTTGGCTCCTCTTGGGTACCATAAGCCAAAGTTTGGGGTATGAGCCAAATATCGAAAGATTCGCTTGACCGCCACAAGGTGGCTTTCCTTAGGTGTGGCTTGAAATCATGCACAAATTCCCACACTCAACATGATATCCGGTCTAGATGCACAAAGGTCAAGCAAGGATCCAATCATGGAGTGCTATACCTTTTGATCCACCGCTTTAACATTGGGATCAATGTCAAGTTGGCATTTGACGGGCATTGGAGTGGAGGTCGGCTTGACATCACTTAGCTTGAATCTATTGAGCATGTCTTGAGTGTATTTGGCTTGGTTGATGAAGGTTCCTTCTCTTCTTTGCTTGATTTCGAACCCGAGAAAGAACTTCAACTCTCCTATCATAGAAATCTTGAACTTTGAGGTCATGAGAGCGGCAAATTCTTCATTGAAAGCTTTGTTAGGGGAACCAAAGATAATATCATAAACATATAGTTGGCACACAAACAACTCCCCTTTGACCTTCTTAGTAAAAAGAGTGGGGTCGATTTTCCCAATTTCGAACCCACGATCTTGTAACAACTCAGTAAGATGCTCATACCACACACATGGGGCTTGTTTAAGGCCATAGAGCGCCTTGTTGAGTTGGTACACATGATCGGGGAACTAGGGATCCTCGAACCCCGGGGGTTGTTTGACATACACCAACTCATTAATGGGACCATTAAGAAAAGCACTCTTCACATCCATTTGTTGCAACTTGAAATTATGATGAGAAGCATAAGCAATCAACAAACGAATAGATTCAAGGCAGCAACGGAGCAAAGGTTTCACAAGAGTCGATACCCTCGACTTGGGAGTAGCCTTGTGCCACCAAACGAGCCTTGTTGCGAACAATGATCCCATGAGCATCTTGCTTGTTCTTGAATATCCACTTGGTTCCAATGACATTATGATTCCCGGTTGGCCTTGACACTAATTTCCACACTTGGTTGTGCTCGAAGTTGTTGAGTTCTTCATGCATGGCATTGAGCCAATCTGGATCCTCGAGCGCCTCATAGACCTTTTGGGGTTCGACACAAGAAACAAACGCGTGATGTTCACAATAGTTTGCTAATTGTCTACGAGTTCTTACCCCCTTTCTTAGGCTTCCAACCACATTCTCCATGAGATGACCTTTGGTAGTGAACTTGGAAGCGATCTTCGCGGCACGACGCTCTAATTCCTCCTCGGATGTGAAAAGAGGAGGGGTAACGTGATCATCTTGAGCGCCGTCTTGAGCTTGTTCTTGATCTTGAGCTTGCTCTTGATCCTGAACTTGCTCGAAAGGGAGAACTTGACCTTGGGCATCACTTGGTGGTTCACCAGCATCTTGAGATTGATCTTACCCTTGATCTTGTTCACGAGGTTTAGGGCCTTCACTTTGTTCTTCGGAAGCGTGTGGGTCTTGGGTTGGTGATGGCTCCACTTGAGTGGACCATTGTCCTTCTCCTTCGGCCACAAGGGGTTCCTCAATGGGTAGGATATGACCAACACCCATTCTTCTGATGGCTTGGGGAGGAATTTCATCACCTACATCACAAGTACCACTTTGCTCCACTTGGGAGCCGTTATTCTCGTCAAACTCCACGTTACACGTCTCCTCAATGAGTCTGGTGGACTTGTTGAGGACACGGTAAGCATGAGAGTTTGTAGCATAACCAACAAATATGCCCTCATGAGCTCTAGCCTCAAATTTAGACAAACAAACACCTTTCTTGAGAATGAAACACTTACACCCGAACACCTGGAAGTACTGAGATTGGGCTTGTTACCAGTAAGTATTCCATAAGGAGTCTTGTTCAAGCCTTTGAGGAGATAGAGCCGATTGGATGCATGACATGCTATGTTGATGGCTTCGGCCCAAAAGTTCTATGGAGACTTGAACTCCGCCATCATGGTCCTTGCCGCATCCATCAACGTCCGGTTCTTCCTCTCTGTGACACCATTTTGTTGAGGGGTGTATGGTGCAGAATATTGATGCTTGATTGCCTCATCACTAAGAAACTCATCTAAGGCGTAGTTCTTGAACTTGGTGTCGTTGTCACTCCTTATTGTCAAGATCTTTGCATCATGTTGACGTTGAGCTTCATTTGCAAAGTCGGTGACGGTTTGTTGAGTCTCACTCTTCCTCTTGAAGAAATATACCCAAATGTATCTTGAATAATCATCCACAATCACCAAGCAATACTTTCTACCCCCAAGACTATCAAAGGATGGATGCCCAAAGAGATCCATGTGAAGGAGCTCCAAGGGTCTCTTCGAGTAGATGATAGTCGTGGGAGGGTGAGCCTTCTCATGTAGCTTTCCTTCGATACAAGCACTACAAGCACGATCTTTGGCAAAACTAACATTTGTTAGTCCACGGACATGGTCCCCCTTGAGAAGACTTTGCAAAGATCTCATATTGACGTGGGCTAAACGGCGATGCCAAAGCCATCCCACATCAACTTTAGCCATTAGGCATGTCACGGTCTTAGTGGGTCGCTCTGAAAAGTTAATCGCATAAAGACCGTTCTTGACATGCCCAACAAAGGCTACTTTAAGAGTCTTGCTCCACAAGAGGGCCACGATATCAATATCAAAGAAAGTGGCAAAGCCCATGAGTGCAAGTTGACGAATGGAAAGTAGATTGTAAGCAAGGGACTCAACAAGCATGACTTTCTCGATCGTGAGATCATGAGTAATGACAACCTTGCCAAGACCCAATACCTTAGAAGACAAGGCATCACCCCACTCGACATTGGTGGGCATAGATGGGATCTTGTGCACGTCCACCACCAAGTCCTTGCTTCTGGTCATATGATTTGTGACTCCACTATTGAGCAACCATGATCCCCCGCCGGAAGCAAACACCTACAATAGATCAATGCTTGGTTTTAGGTACCCATTTAGTAATGGGTCCTTTGATGTTAGTAACAAGGGTCTTAGGAACCCAAATAGACCATTCAATGTACTCATAAGGAGAACCAACGAATTTAGCATAAACATGCCCATCACTAGCACGGCACAACACATAAGAAGGGTTAAAGTCGTCGGCTTTGTCAGAAGGAGTGGCATTGCCCTTTTTGACATCACCACCCTTCACATTATTCTTCTTATCCTTAGGAGCACCCTCTCCCTCCTTCAAAAAAGTTTGCTTGAGAGGGGGAGGTCGTTTGGTCTTGTCGTTCTTCTTCTTCTTGTTCTTGGAATTGGGTGCGAACCCAACTCCCTCTTTGGTCACAACTTCCTTTTGATTGCTCAAAAGGTCATTGAGGTTCTTCTCACCTTGTATGCACGTCACAAGGCCTTTCACAAGTTTCTCTTTCAACTTGGAGCTCTCCTCCACAAGATGCACATGCTCACAACACGAGTTAGTAGCATTTACATTATCAATTAATACCATATGAGGAAAAGTGGATTTCTCCTTGGTTAGCTTCACTTGGAGTTGATCATGAGACTCCTTGAGGCTTGCATGAGCGCCCTTCAAGACCTTGTGGGCCTTGTCGAGTAAATCAAACTCCTCCTTGAGTCTAGCGTGGTCAACCCCAAGTTTAGCCTTCTCGGAGCTTAGCACACGAGATACACCAAGAGCATGATCAAGATCTTTCTTTAATTTAGCATGGTCATCGTTGTATGACTCCTCAAGAGCCAAACGATGCACACGCTCTTCCTCAAGAGCATTAGAAAGATCCGATATCTCATCGGCATAGTCACGACTATGACCTTCCATCTTAGAGATGGTTTCTTCATTAGCCTCGATCATGTCATTGGCTTCACCAAGTTGTTCCAAGAGAGCAATGAAGTGCTTCTTGGATTGGCCCTTGAGCTTACTCATAAAATACTCAAATTCATTTACTTCCTCATTAGACCCCTCACTTTCATTAATGCAATCTGTCAAGGAGGGATTAGTAATGATGGTGGTTTTGATGTTGGGGGTTACCTTGTTGGTGGCTTTAGCCATGAGGCACTTGGCGGTGATGTTCTCGTTGGGTGAGTCGAAGAGGGACACTCGTGGAGTTGTGGCAATGGCAACGGAGGCCATGGCCATGGCTTCACTATCTTCATCATCATCATCATCCTCATGGTATTCTTCTTGAACCACCAACCCTCTAGTTGGAGTCTTCTTGGTGAAGTTGTTCTTGTTTGGGAAGGACTTGGCTTTGTCTTTTCGGATGAGCTTGCCACCATTGTCTTCCCTCTTCTCGTAAGGGCACTCCGCAACAAAATGGCTCACATTGCCACAATTGTAACATGTTCTCACATGTTGCTTGCCCTTGAAGCTACTTGAGTTATTCTTGTTGAAGTTTGGCCTTGTGTTCTTCTTGCTCCAAAATTGCCTTGAAGCAAGAGCCATGTGCTCATGATAATCATACTTAGTATCTTCGGGGTTGCTCTCCTCTTCTTCCTCATCATCCTCTTCTTCCACACAAACCTTGGCCTTCAAGGCAAGGTTGGGCTTCTTTGCTCTTTGAGAATGTAACACCACATTGTCGGCGGTCTTGTCCAAGATGCTCATAGCCACAAACTCATCCAACACTTCACTTGAGGACAAGGTGTGAAAGTCCGGCCTTTGCCAAATGACGGAGGACATGGCCTTGTGGTAAGGCATCATGGCCTTGAGAAATTTGCGCTTGATCCAATTGTCATCCGTATCCTTGCTCCCATGATCTCGGAGTGAGACCGCGAGAGTAGTCTCCGATAGAGCTCACAAGGTTCTTCATCTTCTTTCATTGCAAACTCATCGGCTTCATCTTGCACTACTTCATAGTTGCAGCGTTGAATGCTTGCGGTCCCCTGTAGAGAGAAACAACATGCCGCCATGTATCCTTGGCCACGGTGAAGGGTCGGAGATGAGCAAGATCTAAGGGTGGAATTGCATCTTGGATGATGAAGAGAGCATTCTCATTGAATTGATTATCCCCGGCTTCTCAAGGAGTGAAGTTGCTTCGATCATGCGGATAAAAGCCTTCTTCAATGATTCTCCAAAGGTTAGTATTAACATGGTTCAAATGACGCTTAAAGCGATAAACTCAAGAATCAAAGTCCTCATTTTTGACAATCTTAGGGGGAGGACCGGCATGATTCAAATGAGTGGAAGGAATCAGTCCACCATAAGTAAGTGGAGGTTCCACATGGGAAAAGATGTCGTTGCCATTTTTACCACTAGTAGAAGGAGCCTTTTCACTAGTAGCTTCCCCCTTGTCGGAGTTAGCATCTGTCACCTTGTTGGTGGGATCACCCACTTTTATCGGCGCGGTAGATAGTTTAAGTCCTTCTAAGAATTTATTAAACATGCTTTCAACCTCGGTCGTCATGGAGGTTTTCAATGTGTCCAAAGCCGCATTGAATTCCTTACAAGAGACCGCGGTTCCCCCATCGGCTGTAGACGAGACCGGATTCACATCGGAGTGCTCCTCCCCACCGTCTACAGTGTCAACCATACTCTTCGGACGACAAATTCCTTAATAAAGAGACGAGGCTCTGATACCAATTGAAAGGATCGATATAGTTGACTAGAGGGGGTGAATAGGTAACTAACAATTTTTAACTTTTCTTTACCAAATTAAACTTTGCATCAAAGTAGGTTGTCTAGATATGCAACTAGGTGAGCGACCTATATGATGCAACAACAATAAGCACCCAAGCAAGTGAAGGATATAACACAATAAAACTTGCACAAGTAAAGGTAAGAGATAACCAAGAGTGGAACTGATGGATACGAGGATGTGTTACTGAAGTTCCTTCCCTTTGATGGGAAGTACGTCTCCGTTGGAGCGATGTGGAGGCACAATGCTCCCCAAGAAGCTACTAGGGCCACCGTATTCTCCTCACACCCTCACACAATGTGAGAGCCGTGATTACACTATTGGATCCCTTGAAGGCGTCAACCAGACCTTTACAAACAAGGTTGGGGCTCTCTCCACAACTTAATTGGAGGCTCCCAACGAAACCCCGGAGCTTCACCACAATGGAATGTGGCTCCGAAGTGACCTCTTCCAACAAGGGTGCCCAAGCACCTAAGAGTAACAAAATCCACACAAGAAGGTATGGGGGAACCAATTTTCCTTTGGTGAGAGTGTAGATCTAGGTTCCTCTTTCAATCCCTAGCACGCCAACAAGTTTGAGTGGCTAGAGAGAGAGATCGGGAAAGAAAGCTTTGAGGGCATTAATGGAGGAGAGAGAGGGGCAAGAGTTAGGTGGGAGGAAGGAGAAGCACCTTCTTAAATAGGGTCCCCTCAGATCCAACCGTTATGCGCATAAATATATAGGATCGGTACTTCCGCAAGTGTCACCGGTACAACCGGTGAATGCGGGAAACCCCTGCTAGGGCACCAGGGCGGTACTTCCGGTCGAAGAGCCAGTAGTACCAGTATATCAAAGCATACCGGAACTATCGTCCCACTACCGCCCGACTACCGCCTCACCATAGAAGGAAATCACCCCAGGCCGGTAGTTAGAGCGGTGGTTGGGCGGGAGCTATCGCTGGGCCAGCAGTTCCTGAGTAGTGGAGTCCGAGGCGGTACTACCGCCCTGAACACCGGTAGTACCAGTTTTTCAAGAAAAACCGGAACTTCTGTTCCACTACCGGTCTACCACCGAAACTGGTATAGAAGGGAGTCACCCCTGAGCAGTACTTGGGGCGGTGGTAAGACCGGAACTACCGGCCACCGGTACAACCGCCCAAAGGAGCGGTACCACCGCCGTAGGCAAAACTGCACAGAACAGAGAGCTTTGGGGAGCCCCTCTCTTCTCGAACGGAGGGTGTCGGTGGGTGCAGAGAACGTGTATGTGAAGAGATTCACCCAATACCATCTGATGCGGATTCCCTCTTAAAAGTACGGATATCCTACGACCTAAGGAATAAAACGTTGGAAACTCCGTCTTCGCTCTTTTCCGCATAGAGGGAAGGCCTAACCATCTTGCGCCGCACAATGTGTACCTGAGAAAACTAAGGACACATGATTAGTCCACACGAGTGTTGTCATCATCACCAAAACCTTAAGGTGGAAGATGCCCTTACAAGGTGGTAGCAAGGTCATGTGTAACAGACCAAGATTATCCCTATTATTTAGGAATTGATTGTGCATCATGAGCATCTCATAAGCATCGTTTTAATTAATTTTAATTTGAAAATATGATAATTTAAACCCTCAACATTATTAAAAGGTTAAAACCCTAACACATCTTCAATGAGCCCGAAATGCCCTTCTCAACCCTATAGTTTTGGCATGGACTTCATCCATATGTATATGGACTCATCCCAAAAAATACTTGGATTGAAATGGTTTAAATCATCAAACCCTAGTTAAAAAGCAATTTAAATAAAATGCATAGATCTTTGATGAGGGGCATTGGGGTTTTAGAGGTAAACCCAAGAAATCATCTTGGGGGTCAAAAGTGCCTTGACAAGGTTCATGGTTCCATGGGAGAGAGCTTGCTGAATTACCAAGGTCATGCACCAAAGATCTAAAGAAAATCCAAGAGAGTCAAGGCTCTTAAAAAAGGAAAAGCTGGGAGGCAGATTCAGATGCCAAATTTTAATATGATGTTCGGCCTGTGACAGGGTTTCAAGAGATTTCATCGAGTGAATGTCCCTCATTTTAAGTAGATCAAATATATGTGCATTTTATTTAAATTGCTTTTTAATTAGGGTTTGATAATTTAAACCATTTCAATCCATGTATTGTTTTTGTTGGGATGAGTCCATATACATATGGACGAAGTCCATGCCAAAACTTTAGGCTTGAGAAGGGCATTTTGGGCTCATTGAAGATGTGTTAGGGTCTTAACCTTTTAATAAAGTTGAGGGTTGAAATTATCATATTTTCATATTAAAATTAATTAAAATGATGCTGAAAGTGCTAGTATCGACTAGAGGGGGGGTGAATAGGCGATTTTTATGAAAGACTTCAAAACATGAAAGTTTCGAAGACAAACTGTAGAAATGACCTAATTGATATGCAGCGGAAGATAAACTACAATAAGCAAACCATAGTCAAGTATGCAATGATGTGAAAGTACAGGACTAATAGCAGCTAAGTAGTAAGGATCAGGATGGAAGATAGTATGAAGCCAATGAACGATAGTAGTCAAGCAATGAAGTCAAACAGGTATGACAGATAGGCAATGACTTCACGAAGACAAACTCTAAGTAAAGGAAGGGAGAGGATAGAACCAGTCACTTGTTGAAGACACAGATTTGTTGGATCAGTTCCCAGCTTGTGTGGCAACTATGACGTCCCGTTAGGGAGGCTGAGATTTAACTCGAAGACCGTGTCTTCACCTTATTCCCTTGATCTAAGGACACACAGCCTCGCCCAATCACTCGTAAGTCTTCAAGGTAGACTTCCAACCTTCACAGACTTCGCTCACCGCAATCCACAATGACTCTTGGATGCTCGAACGCGACGCCTAACCGGTGGAGGATTCACAGTCCTCAAGTGTAATAAGTCTTCAGTCACATGCATGTAAAGACTTCAGTGATGCCTAACACTCTTTGGCTCGGGTGTTTGGGCTTTGTCCTCGCAATGATTTCTATCTCAAAGGCTTCGAGGTGGGTTGCTCTCAAACGACAAAAGCCGTGCACTAACTCTGAGCAGCCACCAATTTATGGTGTAGGGGTGGGCTATTTATAGCCACTGGGCAACCCGACCTGATATGTCCGAAATGACCCTAGGTCACTAAGGAACTGACACGTGTTCCAACGATCAGATTTCAAACACACACGGCAACTTTACTTGGGCTACAAGCAAAGCTGACTCATCCAGCTCTGGATAAGATTTTCTCTCATTGTCTTCGCTCAAAGACATAGGATTTGGGTTGAGCATCACTTCAGTCATTCTGACTTAGTTCACTTGGACCCCACTTAACAGTACGGTGGTTCCTATGACTCAATGAGGAAGAAAAGGAAACAGCGAAACAACATAGTCTTCGCGCTCCAAAGTCTTCACTCAATATCTTCTCATGTCATAGTCTTTAATATGAATATCTTCACATACCACCATTGTCGCCAATGTCTTCATACATTTTTAGGGTCATCTCCGTAGGTAAACCGAATCGCTGAGGGACACTACTGCGTTATCCCGCAATTCTCACAAACGATTAGTCCTCAACCAACTTTGTCGTCAATACTCCAAAACCAACTAGGGGTGGCACTAGATGCACTTACAACTCCCCTTTTGGTGATTGATGACAAACTGGTTGAAGTTTTCAACGGGATAAAGTATGTGAAATTGTAAAGGATAGGTATTGTCTTCATAAGTAGCAAGGGCTCCTCGAAGATGTGCATATAAGTAATTTGCTTCTGGAATGCAAATGCACATGGCAGGTTGTACTTGTGGAGATCCTCTTCAACTTATGAAGATAATTCATCATGCATGAAATGATATAGCAAATAGGATGACATGCATAATGAAAAATGGACGTCTGCAGAATGATCTAGGTGCGGAAGTTATCATCGCACATGCGGAATTTATCATCGCATCACAGTGAAGCAAATAAGTAGCAGACGACCATCGAGTTTAAGTGTTACAACTCAAAGAACCAAATGTTTCAAAAGCAAGAGTTGTAAACACGAGGCAAAATATAAAGCAACCGCCCATATGAACCCGCTTGAAGACTATCAAACTCATATGCTTCTCCCCCTTTTGTCAGTAAGGACCAAAAAGGTTTGAAGAGATAGAGCATCTACTCGTCCTCATGAGTAGGTGAAGCAGCAGGGTTGTCGGTGTTGTTTCGCGGTGTAGACGTACTTGGTGCAGTGTCGATGCGTGCAGAAGCAGGGGGCGGTGAAGTAGCATCATCATCATCATCGATCACTCTAGCATTCACAGTTGCCGTGGAGGAAGAATAGTCAGAGTCTTGAAGGGATGGAGTTCGACGTAGGACAGCAGTCCGTGGAGGAGTGGAGTCAAACTGGAATCTTTCAATGAAGCCATCGTCTTGAAGATCTGCTTCAGCACTAAGCAGCGTCAAACTCTTCCATGATCGCCGACAAGTCTCGTGAGCGACAAATGCATGCTTGGTGGCAAGATTTCGAATGCGATTGACATCCACCAAGAGGCTTTGCATCTGTCTCTTGAGCCAATAGTGATGCTTATCTTGTTTTTGATGAAGTGCCACAAGAAGTTCTCGGTCATTGAGAATGCGAGAGCGCTTCTGAGGCCTTTGGGCAATGGTGCTTTTAGTAGCTTCAGTTTGCGCACAATGTGGCAGACGAGTATTCCCAGCCATTGGATAGATACGAGTTACTGCTTGGACGCCTTCTATGGGCTGAGCAGACCTGCATCACGAAAGTAGTCAAGTGCTTCTTCTAAGCACGGCGATCCAAAGAATGGCTTCAAAGGTTCAGGCGATATGAGGAAAATGCGCCCTTGATCATACAGAACGCAGGAGTAATAGCTTTGCTGCTGATAGCTCCAGAAACAATCAGATGATATCCTTGGCTTTGAGTAGGGGTTCTTGGCGCTGTCAAAGAAGGTATTGTGGCTTTTGAAGCCATTTGCATTGAAGGATCCTGTAGAGTTTGCAGTACCTGGGAACCTTGGCAGTCTTGGCTTTGGTTTCTGGACTTGAGGCCTATGCTCAACATGATAATCAAACTAAGGTCCAGAGGCAGTAGGCGGAGGGACCAGAACGGGCCATCGGACAGTGGTTAGCTGACCATGATTGTATGCTTGCTCAACTGTATAGGGCCTTGGTGGCGGAACAGAGCAAAGGGCAACAATTGAGGCTTCAGCTGCACAACAGGTGCCGGGAGCGATTGCCTCATTGGCTTCGCACTTTGGTTGGTGCAAGCTCACATTAGCTTCACCATGACTACGTCATTGGCTTCATTTGCGTTGGTGGTGGCAGCTTCAAGATTTTCAACCTCCACTTGATGAGCTGGAGGGTCGGGCACTGGCACGTTCACATTAGAACAACTTCTTCAATAACGGGGGGAGTAGGGACACGTACGTCTTCTTGTCTTTCATCGGCTGATGCAGCCGGATAGTCTTCAGTAGCTTGGGCTTCAGACACGGAGACATTCACAGTTGGAGTGGCTTCAGGAAACACTTGACGTGCAACAGGTTGGTGATGCACTTCTCCTTCTGGAACACTCGAAAGAGGGACTTGAGGCCTTTGTCCTTTGCGAGGCCTGCGGAATGCTGGCAACACCTTTGGTGATGGAGTTGTCTGGGCCTCAAAGTCTTCTTCTTCTTCTTGTACGGGTGGTGTAACTTGTTGTTGGGGAGTACTTGGGGAGTCTTGTTGCTGTGGGTGATCAGCCCACGATGCATCCTGAGCAATTGGCGTCAGAGGACGACCAATGCTGATGAGTTTGCTGTTCGTGAGAACAGGCGATGATACCAAGTTGTGTTCGATCTGAGGAAGAACTTCATCATCTTCAACATTGTCATCGTGACCAATGTCTTCAGCAGCGGTGAGTTCAGCTGCTGGAATGTCTTCAGCTTCATGAGCCTCTGTGGAAGCAGGCTCATGAACTATCATCCGTCGTTCTTGGTGTTCAGATGCAGGGCGAACCACTGGGATAGGTTCAACAACTAAGGGCTCTATGGGAGCAGCCCGATTCTTCTTGGTTTTGCGCTTCTTCTTGGAGGGAGCAGCATCAGAGGCTTCAGTATTTTTCCTCTTTCTGGCTTCAGCCTCAGTAGCCCTTGTCTTCTTTTGTTCTGAAGTGGTTGACAGGACCTTTGGCTTCGAGCCAGTCATGCTGCTTGGGAAGATTATGCGAGGTGCTTCCTGCCTTGAAGGTGCAGATTGGGCAGTAGAGAGCTTCTTCTTCTTTGCAGCCATTCTGGGGTCAATGCCAGGACGACCAAGAGACTTGCGCTTCTCAGCCTCATTGTAGGCAAGCACACACTTGTCAGCCAAACTCTTCATGCGCTCGCGAGAGCCCTGAGCTTCTTCGCGCTTCTTGAGAAAAGCTTCTTTAATCTCATGCAGCATGACCTTGAAGTTTCTGACATCTTGCACGCTGAGCTTCGCCACATGCTTCTTGAACTGAGCTTTTTCATAATCAATCTTGTTCTTCAACTCAACGATGCGCTGAGCGAGAGCTAGCTCAGAAGCAATGGCGCCATTGAAGGAGACGCTGAGGCCAATGGGAAGCTACAGATCTTCAAAGCTGAGATTTGGGGTGTCAAACCACTCATCAATGAAGTTATGGATGATTGCCACATTGAAGAGAGGCAAGTTATTGAATATCTCTGCTTCTTCCTTGCCCTTGATCAGTTGCTCAAGGGCATCATCTGCAAGATCTTCATCGCTGGACAGATCAATGGGTTCTTCTCGCAGAATGGCAGCAGGAGTCAGTCAGATCAGTATGCTTGACGATTTTCGTTTTCTTCTCCGTCCTCTTGGAGATACGTGATAGATCATCAGACTGCACACTGTCTTCAGGAGGTGCAGTGGCCAGTGGCTTCGCACGTGAAGCTTTTGGAGGAGCAGCTGAACTTGAAGCCTTAGCCTTCTTTAGCTTCTGAGGCTTTGGAGGAGGAGCTAGGACTTCATCAGTGTCAGCATCATTATCAGAATGATCTACTCTGGCACCTTGGACCAAGATGTAGGTGATGAGGCCATCAAGGTTGGAGAAGGGGCCGATGACATTGGGTTCTGCATCACGTGAGCCGTCAGCACCAGGAGCAGAGGCACCAGGGTTGAAGTATAATCCCAATGACTTCTTGTTTTCCTTGGCCGATGCCTTTGCGTGATGGAAATTGCGCTTGAAGAGAGTACCGTCACAACACCAGAGCAATGATGATGGGTCGGCATTCTCAGGCTGAGGTCCACGGACCATACAAGGATAGAAACCCTGTGCAATAGCTTCAGCTCTGTTCTTGGGTTGAAGGCCTTGATAGAGACTATCACCCCAAGGACTTTTGATAGCATTCTTCTCTGCATATTCCTGGGTCACAAACTTGTACTTGAACCATTCTTCAGCCCAATAGCGTAGAATCCATTGGATTCATGTCTTGCCTGATGATAATTCTCTTCAGGATCTGTCTTGTAAAGCTCTGCTAGGTCATCAGGCAGATCTTTTGATGTCCCCCCACGACGCTGTCTGCCACCCTTCCTTACCGATTTCTCTGCAGCCATGAACTTCAAACTGAATGGCTTCAATACCTTCAAAGGCTTCAAAGACTTACGCTTGCTGGTCAAACAGGATCTGGCTTCGGGAGAGTTAATGTGATGCTGTAAGTATTCTGCAAACGAATGCAGACTATGAGAACCAAGGGAATCTCCCACGGACATGTACCTGTGACAGCATTAGAGATGCGAGGGAAGGGGAAGAGGTCATATGCATTCTCAGAAGATTTTGAAGATAAATCAGTTTGAAGACATTGACCTCATGATGCGAAGACATTCACTTATACGTTGAGAGTTGGTTCCAGATTTGTAAAACGAATCCGTGAATAAGTACAAGTGAGGAATCAAACTAGATATGAAGTTTTAAGTGAATTGACTAGGCAGTATGAGATGTAGACAGAATAGATCTAACACTATGTAGGCAGAAACCACTTTTGGTAAAAAGGATGAATCTTGAAGATCAAAAAGATGGTAAAAATAGAGTTATATTTACCGCACGAAGAACTGCTAGATGGGATGAACAGGAGACCGAGCATTTCAATCCACCGTGCCCTAACTTGGCGACGGAGGACACCTACGGCGACGGCGGAGAGGACGATGTCCGCGGCCGGCGTGAGGACGGCGTCGGAGAAGTTGCGGCAGCTAAGCGCTTCGTCGCTGGCGTCGTCGAGAGCTAGCGGTGGTGCTAGGGTTTTGACGAGGTGGAGAGGTGGAAGAAGGTTTTCTTTACCACAGGGGACATGTATTTATAAGGAAGTGTGTGGCACAGCACAATTACGCAGGTGCCCCTGGCGGTTCGCATCTGAGGGACACGTGGCAAGCATGCAACATACTCAGAGTTGTCCCACGTTCCCACACCCGCCATGTTTGTCGGATAGTTGTTCCGGCTTCTCCGGATTCCAAACAATAAGGATGAGTCATTTAAAACAGACTTAATGTTTGTCTCTGTGTCTTCTGCTGACAAGGACGCAGAGAAGACATTCGACAGTTTCAATAGAATGCATATGATTTGGACAGATAGAGTTTGAGATAGAAAGCATAGAGAGATTAGGGTCCGATCACATTCACTTAGTTCAAAAGATTCAACTAGGAAGACATAGCTATAAGTGAATGCTGTAGAGGACAGAACACTAGTATATATATATATCAGAAAGCAATCAAATCATCATAGTAAAATAAATCATGAAGATAAATTGAAACTGAAGACAAACCAAATGTGAAGTCATTGCAAAAATAACGCCATGAGTGAAACACTTCAAACAGAGAAATTTGGTGGTGGCGTTACCCACCGTATAGGAAGTATTAGACCCAGACATGGTGCACAATTATCGTGGCACTCCAAAGTCAAATTCTACATTAATGTATTCACACTCAGAGTGTAAGTCTTCATTGATTGAAGATATACATTACTTCGTGTGTTGCACATCTAAGTCATCAACATGCATAAGTGTTAGGATGTGTGCCTGATCACAGGACATTTGAGGATTCCAAGATATTTAGCTCACACCATAACTTCCAAAACCTTTTCTCATCCAAGGGCTTTGTGAAGATATCTGTCAGTTGCTCTTCAGTGTTGACATGAATGATGTCGATATCTTTCTTCATGACATGATCTCTGAGAAAGTGATGACGAATTTCAATGTACTTTGTCTTCGAGTGCTGGACTGGATTGTTGGCTATCTTGATGGCACTTTCGTTGTCACATAAGAGAGGTACTTGCTTCAGATTGATGCCATAGTACTTGAGAGTTTGCTTCATCCATAGAAGCTGAGCGCAACAAGATCCAGCAGCAATGTATTCAGATTCAGCAATTGAGAGTGATACACAGTTCTGCTTCTTTGAAGACCAACAGACAAGTGATCGACCTAGAAATTGACATGTGCCTGATGTAGACTTGCGATCCACCTTGTCACCAGCATAATCAGCATTCGAGAATCCAACCAAATCAAATTTTGAGCCCTTTGGATACCATAATCCGAGTGTTGGAGTGTAACCCAAATATCAAAGAATTCGCTTCACAGCTAAGTGCTGCGATTCCTTTGGTGCCGCTTGGAATCGAGCACACATGCAAACACTAAGCATAATATCTGGCCTAGATGCACATAGATAAAGTAAAGAACCAATCATGGAGAAGTATACCTTTTGATCGAACTCTTTACCATTGTCGTCGGGACCAAGATGGTGTTTGGCTAGCATTGGCGTCGTGTAACCTTTGCAGTCTTCCATTCCAAACTTCTTCGCATAATCTTTAAGGTATTTTTCTTGAGATATGAAGATGCCATTCCTTTGTCGATTTAATTTGAAGACCAAGGAAGAACTTCAGCTCACCCATCATGGACATCGATATTGCTCTTGCATCACGATCCAAACTCATCACTATACTTCCGGTTGGTGCAAACCAAGATTATGTCATCCACATATATTTGGCACACAAACAGTTCACCATCATATGTCCTCATGAAGAGTGTGGGATCGAGGGATCCAGGTTTGAAGCCTTTGCTCTTCAGGAAGTCTGTGATCGTATCATACCATGCGCGAGGAGCTTGTTTGAGGCCATACAGTGCTTTGTTTAGCTTGTACACCATATCAGGATGTTTTGGATCTTCAAAGCCAGGTGGTTGAGCGACAATACTTCTTCTTCAATCTTGCCATTGAGAAATGCACTCTTCACATCCATTTGATATAGCAATATGTTGTGGTGGTTAGCATAGGCTAGCAGTATGCGAATAGCTTCAAGCCTAGCCACAGGATCAAATGTTTCATCAAAGTCAATTCCTTCTACTTGAGTATATCCTTGTGCCACAAGACGTGCTTTGTTTCTGACGACTTGACCATACTCATCTTGCTTGTTTTGATATATCCATTTTGTTCCAATAATGTTATGCTTGCGAGGGTCAGGTCGCTTGACAAGTTCCCAAACATTGTTCAGCTTGAACTGTTGAAGTTCTTCTTGCATAGCTTGAATCCATTCAGGTTCCATAAAGGCTTTGGGTTCTGATATTGACACAAATGAAAAGTGCCCACAAAAGTTTGCTAACTGTGTTGCTCTTGAGCGAGTAAGTGGACCAGGTGCATTGATGTAGTCAATTATCTTCTCAATTTGTACTTCGTTTGCAACTCGAGGATGAACTAGACGAAGACTTTGCTCTTGCTGATCATTGTCATCATTGGGAGGATTGTCTTCGGTCTGAGCATTGTCTTCAGGTTGGTTAGGTGCAGAAATGATAAGTTCCTCTTCAGGCTGTGCTTCAGAAGGCATGATTTCACCAGTTCCCATCAGCTTGATAGATTCGCTGGGCGGAGCTTCATCTAGTGTACTTGGCAGGAGTTCTCTTTGTGAACCATTGGTTTCCATCTCTCATCCACAGTTGCAACGATTTTATAGAGATAGATGTTGAAGACTCTGTAAGAGTGTGAGTCCTTTCCATAACCGAGCATGAAGCCTTCGTGAGCTTTAGGTGCAAATTTTGACTTGTGATGGGGATCCTTGACCCAAGACCTAGCTCCAAATACTCAAGTGGCGACATTTGGCTTCTTGCCAGTAAGGAGCTCATAGGATGTTTTGTTCAGAAGCTTATGGATGTACACACGATTGATGATGTGACATGTTGTATCAATAGCTTCAGGCCAGAACTTTCTTGGTGTCTTGTACTCGTCGAGCATTGTTCGAGCCATCTCAATGAGGGTTCTGTTCTTGCGATCAACGATGCAATTTTGCTGAGGTGTGTATGGAGCAGAGAACTCATGAGTGATTCCCATTGTATCCAGATAAAGATCAAGTCCGGTGTTCTTGAATTCAGTGCCATTGTCACTTCTGATGTGCTTGATCTTCACGCCATAATTGTTCATTGCTCGATTGGCAAAGCGTCTGAAGACATCTTGCACTTCTGTCTTGTAGAGATTTATGTGCACCCATGTGTATCTTGAGTAGTCATCAACAATGACGAAGCCATAGAGATATGCAGTTGTTGTAAGGGTGGAGTAGTGAGTAGGTCCAAATAAGTCCATGTGTAACAGCTCGAAGGGTTGAGATGTTGTCATGATTGTCTTCGAGGGGTGCTTTGCCCTAGTCATTTTTCCAGCTTCACAGGCACCACACAAATGATCCTTCTTGAACTTGACACCATCGATGCCTATGACATGCTTCTTCTTGACGAGTGTGTGTAAGTTCCTCATGCCAGCATGCCCCAGCCTCCGATGCCAGAGCCAGCATTCTAAAGCTTTTGCGAGAAGACATACGGCAAGCTGTGGACCTGCTGAGAAATCTACCATGTATAGATCATCTTTCCGATATCCTTCAAAGACTAGAGACTTGTCATATTCCATTAGTACAAGGCAACGATATTTTTCGAATAGCACAATCATGTTCAAGTCACAAAGCATTGAGACAGACATTAAGTTGAAACCAAGGGATTCAACAAGCATAACTTTATCCATGTGTTGATCCTTTGAGATTGCAACTCTACCTAGACCCAATACCTTTCTTTTACCAGTGTCGGATGGACGTAAGGTTGTGTCCATGAGAAGACTTCGATCACCAGTGTCAGCAAATGTGATGTGACTCTTGTCGGATGGACGTAAGGTTGTGTCCATGAGAAGACTTCGATCACCAGTCATATGATTTGTGCATCCGCTGTCCATAATCCATTCTGAAGCTTTTGGTGACATACCCTACAGTGCAGTTAGGAGGATAGGCTTCACAAAGAGCGTTGTGAAGCATAAGCATTTGACACACAGAAGGATTGTCACAGCTTAGATCAAGGTTAGGACTCATAGTATGACTGGTAGTTGATTCAGATGTGAAATATATAGTGAGACATTTTATCATGCGTCCTTAATGTGTTTTAGGTCCCCAGCATTAGCACCAGACGCCTTTGATTGCAGGCTGGAGACCTTTCTCTGCAAAAGAAAGTTAATTCTTCTTCGCCACCCACATTTTCAGGGGTGGCTTAGAAGCAATGAGTCTTAGTGCAGCATCTGAGAATTTCGGCTTTGGAGCCCTAGCAAATAGCCTTGCAGGAGATGAATGATACTCATATGAATAAGCAGAAAAGTTCTTAGTTCTATGAACATAGCGGTTTGAAGACACACGCTCATATTCATAAGTCTGAGTATGATTTCCCTGCAAAACATTGGTGTTAGGGTGACTCAGGTGAGTCATGCATCTGTATGAAGCCTTTGGGCCATATGAAGCCATAGGTCTGGGGTTTGTCTTCTTCCTTGGTGGTGTCATGACGACATTCACAGGAAGATTCTCAATGCACTGCTTAGGTACCCAAATCTTCTTCATAGGTGGTCCATTCCTGCAGTTAGTACCAATATACCTGGCAAACACTTCACCATTCTGATTCTTAAACAGCTTATAGTTTGCATCAAAGGATTCATCAATGATAATAAGATTAGCACATGTAAAGCAGATGGGGTGGATGGATCCATGAAGGTTCCTTTGCAAGAACCCATGTGGTTTTGGGATACCGCTCAAAGCTTCCAAAGAGGAGCCATCAACATTCATTTTCCTCTCGAACCCAATGCCCTCTTTCCTAGGGTTTCGGTTCAGAGACCGCTTTTGAGGACATCGCATACGATGTCTCGATGTCCTTCGCACTTTTATACATCCCTGGTTCAAGCAATGTCTTCAACCTAGCATTTTCATCAAGAATGGTGGTGGTATCCTCCGCAGAGGGTTAGTTACCACATCAAGAGTTGAAGACAATGCAACAAGAGCAGCGAGTGGAACATTCAAAGAACAGATGTAGCGTTATCACGCTCAATGCATTTTAGACATGGTGGTTCAAATCCATCCTGAGCGGGACTGATCTGTTGAGCGCGAAGTGACTCATTCTCTTTTTGAAGATCTTCATGAGCCACTCTCAAT
Organism: Aegilops speltoides; assembly: GCA_021437245.1. Taxonomy (NCBI): domain Eukaryota; kingdom Viridiplantae; phylum Streptophyta; class Magnoliopsida; order Poales; family Poaceae; genus Aegilops; species Aegilops speltoides. Next base: position 39,566,975 of record CM038144.1, on the reverse strand, counting down.
TTCTCAAGCTCTTGCTTCCTTTGAAGATAATCATAGGAGAGCTTTTCATAAGTGGTTGAGAGCGTTTCATGACGACTTTCAAGTTCTTGGTACTTAGCATGAAGAATTTTTATATCTTCAACTAAGGACTATGAACGTGTCATTTCCACGTCCAACAGGTCATCGCTTTTGTCTAACAGTTTTTGAGTATGTTCCATAGCCTTTTGTTGTTCAGTAGCAATTTTAGCAAGTGTTTTGTAGCTGGGTTTGGATTCACAATCAGAGTCATCTTCACTTGATGTTTGAAAGTAAGCATCACGTGATTTTACCTTGGCACCATGTGCCATGAAGCAGTAGGTGGGAGTAGGATCATCTCCGTCATCAACTTCAGCGTTGGTGTGGAAGTCATTGTCTTCAGTGTTGAAGATGGACTTCGCAACGTAGGTTGTGGCTAGAGCCAGACTTGCAACGCCAGGGTCGGACTCCTCTTCAGACTCCACCTCCGCCTCCTCAGAATTAGACTCCTCCTCTGAATCCATTTCCTTGCCAACAAAGGCACGAGCCTTGCCAGATGAGCTCTTCTTGTGTGATGAAGACTTGGAAGAAGACTTAGAAGAAGACTTTGAGGATTTCTTCTTCTTCTTGTCATCAGAATCATATTCCTTGCTCTTCTTCTTCTTCTTCTTCTTCTTCTTCTCATTGTCCCACTGTGGACACTCAGATATGTAGTGACTAGGCTTCTTGCACTTGTGGCAGGTTCTCTTCTTGTGGTCATGGGTGGAAGCTTCATCATTCCTTGAGCTGGATTGTGAAGACTTTCTGAAGCCTTTCTTCTTGGTGAATTTCTGTAACTTCTTCACAAGCATAGCAAGTTCCTTTCCAATGTCTTCGTGGATCATCGTAACTGCAATGATTCTTCTTCGATGAGGAAACAACTTTTTCCTTCAATGCGCGAGTTCGGCCATAGTTGGGACCATAGATATCTCTTTTCTCAGAAAGCTGGAACTCATGTGTGTTGAGCCTCTCAAGTATATCAGACGGATCGAGTGTCTTGAAGTCAGGATGTTCTTGTATCATGAGGGCAAGAGTGTCAAAGGAGCTGTCAAGTGATCTCAGTAGTGTCTTGACGATTTCATGCTTGGTGATCTCAGTTGCGCCGAGTGCTTGAAGTTCATTTGTGATGTCAGTGAGGCGATCGAATGTGAGCTGGACATTTTCATTGTCGTTTCTCTTGAAGTGGTTGAAGAGGTTTCGAAGAACACTAGTCCTTTGATCTCTCTGGGTTGAGACGCCTTCATTGACCTTGGACAGCCAGTCCAAGACTAGCTTCGACATTTCCAGAGCACTCACACGGCCATACTGTCCTTTGGTTAGATGACCACAAATAATGTTCTTGGTAGTAGAGTCCAGTTGAATGAACTTCTTGACATCAGTAGGGGTGACACCTTCACCGGTTTTGGGAACGTCGTTCTTGACGACATACCAGAGGTCGACATCAATGGCTTCAAGATGCATACGCATCTTATTCTTCCAGTAGGGATATTCAGTTCAATCGAACACGGGGCAAGCAGTGGAGACTTTGATTATCCCTGCAGTCGACATAGCTAAAACTCCAGGTGGTTAAACCAAATCACACAGAACAAGGGAGTACCTTGCTCTGATACCAATTGAAAGTGCTAGTATCGACTAGAGGGGGGGTGAATAGGCGATTTTTATGAAAGACTTCAAAACATGAAAGTTTCGAAGACAAACTGTAGAAATGACCTAATTGATATGCAGCGGAAGATAAACTACAATAAGCAAACCATAGTCAAGTATGCAATGATGTGAAAGTACAGGACTAATAGCAGCTAAGTAGTAAGGATCAGGATGGAAGATAGTATGAAGCCAATCAACGATAGTAGTCAAGCAATGAAGTCAAACAGGTACGACAGATAGGCAATGACTTCACGAAGACAAACTCTAAGTAAAGGAAGGGAGAGGATAGAACCAGTCACTTGTTGAAGACACGGGATTTGTTGGACCAGTTCCAGTTGAAGTGACAACTGTACGTCTGGTTAGGGTGGCTGAGATTTAACTCAGAAGACTGTGTCTTCACCTTATTCCCCTTGAGCTAAGGACACATAGTCCTTGCCCAATCACTCTGGTAAGTCTTCAAGGTAGACTTCCAAACCTTCACAGACTTCGTTCACCGGCAATCCACAATGACTCTTGGATGCTCAGAACGCGACGCCTAACCACCGGAGGATTCACAGTCCTCAAGTGTAATAAGTCTTCGTGTCACACGCATGTAAAGACTTGATGATGCCTAACACTCTTTGGCTCGGGTGTTTGGGCTTTGTCCTTGCAATGATTTCTCTCAAAGGCTTCGAGGTGGGTTGCTCTCAAACGACAAAAGCCGTGCACTAACTCTGAGCAGCCACCAATTTATGGTGTAGGGGGTGGGCTATTTATAGCCACTGGGCAACCCGACCTGATATGTCTGAAATGACCCTAGGTCACTAAGGAACTGACACGTGTTCCAACGGTCAGATTTCAAACACACACGGCAACTTTACTTGGGCTACAAGCAAAGCTGACTCATCCAGCTCTGGATAAGATTTGCTCTCATTGTCTTCGCTTGAAGACATAGGATTTGGGTTGAGCATCACTTCAATCATTCTGACTTAGTTCACTTGGACCCCACTTAACAGTATGGTGGTTCCTATGATTCAACAAAGAAGAAAAGGAAACAGCGAAACAACACAGTCTTCGCGCTCCAAAGTCTTCACTCAATGTCTTCTCATGTCATAGTCTTCAATATGAATATCTTCACATACCACCATTGTTGTCAATGTCTTCATACATTTTTAGGGGTCATCTCCGGTAGGTAAACCGAATCAGTGAGGGACACTACCTGCGTTATCCTGCAATTCTCACAAACGCATTAGTCCCTCAACCAACTTTTGTTGGGGAACGTAGTAATTTCAAAAATTTCCTACGCACATGCAAGATCATGGTGATGCATAGCAACGAGAGGGGAGAGTGTTGTCCACGTACCCTCGTAGACCATAAGCGGAAGCGTTATGACAACACGGTTGATGTAGTCGTACGTCTTCACGATCCGACCGATCCAAGCACCGAACGTACGGCACCTCCAAGTTCTGCACACGTTCAGCTCGATGACGATCCCCGGACTCCGATCCAGCAGGGTGTCGGGGATGAGTTTCGTCAACACGACGGCGTGGTGACAATGATGATGTTCTACTGACGCATGACTTCGCCTAAGCACCGCAACAATATGACCGAGGTGGAATATAGTGGAGGGGGGCACCGCACACGGCTAAGGAACGATCACGAAGATCAACTTGTGTATCTATGGGGTGCCCCTGCCCCCGTATATAAAGGAGTGGAGGAGGGGGAGGGCCGGCCCTCTCTATGGCGCGCCCTAGGGGAGTCCTACTCCCACGGGAGTAGGATTCCCCTTCCTAGTAGAACTAGGAACCCTTCCATGTAGTAGGAGTAGGAGAGAAGGAAAGGGAAGAGAGAAGGAGAAGGAAGGAAGGGCGCCTCCCTAGTCCAATTCGGACTAGTCCAAGGGCAGGGGTGCGGCCACCCTTTTGGCCCTTTCTCTCCTTTCCCGTATGGCCCAATGAGGCCCAATACGAATTCTCGTAACTATTCGGTACTCCGAAAAATACCCGAATCACTCGGAACCTTTCCGAACTCCGAATATAGTCGTACAATATATCGATCTTTAATCTCGACCATTTCGAGACTCCTCGTCATGTCCCCGATCTCATCCGGGACTCCGAACTCCTTCGGTACATCAAAACTCATAAACTCATAATAAAACTATCATCGTAACGTTAAGCGTCCGGATCCTACGGGTTCGAGAACTATGTAGACATGACCTAGAACTATTCTCGGTCAATAACCAATAGCAGAACCTGGATGCCCATATTGGCTCCTACATATTCTACGAAGATCTTTATCGGTCAAACCGCATAACAACATATGTTGTTCCCTTTGTCATCGATATGTTACTTGCCTGAGATTCGATCGTTGGTATCCAATACCTAGTTCAATCTCGTTATCGGCAAGTCTCTTTACCCGTTCCGTAATGCATCATTCCGTAACTAACTCATTAGCTACATTGCTTGCAAGGCTTATAGTGATGTGCATTACCGAGAGGGCCCAGAGATACCTCTCCGACAATCGGAGTGACAAAACCTAATCTCGAAATACGCCAACCCAACATGTACCTTTGGAGACACCTGCAGTACTCCTTTATAATCACCCAGTTATGTTGTGACGTTTGGTAGCACCCAAAGTGTTCCTCCGGTAAACGGGAGTTGCATAATCTCATAGTTACATGAACATGTATAAGTCATGAAGAAAGCAATAGCAACATACTAAACGATCAAGTGCTAAGCTAATGGAATGGGTCAAGTCAATCACATCATTCTCCTAATGATGTGATCCCATTAATCAAATGACAACTCATGTCTATGGCTAGGAAACTTAACCATCTTTGATTCACGAGCTAGTCAAGTAGAGGCATACTAGTGACACTATGTTTGTCTATGTATTCACACATGTATTATGTTTCCGGTTAATACAATTCTAGCATGAATAATAAACATTTATCATGAAATAAGGAAATAAATAATAACTTTATTATTGCCTCTAGGCATATTTCCTTCATCTCCCACTTGCACTAGAGTCAATAATCTAGTTCACATCGCCATGTGATTTAACACCAATAATCATATCTCAGATATGATTAACACCCATAGTTCACATCGTCATGTGACCAACACCCAAAGGGTTTACTAGAGTCAATAATCTAGTTCACATCGCTATGTGATTAACACCCATAGAGTACAAAGGTATGATCCATGTTTTGCTTGTGAGAGAAGTTTAGTCAACGGGTCTGTCACATTCAGAGCCGTATGTATTTTGCAAATATTCTATGTCTACAATGCTCTGTATGGAGCTACTCTAGCTAATTGCTCCCACTTTCAATATGTAGCCAGATTAAGACTTAGAGTCATCTGGATCAGTGCCAAAACTTGTATCGACGTAACCTTTACGATTTAACCTTTTGTCACCTCCATAATTGAGAAACATATCCTTATTCCACTAAGGATAATTTTGACCAATTTCAAAGGATCTACTCCTAGATCACTATTGTACTCCTTGCCAAACCAGGCAGAGTATACAATAGGTCCAGTTCACAAGATAGCATACTTTATAGAACCTATGATCGAGGCATAGGGAATGACTTTTCATTCTCTTTCTATTTTTTGCCATGGTCGAGTCTTGAGTCTTACTCAACTTCACACCTTGCAACACAGTGCAAGAACTCCTTCTTTGACTGCTCCATTTTGAACTACTTCAAAATCTTGTCAAGGTATGTACTCATTGAAAATCTTATCAAGCGTCTTGATCTATCTCAATAGATCTTGATGCTCAATATGTAAGTAGCTTTACTTGAGGTCTTTATTTTAAAGAACTCCTTTCAAACACTCCTTTATGCTTTACGAATAATTCTACATTATTTCCGATCAACAATATGTCATTCACATATACTTATCGAAATGTTGTAGTGCTCCCACTCACTTTCTTGTAAATACAAAGCTTCACCGTAAGTCTGTACAAAACTATATGCTCTGAATAACTCATCAAAGCGTATATTCCAACTCCGAGATGCTTGCACCAGTCCATAGATGGATCGCTGGAGCATGCACATTTTGTTAGTACCTTTAGGATTGACAAAACCTTCTGGTTGCATCATATACAACTCTTCTTTGAGAAAACCATTAAGGAATGCAGTTTTGACATCCATTTTTGCCAGATTTCATAAATTGTGGAAATTGCTAACATGATTCGGACAGACTTAAGCATTGCTACAGTTGAGAAAATCTCATTGTAGTCAACACCTTGAACTTGTCAAAAACCATTTTGCGACAAGTCGAGCTTTGTAGATAGTAACACTACTATCAACGTTCGTCTTCCTCTTGAAGATCCATTTATACAATATGGCTTGTGTAACGCCCTCGATGCGGCTATATCTCCCACGTGTCGAAGCACGACTTAGAGGCATAACCGCATTGAAAGCAATGTCGCAAGTGAGGTAATCTTCACACAACCCATGTATTACATAAGGGAAAGAGATACATAGTTGGCTTGCAATCGCCACTTCACACAAATACATGAATAAAGCATTACATCATACAGATACAATCAAGGTCCGACTACGGAACCAAAATAAAAGAAGAACCCCAAATGTGACAAACGGTCCCCGATCGACCCCAACTGGGCTCCACTACTGATCAACTAGAACGAAACAACACAAAGGGCAAGATCTTCATCGAGCTCCTCCTTGAGCTTGGTTGCATCACCTACTCGGTAACATAGGCACCTGCAAACTGGTTTTTGGAAGTATCTGGTGAGCCACGGAGGACGCAGCAATCCCATTACCATGGGTATCAAGACTAGCAAAGCTTAATGGGTAAGGAAGGGGTAAAATGGTGAGGTTGCAGCAGCGGCTAAGCAAGTATGGTGCCTAACCAACGCAAATGAGAGCGAGAAGAGAAACAAGCGGAACGGTCGTGAAGCTAGCAATGATCAAGAGGTGATCCTGAACACCTACTTACGCCAAACATAACACCGAAACCGTGTTCACTTCCTGACCGCCGAGAAGAGACCATCACGGCTACACACTCGGTTGATGTGTTTTAATTCGGATCCGTGTCAAGTTATCTACAACCGGACATTAACAAGTTCCCATCTGCCACATAACCGCAGGCACGGCTCTCGAAAGTTTAAACCCCGCAGGGTGTCCCAACTTAGCCCATGACAAGCTCTCGCGATCATCGAAGGAATAGACCTTCACCCAGAAGACCCGATCGTCTCGAATCCGGTACATCAAGACATTTTGACAATGGTAAAACAAGACCAGCAAAGCCGCCGTGTGCCGACATCCCGATAGTAGCCACGCCAGATCTTGTCTCGTGCCACGACCGGATAAGCGAAGCGTCACAGTACCGACGTAACCCAAGTTGCCAAGGGATGGTCCCAAGACGGTGCTCTAGTTTGGACCAACGCTAGACAAGCAATCGCCCGGGGCTATAATAAAGATGACCCTTGGGTTAATTACTCCCAAGGAAAAGTAGGTGGTGGTGAGGCAAATGGTAAAAGGCAATGTTGGGCCTTCTGGACAAGTTTTATTCAAAGCGAACCGTCGGGGGTCCCATAAATCACCCGATCGCGTTAGGAACGCAAAATCCGGGAACATAACACGGTATGACGGAAACTAGGGCGGCAAGAGTGGAACAAAACACTGCATAAGGCCGAGCCTTCCACCCTTTACCAAGTATATAGATGCATTAATAATATAAGAGATATTGTGATATCCCAACCAAAATCCTGTCCACCATGGAGAAATCTTCAACTTCACCTGCAACTAGCAACGCTATAAGAGGGGCTGAGCAAAGCGGTAACATAGCCAAACAACAGTTTGCATGGGAAAGGTGTCAAAGGTTAAGGGTTCATGGCAATATGGGATGGCTTGAAAAACAGGTAATAGGTAGCGCAGCATAGCGAAAGAACGAGGCAACTAGCATAGCAATGATAGTAGTGATATCCAGGGTAGCGGTCATCTTGCCTAAAATCCCGCAAGGAAGAAGAACGAGTCCATGAAGAAGACGAACGGATGAAGCCAAACCAATCGTAGACGAACGAATCCTCACGATCGCAACGAAACGGGAACTATCGAGAAGAAGCACACAACATAGGTAAACACACCACACATGAACAAGGCATGATGCACAACAAGCATGATGCATGACCAAGCTACATGAAGCTACTCATGGCAAGAGATGATGCAAACAAGAACAACACATTAAGGCAAGTTTAAATGAGGCCGGAGACAACATATAACAATTCCGGTAAGTCCTCATATGCAAATTTCGAAATTGGGCCAGAACTGAATAAACCTTATGTTCAAGTTGTTAAACAGCAAGTTAAAGATGCACCAAGATGATCTACACGAAATTCTAGTCAAGTTACATATAAAGTTCATTAGATTCGGAGCTACGTACTAGAAGATATGAGCAAAACAAGTTAAGCATGGCATTGATGCAAAATGCACCCAAACATCAAGCAAACACACCAAAACAAGGATGCAACATGATAATATGAAGCTACATGCAAAATCAAGCAAGTTTCATATAGAGCACACTCAAAACGGAGCAACGGTTCAACACCCACACACTATACAAGTCATAGCAACAATCATTCCAAAACAAAGAACTAGGCATCTTACAAGCATCAAAACAATATGCTACAGCACCCCAACATAAAAACAAAAGACATGGGCATGAAGTACACGTAAAGCATAACAAAACATGAACACTGAGCTATCTCCAGAAACAACAAGAACATGCTCAACATGACATGGAGATATTGCAAGTAATAACAATTTCAGACTTTGGCAGAAATAACATCAGGTTGCAATATTTAGAGCTATCAAACAACATGTTACAGGAACTTATCATGGCAAACAAAGGCATGGCATGATTCTACTCAAAGCATATACCAATAGTCCCTTACTGACCATAAGCCAAAAAGGCACGAAAAATATGATGGCACCCATGTAAACATGGCAAGTTATATTACAGATTCATACATGGCAAGAACAACAATAAGTAGGCATGTTCGTGAGCTCGAACCACTCACTACAGAGCAATACATGGCATGGCAAGGCAACCAACAGTAAGAAGGCATGTTTATGAAGCAAAGCATGGCAAGAGCAAGGTCATAGGGTGCATGGATCACTAGGAAAACACATGGGAACAAGTGAACTTAATGTTAACAGGCTGACAAACAACATTTTCAAGCAACTTTAGAGCAAGAAATGAACATGTTCCAGCAGGCTATAATTTCAACCAAGGGCATGAATGGATAGAGCAAGACATGTATATCAAAACATGTTTACAGAGCATCTCCAGATTATGCATAGAATGATTAGTGGAAGCATGTTAACATAGCAACAAAATATAATGAGAATCTGTCAAGAAAACAAAGAACAAAGAACTACCCTACTTTACAAGCTTGATACACTCAGCACACAACTCACAAAAATACAAGGTCAACACCTCTGGAAAGATGGCATGGCATAGTCCAACATTCATGTAGAGCTCATACTCATAGGATGCACACATAAATCATGGCAAAAATGTTAAAACAACAAGTTATAACAGTTTCAGTAGATTAACATCCTGAAGCACTCTTCCAACAGCATTTCGGGAATCAAGATGAGCTCAAATGAAAATGATGCAATGGAATGAAATGATGTACTCGTCGAGACGAACAATTTGACATATTATACGCACGAAACGGAGCTACGGATGCAGAGATGTGATGGCATGAACATGGCACGAAAATTACTGAAATCTGGGACTTAGGCAAACGGGGGCAACCTTCGGGTTCGCACGGAAATCGATGCACGGCTGGAGCTTCGCCGGATCTTCGCCGGAGACGACGAGGAAGAGGCCGGGGAGCTCGGGGATGCCCGGATCCGGGGCCGGGGAGGCCGGATCCGGCGGCGGCGGAGGCGGGGTCGCGGAGGAGGCCACGGGGGGTGGCGCGGAGGCGCGAGGACCGTGAGTGGAGGGGCGGCATGCGGCACGGCGACGGCGCGACCGAGCCGAGGCGGGCAGCGGCGGCGCCGGGGCCGATGGGGAGGCGGCGCATGGAAGCGGCGGATGGGAGGCATGTGTGTGGTGGCTGGCTGGCTGGCTGGGCATGGGCGCGGCGGCGGGCATGAAGCGGGCTGGCCAAGCGGCTGAAGCTCAAGGGCGCCGGGCGGCCGAGCCGGGCGCAAGGCGGCGGCGTGGCTGGCTCACATGGGCTCGATCCGGCCTCAAGGGCCGTGGCGGCGGGGGCGCGGAGGCCACGCGGCGGCCTCCGATTGAGACGAGGGCGCGGGCGGACGTGTCCGGCCATAGATGGATCTGACGCGTCGGGTGGCGCGAGGGCGATTTTAGGGTTAGGGGGGAAAATGATCCGGAAATGGAGAGGGGGAGACGTTTTTATAGGTGGAGGGGGCTAGGAGAGTCCAAATGAGGAGCGGTTTTCGGCCACGCGATCGTGATCGAACGACCGAGAGCATGGAGGGGAGTTAGATGGGTTTTGGGCCACTTTGGAAGGGGTGTTGTGCTGCAACAAAAGAGGACATTACGGTTACCCGGTTAACCGTTGGAGTACCAAACGACCTCCAAATGGTACGAAACTTGACAGGCAGTCTACCGGTGGTATACCAAGGCCGCTTGGCAAACCTCGGGCCATTCCGAGAAAGTTTAATACCCGCACAAGAGAAGAGATAAGAAGGGGACGCCGGGGAACATAGGAGCGCCGGATTGCAAAACGGACAACGGGGAAAAGGCTCGGATGCATGAGACGAACACGTATGCAAAATGAAATGCACATGATGACATGATAAAATGCAAATGATGACATGGCAAAGTGCAACACGCAAGCAAAAGACATGGCAACGACGGCGAATAACTGGCGGACACCTGGCGCATCGGATCCGGGGCGTTACAACACTCCACCACTACGAGAGGATCTCGTCCCGAGATCTAGGATGGCACCGGAGGGAAAACGGAAGAGGAAGAGAAGATGTAAAACTAAGTTGCTTCTTTGACCAATGAGTGAAACCAAAGAACCTTGAGAGGTTGAACAAATTGAAAGAAACAAAACAACGGAGATGAACAAGATTGCAAACAATTCGTTAGAAAAGATGAACAAGGAGTATTACGCGAACTTGAAGGTTGCAAAGACCTGGAAATAAGAGCTTCACGAACGAAAAGAATATGATCACCTCGGTATAATGAGATAGCCAAGGAACAAGAATGACAGAATTTGGACAGCACTCCGGTAGAAAAGAGAAGAAAACTTGATGAGATGAAAAGATATTGAAGAGATGATACAACACTCCGGTTAAATGGATAAGCACGAAAAGAACACGATCCTAAAAAAACGAGGTGATGGGTGAAGAGCACAACACCACAATGCTTCCGGAAGAACGAAAAGAAGATAGATCATTGGAATAAAATAATGGAGAAGAAAATGACATCTTCTGCCACAATTGAAATTGGAAGGCCTCCTTGCCAAGAAGAATCGAACGGAGTTGTTGGAAAATCAACAACGAGAAACACAAGCTTGTTGTGGGCTTATGGCAAACATCTCAAGACTATGAGGTGACAACCGGCCACTAACGGAAACCATTGATTTGATTGAGAGCACCAAAGAGATGAAAAACTGCTTTCGCCGAGAGGATAGGAGAAAACTTGGATCATTGATAAACACCATAATAGCAACATTCCTTAGGGAAGGCTTTAGGTGAAATCTTTACCAAGATAACTCCAACGAAGAGATTGATGGATTTAAAATACCTCACTCTTGACAACAATATGAATCATGGAACATGAAGGAAATTGTCAAGAGTGTCATAACACCATCTCAAAAGATAAGATAGAAGGAATTGCACTCCGGATTACCATATGAAGAAAGCTTGAGCTCCTTAGGAAAGAATCTGGATGAAAACTTTGAGAAGGAATTAAATCCTTGATGAACCACCATGTAGAGCCTCCATGAAGAACTCCGGTAATAAAAGGATGATAGAAAGAAAGAGAAGTTGAAAACACAAGGTGAATCCTTGCAATGATTTAGATGGAGCCTCGCGACGAGATAATTAGAGCTTGGAACCCCGGGAAAAAGAGAAGATGAAACAAATGAAACCGAGAATTACTTCATCATGAACAATCTCCGGAAGAAAAGAATTGAATCACCTCAAGGAAATAAGAATAAGATTTATTGTATGCTTATCCTTCATCAAATTTAATTGATGACAAGCAACGGATTTGGCATACTACTTATTCCCGTAGAAAGGATTAAGAGGGATATAGCGCAAAACTTGAGAAGATATTCAACGAACCACCGGTAGGATTGGAACAACAAATGAATAGATATGATGAACAAGGAAGAGAGATCTTGAAAGAACCACCGTAAGAATTGAAAATGAACGTAGCAAAGGCACAATTCACCGGGAAGAATTGGAAAACGAATGCAGATATTTGAGGGTATTTAGATACATGAGAACGAAGAGAACATGAACTGATTAGAGGATATTTGAACGATTCACCGGTAAGATTTGGAGAACGCGAGCTGAAAGCTTGAATGAATAATACTGAGATGATGGGCTTCAAAGAATGAAACTGAAAAGACTCCTAAAATGCTCCGGATGGGTGAAAAAGATTCTCACAATCGAAAACAATTATGAGAGGATGGCAACAAGCTAGCACCATGAATCTTGAAGAGAATAGAGCAAGATTAAAGAGAAACTCTTCTTCGGTCTTCAAATGATGAGAATGACAACGGGAAACACCACCAAGAATTATTGAGGCACACCGAAAGAATCAAAAGCGAAGAGGTTGAGCCAACTATGAAAAGAATTTGAAAGATCTTGGAGAAAAGCATTTGACTGATGATAATTCATTCTTACGTCAAATTCGAAAAGAATTAGGAATGGCTCCGGAATAATTAGAAGAGTCAGGTAAGATCCTGGGAAAAGACCTGTGGGTTAGGGCCCACTCAAAAGAAACACCGTTGAAATGATTTTAAAGAGAGATTGCACCGGTTGAATAAAATGGCTTGAATGAGATAACAATCTCGAAATATCTTGAACGGATTGAGAATGGAAACGCAAGTCTTGTGAGATATCTTCAGCACTCCAGAACAAATGAATAGGAAGAGGTGAATGATTAAGAGGTGCACCGGTATGAAAAAGCATTTGAAACGAGGAAAAGAATATGATGAATATCGAAAGCTTGAATAGGATCCACCGGAGAAGAAACAACAATGAAGGATGATGAATGTGAAACTGTTGAGCATCTTCATGGGAAATCACCGGATAAGAACATTGATTGAAAAGAATGAAGAGACTTCACATGAATAAATGGATACTTGATTAAGAAATCTGTGTCCTTGAAGAAAAAGGGTGGGAGGGCGGGAAAACAAAGGCAACTTGGGACGGATGAAACAAACACCGTTGAGAAAACTTAGAATTGATCTTGCGGATGGGAAAAATGATGGGGTCCACTTGAAGAGAAGCACACCAGTTGAAAAGGATAGACATGACAATCTCGATGATCAAGAAGGATTGGTATTCACATAGCAATATGAAAACACCGTTTAGGAAAGGTATTGATTCAACATTTGACATTGAAGCAACTCGAATACCACAAATAAAACAAAACAAAGGATTTGGCTTGCAGAATAAGCCGGAACAAATACATATGATAGAGATTTACCCAATCCCATATCATGCATCTGTCGGAAAGATATTCTAGGAGCTACTTGAATTCCCACCTATAAACTCCCGAAACTTTCTGGTTATGCAATCTGGTGTTGGGGATACAGGGGAAGCAATATATCTCACCCAAACTAACAATACCTACATCCAAGTTGTATCCATCCGTCAACACATAACCAAGAAACCTTCGGAAATCGTCTACCTCAACCTTCGAAAAGCATCCGTTATACGAGTCATGGCAATACTCCCGTACTCACCTCAAGATGGGTTAGCGGGTTATCTCACCAACAACGCATAAATGAGATTTTGATGTCGGCGTACTAAACTCGTGTATTCCAGAATCGCAACGATAAAATTATGACGACAACACCTCGAGCTCAACTCCCGGGACACCTCCATAAAAAAACCCTGCTGACGGGAGGCAACCAAGACAATGTTGTCATCATAAAACCATCGGAACGATTCTAAGATACCCGCGTGATCCTAAAAAAATTTAGTAAAATTTGAGAAGAGAAGAGTCAAAACTCTACGTCAGGATACCTCACCAGAAGGTCGAAGGGACTGGGGAGTAAAAAGAATCCTACTCTCCGATATATATAATCCTAAATGACTCAAAACATTTTTCTAGACACAACTCGGCCGCTAAAAACGATCAAGCAGTAGGGCTCCTAAGGTCGGGGAAGGCTCTGATACCAACTTGTAATGCCCTCGATGCGGCTATATCTCCCACGTGTCGAAGCACGACTTAGAGGCATAACCGCATTGAAAGCAATGTCGCAAGTGAGGTAATCTTCACACAACCCATGTATTACATAAGGGAAAGAGATACATAGTTGGCTTGCAATCGCCACTTCACACAAATACATGAATAAAGCATTACATCATACAGATACAATCAAGGTCCGACTACGGAACCAAAATAAAAGAAGAACCCCAAATGTGACAAACGGTCCCCGATCGACCCCAACTGGGCTCCACTACTGATCAACTAGAACGAAACAACACAAAGGGCAAGATCTTCATCGAGCTCCTCCTAGAGCTTGGCTGCGCCACCTACTCGGTAACATAGGCACCTGCAAACTGGTTTTGGAAGTATCTGGTGAGCCACGAGGACTCAGCAATCCCATTACCATGGGTATCAAGACTAGCAAAGCTTAATGGGTAAGGAAGGGGTAAAATGGTGAGGTTGCAGCAGCGGCTAAGCAAGTATGGTGGCTAACCAACGCAAATGAGAGCGAGAAGAGAAACAAGCGGAATGGTCGTGAAGCTAGCAATGATCAAGAGGTGATCCTGAACACCTACTTACGTCAAACATAACACTGAAACCGTGTTCACTTCCGGACTCCGAGAAGAGACCATCACGGCTACACACTCGGTTGATGTGTTTTAATTCGGATCCGTGTCAAGTTATCTACAACCGACATTAACAAATTCCCATCTGCCACATAACCGCGGGCACGGCTCTCGAAAGTTTAAACCCTCGCAGGGTGTCCCAACTTAGCCCATGACAAGCTCTCGCGATCATCGAAGGAATAGACCTTCACCCAGAAGACCCGATCGGTCTCGGAATCCGGTACATCAAGACATTTCGACAATGGTAAAACAAGACCAGCAAAGCCGCCCGCGTGCCGACATCCCGATAGTAGCAGCAGATCTCGCCTCGAGCCACGACCGGATAAGCGAAGCGTCTGTACCGACGTAACCCAAGTTGCTAAGGGATGGTCCCAAGACGGTGCTCTAGTTTGGACCAACGCTTAGACAAGCAACGCCCGGGGCTATAATAAATATGACCCTTGGGTTAATTACTCCCAAGGGAAAAGTAGGTGGTGGTGAGGCAAATGGTAAAAGGCAATGTTGGGCCTTGCTGGACAAGTTTTATTCAAAGCGAACTGTCAGGGGGGGCCCATAAATCACCCGATCGCGTTAGGAACGCAAAATCCAGGAACATAACACCGGTATGACGGAAACTAGGGCCGCAAGAGTGGAATAAAACACCAGGCATAAGGCCGAGCCTTCCACCCTTTACCAAGTATATAGATGCATTAATAATATAAGAGATATTGTGATATCCCAACAAAATCCTGTCCACCATGGAGAAATCTTCAACTTCACCTGCAACTAGCAACGCTATAAGAGGGGCTGAGCAAACCGGTAACATAGCCAAACAACAGTTTGCATGGGAAAGGTGTCAAAGGTTAAGGGTTCATGGCAATATGGGATGGCTTGAAAAACAGGTAATAGGTAGCGCAGCATAGCGAAAGAACGAGGCAACTAGCATAGCAATGCTAGTAGTGATATCCAGGGTAGCGGTCATCTTGCCTGAAATCCCGCAAGGAAGAAGAACGAGTCCATGAAGAAGACGAACGGATGAAGCCAAACCAATCGTGAGATTTAACGAATCCTCACGATCGCAACGAAACGGGAACTATCGAGAAGAAGCACACAACATAGGTAAACACACCACACATGAACAAGGCATGATGCACAACAAGCATGATGCATGACCAAGCTACATGAAGCTACTCATGGCAAGAGATGATGCAAACAAGAACAACACATTAAGGCAAGTTTAAATGAGGCCGGAGACAACATATAACAATTCCGGTAAGTCCTCATATGCAAATTTCAAAATTGGTCCAGAACTGAATAAACCTTAAGTTCAAGTTGTTAAACAGCAACTTAAAGATGCACCAAGATGATCTACACGAAATTCTAGTCAAGTTACATATAAAATTCATTAGATTCGGAGCTACGGCCTAGAAGATATGAGCAAAACAAGTTAAGCATGGCATTGATGCAAAATGCACCCAAACATCAAGCAAACACACCAAAACAAGGATGCAACATGATAATATGAAGCTACATGCAAAATCAAGCAAGTTTCATATAGAGCACACTCAAAACGGAGCAACGGTTCAACACCCACACACTATACAAGTCATAGCAACAATCATCCAAAACAAAGAACTAGGCATCTTACAAGCATCAAAACAATATGCTACAGCACCCCAACATAAAAACAAAAGACATGGGCATGAAGTACACGTAAAGCATAACAAAACATGAACACTGAGCTATCTCCAGAAACAACAAGAACATGCTCAAAATGACATGGAGATATTGCAAGTAATAACAATTTCAGACTTTGGCAGAAATAACATCAGGTTGCAATGTTTAGAGCTATCAAACAACATGTTACAGGAACTTATCATGGCAAACAAAGGCATGGCATGATTCTACTCAAAGCATATATCAATAGTCCCTTACTGACCATAAGCCAAAAAGGCACGAAAAATATGATGGCACCCATGTAAACATGGCAAGTTATATTACAGATTCATACATGGCAAGAACAACAATAAGTAGGCATGTTCGTGAGCTCGAACCACTCACTACAGAGCAATACATGGCATGGCAAGGCAACCAACAGTAAGAAGGCATGTTTATGAAGCAAAGCATGGCAAGAGCAAGGTCATAGGGTGCATGGATCACTAGGAAAACACATGGGAACAAGTGAACTTAATGTTAACAGGCTGACAAACAACATTTTCAAGCAACTTTAGAGCAAGAAATGAACATGTTCCAGCAGGCTATAATTTCAACCAAGGGCATGAATGGATAGAGCAAGACATGTATATCAAAACATGTTTACAGAGCATCTCCAGATTATGCATAGAATGATTAGTGGAAGCATGTTAACATAGCAACAAAATATAACAGAATCTGTCAAGAAAACAGCAACAGCAACTACCCTACTTTACAAGCTTGATACACTCAGCACACAACTCACAAAAATACAAGGTCAACACCTCTGGAAAGATGGCATGGCATAGTCCAACATTCATGTAGAGCTCATACTCATAGGATGCACACATAAATCATGGCAAAAATGTTAAAACAGCAAGTTATAACAGTTTCAGTAGATTAACATCCTGAAGCACTCTTCCAACAGCATTTCGGGCATCAAGATGAGCTCAAATGAAAATGATGCAATGGAATGAAATGATGTACTCGTCGAGGCGAACAATTTGACATATTATACGCACGAAACGGAGCTACGGATGCAGAGATGTGATGGCATGAACATGGCATGAAAATTACTGAAATCTGGGACTTAGGCAAATGGGGGCAACCTTCGGGTTCGCACGGAAATCGATGCACGGCCGGAGCTTCGCCGGATCTTCGCCGGAGACAACGAGGAAGAGGCCGGGAGTTGGGATGCCCGGATCCGGGCCGGGAGGCCGGATCCGCGGCGGCGGAGGCGGGTCGCCGGAGGAGGCTACGGCGGGGCGGCGCGGAGGCGCGGGACCGCAGTGAGGGGGAAATGGCGGGCTGGCGGCGACGGCGAGCGAGCCGAGGGGGCAGCGACGGCGCCGAGCCGATGGGGAGGAGGCGGCTGGGAAGGGAAGGCGTGGAAGGCCTTGTGTGGCGGCTGTGAATGGGCTGGGCGCTGGGCGCGCGTGGTATGGAAGCGGCGCAGAAGCAGGCTTGTGGCGAAGCGCGTGGGCGGCGGCGTAAGGCGAGCCGGGCGCGGGCGGCGGCGGTGTGCTGGCTGTGGGTTCGATCCGACCTACGCGGCATGGCGGCGGCGGGAGGGCGCGGAGGCCACGCGGCCTCCGATTGACGAGGGCGCGGGCGGACGTGTCCGGCCATAGATCGGACGCGTCCGTGGCGGCGCGAGGACGATTTTAGGGTTAGGGGGAAAATGATCCGGAAATGGAGAGGGGGAGACGTTTTTATAGGTGGAGGGGGCTAGGAGAGTCCAAATGAGGAGCGATTTTCGGCCACGCGATCGTGATCGAACGACCGAGAGCATGGAGGGGAGTTAGATGGGTTTTGGGACACTTTGGAAGGGGTATTGGGCTGCAACAAAAGAGGACATTGCGGTTACCCGGTTAACCGTTGGAGTACCAAACGACCTCCAAATGCTACGAAACTTGACACGCGGTCTACCGGTGGTATACCAAGGCCGCTTGGCAAACCTCGGGCCATTCCGAGAAAGTTTAATACCCGAACAAGAGAAGAGATAAGAAGGGGACGCCGGGGAACATAGGAGCGCCGGATTGCAAAACGGACAACGGGGAAAAGGCTCGGATGCATGAGACGAACACGTATGCAAAATGAAATGCACATGATGACATGATAAAATGCAAATGATGACATGGCAAAGTGCAACACGCAAGCAAAAGACATGGCAACGACGGCGAATAACTGGCGGACACCTGGCGCATCGGATCCGGGGCGTTACAGCTTGCCAATCATCGGGCACCTCCACCAAAGTCCACACTTTGTTCTCATACATGGATCCTATCTCAGATTTCATGGCCTCCAGCCATTTTGCAGAATTTGGGCTCATCATCGCTTCCTCATAGTTCGTAGGTTCGTCATGGTCAAGTAACATGACCTCCAGAACAGGATTACCGTACCACTCTGGTGCGGATCTTATTCTGGTAGACCTACGAAGTTCAGTAGAAACTTGATCCGAAGTTTCATGATCAATATCATTAGCTTCCTCACTAATTGGTGTAGGAATCATCGAACTGATTTCAGTGATGAACTATTTTCCAATTCAGGATAAGGCATCTGATTACCTCATCAAGTTCTACTTTCCTCCCACTCACTTCTTTCGAGAGAAACTCCTTCTCTAGAAAGGATCCATTCTTAGCAACGAATGTTTTGCCTTCGGATCTGTGATAGAAGGTGTACCCAACAGTTTCCTTTGGGTATTCTATGAAGACGATTCGATTTGGGTTCGAGCTTATGAGGTTGAAAACCTTTTTCATATAAGCATCGCAACTCCAAACTTTAAGAAATGACAGCTTAGGTTTATCGCTAAACCATAGTTCATACGGTGTCGTCTCAACGGATTTAGATGGTGCCCTTTTAACGTGAATGCAGCTGTCTCTAATGCATAACCCCAAAACAATAGTGGTAAATCAGTAAGAGACATCATAGATCGCACCATATCCAATAAAGTGCGGTTACGACGTTTGGACACACCATAATGTTGTGGTGTTCCAGGTGGCGTGAGCTGTGAAACTATTCCACATTATTGAAGACCAAACTCGTAACTCAAATATTAGTCTCCGCGATCAGATCGCAGGAATTTTATTTTCTTGTTACGATGATTTTTCCACTTCACTCTGAAAGTCTTTGAACCTTTCAACTATTTCAGACTTATGTTTCATCAAGTAGATATACCCGTATCTGCTCAAATCATCTTGTGAAGGTCAGAAAATAACGATACTTGCCACGAGCCTTCATACTCATTGGTGCGCATACATCAAGATGTATTATTTCCAACAAGTCAAGAGCTCGCTCCATTGTTCAAGAACGGAGTTTTAGTCATCTTGCCCAAAAGGCACGGTTCGCAAGCATCAAATGATTCATAACCAAGTGATTCCGAAAATCCATCTTTATGGAGTTTCTTCATGCGCTTTACACCGATATGACCCAAACGGCAGTGCCACAAATAAATTGCACTATCATTATTAACTTTGCATCTTTTGGCATCAATATTATGAATATGTGTATCACTATGATCGAGATCCAACAAACTATTTTCATTGGGTGTATGACCATCGAAGGTTTTATTCATGTAAACAGAATAACAATTATTCTTTAACTTTAAATGAATAACCATATTACAATAAACATGATCAAATCATATTCATGCTCAACGCAAATGCCAAATAACATTTATTTAGGTTTAACACTAATCCCGAAAGTATAGGGAGTGTGCGATGATGATCATATCAATCTTGGAACTACTTCCAACACTCATCGTCACTTCCCTTCAACTAGTCTTTGTTTATTCTCAGAACTCTGCTTTGAGTTACTAATCTTAGCAACCGAACAAGTATCAAATACTCGGGGCTACTATAAACACTAGTAAAGCACACATCAATAACTCAGATATCAAATATACCCTTGTTCACTTTGCCATCCTTCTTATCCACCAAATATTCGTGGCATTTCCGCTTCGGTGACCATTTCCGTTGCGATGTAAGCACTCGGTTTGTGCTTTGGTCCAGCTTTGGTCTTCTTCACGGGAGTGACAACTTGTTTGCCATTCTACTTGAAGTTTCCATTTCTTTCCCTTTGCCCTTTTCTTGAAACTAGTGGTCTTGTCAATCATCAACACTTGATGCTCTTTCTTGATTTCTACCTTCGTTGATTTCAACATCACGAAGAGCTCGGGAATCGTTTTCGTCATCCTTTGCATACTATAGTTCATCTCGAAGTTCTAGTAACTTAGTGATGGTGACTAGAGAATTCTGTCAATCACTATCTTATCTGGAAGATTAACTCCCACTTGATTCAAGCGATTGAAGTATCCAGATAATCTGAGCACATGCTCACTAGTTAAGCGATTCTCCTCCATCTTTTAGCTATAGAACTTGTTGGAGACTTCATATCTCTCAACTCGGGTATTTGCTTGAAATATTAACTTCAATTCCTGGAACATCTCATATGGTCCATGATGTTCAAAACATCTTTGAAGTCCCGATTCTAAGCCATAAAGCATGGTGCACAAAACTATCAAGTAGTCATCATATTGAGCTAGTCAAACGCTCATAACGTCGATCCGCTCCCGCAATAGGTCGTCACCTAGCGGTGCATTAAGGACATAATTCTTCACGTGCAGCAATGAGGATAAACCTCGGATCACGGATCCAATCGCATCATTGCTACTAACATTTTTCAACACAATTTTCTCTAGGAACATATCAAAATAAACATATGAAAGCAACAACGCAAGCTATTGATCTTACAACATAATTTGCAAAATACTACCGGGACTAAGTTCATGATAAATTTAAGTTCAATTAATCATATTACTTAAGAACTCCCACTTAGACAGACATCTCTCTAGTCATCTAAGTGATCACGTGATCCAAATCAACTAAACCATAACCGATCATCACGTGAGATGGAGTAGTTTTCAATGGTGAACATCACTATGTTGATCATATCTACTATATGATTTACGCCGACCTTTCGGTCTCCGTGCTCGAGGCCATATCCGCATATGCTAGGCTCGTCAAGTTTAACTCGAGTATTCGCGTGTGCAAAACTGGCTTGCACCCGTTGTAGATGGACGAGAGCTTATCACACCCGATCATCACGTGGTGTCTGGGCACGACGAACTTTGGCAACGGTGCATACTCAGGGAGAACACTTCTTGATAATTAGTGAGAGATCATCTTAAAATGCTACCGTCAATCAAAGCAGGAATAAGATGTATAATAGATAAACATCATATGCAATCAAAATATGTGACATGATATGACAATGATCATCTTGCGCCTTTGATCTCCATCTCCAAAGTACTGTCATGATCTCTATCGTCACCGGCACGACACCATGATCTTCATCATCTTGATCTATATCAATGTGTCATCACATGGTTGTCTCACCAACTATTGCTCTTCAACTATTGCTATCGTATAGCGATAAAGTAAAGCAATTATTTGGCACTTGCATCTTATGCAACAAAGAGACATCCATAGGGCTTCTGCCAGTTGCCGATAACTTCAACAAAACATAATCATCTCATACAACAACTTATATCTTATCACGTTTGACCATATCACATCACAACATGCCCTGCAAAAACAAGTTAGACGTCCTCTACTTTGTTGTTGCAAATTTTACGTGGCTGCTACGGGCTGAGCAAGAACCATTCTTACCTACGCATCAAAACCACAACGATAGTTCGTCAAGTTAGTGTTGTTTTAACCTTCGCAAGGACTGGGCGTAGCCACACTCGGTTCAACTAAAGTTGGAGAAACTGACACCCGCCAGCCACCTATGTGCAAAGCATGTCGGTAGAACCAGTCTCGCGTAAGCGTACGCGTAATGTCGGTCCGGGCCACTTCATCCAACAATACCGCCGAACCAAAGTATGACATGCTGGTAAGCAGTATGACTTGTATCGCCCACAACTCACTTGTGTTCTACTCGTGCATATAACGTCAACGCATAAAACCTAGGCTCGGATGCCACTGTTGGGTAACGTAGTAATTTCAAAAGTTTCCTACGCACACGCAAGATCATGGTGATGCATAGCAACGAGAGGGGAGAGTGTTGTCCACGTACCCTCGTAGACCGTAAGCGGAAGCGTTATGACAACGCGGTTGATGTAGTCGTATGTCTTCACGATCCGACCGATCCAAGCACCGAACGTACGGCACCTCCGAGTTCTGCACACGTTCAGCTCGATGACGATCCCCGGACTCCGATCCAGCAGGGTGTCGGGGATGAGTTCCGTCAGCACGACGGCGTGGTGACAATGATGATGTTCTACCGACGCAGGGCTTCGCCTAAGCACCGCAACGATATGACCGAGGTGGAATATAGTGGAGGGGGGCACCGCACACGGCTAAGGAACGATCATGAAGATCAATTTGTATGTCTATGGGGTGCCCCGCCCCAGATATAAAGGAGTGGAGGAGGGGAGGGCGGCCCTCTCTATGGTGCGCCCTAGGGAGTCCTACTCCCACCGAGAGTAGGATTCCCCTTTCCTAGTAGAACTAGGAACCCTTCCATGAGAGGAGTAGGAGAGAAGGAAAGGGAAGAGAGAAGGAGAAGGAAGGAGGGCGCCTCCCTAGTCCAATTCGGACTAGTCCAAGGGAGGGTGCGCCACCCTTTGGCCCTTTCTCTCCTTTCCCGTATGGCCCAATGAGGCCCAATACGAATTCCGTAACTCTCCCAGACTCAAAAATACCGAATCACTCGGAACCTTTCCGAACTCGAATATAGTCGTCCAATATATCGATCTTTATGTCTCGACCATTTCGAGACTCTCGTCATGTCCCCGATCTCATCCGGACTCGAACTCCTTCGGTACATCAAAACTCATAAACTCATAATAAAACTGTCATCGTAACGTTAAGCGTGCGGACCCTACGGGTTCGAGAACTATGTAGACATGACCTAGAACTATTCTCGGTCAATAACCAATAGCGGAACCTGGATGCCCATATTGGCTCCTACATATTCTACGAATATCTTTATCGGTCAAACCGCATAACAACATACATTGTTCCCTTTGTCATCGGTATGTTACTTGCCTGAGATTCGATCGTCGGTATCCAATACCTAGTTCAATCTCGTTACCGGCAACTCTCTTTACTCGTTCCGTAATGCATCATTTCGTAACTAACTCATTAGCTACATTGCTTGCAAGGCTTATAGTGATGTGCATTACCGAGAGGGCCCAGAGATACCTCTCCGACAATCGGAGTGACAAAACCTAATCTTGAAATACGCCAACCCAACATGTACCTTTGGAGACACCTGTAGTACTCCTTTATAATCACCCAGTTACGTTGTGACGTTTGGTAGCACCCAAAGTGTTCCTCCGGTAAACGGGAGTTGCATAATCTCATAGTTACAGGAACATGTATAAGTCATGAAGAAAGCAATAGCAACATACTAAATGATCAAGTGCTAAGTTAACGGAATGGGTCAAGTCAATCACATCATTCTCCTAATGATGTGATCCCGTCAATCAAATGACAACTCATGTCTATGGCTAGGAAACTTAACCATCTTTGATTCACGAGCTAGTCAAGTAGAGGCATACTAGTGACACTATGTTTGTCTATGTATTCACACATGTATTATGTTTCCGGTTAATACAATTCTAGCATGAATAATAAACATTTATCATGAAATAAGGAAATAAATAATAACTTTATTATTGCCTCTAGGGCATATTTCCTTCAACTTTGTCGTCAATACTCCAAAACCAACTAGGGGTCGCACTAGATCCACTTACAGATGCTTATGAGATGTTGATGATGCGCAATCAATTCCTAAATAATAGGGATAATCTTGGCCTGTTAAATAGGACCTTGCCACCACCTTCACCAATTATCGCGCGATGCGCCGGTGAGTTCCTCAGGTGGAGACAGAGAGAGAGAGAGAAAGGGGAGAGGAGGAGGATGGAAGGGCTAGGGTCTGGTCGCCCATGAGGACCAGAAGCGAAGGCCAATTGTGTTTAGTGTATCATGGTGGAAAATGTCTTTCTCCGACGTAGAAATGTGAAATAAATAATGGAATGTAGGTGCCCATTATTTGTTCTACATTTTCTTCATGGGTTCATGCACCTAGTCTTGTAGGTAGTCTTTCCCAGGTATGACATACTTAGTCTTATTGACTTTTAAGCTGCACTTCATAATTTCATGAGTATAACCTCGAGACTCTGGGGGACATTACATATTTCGAGTGCCCTTCACCTTTGTTAGAATGGACGAGGAAGGCTTTTCTTCATGGATATATATTTAGCAAAGAGCAGGGTGACAAAACAGTGGCATGAGCAAGCGATCACATGGAAAATCAGAGAAAAAAATTGAGAAGTGTTGGCAAGATGCCAATCTCTCATCCTGGATCCCCGAGAGGGGTCTCAAGGCATCATGCATCTGTTAGTATCCAAAGCTCCGTGGCCCTATTTAGTTGAGCTTTAGGGACCAAGTTCAGTTTTTCCAGTGAAGCTAAATCTGGAATATGAAACAAACAACTACTCCCTTCGTTTCTAAATATATACCTTTTTTTTAGATTCCAATGCGGACTACATACGGAGCATGCAAAAATAGTGAATTTACACACTAAAATATGTCTATATACATCCGTAGCCCGTATTAGAATCTCTAAAAGCCTTATATTTAGGAACAAAGGGAGCATTTGAAAACAACTTTGTTAGTGAAGCCAAAGTTGCCGGTGAAACTTAGTCTAGAACCTTGGACAAACAACTATTCTCAAGCCAAAGTTGAATTCTGACGTTCGAATCAAAAGTTAATGCTTTTTAATTTTTTTAAACCCAAATTAATGCACATGTGACAAGATCTTAGCCGGTTTATTTGGCAACGTCCTGCAATCACGTGGGCTGTGTGGGAGGGGGGGGGGAGGGGCAGGGTCTTCTCTTTTCTTGAAAGGCACATAAGGGACTGACTGCATTTTGTAGGACGTCCTTCCGTTTATGATATAGGCGCCCAATCGCACCAACGGGTGCCTAGTCATGGGCTAGTCACGTCCTTTAAAGTTTGTGACTAAATTGCAAATGCATGACAAGTTCAGTGACTCTAGAAGCAGTATACTCTTTTAGCCTTGAGATCGTCTAGAGTTTATCTACTACCACTATAAAAGAAAGAGAGAGGCAGATCCAAACAATCACATCCATTCATCGTTAAAATTTAATGATCCTTAATTATTCTGTGTTTAAAGCTACCAACCACGCAATAAGCCACAGTCTAATCTGCCCCGCAGTAATAAAAAAAAGAAAACAGCCCACCCGCACGATCTCCTCCTTCTCCCGCACGACCTCCTCCTCCTCCTCCCACACCGCACCGTTCGCCTCCCGCAGCCGCGCCCTTCACCGCCTCCTCGCGCCGCCGGAGCCACGGGAAGCGCCCGCGGGTCGCCGGGAGCCTCCCCAGCCGCGGGAGCCCGCCCCCGCTGCGGGTTGCCGGGAGCCTCCCCTGCCGCCCCCTTCGCCGCCTCCCCAGCCGCAGCTTGGCCGCCGCCACACCGCCTCCGCCACGCCGCCACTCCGCGGGCCACGCCTCGATTCCTTCATCCTCTTCCCGAGCCGCTGGCGTCCGTCACGCGCCCCCTACTCTTCTCCTCCAACCTGGCCAGTCCCCACACCCGGAGCCCCTGCGGATCGAGGCGTCTTCCACGCAGAGGACAACGCGGGGAACCTCCATTGCCCTCCATTCTGACGGCCGCCCTACAGTGGCCCTGACACGATGGTTCCCTCTATTGTTCTGATCGAGCGACGTGTTCATTTTTTATATTTTTTCTGTGGCAGATCATGACGACGACCCTGACAGGAGAGGAGGAGGAGGACACGGAGAAGAA
This sequence comes from Aegilops speltoides, assembly GCA_021437245.1. Classification (NCBI taxonomy): domain Eukaryota; kingdom Viridiplantae; phylum Streptophyta; class Magnoliopsida; order Poales; family Poaceae; genus Aegilops; species Aegilops speltoides. Next base: position 39,540,766 of record CM038144.1, on the reverse strand, counting down.
GGACCGAGAGTTAGACATGGATGTGCACTATGAGGCAACACGCCGCCGTGTTTACCCCGCCATCTTCTGATCTCTTCAGCATTCCTGCTGTCTTGGGTTTTCTCTGTAAGTTTGGGTCCGTAGGCACACACCCTCATAATCTCTGTCGCTCCCTCTAATTTCTGTGGACATACAGACACACGCAGTGTTTAGAACGATGCCCGCTTCAGAGTTTCAGTTCAACTCACCCAGACAGAAAATACATTCTATTACTGGCTAAGCATAGTACGAACTGGGTGGACATGGAGTCAAGGACATGGTAAGGAAGTCAAGCAAGTGGTTGATTTGCTCTCTTCTTCGTTTCACCATGCTGCACCCCTTCTAGCTTATTAGTCGCCTCTTTCATCTCTTTTTACTGTACTAACCTGCCAATATTTTCCCATCTTTGCAACGATTGACATGTTTAGTTTTATTTTTACAGTAGACCAGAACGTATGCTGATCTATAGTGTTTCTTAATTGTACATAGTCTTCTCAACTTCAAGTTCATAACCGATTCAGCTTAACTGTTTATAATCTATTTTCCCTATCACTTTTTAACTCTTGAATTCGCCAGGCCAACCATCCTACAGTAGTGTAGGAATTCAGTTAGCACGTCATAACATGTTATTCCCTTTCGATAATGCTTTTGTTGGATTTTTTAGGAACAAGGTGGCGAAAAAATAAGTGGTTGTGGAAGAAATGGTTTGTTTGGGGAGGTGGAGAACCTTTTTATGTTATTTTTGGTAGGCATGAAGACACCCATTTCTATTTGTTCATAGTAATTCACTCCAGGCTTCTGATTGGATCATTACATTGATGTTCCAGTTGCTGGGCTACATGGAGTTGTTTTTGTTTAAAACATATGATCTTGACGCTACCCATTTTTCCCTGTCGACATTAGCTTTCTCTCTGTCATTCAGAATTGTTCAGGACAAATCCATACAGATATAGACCTTTAGTATCCTTCTCATTGATGAAATTTATTTCCATCTTTCCAGTAGGTTCACTATAACAGCTAGATTACTTGCGAAATTGTAATTATGATTATTCCACTTTTAATGTAATTTATAGAGCTGACGGGCAAAAGTTGTGCATGTTTTAATTAGTTACAAAAGATATAGTTGGAACTAATAAAATCATGTTCATTATTTGGCAGCTAAGTCAGAACTCGGAGTCGGGACAACTCAACAAGGGAACGAGGAGCCTCAAGGGAGATACCTGCATAACACTGGATGCAGTGAAGAAGGAATCAGAAATGTTCTTATGTTTTAGTGGTGGAATGGCAAGGCGGCCGGTTAGATGACCTTGGTCCGTGGCGAGTTGGTGGCTCTCGACTACAAGAAGATCATTGAGGCAATCGATAGTAGGTTGGTAAATTGCTAACAAAACATGTTTAGAACTACAAAATTGGCTTTGTTCTGCTATTTATTTATTTTTTGACTAAAAGTAGCAATTTTTGCTTCCGTATTATGATTTCAACAAGAATCTATAAAGGGCTCTAAGGGAGTAGAGGAATCAAAAGAAAACACCTGACAGTGCAAAGTGCACTTAGGCAGTAAGGTCAACACAAGACTACTCATGAAACGCCTCCATCAGGAGGCCAAAATATACACATACGAACTCCCGGACATTGCATACCGGGGAGCTTTCTTCTATTTAGGATTTAAGGTACTCGATCATTTGTTCTAAGTTCAGTATTAAGTTAATTTTTGTTCTGAATGATTACAAACACAATACATGTTGGTCTAAGAAAAGACTTTTTTAATTTGTAATCCCTGTGTAATACCAATCGATTTTGTTTTTTGCACATCTAGGCTGATAATATGCTCACGTAAAGACAGGAATGCAGCACCACTCCAATCTTTAGAAGGTCCCCACCCTGTTCTGGTATGTTTATGCTTATGCATCTACAGAATTATTCGATGTTATATTGATGTGTGAATGGTGTATCCCTGTTCTGGTATGAAAATCGGGTTGCTAGGAATAATCTCCATCATTCCTGGGTTGTGCATATGTGTTGTTCTATATTCCCCTCTTTATAATGCTATGTGTTGTGGTCAACGCTCCCAAGCTATGATAGCTCGCTGCTGGTAGGTTGCCGCCCTGGCCCCCACATGCTACCAGCATGTGTTACTGTACATTTTGCTTTCTTACATGTCCTGAATTATATTTCAAGGAAGATGACTATCATTTATAAGCACACGAACACATCACAATGTCACATGGTAATGCCATGTGATGGCAATCTAGGGTCATTTCTGTTAGAGAAGCCCCCTACCCCCTAGCCCCAGATATGCCAATTCTGAGCGTCACCACGAATAAGTGCAGAGGAATAGTGGGTAGACCGCAAACCCTAAATTTCTAGCAATTCTGAATACATTCATGTGCCAATGAGGTGTCCATGTAATCATGATGTTATATTAGATTTTTTATGTTGTTATTTCTTGCCCTGGTAGTACAACTATGTATACAAAACTCCAACACTGCTAGCGAAGTGTCTTTCCTTCTAACTGTTTGTCCAGGAAAGTACTATTTATCTCGGATAGGGTGTGCTAATCATTGAACAATTTACATACCTTTTCAGTGATGAATGTGGATAAAGACGAAGCAGAGAACATAATATCTTGGTGAAGGCATCTCAACCGAGATGAGACATTGTTTATTTATTTATGTCATATCCTACTCATAGTCTGTTGTTCTGTGAGCAATTGTTTGTTTTTTAACAGCTTACCATTGATAATGAATCGTGTATGGTGGCTTTGTTAATATTCAAGTAGTATTACATATTAGTAATATTGAATGCATGTTTTTTTGTGGTTTACTTATGACTAGGTGCTTGTCAAAAAATAAAATTGATTGTCCCATCATTTGATTTAGTCGGTATATTGTTTGTGGATAAGTCGAGACGTGCATGGCACGTGCAAGCTTATGTGATGATCATTGAACTACTTAAATTCCTTTTCAGTAATGAATCTGGATAAAGAAGAAGCAAAGAACATAATCTTGGTGAAGGCATCTCAACCGAGATGGGATATTGTTTATTCATTTATATCATATCCTACTCATAGTCTGTTGTTCTGTGAGCAATTGTTTATTTTTTAACAGCTTACCATGGATAATGAATCATGTATGATGGCTTTGTTAATATTCAAGCAGTATTATATTGTTTTTGTATAAGTCGAGACGTGCATTGCACGTACAAGCTTACTAGTTAAGCCAAATCCATCGATCCCTAATCTGCCCGGCCGTTTAGAAAAAAACCCTCTACCCGCACACGACCGCACGACCTCGCCCCCTCCTCCCCGCACGTCTCTCGACCCCTCCTCCCGCGCCGTTCGCCACCCTGCCATACCTCCCGCAGCCTCGCGCCCCCGTTAGCCGCCGGAACCGCCTCCCGCAGCCGCCGCCGACGCCGTAACCTCCCCCTGCCTCTTCTTCGCCTCACCCCTGTGCCTCCCAACCGCCAAGCCGCCACCGCCTCATCTTCTTCGGCCGGCGACACGGTGAGGCGCACGGCCGGGTGACGCGGCGAGGCGTGCGGGACAGCCGCTGGAGAACGTGGCGCACGCTGCCACCTCCGCCCTCCTCCGGCCGTATCTCCTACGGAACATGCTACTCATGCATCGGTACCTAGCCACCATGGCATCTCTTTCCCTCTCAATCCATTCTTCTGTTGTTTGTTTTTCAACTAGAGCAAAATTCATTGTACTCTGCTTGTGATTACCTTCATCATCGTCACTAATTTTGAAAGTTTTCAATACTAACAGCTTCAAGAATACGTACAATTACTTTCTTCCTTTATTTTGTCAACGTCCAATTTTAGAGCTCTAGATAAAATCTGCAGCAAAGAAGCAACTTAGCCTCTAAATTTTATCAATTATCCTGACCCATGTTCAGCAAATACAAATTCTAGAGCATTCATATTGTACGGTGCAGATGACAACAGAATATAAAACAAAAGATGAGTGACAGAATAGAAAACAAAAGATGAGTGACAGCATATGGTGATATGAGTGGAACAAAGAGATGTCCAGAATATGGCATCAAATAGTGCCTGAACAATAACAAGACTGACCACACATTATCCTGTTTAAAAATCACAGCAAGGAAGAATGAGATTGTAGTGAAGAGGTTATGCACAAATAATAGATGGATAGAGGGCAAATGAGATACTGACCTGATATGTAGGAGTCATCTAATCTGTAACAGCTATGCCTGTCATCTTTTCTCTATTATTTGGTTACAGATATACTAATTGATGAAAAAAAAATCAGCCTTGATTCCTCTCGATCTCTCATGCCATAGCTAAAGTTAAAAAGGCTACTTCATCATTGATGGCACAACACTGCACAAATTATAGAGTTCATGTGTGTGTGTTTCATGATCGTCCTCTGTTTTTGGCATCTCAATTATTTTTATTACATCAGGAATTTTGGGAATTCCAGAGCACATATTCTGCCCTGCCTAGAAGATCTTCACAACTCTCTATGCCTTCTATATATGTTTAACATTTATAATATTATATCCGTAGATGACTAAGAAAGGAATGGATGTAGCTCCATTTGCAACAGAAGAACATTCCCCGCTGAAGGACCTAAGGAACACAGCTATGAATGGGAGTGCAAATCTCAAGGATAATCAAACCAATAATCCTAATACTAATGATCCTAAAAGGAAAAGTGTTCAATCATGGTATGCTAGAATGTCACATGAGAAGAAAGCGGAATACAACGCGAAGCGTCGTATATCTCGACAACAAAAGAAGGTTGCAGCTCTGGACTGTGCTAGCCAGGACCAATTCTCACAAGAGTTTGTTTCTCTGTTACAGATAGTACAACCAACCCCTTTCAGCGACATAATCAACACACATACAAAAGGATTGTCCATCCACTTGTTATCTTATATACTGACATGACATTTACTCATTGTTTACGAGTAAATTATTCTTTTCAGGTACATGTGTGACCTCTATGGCCTCAATCTCTGCAAATACACCTCAAATGCACACTTCAGGTCAGATCACATTCTTGCTACATTCATTAATTACAAAGTCACAATTGATTATGCTCACAGACAACAATGCCATTTTCTCACTGTTTACGAGTAAATTATTCTTTTCAGATACATGTGCGACCTCTACGGCCCCAATCTCTGCAAATACACCTCAAACACACGCTTCAGCAGGTGAGATCACATTCTTGCTACATTCATGAATTACAATGGCAAAATTGTTTATGCTCCCAGCCAACAACAAAGGAGCATATGCCAACAAACAAGGTGGGAAAGGATGGTATGCCAACCTAAGCGACGAAAAAAAGAAGGCCGAGCACCTAAGGAAGCTCTAGATGGCTCGCGAACAGAAGAGAACCGCAGCTCTTGTTCTGAATGTTGATGTACCTCAATCATCCACACAGCAAGGTGATCTGGTTAATAACATCAATCATTCTTTTGTAGCTATCTTTTAGAAGGAGATGTCGTCCAACGTGTTTGTACATCAATTACCTACTTTACATATAGACCAACAGTGGTTGGGAGCACTTCTAATTGTGGTTACAACAGCGAGGTAAATCAATCTTGGTAATCTGACGTTCTTAACTAATTTTATTTTTGCCAAGCGCAGTATGATTATGATCACTGATCTGCTTGTTCTCAGGTAAATCAATACTTCATCAATAACTGACATATTCTTGCAGCATATGAAGTTCAAATAGAGGTAGAATCAAAACGGTACAAGTACTCTCATGCCATTTGTCGTGTATAATGATCCCAAGAACAATTTCAATGTACTACCTTATTTACAGTTTACTCGCGCGAGCTTCTTTCACTAGAAATATAAATGAGTAATCAAGAAGACACAATTGCTCTAACAGTCTATTATTGATAACACATATATTTGTAGGTTATAGCCAAGTCCAATGGTTAGTCTTGAATGACAGGCTTGCAACCCTTTTTACAAGTTTTAAGTTTTGTGGTAAAACATGCTTTTGTGTGACCAAACCATTCAGATTCAGTGAAGTAGAAATCTCAATGAGTCGAATGTGCAGTCCATCAACACCGACGTGACAAACTCTGAGCCTGCTAGTACCATCAATAAGAAACTTTGTGTGTATTCCACATTTTTTAAGTCATCATGATTTTACCTATTACTGGATTGCCTCGATCCCTTCCCTTCTGCAAGGGACATTCGTCTTTCATTTTGAGTAGTATTTCATCTATGAACCTGCAAGCTCATCCTTGCCAGTTTTAATGCTGAAACATTAAAAAAACTTGTTCTACACCTCCTATGTACTTGCAAGCCCATTCTTGTTATTTTGATAACATACCAACTTGTTGCATTCAACAGAGAAAATCTACTTGTTATTTGCAACTCTATCAATAGAGAAAATCTACTCTTGAACTAGCACGTGCATGTGATTCCGTCAACTATATAATTCTAGACTTGATGGATCCTTAATTCCTGAACTTTGAACATGATGGATCCTTTGTCATTTTGTTGAAAGTTTAAATTGCATCCATCCCTCTTGCTGGCAGTACATGAATTGGACTGACGAGGCAACAAAGCTGATGCATGCTTGGGACATTAGGTCTGATGTTATTACCGAGGTATGGGCTGAATAATACATGTATAAAACCATGTCGATTGAAACTGCAATTAGTCTTGCTTGCATCTATGCTATTATATGTTGTAGTCCAGTAAAATATCTAATTGACCGTCTTTTGTTGCCTCATCACCGAAAATCTGAATTTCAGTACTAAACCACAGACTCATGCCGATGTATGTTGCCAAATGTTCTGAAGACATTTGGCCTCAATCCAAATGAAAGTCCATGATTTTGCCAACAAAGAATTTTAGGTGCCATGGCTACAAACCAAACAATGGAGACTTTCCAATATCTTGGCCGTGCCCTTTTGGGTTGGCTATGCCAATTTTTATGAGGGCTAATGGGGTTCAGACAAAATATACCCAATATTATTCCATGTATTAGATGTAAACTAAGTTTTTGATGTCTTTATTTTTTGGTTCTGGTTGTTATCCTAACAAAACAAGACAGAATTGTGTAGGTTAATGAATATGAAAGCATCTTAGCATAACTGCAGTATTTATCAATGTCTTTCAAAGTTGATTACACACTTGTCGAAATGGCCAATATATAATCTGTTGTCACCAGTCTACAATACACACCAACTACAGAAGGTGGTGTTTAAGAGATGGCATCAGAGAAAAGCACCAAGACCATTGTCTATCAAGATGTCGCAGCATTGAGTAATTGTGTATGTTATTTTAGTGTGAGAGTTTATAAATTTTTAGTTGCGGCTTAGCTACTGTTTCATCCAGTTTATCATGGCAAACATTTGTACCAGTCCCACTTTATACTTATGTCTTATTTTATGATTATTGGATTTCCTTTAGCCCTTCTACAATTCAGTTAATCACTGTAAAGTGTCTTCTGTTTCTGCAGATACACAAGTCGGTGTAGTCACAGATCATCTCAATTTCTGTTATCCATATCGCTGCTCTTGGCCATTGTCGGCATCATCAACACCGAGCACCAACGACAAGAGCCCAGTGGTGAACAAGGCCAAGAGAATCCTGAGAAGCTGCAGCTGAAAGTAGCACTGGAGGTGGTGCCTGGGAGCAGCAGTGCAGAAAGTGGCCTAGAGGAGCAAAAGAGGTGGTGGGCGAGCACAGGAGGCAGCGGCGCAACAGTCAGTCTGTGGGTCCGGGAGAAGTGGAGGAACTGGTGGCCGGGAGCAAAATTGTTGGTGGTGGGATCAGAGGAGGCAATAATGCCCGGAGGAGCGTGGGCGGCAAGGGAGGAAACAAGTATTGAGTTGGCCTAAGTGGCAATTTATCCATGTATTCCCTCGTAAACTAATATAAGGCGTTTAGATAACTAAAGTGTTCTTGAGTTATCTAAACACTCTTATATTAGTTTATAGAGGGAGTACAAAATACTAAGAGGAATATGTACGTGTATTGCTTTATTAATTGGTGATATACCTACATATTTTCTCCTGGAAATTTCTTTCACTTGACATGATAATCATGATATTTCTTTGTTACATACTCCCTCTGTCCCTAATTACTTGTCTTAGATTTGCTAGATACGATTTATTAGACACGTGTTAGATACATCCATGTCTAGATAAATCTAAAACAATTAATTTGGGATGGAGGTAATAGAAATCTGATTCTTATATGTGAAGGAACAAATTATTGTACTTTTTAAAATTACACAGTGCAAATTTGGTCAGGGTTCTCCTCATATTTCATTCTATAGCATTATGGGGCCGTTGATCACCATCCAAGTCCTTAGTACATGGCGAAGCCACCAATGATGGCAGCATTTATAGATTTTTCTTTTCTATTATGTTTAATTCAGCTAATTCAATAACTTATAGATAGTAGTCCCTCTCCAGATAAATAGAAGATTGTTTAGATGACTATTTTAGTGATCTAAACACTCTTATATTTCTTTACGAAGGGAGTACTACAACTATATCTGACGGTCAATAAAAGAAAGCTTTTGTTAAATTATATCCATCATTCTGATGGAGAATGCGTATTTTTTTACTGTTACATATAAAACATTATAACTTTATATCATAATAAAGACATGCGTTGCACGTGCACGCTTACTAGTAGACACCAAAGACATATGTCACACTCTTTCATCTAGAGCTCATCCAAATCCAACCAAAATTGACCGGACCGCCGTTTCCACGCGATTCCCCACCACCAGCACGCCCACAGCACGTTCGACGTAATGCCCGAGAGGGACGCCGCTGCGCCACCACCCCGCATGTGGGCCTCCTCCCTCCCCTCCCGGTACCGTCGGGGGGTTGACGTCGCCGCGACCGCGACGCGGAGCGGTGGGCGGATGGGAGTTAGTTAGGGGGGAGAGGCGTCGCTCGCCTCCATCCCAAGATTCGCATTTTATTTTCTTGACTCGCCTGTCCATGTCACGCTCTCCTCGCCTCCTTCTCCCATCCGTTTCGCCTCCCTTCTCTTCCCCGCCGGAGTACTCCGCCGCGCCTCTCCGGCCGTCTCCGGCCGACAGGTAGTACCAATAGCCGCGGAAGACCGGACACGCGGTGTGGCTGGAAGTTCTTGCGGTTCATATAGCATCCCAAACGCAGTTCCAGCCCAGTCCGTGCTCTGCTGAATCTAAGGTCGCTGGCGCGTACCTCTCCTCCCCTGAGGTAAGAAGCCATGGCTCACCCTTTCTGAGGTTCCAATGCTGTTCTGGGGCTTCTTTTTCATGATCTGATCCCTCTGGGAGCCTACCGTTGACATTTCCACCAAAATATCTTGTCGAGTCCACTCTCAGATGGATAATGAACCATTATCCCCTTTTTTCATTTTTTGTATGCCTGAGATGTTCCATTTGAAAGCAGATCTCATCTAATTACTTGCTTCAAGTTCTTGATAAATTCTGTGAGTGCCGATTGTCTAGGAACATGGCACAGCCTTTTGCCTATGTGTTCTCCAAATTTGATAATTGAAAAAACACATTTTCAGAGGGAAACTGGTTGCTCTAGGCATGGGAAGTATGGAACAAGATTTCGAGCAATAGTCATAGATATTCAGTTGTTTGTTTCCTAGAGCATCAGCGCCCACTATTGAAATCTATGCGGAAAATGAACTAAATGAGATACTAATGGAGATGCAGGCGTAGAGCCTTAAATTCAACTTCCTCCCAATGTTGGCTTTTAATGCAAATAAGAAACTCAGCTGCAGGTCTCTCTTAGCTTATTTCTGCATGAATTCACTTTTTGCTGCAGGCACAAAGGTCTTCCATCTTCGGATGCACAAAATGAATCGTCATCCTCCAAGGGATCGTCATCCTCCAAAGGATCGTCATCCTCGGGTGAACAAAATAGATTTTCATCATCGAGTGGACAAAATGGATATTCATCCTCCAATAAAGAAATACATGGGTTGGCTGAGCAAAGTTGTTAAAAGTTCGGTAAATAAAGTTATAAGAGGACAGTACGACGGGAACTTTAGTGAAGGCTATTCAACCCAGCACGCTACGTCACATGTACTGCCCAATTTTGCCTTTTTCTTCTTCGCTGGAAATAACTAGCTGTAAAATGTTCATTCCTAAAAATGCATAGAAGCAAATCATGATTCTTCAAATCTTAATTCTGACTATCATATATTATCATTTTATCATGCGCTTCCTTGTCTGTTTATTACTCTCTCAATTTGAAATTGCTCTTCTCTGTGACAAATCACATGGGATAAATCAGTTGTGGGAAGTTTAAATTTTAGTGCTACAGAAGCATAGATAGTGAGGGATCGAACAATTTGTGCTTTATTTTTCAGGAGCCACTGCATTCTTATATAAATCAGGGCGCACAACGTGGTACATGTTTCCAAGATAAAATGAACAGCTTTATTTACTTCACTGTTGCTAATTTGGTTCCAATTATACTGTAGGGTACACATACCAGTGACAGTGAAGACATAGATCGTGCTATTGCATTATCCTTATCAGAGGAAGGTCAAAGGAAGGGAAAGGCCATTGGTTTGTATTATCCCAACTAAACCAGTTTTGATAATCTCTAGTTTAGAGATTCTTTTACCTGGTTGCATGTGTCATTAAAGTTTCTTAGTTTGGAATAGCAGTTCTAGGTTAATGAGCATGTCCAAATATGTAAAGTTGATAGAAAGAATATTTTTAATGTTTCTGTCATTTGCTTTTACTTATGAACCAGATACTGATGATCATTTAGAAGAAGATGAAGAGCTTGCACGGGCTCTGCAAGAAAGTTTGAAAGATAAACATCCTCTTCGTCAGAAAATTCCGGTGGGGGGAGTTCACTCAGATAGTACTCCAGCAACTAGCCTACTGCCAGATATCTTGCCATCAAGTAGATCGAGGTATTTGTTATAATAGTACATTGTGATTCATCTCTAGTTTCACGATAATTTAGCTTGTGGACTTGGAAAAGTTTGTTTTTCTTTCTTTGACACTTGACACCACTGAGTGGCGCTTGCATTGCATGTTGCATTAGTGTGAAACAGTAAATATACAATCTAGTGTGTTGGTTTTTCTAACTAATTGATTTTATAGCAAAAAAAAGACATGCATATATATTTGGTTGAGATGTGCTTCACTTACATCCATTGCTGTAACTTGTTGATCTCACAAAAGGTGAGAACAAATACAATTTTGGATGTTTAACTTCATGTATCATCAGCTTGGGGGATGAAGCAAAATTCAGGACATGTTATAAAATAGCATTAGGCCATTGATTCATGACCAGCTTCATAGCATGATATGAGAATGTACATGCCTGTGGGATGACAACGAATACTAGGGCATTCTGTTCATCTGGCTTGTGAATGTGGTTCATACTCTGCAACCTGCTTTATACAATATAGAAACAGCAGAAACCTTATCTAAACTGCTGACCTAAATCATACTGCTCAGTCCAAGATCAGGATGTGATTGGGACCGGGGATCAATATTTATGTTTCAAATTGAGTTTGGACTCCACTGAAAAATCGTTCATGTAACAGTGACCTCCTACTTGTGAAGTGTGGTATGTACCACTAGTATAGTTTCACATTTTATTCCAAGCGTATGGGTTGTAAAAGTTTAAGATCGGAAAGACTTGGGTAGTGTTGAGGCTTACCGGTGGATGCAGGTAATCCAGTTGACTGCTATACGGCGGAACTTTCCCTGATTAGGAACGTTTGATTTGTGTTGGGAGTGTATGAACTGACTTGTTGGTTGGGTTGATTATGGGTAAACAATGCAAACATATGCGTTGTCCCAGAAGTATTTATGTATTAGTTACCTCCATTCCATTTTACTTGTTTCTGGCATAAATGTGATCTCGATACAGACCTTTGTCCATCCATATCCAAGTATGTTAGTAAACGAACATTTAATTTTATAGTGAAATGAAATATTTTTTGCAAAAATCTAGCAATATTGTTACTGGTGACAAATCTAAATACTTTTGGTAGTCAGACAATCTTTTCAAAATTTAACTGCATAATGACATCTATCTTCTGCTTACCTTTAAGTCATGAAACAATTCTCTCTTTGCATGTTGCCATTGTTAAGTCACACTCTTATACTTGCCATATGAAATCAATTGTCTCGTCGAGTTCTAATACCCTTACTGTAGAGTAAAATAGTGGAAACCTTGGGTCCTCAGAACTCTACTCTATTATAAGATGGTAGAATCATTGGGTTCTGTCTCCATTTGTTTTGGCCGGGGGCTTCTCTGTTTTGTATTTCTTATAGATATGGTGCACCATATTGACTCATGTAGGGTTTGTGCTGGATGTAAAACTCCACTTGGACATGGACAGTTTCTCAGTTGTATGGATTCTGTTTGGCACCCTCAGTGCTTCAGGTGTTTAGCTTGCAGTGAGCCAATATCAGACTCTGAGGTACAAAAACTTAACGCATTTGATTTAACATACTTCAACTTGTGATAAATTATAAATGTCAACCTTTCTGTTGGCAAGTTTGCAGTACATGAAGATCATCCATACCACAGTTCCTGCTACAAGGAGAACTTTCATCCAAAATGTGATGTTTGCAAGAACTTTGTAAGCAATCGGTGTTTCAAGTTTATGAGTGAGCTTGAGTATTTGGTGGCGCCTAATTTTTAATTTATCTGTTGAAATGTGCTGAACTGCTGATTATATTTTCGTGACCAGATTCGAACAAATAAAAATGGTTTAATTGAATACCGGGCCCATCCTTTCTGGATGCAGAAATATTGTCCTTCGCATGACAATGACGGTACTCCTAGGTGTTGCAGTTGTGAACGAATGGAGGTTAGGGTTATGACTATACCAATCAGAAATTAACTGGCAGTTTAGTTCAGTTACAGCTGCTTCAATTCATAGTGCAAATATTCACATTTGATTGGTTTAATGAATTTTGCATCTCCCATTTTTTATCATCAACCCCAGCCAAAGGATATCAAGTACATAACATTAGATGATGGCCGGAAGCTCTGCTTGGAGTGTCTATATACTTCAATAATGGACACAGACGAGTGCCAACCAGTATACATTGATATCCAGGAATTCTATGAGGGTTTGAACATGAAAGTAGAGCAACAGATCCCCTTGCTTTTGGTTGAACGTCAAGGTTTAAATGAAGCCAGGGAAGTAGAGAAAATGGTAAGTGATGTGATATTCACCATTTTGTAATGTATGTTGATTAACTAATTTTTTAACCTGCTTGATTAGGGGCATCACCTTCCTGAAACCAGGGGTCTCTGCCTATCTGAAGAGCAAATTGTCAGAGTGGTAAGTTCTTAAAACATTTTCTTGTATGTGACCTTCATACCTATGAGACATGGTAAAATGACATATACTATACAGATATTGAGACGACCAATACTTGGACCAGGAAACAAAATGATAGACATTTCTACAGGACCACAAAAACTAGTTCGGCGGTGTGAAGTGACTGCAATTCTTGTACTATATGCTTTGCCAAGGTAAATTTAGTTATTTCATACATTTTCCGAACTGAGCACAGTTGATGCTAATGCTTGATTGATGTTGATTCTGCAACCAGTGTACGAACCTGTTATGAAGTCCTTTGTTGCGAATGTTTGTATGTTTGATTTCCTGTAATAATTGCTTGCAGACTGCTCACAGGCTATATTCTAGCTCACGAGATGATGCATGCATACCTTCGACTTAAAGGTACTATTGTACGTGTCTATTTTCGTTTTGCAGAATCTTATGCATACTTCTATTTTTGTGCCATCAAACACTGCTGCATCTCGTATTGATATCTTCTCTTTATTTATAGGATACCGAATCCGTAGTCCAGAGGTTGAAGAAGGCATCTGTCAGGTCCTAGCTCATCTCTGGCTTGAGTCTGAAATCGTATCAGGTTCAAGTAGTAGCATTGCAACCACATCTGAAGCAGCAGCTGTAGCAGCAGAAGCAGCAGTAGCAGCAGAAGCAACAGCGACAGCTTCTTCAACATCTTCCTCGGCGAAAAAGGGTGAAAAGACTGAATTTGAGAAAAAACTTGGAGAATTCTTCAAGCACCAGATCGAAACAGATCCCTCTGCAATATATGGAGATGGGTTTCGAGCTGGCATTCGAGCAGTTGAACGCTATGGCTTGAGAGGTACCCTTGATCATATCAAGCGGTCAGGTTCTTTTCCAAGTTGAGGTAGGGTTTTGCATCTTCAGTTTGTGAGCATGGGGCATATCCTATGACGGCTTTTTGGTTCAGAGTTAGGCATACCAGCATAAGATGACAGATAGAAGACAGAAAAATGAGGATTTAGTCATCATATACCATAAATTACAGAGATATTTTCTGTTGTGCTTTAGATATGCATTTGCCAAGGTGATAGCAAGCATGAGAAATCTTTGGCAGTCTCATTTTATGATTGTGTGCACATTGTAAATATTCGATACACAAAAAGAAAGTTGAATGTATTTTGATGTTTGAAAGCGATGCCTTTCTGTATGTGTGTATGCAGTTCCATTTTTATGTCTTGCCTATATTTTCGACATTGGTGACAGAGCAAAACTAAATGCATGTCAAGGGCCAATTGTAAAATGTGTGTGTTTTGAGTATTGAATGAGGAAATCTGATTTTAAAATGTACTAAAAGATACACCTGGCATTTTTATTTATTTTTGCATAGAGGGAAATGGCTGGCCATACAAAGCAAGCAGATGCCCCTGCCTCTCATGTCTAGCTAGATCTAAGCCTGAGCTCTCAAGTCTCAAGTGCAAACTTGGAACTGTGACAGCTCCACAATATGACCCTGTTCCAAGATCTGCTGTGACAAGTCCAGAATATGACCCTGTTCCAAGATCTGCCGCGGAATGTGTCATTGGAATTGTGACTGTTTTCGGATCATGAACAGTGCTGCTCGTTCCAGCCATCCCATGTGCTTCAGCTTGGCAATACACATGCCCAGTTTGTATACTGATACTGACAATGAACAACAAGCCGTCTATGATACAGGGACTCGTGATTGACATAGTTCCCCCCTTGAAACGGAGTTGGTACAAATAGTTATTTAAATATACTTAGAATAGATTATATATTAGATATTTATAAAGTATATGATGGGTTAACAAGAAGAAAAAATGTACATATATGCCCTGGTGGACATACAATAAAATATAATGGAAAGAACTTACTACAATCCATTGCACAAATTAGTTCGTAGAAATATATAATGCATTATTGTGGCATCAATAGTAATTTATAGTATAAATATAAGAAGCACAATATATGTGCCTCAGATTTATGCATATAACAATATTATATGTTATAACATTATTTGGTACATGTCTATAGTACTTGTATTTTATTTATATTTACTTGTAATATGTTATACTATGTAACACTACATACAGAAATACATTAGTTTGTGTTTGCGCGCTCGATTCTTCGAAGTGTTGAACCAAACAAAACTTAGATTTGACTTCACTACTAATTCTGTTTTGCAATTCTGTGGCCATCCATATACCTGAATTGAAATTGATACCCAATTCTAATTCTCTTCAAACAGGAATTATTAGTTGATTTTCATTTCTTCGATCCAAACAAATCCTAAATGACCGATTCCCCAATGACGAAGTTGAGGTACATTGGATCAATCTCAATCTGTACAGGTTAATTAGTTATATATAATCTACCTATATGTGTTTTCCATGTACATAAATAGCATTTTCCAATCTGCATGCAGGAACTACCCGATCATCTATCTATGCTAACGTTTGTCGCCGGCAATGTTTCGCTGCTTCCTCCCCACTCCTTTATCCTCCCTTCGGCCAACATAGCCTGCAACGTCAGAAGTTCAGATTAAAGATCTGCTCAACTTCCATCGAGTCAAGAAATAACTTCGATTGAGTCATATCTATAGAAAAAAAATCTTGGATTGAGTGATATTAGCATGGTACCGCACCTGTTTCTTCCACTTGGTTCTGAAGCAAATTATGAGAAGTACAGCAGTTTGCAGCAGCGTGCCGATGGACATTCCCGCCCAAATCCCCTGCAGCAACACATTGTTGTATGTTCAGAGCAGAGGTTCATATTGAAAATTGATCTGATTTTGTCCTTACCAGTGCGCCAAGTTTAAGCTTGAAGCCAAAGAGGAATCCCAGTGGGATGCCAACCAAGTAGTAGCATCCAATGTTTATGAAGGCAACAAGCGTTTGCCACCCTGCTCCTATCGCCACACCTGCACAAAGACACCGAAAAGTTTGCTGTTCAGATCTTCCAGTCGCCATTGGGAACAATGGCTTGATTTGGTAACTCGGTGGTACGTGCCTGTGAGCACAGGCTGGATGCTGTTGAGGAAGATGGTTGCTGCAAGAAGGTAGCCGAGCTTTGCAGCCTCGCTCACCACCTCGTCGTTGTCGCTGAAAACCCGTGGCAGCTCGGTCCTCCAGGCGAGGAACACGGCCAGGAAGACTGCACCGATGGCAGCGGACGTCGACACCGCCATGATCACTGAGAACCTGGCCGCCTTCGGCTTGTTGGCGCCCAGCTCGTTCGACACCCTAACGCTGCATGTCGGACATTTTTTGCATTAGCACAAACACTACTCCCTCCAATCCGAATAAAATTGACGCAACCTCTATACAATGTAAAATGAACATTGTATAGATGTTGTGTCAATTAATTTGGATAGGAGGGAGCAATGGAGTTCGTCTACTTTTGTACAGTTGCACTCTTGTGCTGGTGGTGCTATATTTGTGTTGTTGCACGCATTATACCTCACTGCTCCATTGAGGCCTAGTGCAACCATCACGGCCCAGAGCTGGTAGTTGATGCTGTCAATTTCAGATGTAGTCTGATCATTGAATCGATTCCTTACATGTACACAAAGTTCAGTTACAGGTTTGCCGGAGGAAATTTTCTTACCAGACTGACATGATGTCAACCTCGAGTTGAGCATTCTTCAGGAGACCCACAAGGATGAGCACTGCGGTGTAGTACCAGACCTCCAAGCTAGATAACACACACATGCATGTATAAATTTATAAGTACTGTTTCAAAATGATAGTGCATTTTAAGCAACCTACAGGCTGATTTCAGTTAACTTTGTGTATCTGCCAACCAGAGCATGGCGGCGGAGGCGAGGGACAGCTTGACGAAGGCGGCGATGCTGCTGAAGGCGAGCATCGAGAACCCCTTCCACGCCTCCGGGAAGCAGCCCGAGACGAGGTAGGCGAACTGCGCGAGGATGATAATCCACCAGGTGACGTTCCCGATCATGGCGGCGCCGAAGAGACCATGACCGAGGCGTGTGACGAAGACGTAGTTGAGCGCGACGTGGAGGGCGAGCCCCACGCCGGAGATGAAGGTCATGGCCCAGACCTTGCTCTGTGCCTGTAAGAACTTCTGCAGCGGGAAGTTGGCGGCGTAGGCGAACAGCTGCGGGACGACCCATCGTGTGTACCGGCCGGCGACGGCGGAGATGGCGGCGGGCTGGTGCAGGGCCCGTAGGATGGGCGCCGTGAAAACGTAGGTCGGCACGAGGGCCAGCGCGGTGGCGCCGCAGATGATCCAGGAGCGCTGGATGTAGATGCCCAACATGTCCACCTGCCCCGCGCCCACCGCCTGCCCGCACAGCGTCTCTAGGGCGCTTCCCATGCCAAGCTGCGAATAACCCACATCGTCGATCAGATCGTGTGTTTCTACTTGCAACATTACATGCGTGCGCGGGAAAGAGCAAAATTCAAACGCCGATCGATCCAGATATGAAAGCATTTTTTTTCAACTCGTTAATCTCGTGATATCCTTTAGGCCTTGTTCGGTTACAATAGATTAGATCCCCTAGTGGAACTAATCCATGCAGGGATTGGGTGTCAGCACCTGACCCCCGTGGGGGTTGACTCCCTGCCACAAAGAAGACCGCGGCCTCTTTCTTCCATTCGGTTGACCCCACGCCCCCGCTTCGGCCGCGTCGACGAGAGAGAGAGGATAAGCTGATTTTTTTTCCACGGGTGGGCTGGAGCTGATTTTTTCCTCGCGGTTTTGAGGGGTCTGGACGGGGGAAAGATCCGCTCGAGGCTTACCCGAATGCGTCAAAACGAAAACGCGGAGATTATTTCCGAGCGGGGCCGATCTGCCGGGATCCCCGTGGTTTGGGCCCAAAACCACGCGGGGAAGGGCGTAACCGAACGTAGCCTTAGTAGACCCAAGCATGCGCAGCCCGACCCCATAAACCCAGGCAGAGTTGGGCATGCTTGCCATTCGGGCTGAGCTTGGGCCTCATTTTGTAGCTCGGATGGTGTTTAGTCTGGGTTCGAGTTTCCCTTTTTCAGTATTTCAGGTCGGGCTTACACGTGTGAACATTGAAAAACAAGATTTGGGTCGGGCTCAGGCTCAAGAAAAGAGTGTATTTCGGGCTTCATGTTAGGCTCGGGCTTGATAAAAGAAGGTCGGGCTTTTATAAGCCCAGTCCGGCCTAATGTTTGCCTAGGTTTTAGCCTTTAGCCAAAATACATGATCACACGGATGCACACACTACATGGGTATGTGTGGAAGGCTCTAGACAAGTTTATCTCGAAGAACATATCTGTCGAATTACCTTAGGCCCATATGAACAATAATTCCTTGTTAATCTTTAAGGCCCATGTGGAGTGTCATGACGAGTTTAGTACCATATCATCACTGGAAGAGAGTTGAGACCTTTTTATAAGGGATTCTCGTCTACATGTTATTGGAGCTTGAGAAGAGGAGTCGTACACGCATGCTGTCCGCCGCCACCCGCCTCGCCCGTGCTTGTTTTATGAGCGTCCGAACTCGGACCTATGTCATCTGTGCATTTTATTTTTGTTGGTCAGGAATTGTTAACTAATTAGAGATTAATTATGAGTCACTAATGTAAGTGCCACTATCCGAGACATTGGACAACGAGTTGTTTGCCGACTCGGTTGTGGGCCTAAGCCTAGGGCCATGAGTCCCTACCAGGCGACCTATATATCAGACGTGTTGGCAACTCAAGTCGACACACTTAGTTCCTCCTCTCTCATAACCCTAGATGCAACTCTACTCTTCCGCTCATTGTTGATGCTTCCGGCAATCCCATCCCATCGACCGCATGTGGTTGTTCAGGAGAGTAGGCCTCTGGAACTCGTCTTTGCGATCCTGCACCAAGAGGAGGGCGATAAGGTTTTTGGGGGAGCGCCTCGATGCGACTGCTCTCTGTTTGTCCCCGTCCTCTGCTTCAACTACTTCCCCGACATTGAAGCCATGGCTAATGGTGCCGCCACCAAGAAGAAGGCTGTCGAGGAAGCTGCAACGCTTCTGCCTCCGCAACCTTAGCCTGGCCTACTGGAGGGTATGATTTGTTCATCCCCTATTTACTCGTTCATGTGCTAGCCGTATTTACTTTGTTCATAGATGTTTCACTTCTATGTTCGGTATGTGCTCACATGTTTAGACATTGGTATGAGCTTCGCACTGTTAAATTAATCAAAAAATGCTAATATATCCAGCAATCCAAAAATCTTATTTGCATAGGCATTTTTGATTCAGGTTATGATGCTGCATTGAAACCGGACCCGTCTACGGGTATACATTTTAAGCGTTGACATACCAAGACTACCTTGTGACTCACGGCGATGAATGTGTTTTGGGTCGCTGGTGGCACTAACCCTGGAACGATTGCTCCAAATCATGAGAAGGCGTTTAGGGAGGCGACCAGCATTTTGTAGGATCCGTTCTAAGTATGATCAGATAAAAGTTAGTTGGCGCATATCTGCATATGCGGGTTCCAAGAACCTCGTGGGATGCACTCGAAGCTAAGTGTGGTGCAACCGATGCTAAACCAATGCTAAGGAGCAGTTCCATCATTATGATTACATGATGGTTGATAGTCGTACTGTATTGGACCAGGCTCATGAGATACAATGCATCGCTAAGGAGCTTGAGCTCCTGAAGTGTGAGTTACCGAGCAAGTTTGTCATGGGATGCATAATTGCTAAACTCCCTCCTTCTTGGAGGAACTTTGCTAGCTCTCTCAAGCATGTGAGATGCAAATTCTTGGTTGAGGATGTAATCGGTCATCTGAGTGTTGAGTTGAATTTGAGGGAAAGGACTCACATGAAAGGGGCCGAGGGATCTTCTAGCGCAAATATGATGCAGAAGAATTTTCACAAGTTCAAGAGAAAGAACACGGTCCAGCAAAATACTACCTTCAATAAGAAGGGTAAGAAGAAAGACAAGAAGAACAATGGTTACTTCACTTGTGGTGATGATGGTTAATAGGACAACAGGTGTTTGAAAAAGTTTAAGAAGTCAGGACGGGACTCCAAGTCTGCCAATATGACCATGAGCAACAATTATAATGGGTTATCTGGATATGGTAATCTATTTAGTGTACTTTCAATTTGTCAGTCCACTGACTCGTGGTTGATATAGGTGCAAATATTCATGTGTGTGTGTTGATGTGTCATTGTTCTCTTCTTACCAGGTCACATGAGATTGCTTCATCTCGATGGAGACCTTTGCATTCTTGTGATCTTCTTCTCTGTCCTTTTCCTCTCCTTCCCAACCATGGTCCGCAATCATCGCCCCATGCTTCCTCGGACACCGTCGTCGCAGATCCGGCAGGCTGGTCTCTGGACCTCATCGTCTTACTGGTGGTCCCTGCTCCGCCCGGTCCCTCTTCCGTGTTGGATTTTTCACGTTAAGCAAGAAGATGAGTTGGAGGGCCATTTCACCGACCGTCACTTCTCCTTTGTATCTTCATAAGAAGCAAGTAGCCCAACGACGGGCTTGTGTGGAGTTGAATGACAACATGCAGCGCTCTTGTAGATCTTGAAAAAGCTTGTTTGGTCTCTTTCTTTTTCTCTTCTCTAGGCAAAGAAGTTTATAGATAGACTTACCAACTGATGAGCCAAAGTAGCAAAAAAATTCTTCCTGGGAGGGGCGGACTCTACGTTAGTAGACCAAACTTTCATTTCTTCCTTCCATTTCATTTGTTCAATTAGTCCCATTCTCAAATAGATACGCTTCCCCTGCGCGCTGCCGCTGGTCTGGCTCATTCGTCGTGCGGGTGTTGAGCACCATGGTGTGTGGTTGCCATGCCAAGAGAGTCGTGCCACCTCACGTTAGTCAGGGTTTGGCGGCACACTCCTCCGATGGTGGTTCATCGTGATTGGCCGTGCATCTACTCCGGCAACCATGACATGGGATGTCGATGGTCTAGGCGCATCTCCCTAGGTGCGGACCGTTTTGTACACCTACCAGTTCTGGAGCTCCAGGCCTAGGGAAAACATTCATATATTAAAGAAAATTGTTCATGATTAAAGAAAATCATTCATATATTAAATAAATATCCACATATATAATATTTAGATCTTAACAGACGAGTTCATATATTAGAGAAAAAACATCACATTTCAGAAAAAAGTGTCCTCACATCTCCCTAAAAGAAGAAAAGTAAATAAAAATTAAGTGTAATAGACAAATGAAACCCCGCAAAGCAAAGAATAGGGGAATGAAAAATGAAATGTTGTTTTTTGTGGTAAAAAGAAGATAGAAATAGAAAGTGTAAAAAAAATGATAGAAACGCAGAAAAGTGAAAAAGGGGGACAGAGCACTCAAGTGGCCCGGCCATGCGGAGTGAACATGTGTGAGCGATTGCTTTCGCAATAAAACACTTTTGTGGGTAGAAAAAGTTGGAACATCGTAAATTTGTGGCGGAGGGAGCTTCGTTTCTAAATACAAGTCTTTTTAGTGGTTTCAAATGAACTACAACATACGAACGTATATAGACATGTTTTAGAGTGTAGATTCACTTATTTTGCTCCGTATGTAGTCCTTTGTTGAAATCTCTAAAAAGACTTATATTTAGTAACGGAGAGAGTAGGAGAGAATGTACATCCACGAGGTTCCGTAGTCCGCTCTACCGTTGCCTACCCCACATGCAGAGAGCGAAATGGGCAAATATACACGCCATACATATGTCGGTATGTGTATATGTACTACTCGAACAACTGTGCGTCTAGAAACGTAGCTAGCTAGTGTCCATGTGTTTGTGGCTGGACTTTGGGTGTGGTCCATGGATCGATCGGCTGCATGTGCATCCATCTATTTTGCCCCGTGCACCTAACGATCGAAAACGACCACCGCGAAATCAGAAATAGTTCCCTTGGACGTGGCGTGGCGTCTCGTCGTTGTCAGTCCTTCGTTGGATCATGCATGGGTCGACCCCAATTTGTCTGGCCACTCGAAGTAGGTGTGGCCGCCGCGGCAGGACGAGTGATGACTGATGAGCACGCATGCACCACACGTACATCTGTGTGCACGCAGCTCCACCAAAAACATTTTTGAAGGAGATCGACCTGGAGAGAACGTTTGTTTTCTAGCATAAGCAAAGGTCTAGACTCAGCTTCAGTGTTCAGAAAAGAAGCCCGGCTCTTTACTTGCATGTGGATACGAATGGAATGTCGGCCACCACAATTCGACCCAGTTGTGCGGTCAGGTACACGCATGGTTCTCCTTCATGGTGTAGCTATACTTCATGCATCTTGATTAGGATTACAACTTTCCAGTAGTAACCCTTTAAAATATGTATCTAGTCCATGTTTTGCAAATTTTGGAATATAATTAAGAACCGATCAAGCTATAGTCCGAATTGAATACATGGTTCAGTTAATCAAGGTGTTTATGAACTCACGTACATACCTTCGTAACCAATGGCGGATCTAGAACTTCATCGCTGGGGTGCCGAGCTTAACACTCATGCGGTTGATCACTTCTAATACGCATTTGTTAGCCTGATAGTATATGGTAAAATAACTTTTCGCATTTCAGAGGGGTGACTGAACCCGCCCATTTTGTAACAAGCCTGTTTCCCGCTCGACGGCTCCCGCTTCATTTTTAACCGTTCTTTTGAGTTCATTTAGCATTTGTGTCCTATTCAGAATGATGAGGCGGCGGCGGCTGCCTGAGTGATGAAATAAGTCTCTCCTGCCTAGTCCGTGTCCTGAAGGTTTTGATTTTCGGTTTGTGAATTTTTTTCGCCCTAGGCCGAGATGGCTGAATTTTGGCCATTTTCAAAAATTTCAGCCAAAATTTGACCAAAAATTTACCATAATTTGATCAGAATCTATGTTTTCGGCAAATACTATTTTCCGCCCCAGGTCGAGATGGCCGAAATTCGGCCGAAATCCGTTTTTCTCGGTCGAAATTCAAAACACCTCCTGAGCGTATGTGCAAGTGTAAGCATATATTGCAAGTTAACTGGCTTGTGGCGTGCGTACCAGGACACCGTAGGCGAAGCCCTCAACGACGTTCTGGGCGACGGTGACGGCGGCAAGCTCGACCACGCCGATGTGGCCGACGAAGCCGACGGTGACGAAGTTGATGGAGAACTGGAACACGGCGGTGAGGATCGCCGGGAACGCGATGTGCCACAGCAGCTTCGACTCCTGCCAGCACTTGCCCACCAACACCATCTTCCCCATCAATTTGATCGATCCGGCCGGCCGGCGTCGGCGATGTACCAGGCGGCGGGCAGGCCAGCTACTCCAAACCCACCTGTCCAACTCCCCTACAACTCTCTCGGTGCGGTGTCTATAGGAGCTCCCGGCCGGTGTATACGAAGGAGTGTATTTTTTGTGGCATGCGCTCTTGAACAGAGGAGGAACATGCAAGACAAGTCGCAGAGTTAGCTAACTAAAGCTGATGAACTGTTACTTATAGGCTTCAGATGCTACTACATGAGAGTATACAGTATACAGATATACTAATTGACGCCCCCTCTATACAAGACAACATTTTTTTTGTGACGTAAAGGCCTAGACAGCCTTTTTCTCTTGCTTTTTTAGAAGAAGAATTGAGGCGATTCCTTCTTTTTTTTAGATGAAGGCGTGGCGCCTGGTGGAATTCCCTATTCGCCTCTCTCTGCGGCAAACAGACCCTGCTTCCCACAGGGAATCCGGCGATCGTTCAGTTTTGGGCCGGCCCGTCTGCGCGTTTTCAGCGTTCCTGATTTTGGGAACCTTCTGAAGATTCCAGCCGGTTTTTTACGGTTTTGGGAACCTTCTAGAAGGTTCTTGAACCGGATTTCTTTCTTTTCTGTTTTTTTTCTATTTATTTTTTCCTTTTCTCTCCCTGTTTCCTTTTTTTGTTTATTTTCTTTACTTGCTTCTTTTTTCTCAGATTTTCTTTTCTTTTCATTTTCAGTTTCTTTCTCAGATTTCTTTTTCATTTAAAAAAATGTTCGCATTTTACAAATTTTGTTCATTTTTACATAAAATGTTCGTGTTTTCAAATTTTGTTCATAACTTGCAAAAATTTGTTCGCTTTGTTTCAAAAAATGTTCATAATTTCATGAAATATCCCATTTTAAATATTTGTTCAAAAATTCAAAAAATGTTCGTGGTTTAAAACTTTGTTCAGAATTTCATAATTTGTTTGCAACTTCAAAAAAGTTTCATGTTTTTCAAAATCATTTTCTGCAGTTTCAATTTTTTGTTCGCCTAGGCAAAAAAATGTTCCTGTTTTCAAATTTTTGTTCAGAAATTTTATAGATTTACAGAATATAAAAAAGTGTTCGTCTTTTCAAATTTTGTTCACGAACTAAAAAATGTTCGGTTTAAGAGATATGTTTCCACTTTCAAAATTTGTTCAAAAATTGCCTAGGAATTCCAAAAAATGTTCCCATTTTTGAAAATTGTCCAAACAAAATTCAGAAAAATGTGCACACTCTCACTTTTTAGTTTCGAAAGTGTTCAGTTTCAAATTTTTCTTCACAAATTTCAAAAAATGTTTGGGCGGTTCAAAACGTGTTCCCGTTTTCAAAAAATTGTTTGCAATTTTAAAAAATGTGCACGTTTTAATTTTTTCAGGCGTTTAGAAATTGTTTAGTATCAAATTTTTGTTCAAAAAATTCAAAAAATGTTCGGGCGGTTCAAAACATGTTCCCGCTTACAAAATTTGGTCACAAATTTGAAAAATGCGCATATTTTCATTTTTTTCAGTAGTTTTGAAATTGTTTAGTTTCAACTTTTTGTTCAAAAATTTCAAAAAATTTTGGGCAGTTCAAAAATGTTCTTGTTTCCAAAAATTATTTGCTATTTTAAAAATGTGCATGTTTTCAATTTTTCAGGAGATTTGAAAATTGTTCAGTTTAAAATTTTCAGAAAATGTTCTTGTTTTCACATTTTTCAAATATGTTCACGTTTCAATTTCTGCCTTGGAATTTTAAAAAGTTCCCGTTTCAAAAATATGTTCCTGAGTTTTGCAAACATTTCGTGTTTTTTTTTTGCAAATCAGCAGTTTGCTTGTGTGTCACAGATCCCTTCTTTTTTTTTTTAATAAAAATGCTTTTGAAATTAAGATATATATTTTGGACTGCGCTGCGTGTTTGTTCTTTAAGCTTGGCGCTGCTAAAGAATCATTAATGACTGATAGCTCAACTGGCATTTCCACTTTTTGTATAGTGTAAGGTCCTGGGTTCGAATCCCTGCATCCGCGGCATTTCTTTTTTAGACAGAAGGGAAGCGAACAGAAACACTGAGTTCTCGCTCATGAAACAGTAGAAACAGAAAACGGCCCAACAAGCCCGCCAAGTGGAGGCTCTGTGCGAAATAGCAGCAACTTGACGCAAAGAGCGTCATATAGGACCTCCCGCGCCTGGTAGCCACCCAGCGCATACCCTCATCATGGGCCACTTTCTCGGTATAGGCCGGCCCATACTGGTTTTTTATTTGTTTTTTCCGTTATTTTATTTACTTTTTCCCGAAATCACTAATTAATGAGTACTCCTTTTGGAGATCACTCCAACTTCCCCAAGTTGCGACAAGTGGCGCGCTGCATGTGCACCACTTGTCGCAACATGGGAGTTTTCCCTTTTTTCGTAGATCCGTTTATTCAAAACGTTTTATCTCTTAAACCGTGCGTCCAAATCTCGAACCGCTTTCGCCATTGAATTTCTCGCGTCGAGATCTTCAAAACTAGATCCCATGTTGATAGGTTTTGACGAACTTTTTTTCAAAAAAAAAGCGCATGAAAAAAACCGACGAGAAAACCGAACCGGGAACACGGGTTTTTTCCCTTTTCAAAAGAGGCACGCCCGTGCCTTTGATGAAATCACAACTGTGCCTCTCGCGGAAGCAAAACCGTGCCTCGCGAAAGAAATAAAAATAGAAAACAGGTTTTTTTTTCCTTTTCCGAAAAAGGCACGCCCGTGCCTCTCGCGAAAGCACAACTGTGCCTCTGGCGGAAGCAAAACCGTGCCTCTCGCAAAAAAAAACGCATTTTTCCCTTTCTGAAAGAGGCACGCCCGTGCCTCTCGCGAAAGCACAACCGTGCCTCTGGCGGAAGCAAAACCGTGCCTCTCGTGAAAGAAAAAAAAAAAGAAAACGCGTTTTTTCCATTTACGAAAGAGGAACGCCCGTGCCTCTCGCGGAAGCAAAACCGTGCCTCTCGTGAAAGAAAAAAAAAACAGAAAACATGTTTTTTTTCCGTTTCCAAGAGGCACGGCCGTGCCTCTCGCGAAAACAAAATCGTGACTCTCGCGAAAAAATGCATTTTTTGCGCAAAAAAATTATTTTTGTCAAAAAAAAATGGTCGTAAAGCTAGGGAAGACAGGTAGAAAACCAAAATGTCAAAAAAACCTAGAAAAAACCGTTTAAAAAGCCAAAAACGCGTGCGTAAAAATAAAAAAATAAAATCCGAAGGGAGCGGCCAGAGCGCGACACATGGCGAATGGTTGTGAGCGCGCCAAGTGGCGCTGATCGTTGCGAGGCTCCCGAAGGAGCGCTCGTTAATTAGTTGCTCCCACTTTTTCCTTGCACTCCTCAAAAATAATGTTTTCCCTTTTTCAATCATTTTCTATTTTTTCGCAAAAAACATTTTCTATTTTTTTCTTTTTTTGGAAAATATCCGATTTATTTATCTTTAATCATGGTAGTACAATGAATATCAGAATATACAAAACTGAGCCACGTGCACGGGTTCACTTAGGCATGTCAAATGCCAAGGAGGGTGGTTACAGCGCTAGGGCTATGTCTCCGAAATCACCAGTGAAGAGTCATTCCTTACAAATGTCACTCCCAACTTTTCAGGCACGAACAAGCCTGGGAGTATTTTTTTGTAGATTTGTTATTCAAAATATTTTATCTTCTGAAATGTGCGTTCAAATCCTGAACTGTTTTCACTGTTGGATTACTTGCGTCAAGATCTTCGAAACTACATCCCATCTTAATATGTTTCAACAAACTTTTTTCATGAAAAGGTCCAAACAAAAAGAACAAAAAACAAAGCCGAAAGCATGGTATTTTTTTCCTTCACATTTTCCCCGTTTCGAAAAGCACAACTGTGCTTCTCACGGAAGGAAATCTGTATCTTCGTCTTTGCTTCTCCTGGAAGCATATTTTTTTTCCTTTTTCGAAAAGGACAGTTGTGTTTCTTACGGAAGCAAATTCGTACTTTCACGAGTTGTGGAAGCACAATATTTTTTCCTTTTACGAGGAGCAGATATGTGCTTCTTGCGAAGCAGACCTGCGCCTCCACGAAAGCAAATATGTACTTCTCTTGGATGCATAATTTTTTCCCATGCAAACAGAAAATCGGAGAAAACCAGGCAAAAGCCGAAGGCAAAAAAAATCATAAAAGAAAATCTAGAATCCAAAAATGCATAAAAAAAAATTCCGTGCATTGCGGCAAACTATCGCCACTTCGTATAGGTGAACCAACCAGCATGTGGGGCGGCCCATTTAATCTGTTCGCTCATTTCGGTTTTGGGAACCTTCTAGCAGGTTCCTGTCCGCTTTTAGGAGCCCACTAGAATGTTTCTGAACCTACTTTTTCTTTTTTTCTTCATTGTTTTTATTTTTTTATAACTTTTCCCTTTTCAAGCTATTTTATTATCTTTTTTTGGGATTTTTAAATATTGTTTGCCATTTGAAAACATCTTTCCGCTTTCAAATTTTGGTTCTTAAATTTAAGAATAGTTTGGTGCAAACTTGGAACTGTGACAAACCCGTAACATGACCCTGTTCCAAGATCTGCCATGGAATGTGTCATTGGAATTGCGACTGTTTTCGGATCATGAACGGTGCTGCTAATTACAGTCATCCCATATGCTCCAGCTTGGTAATACACACGCCTGGTTTGTATACCGTATCCAACAATGAACAACAAGCCGTCTATGATAAGGGACTCGTGAGAGTTTTTTTTCCCTTTGTAACGGAGTTGGTATGAATAGTAATTTAAATATGTTTAGAACAGATTATATATTATACACTCCCTTCGTCCAAAATTAAGTGACTCAACTTTGTACTAAAGCTGGTATAAAGTTGAGTCACTTATTTTGGGACGAAGGGAGTATTTAAAGTACATGATGGGCTAGCAAGAAGAAAAAAAGTACATATATGTGGACATACAATAAAATATAAGGAAAAAACCTACTACAACCCATTGTACAAATTCGTTCATAGAAAATATATAATGCATTATTGTAACATCAAGAGTAATTTTTATATATATGTGCCTCACATTTATGCATATAATAATATTATATGTTCAAAAAGTATTATTTGGTACATGTCTATAGTACTTGCATTTTATTTATATTTATTTGTAATATTTTATATGTAACACTACATAAATAAATACATCAGTGTGTCTGCACGCTCGATTCTTCAAATTGTTGAACCAAACAAAACTTATGTTTGACTTCACTACCAATTCGGTTTCATGACTCTGTTGCCATCCATATACCTGAACTGAATTTGATGCCCAATTCTAATTCTCATTAAACATGAACTAGCACAAATGCCCGTGCGTTGCAACGGGTTAAAAACTTAATGTGATCCTGGTGAACAACCCTTTATATTGGACATGCATTGCATTAGTCATATCAAATACTCGTCATAGTAGAAATAATCGAAGCATTATGAATTATGAATAAGCACATATATAATTTAAAGAACATGGGAGATATCATGCAGAAAGCAAAATCAAAAGCTAACAAAACAAAGGGACAAATTCACATTCTATCAAGAGAGCCTCGTTGTCATTAACAGGATCAGAAGGAAGATCCAAACATCAAAGTCACGACTTTACAAAAACAAATCTCGTTGTGCCCGAACTTGTACCTCCACTTGCCGAAGCTGATGACCCAGAGCCCTTGTCGCCGAGTTAGTTGTAATTATTTTCTAAAATACATCAGAGAACCTGGTAATTATTTTCTAAAATACGGCAACTGTATCGAAACAATCTCTTAGGCGGTAGTTACATCAGAGAGCTAGTTTATTCATGTTTTGTCAGAGCATGCTAGCATCAGCTCATGCACTTCCTAGCCGTAGGTCGCTGGAATTCACCCATGCGTTGCAACGAAAAAAAATCATAATGTTTAATCACGATGACCACATCGTTCAATCACGATGACCACATCGTTCAATCACGATGACCACATTTTCTCTCATCGCATGGTTTCGAAAATTTGTTCACAAATACATGAAAATGTTTCTTTTTTCTAAATTTATTCACAAATCAAAGGAATTTGCACATTTTCAAAATAATATCGTGGTTGTCAAAAAACTTGGTAATTCAAAGAATTATTCTGAATGTCAAGAAGCGTATTTTAAAAATATACCATAATATTTCAATCCACCCCGGCAGTTAATTCTCTAAAATTCACGTGGGTATATAGTCACAAACATTCAGAAGCATTATTGTTTAACTACATACCTTCGATCATTCATGAGCATTTTTATGAATTTACGAATATTTTTAAAAATCGTGAAAATTATTTAATATTCGGATGGTTTTTAAGCATTTTCAAAAATGTTATTTCCCAAGGCTACTAATGGCAATCATTTGAGAAAGTATATAAACTGATGGTAATCATTTTAACTGAGCAAGGAGGGACTATTGAAAAAAAAGACGCATCACATACAGGCGTACGCTAGTTGAGAAGTTTTTTTTATTCCATTGAAAACTGAGACGTGTCTACTGGCCCATAAGGCCCAGCCGGACGACAGGTTTTTTGTTTAGAAAAAAAACTGAAACAACTTACGGGAGGGCATAGAAAACGGGAGGAGCGCTACATATCGGCTGGAACGTCGTGAGTTCGATTCCTCTTGCAAGTATATTTTTTCTTCCTAGTGTTGTACTGGAGCTGGGCCGAGCTGGCCAATGGACAGCCTGCAGGCCCAAGTACCTCCTCGCTCGCATTGCACTGCTGGGCCGAGCTGGCCAACGGACAGCCGGACGAACATGCTATTAGTACCACCTCGTTTATATTACTATTTTGTCCATACAAATCGTAAAAGCGTATTATAACATGAGAAGAAAGCGTATTGTGACGGTGAACAAGGAGACCCAATCCGTGCTTTATTATTAGGGAGAGATTAGTAGTTGAATTTCATTTCTCCGATCGAAACAGATCCTAAAAGGCCGATTTCCCCAATGACGAAGCCGAGGTACATACACTGGATCAATCTCGGTCTGTGCAGGTTAATTAGTTCTATACAATCTACCTATATGCGTTTTCCATGTACATATAAATAGCATTGTCCAATCTGTATGCAGTAACCATCTGATCATCTATCTATGCTACCGTTCGTCACCGTTGTTGTCCCCGCCGGCAATGTTTCACTGCTTCCTCCCCACTCCCTTATCCTCTCTTCGGCCAACATAGCCTGCACGTTAAAAGTTCAGACATTTTTTATATAAAGATCTGCTCAACTTCGATCGGGTCATTATCTACAGAAAATAACTATGATCGACGGATCGGGCGATGTTAGCATTGTACATCACCTGTTTCTCCCACTTGGTTCTGAAGCAAATTATGAGAAGTACAGCAGTCTGCAGCAGCGTGCCAATAGACATGCCCACCCAAATCCCCTGCAGAAACACATTGTTGTATATTCAGAGCTGGTTAGAATCCGATTTCCGTTTATAATTATACATCTATCTTGGAGGTTGATATGATTTTGTCCTTACCAATGCACCATGTCTAAGCTTGAAGCCAAAGAGGACCCCCAGTGGGATGCCAACCAAGTAGTAGCACCCAATGTTTATGAAGGCAACAAGCGTCTGCCACCCTGCTCCTATCGCCACACCTGCACAGTGACAATGAAACAATTTCTTGTTCAGATCTTCCAATTGCCCTTGGGAGTAATGGCCTAATTTGGTAACTGGTGGGTGTAGCGATGGTACGTGCCTGAGAGCACAGGCTGGATGCTGTTGAGGAAGATGGTTGCTGCAAGAAGGTAGCCAAGCTTTGCAGCCTCGCTCACCACCTCTTCGTTATCACTGAAGAAGCGTGGCAGCTCGGTCCTCCAGGCGAGGAACACGGCCAGGAAGACCGCCCCGATGGCAGCGGACGTGGACACCGCCATGATAACTGAGAACCTGGCTGCCTTCGGCCTGTTCGCGCCCAGCTCGTTCGACACCCTAACGCTGCATGTCATAGATTTTTTGCATTAGCACAAACACTGATGGATTTCGTCTACTTTTGTACAGTTGTAGTTTTGTGTTAGCAGTGCTATATTTGTGTAGTTGCACGCATTATACCTCACTGCTGCATTGAAGCCTAGTGCAACCATCAGGGTCCAGAGCTGGTAGTTGATGCTGCAGATTTCAAAAACCGTTTAATCACTGGATTTCTTTACATGTACACAAAGTTCAATTAGAGGTTTGTCAGAGGAAATTTTCTTACCAGACTGACATGATGTCAACCTCGAGTTGAGCATTCTTCAGGAGACCCACAAGGATGAGCACTGCAGTGTAGTACCAAAGCTCCAAGCTAGACAACACACACACATATATAAATTCTATAAGCACTATTCAAAATGATACCAGGCAATCTACCAGGTAGTTTCAATTAAATTCGCGTATCTACCAACCAGAGCATGACGGCGGAGGCGAGGGAGAGTCTGACGAAGGCGGCGAGGTTGTCGAAGGCGAGCATGGAGAACCCCTTCCACGCCTCGGGGAAGCAGCCGGAGACGAGGTAGGCGAACTGCGCGATGATGATGATCCACCAGGTGACGTTCCCGATCATGGCGGCGCCGAAGAGGCCGAGCTAGAGCAGTATGAGCACTCCATGGCACACTGCCTGCTGCCAGACACCAGGTTGAAGTCGATGCATTGCCAGCATGCATTGAAGCTAGTCCGAGTCTAGTGAGCAAGCACTGACGATCAGTAGCACGATCGCATGCATGAACTGCATGGTGCACAGCATGCGATGACGACTCAGCAGCTACTCGTCACTTGACACTGTGAGGTGCCGCATTGGTCTAGCTGAGATTCGGATGATGGATCGCACTCAGCTATTCCATGACTGACATGACTAGATGACGAGATGTCAGTGATGCATGTAGTTCTGATCAGATGGTTACATGTCATGCTTGAATATGCAGATTTGCAACTTCATTCATCAGGCTGTCAGATCGTTGTAATACGATGCATCATTGCATTGTATCTATGCAAGATCTGCTCAGTCTAGCTCTATCGATATTCATTGCTGAGTCATGCAGAGAGCAGTCGATCATGCTGCGTTAACGGATCACTCAGTAACGCAGTAGTCAGGCTAGAGACCAGGCGTGATAGTCCTAGCATGACCGAGGCGTGTGACGAAGACGTAGTTGAGCACGACGTGGAGGGCGAGGACGGTGACTGAATGAGTAGCTAAGAGCGAGCTTGACCAGCGAGTCTGGATGCTACAGATCATGATCGATGTAGTTGATTACTGCAGTTATTTCAGGCAGTAGCATGGATCGTAGCTGTGATTATTAAGCTCTAGTCAGAGCGACTTTAGACGGCTATGCTACCTAGCACATACTTGTCATCAAGACTGCAGATCAGTTATCGGATGAGATTGAAGCTGAATGATAATCGTGACAGTCAGTTGTTAGCTGGACTAGTCCCGATCGGTTACAGCATGGCTAGTTACGATGAGCAATGCTATCATTTATAGTGTGTATGTCGTCGATGCATTGTGACAGTCCCTGATTGACTGTCAGATCGATGACCATGTGATGAGTTGACGTCTCGTTCTGCCATGGTAGTAATGCATGCCATGATCGTCGCATAGTCTGATCTATTGCTGTGCCTGAGTAGCATATGCAGCTTTATGAGACTCCTCATGCAGGCATGGATTGAACTAGTCGTCGTATCGCTAGTCGTAGCTCATAAGTATGATGCACGTAGACTGTCTAGTCTAGTCTGCAAGAGCATGTCAGTAGACATGTGAGTATGTAGCCTACATAGAGCTAGTCGCAGTGATCATCTGACATTATTGACTGATAGTGTTGATGTCATAGCTGACTCAAATCGACATTGATATCATCATGTTGGCTAGTTCAGTATCGATGGCATGCATGATCTGAGTGATGAAGGGCAACTGGCTAGCAATGATCCATGTGCAATTGGATCAATCTAGATGTCTGCATGAATTCGTCGATGCATTCGAACTGCACTGTGCTTGTCTGCATCTGTTACGCCTTGGATACGTCATGACTGTCTGCATTGGTGCGCATTCGAGCTCAGCAGTCAGTAGATGCGCTTCATGGCTAGCATGGTGACACTGAATCGATCAATCATGAACATTGCATGTGACATCGAATCTGATGTTATTCAGATATTGTGATGCTTCACATCATTCTATATCATGACTGCAGTAGCACGTATCTCTAAGTCACAGATGACTGATCTACAGCGTCAATTAGGTTACGACGATGACGATTGAGATTGATGACTCATCACAGCAGAGATGTGCGTCGTGCTATGAGCTCGAAACATGAGATATGTAGACTTGCATAGATGCCATGCAGTGAGAATTAAAGCCTTCTGTCGATCGATGATATGCATGCGCACTCATCGAGCATGATCTTAGTGCTTCTGACCGATGCAGAGCATTCACGTCTGAGTGTACGCATATGGTACTATCAGCTTCACTGGAACTGTATTCAGTGCAGCTATCGTGTTCATGCAAGCTTGACTTAGTTGCTGCTCATTACTGTCAGATTTGAGATGTTACATGAGTCAATGCAATACTGAGCAGAACTTATTATGTCAGCTCGAATGATGTCGACGAGTATGAGTCATCGGATGTGAGCGATATGCTAGAAGCTTAGGACATCCTGAGCTGCATCTGACGTCGCATTGTGAATCTCCTCTGTGATCGAATGGCTTGCAGTCCGTCATGCTGTATCACGATTCATTATCCGTTACTTAGCATGAATTGCTGAGTTCTGAATAGTTGATCGATGCAGTATCACGCATCGTGCTCATCTGAATGTAGTAGATATTGTCGCGAGATTACACGAGCAGTGCATTGAACATGCTGTTGATGACGTCATTGGTAGATGATCGATGGCCTGTGAGTCAGCTGCGGCCTGATCTGAGTAGAAGTACACTGCGTATGCGCGCAGCATAGACATCTCTCTGACATTCGTGCCGACTGAAGCCTGAACTGCGATGCACAGTACGTGTTGCACGTTGCACTGTGCTGTAGTCAGTTCATGATAGTTCAGTATTACATGATGACTCATGTACTGATCAGTTGTCGTCATTGTACGAATCTGTAGTCACATATGTCACAATCAGATAGATATCATATCAATGCAAGTTGATCTAGACATTAGATATGCGTTTCAGTAGATATCTAGCATTGAGATAACCTTAGTTTCACATGCTCGCATAGCGTAGTCTTGACGTATGTAAAGATCTGGATGATCTCATGACGTTTGTTAGATATCTAGTCATCATGTCTGACTATTCTCAATCTATCAATGCTGTCCACTCATTTATAATAGTCTTTAATGCAATTACAGTATGTGTAAAGTTGTCATTCAGCTGATAAGTTATTTTTAAGTCGGTAACATTCAGCTCTTGTCATACATCACTATATCTAGTCGTACTTCAGTTACTAACTCTTGTCTAGTGATCGTCTGTCAGAATGTACGTCTATGCAGTCATAGTTCATACTACAATCTAATGATTGACTCATTTATCATGTTACTTCAATGCATATTTTCTAGTTTTGATCTTGATTTGTCACGTCTCATGATCTAAGTTGTATCATTTATCGATTAATTGTCAGATAATTGATCACTTGCAGTGCATGCTATACAGTCGATGTGTTCAGCATCAGCTGTATTTCCATTATGATTAATCACATTTGTTAGTCAAGTACATATTACATCAACTGCCATGGCATTCTGTCGATGTACAGTTAACGAGATTGCATTTCGAATTGACATGACGTACTTCAGCTGAGACGTCTACAAATGAATCATTCCATGTCAAAGATCAATCGATATGTCTCTCATCGTGTGTGCATTTTTGATGTTCACTAGTTAAGCAACTTCATTGTTCTGTATCAGCAATCAGTTCAATCTAGATTCAAGTCTATGATTCTAGTGCTGATGATAGTTTCATTTCAGAGTGCTTGATTGCATGTAGATTATGAAGTCTACAGTATCGATACGCTCATTCGACTGTCTGAGATCAGTACCAGGCTCAAGTTCATGATCTTACAACGACTCGAATAGCTTGCATAACTGTAAGCTGTGCAGACTAGCTTAAAGCTACTTGCTATCACATGATCCAATATATCCTTATCGAGTGACCGAACTGCTTCTATTAGAGACCGTTTGTCGAAAATGGCATAAATGCGTAAAGCAACTGACATCAAAAAAATCCATAAACCTTGCGCTTTCTATTATGGGGTATACATTTTGCTTAATTTAATTGCATAATTTAGATATCATTTCTTTAATACAATTTAATTGTTCCGTATCAAAAAGTACACACCTTTTCCTAAAATGTCGTTAATACGATTATTGTAAATTGGCAAATAAAGTTAAAATAGATCATATAATTAAATTTGGACTAAGTTTTAAAATATTATATTATAAAACAATATCAATAATTTGTCAAAACTGTATTTCCTTCTTATGCACATCAACATTAATGATGAATGTACATAGTTAGTTATTAATTTCACTTCAAAATCAAAATGTTTACAAAATAGTTGTATGTCAAGTTATAATATTCAATAGCGCTTATAATTTGACTAACTCTAAAATATTAATGGCTTAATTTATGCTGAATGTTTATCTCAAAGAAATTTGTAAAATTTAAAAACTAGTCAATTGAATGAATAAGGGTGTAAGTTCAAGATCAAATTAAACAGGTTTTTAGTATTAACCTGTTATTAGTTCATTTTGTAATGTGTTCTGGTCCAACTTCATTTAAAATAAGATTGAATTTAATTTATTCATTTAATACTTTGATCAGTACAAATTTTAAGTAATGGTAAACTTGACGTAATATTCTATCTATTATAAAAAATTTGTAATTATCCGCAAATATATTTGAGAAAGTGAATCAAATTTGAAAGTTTAAAAAACTAATTCAAACAAGAAGGAAAGACGTTCAAAATTCAAAAGTATTTGTCAATAGACATAACTTGTCAGATTCAACTTAATTACATGATATATGCAATTTTTTCATAGTTTGTTGAAATTTCCTGAAGTGATCTCGAATTATCTGTTAATATCCAATAATTGACTAATTTCCTTAAATGTATTCCATTGTAATTGTTCTAAAATTTATCTTTTGAAATCATTATTTTGATTTTTAAATTCTAAAAACTATTCTAAAAATTTAAATTTTACATCATTTGGTGTCTTTTAAAAAATAAAAATTAATGGTTAAGAAAAATTTAAAATTCCATTAAAAATTTGATATTCCAAATCGATTAAGATCCCTAATAAATTTAAAAAATTTTCGCTGTTCAAAAATAGAATTTTAAAAAATTTATTACATTGCGTAATTAGTAAAAATGGTCTCCTTTTTAAAATTTAAAAAAATTGCCAAGTTTATTAATGAAAAAAATACATTATAAAAAAATTACATAAGGTTGAGATTCAAATTCAACTTTACTGTTGATCACGTTCATGTCTATATAATTACATTTCAAAAATAAAATAAATTTCCATTTAAATAAATCAAAATAAAAATGATTTCAATATATTGTATCAAATAATAATAGTAATTACATTTAAAGTCTAAAATGAAATAAATACATTAAATATGACTTCAAAATATCAAGTCAGGAAAACTTAAAAATTCGAATTAAAATTCTTTAAAAAATCAATGGAATTGATTAAAAGACTTGCTCAAAACAATTTTTAAAAAAGTTAAAAAATAAAAATGTAAATTAATTTTTAAAAAAATCAGAATGAACTTTGAAGAGAAAGATATATTATAAAAATAAAGTTTATTTTGAATTGAAACTAAATATAAAAATTTCAAATAATATTATACAACATCAATTTTTAAATATGTAATAAGTCATATATTTAAAACATATTTCATAAAAATAAATTAATTCTTCAAAAATTAGGTACAAGGAAAAAAAATCTCAGTGGTTCAGAATTCTAATTTTACCAATTATTCTTTAAATTCCATTAACAAAATTCAATTTTAATCATTTTAACTGTAATGTAAAAAAAACTACTTTGTAACAAAAAGGGTTGTCAATGACGCTTAAATTATGGTCCCATTTTCAAGTAAACTCAAGTTTGAATTCATTCCCTTTGAAACGCTACTTATTTTTTTAAATATTTTTAAGACATTTAAATTACAAGTATGATAATTGTTAAAAATAGCTGTCTAATTAGATTCTCGATTACAATTTCAATAATACTGTTTTCAAAGAATCGACTCTTTAAAATTTTAAAAAATTACAAACACACTTTTATAAATTATTAATATGAATAATATCTTAAATCATTTCAAATATTGGCAGACGATGAAAATTTAAATTTTGAAAGCTAAACTATTTGCTATTCAAAAATGGCCAAAAATTTCTTTAACAATCTTTTCAACTATTTCCTGTTAAAAATTTCTACTTTTGCAGTAACTGCTTTTCGAACTTTGAACTGTTGGCAGTTTGTAAATTAAATTTACGAAATTTTAATTATATCTTTCACAATTAATATCATAAAATTAACGCATAGATTGTTGAATTTTTAATTTATCAACTAACCGTTCATAAATAAATCCTTTAATAAAAATCAAACTTGTTTTAATTTAATAATAAAATTTAATTAAATGTTTAATTAAAGATTCTTAAAAATAATTTGAAAGTATTTATAAAAATCATTTACCAATATAAATACCCTTAAATAAATTTAAAAAAATTCCCCTCTGTCAAAAGACATGTTTTAAATTTCTTAAAAAAAAAGTAATTCAAATTTTAAAATATAAATAAAATCTTAAAAAGTAAAAAAATTTTATAAAAATTCTAAATTCTTTTTTAGCATAAATTCTAATTTGAATTAAATTAACTTTAACTCCTGTAAAATATTTCATTAAAATTAAAAAATTTAATTTTTAAACTTTATTTTAACTTTCAATTTTAAATAATTTGGATTAAAATTTTTAAAAAATTGAAAATTCAAATTATTTAATTAAATTTTATCAAAAAAAACTTTATTATTAAATCCATTAATTTAAAATGCCTGTTAAATTTAAAATTGCATAAAAATTTGTTTAAAATAAATAGTTTAAATTTTCATTAAAAATCCTTTAAATTATAATTTTAAAGATTTTATTATTTTAAAATTAAAAATAAAATTGATTCAATTCTAATTAAATAAATTATTTTTCAAAATTTCCATTCCTTTCAAAATGTTTTAAATTGTTAATTAAATTATATTTTATTAAAATTTGTATTAATTTTGTAACAATTGTCATAATTTTAAACTGCAAATTTTTAAATAATTTTAATTTTTAATTTAAAAAATTTGCAAATTTAATTGTCATATTCAATATAATTACATTTAATTAAAACTTAATTTTCAGTAAACATATAATTGTTAAAAAAATTTTAATTAACTTTATAAATTGCATTAAAAAAATCTAATTTAATTAGTTTTTTTTTAATTTAATTTTAATTTATTTTTTCAAATTAAATATTTTAGCAAGATTTCTAATAAAAAGAGTTCAGATTTAAAAACTTAATTTAAAATATTATAATTCTTCATGACAAACTACTAAATACACATCTAAATTTTTTAAACTTGTTAAAAATAAAAACTCTCTTTTAAACTTTAAAAAAAATTTGGGAATCTCATACATCACTCAAGCGAAATTCTAAAGTATCAATTTACAAAAAATAAACACTTTAATGACAGAGCAACTGACATTTAAAAAATAAAAAAATATTCAATAAGCAATAGAGCCATAAAAATATTGCAATGCTAATTAACGGATCAAATACATTATAAAACACAAATTAAAATCATATCAAAAATATTATGAAAATAACTACCTACATTTACGAATCTTATAAAAAAGCATTTGATTATTTTCACCCCCAAACGTTTTACCTCACTTTGCAATTTTCAACATACAATCTTAAACTTTAATATAAATAATGAATTTGACAATGATTTTTACAAAAAAATCTATTGACATAGACTAGCTGGATCGAACAGCTATCTTTAAAAAAAATAAATTTTTCTAAAAACTTCCAAATCAAAAAAAATAAAAAATATGATTTTTCAAAAATGATATCAATTATTCCTATAAATTGCAAAAAATAACTTTAAAAGTTACTATACATAAAATTAACAATTTATAAGAAAGGAAAATTTCTATGTAGAAACTAGTAGTGAGAATATCTAGGATGCTTAGAAAGAAAAATTCTTCATGAATCAAACTTTTATTCTTGAAAAGCACTGTTTATTCCTAAAGGGAGAATGTATTTTTAAACAAAAATCAAAAGTAATATCTGAAAAATTTCTAGTCTAACATTAATATTTTAATTATTAAAACAAATTATGATTGCAACGTGATACTATACATCTAATCAGATGCGAAATTGCATACATATTCAACTATAAATTTATATTTTTTTTCGACAAAAATTTCAATTAAAATGGATTTAAATTTATTAAAATTCAACTCTTTATCTTAATAAAAATTTAATCTAACACTATATCAAATCCATAATCATATCATAAACACTGAATTTTCCTAAGTCTAACAATTAATATCAATTTACGCGCCGGAGATGAAGGTCATGACCCAGACCTTGCTCTGTGCCTGGAAGAACTTCTGCAGCGGGAAGTTGGCGGCGTAGGCGAACAGCTGTGGGAGAACCCACCGCGTGTACCGCCCCGCGACGGCGGACATGGCGGCGGGCTGGTGGAGGGCACGGAGGATGGGCGCAGCGAAGACGTAGGTCGGCGCGAGCACCAGCGCGGTGGCGCCGCAGATGATCCAGGAGCGCTGGATGTAGATGCCCAACATGTCCACCTGCCCTGCGCCCACCGCCTGCCCGCACAGTGTCTCCAGCGCGCTGCCCATGCCAAGCTGCAAACGCAACCCATCAACATTACATGCATGCACGGGAAGGAGCAAAAATTCAAATGCCGATCGTCCAATTATGAACTCATTTTATAACTTGTAGAAGTGGTCGTGAGTCGCGAACGAACCTGTGGTTGGATGATTAGAGGGACTGTGGTATCCCCAGCCCATTAGGGTTCAAATCTTGGTGCTCGCATTTATTCCTGGATTTATTTCAGGATTTTCGGCGATGCGCATTCAGTGGGAGGAGACGTTCTCGTCGACGACGAGGCGCCTACGGTGACTTCGTAAATCATCAAGATGATATGCCGGCTCAATCTTTCGGAGGTGCTAATAGGATAGGGTGTGCGTGTGTGCGTTCATAGAGATGAGTGTATACGCGTGTATATGAGCACTTGTGTCTGTACTGATGTTAAAAAAAAGGAACGGTCGTGAGTCGTGACACACCGTTATCACACGGTACACGCACTCTGTGTGGAAGGCTATGGCCAGGTTAATTCACTTCTCATCTTTTATTGCCATTCAAACCTTTTTCACTTTTCATCTTTCGAAATAAAACTTGTTCAATAGTAGAGACCAATTTACTTCATTTCCTCCTTGTCTCTCTCTAAACACCCAACCTCAACTCTCCTTTTTTTTTCCTTTTTTTTTTTGCGGGTGAACCTCAACTCTCCTTCCCTCTCATTTTCTTACTCTCCACGCTCCGCACCATCCTCGACTTCCTCGAGGGCTAGCGTCGTTGGATTTGGTCCCCAATGAGCGCCTCCCGGTTAACCACTCATCTAAACGACGAACTATTATGTCGTTGTCATTTCCTTTGTGCCCCGGCCCCTCACATCGACTCAATACGCATTGCCCTCATACAACCCGCGGTGTAGTCTACCCACATAAGCATAAACAATAACCATGTTGTAACGGTCTGCCTTCATTCCTCTTGAGCCGAAAGTCCACAGGCCACCCAAGGTGAACCCTAACCCTGGACTCTCAAACTCTAACCCACACCTCCAACATCTTTTTTTTTTCTGAGACACACACCTCCAACATCTGCATCATCCCCTTTAGTCAACCCCCTCCTATTGATCTAGCTTCACCCGGCCTGCCTTAAGTGAAGCTATAAAAGTGATAAATGAAGGGGCACAATGGCAAAAGATTGACCAAAATTGTTTTTTTATACTTGCATTTAAATGAGTGAGGCTTTTTGGCTCTCAGGCTCCATGGAGCCTGAAATTTTCAATTTTTCCTTTTACCTTTTAGGTTTCGAAAGAATTCTTAAAATAAATACACAAGTACTTATAGATGTATACTAGTCGTTGTGCGTCAAATTTTATTATGAAATATGTTTTGATGTGAGATGTAAAAGAGAAATCATGTACTTTTGGAGCCTGAAATTTTCAATTTTTCCTTTTACCTTTTAGGTTTCGAAAGAATTCTTAAAATAAATACACAAGTACTTATAGATGTATACTAGTCGTTGTGCGTCAAATTTTATTATGAAATACGTTTTGATGTGAGATGTAAAAGAGAAATCATGTACTTTTATAGTGAATACTACATGGGTTAGAAATACATTATTTTGTTATTTTTGTGTAGCTCGCATAAAAATGAATTGTCAGAAATACATGTGTCAGAAACTTTACAGGCAAGTAGTACGTTTTTTGAAAAGTACAGGCAAGTAGTATACATCCATAGATATGTGTGTGTATTTTCAGATTTTTTTGAAACATACAAATTTGATTTTTGATTTTTCCAAATTCCGGGCTCCATGGAGCTCGAGCTCCATTAGCTATTTCCGCATTTTTTTTAGATGGAGCAATTTCCGCATTTTCATATGATATCTGACGTGTGGTAGGTGCAAACATGGGAGGTGGGGGCGTGAGGGGTGGCCATCGATGTCAAAATAGGGTGAGCCATGACCTCACGATCTTGACTCGTTTTCTGTCTCACACTGTCTGTTTGGTTGGGTAATTTCCCTATTAAAATCCCACAGTCAATCCATGAGGAATATAGCCCTATTTTATGCATATAAAAATGTCCGTGAATATCTAAAGACAACATGTGTTTATAAAAAGATAATTGTATGTGGGGAAAATATTGAGAGAATTAAAAGGATATGTCCCTGTTTTAAAAAAACTTTACACTTTTCAGGAAAAAGTATCAATATTAAATGTAAGTAATATTAACATATTGACTTAATTAAAAATTTAACACATATTAAAACTAAATAATATTTGAATAAAAAGAGAAATGTGAAACAAAAATAAATAAATAAATAAAGACCAGACGGTTAATAAAGCGGCTCAGTGGCTCACACACATGATGAAGAGCTGAGCGAATGCTTGGTATTGGTTGCAATAAACAAGATATAGTGTTTTCACCGTAGAGTAGAATAGCTAGAAGTGTCAATAACCAATTTTACCAACTAAAAAGGAGAAATAAAAAGTCAATTAACACAGTCCGCACTACCGTTGTCATTTGCCGCACCTAGATAGTGAAATGACCATTGGATGCAACCAACGGAAGATGGTCTCTTGGATTTTATTCAGCCGATTTGGTTGGCCCGCTACTACTAGGATTTATGAGGTATGATAATTATTTTCCTATGTTCTCTTCTTCTTTTTGCTTTTGAAGCAGTCATGTATGGCATTTCTGTCAAATATTTTTTTTAGTTGGAATGTGCATTTCAAAATCATCACAAAAATGCTGCATGCATCACTCGATGCAGAGGCCGAGGAATACGTCCTCTTTTTGAAATGAAAGAATAGAAATAATGAGATGGCCAAAACGAACGATATGTACGCGCCGTATGTGTACATGCACTACTCCGACGGCGGCATACGGCGCCACAGTCCCCACGTTTCCGTGGCTCGAGTTCGGATGGAGTACGTTGTCGTCCACCGATCGTTCGGGTGCATCCATCCACTTTCCCCGTGCACCGAACGACGGAAAACGACCACCGGGAAACCCGAAATGGTTTCCTCCGACGTGTCGTGGCGTCTCGTCCTTGTCCCTCGTTCGCTCATCGGTCAACCCAGCCCGAATTTGGCTGGCCACTGGCACGACGAAAGTAGGTGTGGGCACGACGAGTGATGAGCACGCACGACACGTACATCTGTGTGCACGCAGCTCCACCGAAACTTCTGAGGTAGATCTGGAGAGAGCGTCTGTACTTTAACTTGCAGGTTCTGGCAAAAGCAGAGGTTTGTTTTCTAACGCAATCTTGCTGCTTTCATCGGTGTTGAAAAAGGAAAGCACGGCTCTTTACTTGCATGCATGGATGGATGCCCCTGCACGGTGCAGTGTCGGCCATCGCACAATTACCGGCTAGCTAGGTCGACACACGCGGACCAACTTGTGGTTGGATAGTTAGAGGGATAGTGGTATCTCCAGTTCACCAGGGTTCCCGTCGACGACGAGGTGCCTACGGTGAGTTCGTAAATTTCAAGATGACATGTCGGCTCAGTCTCTCGAAGGTGCTTATAGAGAGAGGATGTGCGTGTGTGCGTTCATAGAGGTAAGTGCATGCGTGTATGTATTAGCGCTTGTGTCCGTACTGATGTTCAAAGAAAAAGCTAGGTCGACACACATGTCTCACCATGTGCCACTGGAGATGCTCTAAGCTTTCTCGCGTGTGACCCATAGGCTTTTCTCGACTCCGAGCAAGTAGAAAACACGCGCATGCACGCTCGAGCACACATGTTTTGCACAACCGAATCCTTAGCTTGACCGATCGATGGTACTTATGGCCAGCAGCCAGCCAGCCAGTCCGGGTATGGTCTCGATCACTAGGCAAACTGAGAATTAAACAATCGCTCTAACCCCAGTCCTCCAGTTCATGCGTAAGCTGGTGTGTAATATCCGTCACAATGTTAGGCTCTTCTTTATATTGCTACAAGTTTGATTATGGTTATTAAGCAAGCACGCACAGAGAGACATGTTGTTAGTTCCTTATTAGGTTATACGCATGGCCAATCAATCCTTGTTTCTACTGGCGTTCTGCTGACCCAAGTCTCCAAGGGAAGGAACAAACTCGGGTGTTAATTTGCGACCCACGGGAGCTGACCTAGATGGAGACGTGCAAACCACCCTACGTTACCACGGCACATTGCTCGCTACTAGCTAGCTTAATTAATCCGCTATGTACACCTACTAGCTGCGCTTCATGCATCTTGATTACGATTGCTGACCTCTTAATATATATCTACGTGCTTCGCAAATTCTGCAATCTGTAATTAATTAAGAACCGATCGAGCTACTAGTTTGAATTGATCGACACATGATAATCCAGTTAATCAGGAGTTATGGCATGTACTCAGACATGCTGCACCCGTACGTGCGGCTAAATTTTGCCAGGCTAATTGGCGCAAATTAACAGATGGAATGGAAGCATCTAAGCACATGCATATACGTATCTACAGTACGAGCTAGCTAGCAAAGTAGCAAGGGAATGCGCGTTAGCATATATGCGAGTTGGTTGGCTTGTGGCGTGCGTACCAGGACACCGTAGGCGAAGCCCTCGATGACGTTCTCGACGACGGTGACGGCGGCGAGCTCGACCTCGCCGATGTGGCCCACGAAGCCGATGGTGACGAAGCCGATGGAGAA
Source organism: Aegilops speltoides (assembly GCA_021437245.1). Taxonomy (NCBI): domain Eukaryota; kingdom Viridiplantae; phylum Streptophyta; class Magnoliopsida; order Poales; family Poaceae; genus Aegilops; species Aegilops speltoides. The sequence continues at coordinate 39,495,808 of CM038144.1, read as the reverse complement.
CTGGAACACGGCGGTGAGGATCGCCGGGAACGCGATGTGCCACAGCAGCCTCGACTCCTGCAAGCTCTTGCCCACCATCTTCCCCATCAACTTGATCGATCCGGCCGGCCGGCGCTGACGATGTGATGTATCAGGCCGGCGGCCGGCGGGCCAGCTACTCCAACTCCACCTGCCAAACCCTCCTGCGGCTCACTCGGTGCGGTGTCTATGAACTCCTGGCCGGTGCTCTTGAGCGGAGGAGGAAGATGGATGTGGGAGAAGTTCCAGAGTTAGCTAGCTAGGTAAAGCTAATGAAGCTGAGCTAGCTTGCTGTTATTTATAGGCTTCTTCCAACCTCGGGCATATTCGGTCCCCGACTCCCCGTGCCTTCAAGTCTTCAGCCACTATCTCTGCTGATGCTACTGCATGAGAGTACACAGTACACACAGATGTGCTACGTAGTAGCTATTGATTGGCTGTTAATGCGTCGATTGTTTGACGAAACTGGGCCTCGTGCACAGGTTGGCCAGGCCCATCGGCAGTGAGAGTGATGTGGTACTTCCGGCCTTCCGGTCCGTGTGAGGCGGGTCGGGTGGGTAGGTAAGGTGGAGTGATGTGGATTGGGATGGAGCACGGCAACCAGTGTTGTGGACTTCCACTGATTTTCAGAGGGTTCCATCAATCACCGGATCATGACTGGCGTGCTCAATGGCGGAAAAGATGTGTGTCAATAGCAGCATCAAGCGTGTGCTACTAGTTTGTTGTGTTTGGTCAGGGGTGCGTAGGTAGATTAGATTGGTTGAAACTTCAAACCAGTGCTGTCGAGAATAGCATCCGCTAGCTTTTTTTGGTGCATTTTCCTTTTTGCTTTTGGACTTTGCTGATCATAGCAGGAGCATTTGAGCTCCTGGTGGAGGCACTCATATCACAATCATGAGATAATTGCCTTGAAGTGATTTCACTTCATGGAACTCAATGAAATCTGGAAAATAGTTGTTGTGGCAGTTGGACCTATGTAACATTTTGTTTGGGTGTCTTTATTGAGCCCATTGAATTGGATTGGGGTGCAATGCCAAATCAACTAATGCATTGAAATGGACTGCAATTCAAGTTTTTTTTATTCGGATGCATATGTATTGGGTAGATGGAATATGAGGGCACCTAATTCTAAATTTTTGTTTGGATGGCCATTTACTGAATTGCATTTGTTTTGTCAATCTCCCATCTCACCGCTGCCTGTCTGCGTTCCTGCCCTAGCTACTCACTACACATTTGCATTTACCTACCTTTTTTTATGAGAAAACTTTCGATCTATTCATCTTCAATCATGGCAGTACAACGAGCACCAGAAATAATAAAAATTACATCCAGATTCGTAGACCACCTAGCGACGACTACAAACATTGAAGTGAGCCGAAAGCGCTCCGCCGTCATTGCCCCTCCCTCGTCGAAGCCGGGTAAAACTTGTTGTAGTAGACAATCGAAAAGTCGTCGTTCTAAGGCCCATAGGACTAGCGCAACAGAACAGCAACCGCCACCGATGAAGAGTAGCGTAGGTCGGAAGGACCCAACCTGAAAACACATGAATGTAGACGAACTATGACCAGATCCGAGCAAATCCACCAGGGAGATCCACCGCAAACACACCTCCACACGCCCAACGATGATGCTAGACACACCATCGAGACGGCGGCTAGGTGTGGAGAACCTTATTCCATCTTCAGGGAGCCGACGTCGTCTCGTCTTCCTGAGCAGGACACAAACTCTAACAAAACCCGAAGAAACAACCGATAACAGAGCCCTCCTGCCGGCAAGGGCCGAGATCCACTGCACCGCCATGGCCCTATGGCCACTGGAGATGAAGCGGACCGATGACAGCGCCGGCGGGAGGCAGGGGAACTCTAGACTTTTTCTGGAGAGGAGGCTAGACGGGTATTGTTACCTAGCCGGTCGTCGTACACTTCATAGCCCCCGCCTCCCGCCTCAATCCAGACAAAGTCATCCTTGTGGAGGAGGCCACCCACGATCTGTGGACCATCTCACCTGGATCCGGCGAGGACGACAGTGGTAGGTACACTACCAGGGAAAAGCCTAGCAGCAGCAGGGTTTAGCCCTCTCGAGGCTGGTACCGGCGCTACTAATAAGGCTTCTGACTAACATATAGCGATGGCGCTGTTGACCCACGCCTTGCTAAACATGAATAGCTGCAGCGCTCTTTAGAAAAGGGCGCTACTTGTAAGTCGGCGCTACTGCTAAATTCCCCCCCTCGCTACTACTAGTTTATTAGTTTTTTCCCTGCATATTTGTTTTTTATTTGTTTTGCATTTGAATAGGCTTTATACAATAATCTTTAGCATATCATCCACATACAAATGTAATCATAGCATATACATACAATTAGTCTCATCAAATCATGTCATCATCATAATCATCATCCAACACAAAGTGGTCTCTCGTCATCAATCTCGAAAATAGCGATACAAGTCTCGATTACTTGCAAATACATCGTCACCCATCTAAACAATGATATCTGCGAGAATAGCTATCACTTTGAGTACATGAGTTCAGATCCCTCTCTCGCATTAGCGTGAACCTAAACTAAGTATTGTGTGTCGCTCGGAAACTGAAAACCGGTACACCTGGGCCTGACACTCTGGCCACTTGTCATATATATACTCCTGGCGTAGCACTTCTTTGCCATTTATGATCTATGCACCTGCATCGTCACATGAGTTGATGATATGCAACATATATAGTTGAGCAACAGAAAGAGACAGACTTGGCAAAAATAGAAACAACATATCATAAGCATAAATAACAAAGTTCATCATTACCCAAAATGACCTAACTAGAGTGATTTTAAGCTAGTCGAGGAGGAGGACGGTTTAATTACATCACAAATAAAGTTTCACCATGCATAACTCAAAGTTTGTCATAAAAGAAAGTATGGACTAAACGGACACATTGTCATATATCGACAATCACTCCATCATGTCGTGCCATCCATCCAAGTCAGGGAGATAGTCATCGAGCTTAGTGAAAGGCTTCATGTCGAGAAGTCGAGAGGCTATCCATGTTGGACGTCTTCCGCGACATTTGTCCTTACGCATGGAACATCCTGTTTTTCCGACGACCTCATTCATGATGATTTGGGCAAGTTCGCTGGATGTTATAGAACTCAGCTCAAGTCGATGATCCTCGATATCTCCTATGTCCTTTGCCCATTGCGAGAATATGGGCGTCGCCAGATCTAGGTGCCATGTGAAGGTTACGGTGATCCCGTCGGTACTCCGGCATGTGGTGTAGGACATAGAATCCATCATTAAGAGAATCGTTTGGTTCTTTGGATGCGAAGTCGGTCTTATGGTGAAGGCGGCCTGCCGCCCTTCTCTTCTTGTCCCTAACCTCTCCACCCCTTGCTTGGTAGTAAAACATAGCATTATCGAGAACATCTTTGATGTGGGTGTAATCCTTTTGTGAATGTTCTTGACGAGTCCAAGTAAAGAGCATGGGAGAATCGGGGTAGAGGATGATAAGGACGGCAGCGCCGCAAGCGCTGCATAAAATAAGTACACCTCAAATTAATTAGCCTCCACCGTGCAAATGAATTATTGAAATCGAAGGAAGGATAGCAGCGGGGATGACTTACACGGGATGATAAGGCTCGAGAATCGCCTCCTTGTCCTTATTGTCGAGCATGAAACTGATGATGTAATCCCTCGCGTATTCACGATCTTGTGCGCGCAGACTCCCAAGAAGCCCTCGTGCATGTAGTACGGGTCAGCGACACAGATAAAACGTATCTGCTCAACCCCAATGATGTAGTTCATGTGCAAGGCATAAAGGCGGACAAAAGTAAAATCCAGCTTCTTCACGTGAAACATGTTGAATATGTAATCGAATCGGAGGAAGAACTTATCCGCGGGGAAGCCGTCGACGTACGACATTTGCCGCAGAACGTTAACCACGTAGAGTGGGTATCCTGGATCTTTCGAGGCGATGAGGCCTTTCTCTACCCGCAGCACATCGTCATGAAGTCTCCTTAGATCGCCGAATCGGCCCGTAGCATCGCTTTTGGTAGGATTGGTCGACCGGGGATATGCCATTTATCCGCATCGGGATATCTACACGGTCTGGCCGAGGCTCCGAGGCGGCTGGATCATAGAATCAGCTTTTGCCTTTCCTCGCTCTCTTCCTAGGCTTCTTTACCACCGGATGGTCGTCAATAACACGTTGAGGCGGTAATTGAGCACCGACTCATGATGCTCAAACCACGAGGAGGCGCCGATATAGACATCTTGTTCGGCGCCATCGTCATCCTCATCCTCATCCATGGCGGCGTCATCGGCGACTAATGGGGCCACCGCTTACCCGTCGCTATCACCCAACCCGATACCCGACGCTAATTGGGTAGGTGGGGTGTTGATGTTCATACCTTCTTTGAGGCTGCGTGCTCGTGGGTGTGCTCGGCCGCCTCGCACGAAGCAGACTCTTTGGCCACAACAGACCCACCCATTGCAACAATCACCAAGCCGCATGGTCTCGTCGTCATCCCCACTAGTATTAGAGGAGGCAAATTCTCGTGGCCCGGTTTGACACTGGCCATGGAAACCTTGAAGATGTTCGGGGGGATCGACCAGCTATGGAACAATGGTTCCTTCGGCTCCATTATCGTCCCCTTCCCCACGTCCACCTTACATTGCTCGCCGATGGTGTACAATATGGTGCACGGGTTTCGTCGGCTGCAAAGAAAAGTCTGCGACGTGAGACATCCGAAAGGCAACGAAAACGGAGATTATACATTTATATTGAAGCGGGCGGTGTGGCGATACCGTGAGGCGTCAAGCTCAGCCAAAGAGGAGGCACCACCGAGCATGTCGGTGCGGTAGCGGTCGCGGGAGCAGTGCGGGAAGCAGCAAAGGGAGCGGTGCGGGAGCATGTGCTGCCAAGAAGTCGCAAGGGAAAGTCCTCTGCATTTTTTGGATTTTGCCTTGTCCAAGTGTGAGCGCCGTCACCAAGGAAGTAGATATATCCGCAATCGCTTTGTTTTGCGGCAGCTACCGCTGTTCGATTATGCGAGATGATTTCTTCTCAACCGCAATCTCAACCTTCTTGTCGATGCTTTCTTGATTAACCTCCGTCTTTACTTTTTCTCCTCCGTGGTCTCACGGTAGTACTTCTTCCACGTGGCACCGTCTCCGACACCGTGCGCGTCCATCTGACGGTCGAGTATCCACCGGTTGTTGTTTCAATATGTTCAACGCCGGTTGAATGGAGTGTCCCACTTGGGCCTCGCTAATGCCTCAGACGACGAGTCGCTTTCGGCCGCAATCCGGTGCTGCTCTCTCTGCAAAAGGCACAAGGATCGTTTACAAATATGACTAACGTGTGCAGTCGAATTGATCAGAAACTAAAATTACCAGCAGTCTCATGAACTCCATAATGACCGGTGTTGTCTCATAAACCTTCTTCAATGGGTCCCAATGGTGGCGGGCCCTCAGGACGTCACGCTCCTGCGGGACGGTGAAATCCGCCAAGGGGTCTGGGATGCCCAGACTCGCGGCTTCCGCGTCCTCCTTGGCCCATTTGGACCTCTTTCCGCCGTAACCACGGCTTCCGAGGTGGTGGGTCCCAATGTTCCTCTTTTGAAGCCCCTTCATGTACTTAGACTTTTCTTTGGCAGCTTCGGCCTCGCAAGCCTCCTTGAATATTTGAAACTACTCTTCCGTGATTGTCGGACTTTCCTTTACAATCTCGGAGTAGGGTTCCCCGTCGTTGATCTTTGCTTTCACTCGATTTTTCCAGGCGGCCAACGAGTTGCTAAACTTGTTCATGGCGTGTTTGTTTATCTTCTTCATTGCCGGGTCCTTGTCTGGATCTTCATAATCCTTCTCATTCCGGCCCGGGAACAAGAATATCTGGTGAAACTTCTTTAGGAGGGAGCTCCTCATATTTTCTATCTTCTTTAGATTCTCATCGTTGATGGTGGCGGTTGTCCGTATGATGCAGCCTATTTGATTGCCGTAGCACGCTGCTGCTTCCTCGGCGCCTTTGGCTCAAAATTGCCGTTGTCCACCTCCGTGACCACTAGTCTAGTAGTCCTGAGTTTGTTAGGAACCCGTTGCCTCTTTGCTTTCGGTTCTACACGGCTCCGCTCCCGAGGCAGCACCGATCTCGGCGCCGGTCTCGATGCGGTCTGAATCTCGCGCCGGTCTCGATCTCGGCACCGGTCTGCGTGTCGGTCTCAAAGCACCGGTCTGCGTGTCGGTCTCGGTCCCGATGCCACCAAGTGGGCCAGCAACAACATCTGTTGATCATCGGTAAGGCTAAAAATTAAATGCGCCGCCCGGTGAGCGTCGTCATAATCACCGAACCCTGTCCTTCATCGTTGCTAGCCATGTTTCCTATGATTAAATCTAGTCAATTAATTCTAGACCTAATAAAATGAATAATGACACAAAAAGGACAATTGTTTTGCAGGAATGTTGACTCCTTCTGGTGCGGCAAATCTCGGGCACTCGATATGTCCTAGTTTGTAGTACAAGTCATGCCGAAATTCACTTTGGAAATTTCGCATGACCTTGCTAAAAAGTGGACAAATCGAGAACCTGAAATTTGCTTGGAAGCGAAATGAATCAACATTCCGGCAAAACTATAGGCCACTCAACATCATTCACTCGAAACAACAAAGCCACTTGGGCACAATCGAACAACTTCAATGAAAAGATATAACATGACCACTTCAATGAAAAATAAAATTTGCCTAAATTCTTTTCCTTGAAAAATAGTGGTCTTTTCAAAAATCAAAAACCTTTGCCAATCTACTTAACCTAGCTTGTTAATCCAACGAACCTAATTAACCTAACTATTTAACCTAGTTATTTAATCTAGTTTACCTAGATAATTAACCCTAATTAAACTAGTTAACGCAGCTAGTTCTCTGTCAAAGCCTAAAATAAATTTTTGCACTAATTAACATGGATAATTAACCTAATTAAACTAGTTAACCTGACTAGTTCTCTGTCAAAGCCCTAACTAAGTTTTTGCACTAACCTAGATAATTAACCTAATTAAACTAGTTAACCTAACTACTTCTCTGTCAATGCCCTAACTAAATTTTTGCCCTAACCTAGATAATTAACCTAATTAAACTGGCTAACCTATGCATGAGAGAGAGGGAGAGGAGGGATGGGGGCTTACAGATGATGGCTCGGTGGTGGCGGCGGAGGCGGTGGTGGCGAGGAGGCAGGGCGTCTCCGTGTGGCGAGGAGGCAGGGCGTCTCCGGTGTGATGAGGAAGGTGGCGTTGACGGCGGCTCGGTGGTGTTGACGAGGCGCGCAGCTCCGTGGCGTTGGGGAGGCGGCTCGGTGTCGTCGACAGCAAGCGGCTCTGGTGGCGTCGTCGTCGGCGAAGTGGAGCGACAGTGAATCGGGAGAGGGCGGCGCTGGGTGGGTTGAGGATTTGGGGAGAAGTGGTGGGGAAGCGGTTTTTGGTTAAGTCAAACTTAGCGGTGGCGCATTTCAAAAACACGCTATAGCTAAGATAGCTATAGCGGTTTACTAAAAACGCTATCTTTGTTATAGCTATGTAAATTTCTTCCTTTTTAATTTCCTTTTCTGTTTCTATAGCGGGGTCTAGGACACGCGCTGTAGCTACGTTAGCTATAGCGCCTCTTACAAACAAACGCTACTGCTATATCTTCCTCCGATTTTTTGCTTTTTCGTTTACTTTGCTTTACATTTTATTTTTCCCTTTCTCCTTTTTCTATTTCTTTCATTTTCATTTACTTTTCTATTTGTTTTTCATCTTATTTTATTTCCGTTAGTAGTAGCGCTCTTCTCGGAAACGCAGCGCGCTAATTATGCTCTAGCGGTAGCGTTTCTGAACCGCCATCGCTATGCGTAGCCTAGCATTACGCCAATGGGAATATTAGTAGTAGCGCTTTCTCGGCATAGCGCTCATGCTAAGTTTGTATCTGTAGCGGTTTTTCTTAGATCGCTACTGCTATATAGCACTTGCGCGCTTTTTTGACCCGCGCTGTTGCTAAATTTCTGTGTGTAAGGTTTTCCCTAGTAGTGGTAACAGGTGACGGTGTCCTGGACTAGGGGGTACTCACCACGTCGTCTCTTGACTAGGTGGACCGGGCCGAGGACCCTCATGGCGGTTCACTAATGGACCACTTCGGGCAGCCGATGACATATACGAGGAAGATTCCACAAGACTTGGTGATCAAGACAAGGACTCCTCTCCACCGACGTATTCGACTAGAACTCTTGTTATCCTAGGCCTCCGGTATATTATATAAGCCAAGGCCAGAATAGTCGATAGATCATTATGATATTCATCGTCATACCCCTAGGGTTTAGAGCACAACTTACGATCTCGAGGTAGATCAACTCTGTACTCGATACATCATCATCAATATTAACAAGAGCAGGACGTAGGGTTTTACCTCCATCAAGAGGGCCCGAACCTGGGTAAACATCGACTCCCTTCTTCCTGTTCCATTGATCCAAGATCCACAACTCGTCACCCCTACCCCGAGATCTATCGGTTTTGACTCCGACAATGGTGCTTTCATTGAGAGTTCTGCTGTGAGATCGACGAAGGATCAATGGCTCCCATGCAGATCAACTGCGACGTCGGCATCTTCGTCGCCGGCTCGACCAAGGACCGTGCTCCACCTCAGAACGTCATGTTCGGACGAGGGCTTTCCTCAACACCAACTCCGATCTCTATCAAGATCATGGAGGAATCATATTTGGAGCTCGGGGGCTCAACGTCAACATTGCCCTCGGGCGACCGTGCCGTTTTTTTGGACAACGAACTTGTATCTGCCGCCACCGCCTCCTCGAGCGTTTCTTTGATGATTGCTTCACTGAAATTTTGCAGAACTGAGTCTAGAACAACCCTGTAAAATTTTGTCGCGTTCCGATGGAGGAATCTCCGGCGATCTCCGATTTACCGGAGCCCTGACGAATCTGGATAGGAATATGGACGAGTTTAGGGGGAGGGCTCCAGCACCCAGCTCGGACTTCCGTTGGAAAATCCCTACCCTTCATTAGCCGCGGAATGACTATATCGACAACCCCTCAAAATTTCAGCTTGATCCGACAGTTCAAACTCCGTGAAACCTCTAATGAGTGCATCGATTTTCGGATCTGTTTTGTGCTCGCGAACGAATCCGACCTGAGTTCATCTTTTTTATGAACGGGATTTCGGACATCCTTTTTGAAGAAAGTTTTATGTGGGGTATCATGTTTTGTTATCAAATACGTGCCCACTAATTTTAAAGCCGTTTCCGTGGTAATCTTCACCGTCACGCCGGTGTCAAACCAGCGCGACAATGTTGTTCCACGACCGTCACCTGCGCCAGCATTGGCTGCAGTGTCGCTACATCAAGCTGAGGTCAATCTCATTGGGTCATCGCCCCGACGAGCCGACAAAGAGTTCGACATCGTGAAGGCTAAATCATCACCAACATCGTCGCCCCACGGATTACGCAAAGCGGGCACACCGGCATCGCTGCACGGTCACTTCATCAAGCCGGCATAGATCGCGTCACAAGATCTGACCTGCATTGGCATCGCTGCACCATTGCTTCTTCAAGCTAATGTCCACCACGCCGACCTGCTTCAACACCTCAGCTGGCATGACGGCTGCAACGTCAACTTGCCAACCTGCTCAACTTACCGACCTGCTCTGTCACCTCGGCTGGACCGGGGGCTTCACCATCTCTTCATCAACCTACTCCGGGGACTTCGTCGTCACCAGCCGACTAGCTTTGTCACCTTAGCTGAACTGGGGGCTAAGCCTCGCTGCATTGACGTGTTGCATCGCCTCTTTTGTCAAGCCAAGCTCCTCGCTCGATCACCTCAGGTTTGGGGGCTGCGACCTCGGTCAGGTTGAGGACTACGTCTTCGTCCCATCACAAGCCCGGACCACGTCATCAACACCAAGCACATTAACCAGCTAAGTTGCTTTCATGCTCAAAGTTCTTCCAATCTTTTAATTTTTGTTCGGCTCAACCAAGTGTTATATTTGTGTTAAACAAAAGACTTAGTTTGTTACAAATGTTATTTGTTAAAAACACTTCTCTTGCCCAAATTAACTCAGGGCTCTTAAATTTATATGAGCCATTTTATAATAATTGTTTTCTTCTTAGTCATTGCAAAGTCTTTTTCTATCACTCCTTTTTTCAACGCGGGTGTGTGGTCAATATCCGGGTAGCATGGGTTCTCTCTCAAGCCACACGAGTTTAGTTCGCTAAACTGGCCTAACGAGAAGCACTCCGCCTTCGGGATAAGAGGTTGAAGCCGAAGGCTGGCCTGCTTGAAGTCTTGAGATCGGATGTGTCATGTTAAAGCACGACGGAAGCACAAACTAATTGTAAGACCAATCTTCAGATTGGCACAGAAAAACTTGATTTAATGTAGACGTAAATTTTTACTAAAGTGTATAATTTTTCTGAACTTACGTCACCTTTAACCTAGTTGTATGTTTTTCCTTTAGGGGGAGGGATATCCTCCTGATTGAGGTGCCCTGCGTAATAATTTAGCTTGGGAAATCTTTTCCGGCCCGTAGCTCGACATCTTTCCTGCCTACCTCACTACAAAAAAAATACACTTGCGTGATGATACGTGTTTGTCACAGTAGGTCGCGTTTTTTGTCATGCATGTACATCCATGACAAATTTATGACAGAATCAAGATAGTCATACATGCGCTGTCGTAGAAGTGTTCCATGACATTACCAAAATTATCATCACGGAAGGTGTCCACTCCCATGACGATAAATCACGCGTCAGAGAAGTGCTTTCGTCAAGGGTGACCGACACGTGGCATCCACCATAACGGAACGCTGTTAAGCTATCGGGTCGGATTTTGGATCCGATAACCCGTTAACAGCCCCGACCAATGGGAAATTTCTACGTGTAAAATTCTGATTGGCCAAAGGAACACTGTCGGCTCGTCGATGGGCGGATGTCGCTTTGTCCATTGGGGAGACATGCCTATGATACGTCGACACGTGGCTGGGCCCAACAGAGGCCCATATAGGTTAAAAAGGCCGGCCCAGTCAAAGGCCCGTAGAACTTAATCAGGTACTAGTGGGCCAGCCCAATAACGGCCTGCTTAATAAAGGGCCATTTACGGCCCGAAGCCAGATCTGGCCGTTAATTGTTCGCCCAATATTTGGGCCCATTTATGGCCCGAAGCCAGATCTGGCCCGTTAATTGTTCGCCCAATATTTGGGCCCATTTGCGGCCCGAAGCTAGATCTGGCCCGTTAATTGTTCGCCGAATATTTGGGCCCAACTACATCCCAGTGACTTTCAGCCTGTTAGAGGCATGATGTAGACATGGGCCCATTTCAGCCCGGTGTGACTTTCGGCCTGGGAATGGCCCGTGCTGCCCATGGGCCATATATGGTCCGACGAGACATCGGTCCCACTGACGGCCCGTGCTAAAGGTGGCAACAGTTAAGTCCAACGTGACTTTGGGCCTGTTAAAGGCATGTCGCGTAATTCGGCCCGTTGATGACTGTACTAAGCTTTCGGCCTCTTAAAGGACCATGATATCGGTGGGCCAACTAAGACCCGAGATATGTTTCGGTCTGGTAACGGCCCGTGAGCTAACAGGGCCCAAAACGGCCCGGTCTACATTTCGACCTGCTGAAGGCCCGTCGACGACTAGTGAAAATTGAGGCCCAACATGCATTTTGGCCTGCTAAAGGCCCGTGGTTTCATCTCGGCCGTAATGAGCCGATACAATATTCAACTCGTTAATGGCCCAACGCTACAGGCCAAACTAAGTCTTTGGGTCGACAAAAGGCCCAACTAAAATATAGGCCGATGTAAGTTTGGGCCTGGCGCAATGTGTGAAGGCCCCAATCATTCGGCCCCAAGAAAGACGCAGGCCAGCCCAATTGTGGCCCGCTAAAAACCTGGCCCGTTAGAGTCGAATGTTTCGGCCCGGTCGACTACATCTGATTTTTTTCAGATAGCGAATGATGGCAGTGACTAGTAGGAATTAAGAACAAACCTACTCTATATAATAAAGAAATTACGGCATAGTAACTAAGAATAAACCTACACTATACAATAAAGGATTTAAGGTATATTACATCCACTGGGCATCGAAGTTCGCCACCAGTGATCATAAAGCGCAACGAAGAAGCAGATTACAAAAACTGGGCACCATTGCAGCGTAACAAAATAATACTGAACCAAGACCACTTCCAAGACAGTTCAAGAAAGGTTAGTCTTGCGGGGGAACTGCTGCGCAAGCTGCTGAGCAAGGCTGTGAGACCGGGCTAGCATGTCGGTCATAGCTTCTAGGTGTAGCTGTTTAGCGATGAGGTTCTCATTGGTGTTCTCCGCAATCTTTCTTAGAGATAGGACTTCAAGTCGAAGTTGAGTTGCAGAATGCCTTTCTGCTAGAACTTGGGACTGAAGTGATTCAGACAACAAATTCTGTGAGCTTGTTTGACTGTTAGTCTCAAGTAACTTGAACACTGCATCAAGACAAGACTTTGGGTTGTCTCGCTATCTTCAAGATGTTTTGCCTTCTTTGCTGCAATATACGTTGGGTTTGTCTCACAGCCTTCAGCAGACTTGTGCATGCCATCAGGCATATCACCCTGACACAAAGTAGAGAGATGACAACTTTTGCACGTGTATAAACAAAGATGATAACTGTTCTGTCAATTCTATCCAATTTCAAATTAGAAAATAAAGAGTAAGTTTAAAATATCAATAGCATAATTTGGCATTGTTCATAATGCGGGGAGCTTCACCACACTACTGGATTGCCATGTCAACATAACAAGCATAGATGAAGGGCAAGGAAAATCATTGTATCTATTTTGGATAATGTGCATGGCATGTTGTTCATATGACCAGCCACATCAGTAAGATAAAACAAGAGATGACAAGGTGCAAACGTGGGCTGCTTCACCACACACTGGATTATAGATCCACAAAACCAAGCATACATATAGGGAGTATTAAGTAATGTGCATGGTATGAATAAGGAATTTGGTTTTACAAGTAAAAGTTAGAACTTACGGTTCTTACAAACATGCATTTTGGTAGAAACAGCAAACTAAATAGCGATGGCGATAGGGAGTATGAGCAAATTAAACAGCGAGTTGAGGATAAAGGCTTTAGAAGGATGACTTACATTAACGATTAACACCGGCTTTATAATGCCCTTCTCCATGTCAAGGAAGGATAACTCAAGAATTTCAGCACGTAATCTTCTTCATAAGCATTGCTGTACTCTACATTTTGTAGAGAGTAATTATAGATATGATAATACTAGAAGGGATAGAGGATAATGAAGATAAGATGCAGATTGGTGCTACATAATCAACTACCAATACCTGGAAGTACAAGCGTTATAGGAAAAAATGTACTGACAAGAGCAATGGGCTACACTTCTGCACTGGCATTGTCTGTGTATTCTACTTGTTGGTAAGATTAAATATAGATCTGATCTTCTTTAGTAAATGGTGGGAGAGGGAGATAAGATGCAGAATGCTACAAAATGAACCAATCCCTCTTCCCATAATACAAGAGTGTTTTGAACACTGGTGTACTGTACAAAACATTCTTATATTATGGGACGGAGGGAGTAGCTGTTAATGTAAGTACAGTGATAGACCACGTTTAGTCCTTACAAGAGGACTGTAGAGCTAAACCTCTTCAAAAGCATTGGGTTGATTCTAAATTTGTGTAAGAGTCCATACGGATCTTATAATGTCCACCAAATGGACGATTACAAGGCTAACATGTGCAGTGATGCTACATAATCAAACAACTATGAAAGTAAGTATGGTCATACAGGGCAAGAGGTACTCACAAGAGCAATGCAGCGTGCAGTATAGTTGCGAGATTCTGTGGTCCCTTGAGAATGAATGTTCTTCTACTAACAGTTTTCGTACAAGAGAGACATTAAGGCAAATGCAGAAATGTAATTCAAATTGTGATGTGATATCTGATACGTCTCCAACGTATCTATAACTTTTTATTGTTCCATGCTATTAGATTACCCCTTTTGGTTGTTTATGGGCTTTATTTTACACATTTATATCATTTTTGGGACTAACCTACTAACCCGAGGCCCAACCCATATTGTTATTTTTTTTGCCTATTTCAGTATTTCGAAGAAAAGGAATATCAAACGGAGTCCAAACGGAATGAAACCTTCGGGAGCGTGATTTTTGGAACGAACGTGATCCGAAGAGCTTGGAGTGCAAGTAAAGAAGCAGCCGAGGCCCCCACGGGATAGGAGGCCGCGCCCCCCTGTAAGGTGCGCCCCCTGTCTCGTGGGCCCCTCGAGCGGCCACTGATGTACTTCTTCCTCCTATATATACCTATGTACCCCGGAAACATCCAGGGGCACCACAAAACACAATTTCCACCACCGTAACCTTCTTTATCCACGAGATTCCATCTTGGATCCTTCGCCGGCACTCTGCCAAAGGGGGAATCGACCATGGAGGGCCTCTACATCAATATCCTTGCCCCTCCGATGAGTTGTGAGTAGTTTACCACAGACCTACGGGTCCATAGTTGTTAGCTAGATGGCTTCTTCTCTCTTTTTGGATCTCAATACAATGTTCTCCCCCTCTCTTGTGGAGATCTATTCGATGTAAACTCTTTTTGTGGTGTGTTTGTCGAGATCCGATGAATTATGGGTTTATGATCAAGTTTATCTATGAATAATATTTTAATCTTCTCTGAATTGTTTTATGTATGATTGAGTTATCTTTGCAAGTCTCTTCAAATTATCAGTTTGGTTTGGCCTACTAGATTGATCTTTCTTGCCATGGGAGAAGTGCTTAGCTTTGGGTTCAATCTTGCGGTGTCCTTACCCAGTGACAGAAAGGGTTGCAAGGCATGTATTGTATTGTTGCCATTGAGGATAACAATATGGGGTTTATATCATATTGCTTGAGTTTATCCCTCTACATCATGTCATCTTGCTTAATGTGTTACTCTGTTCTTATGAACTTAATACTCTAGATGCAGGCAGGAGTCGGTCGATGTGTGGAGTAATAGTAGTAGATGCAGGCAGGAGTCGGTCTACTTTTTATGGACGTGATGCCTATATACATGATCATGCCTAGATAATCTCATAACTATGCACTTTTCTATCAATTGCTCGACAGTAATTTGTTCACCCATCGTAATACTTATGCTACCTTGGGAGAAGCCACTAGTGAAACCTATGGCCTCCGGGTCTATCTCTTATCATATTTGCTTTCAATCTACCTTTATTTGCATCTTTACCTTTTTGCATATATATTATAAAATACCAAAAATATATTTATCTTATCTTACTATATTTATTAGATCTCACTTTCGCAAGTGGCCGTGAAGGGATTGACAACCCCTTTATTGCGTTGGTTGCGAGTTCTCAGTTTGTTTGTGTAGGTGCGTGGGACTTTTGAGGAGCCTCCTACTGGATTGATACCTTGGTTCTCAAAAACTGAGGGAAATACTTACGCTACTATTGCTGCATTACCCTCTCCTCTTCGAGGAAAACCAACACAAGCTCAAGACGTAGCAATATCATAGACAGTACCTTACGCTGCAGCTGAGACCAATGTGTAACAAGATTATTCCAGTCACCGTCGGATAAATGTAGCAGCGGAGACTTTACAGAAATTTCATTCAGAGGCTTGCCATCGAAGTGCGCTTGCCTCAGGTAGGAACGATACTTCATCAACGAGTGCTTGAAAAGTGCAACCAACCCTTGCTCGTCATCACAATCTAGTTTGCTCCTCGCCTATTTAAAAGAATGAAATCTTGTGTCTTCTGTCAGCAGAAACATATGCAGTAATGACCATGAATAACATTAGTACATTACTTATGTGTAAGTTGTAGAGGAAGACTGGAAATTGTTCTGTGTCTGCGGTATAATCTTTCCATGAAGGAAAGATGCACATAAAGTTCCTGACAACATCATAAGCTTCGTCTTCTAAACTGGGAAGAAATGGAACAGGGGTCCTATTTGCTGCAATTGGGGCTCTCTCGGTTCGAAAAGGATTTGGCAACTGGATTTGGTGTACTCTTTCTTTGGAATGGGGGCTTTGCGTCGACTGGTGGTGCTATGTCAACCGGCATAATCATCTTTGTTTCTTTGCGGTTGGGGTCTGCTGAGTTGGGGCATCGAAATGACCAGTGTAGTAGGGCTAGAGTCTGCTAGAGTTGGGGTATTTTGTGGGTCAGGTGATATTGCAACTAAACCTAATGGGCTATTTGATTTATCAGGTGCCACTACTGTCGGTGTCAAAACCGGCGGATCTCGGGTAGGGGGTCCCGAACTGTGCGTCTAGGCGGATGGTAACAGGAGACAAGGGACACGATGTTTTACCCGGTTGGGCCCTCTCGATGGAGGTAAAACCCTACTCCTACTTGATTAATATTGATGATATGGGTAGTACAAGAGTAGATCTACCACGAGATCAGAGAGGCTAAACCCTAGAAGCTATCCTATGGTATGATTGTTGTTCGTCCTACGGACTAAAACCCTCTGGTTTATATAGGCACCGAAGAGGGTTAGGGTTACACAGAGTCGGTTACAATGGTAGGAGATCTACATATCCGTATCGCCAAGCTTGCCTTCCACGCCAAGGAAAGTCCCATCCGGACACGGGATGAAGTCTTCAATCTTGTATCTTCATAGTCCGAGTCGGCCAAAGGCTATAGTTGCTATCCGGACACCCCTAATCGAGGACTCCTCGGTAGCCCTCGAACCAGGCTTCAATGACGCGAGTCCGGCGCGCATATTGTCTTGGCATTGCAAGGCGGGTTCCTCCTCCGAATATTTCATAGAAGATTTTGAACACAAGGATAGTGTCCGGCTCTGCAAAGTAAGTTCCACATGCCACCATAGAGAGAATAATATTTACACAAATTCAATCTGCTGACGTATTTCGTGGCGTGACATCACACCACGACCAAGACTTTATTCGAATCGTTTTTACTGTCCCACCTCAGCGCGTTTAGCGAGGTGGTTTCCTGGGCACGTCTTGTCAAAGCAGAGATCATGTCCCCTTATTCCGGGATTCTCATCAATACGGGCGTGGGTAATCCCAACCGCACCATTGATTACGGCGCTTGGGAGATAAGCAAGTTTTACCAGGCAGGTGGGGACGCATAGTTTTGTTCGTCCATATAAGGGGATAAGGATCCACTTTTTCACACACGCCTTCTTCCTCCTTTGCTCATCTATTTCCGCGCACTCGAGCTCCAGTGCCCAAGTCCGCACATCTCGCCTCAACCTTCCCCAGCCATGTCCGGAGGGGGAGGCAAGTGGATGGTCCCCTCCGTCACGGAGGGGCACATCAAAAAGCTGCGGAAGGCCGAATACCTGTCCAGCGACATCGCGCATCGGCTCCCTGACAAGGGGCAGCTCATCCCCACCCCCAGGCCCCATGAGAGGGTGGTGTTCCTCACCCACTTCCTCCGCGGACTAGGTTTTCCACTTCACCCATTTGCCCGGGGACTCATGTTCTACTACGGCCTGGATTTCCACGATCTGGCCCCGAATTTCATCCTCAACATCTCAGCGTTCATCGTCGTATGCGAGGCCTTCCTCTGCATCTAGCCCCACTTTGGCTTATGGTTGAAGACCTTCAATGTCAAGCCGAAGGTAGTGGGCGGCCGCCAAGCGGAGTGCGGAGGTGCCATGGTGGGCAGGATGCCCAATGTCTTATGGCTCGAGGGCTCCTTCGTAGAGACCATAAAGGGGTGGCAATCGGGGTGGTTCTACATCACCGAGCCGCGCGAGCCTAAATGGGAAGCGGCCCCCGAATTTCGATCTGGCTTCCCTACACTGCTCACCTCTTGGAAAGAGACGGGCTTGACATGGGGTAATTAAGAAGAGCTGACCGGACTTCGATCCTGCGTCCAAAGCCTGGTGAACAAGAAGCTCAAGCTTGTCAATGTAGTCCAGGTCATGCTCATCCGCCGGATCCTCCCGTGCCAACAACGGGCCTTCAGCTTGTGGGAGTTTGATCCGGCACATCACCAAACCTTGAGCAGCCTCTTCGACACTACGTACGAAGATGCCTGGAAGGTGCTGTTCAAGGGCGCCGAGGCTCCCGCATCCGCTACCGAAGATCGCGGATACAGCTCGCAGCGTCAAGCCAGCGAGGTAAGCAACTTTACCCTTTACGGGACTCTTGTTTTCCATAGTTTGAATCTATGTGGGATCTAAACTCCCCTACCTTTGACAGGCCTGGCAAAAGACGTCCGGGCAGGTTAACTGTCCGGCTCCTTTGCCAGAAGACCCAGCGGATGCCCGATTAACAGGGCTGCTGGTTCCGGCACCTCACGTGGTGCCGGAGAAGAAGGCCAAGAAGAAGGCCACGGGAACTCGAAGGAGTTCCCGGCGCCAGGTGTTGTCGGACTCATTGTCCGATGACTCGGCGAACTCCTCCAGCGAAGACGAGGAGGAGGAAAAGGCCTCTCCCGGTGAAGGAGAAAAGGAAGGCCGCCCCAACGGGGGAGGCCGAAGGGTCGAAGAAGGGAAGGACCCTCCCTCCGGACTACTCCACCAACGCCGACGACGGCGAAGAGGAGTGGCCACCGAGGACTAAGCCCCTGGCAACTTCGTAAGTGTTCGGATACCAGAATAGCTCATGGCATTTTGTTTGTCGCATAGAATCTCCTAACGCCGAATATAACCCTGCAGCCCGCCCAAGGACGGGCTCGACACTTCAACGAGCGGCTCCCTGGCTTCGTCGGATGTGAATAGCACTTCACTTCCGGCCATCTCCTCTCCTCGCACTGCGGATGATGCCGAGGTGGGGTCCCAAAAGGGGGCCATCCAGGAGGAGGAGATCCCGGAGGTGCCGCAAGGCAACCTCCCTGACTTCGGGCACAAGGGGGATCAAAACCCGAAGGGTTCTCAGTCCGGCCCTGGGCCATACTCCGCACCGGAACCTTGATGGTTCGGAGTCCGTGGCGCCCCGCCGTAAGAAGGGTGAGCTGCGACACCGTGACCTCCGCCCAACCAGAGGCACGGATAATTTCTTGGGCGCTTAGGCGCCTCCATCAACGAGGAGCACCGCCTTTGTTATGAGTGTGGTGATCCGAGAAGATTCGATCCGCCAAGAGCGGGCTGGTGAGGCATGTGCTTGACCTTCTAACAGGCTTTGAGGTATGTATTTAAGATATGTAAAAATATTAGCACATAGGCAGTAGCCCACGATGCTCGGTTTGGTGTTGGAAAGAATAGTCGAGGCGAGGATCTAAAAGATGTACGTGAGTCTAACATAAGTATGTTAATATGGGAAATGCAGGCTGCTGCTGCTTGACCTCTGTCGCCTTGTTGCGGAGGTCAATGCATTGAAGCAGAGCCTCGAGCGGTCCGAGAATGAGCTTGGCCTTGCCAAAAAGCAGCTCGAGGACAAGGAAGGTAAGTAATACCTTATGGAAGTATGTAAAAGATGTGGTTGCAAAAAATAACAGGAATAACGTGAGAATTGCAGGGGCCACAAACGAGG
This sequence comes from Aegilops speltoides, assembly GCA_021437245.1. Classification (NCBI taxonomy): domain Eukaryota; kingdom Viridiplantae; phylum Streptophyta; class Magnoliopsida; order Poales; family Poaceae; genus Aegilops; species Aegilops speltoides. The sequence goes on along the minus strand of CM038144.1, from coordinate 39,476,309 downwards.
TGGTGACTCTGAAGGAAGCGGTGTCCAAGGCCGAAAGCAATGCGGCCGCGGAGCGCACCGAGCGAGAGAAGCAGGAGGCGCGGGTAGCGGAGGTGCGGCAAGAGCTCCAGGCTCTCGTGGAAAAACACGAGAGTTTGGAGCGTGACTCAAAGACTCGAGAGTCCGAGCTCGCCTCGGCTCTTGAGAGCGTCAAAGCCGCTAAGGCCGAAGCCCAAAAAGCCCTCCAGGAAATTGAGGCGATGAAGAAGATAGCGGCGGGTAAGGCATTCTTCATGCAAAGCAAGCACGTGAAAGTGAATTACTTGTTACTTACCCGAATCCGGAGCTCTCCAGGAGCATTCGTAGATCTGCCCCGCAGTGTGTCCGACGCTGCCACATTCTACCGGGCCGAGGAGGGGAGCTCGACGGAGAAGGTGTTACGGTCTCGATATCTTTGAGGCGGACACCGATGCCCTTGAGCGACCAGTGAAGCGGTGGTCGAGCTCCATAAGGTGGCGAGCAGGCCATGAAGGGCCTCATAGTTTGGTGTGGCCTAAGGAAGCCATGCACAGGAGCTACTTCGGGCTGGTGAGGCGGTGGTGGGCCTTTGTCCATGGATTGAAGTCTTCAAGCACTCCGTCATGTCGAAGGTGCCGTAGGGCCCTTGACCATGCTAAAATGCACTGGGCAAGATGGATGAGAAGCTTGTGACGGACGCTCCACCGCCGGGCAGGGAGTATTGCAAGCCCGAGATGTATTATGCGGGCGTCCTGAAGGGTGCCCACCTTATAGCGGGTGAATGCTCCAAAGATGTAATTTTTGAGTAAACTCGCATTTGTTATCCTGTACGCTTGAAAACTTGTTCATATGCGCTAAGCAACGTTGTGAATTTAAAATATTACCTTCTGTGCGGCTGTTTATTAAATTTGAGAGATGGCGAGTCGTCGGATTCTGCTCCCATGCCACGAGTGCTGGGGTGTTCGGGATAAACTTGAGCGCTCTTTTTCCCATTCTTGGGTCCTTCGAGGGAGGCGCTCAACGCAACGAACAAGGCAACCGGACTATAATGCTTGAATACTCTCACTTAGCCATAGAATTCTATAATTTTAAATTTCGGCGAAGCCCCTAGTATTCGGAAGACCGAGTTCGGGGCGCTATCCATGCCTGGGCCGGACAAAGCCGACTCCTCGCTCTAAGCGGCATAAGTCTTTAGGGACTCGAAAAACCTCTCGAACAGCGACCGACTCTCGCCCTATCATGACGGTCATTTTTAGCTTTCTCCACTGAGGTGCTTAACCCAGCTCAACCGGGGCACAGTCGCAGTGGTTCTCCTAGCGCTACCTTAGCCGATGTAACGGACCGTAAGGTTCCAAAACATGGGAGCCGGGCAAACCCAACTATTGACCCAAGACATGATTCGGAGCCGATGCATATAATGCTATAATTTCGGGGTGCCGCACTTGTGAAAGTGTTTGGACTTATCACACCATATTTTGGGGTACTTAAGCCCCTGGTGTATTTGGCCGTACCAAAGCGTACGGATGCAACATGTCATAAGTGAACATGTATAGATAAAAAAAGGAATGCAATAGTAGGCAAAAGCTATGCATTGTTTATTCAAAAAAGCTGCGGTAAAAGCAGAACGATACAAATAGTGCGATAAGCAAGGGTCATGACTATTTGACATGTCCCCCTCCAGGAGCAAGCTGCGGGATGATATGTAAAACAAGTATACTGCTCGTTATAGAGACCACCTGGACACTCGGCGTAGCTTTACGCTTCCTGGCTGTTGCATCGTGTGTTGGCGATTCTCTTCACGGACGGGGCTTCTTGAGAAAGGAGTCCCGAAAGTAAGACAAAAGGAAGAATGACACAATTGGGAGCCCACAGTGCGGTTGAGCCACATTACGGGCTGTCGTGGTCGTGCCCTCCCCTATGCCCATGGTATATCCAGGGCGTAATTATGTACGCGTAGTACTGGTTTCGCAATTTCGCGAGGGCTGGGGTTGGGGCCGCATTGCTACGCGTGATCGAAACGTGCCAGGCGGTCCTGTTGTTGGTTACTCCAGGCGCGCTTGATGGTGTCCGGACGTTTAATAGCCGGACTCGAGAATTGCCTTAAGAGGTGCTTTGTACTTTTGCCGCGAGGGCCGTCGTATGCTCCTTCGTTCGGAGAGAGCGTTCGGTGTTTCGTTGACCGTAATGACTCCTCGAGGGCCTGGCATCTTGAGCTTGAGGTATGCGTAGTGCGGCACCGCATTGAACTTTACCGTGCGGTTCGTCCGAAGCGATCGCGTGATAGCCGCGCTAAACGAGACTCTTGTCGAAGATTAATTCCTCGCCGGAAGTTATCCGGTGATCCAAGACCACTTCAAGTATAAGCGAGCTGTATATAGTTGGCCTCTACACCTGGTATGACGCCTTTGAAGGTCGTCTTTGTGGGTTTAATCCTTGAGGGGTCTATGCCCATCTTGCGCACTGTATCCTGATAAAGCAGGTTCAGGCTGCTACCACCGCCATCAGGACTCTAGTGAGGTGAAATCCGTCAACGATTGGGTCTAGAACCAATGCGACGAATCCGCCATGGCGGATACTAGTGGGGTGGTCCCTTCGATCAAAACTGATCGGGCAGGAGGACCAGGATTGAACTTTGGGGCGACTGGCTCCATCGCATATATGTCCCTTAATGCACGCTTCCGCTCCCTTTTGGGTATGTGGGTTGCGTATATCATGTTCACCGTCCACACTTGTGGGGGGAAGCCCTTCTGTCCTCTATTGTTCGGCGGCTGGGGCTCCTCCGCGTCGCTATGCAGCCCCTTGTCATTGTTTTCGGCATTTAACTTGCCTGCCTGCTTGAACACCCAACAATCCCTGTTGGTGTGATTGGCTGGTTTTAGCGAGTGTGCCGTGTATCGACCTGAGCGATCGAGTATTCGGTCCAAATTGGGACGGGCCCCAGTATTTCTTTTGAATGGCTTTTTCGTGACCGGGTTTAGAGCCTCTGAATCCGGCATTGGCTCTTGTATCTTGACATTATCGCCGTGTCTGGCGCTTCGCTTGTTGCGACGCGACCTGCCATTGCTGTCCTTAGTATCCGAATTACCAGGGCTCTAGGTCATGTTGTTACTACGAGCTAGCCAGCTGTCCTCTCCCGCGCAAAAGCGGGTCATGAGTGTTGTGAGGGCTGCCATGGATTTCGGCTTTTCCTGTCCTATGTGCCGGGCAAGCCACTCGTCGCGGATGTTATTTTTGAAGGCTGCAAGGGTCTCTGCATGCGGACAGTCGACGATTTGATTTTTTTGGTTAGGAACCGTGTCCAGAATTGTCTGGCCGATTGCTCTGGCTGCTGAATTATGTGGCTTAGGTCATCGACGTCTGGTGGTCGCACGTAAGTGCCCTGGAAATTGTCGAGGAATGCGGCTTCCAGGTCTTCCCAACAACCAATTGACTCTGCTGGCAAGCTATTAAGCCAATGCCGAGCTGGTCCTTTAAGCTTGAGTGGGAGGTATTTGATGGCGTGTAGATCATCACTGCGGGCCATGTGGATATGAAGGAGGTAGTCCTCGATCCATACCGCAGGATCTGTTGTGCCATCATATGATTCGATGTTTACGGGTTTGAAACCCTCAGGGATTTGATGATCCATCACTTGATCTGTGAAGCATAGTGGCTCAAATGGGCTTTGTCTACTGTGTTCGGCCCGGCCGGAATTGCCATGTCCGGCGTGACGGTTATCATCACGTATCATGGGGCGCCCACGCGATCCGTAGATTGATCTTGTTTGCTTTGTCTTGTCCTCCAATATATCCCGCAGGTCTGGTGCATTTCCCCGCGCCTTGGTATTTTTTGAGCGGCGCTGGGGTGCGGCTTGAGTGAAGGGCCGAGAGGCCTCTCTGTCGCGGCCACGAGGTGGCCGGTCGGCCGTATCATGCGCTGGTGATGTAGGTTTAGGTGCTTCCTCCTCTAATCGGGGTAGCAGCCTGTGTTTTGGGTAGCTCTTGGAGGGGCGTTCGAGTTCATACTCTTTGGCCGCGAGGACTTTGGTCCATCTGTCAGCTAGCAGGTCTTCGTCAGCTCTAAGCTGTTGCTGCTTTTTCTTGAGGCTGCTTGCCGTGGCCATAAGCCTGCGTTTGAAACGCTCTTGTTCGACGGGATCCTCAGGCACGACAAATTTGTCGTCGTCGAGGCTTGCCTCGTCTTCGGAGGGAGGCATGTAATTATCGTCCTCTACCTCTCTATTTGCCGCTCTCTCATGAGGGCTGGCTTCTCCATCCTCCTGCACTGAATCCTGCTGGAGGGGGTTGTCTTCGGCACTGTCCGGGGTGTTATTATCTCCTATGCCGGAATCACCGTTTTTGCTATGGCGGGATTTAGAGCGGCGCCGCTGACGTCGGCGCTTAGGCTGTTTCTTGGAGGGGTCATCCTCCGTTGTTCCATCGCAATTCCCATCTTTTGGGATGTCCACCATGTAAATGTCATATGATGAGGTGGCCTTCCGATTGCCTGTGGCGCTGGTTCTTGGTCGTCTCTGCATCGTCGTCCATACCGTCGATGTCTTGGTCAAGTCGAGCATGTCGGTTAAATCATCGACAGTGGCTACTAAGTGGGTGGTGGGTGGGCTTTGAATTTCTTCGTCGTCCGCATCCCAACCTTCCTGACCATAATCCGGCCATGGCTCTCCTGATAAAGAGAGAGATTTTAGTGAATTCAGGATGTTGCCAAAGGGCGAGTGCTAAAAGATGTCCGCGGCAGTGAACTCCATGATCGGCGCCCAATCAGATTCGATTGGCAAGGGCGCGGAAGGTTCGGAGTCCGGAGAGGAGTCCGGCACCTTAGAGTCACGAGCTTCGCAAAGGACAGGGTTGGTGTTCGGCTCAATCGCCATAGAGATAGCAGCCCCCGAGGCGGTGTCCAGCCGCCCATCCTCGATCGGGCGCTTGATCGGCTCCGAGCTAAGTGCTGAGCGAACACTGGTGTGGCCTCGTGGCCTTTGTCTGGCGCGAGCTAGATCATGCCCATCGTGATGGTCTGTGGCGCTTCGGCGGGGCTCGAACCCGTCGAAGATCAAGTCTCCACGGACGTTGGTTGTGTAGTTCAAACTTCCAAATCGACGATGGCTGGGGCGTAGCTTTCAATCTGCTCCGGATGGCTGCGAATTAGCCCTTGATGCAAAGCCACGAATCTGAAGATCTGTCCGGGAGAAAAGTCTCACACTGGACCGCATCGTTGTTGATGATCGGAGGAGCCATCGGGCCTAAAGATGGCGACACGGAGGAACTCTCAATGAAAGCACCAATGTCGTGTCAAAACCGGCGGATCTCGGTAGGGGTCCCGAGCTGTGAGTCTAGGCGGATGGTAACAGGAGACAAGGGACACGATGTTTTTACCCAGGTTCGGGCCCTCTCGATGGAGGTAAAACCCTACTCCTGCTTGATTAATATTGATGATATGGGTATTACAAGAGTAGATCTACCACGAGATCAAAGAGGCTAAACCCTAGAAGCTAGCCTATGGTATGATTGTTGTTCATCCTACGGACTAAAATCCTCCGGTTTATATAGGCACCAAAGAGGGTTAGGGTTACACAGAGTCGGTTACAATGGTAGGAGATCTACATATCCGTATCGCCAAGCTTGCCTTCCACGCCAAGGAAAGTCCCATCCGGACACGGGACGAAGTCTTCAATCTTGTATCTTCATAGTCCAGGAGTCCGGCCAAAGGCTATAGTTCGGCTATCCGGACACCCCCTAATCCAGGACTCCCTCAACTACCTTTTCCAAATACTTTGCTTGTGCTCCTCCACGATCAGCAATCACCCTCTTCCTTTTGAACGTCTGATACACAAAAGCATCATTTGAATGGATAAATATGGTTTGATGACATATGGAATATGTACTGAAAATGGATAGGCAGGGCGTATTCACATACACGATGTGTAAACTAAGCTAATGGCAGTTCAACAAAGTAGAAGCAATGCAAAGCATCAGTTGCAAGATATGTGCGAGCAATGTAACCTTGGAAAGTTAGAGCAAGTACCTTGATGGGTGAATAAGATAGGGCATATTCCTTTGACTCCTCCACTAGGGAGCTACATTGACTTAGGTCTCCCTCTAGCTCAGAATCACTGTTAGGATCATATTCTGAGCATGAATCTGTAGGTGGAGAGCGTTTGTACTGCATTGCATCTAGACTTGATTTCAGTCCCTTAATGCCAAGTTTGACAGCCATGGCATTGTTCTGCTTTATTCTTTTCATGCGCGCAAGCTCATAATCATTATGATGCTGTTCAGAATCTGAGATTCATGAAAACATAAAAAGTAGTCAGATTGTCTATGGAATGCATTGCGGATTCAACTCGGAGAGTGTCTCCCTAAACCCCTGCATATGCAAAGTTCACCTCCCCAACCGTGCTAACTAGACCACACAAAGAAATACAAACCCCTTATGTCTCTATAACAGGCAGTCACACATTTCAAAACTGAAGTAGGAACATTAGAATCATATGAAATTCGTATTTGAACAAATAAAGTAAGCAATTATGAGTGGCGTAATGTTTAGCTTCAAGGGTGGAGTGTTGGTAGTGCGACACAAAGCAAGTAGGAAGATTGTATTCCATGTAAAAGATCGAAACCTATGTAAAAGCTGGAGATGACACTTTCTTTCTATACAATGCAGTGTTCGTTACCCACACATGATGGAAGAGATCACATAGAGAAATACTATTCACTCATGTCTACAGTTCCAGTATTTAGAAACAGGGTGGTCCACCCTAAAATAATATTGACAACAAATATGACAAGGCAAGCATAGATGTAGTGAATCAATCATTTACTTGTGAGCTTATTAGGACAAGTATGCAGAATTGTAACTATAGTAAGAGACCATCCAAAATCTGAATGAAGAAGTTTGTCTAACACTTATTGTTTGCAACTAATCGACGTGAATAATTGGATATTATATTGAATGAGTAAGAAAGACAAGTAAAATTGTCAACAAACCTGGCTTGCAGTAGTAATCTGGGTCAATGTCACTTCGACCAACAATCCAAAATGACTAGTTTCTGTTCCGAGGGCCGGAATTTTGAAACCCTGTGAACTTTAGAGGTATTAAAGATTACCGAAATACATCTGAACCATTAAGTGTAGGTAGCACTGAGCACACAACAAACCCTAATGACAGTCCTGCCTAATGACTAATGAATCAATTAGAAAATGGGTGATGAGGAGTGGCTGCTGAGTGTTGAGGACATATCTCAAGATAAATCGGGTTGGCTTGGTGGGTGCTACACACCTAAGCCCTGAACGGACTGGGAAGGTAGGCACGACGGCATGCCCGAGTAGCGGTGACGCTGTTGGGCGAGCGTCTTCTGGCCTCCTGTTAGTCCGGTGTCTCCTCCTAGAGTCATGCCGTCCGGGGACGGCAAGTCGCCAACAGGCGGCGGTGAGGCAGTAGAGATCGGAGCCGCAAGCAGAGCAGGGGAATCGGGGCCTGGGATGACCCAAAATCCCAGGGTGGGCCGGCCCACTATGGGCACCCTGTAGAGATACACACCCGAGCGGCGAACATGCATTTTTGAAACTAATTTAGGAACATTTAGCTGACCAATTAAACAACTCTGTTTTAATAATATCAGATTCATATTTGAACATCTAAGCTTGTTTAGCTTGATGGGTGGAGCAGTGTTATTATGACACGAAGCACGTATTCTGATCGTATAGTGATCATAAAAGGGGGAACTCTAAGCATATTTTTTTAGAAAAAGAGGGTTTCCCCTCCGATTTCTATTAATGAAACCACCACGGAACCAACATGATCAATTAAACCCTAAGCATGATCAATTAAACCGTATTATGGCTGTGCCATGGCAGATTTGAAGCTGCAAACCGGAGAAATGATATTTAGCATCCATTGTTTGCTTCGAACTAAGAACTAAATTCTAAGAGCTGAAAAGAAAGTAGAGTAACCAAGTTAAGATCTATTTTCTGGTTGAGCTCAAAAAGTTGAGGAGATATGAAGTACCACCTCTCTTGCGGCGCCGTGTAGGCATCGGGGGTGAGATGGCTGTTAGTGGCGTTGAAGCAGATCTGCGATGGTAGACGGATGCATCGGGGGATAAGTCCCGTTGCGGTGGAAGAGAAGGTCGTGTGAGCGGCCCCGACAAAGAGGACGACGACGCCGATGAAGCGAGAGGATGCGATGCAGGGCTATTGGTCCGTCACCATGGATGAGAAACGTCCATCTCTAGCAGTGGACGACGCGGTCTTGGTAGGCGCTCCGGCATGGTGGAGGACGGTGGCGATGGATGTGGTGGAGGACGGCAGCGATGAATGGGGTGGCGGACGGAGGCTGGTGTGGGGATGGGGTGTTCTAGCACGGATGGTGTATGAATGGGAAAATGGAGGGAGAGGTACAGGGAACCATGTTTTGGACGTGCCTGTCTGAAATATGGGAAAGTTACGAACTTAGCCCCCGTTTAAAATTTGGTCGTCTCGTCGGTTGGGGATAGGACGGTAATCTCGCATCTCGCCAATATTTGCCCAGGCGATTTGGCGAGGAGAGGTGGTTGGCACCCATGGTTAGCGCCCATGGTGTATGAGCAGGGCTGTGGTAGAGGCGGTTGTGTCACGTCTGAGTGAAGTTACAAACCTGCCCCTATTGGAAATATTTGCCTACATCGATTTCGGCCGAGTGGAGTTTGTTTTGCCGCCCACCGTGTATGAATGGGGAATGGAGGGAGAAACAGAGGTCTTTCGGACGAGCTTGAATCAAATGTGTTTTGCCGCCCATGTTTGACGCCCACCGTGTCGGAATGGGCTCAGAGGCGGTCGTGTCACGTCTAATTGAAGTTACTAACCTGCCCCTATTTAGTGCAGCGAAAATCGGGCCGATGGATTGTCCGTGTAATGCGTAGACAGTAATTTCCATCTCCCGAACACTTGGCTTTGGGCAGCCGACGTGGGAGTGGACATTTGCTGCTTCTTTCGAATTTTGGGACAATAAGCATCCACGTTTAACCTGGCAACTAAATTCGAATCCATTTTGTATTCCTATATGAATCTTTATAAATCATTCTATGTGTTTTTATATATCTTCAAAAGGATGACAAAGATGTATTCCACTATCATATATGAATATGGTTTACAAATGCTGATACTCAAATTCAGAAACTAGAATCCAGTTTAAGGTGAATTCGAATATTTGGAACACTTCATGTCCAACTCAAATGTCACACGCAGCATAATGTGTACTCCCATTTAGATATGTACACAAGCGATGTATCAAGATTCAAATACCGAATCAATCAACCAAGAATGTACATAACTAACAGACATATAAACACTTATAGAGTATATGGATCAATAATATCAACTAACATACATAAGCCAGGCCCCTGTACTTTTTTTTGGCTACAACAACATCCTTTTTTTAGCCAGCATCTTGGCCCTTTCCGATGCGTGCCACTTGTGGTCCATCTATATTACTACTATTGCTGAATGCACATTCAACCCGATTGGCATATTTGTAGGTCTGGCACAGCAATCCAACAAAAATGTCTCCGGGTCTTATCAACTAATACAGACTTGTGCTCAAATAAAATTACAAACCAAAAAACAAAAAAACCAATTATTACATGATCTCTAAAACAAATGGTTTGATTTATTACATGAACAGACAACACAAAGGTTATTCAACTATGGAAAGAACATTTCACCTATGATTTACCAAGTAGGAATTTAATTTCCTTTTTTCGTTCAGGACCTTAACAATCTGGTCAGTCTCAGCTTGCTTTGTTTTGAAATCCACCAAATATTTAATGGTTGTCTTGAGTACTGCTTGTGATTGTGCTGTTTGCTTCCTCAACATGTCAACTTCATCTCTAAGTGCGATGAATCTCTTTCTACCACTAGTTTAGCCTCTAGAGCATCGACAATTGGCAATTCATAATGCACGATTGGGCGGTGCCCTTGATGTGGGATGATGCAACGTCCATGGGGACCTCGCTCTTTGATCTTGGGCTAACTTTGTTTTGCCATTAAAGTTCGATTGGATTCGAAAAGTTGAAGTTAGCAAAACATCTCAAGCGGGAGTTATAACGACAAACCAGTTAAACAAACAAGGAATTAAAGAGTTTCAATTGGATGCTGAAAAGTAGTTATTAACATCATTGTAACCCGCATTGTTGCAGCTGAGAAAGCGATTAAACAAACAAGTAGATATTTAAGTTAAGGTAAGCAGGTAATCCTTAACGATAAGTATCAAACACATAGATAGGCGCGATCTACAATATGATTAACAGGATGTGTCATTATGTAATCAGTAGCAAACTAAATTAAGCCAAGTGACGTAATTGAACAATTTTGCAATAAGTGGCAAACTAAAATTCGAGAAGCGGTGGCTGAATTTACGCTAGTTCTTTATGCAGGCACCTTTGCAACTTCTTTTTTCGCTTACAAGGTTGTACAAAGGAGTCCATGGCATCAATTGCTTGGATACGCAGTCCCAATACTTCTTTCTTCCCACACTGCATGGGTAAGTTGAATGGTTAATCTGGTAAGATGGTGCGTCCTTGATATGTTATATGAGGACGTGTAGTCAGACTAGTTGTAGCCAAACCCCTTATTGCTGGCTTTTCTTGTATATTTCATGCGATTACTTTTGGCATATCGAGATCTAAGCAATCTACAATAGGATGAAAAAATGGCATCGTTCACATTATTGGCGAACTCGGTTCATAGAAACAAGCAATTCAACCATTCGTGGGTAAATCAAAAGCGCCCTTTGGAATATTTTCACTATCAAATCATACACGCAAAAAGGGGCAACGCCACCATAGGGGCTGGTATGGGTGGCCGCCTCAGGTGGCTGGAAAGTGTGCACCTAGTTTGAGTCGTCCAGATTGGCCCATGTTAGTTTTGTTCGTCCCAACGTACGAGCAGACAATGTAAAAAATGAAGAAAAATGTTTTAATTTGGATGGGCCAATAACATAAGTGCAAGGCAGGCCCTATAGCAGGCTCGCGGCCCAAACGAGCGCCTCCCATATCTTTGAACAGCAGGAAAAATCTCAATTCATTCGCTCCAGCCTCCAGTCTGGTTCGCTCCTAACCTAGCCGCTGCTGGATAGACCTACACAGCACTTCCTCGCGCCCTCGTTGGAGGGCGGTCGCCGGGCTTTAAGCGAACGGAAGGGCAAGAAGATGAAGATCCAACCCTGGGTGTAGCCTGCGTGGGAGGCAGCGGCGACAGCACGGGCATGGCATCGAGCTTGGCGCAAATGGACAGTCGCAGCTTGCAAGAGTTGCAAGCGCAACGAGCAGGTACATCACATCCTGATTATATCTAATTCAACTCTTCAATTTCTGGCCAATAGTTAAACCTGACGGTGTTGTAAAACTGCTTGTATGTAGGGAATCTATGAGAAAATGAAACCAATTTCTACTTATTTTATAACTCCCCCAATCAATACTAAACTGACTGAATCTGATGTATCTAATCAAGTTTCCGGTGCAAACATACAAGCTCATGTTGTTCTTGAGCCAAAAGTGTCTAATGAACAGACTGCTAATGAAGGATTTTATGCAAACATTTTACATGCTCCTAGTGATGAACATATAGTGTCTAATGAGGTATCTAATGCAAGCATTTTGCAAGCTCATTGAAGGATTTAGTGTCTAATGATGATCTACTATGTTGAGAGAGACAGAGATTTGCAGGCAGTGATGACAAGCAAATTATAGTGCATTTTCATAGCTTGAGGAAACATCGAGGCCATCTACCAGAAAGTACCCGTATCATGACAACATAGCATAAATACTTTTCTAATCTGTTGTTTGAAACTATTGGCATACTTGTGCAGGATAGATATATTGATATGCGGTTATGACTTTGGTTATATGTGCAATTACACTTCGATATTTTCAGCGGAGAATGAATAATTCAAGCAGGTGCATGACCATGTTTGTAGTCCTTGTACACCATGTTGCATTTTGTGTTTTTGGTGCTTGCATCATTTAGTGTTTATAATCTAAACTACTTTGGATCATTAGCTGGTTTTCAGAGTGCATGTAGCTTCACATTTCTCAAGTTATGTTGATTTCCGGAGTGCAAGTGCCTTTGTATTTTTTAAGTTAAATGTCCGCCCCTGGTAACTTGAATTCGTGGATCAGCGACTACACACAAATCATACACGAATTCCAGTACGAATTAAATGAAATGCAGGGACTTACGCTATCTTGTTGTACAGGCTCACTGCAGCTCTGCTTGCGCTTGAGATGTTCCATGTACAAGTCCATGTTACCACTTGCTTGGATGTGCAGGTCTTGTGCTCCTTGCACCCCCCCTTTGCATTTTTGACACGACGAATGGTTGATCAAATAAGAGGAATCTACCTTGATGTTGTACCGGAGGACAGATACTTACAAGGTTATACGGGTGTGCAGGATGTGTACCAGATCCCGTAGCGCTGTCATGCTTCGCTAAAAAATGGATTTGCTTATTTCGGATGATATCTCCAGAAGAAATAAGAGTTAAAGTCAGAGTTGCATAGGCGTGTAAGCTAAGAGAGTAGTGAAAGGATATCCAAACATCGTCATAACAGTGCACAAGGGAGTGATGTGTGGATACCTAGTTCGGGTCGGCGTTCGGGCATGCTCGCCTAGCTAGAGTGCGGGTCACTTCAGAGCTGTTGGGTGATGCGCTGGCGTTGGCTGGCCGCGCACGGATGCAGATCTTGAGTGGTAGCGGGGCGCTACGATGCGGTGGACGTGATCGTTGGTGAAGCCCCAACGGCCTCGGGGGCGGAGGTGCGACGATGTGCTCGGTGAAGTAGCCCCGGTGAGCTGGGAGACGGCATTGGTGAAGCGCACCTGATGAGGTGGAACTCGGTGTCTGTGAGGCACATCGATTGCGGCCGACGTTGTCGGTGGACCACCCGGTGCGGTGGACGAGGGCGTAGATGAGGTAGCTCCGGTGCGGTGGTGAAGCGCGACCGTCGTCTTCGTCGTCGTCGTCCGGCACAGAGGTGGGGAACGGCGGGGAAAGAGACGAGACGAGGGGCAATTCGAGGGATGGCGGCGAATTAGGGATTTCAGCAATCTTGGCGCGGAAGGGGACGGTGGAGAAGAGAGATTTTGCAGGGCTGAAATTGGGGCCGCCAGATATTTCAATCCGAAACATGGAATCGCGAACTTATATTGTCGTCGTCCTTTTTTGGGGGGAGGGGGTGGGTGGCTGGGTGCTACGCGTCCGTCCGAGACAAGCGACCACCCCGACAGGACTATGCTTCGGTGCCTTAAGGCACCTGCCTTTGTGTCCATGACATGCGGGCCCAATAGGTGGCTGGCCCACATGTCAATCACCCAAGGGCAATTGCCTTTAAGGCACCGAAGTAGCGTCCACCCCGACACGACCCTGGTCTGCCTGGTGCGCCTACATTTGAGAATGCAAACGAATCTTCTTTAATTTGCAAACGAATCTGTATGTATTACCATGCCCGTGTTTTCCTTGCAATAATTAGTCATTCGAAACGAGATACTCCATCCGTTCACTTTTGTAAGTCGTTTCAGACAACTTAAAATGAACTGTTTTGCACATTGTCTGAAATATCTTCAAGGTCTTATAAAAGTGAACAGAGGGAGTACTATAATTAATTAATGAGGAGTTATTTGAAAAAAATCAAAACAGTACCCACGCTAACGTGGATTAGAGTGTGTCACATAATTAGTTATTTGAATTAGAGTGTGTGTCACATAGTTAGTTATTTGAATTAGAGTGTGTGTCACGTAGCGATCTCCAATTCTAACGTGGATTTCGCATTTCACTGTATCCATGCTACTTTTTTAATACAAATTCATATGTATATGATGAACACCATGGTAGTGAGAAAACTTTTGGATGGATTCAAACATATGACCTACAAAATAGCACAACAAATTGAGTCAATGTCAACTTTTCGAAACTTAGTATGGCACGAATTCGAAATAATTACCCGTATGCCTGGTCCTCGGTTCAAATCTTACAATGTACACCGAATTGAAACATCGATATTAAGTCTCGTACTATGTACATTCAAATGTTGTTTTAGCCCCCCCGCACAAACGCTACATACTTCCTGTATCGGTCAATCTTCCTCTCCTAACCACCTTAGGAAGCTATCGGTTTCCAACACACGTTCATTCTTTATCTCCATGTTTCGATCTCTAAGTCTCTCAACTACACAACCCCTTTTTCCACTCATGTTACCAAATGTATTTACCTCACACACCCGCCATTGCACCCCATGCCGAGCTCTCTCTCTCCACCCTCTCCCTCTCACCCTCTCGCACTAAATACGTGCATTGCCTATCTAGCCCCCCAACCTCTCGTGCGCATGCACGCACGTTGTATATCTAGGTCACTCCCTCGAGACTGTCTCACTCTTTCTTCCACACGGCGGGCCACACTCGCTCAATCTCGCTCTCTTTATGTAAGTCTCGTTTAACCTTGTTTTCTTTCACACACAAATGATATATCTCCCTGCTCGGGCCTCGATCGACACACCCAATACTCTCTCACGCAGATTGTCTATCTAGGTCAGTCCATCCAAGCCGCCGCCACTCTTTCGACCTCATGGTGGGCCACGCTCACTCAATCTCTCTCTCTCCATCTATCTATCTATCTATCTATCTATCTATCTATCTATCTATCTATCTCTCTCTCTCTCTCTCTCTCTCTCTCTTCGTATGTCTCGATTGACCTCGCTCTTTCTCGGACAAAAACGATATATCACCATGTTTGAGCCCAATTCGACCTATTCACTGTATACTCTCTCACGCACATCTTCTATCTAGGTCACTCTCTCCAACCCGTCTCACTCTTTCGATCGCACGGCGACCCTATGTGATCGGTTGACCTTGCTTCCTCCCACACACAAAATATATCTACACGTCTGTGACTGGATCATCTCTCAAGCTCTATCTTACAGCCCTCACCCTTGCCAAAAGCTCAATCGGACAATATCTCTCCGGAGCATATATATTTGTTCAATGAATGTCGGACCACACTCACTTTGTCTCTCTATCTATATGTCTCTCGATTGACCTCGCTTTCTCACACCATATCTTCCACGCGCTGAAGCTACTACCTCTCCATCCCTCGCAAAGCCGAAGCTATTTACATTGCGAGGGGCACTCCAACCTTGGATTAATTTGTGTAGGCATTTATTTCGGTCGGTTTAGATTATATTTTTGTAGCATTCGGCCCACAACTACTCCAAACACCGTTGCAACCCATGCAAACCCCTAGTTGATTTCCCTCTGGCTCGATCATCGCTCTCTCGCACGTCCTTTCTCACCTTCAACGTCGCGCCATGGTATTATTGAAAAAACTATGTTGTTCTTTTTAATTATTATAAATAAGCTACAAAACTACACACCGATAGTCCACTTGGAATGGAACAAATTTCGACCCACAAATTAAAGTGCTACAAACTACACACCGAGGGACCCACATGTCATGAAACAAATTTGGACCCATATACAAATTAAAAAATAAAGGACGAGGATCGAACATGCGACCGGGCCTTCAAGCCGCACGTCAATAGGCAACATACGTAGAATAGCAATGTTTGTTGTACCCCTTTGTTCACATAATGTTTTTATATTTTACCACAGCCTAATTAATGGATAACATGTAATATTATTTTTAGTACTATTCACCTTCACTTAATGGTGGGTTCCATGTGTGCTCTCTCTCTCTCTCCTCCACTTCTGCGTTTAGACGCACGGGCAAATAGGAAGAACTCATGGGCGATGTTGTTGTTGACCATATCTGAACGCGTTCACAAGTCACGGCACTAGTTTCACATACTAGCAGCACTAGTCAGTGTGTACGTGCAATGTACGTTAATTTGGAAGTATATTAAGTGTATGCGGATATTAACTACTAGCATATTATTTGTGTGTTGTCATGTGATTAGCACTATTTTTGGCATAAAATTAACTGCACGCTAAACGTGTTAAGCGCTTGACATTAAAGCAGTCTAGGTCGTTGGATAACAAGGATTACATGTGGCTTGATGACGTTTTATATTTAATTTGATACGGCACTAGCAGAACATTCAATCGATCAAACCATACATTTCGTTCAGTCTGACATCGACTTTAAATTATACGACGATCGATATAAAATAAACGGAAATGATAAACGTTTGGATTTTAAGCATGGCAATCCGAACGTTTTTCATGGCAAATTTAGATTACGCGGCGGCGGCGGCGGGGGCATCTCGCGGTGGGAAGCGGCTCCTCTGCCGTGCTCTGTGTGTCGTCGGGCCACTGACCGACGGCGACGGCGGCATCTTGCACCGCTGTTGGCGTACTCCTGGACATTGTCCTAGCTTCAAGGAAGGCCAAAATGTTCTGGACTTCGGAGCGAGTCAACTGGCGGGAGGAGGCGACTGGCATTGGTGCAAGGAAGCGGTCGACGGCGGCCATCCATGCCGCTGAGGGGGGCACTGGCACCCGCGCGGGAACAAGCGCTGTCAACGGTGCGGCGGAGACATTTGTGTGCACGGCACCGCTGCAGGCGCACATATCGATCTGCGTCAGCGCATGCGTTGGCGTGTGCACCGAGGCACCGGCTGCAGGCGTGCTGGCGTCGGTGCGCAGCAGCGCATGCACTGGCAGGTGCACGGGCGCCTGAAAGTCGGCGGGGACCTCGTGGAACCATGTGGCATCAAGCTCGGCAACAATGTGCGGCTCCCGGCCCATCAATGCCACGGGGATGGGCGCTGGCACAGTCAAGGCGAGGGGAGCCGGAACGGGAGCGGGGATAGGTGCGGCGTCTTCCCGCAAGGCCAGTTCAAGCTCGTCCCAAAGTGCCTTATGTTCTTGAGACTCCGGCTGGGTGTCTTCCTCATGAAACTGGAACACTAAGGGCAGACCATCGTGATGCGGCATGGCGTACGTTTAGGTCAGGCTAGTTGGAGGTAGACAACAGCAGAATCGGAGAGGAAGAGAGAGGATTGTAGCGATATCGGGTAGTGCGGGGTTGATTTTAAACTGCGGCACCGACGACATTAAAAGTGGGAGCAGTTGGGACGACGGTGGGCGGCGGAGCCTGGTCAAAGGGCTCGCCTCGGTGAGTGCACTGATGATGCTCTCACGCCGCCTCGACAGCCGGCGCAGCGTGATGCGCTCGCGACGCCTCCCGTCGACTCACACGCTTCTTTGGGGCGGCACACCGCCGATGAGAAGGGGACTCGTGGCGGCACATAAACGCCCACGGTTTCAATAGTGAAAGCGTTCGCCTTAACGAGACAGGTCTTTGTTCCAAAATACCTTGGCTCTTCATTTGTGCAACTTGTCATAAGCAGCTTGTCTCGAATTGAAGAAAAAACTTACGAAGTAATATTTGTGCCATATCACGTGACCATGCTCAGTTTCAAGAATTTATGCTCACTTTTGGATTTTGTGAAATTTAAGATCCAGGATTCGAAACAATATCATAACCTGCATCATGCAATAAATTTTCAAGCCGTTCATTTGTCCTGTTGTATTTCTTAAGAAAGGATTTGGTCAAACATTTTGCATAGTTAGACTTCAGACAAGTTATATATGCAGAGTAAAAGGATAATACCTTTGTACCAGTGCATTGCCTGATATATTAACTCAAGTTCTAGGCACGAACAAACGGGCTCAATTCTGGGCTCATCCTGGTGTAGAAGTAGTACTAGGCAATGCAGTTGACGGGTGACCTTGACGAGCGGCGACCGAGGGAATTCAACCGTGCTCGGCACGGTAGGTAGCATTGTCTAGTTACTAAAGCATCCCTCTGTTGTTCATCGGTAGTCATTATGGACCGGGGACATGAGGGGAATTTCCTAGGGCTGGAATTCTGGCCGCCAGATATTTCGACTTGAAACCCTGAGGCTCGACTGGTTGGGGTTGCCTAATGTGTGTACCACGCATGCCACCGAAGGACACGAGCCCGTTTTTTAGGATCAACACGAGCCAAGGTCTGGCTGGTACTCCGTTGGGTCCTACCATTCGAGAATAGGAAAGGAACCTTTTAAATTGCGGAACGAATCTATGTGTATTACAATACCCGTATTTTCTTGCAAATACTAATCTCAACGTGGTAATTGATTTATGACGAGTTGATGAATTAGAGTGAGTTTGTGATATAGTGATCTCAACGTGGATTTCAAATTTCATGGTATCCCTAGTAAGTTTTCCAATGCAAATTCAAAACTAAAAGATGAACAATATGGAGGTGAGAAAACTGTGTATGTATCAAGCATATGACCACACACACACAGTGAGACAGACACACACACGAACACAACAACAATCCAATAAGTATAGTGCATCTATTTTTCCAAACCATGCATGTATGACACGAATTCAAAAATACTCCTTCTATTCCTAAATATTAGTCTTTTAGAGAGTTCAACAAGTGACTACATACGGAGCAAAATGAGTGAATCTAGACTCTAAAATATGTCTATATACATCTGTATGTGCCAGTCCATTTGAAGCCTCTAAAAAGAATAATATTTAGGAACGAAGGGAGTAAAATGTAAGACACCCATGGTCCTCAGTTCAATATTTAAAATGTACATGAAACTGAAACATGAATATTAAGTCTAGTACTACAGTACATGCAAATGTTGTGTTTAGGCGGAGCTATGATTGTCGGGGGTCAACCCCTTGACCTTAGATAAAATTGTGGAGCTCTGTTTAGGGTTGTTTAGATTATATTTGCCCCCACCCTCCCAACCACCGATTGGTTGTGGCACCCCCACCCCTCCTCCCCGGGAGAATATCATGTGCCCCCATACCTTAGATGCTATATGGCGATACGAGTTGCTTGGAGCTTGTAGATCTGAGATATAGCAGCTCACATGATGTGTCTTCATTTTTTTGCAGGAAACCTTGATGAGTTTGAGAATTGCACACAATTTGTACAAAAACTACTTAGATGCCCTTTGATCCCATATCCAACGACCTTGAAGCTCGTATCACCGTAGCATCTAAGATGAAGGAGGACATCATATTCTCCTATATGTAAGAATATCATGTGCTACCACACCTTAGATGCTTTGGTGATACAAGCTCTTCGGAGGCGTTGGATTTGTGACCCAACACCTCCTCGGTGGTTCGAATGGTTTTTTGCAGAAAAGCCCCGAGTTCGGCCACTGCTTACAAGAACAAAGACTGCTCAGATGCCATTGGATCTCAGATCAAACGACCTCCAAGCTCGTATCACCGTAGCATCCAAGCTGCGATAGCACCTTATGTTTTCTCGCACGGGAGAGTATGAGGTGCCCCCGCACCGTAGATTCTATGGTGATACGAGTTCACTGAGATCTAACAGCCCACAGTAGGAGGTTTGAATGTTTTTGCAATATACGACTGATAGAGTTTGGGAAATGCGCAAAAAGTACAAGTACTACGCATGTGCCATCTGATCAGTGATCATACGACCTAGATGCTCATATCACTATAGCGGGTAATTAAGCTATGGGGAGCATCTAATATGAGCACCGGGGAGCCATTGGATCGAAGATGCAGCGGCACACACGAGGCCTGAATGTTTTATTTGCAAAAAAACTTTGGAGAGTTTGGAAATTGCGCATAATTACAAAGACTACTCCCAAGCCATTGGATCTCACTTGCAATGGTGTAAAAACTCGTATCACCATAGTATCTAAGCTGCGGGGTGGATGTGATATTCTATGCCGCTGTCATTTTTGTTCGTAAACTTGCAAAATACTTGTAACTCGTGCCGTTACTTATCTAACCGCGCAAAGTGTTTGTTCAAAAAAACCATCCTACACTGAAATATCGGAACAACACACGGGGGTCCCACTTGTCATTAATCAAATTTGGACCTAAAACGAACAAATCTGAAAGACGAGATTCGAACTGGCAACCTAGACTACAAAGCATAAGTCGATAGCCTGAAAAAACGAACGGTTGTTGGCTTTGTCCCATAACTTGATTTTATACAGTACTTGCATTGAGTAGAGTAGAGGGAGTGCCTCGTCAACACGTGCATGACCGTTATCTCACTTACTGGTGGGTCCCAGGTCTGTGATCTCAATCTCTCTTCTCTCCATCATCTAACCTTTGCACGGGCACACACGAAGAGCGGCGCTAGCTTGCCGTGGTGTTATTACAACTAAAAAAAGCTTGGAAAATAGAAGAATCGCCTAGAACAAGAGACGTTGTGGCTGGTCGAGACGGAGCTAACCGTGCCACGTTTGCATGATGAAGCTGTGTGGCTAGTGGGGTGTTTTCGACCGACTAGCTGGGTCCCGAGGTCGAACCATAGGTACTACGTCCGATACAGTATATTTTTACACGCACATTTTTCCTCCGTGCCGAGACGTGGCACACCCTACCGCGCGGTTTCGGGGTCCTCCCGGGTGGTGCACGCATATATTCTTCCTGACGTGGGACGCCCTACCGCGCGTTTTCTGGGTCCTCCTCGGTCGTAGCGCCGAAGCAAGTAAATGAGTCATCAAATCACGAAAGACCACCTTTCCCGCCGAGTACATCAGTGAAGCACGGTGGCTAGCTAGTTGGGCTAGTTCGACCGATTAGCTAGGCCGCCGCCACATTTGTTTTTTCACCCCTTTTTTTATCTACTTGCCGGCAGGTAAATTTAAATATCCACCGTGGCGTTGCTCTGGTGTTTGGGTGCGGCAGGTTTTTAATTTTTGATTGGCGGAGCGAAAGCGGCAGGATTTTTAATTTTTGATTGGCAGAGCGGCGCGGTAGCAATTAGTCATGATGACTCCGCTGTAAAACCCTTTGCTCCACGATGTGAGAAGTCGTCCGATGGTGTTTTACCGTGGTGAAAACCAAAAGATTCCCCGCTCCTCGGCTGGCTCCCTCCGCCTTCCGTAGATTGCATTGCCTTTCAGCCGTTTCGCCTTTGCTTCCTCTCCCCATTGCTTCTACCTGGTGCCATGGCGGCGCGGCAGATCACGGAGTCCGAGGTGAGGCGCCTGACACAGAAGCTCCATGCCAAGGATGCGGAGCTCAGGGCCAAGGACGTGGAGCTCCATGAGCTCAAGGAGGAGAGGAGTGCCATGCTCCTTCATTATGTGCGGGAGTTCACGGAGCTTCAAAAGTGGCAGGCGTCCACCACAAAGATGCTCGAGGCGTCGGCGGCGTTGCTGCAGAAAGCGGGAGATACAATAGGCCGTCAGGGGAGCCGGCTGGAGCGCGAGCGGGCCGATCGTGACGAGGTCCAGGATCGCCTCAGCCACTTGGTGAACCAAGTTGCCACACACGCGTTGCGGCTGCGCGATGCCTACCATCGTGCCAGCGCGACGATGCCGGCCGTCGGGCTAAACCCGTTCGACCACCCGGTCGACTTCAACGAGCTGCGGCTTCCTGACCTGGTCTTATTCTTCACCTATATATCCGAGGAGCTGAGCCGTCTCCGCGCGATGGTGGGGGCTGAGCTGGACAAGGAGGGGTTGCGGGCTGCCATCGCCGTTGCCGGGCGAATCCTTTCAGGGCTTCGTCACCGGAATCCATTCGTGCCATTGGACGCCGTCTTGACGAGCTGGCTCCCGTCGACCGGGAGTGGGTTCTGCGGGCGGTTGCACCCTGTATCACCAACGTCGTGCGCCTCGAGAAGCAGAGGGACTTTGGTTGGTGTTTAGGCGCCCTCTGCATGGGCATGTCCATGTCTCGGTGCAACATGACCGTTGGATCAAACTCGGACGATGCAGATCAGTCACTGTAGCACAAAGCGTGTGGGTGTGTTTGGTTGCATTCTCATCTCAATATAGTTGTTTCCTCTTCGTGTATTTTTTCCAACCTACTAGTGTGGACTCATGCACCCTTCATGCACTCTGCCAAACACCCAAAAGTGGGTCGAGAAGGGAACTTTTGCTCCCATCTCGTGCACCCTTCATACACCCTGTCTAACACTATTTGTGCTTCATATGGTTCATGTTTCGTGGAGTACTGTAGCACCGTACTCTCCGTGCATTGTGGACCTAGTTCTGTTAACATTGATCTCACCGTTCATTCTCGACCGGACAGTCGAAAAAGCGGTACTATGTTACATATAGGAGTAGTTGACATGCGCACAACATCATTTGTTATCGTCATATCTTACTACACTAGCAACAAGATTGTGTAGTACTGACGTATGAACCACTGCACATGCCTAGTAGTAGGAGCACTGTGAATGTTCAAGTGGCTGCCGTGTTTTGCACTCCTCCGTCGTAAGAGTGGAAACGCTTATTGTAATCATTTTTTTCTTCAGAATGAAAAACAGTGGACACGCTCTACCGTGCGGATCCTCCTCCAGCCATGCACTAAATTACTCACTTTCGCCGACGTGTGGGACAGCCAGCACCTGGGTCCACCAGCCATGCACTAAATTACTCCGTAGTAGAGTGACGGTAGACTACCTCGATCGAACCGCCGCAGTAATGCCCGATGAGCCGTCAACTCACAAAACCCCCTCATTTCCAGCAGTAAGTTGGACGGATGAAGCAACCATCATTTCACTCTTCTCTCTCAGCTTCCTCTCTTGAAGAAAACCCCCACTCGCTTCGCTTCTCCCTCATCTCGTTCCTCCTTTCACTCTTCTCTCTCAGCTTCCTCTCTTGGATGGACGCCGGAGCACCGACCGACGTGATGTCTATGGCTCTGGCCAAAACCGTCGAGGCTCATGGTATGAAGAAGCGCAAGCACCACGCCGAGACTACCACAGACAAGCTCAAAGCCATTGCCCTGTCCAAGCCCCCCTCTCCGGGATCCCTCATTAAGCAAGTCCAGGTAATGTCTCTTGTTGACAATCTTTTTCTCGATCTTGATCGTGTTTTTCATCTAACACGCAGATTACTAATCTTGGTAGTAAAACTTTCGGGTGATCTTGCATGTGATTTTAGTGTGCCAAATAGCGGTTCTAAATTCCTCTTTTGACCAAAACATGCGAGAGGTTGACACTGATTTCTTATAGATTACTTTCAACTACTCCTCTGTCCCAAATTTCTTGTCTTAGATTTGTCTAGATACGGATGTATCTAATACTAAATGTGACTTGATACATCCGTATCTAGACAAATCTAAGACAAGAATTTTGGGACGGAGGAATACTATAATTTTATCAATGCTACGCTTTTAAGAGGGTATATTTGCCTCAATAACTTGTGTTATGGATATTGCATGTAATCCCTCTGCTCTCATGCCTTTGAAGACATGTTCTAGTGTCTTTGTTCACTCATTTACGTGCGTATATGTAGTCATATATGGAGTATAATATCGAAAATCATCTTATATTTCTGAGCGGAGGTAGTAATAAAATATGGTTTACATTTGAATTAGAACCAGGTCCACGGTGGAGATGAAGTTCTCAAAGTCATGCCGTGTGAATTGGAAGACCGATGATGAGTTCTCTTCGCTGAACTATCCAATTCTTTGTGTCCTTGTCGCCACGTGTTACGAACTAGTGTCTTCCTGTAGCATTGTTGTCAGGCGTGTTCTCGAGGTTGTACTTGACCACAACAATTTCCTGGTTGTGCCTTCGATTACGAAGGGTGTGGTTCTTGTAAAGCTTCCCAACAAATCTGATGTGGCATGTCTTCATCATCATGTTTATGAGTGGAAAGACCACTCTGTTAGGTTCTCCAAGGTTGACAAGATGGAGATGATGCATGTAGACATCTCACACGAAGTCCATGGCCTAGTCGATTATGCGGGTTCATCCGTAGGTCGGTGGCAAGAAATAGTCTGCGAGTTTAGTTAGTGCAACTTTGCTTATGCGTAGTAAGTACTATTGTTCGATTACTTGATTTGTCTTTGTGAACCTGTATTGTTTATTAGTACTGCCGCTTTTGGTGTGTGGTCAGTCCTGAGAATGGTCTATGTTAATGTTTGTCCACTCAATTCAGTTTGTACATTTTGAAGTATCCAGATCAAATTTTTTGTGAGGAGGGTTTATCAATTATGGTTACACTCCAATATTTGTATGCATTGCAGGGTTTATCGCACCCACCAGGATTTCGGTCCATGGATGTTAGGTCCATACGATTTGTCATGACCTTTGGACTGTCACGCTTGTGGGAGTAGGCGGGGCCCTGCATGCCACGCGTAGTTGGATGATCAATCTTACATTTAGTACTTCAACATAGTGATTTCTGGTAAGGATTCACTCGTGTCACATCAAGTAAATATTATTGATTTCTTGTCTAAATCTTATTGATTTAATGTCATGTTTTCTTTCTTTTCCTGCAATTTTATGATGCAGGTTTTGCCATCGACATTCATTACGAATAAACCGTTTGGTTTGCTCTGCGATGGCTATTTTGCGAGTTTCACTTCTTATGTCGTGTCGATGCTTGAAAGCCTTGTCCATCACTTATATTCTGGAAAAAATTGGATCGATCTGTTGTGCGAGTACAAGCTGAATCCCTATGATGAACTGCAGTTTGGTTTAACAAAAGCATACAATTAGTCCTTCTCACGTTTAAAAGAAATGAAGAAAAAAACTGGATCACGGTCACGGATCCTAGTCAAGTTAGAAAGTTGATCATAGCAGACCAGACACGATCGCCACTGTCTCGCACAAATCGAGCACCGGTAGTTGCTCTAGCACCGAGAAGCGGTGAGCTCGGTCGATCTAGGCGAGGATTGGGCACCGACCGCGTCGGTGATCGATCTGATCACTGGGAGGATCGGGCATCGACACCAGCACCTGCTCCGACACCGGCACCGGCTCTACAAGGAGCACCATCTCCGGCAGGAGCAGTGGCTTCGGCACCTGCACCAACACTTGCACTTGCATCTGGTCCGGCCCGTGCAGTTGCACCGGCAACAGACTGGGCTGCAGTTCGCACTTCATATACTAAAGTCCTTACAAAAACCGACATGTCCACCTTTTTGGTAAGCATTGGCCGCCCAAGTGCTTCATTCTTTTTTCTTTCCATGTTGTTTCACATGATTCACTATGTTGATCTAACTGTTTGGGTATGTCTTCTTGTTTGCAAACAAAGAATTCCTAGAGCAACGAGGGAGTCGTTCAACAATCCGGTTTCTCTTACCATGCGTAGCCTTGGTGTGAATGAACCTGCTCACTATACCGTAAGTACAAAGGATGGTCACATGATGATTGATGCTAAAGGATGGTCAAGGTTCAAATCTACATCATATCTTGCGGTAGGGGATGATGTCAAAATCGAACTTTCTCGGCAAGGAGAGCTGGACCAAATCAACTTTGAAATTCTTGATGGCAACGCATAGCTGCCCGAACTGATCTATCCTCCGAGAGATTTTGATGTAATAATCTGGCATGGTGAAACAAGTGTCCTGTGTGTATAAGTAGTAAAACAATATTATTTATCACATGGTATATCGTTGATAGAATTGCAACTCTGATTGTTGGTTAGGAACTGTCGTTCGATTTCATTCCAACAACTGCCATGATTTATTCAATTTTGTGTATTCACCTTGCGACAGCATCTAAAACCAGCACCGTACCGATCGCTTGCAATATGAAAAGCGCTGAGGTAGAACACATGGGCCCCCAAACATGCGGGTCGACTGCAGCCGAAGTCGAGAACCGTGAGCATATCTGAGTATTATATTCTTAGCTGAACCCCCATAAAAAGCTGAACCCCATAATGCGTGCGTTTGAGAGGAGTATATTTCTCGGCAAGGTGAGCACGTGATATAAAAGATTTGTATATTTCTTTATAGAGGAGTATCTCTGTCAAAAATATATTTATGTGTAACTAGTTACTCCTGTCTTTCTACTTCCTTTATTTGATATGTGGGGCAACCAGAAGCGGGTCCACGTGCCATATGCACAAATTAGAGTGCACAACTTCACGGTAGACACACCCGGTCGTGGAAGGCCATGATAATGCCCAATGAGCCGTCAAATCACACCCCCCCCCCTTTCCAGCTTTAGCAGTAAGCTGGACGGACGAAGCGACAATATTTCACTGGGCCTGAATCCCCTTCTCCCTCGTCTGCTTGTTCAGAGAAAACCCCCGCTCGGAGATTGCATAGGATTTTCTCATGGAGAACCAGGTATGAGTTCTTCATCCATCCCTGATAAATCCAAGTCTCTTGGTCGCAGATAATCCTAGGATGGTAGCCACCGCCGTTGATGCATTTTTCTTCGTACTGAATCTAGTGTGTTTGATTGCGATTGCCCAAAGTGCGAGTACCCTCTGATTTCTGCGCCCTCGTGAGACGCCACACTTATTCCTTCCCATCCTAACACAGACATTTTGAAACACGCATACGGTATGTTCCTAGAATCCTCTTTTCTATCCGGGAGGGTGGGGTTTTTTGAACATCTTTGTGTTCTCATATTATTTTTCCTTGGTGTATTATTTGCTCGCCGAACACATGTACTCAAGATGCTCGGCCTTGCCATAACTGAATACACTAGTTTAATGGTCACAGTGAAGACAAGCCATGGATATTACTTCCGAGTTGGGTTCATGAACCAAGAAGATCACTGTTTTTTTGGCCGAACTTGGATAAACTTTCTCAAGTGTTACGGACTGAAAGTTGGCGCACGAATGTTGATGGAAATAGCAGAACCTGGTCTCATCTTCACTACGATCTTCCACCCCGACGCCGTTCCAATTGTTCATCCATGTTAGTTTTGTATCTGGTTCTTGTTTGTTGCCTCGATTACTTCTTAATCCACCTATTCTGTCTAACTAATCACAATTTAACTTTAGAAGTAGCAATGAATCTCTCACGAAGATGCTACTTCTAACTAATATTTTCTTATAATTGGTGGCACGTGTAGGTTTTTTCAGAGTTAAGCAGTCTGCTCGTTTGTTACTCTATAATAACTCGGCTGTTACAAATGGCACTGAAGTTGACTGGATGGATATCCACAAGTTCCTACACTTTATTGATCGTCTGGAGGTCCTTGTGGGGCGTTTCAATGGTGGAAGGCCACGTGGGATATCTGTGCCACTGCTGCACTCATTGAACACGTCCAACTGTGTCGAGAAACTTATGGTACGAGTTGTTTTATGTTATATATGTTGTTCATAAACTACTGCTTATACACAGTTTTATAGCTGTGATCTTCTTGAAACAGGAACTGCCGAGTTCTATTGTTCCTATCTGATGCGACCATGGTGGTCGGACTTGCGCTTGGTCACAACATGATGTTTATGTCGACCTACTCAATTCCCCTTGGAGGTGAAAAGATACTTATTCATGGGTGGTCTCAAATAGTGAAGGCCCGTCCATCTTGGAGAATAGGACAGAAGATTATGTTCATGCTTTTCCACGGCTCTAAAGCGAATATCCTGTTTATTGACCACGTTGCGAGATGAAGCCGCTTTCAGAAGGTTGTGGATGTGTGGGGTGGCGCCTGGGCCTTGTCCTGGGGCTTGGCGGCCTCACCCTTGGTTAACTGTAGGCAAAGTAGCACTGTTCGAGGCGTGCTTTGTACGGTTGAACCTGTATAAGTACTCATCTTGCTTTCGACTTTGGTTGTTAAGTGCCCCTGCTGGTTTTGATTAAGGTTGTTAAGTACTCTGCTGCTTTAAAGTCTGTCGTGTTTCTTGATCTGTCTTCCTCCGGCCGCCAAAACCAAACCGGCGCCCGTGGGCCGCCGCTTCCACCTCCCACGGTTGGCTGCGCCTCGGCAAGACGACGCCGCCCCACGGTCTCCTAAATCGTTAACGCCGGCGTCCTCCACGGCGCTTTGGTGCGCTTGCCGCGGCGCCGCGCTCTCGCGTTGTCAACATGGTCAACAAACAACAGGAATCGGCAGAAGTACGTGGAGAGGATGACAGTAGAGGCCCACCACGTCAGCGTATGGAAAAATAAAATGCTTCCTCCTAGCGTTTTTCTGACATCTGGGACCCACGACATTGTGAGCGTATATAGTCCACAAGATCGGCTGAACCTGGGACGTAGCTACTTGAGCAGTATTTTGTTTGTTTGGTATTGTTGAGACGGAGCAGGGTTTGAACTGGGTTGTTGCCCGTCTAGCCCAGGCTTATATTTTATGTTCACCATGTGACCAGCCCAGCTATTTTTTCTTTGTGAAAATGAGCCCGCTTTTTATTTTTACGAAGAATACCCAATCGAGGCCTACTTATTTTTCTATGCTTACGATGGGCTGCAACTCTTTCAAGGCTCGCAAATCTTGAAAGTAATATGAAATAGGTTGTAAATATAAAAACAGATGACAAATTGGCAATTACTTTATAATTTTTCTGATTTTTTTCACATTTTCATATTCCTATTTCACTGGGCATTAACCTAATTTAAATATATCTTCAAAGTATTTTAAATCTGGCTTGACATTTCGATATTAAAAATAGTTTGGAACCCACAGAAATATGCGGAATTGGCCCTAGCCAACCAAAAAAATGACTGCAATAAATTGCATAAGAAGTTGCCATGAGCTATATATAAATTATTAAAAAAAAGAGGGAGTGGTCTGACTTGTAGGCCTGTTTAGTTGACGCGTATGCAAGATTTTTTTTGTTATTATATACTCGTCAACAAAGCGATTCTAGTAGACGTAACCGTTGGATGTCAATCCACGGCCATCATCATTCTTCAATCTCTAATCTTCTTGCTCCGGCCGCCAGCAGCGGCCGCGGGACCGCCTACTCCCGCCTCCGTGGCGGCTATCTTTGCCGTGCGAGCCTCGGCGCCCCCTACTACTCCCACCGCTGGCCAGGGCATCCCTCTACTCACCCACACCCCTGTTATTCTGCGGCGGCGGCAGCCTCACACCGGCGAATCGGTGAACCCTCGTACTCCTCTCGTGCGGGCTTCCCTGCCGCTGCGTTTCCCACTCGCCGCGTCCCTTCCTAGGCCTCGCCGTCGTCCACCGCCGTGGTGCTCTCGGTGCGGCGTGGTCAATGTGGTCATCGACCGACTTCCATCGGAAGAATCTTGTACATGGAGAGGTCGGCGGTGGGTCCACGACAGCCGCAAGGAAGTGCCTCCTTATTACGCGGAAAATAATTATTCCTCCACCTGATAGCAGGGACCCACCGGACGGGCCACTAGTATTTCATGAAAAAAAACATTTCCCCTGACTGCTGGGACCCACAGGGCGGGCCATCGTATTTCGTGAAAAAACATCCCCCCCCCCGCTGTCAGCTCAGACCCACCGGAAGTGCCTCCTTATTACGCACAAAAAAAATGAATACCCCCTGCTAGCTAGGACCAACCTTGGTGGGAGGCTGACTTGTGGGCCTACTAAGTTGACTGGGACGGAGGCCTTTGTCAACTTTAGTCAATATATGAACGATTCTAGCTCCAGTTGTTGGGGAACGTAGTAATTTCAAAAAAATTCCTACGCACACGCAAGATCATGGTGATGGCATAGCAGAGAGGAGAGTGTTAGCCCACGTACCCTCGAGACCGTGGCGGAAGCATTAGCACAGCGGTTGATGTAGTCGACGTCTTCACGATCCGACCGATCCAAGCACCGAGCGTCACGGAGCCTCCGAGTTCGACTGCGTTCAGCTCGATGGCGATCTCGGCCCTCCGCACTACTAGGAAAAGGCTAGCAGCAGCGGGTTTTAGATGTATCGATGGCGGGTACCGCGCACTACTATCTGGCCTTCTGACTAACTCATAGCGATGGGCGTGGTCACCAGCCTCTGCTACACAAGTGTAGCAGCAGCAGCGGTTATGAAGCTTCGCTACCGCTAGTAGCGCTAAGCGCTCTTTGGCAGGAGCGCTCTGCTATTGGTAGCTGCTGCTAACTTTTGTACACTCGCTCTCTGCTAATTTAAGTAGTTTTTTGGCATATTTGTTTTGTATTTGAACCGGCTTTGTAGAAGAATCTTTAGCACATAGAAATGTCATCATGATACACATACAAATGCTGCGAGACCACAAATGTAATCATAGCATGTACATACAAATAGTCTCTTCATAATCATCATCCAACACAAAGTGATATCTTGTCATCATCTCGAAAATAGCAATACATGCAAGTCTCGAATACTTGCAACTACAACAACGTCATCCATCTAAACAAAGGTATCGCAAGAAGTGCTATCACTATGAGTGAGGCGGAACCATCTGATACATGAGGTGGCGATTCTGAGTCCTCTCTTGCGCTAGCGTGAACCTCAAGTAACTAGCTTCTCCTTCTTATGCCTTTTGAAGCCTTTATGGCTGGCGCCCGTGAACCCATTCACTTGCGCTGACACTCATGCCACTCGTTGTACACCCGGAACCTTCCCTTTGTACACGACATAGCATTTCCATCTCGCCATCAAGAAACTAGGTACTGTTAGAGATGCATGTTCATGAAGAGGATGTACAATCATATATATGCAACAAAATATACTAGAGCAACACCAAAAAGAAAGGTTAGCAACTAGATGCAACATATACGATGCGCAAATTAATTAACTAGAGTGCGCAGGTCATCGTATGCAAACTAACAAAGTAGCGTTACGCAAGTTCGGCGAGGACCGTGGACATCACAAAGTTTCATCGCTACAAAAAGTATACAAGTTCAACGACACATATCATCATCATCGGCATCATAAATCACTAGAAGTTCCATCCTTCCATATCATCGAGGGCGAACCCTAGCTGCTTGAGCGGCGTGAGGTCTAGGCGTTGCATGCCTATGCGAGTTCGGACGTCATTTCGCGATATAGGGCCGTGGTGGAACATCCCTTCTCATCGGCGACTTCTTTCATGATGATCGTCGCAATGTCGCTTTGGATGCGAAAGAAGTCATCTCTAAGTTTATAATTAAGCTTCTCCATGAGATTCTAGCCACTTGTGGATATGATCATCATTTCGCTGTTAATCTGAAGCTTTGGTGATCCGTGTTGAACTGAATCATGAGATGGGCGATGTAGAATCCATCCTTCTTGCTTGGTTTTGGGACATGGATGCAGGAGAAGTTAGTTTTATCTGTGAAACCCATCTTCTTGTTCCTTTGTTTCTGATATGCACGTGGCCACCTCTAAAGCTGAAGCCTTGGAGAGCATCATCTAGAATATTCATTATGTGGGTGTAGTCCTTTTCTCGTAGTCTCTGGAAGGGTCAAAATACGGCGTGGGAGACTTGCGGGTAAAAACGATAAGGACGGCGCCCGTTGCTTGCTGAGGAAAAGACACCTCAAATTATTCCCCATATGAGAGAGAAGGAATGATTGAAATGTCTGAAAGGGTTGTCGGAACTGACTTACTTTGGATGATAAGGCACGAGGACAATTTCCGGTCCTTATTACTGTACCATGAAGTTTTGGAGGTACTCCCTAGCAGTTTCACGCTCAAAGTCGCGAGACTCAAGAAAGACTTCGTGCATGTAGTGCGGATCCGCCACACAGATTTGCGAGACTTCTTCACTCTTCACGATGGAGCTCATATGTAGCGCAAAAAGCGGACGATAGTAAAATCAAGCCGCCTTGTTAGAAACATCTCAAAGATATGGTCAAACCGCGGGAAGAACACCTCCGCGGGCCGTGTGTCGACGTAGCACTTCCCTAAGGCACACGAGCAGCGTATGTCGGATATCTGGATCCTTTGAGGCTAGTAGGCTTTTCTCGGTCGGCAGCACATGGTCGTGCAGTCTCACGAGATCCCCGATAGTGCCTCCAGCGGTTTCGGCGGTAGCATCGGCTCGCCCGTGAGATGGAACATGACCGCACCTTTCACGGGTACCGCTCTTGAGAATGCATCGTCTGGCTGCTGTGTGCTCGGCTTGTTTGGAGGCGATTACCTTCCCGATCTCTTCCTCTCCTTTTCTTGGGCACACCTTCAGACCCTTCCTTAACCCCTGCCCAAGTGTTCCGGGCTAAATCTTTATGCGACCCTCGCGCCCGGCTAGTTGAGCTGTGTTGGCGGCATCTTGAGCGTGTCTGTGAGGATTTCATGAAGAGACTTTTGCATTCCATGAGTGCGGCCCTGCCCGCATATCATCCATATCCTCATTAGCAAGTGATAGCCCGATTAGTCATATGGTTGACTCATCATATCTATGTCACGATCATACAGCGTTTGTATTGAGGTAATCCATAGGGTCGACCTCCGTCTCATCATCCATTCTCATTCTCTGGGAGAAATTACATCAGCCGATACTATTGCACCCCTTCATCATGTCGTCCGCCGCTCTCACCGGCACTACTACGAGGAGCTGGTAATTGCGTGGGTGGGGTGGTGGTCTCCGCACATGCTTGTTGATGTGTGGTAGTTATTGGTGTGCTCTCGGCGGCTCGGGCGAATAAGATTCTTGGCCATAGCAGCACCCAACCCTTGCGGCGTCAATCCATGGCGGGGTCTCGTCGTCCGCTCCCACATCTTTGTCTTGGAGGAGGCAAATCCTCGTGCCCGATTTCACCTGGTCAAGCTAACCTGAAGTGCCCAGTGAGATCGGCTGGTTGTGGAATGTGCGTTGAGAGGGTCCATTATCATCCCCTTTCCCGTCCACCTTCGGCCTTTGATCAAGTAGAGTATGGTGCATGGGGTTTCTTTCGCTGCAAACACATATACGTGGTGTAAAACAACGAAAAGCAACAAAAATGGAATATTATCTATATATATATGTTGGTGCGACATGTAATTACCGTGCGGCGTCGAGCTCAGCCAAAGGCGAAGGCCCACCTAAGCGCTTTGAGGCCGAGGGCGGGCTGCTATGGCGGAGGCGGCTGCGAGAGAGGCCGGTTGCTTGAGCAAGTGATGGTGCGATGGTGTTGTTGTTCATGGAGTTGCTCGCGCGTGGCGGGCATCGAAATCATGTACCGTCTTATTTGGATTTTCCTTCGCCCGATTGATGATAAGCTGGAACCAAGTTAGTAGCGAAATCATTTCTGCGGCGATTCTGGCTGCATTGATGCGCCTCTTGTAGCAACTCATATTTGTCCTCGGCTGCTTTTTCGCGTCCTCGGCTGCTTTTTCTCGACCGCAAGCTTCACCTTTGCGTCGATGTCCGCTGACTAAACTTCTTTTTACGCTTCTTGGCCTCCGGGCCGTCGTTGTAAACACCTTCCCGTGGCGCCGTCTCGGCGCCATGCACACGACCATATTGCGGCCGCTGGTCCAGCAGGAGTCCCTTAAGTTCGTTCAAGGCCGGTTGAGAGGGTGTCCCACTTGGGCCTCATCGAATGGGGCTTTTGGCTGCAAGCGGTGTTGCTTCTCGATAGTCTAATCAATTTCCTCGTGATCTTGTCCGTGTAAAAACCTTTTCTCCTTGTCCCACTTGTGGCGGGCCTGATGAAGTCATGCTCCAAGGGTTGGTGAACTTCAGCGAAAAGTGCAGGAGACCAGCGGCTTCACGTTCGCGTCCTCCTTATCCCATATGGGCCTTTTACCGAGGTAGCCACGGCTTCGGCGATGCTTCCGTGTTCCTTTGCTGAAGGCTTTTGAATTCGCAGCCTTAGCCTTGGCTGCCTCGGTAGCATAAGTGTCCTTGAACTTTTGAACTCCTCTTCCGTAAGTGTCGGATTTTCCTCGAGAATCTTGGGCGGGGTTCATCAGCCTCAATAGCTCGTTTCACCCTCCCTTTCCGGAGGCCAAATCATTGCTGAACATGCCCATGGCGTGATTGTTAATCTTTTTCATCTTGGATCATCCACGGTTGTTCTATGTTATCATCGGTCGGGAACTTGAATCTCTTGTGCAACCGTTAGGAGCAACTGCGTCAAATGTTCTTTACTCCTTAAGTCATCGTCGTTGATGCTCGCGCATTCCCGTAGGATGCATCCTACTTGGTTCCCATAGCACTTGCGAGGTTCTTCCGGCTCTAACGGCTCAAACTTGCCAGGTGCCATCTTTGTGATCACAAGTCGTCCAATCCCTAGTTTGTTAGGTTTTCGTATCCTCTGCTTCTTATGCTTCCTCTTTTCGGTATCGGCATCGGGGCCGGTACCTTCCCTTGATACCTTCCCCACGGTCTCGGCGCCGCCATCGGTCTGCGGCGCGCCGGTCGGTGCGGCGCCGTCGGTGTCGATGTCGGCGTCGATACCATCATCGAGGCCGACCTGCAAACCTTGCTTAGCGATCAAATAGTCGAGTACTCTTGTTCACCCTCATAATCCATCTAAATGCGCATCTTGGTGAAGGCCCGGTTTCTTCGTTGTTCGACATGTTTCCTATGATTAAGTGGCCTCATTTATTTCTAAAAGTATGAATAAATGAGAAATGACATAAAAAAATCTATGTGCCGGCACTCGATATGCCAACTATGTAGCACAAATCATGCCTTTATTCACGGAAATTTCGGCATGACCTTTGCTAAAAATGGACATATCGGCGCTGAAATTCACCAAAGCGGAAATGAATCAACATTCGGCGTAACATAGGCCACTCGGATCATTTTCCAAACATGACATGTCCAAAACATGACATATGCACATATCACATGTCGAGTTCAAATTTCCATATAAATTCAGCTAATTTTGAAACCTAGCTAAATTCATAACTAAATAGATAACCTAATTAATTAACATGAAGAACCCTAGAGAGAGGGGGTTCTGAGAGTGCTTGAGGCGAGGAGGCAGGCCGAGCGGCGGCAGGGAGGAGGAGGAGGCGAGGGAGGTCGAGGGCGAGCGGCCGGGTCGGCGGCGGCCGGGCCTTGGTCGAGCGGGTGGGTGGCGGCGTGGTCAGCGGCGTGGTCGGCGTGGTCGAGGTCGGTCGAGGCGAGGGCGGCGAGGCTAAGGGCCTTGGCCGAGTCGGTCGAGGCGGCCGGGCGCGGTCGAGGCGGGCGGAGAGGCGGAGAGAGAGTGGGGATTTGGGGAAATGGCGGGATGAAGCTGGGCGAGTCGAATTTTGGGTTAAGTGGGCGTAGCGATGGCGCGTTATGTAAAGCAGCGCTGCTACTATATTCTGTAGCTGCAGCGGTTTGAGGAGCAGCGCTACTACTATGATCTGTAGCTGCAGCGCTTTATGGAAACTTCGCTACTACTATGGTGCGTGGCGGCAGCGGTTTATGAAAACACGCTACTACTAAGATCTAGCAGCAGCGGTTTTGTGAAAGCGCTTGCTACTGCCGTCGCTTCTGCCAGTTTTCCTTTTCTTTTCCTTTATTTTATCCACTTTTATTTCCGAGGCGGTGAGCGAAGGGAGGCGATATATATTGCATCATTTGGCGGTTAAATATGTATGCAAAATAGGAACATATATATTACACATCATTGGACCCATGCATAATAATGGCTAAGTGTGTATACAAAATAGGAACATATATATATTACACATCATTGGACCCATAACATACGTTTCCTCGGTCTTTGGCGTTTTCGTTTTGAGTCAGCTTCTTTCCCTTCTTGTTAAGTCGAAGAATAATTGAGCCCCTCATTGTGACTTTGCCTTTTCCATGGAGTACGATTTTTCTTAGGTAATGTAGTATTGATTCTTCTTTTGACGTATACTTCATCATCATCGTCATCTTCCCTCATTGGGTTGCCGTACTGATCATAGTCTTCCTCGTTGGCGACTCCATCCATTCCAATGATGTTCCTTTTGCCTCTCCTCACGACAACACGGCTGGGATTGCGCGGGTCAGTTATGAAGAAGCATTGTGTCACGTGCTTAGCGTGTACCCATGGCTCGTTTTTTGCGATAGCGTTCACGGTAGCGCTCTTGGCGTCGGGTATAGTCATGGTAGTGAACATCCGGCTTTCTCTTTCGACATTCTTAGCCCATCTGACACGGAACATCGTCGTGTTGTGCGGTCCAGAGTAGTCAAGCTCCCAGATCTCCTCGGCCCTTCCATAAAATCGTTCAGTTGCGCCGTTGTCGCTGCCGGTCATGCATTCCATCGTCACCCCGAGTTACGATCATCACTTGTCCATATCTTTTGCCTCCGTGTAGAAGCGTGTATCCGTTGATATCATATGCACGATAGGTTCGAGGTTGGGCGAGGGCCATGTGCTAAAGGCGTATATGAGCAATCCGTCCTTAGAGCCCTCCTCGGGATTAGCAATAATATGCTCTTTGAACCAATGCGAGGAAAGTGGAGTTGTGCTCTCTAGTAACCGGCGTCCGTCCTGCATACCCCGGTCACGATACTTCTTTGCGATAATTTCTTTGTGCGATGCCACGAAAGGATCTACCTCGTCTAGGTGTTGTAGCACTACCAAGTTTGCTCTGTCAAAATCATTGCGTCGATCTGAGTATGCCACGTGCAGTTCCTGCGACCGTTGCGATGACCATCTCCTTGAGCCTCCCATCGTGCTTGTTAGCGGGCAAACCAACACTAACACAGGCGGCTGGTCTGCGCCATATAGAAAATTCTCACGAAAGAGATGCACTCTTGTGCCAAATAGCCTGGGCGATGCTTCCATCCGGACGGGACATATTCTGAACGAATCCTTTGATGATCCCATTCATCCTCTCAAAGCGGCATCATGTTGTGCGGGAATGGCGGCCCCGGTCTATTATGTCATCCACAATATGGACACACAGATGCACCATCACGTCGAAGAAGCGCGGCGGGAAGTACATCTCAAGCTCATTCGATATCTGCGATCTCTTCACTGTAGCCTTTGGAGCTGCTTCACACTGATCGACTTTCGAGAGATGGCGTCGAAAAAGTTGCGAGACCAATAAGCGTGTCGCAGACGTGCTTGTCCATTATCCCTCTAAGGGAAGCAGGTAGTATCTGCGTCATCATCACATAGCAGTCATGAGACTTCATCCGCTGAACCTTTTCTTGTCCGTGTCTAGATATCGCTTATCTTGCCACGATGCGGAACTAACTTTCACTCCGGTAAGGCACTTAAAGAATTGATTGATCTCAGCTGACTTAAGGTGAAGCAAGAGGGGGCAATAATCTTCTTTCTTTAATTTCTTGCCCTTCTTCTCCGTGCCTCTGTCTCCGTCTCTGTCTCGTCGACATTTTACGGGCGGCATGTGCGAGATCTTCCCTGATTTTCAAATCTTGCAAGTCTTTTCTTGCCTTGGCCCATCCTTGGTCTTATCCGGCATGTTCATCGGTGTTGCGAGCAAGCTCTCAAGGACATTCTTACAGATATGCATTTGATCAAGGCAATGAGGTGTATCGAGTTTGTGCGATACTCAAGTCCCGAACACAGACCTCGTCTTCCATACCTTCAGCAGCGGCTCGGCGCCTTTCTCATCGTCTTTCGGTGCGGGGCACTCATTCCAGTTTTCAACAGCTCATCGATTTTGGCACCGCTCGCTTACGTGGAGGTCCTCGATGCTCAGCGTGACCATTGAATAGATCTCCACGGTTTCTCCACGGGTCGTCTGTTCAAGCCATCTTGATGCCCCATGTACACGATTTTCCCAGACCGCCATCTTTCCTTGGCGTTAGCTGCTGAGGCGTTGTATCATCCATGCACCGCGTGCATCCGCAATATCCATGGCACACTGGCACTGCCACATATCCGTAACGAGATAGTCTGCCTTTGTCGTGATCAGTATGACTCTCATGTTGAAATACTCACCTTCTTTGGCGTCCCATGTCTTGGCGGTGTTTTCCATAACGTGTCTAACTCCTCTTGAAGTAGCCCGGATACAAATTAATATTATTTCCTGGTTGTTTGGCCCTTGAATAAGCATGCTCATGTGAATGTACTTGATTTCATGCACAACCGGGGGGAGGTTGTACATCCATACAAACACGGGCCATGTACTATGGTTGGTGTTACGGTTGCCAAGCAGTTCATGCCATCGGTACCGCGCCGAGCACGATGTTCCTTGCATCACATTCAAAATACCGATAGAAGCTGTTCAGCGCTCTCCTTGGCTTCCATCCTTCCGTGTCTCGACCGGATCATCTCCATCGTCGGGCTTCTTCCTCTCCGCGTGCGGCGCATTAGCTTTGCTTCCTTGGGATCTACAAAATACCTCGGAGGCGGGGAGTGATCGGTAAGTACCATACAACTTTACGGGGACATTTCTTCCGGCCTTCTTGTATCGAGAAGCATTGCACACGGACAGCTTGTTTTTTCGCGTGCTCCTTCCGATAAATTATGCAATCGTTGATGCATGCATGGTATCTAACGTGTGGCAGATCAAGAGGGCACACGATCTTCTTGGCCTCATCAACACTAGTAGGACATAGATTACCCGTGGGAAGAACATCCTTTAGGTACTTGAGATGCTCATCGAGGCTAGTGTCGGTCCATTTGTTTTTAGCCTTCGTCTTGAGGAGTTGGGCGTGAAACTCAACGGGTCACCTCGAGTTGCAACCATCATACAATGGAGTGTTGAGTCTACCACCAGTTGCTCCAGCTTAGCCTCCTCTCTAGAAGCAGCTCTCTCGATACTCGTCTCCTTGCGAAGCAATGCTTGAACATGAGGTCCCACAATTGAACTTAGTACCAAGCGAACTCTGCTGCGTGGAGTCCATGTCGTTCTCTCCGCCGCCATGTCGGCCCTTCTCCTCCGCCATGTCCGGCCCTTCTCCGCCGCCATGTCCGGCCTCTTCCCGCCGCCATTATCGATCATCTCTTCGTCTTGCCCGTGTCATCATTGCCTGCCCGTCGGCATCCTCAACATCGTCATCCTCATCTTCAATTATCCACCGAGTATAGCCATCCATGAAACCAGTCATGGCGGTGCGCCGACACGACCATCGTCATGGGGTCGAGCCAAACTATTCCTTTGCATTTTCGACACGGACATAAAACCTCTGTCGGTTATTTTCTTTCATGTCTTGCACCGCCGACCGCAACCACTGTCCACCATCGTTCCATGACCATCGTCAACTCTGCGGTAATAATAAAAAATTGATTGTAAAAATGCATGCATGCATCAAAGTCATAAAAATTTGGCATGACCTTCCTAAAAATAGGACATATATGGATCTAGAGTTTGCGGAATTAGCGAAAGCGAAATAAATCGACATTTCGGCAAAACATAGGCAACTCAAAAGCACAATTTGGCGTCGACTCATGCCACACACACAATTTCCACAAACATATCACACACACATAAACACATTTCCATTTTGCAAAAGCATGAAATTTTCATCACCTCTATCTCGATGGCGGAGATGATGTTGTAGGGAGATCAAAAGTGCACAAAGCTCTTCTTGACAAAGATAGATCTAGTTAGGGGCAAATAGGTCCTTAACTAAATCCTACATCTACCTAGCTACCTAATTTGGAAGGAGACAACTTCAACTAGTGGAGGGAAGGAAAAAGAAAGGAGATGCATTAATGGAGGTGGTGTAGTTATGTAGGAGTAATGAAGAGAGAGAAGGTGGATAGAGAGAGAGAGAGTAATGGGGAGAAGTATTGAGAAGAAGAAGAGTGAGAGTGGGAGCATGTGGTGGAGGGAAGAGAGAGAGAGGGGGGGTAGGGGAAGGGAAAAAGGAAGGGGAGGGAGGGGACGGGTTGGGGGTTGGTGGGGTTAGTAGTAGCGATGGAGAGAAAAGCAGCTGCTGCTAAGAACTTAGCAGCAGCAGCGCTTTTGATAAGGCGCTCTGCTATCTGGGACAAAAAATGTGGCAATTTGAAACTTACCAGCAGCGATCTCGAGAAATCGCGCTACTACTACGTGCTTAGCGATGGCGCTTGTTATTGCGACTGCGCGCTCTGCTACTTAGAGTTGGGGAACACCGCGGTCGATATTTGTAGCAGGCGTTTCGTTTCGGTCGGCGCTCTTGCTAAATCTTTATCGGCAGCGAGTTTACGTAACCGCGCTACAACTACTTAGCAGCAGCGCTCTATTTTGAACAGCGTTGCTTTGCTAAGATTCGTGTATAGGCTTTTCCCTAGTAGTGATGGGGTGCCCCGCCCGTATATAAAGGAGCAGGGGAGGAGGCCGGCCGGCCTGAGAAGCGCCAAGGGGAGTCCTACTCCCCCTGGGAGTAGGACTCCCCTTTCCATGTTGGAGTAGGAGAGAGGGGAAAGAGGAGGGGAGAAGGAAGGGGGCGCCGCCTTCCCTTGTCCTATTCAGACTAGGAGGGGGAGAGGCGACGGCCCCTCCTTGCTCCTTCCTCTTCTCCCTCTTGGCCCATGTAGGCCCATTAACCCCCCGGGGTTTTCCGGTAACCTCCCGGTACTTCGATAAAATGCCGATTTCACCCGGAACCATTCCGATGTCCAAACATAGGCTTCCAATGTATCAATCTTTATGTCTCGACCATTCCGAGACTCCTCGTCATGTCCGTGATCACATCAGGGACTCGAACAAACCGGTACATCAAAACTTATAAACTCATAATAAAACTGTCATCAAAGCGTTAAGCGTGCGGACCCTACGGGTTCGAGAACTATGTAGACATGACCTAAAACCATTCTCGGTCAATAACCAATAGCGGGACACGGATGCCCATATTGGTTCCTACATATTCTCTGAAGATCTTTATCGGTCAAACCCCATAACAACATACTTTGTTCCTTTGTCATCGGTATGTTACTTGCCGAGATTTGATCGTCGGTATCAATACCTAGTTCAATCTCGTTACGGCAAGTCTCTTTACTCGTTAATGTCGTCATCTCATAACTAACTCATTAGTTACATGCTTGCAAGGCTTAGGTGATGACTATTACCGAGAGAGGGCCAGAGATACCTCTCGACAATCGGATGACAAATCCTAATCTCGAATTATGCCAACCCAACATGTACCTTGGAAACACACTGAGAGCACCTTTATAATCACCCGATTCGTTGTGACGTTTGGTAGCACACAAAGTGTTCTTCCGTAAGCAGGAGTTGCACAATCTCATACTTGCAGGAACTTTGTATAAGTCATGAAGAAAGCAATAGCGATATACTAAACAATCAAGTGCTAGGCTAACGAGAATGGGTCATGTCAATCACATCATTCTCCTAATGATGTGATCCCTTTAATCAAATGACAACACATGTCTATGGTAGGAAACATAACCATCTTTGATTAATGAGCTAGTCAAGTAGAGGCATACTAGTGACTATGTGTTTGTCTATATATTCACACATGTATCATGTTTCCGGTTAATACAATTCTAGCATGAATAATAAACATTTATCATGATATGAGGAAATAAATAATAACTTTATTATTGCCTCTAGGGCATATTTCCTTGATCTCCCACTTGCACTAGAGTCAATAATCTAGATTACATAGTAATGATTCTAACACCCATGGAGTCTTGGTGCTGATCATGTTTTGCTCGTGAGAGAGGCTTAGTCAGCAGGTGCGCAACATTCAGATCCGTATGTATCTTGCAAATCTCTATGTCTCCTACTTGGACTTGGTCCCGAATGGAATTGAAGCGTCTCTTGATGTGTTTGGTCCTCTTGTGAAATCTAGATTCCTTTGCCAGGGCAATTGCACCAGTATTGTCACAGAAGATCTTCATTGGTCCCGATGTACTAGGTATGACACCTAGATCGGAAATGAACTCCTTCATCCAGACTACTTCATTCGCTGCTTCAGAAGCAGCTATGTACTCCGCTTCACATGTAGATCCCGCCACGACACTTTGTTTAGAACTGCACCAACTTACAGCTCCACCGTTTAAAAAAACACGTATCCGGTTTGCGATTTAGAATCGTCCGGATCAGTGTCAAAGCTTGCATTGACGTAACCATTTACGACTAGCTCTTTGTCACCTCCATATACGAGAAACATATCCTTAGTCCTTTTCGGTATTTGGGATGTTCTTGACCGCTGTCGATGATCCACTCTGGATTACTTTGGTACCTTCTGCCAAACTTATTGCTAAGCATACGTCAGTGCGGTACACAACATTGCATACATGATAGAGCCTATGGCTGAAGCATAGGAACATTTTCATTTACTCTCTATCTTCTGCATTGTGGTCGGGCATTGAGTTTGACTCAACTTCACACCTTGTAGCACAGGCAAGAATCCTTTCTTTGCCTGATCCATTTTGAACATTTTCAAAATTTTGTCAAGGTATGTGCTTTGTAAAAGTCCTATTAAGCGTCTTGATCTATCTCTATAGATCTTGATGCCCAATATGTAAGAAGCATCACCGAGGTCTTTCATTGAAAAACTTTTATTCAAGTATCCCTTTATGCTATCCAGAAATTCTATATCATTTCCAATCAATAATATGTCATCAACATATAAAACTAGAAATGCTCTGAGCTCCCACTCACTTTCTTGTAAATACAGGCTTCTCCAAAAGACTGTATAAAACCATATGCTTTGATTACACTATCAAAGCGTTTATTCCAACTCCGAGATGCTTGCACCAGTCCATGAATGGAACGCTGGAGCTTGCACACTTTGTCAGCACCTTTTGGATCAACAAAACCTTCCGGCTGCATCATATACAACTCTTCTTCTAGAAATCCATTCAAGAATGCAGTCTTGACATCCATTTGCCAAATTTCATAATCATGAAATGCAGCAATAGCCAACATGATTCGGACAGATTTAAGCATCGCTACGGGTGAGAAAGTCTCATCGTAGTCAACCCCTTGAACTTGTCGAAAACCTTTCGCAACAAGTCGAGCTTTATAGATAGTAACATTACCATCAGCGTCAGTCTTCTTCTTAAAGATCCATTTATTCTCAATGGCTTGCCGATCATCGGGCAAGTCAACCAAAGTCCATACTTTGTTTTCATACATGGATCCCATCTCAGATTTCATGGCCTCTAGCCATTTTGCGGAATCTGGGCTCATCATCGCTTCCTCATAGTTCGTAGGTTCATCATGGTCAAGTAACATGACTTCCAGAATAGGATTACCGTACCACTCAGTGCGGATCTTACTCTGGTAGACCCTCGAGGTTCAGTGAAACTTGATCTGAAGTTTCATGATCAATATCATTAGCTTCCTCACTAATTGGTGTAGTCGTCACAGAACCGGTTCTCGTGATGAACTACCTTCCAATAAGGGAGTAGATATGTTATATCATCAAGTTCTACTTTCCTCCCACTCA
The DNA here is from genome assembly GCA_021437245.1 of Aegilops speltoides. Classification (NCBI taxonomy): domain Eukaryota; kingdom Viridiplantae; phylum Streptophyta; class Magnoliopsida; order Poales; family Poaceae; genus Aegilops; species Aegilops speltoides. The sequence continues at coordinate 39,433,534 of CM038144.1, read as the reverse complement.
CTTCTTTCGAGAGAAATTCCTTCTCTAGAAAGGATCCATTCTTAACAACGAATGTCTTGCCTTGGATCTGTGATAGAAGGTGTACCCAACAGTTTCTTTTGGGTATCCTATGAAGACACATTTCTCGATTTGGGTTCGAGCTTATCGGTTGAAGTTTCTTCACATAAGCATCGCAGATCCCAAACTTTAAGAAAGCGACAACTTTGGTTTCTTGCCAAACCACAGTTCATAAGGCGTCGTCTCAATGGATTTAGATGGTGCCCTATTTAGCGTGAATCGGCCGTCTCTAAAGCATAACCCCAAAGCGATAGCGGTAAATCGGTAAGAGACATCATAGATCGCACCATATCAAGTAAAACGACACGATTCTGACGTTCGGACACACCATTTCGTTGTGGTGTTCGGGTGGTGTGAGTTGAAACTATTCGCATTGTTTCAAATGTAAACCAAACTCGTAACTCAAATATTCTCCTCCACGATCAGATCGTAGAAACTTTATTTTCTTGTTACGATGATTTTCCACTTCACTCTGAAATTCTTTGAACTTTTCAAATGTTTCAGACTTGTGCTTCATTAAGTAGATATACCCATATCTGCTCAAATCATCTGTGAAGGTGAGAAAATAACGATATCCGCCACGAGCCTCAACATTCATCGGTCCACATACATCTGTATGTATGATTTCCAACAAATCTGTTGCTCTCTCCATAGTTCCGGAGAAGCGGTGTTTTAGTCATCTTGCCCATGAGGCACGGTTCATAAGTACCAAGTGATTCATAATCAAGTGATTCGAAGTCCATCGGTATGGAGTTTCTTCATGCGTTTTACACGATATGACCTAAGCGGCGATTGCCACAAATAAGTTGCACTATCATTATCAACTCTGCATCTTTTGGCTTCAACATTATGAATATGTGTATCACTACTATCGAGATTCAATAAAAATAGACCACTCTTCAAGGGTGCATGACCATAAAAGATATTACTCATATAAATAGAACAACCATTATTCTCTCGATTTAAATGAATAACCGTCTCGCATCAAACAAGATCCAGATATAATGTTCATGCTCAACGCGGCACCAAATAACAATTATTCAGGTCTAAAACTAATCCGAAGGTAGATGTAGAGGTAGCGTGCGATTGCGATCACATCGACTTTGGAACCGCTTTCCCACGCGCATCGTCACCTCGTCCTTGGCGGTGCTCACTTATTCCGTAGTCCTGTTTGAGTTGCAAATATTAGCAATGAACCGATTATCAAATACCAGTGCTACTACGAGCTCTAGTTAGGTACACATCAATAACATGTATATCACATATACCTTTGCTCACTTTGCCATCCTTCTTATCCGCCAAATACTTGGGGCGGTTCCGCTTCCAGTGTCCAGTCTGCTTGCAGTAGAAGCACTCAGTTTCAGGCTTAGATCCAGACTTGGGTTTCTTCTCTTGAGCAGCAACTTGCTTGCCATTCTTCTTGAAGTTCTCCTTCTTTTTCCCTTTGCCCTTCTTCTTGAAACTAGTGGTCTTGTTGACCATCAACACTTGATGCTCCTTCTTGATTTCTACCTCCGCGGCTTTCAGCATCGTGAAGAGCTCGGGAATAGTCTTGTTCATCCCTTGCATATTATAGTTCATCACGAAGCTCTTGTAGCTTGTTGGCAGTGATTGGAGAATTACATCAATGACACTATCATCGGAAGATTAACTCCCGGTTGAATCAAGTGATTATTATACCCAGACATTACGAGTATGTGTTCCTTGTGAACTATTCTCCTCCATCTTGCAGCTATAGAACTTATTGGAGACTTCATATCTCTCAATCCGGGCATTTGCTTGAAATATTAACTTCAACTCTGGAACATCTCATATGCTCCATGACGTTCAAAAGCGTCGTTGAAGACCGGTTCCAAGCCGTAAAGCATGGCACTTGAACTATAGAGTAGTCATCAGCTTTGCTCGCGAGACGTTCTTAACGTCGTCGGTTACACATCGGAAGAGCACTGGCACCCAGCGGTGCTTCCGGGATGTAACTCTTACGTGCAGCAATGAGGATAATCCTCGAGTTACGGACCCATCCGTGTAATTGCTACCATCATCTTTCAACTTTGCTTTCTCAAGAAACGCATCAAAATTCAACGGAACAACAAAGACGAGCCATCTATCTACAAACAAACATAGACAAGCAAGATACTATCAGGTACTAAGTTCATGATAAATTTAAGTTCAATTAATCATATTACTTAAGAACTCCCACTTAGACAAACATCTCTCTAGTCATCTAAGTGATCACGTGATCCATATCAACTAAACCATAACCGATCATCACGTGAGATGGAGTAGTTTTCAATGGTGAACATCACTATGTTGATCATATCTACTATATGATTCATGCTCGACCTTTCGTCTCGTGTTCGAGGCCATATCGCATATGCTAGGCTCGTCAAGTTTAACTGAGTATTCTGCGTGTGCAAAACTGGCTTGCACCCGTTGTAGATGGACGAGAGCTTATCACACCCGATCATCACGTGGTGTCTCAAGCACGACGAACTTTAGCAACGGTGCATACTCAGGAGAACACTACTTGATAATTTTAGTGAGAGATCATCTTAAAATGCTACCGTCAATCAAAGCAAGATAAGATGCATAAAGGATAAACATCACATGCAATCAATATAAGTGATATGATATGGCCATCATCATCTTGTGCTTGTGATCTCCATCTCGAAGCACCGTCGTGATCACCATCGTCACCGGCGCGACACCTTGATCTCCATCGTAGCATCGTTGTCGCGTTACGCCATATATTGCTTCTCGACTATACCTACCGCTTAGTGATAAAGTAAAGCAATTACAGGCGTTTGCATTTCATACAATAAAGCGACAACCATATGGCTCCTGCCGATTGCCGATAACCGGTTACAAAACATGATCATCTCATACAATAAAATATAGCATCACGTCTTGACCATATCACATCACAACATGCCCTGCAAAAACAAGTTAGACGTCCTCTACTTTGTTGTTGCAAATTTTACGTGGCTGCTACGGGCTTAGCAAGAACCGTTCTCACCTACGCATCAAAACCACAACGATAGTTTGTCAAATAGACTTCGTTTTAACCTTCTCAAGGACCAGGCGTAGCCACACTCGGTTAAACTAAAGTGAGAGAGACAGACACCCGCCAACCACCTTTAAGCACGAGTGCTCGTAACGGTGAAACCAGTCTCGCGTAAGCGTACACGTAATGTCGGTCCGGGCCGCTTCATCTCACAATACCGCTGAACCAAAGTATGACATGCTGGTAGGCAGTATGACTTATATCGTCCACAAATCACTTGTGTTCTACTCGTGCATATAACATCAACGCATAAAACCTAGGCTCGGATGCCACTGTTGGGGAACGTAGTAATTTCAAAAAAATTCCTACGCACACGCAAGATCATGGTGATGGCATAGCAATGAGAGGGGAGAGTGTTCGTCCACGTACCCTCGTAGACTGTAAGCGAAAGCGTTAGCACAACGCGGTTGATGTAGTCGTACGTCTTCACGATCCGACCGATCCAAGCACCGAACATACGGAGCCTCCGAGTTCAGCACACGTTCAGCTCAATGAAGATCTCCGGCCCTCCGATCCAGCAAAGGCTCCGGAGATGAGTTCCGTCAGCACGACGGCATGGTGACGATGATGATGTTCTACCGGCGCAGGGCTTCGCCTAAACTCTGCGACGATATGACCGAGGTGGAATATGGTGGAAGGGGGCACTGCACACGGCTAAGGAACGATCCGTAGATCAACTTGTGTGTCTATGGGGTGCCCCCCGCCCCCGTATATAAAGGAGCCAGGGGGGAGGAGGCCGCCGGCCTAAGGGGGCGCGCCAAGGGGGGAGTCCTACTCCCACCGGGAGTAGGACTCCTCTTTTAAAAGTTGGAGTAGGAGAGAGGGGGAAAGAGGAGGAAGAGGAGAAGGAAAGGGGGGGCGCCGCCCCCCTTCCCTTGTCCTATTCGGACTAGGAGGGGGAGGGGCACGCGGCCCCCTCCTTGCTCCTTCCTCTTCTCCCTCTTGGCCCATGTAGGCCCATTAACCCCCCGGGGTTTTCCGGTAACCTCCCGGTACTCCGGTAAAATGCCGATTTCACCCGGAACCATTCTGATGTCCAAACATAGGCTTCCAATATATCAATCTTTATGTCTCGACCATTCCGAGACTCCTCGTCATGTCCGTGATCACATCCAGGACTCCGAACAAATTCGGTACATCAAAACTTATAAACTCATAATAAAACTGTCTTCGAAATGTTAAGCGTGCGGACCCTACGGGTTCGAGAACTATGTAGACATGACCTAAAACCATTCTCGGTCAATAACCAATAGCGGGACTTGGATGCCCATATTGGTTCCTACATATTCTACGAAGATCTTTATCGGTCAAACCGCATAACAACATACTTTGTTCCCTTTGTCATCGATATGTTACTTGCCCGAGATTTGATCGTCGGTATCCAATACCTAGTTCAATCTCGTTACCGGCAAGTCTCTTTACTCGTTCCATAATACGTCATCTCATAACTAACTCATTAGTTACATGCTTGCAAGGCTTAGGTGATGAGTATTACCGAGAGGGCCCAGAGATACCTCTCTGACAATCGGAGTGACAAATCCTAATCTTGAATTATGCCAACCCAACATGTAACTTTAGGAAACACCTGTAGAGCACCTTTATAATCACCCAGTTACGTTGTGACGTTTGGTAGCACACAAAGTGTTCTTCCGGTAAACGGGAGTTGCACAATCTCATAGTTGCAGGAACTTTGTATAAGTCATGAAGAAAGCAATAGCAGTATACTAAACGATCAAGTGCTAGGCTAACAGAATGGGTCATGTCAATCACATCATTCTCCTAATGATGTGATCCCTTTAATCAAATGACAACACATGTCTATGGTCAGGAAACATAACCATCTTTGATTAATGAGCTAGTCAAGTAGAGGCATACTAGTGACTATGTGTTTGTCTATATATTCACACATGTATCATGTTTCCGGTTAATACAATTCTAGCATTAATAATAAACATTTATCATGATATGACGAAATAAATAATAACTTTATTATTGCCTCTAGGGCATATTTCCTTCACCAGTGACCCTACGATGTCCATCCAACGGCCGTAGTGCTTCTTCAACCTCTGGTCTTCTTGCTCCAGCCGCCCAAAGCAGCGCCGGTCGTGTCGCCTGCTCCTGCCGCCCGTGGCCGGCTGTGATGCCGCGGAGGCCTCACCGCCCCCTACTACTACCACCGCTAGCCAGGCCATCCCTCTACACACCCAAACCCCCTGTTATTCTGCAGCGACGGCAGCCTCACACTGCAGCCTCACACGAGTGAACCCTCATACTCCTCTACGTGTGGCCATCCACTGCCGCGTCTTCCCCGGCTCCGCGTCGTCCCCTTCCTAGGCCTTACCGTCGTCCACCGCCCTGGTGCACTCGACGCGGCGTGGTCAACGTGGTCAAGGAATGGCTTCCATCGGACGTGGACTATACATGGAGAGGCTGACAACTGGGTCCACGGCCGCAGCAAGGAAGTGCCTCCTTATTACGCGCAAAATAATTATTCCTCCACCTGACAACGGGGACCCAGCGGACAGGCCACCGTATTTCACAAAAAAAGTGTTTCCCCCTGTCTGCTGGGACCCACCAGCTACATCTTCGCACACAAGGAAGTGCGTCCGAAAAAACGATTCGCCTCCCTAACTGCTGGGACCCACCAGCTACATCTTTGCACGCAAAGAAGTGAGTCCGGGCAAAGAAAAAACGATTCGCCCCCCTGACTACTGGGACCCACCAGCTACATCTTCGCACGCAAGGAAGTGCTCGGCGGTCGGGACCCACACTGGTCGAAGCGCGTGAAGCGTTGTCATTCGGTCGCGAACGTATGCATACATATATCTTTGGTCGATGTAGAGGCGGCGCACGCATGTAAGTAGAGGCGCCAGACGTTGTAGTAGAGGCGTGCACGTAGCATGTACATGTACGTACAGCGGCCAGGGTGCAAGAAAGAAAATACGGCCACGTATGTGTACATAGGGCGGGGTCTCGAACACCTACTCGCGCATGCGTACATGGCTGGGTCGGAACGGAGAAACAGCGTCGTCGTCATGTTTATGGGAAGCCAACCGGCTGGGTCGGAACGGAATGCGTGGTCGTGTTCATCGGGAGGGCTTGGACAGAACAGGCGATGGAAACGAGGCCTGGCGTACCGCAAAACGGAGGAAACGGACCTCCTACGTTCGGAACGGGAACCTGTTGATCGGGAGGGGTGTGGCGTACCGCAAAACGGAGGAAACGGACCTCCTACGGTCGAAACGGGGGTCCTGATGATCGGGAGGGGTGTGGCGTACCGCAAAAATGGAGGAAACGGACCTCCTACGGTCGAAACGGGGGTCCTATTGATCGGGAGGGGTGTGGCGTACCGCAAAAGCAGAGAGAAAGCGGACCTCCCACGATCAAACGGGGTCATGTTGATCGGGAGGGTGTGGCATACCGTAAAAAACGGGAAAGCGGACTTGTGTTGGGCGCTATGGTCGGCGGGGTCCTGTTCATCGGGAGGGTGTGGCATAGCGGAGACTCCACAGATCTTTGTTCATCTCCACCGTCGACCTCCTCCAGCCTCCACGGGCTACCGTCGACCTCCTCCAGCCTCCACGGGCTCCTGTTCATCCACCCTCCACCGTGTGCTACTCCACCCGCTACTGTTCAACCACCCCTCCACCATCTACTGTTCATCCAGCCCTCCACACCACGGGGTCCTATTCAACCACCCCTCCACCGTCTAATGTTCATCCAGCCCTCCACACCACGGGGTCCTGTTCATCCAGAGGCAACGCCACCGCTCACTATTCATCCAACCCCCCCGCAACACTCATTGTTCATCCAATCAATCGGCTTCAGTTAGCAGCAGTAGCGAAGGAATCTGTAAGTGCATCTAGTGCCACCCCTAGTTGGTTTTGGAGTATTGACGACAAAGTTGGTTGAGGGACTGATGCGTTTGTGAGAATTGCAGGATACTTTGGTAGTGTCCCTCATTGATTCGGTTTACCTACGGAGATGACCCTAAAATGTATGAAGACATTGAAGACAATGGTGGTATGAGAAGATATTCATATTGAAGACTATGACATGAGAAGACATTGTGTGAAGACTTTGGGCCTTGAAGGCGTGTGGTTTTGTTGTTTCCTTTTCTTCTTTGTTGAGTCATAGGAACCACCGTCTTTGTTAAGTGGGGTCCAAGTGAACTAAGTCGAGTGGTGAAGTGATGCTCAACTCAAATCCTATGTCTTGAGCAAAGACAATGAGAGCAAATCTTATCGAGTGGATGAGTCAGCTTTGCTTGTAGCCCAAGTAAAGTTGCAGCGTGTGTTTGAAATCGACCATTGGAACACGTGTCGGTTCCTTAGTGACCGAGGTCATTTTGGACAAATCAGGTCGGGTTGCCTAGTGGCTATAAATAGCCCACCCCCTACACCATAAATTGGTGGCTGCTTAGAGTTTGTGCACGGCTTTTGTCATTTGAGAGCAACCCACCTCGAAGCATTTGAGAGAGAGAAATCCTTGCGAGGACAAAGCCCAAACACCCGAGCCAAGAGTGTTAGGCATCAATGAAGTCTTTACATGTGTGTGACACGAAGACTTATTACACTTGAGGACTGTGAATCCTCCGGCCGGTTAGGCGTCGCGTTCTGAGCATCCAAGAGTCATTGTGGATTGCCGGTGAGCGAAGTCTGTGAAGGTTTGGAAGTCTCCTTGAAGACTTACGAGTGATTAGGCGAGGGCTGGGTGTCCTTAGCTCAAGGGAATAAGGTGAAGACACGGTCTTGAGTTAAATCTCAGCCTCCCTAACCAGACGTCACAGTTGTCACGACAAGCTGGAACTGGTCCAACAAATCTGTGTCTTCAACAAGCAACTGGTTCTATCCTTCCAACCTTACTTCAGTTTGTCTTCATGAAGTCATTGCTTATCTGTGTATCTGTTTGACTTCATTGCTTGACTACTATTGTTGATTGGCTTCACACTATCTTCCATCTTGATCCTTACTACCTAAGCGCTATTAGTCATGTACTTTCTCATCATTACATACTTGACTATGGCTTGTTTAGGGTAGTTTATCTTCATTGCATATCAATTAGGTTGTTTACATTGTTTGTCTTGAAACTTCCAAGTTTTGAAGACTTTCATAAAAATTGCCTATTCACCCCGCCCCCTCTAGTCGATACTAGCACTTTCAATTGGTATCAGAGCAAGGTACTCCCTTGTTCTTGTGATTCGGTTTAACCACCTGGAGTTTTAGCTATGTCGATTGGTGGGATAATCAAGGTCTCCGCCGCTTGCCCCATGTTCAATGGAACTGAATATCCCTACTGGAAGAATAAGATGCGCATGCATCTTGAAGCCATTGATGTCGACCTCTGGTATGTCGTCAAGAATGGCGTTCCCAAAACTGGTGAAGGTGTCACCCCCACTGATGTCAAGAAGTTCATTCAACTGGACTCTACTGCAAAGAACATCATCTGTGGTCATCTGACCAAAGGACAGTATGGCCGTGTGAGTGCTCTGGAAACGTCGAAGCTAGTCTGGGACTGGCTATCCAAGGTCAACGAAGGCGTCTCAACCCAGAGAGATCAAAGAATCAGTGTTCTTCGCAACCTCTTCAACCGCTTCAAGAGAAACGACAATGAGAATGTCCAGCTCACGTTTGATCGCCTGACGATATCACAAATGAACTTCAAGCTCTTGGCACGACTGAGATTACCAAGCATGAAATCGTCAAGACACTGCTGAGATCACTTGACAGCTCCTTTGACACCCTTGCCCTCATGATACAAGAACGTCCTGACTTCAAGACACTCGATCCGTCTGATATACTTGAGAGGCTCAACACACATGAGTTCGGCTATGTGAGAAAAGAGATATCTATGGTCCAAGCTATGGCGAACTCGTGCTTTGAAGGCAAAAGTTGTTTCCTCATCGAAGAAGAATCATTGCAGTTCGAAGATCCACGAAGACATTGGAAGGGAACTTGCTATGCTTGTGAAGAAGTTCCAGAAATTCACAAAGAAGAAAGGCTTCAGAAAGTCTTCACGATCTAGCTCAAGGAATGATGAAGCTTCCACACATGATCACAAGAAGAGAACCTGCCACAAGTGCAAGAAACCTGGTCACTACATATCACGAGTGTCCACAAGTGGGACAATGAGAAGAAGAAGAAGAAAAGCAAGGAATATGATTCCGATGACAAGAAGAAGAAGAAATCCTCAAAGTCTTCTAAGTCTTCTTCCAAGTCTTCATCATACAAGAAGAGCTCATCTGGCAAGGCTCGTGCTTTTGTTGGCAAGGAAATGGATTCAGGAGGAGGAGTGCGCTTGGAGGAGGCGGAGGTGGAGTCGGAGAGGAGTCGACCTGGCATTGCAAGTTTGGCTCTAGCCACGCCTATGTTGCCAAGTCCATCTTCAACATGAAGACAATGACTTCCACACCAACGCTGAAGCTAATGGCGAAGGCGATCCTACTCCCACCCTCTTGCTTCATGGCACGTGGTGCCAAGGTAAAATCACGCGATGCTTACTTCCAAACTTCAAGTGAAGATGACTCTGATTGTGAATCCAAACCCAGCTACAAAACACTTGCTAAAATTGCAACTGAACAACAAAAGTCTATGGAACATACTCAAAAACTGTTAGACAAAAGCGATGACCTGTTGGACGCTGAAATGACACGTTCACAGTCCTTAGTTGATGACATAAAAAATCTTCATGCTAAGTACCAAGAACTTGAATGTCGTCATGAATCGCTCTCAACGACTTATGAAAGGCTCTCCTATGATTATCTTCAAAGGAAACAAGAGCTTGAGAAATTGAGAGCGGCTCATGAAGATCTTGAAAAGATGAATGAGTCACTTCGCGCTCAACAGATCAGTTCCTCTTAGGAAGGATTTGAACCACCATGTCTAAAATGCATTGAGCGTGATAATGCTACATCATTCTTTGAATGTTCCCTCGCTGCTCTTGTTTCATTGTCTTCACCTCTTGATGTGGTCACTAACCCCTCTGCGGAGGATACCACTTGTTGTTGCTAATGAAAATGCTATGTTGAAGACATTGCTTGAAACAGGGATGTACAAAAGTTTGAAGGGACATCGGACTCTGCGATGTCCTCAAAAGCGATTCGAACGAAACCCTAGGAAAGAGGGTGTTGGGTTGAAAGGAAAATGAATGTTGATGGCTCGTCTTTGGAAGCTGAGCAAGTACCCCAAAACCACATGGGTTGCTGCAAAGGAACCTTGATAGATCCATCCACCTTATCCGGCTTTACTGTGCTAATCCTATTATCATTGATGAATCCTTTGATGCAAACTATAAGCTGTTCAAAAATCAGAATGGTGAAGTGTTTGCGGTACATTGGTACTAAGCTGCGGGAATGGACCACCTATGAAGAAGATCTGGGTACCTAAGCGGTACATTGAGAATCTTCTGTGAATGTCGTCATGACACCACCAAGGAAAAAGACAAACCCTGGACCAATAGCTTCATGTGGCCCAAAGGCTTCATCTGAATCTGAGGACTCACATGAGTCACCCTAACGCCAATGTTTTGCGGGAAATCATGCTCGGACTTATGAATATGGCGTGTATCTTGAACCGCTATGTTCATAGGACTAAGAACTTTTACGCTTATTCATATGAGTATCATTCATCTCCTACAAGGCTATTTGCTAGGGCTTCAAAGCCAAAATTCTCGAGATCTGCACTTAGACTCATTGCTTCTAAGCCCCCTTGAAGATGTGGGTGGCAAAGAAGAACTAACTCTCTTTTGCGAGAAAATGGTCTCCGACCCGACAATCAATGGCGTCCGATACTATTCTTTGGGGACCTAAAACTCGTTGAGGACGCACGATGAAATGTCATTCTATATGCTTCACATCTGAATTTCTTATCGGTCATACTATGTCCTAACTTTGTTATAAGATGTGGTGTCCCTATATGTGTCAAATGCTTATGCTTCACAACACTCTTGTGAAGCCTATCCTCCTAATCGCACTATAGGGTACATCACCAAAAGCTTGAGAATGGATTATGGACGGTGGATGCACAAATCATATATTTGGTGATCGAAGTCTTCTCATGGACTCAACCTTACGTCCATCAGACAAAAGTCACATTACATTTCTTGACCTTTGGTAAAAGCAAGGTATTGGGTCTAGGTAGAGTTGCAATCTCAAAGGATCAACACATGGATAAAGTGATGCTTGTTGAATCCCTTGGTTTCAACAATATACATCTCAATGCTTTGTGACTTGAACATGATTGTGATATTTGGCAAATATCGTTGCCTTGTACTAATGGAATCGACAAATCTCTAGTCTTTGAAGGGTATCGAAAAGATGATCTATACATAGTAGATTTCTCGGCAGGTCCTGACTTGCCGTTTGTCTTCTCACAAAAGCTTAGAATCTTGGCTCTGGCATCGAAGGCTGGGACATGCTGGCATGAGGAACTTACACTCACTCGTCAAGAAGAAGCATGTCATTGGCATCGAGGATGTCAAGTTCAAGAAGGATCATCTGTGTGGTGACTGTGAAGCTGGAAAGATGACAAGGGCAAAGCACCCTCGAAGACAATCATGACAACATCTCAACCCTTGAGTTGTTACACATGGACTTATTTGGACCTACTCACTACTCCACCCTCACAACAAGCTGCTGTGTCTATGTAAGCCGTCATTGTTGATGACTACTCAAGATACACATGGGTTCATATAATTCTTTACAAGGCTGAAGTGCAAGATGTCTTTGGTAACCATAACTCGAGCAATGAACAATTATGGCGTGAAGATCAAGCACATCGAAGTGACAATGGCCTGAATTCAAGAACACTTGGACTTGATCATGTATCTGGATACAATGGGAATCACTCATGAGTTCTCTGCTCCATACACACCTCAGCAAAATGGCATTGTTGAGCGCAAAACCAGAACCCTCATGAGATGGCTCGAACAATGCTAGATGAGTACAAGACACCAAGAAAGTTTTGGCCTGAAGCTATTGATACAACATGTCACATCATCAACCGTGTATACATCCATAAGCTTCTAAACAAAACATCATATGAGCTGCTTACTGGCAAGAAGCCAAACGTCAGTTACTTCAGAGTATTTGGAGCAAGATGTTGGATAAAGGATCCCCATCACAAGTCAAAATTTGCACCTAAGGCTCACGAAGGCTTCATGCTTGGCTATGGAAAGGATTCACACTCCTCTGAGTCTTCAACCTTTATCTCTACAAAATCGTTGAAACTATGGATGTGAAATTTGATGAAACCAATGGTTCACAGAGAGAGATTACGCCAAGTACACTTGATGAAGCTCCTTCAAGCGAGGCAATCAAGCTGATGGGAAGCTGGTGAAATCATGCCCTCTGAAGCACAACTGAAGAGGAACTTATCATCTCGCACCAAATCAACTTTGAAGACAATGCTCGGTCCGAAGACAATCCTCCCAATGATGACAATGAATAGCGAGCAAAATCTTCGTCCTGTTCATCCTCGTGTTGCAAATGAAGTTCAAATAGAAGATAATTGACAACATCAATGCACTGGTCCGCTCACTCGATCAAAGCAACACAGCTAGCAAACTTACGTGGGCACTTTTCATTTGTGTCAATATCAGAACCCAAGAAAGTTCTTTGAAGCTTTTATGGAACTGAATGGATTCAAGCCATGCAAGAAGAACTTCAACAGTTCAAACTGAATAATGTCAGGAACTTGTCAAGCGACACGATCCTCGCAAGCATAACATTATTGGAACAAAATGGATATATCGAAACAAGCAAGATGAGCATGGTCAAGTAAATCGAGAAACAAAGCACGTCTTGTGGCTCAAGGATACACTCAAGTTGAAGGAATTGACTTGATGAAACATTTGCTCATGTTGCTAGACTTGAAGCTATTAGCATCTTGCTAGCCTATGCTAATCATCACAATATCTTGCTATATCAAATGGATGTAAAGAGTGCATTTCTCAATGGCAAGATTGAAGAAAGAATATATCGCACAACCACACGGCTTTGAAGATCCAAAACATCGATATGGTGTACAAGCTAAACAAGGCATTGTATGGCCTCAAACAAGCCCCTCGTGCCTGGTATGATACGATCAAAGACTTCCTGAAGAGCAAAGGCTTCAACCTGGATCCCTTGATCCCACTCTCTTCACGAAGACATATGATGGTGAATTGTTTGTGTGCCAAATATATGTGGATGACATAATCTTGGATGCACCAACGAAATATAGTGATGAGTTTGGGTACATGATGCAAGAGCAATATCAAATGTCCATGATGGGTGAGCTGAAGTTCTTCCTTGGTCTTCAAATTAAATCGACAAAGGAATGGCATCTTCATATCTCAAGAGAAATACCTCAAAGATTGTGCGAAGAAGTTTGGAATGGAAGGCGCAAAGGCTACACGGCGCCAATGCCGACCAAACACCATCTTGGTCCCGGCGACAATGGTAAAGAGTTCGATCAAAAGGTATACCGCTCCATGATTGGTTCTTTGCTTTATTTATGTGCATCTAGGCGGATATTATGCTTAGTGTTTGCATGTGTGCTCGATTCCAAGCGGCACCAAAGGAATCGCATCACTTAGTTGTGAAGCGAATTCTTGATATTTGGCTTACACCCCAACACTCGGATTATGGTATCCCAAGGGCTCAAAATTTGATTTGGTTGGATTCTCGGATCTGATTATGCTGGTGACAAGGTGGATCGCAAGTCTACATCGGCACATGCCATTTTCTTGGTCGATCACTTGTATGTTGGTCTTGAAGAAGCGAGCGTGTATCACTCTCAAGCTGCTGAATCTGAATACATTCTGCTGGATCTGTTGTGCTCGGCTTCTATGGATGAAGCAAACTCTCAAGGATTATGGCATCAACCTGAATCAAGTACCTCTCTTCTGCGACAACGAGAGTGCCATCAAAATAGCCAACAATCCAGTCCAACACTCAAAGACAAAGCACATTGAAATTCATCATCACTTTCTCAGAGATCATGTTATGAAGAAAGATATCGATATCATTCATGTCAATACTGAAGAGCAACTGGCAGATATCTTCACAAAGCCCTTGGATGAGAAAAGGTTTTGCAAGTTACGGTGTGAGCTAAATATCTTGGAATCCTCTAATGTCCTGTGATCAGGCACACATCCTAACACTTATGCATGTTGATGACTTAGATGTGCAACACACAAAGTAAGGTATATCTTCAATCAATGAAGATTTACACTCTGAGTGTGAATACATTAACATGGAATTTGACTTCGGAGTGCCATGATAATTGTGCGCCGTGTCTGGGTCTAATACTTCCTATACGGTGGGTTACACCACCACCAACTTTCTATGTTTGAAGTGTTTCACTCATGGCGTTATATTGCAATGACTTCGCATTTGGTTTGTCTTCAGTTTCAATTTGTCTTCATGACTTTCTGCACTATGATGATTTGATTGCTTTATATATATATATACTAGTATATACTAGTGTTACATCCTCTACATCATTCACTTATAGCTATGTCTTCAAGATTGGATCTTTTGAACTAAGTGAATGTGATGGGACCCTAACCTCTCTATGCTTCCTATCTCAAACTCTATCTGTCCAAATCATATGCATTCTATTGAAGCTGTCGAATGTCTTCTCTGCGTCCTAGTCGTGAGAAGGCAAAGAGACAAACATTAAATCTGTTTTAAATGGCTTATCTTTCTTGTTGAAATCCGGAAGCGGAACAACTCTCCAACATGCTGGCGGGCGTGGGAACATGGGACAACCACGGGTGTGTTGCATGCTTGCCACGTACCCTCGAGATATGAACCGCCAATGGCACCAGCGTAATTCTACTTGTGTCTCTCACCTACTTATAAATACTGTCCCTGCGGTAAAGAAATCCTTCTCCCACCTCTCCACCTCCGTCAAAACCCTAAGCGCCACCGCTAGCTCGCGGCAACGCCGGGCGATGAAGCGCTTAGCTGCCGCGACTTCTCCGGCGCCGTCCTCACGCCGCCGCGGACATCGTCCTCTCCGCCCGTCGCCGTAGGTGTCCTCCGTCGCCAAGTTAGGGCACGGTGGGCTGAACTACTCGGTCTCCTATTCTTCCCATCTAGCAGTTCTTCGTGCGGTAATTATAACTCTATTTTTACCACCTTTTTGATCTTCAAGATTCATCCTGTTTTACGAAAGTAGTTTCTGTCTGTTCAAGCTAGATCTATTCCGTCGCATCTCATCTTTGCTTAGTCGATTCACTTAGATTTCTTGTCTAGTTTGATTCCTAACTTGTACTTATTCATGGATTGGTACAAATCTGGAACCAACTCACCTATATAAGTGCATGTCTTCGCATCATGAGGTCAATGTCTTCAAACTGATTTATCTTCAAAATCTTACGAGAATGCATATGACCTCTTCCCTTCCTCGCATCTCTAATGTTGTCACAAGTACATGTCCGTGGGAGAATCCCTTGGTTCTCATAGTCTGCATTCGTTTGCAGAATACTTACAACATCATATAAATTCTCCTGAAGCCAGTTCCTGCTTGACTAGAAAGCGCAAATCTCGAAGCCTTTGAGCGTGTTGAAGCCATTCAGCTTGAAGTTCATGGCTGCGAGAAAAATCAACAAGGAAGGGTGGCGAGGCAGTAGAGAGAAGGAACATCTAAAGATGCTGATGATTTAGCGAGAACTATACAAGGCAGATCCGAAGAAAATTATCATCGAGAGAAAGGCGTGAATCCAATGGATTCGACGCTATTGGGCTGAGGAGTGGTTCAATTACAAGTTTGTGACAAAGGAATATGCAGAGAAGCATGCCATCAAGAGACCTTGGGGTGATATCCTCTATCGAGGCCTTCAACCCAAGAGCCGAGCTGAAGCCATTGAACAAGGCTTCTATCCATGCATGGTCCGTGGGCCCTGACCGCTGACGCAGATCCCACTTCACTACTCTGGTGTCGTGACGATTCGCTCTTCAAGCGCAACTATTAGTTTGCTGTGGCTTCGGCCAAGAAGAACAAGAAGTCCTTGGGTTTGGACTTCAATCCAGGTCCCTCTGCTCCCCGTGCTAACGGCTCCCGTGAAGCTAATCCCAATGTCATTGGCCCCTACGCCAACCTTGACGGCCTCATCACTTACATCATGGTCCAAGGCGCCAGAGTAGATCATTCTGACAATGGTGCTGACTCTGATGAAGCCCCTGCTCCTCGTCCAAAGCCACAGAATCAAAAGAAGTCAAAGGCTTCAACCTCAGCTGCACCTCCGAAAACTTTGCGTGCGAAGCCACTGGCCATTGCACCTCCTGAAGCCAGTGTGCAATCTGAAGATCTGTCCCGTGTCTCCAAGAGAACGGACAAGAAGAAGCAACTTGTTAGACCATCTGATCAACGAGACTTGACTCCTACTGCTACTCTGCGTGAATAACCCATTGATCTATCAAGTGATGATGATCTTGCTAATGATGCTCTTGAACAGCTGATAAAGAGCAAAGAAGAAGCAGAAATCTTCAGCAACTTACCTCTCTTTGATGTGGCCATCATCCACAATTTCATTGATGAGTGGTTCGACACCCCAACGTCGACTTTGGAGATTCTGACTCCCCATTGGCCTCAGTGTCGCCTTCAATGGCGCCATTGCTTCTGAGCTAGCTCTCGCTCAGCGCATCGTTGAGCTCAAAAACAAGATTGATTTTGAGAAGGCTCAATTCAAGAAGCATGTGGCCAAGCTCAGTGTTCAAGACGTCTGCAACTTCAAAGTCATGCTCCACGAGCTTAAGGAAGCTTTTATGAAGAAACGTCAAGAAGCTCAGGGCTCACGTGAGCGCATGAAGATTTTGGCTGACAAGTGTGTGCTTGCCTACAATGAGGCTGAGAAGCGCAAGTCACTTGGTCGTCCTGGCATTGACCCCAGGGAGGCTGCAAAAAGGAAGAACAAGCGCCCTGCCGATCAGCCTGAACCTTAAAGCCAAGAAGCCCCTCGCATTATCTTCCCAAGCAACATGACTGGCTCGAAGCCAAAGGTCACCACAACCGCTTCAGAACAGAAGAAGACGAGGGCTGCCGAGGCTGACACCAGAAAAAGAAAGCATACTGAAGCCTCTGATGCCGCTCCCTCCAAGAAGAAGCGCAAGACCAAGAAGACTAGGGCTGCTTCCACAGAGCCCTTAGTCGTTGAACCCATTTCCGTGGTTCGCCTTGTGTCAGTTCATCAAGAACAAAGAATGGTTGTCCATGAGCACTGCTACCACAGAGGCTCATGAGGTGAAGATATTCAGCGGTGAGCCAGCGCTCTTTGAAGACATTGGTCAAGATGACAATGTAAATGATGATGAAGTTCTTCCTCGGATCGAACATCAAGTGGTATCATCGCTTTGTTCATCTGAACAGCAAACTCATCAGCATTGGTCGTCCATTGACGCCAATTGCTTAGGATGCTTTGTGGGCTGATCACCCACAACAACAACAAGACTCCCCCAGTACTCCCCAACAACAACAACAAGCTACACCCCAAGTGCAAGAAGAGGATGAAGAATTTCGGGCTCACCAACTCCATCTCTAACTTGAAGCCAGCACTTGCGAGGCTTCGCAGAGGACAAAGGCACAGAAGTCCCTCATCGGCGTTCCAGAAGGAGAAGTGCAACGTTCACCAATTGCACGGCAAGTATTTTCTGAACCTGCTCCAACAGTGAACGTCTCCAAGTCTGAAGCACATGCTGCTGAAGACATTCCGGCTGCATCAACCGAAGAAAATTAAGAGGAAGTTCGTGTACCTACTCCCCCAGCAATTGAAGAAGAAGCAGTTCATGATCTGAACGTGCCTGTGCTCGACCCTCCTGCTCGTCAAGAGGAGGTTGAAAATGTTGAGGCTGCCACCACCAACGCCAATGAAGCCAGTGACGTAGTCATGGCTGATGCTAATGTGGAACTGCACCAACGGTGTGCTGAAACCAATGAGGCCTGAAGCAAATGTGGCCACTGAACCTGAAACCAATGAGGATATTGCCCCTGAAGTCAATGAGGATGCTGTACCTGAAACCAATGAGGATGTTGCACCTAAAGCTAATATGACAACTGCTCCTGAAGCACCTGTTGTGCAGCCTGACTCCTCTAATGTTGCCCCTGCTCCTGTTCCGCCACCAAGGCCTCACACTATTGAGCAAGCATACAATCATGGTCAGCTTACTACTGTCCGATGGCCCATTCTGGTGCCTCCGCCTGCTGCCTCAGGACCGCAATTTGACTATCATGTTGAGTATAGGCCTCAGGTCCAGAAGCCAAAGCCAGGTTGCCAAGGTTTCAGTCTCGCCAACTCCCGGGTCATTCAATGCCAATGGCTTCAAGAGCCACAATACATTCTTTGACAGCGCCAAGAACCCTACTCCAAGCCAAGGATTTCATCGGATCGGTTCGGAGCTATCAGCGAGAAGCTATTACTCATCGTGCTATATGATCAAGGCGCATTTTCCCTCATATCGCCTTGACACTGAAGCTATTCTTTGGATTGCCGTGCTTAGAAGAAGCACTTGATTGCTTTTGTGATCTTTGGTGCGCTCCACTTTGTGACGGACAAAGAACATTGGAATGAAGAGCTATTGCTTCAATTCTATGCCACTCTGCACATTAGCGGCTACTACGAGGGACATCAAGACATGGGTTCTCGAGTGGATGGTGGAAATGTTCATCATGAAGCCAAAGCTATGGATATCATCGAGCTTCTTGGGCTAGCCACTCTGGAGAACTTTATGAGCCTGATTGTCAACTACACCGGAATGTTGTGGAGAGCATCTTTCACAAGCGAGAACCCAATATGAGCGGATGGTGAGCATGATGAAGCCTTTGCCATCGATTTGAGTATCCCACATTTCTTTGTTGAAGACCTTGAGTATCGCCTCGCACCATATATCATATCATCGAGGCAAACTCTATGGCGGTCAAGGGACATTCATCGTGACCAAGCTTGAAGGAGCAATGAAGACTTTGGTCTTCTATATTCTCAATGGCATCGGCTTCAACACGCAAGAATTCTTCATCAAGCAACTTGTCGCTTCGGATCGACCTGTTTGGTGCGAAGTTTTATGCTCCATGGGTCATCGCCTCATCAATCGCCACTCATCATTAATTATCAGCCCTCGCGCAATCATATAATCTTTTGCGAGGTTGATATGTCGATTGATGCTATATACTCGATCCTGCCAAGGCGCCGCTTTGTCTTGAGAACATTGAGCACCAAAGCTTCACTCAGCCTATTGAAGGTGTTCAAGCAGCAACACGAATCTATCCACGAGTGGTAACACTAAATGCGCCTCACCGAGCACCCACTAAAGCCACTGAAAGCACCATTGCCCAAAGGCCTCGGAAGCGTTCTCGTGTTCTCAATGACCGAGAACTTCTTGTGGCTCTTCATCAGAAACAGGATAAGCATCATTTCTGGCTCAAGAGACAGATGCAAAGTCTCTTGGTGGATGTCAATCGCATTCGCAACCTTGCCACCAAGAATGCCTTTGTTGCTCATGAAACCTGCAAGCGATCATGGAAGAGTTTGACTCGCTTTCGATCTTTGAAGCGGATCTTCAAGGCGATGGCTTCAATGAAAGATTCGATTCGACTCCACTCCTCCACGGATTGCTACCCTGCGTCGAACTCCATCTCTTGAAGACTCGAATATTCTTCTTCATGGCAGCAGTTAATGCGAGTGATCGATGATGAAGATGACGCTACTTCACCACCTCCAACTACTCTGCGGCGCATAGACCTTTGCACCAAGTTAAATGCGCACCGCCAACCAATGGCGACAACCCTGCTGCTTCACCTACTCATGACAAGTAGATGCTCTATGTCTTCAAACCTTTTGGTCATTCTTGACAAAAGGGGAGAAGCATATGAGTTTAGTCTTCAAGCGGGTTCATATGGCGGTTGCATTATATTTTCTTTGCGTGCTTACAACTCTTGCATTTTGAAACATTTGGTTCTTTGAGTTGTACTATGATGGTCGTCGCTACTTACGCTACTTATTTGCTTTACTATGATGCGATGATAAATTCCGCATGTGCGATGATAACTTCCGCACTTAGATCATTTCTGAGCGTCCATTTTCATTATGCATGCCATTTTACTTGCTATATCATTTCATGCATGATGAATTATCTTCATAAGATGAAGTGGATCTCCACAAGTACAACCTGCCATGTGCATTTGCATTCCAAAAGCAAATTACTTATATGCACATCTTCAGGGGGAGCCCTTGCAACTTATGAAGACAATTCTCTATCCTTACAATTTCACATTCTTTATCCCGTTGAAAACTTCAACCGGTTTGTCATCAATTACCAAAAGGGGAGATTGTAAGTGCATCTAGTGCCACCCTAGTTGGTTTTGGAGTATTGGCGACAAAGTTGGTTGAGGACTGATGCGTTTGTGAGAATTGCGAGGATAACGCAGTAGTGTCCCTCATTGATTCGGTTTACCTACGGAGATGACCCTAAAAATGCATGAAGACATTGAAGACAATGGTGGTATGAGAAGATATTCATATTGAAGACTATGACATGAGAAGAAATTGTGTGAAGACTTTGGGCCTTGAAGACTGTGTGGTTTCGTTGTTTCCTTTTCTTCTTTGTTGAGTCATAGGAACCACCGTCTTTGTTAAGTGGGGTCCAAGTGAACTAAGTCGAGTGGTGAAGTGATGCTCAACTCAAATCCTATGTCTTGAGCAAAGACAATGAGAGCAAATCTTATCGAGTTGGATGAGTCGACTTTGCTTGTAGCCCAAGTAAAGTTCTTTGCGTGTGTTTGAAATCGACCGTTGGAACACGTGTCGGTTCCTTAGTGACCCAGGGTCATTTTGGACAAATCAGGTCGGGTTGCCTAGTGGCTATAAATAGCCCACCCCATACACCATAAATTGGTGGCTGCTCAGAGTTTGTGCACGGCTTTTGTCGTTTGAGAGCAACCCACCTCGAAGCATTTGAGAGAGAGAAATCCTTGCGAGGACAAAGCCCAAACACCCGAGCCAAAGAGTGTTAGGCATCTTGAAGTCTTTACATCGTGTGACACGAAGACTTATTACACTTGAGGACTATGAATCCTCCACCCGGTTAGGCGTCGCGTTTTGAGCATCCAAGAGTCATTGTGGATTGCCGGTGAACAAAGTCTGTGAAGGTTTGGAAGTCTCCCTTGAAGACTTACCAGAGTGATTAGGCGAGGACTGGGTGTCCTTAGCTCAAGGGAATAAGGTGAAGACACGGTCTTCTAAGTTAAATCTCAGCCTCCCTAACCAGACGTCACAGTTGTCACGACAAGCTGGGCTGGTCCAACAAATCATGTGTCTTCAACAAGCAACTGGTTCTATCCCTTCCAACCTTACTTCAGTTTGTCTTCATGAAGTCATTGCTTATCTATGTATCTGTTTGACTTCATTGCTTGACTACTATTGTTGATTGGCTTCACACTATCTTCCATCTTGATCCTTACTACCTAACTGCTATTAGTCCTGTACTTCCTCATCATCACATACTTGACTATGGCTTGTTTAGGGTAGTTTATCTTCTGCTGCATATCAATTAGGTTGTTTCTGTTGTTTGTCTTCGAAACTTCCAAGTTTTGAAGACTTTCATAAAAATCGCCTATTCACCCCCCTCTAGTCGATACTAGCACTTTCAGAATCGCTCGATCGGGTTCAGTTAACAGCCATCGATCGATCGATCAGGTTCAGTAACGCGTAGCCTACAGTGCAATCGCTTGGGTTCAGTTAGAGCCCAACACCTTGCTCGGGTTCAGTTAGAGCCAACGCCTCGCACACACGCGCGTACGTGTACGAGAGAATTGCGCATCGCTCGGCCCCCGACCTCCCACCATAACCAGCAACTCCCCGAATTTTTCCTCCCCCTTGCTTCTACCACGGTTTTTCCGTCATGGACGGCCCAAAGAATGTCATGCAGCTGCGTCTCCGGCCCGCCCAGGACGAAAAGCCCATTTTCTATAATGATTTTTTGTCATAGAAGTAGGAGCCCACCACATCTATGATGATACCGGGTTTTGTCACAATTATCGTCACAGAAGTATCATATGTATGACAGAAAAAAAATTCGTTCGGCCCAAAATGTCACGGATGTGTCTTTTTTTTTGTAGTGCCTGCACCTCGGTGTTGATAAAACACACGCCACATTTGGACTAGTTCCCGAGCAGTGTAATGCTAGACGCCTTTAAAGCATCAACAGTACTAACAGGGAGCTGAACCGAACCCACCAAAAGCCATGGTACTCCATGGAGTCCTCGGCAAAACGTACTCGGATATTGCTTTATATGCATCGGTTTCGAATTGTGTCTTCGGTCAATAGTTGGGTTGCCTGTCTCATGTGCTTGTCTTCTACGTTCCGCTTTGTTCGACTAAGTGTGCAAAGGGAGAACCACTGCGATTGATCTTCCAGCTCGAATGGTTAAGCGCCTCAGTGGAGAAATCCGAAAACTGACAGTCACAATGGGTGTAAACTGGTCAGTGATCCGATGACTGTGTCAAACTATAGATCGATAGAGGTTACCCCATGTTAAACAATGGGCCTTTGCTACGTCTTGAGCTTGCGTTGGTTTTCCTTGAAGAGGAAAGGGTGATGCAGCAATAGTAGTGCAAGTATTTCCCTCAGTTTTTGAGAACGAAGGTATCAATCGAGTAGAAGGCTCCTCAAAAGTCCTACGCACCTACACAAACAAACAAAGAACTCGCAACCAACGCAATAAAGGGGTTGTCAATCCCTTCACGGCCACTTGCGAAAGTGAGATCTGATAGAGATAATATGATAAGATAAATATATTTTTGGTATTTTATAATATAGACGCAAAAAATTAAAGATGCAAAAAGTAGATTGAAAGCAAATATGATAAAAGATAGACCTGGGGGCCATAGGTTTCACTAGAGGCTTCTCTCAAGATAGCATAAGTATTACGGTGGGTGAACAAATTACTGTCGAGCAATTGATAGAAAAGCGAATAATTATGAGATTATCTAGGCATGATCATGTATATAGGCATCACCTCCGCAACAAGTAGACCGACTCTCACCGCATCTACTACTATTACTCCACACATCGACCGACTCTGCTGCATCTAGAGTATTAAGTTCATAAAGAACAGAGTAACGCATTAAGCAAGATGACATGATGTAGAGGGATAAACTCAAGCAATATGATATAAACCCCATCTTTTTATCCTCGATGGCAACAATACAATACGTGCCTTTTGCCCTAACATCCTTGAGAAAGGACACCGCAAGATTGAACCCAAAGCTAAGCACTTCTCCCATGGCAAGAAAGATCAATCTAGTAGGCCAAACCAAACCGATAATTGAAGAGACTTGCAAAGATAACTCAATCATACATAAAAGAATTCAGAGGAGATTCAAATATTTCTCATAGATAAACTTGATCATAAACCCACAATTCATCGGATCTCGACAAACACACCGCAAAAAGAGTTTACATCGAATAGATCTCCACAAGAGAGGGGGAGAACATTGTATTGAGATCCAAAAAGAGAGAAGAAGCCATCTAGCTAATAACTATGGACCCGAAGGTCTGTGGTAAACTACTCACAAATCATCGAGGGGGCTATGGTGTTGATGTAGAAGTCCTCCATGGTCGATTCCCCCTCCAGCGGAGCGCCGATGAAGGCTCCAAGATGGGATCTCGCGGATACAGAAGGTTACGGCGGTGGAAATTGTGTTTCGTTGGCTCCCCGGATATTTTCGGGGTACATAGGCTTATATAGGAGGAGGAAGTACGTCGGTGGCCGCCCGAGGGGCCCACGAGATAGGGGGCGCACCCTGTAGGGGTGGGCGCACCCTCCTATTTCGTGGCTGCATCGGCTGCTTCTTGACTTGCACTCCAAGTCCTCTGGATCACGTTCGTTCCAAAAATCATGCTCCCGAAGGTTTCATTCCGTTTGGACTCCGTTTGATATTCCATTTCTTTGAAATACTGAAATAGACAAAAAAAACATCAATCCGGCCGGGCTGGGCCTCCGGTTAGTAGGTTAGTCCCAAAAATGATATAAATGTGTAAAACAAAGCCCATAAACACCCAAAAGGGGTAATATAATAGCATGAAACAATCAAAAATTATAGATACGTTGGAGACGTATCAGCCTTTCATAAAATTGGCCAAAGTGTTAATGGCTTGACCTCAGCTGACGCTGGTCACTAACCGGGGCTAGTAACTGGCCTCCTAACTTTAAGCTCCTATGACTAAGTGAAAATTATAAAGCCTGCATATCTGATTGCCTCATTTCCGATAACGCAACCGCCTCTAGGCACCAAGACATCGGCTAAAGGTTGTCTTGTTACCATGGAAACACCTTGCATAGCATCTACAAAGAGGTAGAAGCCCACGATGGACCACTTTCAAATGATAAAAGGTCGCAACGGAGTCAAAATAAACATATATCATCAGTGTTTGTATTTAGTATACAAGCGCTGCCTTCCGTAATCATCGTTATGAAGCCGTAAATATGCATCAAATTTGACTTAAGATTTTGGCCAAGCCGGGTTGCCTTGCTCCTATGCTTACCCCCTACGCTCCTGATAGTTTGGCTATGGGGTAAAGGGAGCACCTCTATGATTGTTACTTCCGGGTCATCCGTGTTAGTAACTCAGACTGGGTGAAGCCGAAAGCTAGCCATCTTAAGAATATAATTGGTCGGCAATGACGGAAATGAAAATTTAGGTTCACTAAATACCATAGAGTTCGGAAACTTTCCCCAAACTAAATCCTCAATATTTTCCTCCCACTTTGATCAGAGTTGAGGTTTCACGATCATGGTCAACATGATAGCCTGGGAAAAGGAATTTATAAAGGAACTATTTTTCCCAGAAGATGTTTCTTACGTTAAAAAGCATTATAACATATCTCTCTGCATACCATTGTTTAGAAAACCGTATGGCCGAATTGCCTTGTTTGCCGTAAATCTTTGCCTTGATAAAGGCTTTATAAAGTAGGACAAACACTCCTCGGCTACTGGACAAGGAGGTTGAAGCCGATGGTTGGTCAACAAAGTTTTGTACAATGCTCCGAGAATTAATGATATAAAGTACTTGGATACATAAAATCATTACACATAAATTGCGAGTAAAGTCAATTTATTGCGGCCCATATTTTAAAGAGGCAATGGCACAATCTCGCTGAGATAACCGAGCACCTGACATAATTCCCTATTGGCACCTGACATAACGCTCTCATAATTCCCTATAACTTGCACAAGGTAAGAGATAACCAAGAGTGAAACCGATGGAGACGAGGATGTGTTACCGAAGTTCCTTCCCTTTGAGGGGAAGTACGTCTCCGTTGGAGCGGTGTGGAGGCACAATGCTCCCCAAGAAGCCACTAGGGCCACCGTATTCTCCTCACGCCCTCACACAATGCGAGATGTCGTGATTCCACTATTGGTGCCCTTGGAGGCGGCGACCGAACCTTTACAAACAAGGTTGGGGCAATCTCCACAACTTAATTGGAGGCTCCCAACGACACCACGAAGCTTCACCACAATGGACTATGGCTCCGCGGTGACCTCAACCGTCTAGGGTGCTCAAGCAGGGAAGAGTAACAAGATCCGCAAGGGATTAGTGGGGGGAATCAAATTTCTCTTTGTGGAAGTGTAGATCGAGGCCTTCTCAACCAATCCCTAGAGAATCAACAAGTTTGATTGGCTAGGGAGATAGATCGGGCAAAAATGGAACTTAGAGCATCCATGGAGCTTGGGGATGGAAGAGGTGGTCAACTCGGAGAAGAAGGCTCCCCTTTTATAGTGGAAGAACAAATCCAACCATTATCCACCCACTCAACCCGCGGCACGTGGTACTACCGCACCAAACAAGCGGTACTACCGCACGGGCCTGCGGTACTATCGCTGGCGCACATGCATGTACTACTGTACCGGCACGGCGATGGCGAACTAGACTCTTGTGCTAAGACAGGGAGTAGTAGAACCGCCGGCGCGGTACTACCGTTGGCGCGGTACTATCGCGCCCCCTTGCGGTCCTACCGCAAGGCAGGGATAGCAAGACTGAGAAGGGACGGACATAAAAAATTACATCACTGACTACTTCCGCTGAGTTTTTATCTATGCAAAAATCTGACACGGTACTACCGCAAGCCTAGAGCGGTACTACCGTGTAGGGCGCGGATGTAAAAAATTACATCCGCCCCTACTTCCGCTCATGCTGTTGTGCCTGGCCAGAGCTCATGGTACTTCCGCGTAGGACGCGGATGTAAAAAAATTACATCCGCCCCTACTACCGCTCGAGCTGCTGCGCTTGATCTAAGGCCACGGTACTACCGCAAGAACTGCGGTAGTACCGCCTCGAGAGCGATACTACCGCTTTGCCTCGATCCGACAAGAATGAGGAGTCCTTCATTTTGCAGAGACACGGAAAAACGGAGGATGCTCCAGAGAGCCAAAGGAAAGGTGGTGCAAAAAGGGATAGACATGTACGTGAGATTCCACCCAAACCTTTCCAACGCGGACCCCCTCTTAATAGTACAGCTTTCCTACGACTCAAATCCACCGAAAAGAAATGTAGAGAAATGCCGTCTTCAATAGTCTTCGAGGGGCACCAAATCGTCTTGCGTTTAGACATGATATATCTTAAATGCTCAATGCATATGATTAGTCTGTAAAAGCATTGTCATCAATCACCAAAACTACTAAGGGATAATTATGCCCTTACAGTTATCTTTTAGCAGTAGCGCGACACCTTATGGCCACGCTACTAGTATACGTAGCCTGTTGGCTAAGTTGTGGTTCTCATAGCCGTAGCACCTTTGGGGAGGGCCGCGCTATTTCTAAGGAAATAGCAGTAGCGCTTTGAGCTCCCGCGCTACTGTAAATAACGGTAGCGCTTTGTACAAAGCCGCGCTACTGATAAGCCTCGAAGTATAAGATTTTCCCTAGTACTGTAAGTTTCCAAGGCCCACAACGGTGACCATCCAAACTGCCGTATTTGAGGCTAGACAATACCAATTCATGATTCCCGAGTTGAATACAAACATCAAAATGCGGCATGAGACATATGGCAAGACATACTAAGTTTTCTTGGGAATGCAATGGAAATTTTGGGTTCTCCACAACTGTTGAGTTTTTTCTCTTCGAAAAGGAGGCCGAAACCCTCGGACTCTGTGTATCCAATTCTCATGTTTTTGTGTAACCATGGTGCGTATTTGGCCAGATTTAATGGAGTCATCTTTATTCATTTTCCACATCTCGTGACTGTGCCTAGGTGATCTTTTGTCACCATTCATTTTTCTCTTTGTTGTTGATGGTACACCCCCATGTTGCATGATGCGGTAAATTCACAACGGATTATGTTGATGTAAGTGTGCGGGCGAGTGTCGAGGATTTCACATATTGACATATACACTTTATATACAACATTTTATTCTTCCAAACCAAAGCAGGAAGCTCTTGTTGTGAATAAAATTTGGATACATATGAATCGACAAAATCACCAGCTTATAAATCCAAGCAAATGTTCCATATGCTTTTGTGAGTTATTAACAATGAGGTTAGATGAGAATATGAGAAATTTTGCACGTTGAGAAGCTAGAATTTGAAGCTAAGTATTTGGGCCTGCCAACACTCAAGGAGAGAATGCACAAAAGGAAGTTTCAAATTATACATGGCAAGCTAAGCAAAAGTTTAGGCTATAGGGTGAAATTTACAATGCACATGGTACAACTTGAAGATCTAGAATGGCCACTCCTCCCGTTGGCGGAACTAAATTATGTCCACCATTCTACTAGATTTCTAGGAAAAATCTGGTATGTACATAATAAAATTACACATGTGAAACTTGCCTCTATCAATGGAGGATATGAGTGATTAGTGATTGTTGACATGGTAGATTGATTCCTTAATTCTCATATTGCAATTTACCACAATCGAACCTAAAAAAAAGAGAAGCAGTTAATCAACTACTATTAGTGTGGCACAAGAAGCCTATGGAACATAGCAGCAAACAATTAGCGATGGAGCTGGCTCGCACTTGGGAACCACCACTTTGAAGATTGGTTGAAACTAAATACATATAGCTCATATAACATGTTGACAATACTATAAGAGCAGGTATGATCTTGCAGGTTCATAGTGAAAATGATAATATAACAACCTATTAGATGGTTGCGTAGTTGTCTTGATGCTCTCGAAACGTAGTTAGTAGCTCGCGGAAAGGGATTCATCCGGCCCTCCAATGGTCACTAAAGCCAATTATGCTCTTGATGGATGACAGGGAGGTCTTGTCCATGATTCCCATCGAAGAAAGTCATGTTCAGATATGCTTCGTGAGTTGTCGATATTAGAGCACACCCAAACAAAACTAGAGAAGTTAAAATTTGTAAGATTGATAGAGATTAGAATAGAAGGGGCTCACTAGCTTTTGTTGCTTAAATTCAAGACTCTCTTCCAATAAAGATGAATATTGCAGTTGATAGATGTTGAATGGATCAACATTGTCTAATCAATATATTCCCAGACCTCATGCAGTGGGGGTGTGTGTGTGGGGGGGGGGGGGGTCATGGGGTTAAATATCATGAAAAATAAAGTGAAGTGTTTTTTCGTCCAAAAAATAGCGGTTTGGCTACCACGGCTTACTTGTCTATAATATACAAGATGAGACACGAAGAATTGATTGTTTCGTCGTGGCAAATTAGATTGTCTCAGCAAAGCATAACAAGAGTGTTAAGTGTGCGAAGAGTCTTTTCGTCAAAAAAAATTATGAGAAGAGTTATAGCGGGCTATTTAAAACAGTGATATAAACACTATAACAATAGACCCTTTTAGAATCCTTCTCATTTTATCGTCTTGCGTCACTCAATCATCCCGTGCCTTCTCCCATCACTAATCTCATCCGCGCCAACTACCAAACCCCATCCAAGTTGACCCACAAGGCTCTTGAGTAAACTAATTTCATCACAAAATAAAAAACTTGCACACCCGTCCAATAGACCCTTCCTTTATCATCCTTCTTTTATCATGTCTCGCCCCTCAATAATTTTGTGCCTTCTCCCACCTCTTATCTCATCTGTGCAACTGTCAAACCCAATCTAAGTTGGCGTATGCGGCTCTTGAGTAAACCAAATTGTACCTTGTTTCCCATGGTCCCGTGGCGTAGCATTGTCAACTTGCTAGTGTATATCGCAAAATAACATAAAAACTTGTACGCCCTTCCCAATAGACCCTTCCCGAATCACTCTTCCTTTATCGCCCCCCCAATCATCCCGTGTCTTTTCACATCGCTAATCTTGTATGTGCCAGCTGTCAAACCTCATATAAATTGGCTTAGAGGCTCTCGATGAGTAAACCAAATTCTACCTTGTTTCCCATGGTTCCGTGGCGTAGCACCGACAACTTGCTAGTGTTTATCGCAAAATAAAATGAAAACCTTGCTAGCGTGTAGTATGAACCTGTAAACACAACGTGGCCGCACGTCCTCCGTTGGATCGAATAGCAAGAGAGGGGATTGCGCCGACCTAGCTAATCACGACTCGCCAAAAGGGGAATTCAAAATCGCAAACGCAACAACGGGAACACGCACACGCAAAAAAGGAAAATAAATAAATAGAAGAAATCCTCGATCCAATCCGTTCCAGCCCATACCAATCGTACCACCAGCCGACGACTGCGGCATCGACGGCGACGGCGACGGCGTCGACAGGAACCCCGCGGCGACCCCCTCCGGCCGCCCCTCTGCTCCGCGCCGCATCGGGAAACCCTGCCGCGATCCTCCATCCACGCCGCCCCCCGCGTGGCCACTCGGCTCGTTCGGCCAAATCCAGTCCCCCGCCCGCGGGGTCCCGATTTGCGGCCAGCCCCCGCGGATTGCGCGGCGCCGACCCTGGAGAGAGAGCGACGGGCGTTGACGGACGGGTGCGGCGCGCAGTGGTGCCACCACCATGTTGCAGTGCCTGGAGGGGGTGAGGCACCTGGGCGGTGTGCTCCTCAAGTGCTGCGACATCGACCTCAAGCAGCCCAAGGGCCTGGAGGATCCCGAAGTCCTCGCCAGGGAGACCGTGTGTATGTCCGCGCCACCAGCTCTCTCTTTGCTATTATTAATAGCGTCTAAAAATAGTTCTCCTGCTAGCCCAAGCCACAATTCATTGTGTTCTGTTTATCCTGTGACGTGTGATGTGATTTGCGTGCAGTCAGCGTGAGTGAGGTCGAAGCGCTGTACGAGCTGTTCAAGAAGATCAGCAGTGCTGTGATAGACGACGGGCTGATCAACAAGGTTAGTGGATCAACACCCATTTCGTCGAAAGTAAAATTAATGTACTAGTATATATGATGAGTGACGAATAACCTGAATTGTGATGCTTGTGCGTTGACGTGGTGCAGGAGGAGTTTCAGTTGGCGCTTTTCAAGACCAGTAAGAAGGAGAGTTTGTTTGCAGATCGTGTAAGCCCACATTACACACATGTGAACACGAATTTGCTGTTTGTACAATGAAAATGCCTTTCTGTTGTTTTCTCTTCTTCTTCTTTTTGGTACAATTCTGATGTCATTGCTGTGGAGTCACTCTCACTCTCCTTTTTTGACATATTAGTTGGACCTTGGAGAGAAAGAAGCACTGTTTAAAATTCTGTATGAATCATGAGCTGTATATGGCAAAGGGCATCTGCCTAATTGTAGAATCGTGCAGGATTTTGGGTATTCAAGTACATGTATGGTACTATGTAATAGGATACAGAGGATTTAAAAAGCCTGGAAGCAAATGTACTGACCACTTTCTGGGGACACTTAATTGCCAGTAGAATTGCTCCAGCTTTGCTAGCTAGGGCTGGAAGGAAAGTTATCTCTTTAATTGAAAGTTATGATCATTTATACTAAGACCATAACACTCCACATCCTAAGTTCCTAACAGTTTCTTATGAAAAAAGTCCTTCACAAAAGCTGATCACAGTGGCAACACATGCCATTGGCATCTCGCTACCCCTTATATACACCCTTCAGTCAGGCATTGCAATGATAACTTAGGCCTGTATTATTTATCATTTTAGTAAATTTGTGTGCATAGTTGAAACAGTAAAGTCGGAATGATTTTGATACTTGATACATAACATGATTTCTTTTAATATGGTAGTGTATTTCCCTCAACTTTTTCCCTGTTCTTCTAGGTCTTTGATTTGTTTGACACAAAACACAACGGAATTCTAGGATTTGAAGAATTTGCCCGTGCGTTATCAGTATTTCATCCAAGTGCCGCTCCTGATGAGAAAATTGACTGTAAGTTCAGAGAATCATGACATTTGCATAGTTAGCTTAACTTTTAAATATGGCAGCAGATTAGTGAAAAAATTGTACTATAGAAATGTCACAACTACATGTATGGTAATATATAATAAAAATGGATAATAATACTTAACAGAACTGAATATGTTGATATGTTGCAAGTGCTATTTCAAGTTCTTACCTTGCAAAATTACATTACATGCTAGAATCAACAAGCTAATTGCATAAAAATATGATTTATTTGACAGCAAGGAAGAAACTAATTTTAAAAGGAATGACATCTGTTAATCACTGCCTTGTCTAGCCACATCTGGCCTGCAGACTTTTTTATATATATTTTTTGTAAATGACATAATGCAACCTCTACCTGCAATGTTACAAGGGGGAGACTAGTAACATGCACATGTATTGTGCTTAATTCACATTTCTCTGTAGAGGGCTTGAGGAATTCAACTTCATTAATATAAAGTAAATCACAAAAGATAATGTACCAACAAATCTATCATATTTACCATGATAATAACTTTTAGAATTCTTGTAACGCCCAAGCTTGTATAATATGCACACATCAAGTCAGCCCTCTTGTTTGCATGATACTCTGACATGTGTTTATGTATTTGATTTTGTGTGGATGTGAATGGATTGAATTTAGGCCTAAACTGTAAGAAAAGAGAAGATTTATGATATCCTTGAGTTAGTAGGTTCATACTTGCACAAATCACATTCTGTTGTTCCATTTTTGAGCCTTTTGGTGCTGTCTGAGAATGGTCTGTCACTCTGTCTTAAACAATAAACAAACAAATAAATAAGCTGTCACTCTTTCTGCTTGTTTGATAGTGCACTGTGATATATATATAATGATCCAACTTTATTATTTTTTCTTTTTTGGCATAGGTTAATTCCCTTAAGCTCTTTTAGTCTTTTATATCTGATTGTTGTAAGCGGAAAAAAAATTCTTACACGGTATAATCCTTGCAGTCTCTTTCCAGCTTTATGATCTGAAGCAACAAGGTTTCATTGAAAGACAAGAGGTATTTTGCTAATCAGAATGTAAAACATGTTGATTAGGATCAAGGATACCAGTTATCTCATGATTTGTTTCAATTATTCCATATTTGTTATGTTCTGTTATCTCCCTTAATCACTTAACGATCAAGTATCATCAATAAGTCCAACTCCAGCCTTCATTGTGAGTACTTGTTGACTATGATAAGTTTGACAGGTGGTCATAGGTGGCCATTTACCACCTTACACCTCTTTCTGGAACCCTAGTTATTAGGACAATTCAAAGTCTGTTCCCTTCCCTCTATTCAACTTGATATTGTACCAAGTGTAGCCTTGTAGCCTGATCTGTATATCTCCTATAGGTAGATTTATAAATTAGAACTCCCCCAAAAAAGGAGAGCAGAGGCAATCTTTTGCATAATTGTGGAACTGATATTACTTCCTTTTAGCTCGTGTATGAGCGAGAATATAAGTTCTGAAGTCAAAGAATTGTGGCATATAGGCTCCTTTGTGCAAAAGATTGTTATCTTTTCCCTTATTATATTCCAATGATTTTTCTTGTTTGGCTATTAGGTTAAGCAAATGGTTGTTGCTACACTTGCTGAATCAGGAATGAATCTTTCAGATGAAGTCATAGAGAGCATCATTGATAAGGTCTGGTTAAATTCCTTGACTTCCTATACTACTATGGCTATGCATTGTACCATGTAGAATCTTTCTGTTCAATCATGTTAAGTACCAATTCCCTTTTCTGTTCTGAACACAAGATTTTGTTTATGTTGTGCTAAAGTGAGGCCATCATTTGTTAGCATGTCTTCCCCTTGATAGATCGAGCTAGAAAGGTTGATATCCATATATTTGACTTACAATATTTGATTAAACTCAGTTAAAAATAAATGTGATCAAATGCTTGAATGGAGGTTTGCAAATGGCTATGTGCCTATAGCTATAGCTTTTAGTACTGCCTATTTCATTATTGCTGTTGAGTAGGCAATGAACTTTAGAGTTATGCCATTGTGCCAAAGCTTGTTATTGCAGTGGTTTTGCAGAAGGCGGCTTTATATCAGTGCATTGTTGAGCAAATGTCACCCTGGCACATTGCACTAACTTGACCTGTTATGCATTGGTCGTATTATTTTCTCAAAATTATTTCCCTCTTGTTATAAGACTTTCGAGGAGGCAGACACAAAACATGATGGGAAAATTGACAAAGAAGAATGGCGCAATCTAGTCCTCAGACATCCCTCATTACTGAAGAACATGACACTACAATATCTCAAGTAAGATATGCTAATGTATTTGTTGTTAACTCTTTAATTTTCATCAGTTTATTATCCTCAAGTTGATTGAAATCTGCGGGATTCAGAATGAATAATAGTATCAACTGTCCTTGAATTATATTACCAAAATACTTATTCATTATCTCATAAAGCTGAGTCTTCAGCAGCACTGTCAGGAAATAAAGAAGCATGATATTGTTCAGCTATAAAGTGAAAACCAGCAAACAGAATATGAAACACTGATTAGTTAAACGACAGTTTGTACATTGAAGGCTGGAGAGTATGCTGAACCAACTCATTGTTTTCTTCTATATTAGAAGTTCATTTACATCAGTGAACTATTAGCGTATGTCATATTGTTTCTCAAGGCATGTGTGACTACGAAGTGTTAAGTAGTATTTCTGTTTCAAGTTCAACCAAGGGAATATGTAGTAGTTCCGGCTTCAAAGGGGATATACTGGAGGCATGTGAATATTATTTTATTGCTTCAGTTCAGTCTGTATCATAACATTACTATTACATATGTTGTTATTGCCCTACTCTATATTCACTAATCAGCTCAACGTCGCAGGGACATCACCACCACATTTCCAAGCTTTGTGTTCCATTCTCAGGTCGATGATACATAAAGTCCTGAGAGTGTTTTCACTTCGATGGAATATCAGAAGACGGTCTCACTGCTTTGTTAAGCTTTTCCAATGGCCGGCCGATGGTTTAGCGGAAGCCATCATAGTGTTCCAAAGCATACATCATACTTTATTCGATTATTCCGCTGGTTTATTTGTGTTCATAATGTTTTTTTCTTTAGCTTAGGGTGGGGTGGTAGTAGATCAGAATGTTCAAAGTTTCTTTCGTTTTTGTACAAAAAATGCTGGTTTGACCCTTTAGTTAACTGTGTATGTATTCTGTGTGGGGAACTTTCCTACTGTATATTATGGACTGAACTGAACGGAGCAGAAATGCCTTTGCTGATAAAGTTTGTCACAATTTATTGTTTTCTTTAAGGGGATACTTTTTTTTTCTTATTGCTCTGCTTGATGTTCAGGGACGCTTACCATACACAAAAGGGTACTCTGGTTTCAGGTCGAATAGATAGGGCAATTTATTTCGATACAAAGGACACTGTTAAGTGGGGCGAACGTTTGCCAGGGAGGGTGGCATTGCGAACATTTTAGGTGGCATTTTTAGTTGCGAGGGGATAATAGTTTCTTCAGAGTGAAATGACAGTTTCTTCAGAGAGGGCATTTTTTGTTTTAAAATTGCGGTCATTTGATTTTTTTTTCATAACTAAAACTCTCATCAAATGGCGTTTGCTTGCCACCACCCCCACCCACCGAGCTGACATTTGCTGGATAACATTACCAACAAGAAAGCAGAGT
This sequence comes from Aegilops speltoides, assembly GCA_021437245.1. Taxonomy (NCBI): domain Eukaryota; kingdom Viridiplantae; phylum Streptophyta; class Magnoliopsida; order Poales; family Poaceae; genus Aegilops; species Aegilops speltoides. The sequence continues at coordinate 39,398,517 of CM038144.1, read as the reverse complement.
TAGATGGCATACATACTCTAAAAATTAACATTATTGAAATTTAGTTGTAGTTTTTTCTTGAGAAAAATCATTGTTAGCATAATATGAGGAGATGTTGAGAAAGGTTGGCCCTGAGTTTAAGAGACTAGGAGATGAAAAATATTGCGCAAATTCGCTGCAATTCTCTGTGAGAATCAAAGTCTGTGTTTCCCGAGCATTCACCCTTTCTCACTAAAGGAAGAATTTGATTAGCTTTAGTAAACGAGGCAATGACGGAGCGCGCACAAAGATAAAAAATTAGAAAAAAAAATAGCCAACACCCACGGTGCAATCTTTTCTCATGCATTTTCGCCTAAGCAGCCCTTAGGCTGACCATAATAGTAGTATCATAGATAGTATCATGCATGCCAACTAGTCAATTTTGATGAGGTAGCATCAAATTAAATGAAAAAAGAGTGTGTCATTCATGGCAATTAATGAAGTCAATCTATGATACCAACATATGATACTATGCATTACAGATGTAGAATCATTACTCCCCATTACGAGCAACCTTAGGCAACTCCAACACGGATCACCTATTTTGAATCATCAAATGTACGTGTACACATTTGGACATATCCACGAAGAGTGGGCCGAGCGAAGACCATCCAACCATATCCCTGAAATTTGGACCGTGGACTATGATTGACGGTGGGCCAGACGGAATTAGAGTAAAAAAGGATGAGTGTGGGCTGTGGTAAACATGTGGTTCGACTGACAACGGACCAAGCGGATCGCTTGCACTTCTTCAAACCTCCCATCGATTTGGTGCCGGATTTTGGACGTCTTGACTAGTGGCAGAGCTAGTCAGAAACCACCTGTGGAAAAAAAACTTCAGGGATCTCTTCAAGGCTGGGGAGGGGGGCACTTGCCCCCGCCGCCCATCTCACATAGCTCCGCCATTGGTCTTGACCAGCCCAAACTAATACCGTCTAGATGAATAAGTCATCTTAGGTTGTGCACCGTGACCAAGGAGGAGGAGAAAACGAGAGAACTTAATGTTTATTTCCTAATTAATAGCATTGCATGCAATGAACTAACCATTGCATGTCGTGTTTGGTAGTCTTAAGTCATTAAAAGCATGTACACCCACATGTTTTAGGCTGGTCATAATGGGGAGGAACTTAGGAGTAACATCACACACTCCAATACAACTTTGCTTATGTGGCACATATTTAATGAAGAGAGAGATGCTTGTGGTAACTAGCTAAGTTACCGGAACATCACACACTCCAAGAAACAATGAGTCTATAACCTAATAAATACATCGTTGCATGACACTACATAGATGTTCCTACCCACTATGGAGGTAGTAACATAGTCTAGGGAAGTGTGTAAGTTACTAGCTTATGTTCTTGCCCATTGTGACCAGCCTTATTGGTTGATATGTCAAGAAACGAGAAACGAGGTAGAAGTTAATGCACCGCGCCTAAACATTTTGGGGTTATTTGATTTTCGTAAGACGACTTACACACCTAGACGGAGGGAGTAACCCACATTGGATAACTAAAAGTGTCTTAATCATTTTATCGGCACGACTGCTACGTCAGCAGTGTATCGGCGCAACTGCTAACGTCGGCTGATGAACTCACAGTGCAAGAATCCTCAAACAATAGAGATTCCAAGTTGAAGATGCTAAAATGATCAACAATTCTGCTCGCACATCACGTGTGCACGCATGTACTAACGAAATGGTCACTGTCATATAAGTATTTCTTCCTTCGTTCAGGTTAATTATGCACCTCTAGTTTTGGTTAAACTTTGGCTACATATATAACAAACAACATCTGATTCGTATGCTACAGAAAATATATATCATTGAAATAGTATTAGAAAGAGAATGTCCACTATATAATTTGTGTGGCATATAAGTATAGAAACAAAGTTGAGTCATCTATTTTGGAACGGAGGGAGTATGTCTTATTAGCCAAAGTCCTCTTCTGCTCCCGAGCTCAAAAAGCTTGAGATTACAGTAAGATCCAAGAATAAAATAAAAATCTGATTCTTTTTTTAAAAACTTTAACAAATGTTTTGTGCGATTGAAAATTTTCATTATAAATGTTGTTGTTCTGCTGCGCTGGTCTTATGGGGCCTTAGCACGATGACTTTCCTGGATGCTAGTCCTATGGGGTCTACTACAACAAGTTTTGCCCGGCTCCGACGAGGGAGGGGCTATGACGGCGGCGCGCCTTCAGCTCGCTTTAGTGCTTGTAGTCGTCGCTAGGTGGTCTACGGATCTGGATTTAATTTTTATTATTTCTGGTGTTTGTTGTATTGCCATGATTGAAGATGAATAGATTGGAAATTTTCTCGCCAAAAAAGGACAACAGTAAAAGTCATGGCACAAAAACAAATCAGCACTCTAAAATGCTTTCAAAAATAACATTTTTAAGCATCAATTTTGTTTCTCTTGCCACGACTTTCAAAAATGTCATTTCATGATAAATTTGCAAGCACAGAAAACATTTTTCAAAGTTTATCACGAACAGAATAGTTTTTTATATTGTATTTTTTACTTTTAAGTTTACTCCGTGTAATTTTAGTAGTTAATTTTATGGTCAAAATTTGACACTAAAATATGATGGAGCCCAAAGGACCCGATAAACCTGGGCGAAAGAAGTACACACTACCCGCAAAAAGATGTACATACCTATATTTTTATATGACAAGGGAGTTGCTTTTATTTAGAGTATCTACAACTGGGCTTAGCAAATTTGGCCTTCTAAATGTCCATGGATGTGCCCGATCAGGGCCCTAGCGTGTCCATTTTGAGCACTGATAAGTGCTTCTCATGTTCTCTCTTATATGTTCGGTCACTAGCATGTGATTAATGAAGATGAAAAGTGAAAGAAAAAGATAAACAAATAAAAAAGGTGGTTCGGGGTGGGCATGTCCTACCTGATGGACTGGCCAAACGCGTCCTTCATATCCTTCCATATTTGGTGTTACTATGAGGATTTGTGGACAACCCAAAGGTATAGAAATGATACGAGAAGTCCGATTAAATCAATTTTTTTCTTCTCTTTCATGTCTGGTCATTGATCGGCGCGTATGCGGATGTTTGGGAGGATTTGGAGGAGCCTGAGTGTATGAAGATTCCCCTCGGAAAGCAGTTGACAGGCTGCTGCACCACAGCTTGTCCCAGCTTGGAAAGCCACCTTGCATGATCGAATGTAAAAAAAAGTTGCTGAACCTCATGACGAAACAACAGAAGACGGGAACACAAGCTGTGGAATTGCGCTCGTGACGTATAAATGAGACTTGGACCCGATCTCAGCAATGGTCACGTCATCCTCCGAGTCCTCCCACCCATTGCTGTAGCGACGACGATCTTCTCCTCGCCATTTCCCACGAGTGTCGATCTGTACACACCGATTCACGTGTAGGGGCCGGGGTGTGGTTGCTCCATCGTGTATATATATCATCCGCATGCACGGGCATAGCAGGGCTCGGGTGCGTGCGTGCGTGCCGAGTGTAGGTGCGTGTGTGCGCGTGAGCTACCACGTGTGTGTGCGGGGCCGCACGGGTTAGTTAGCGAGGGTCCAGGCGAGTAGACCGTGTCGGGCGTGCGAAAAGGCCGCGGCGATCGTGTGCGTGCGTGATGTGCGAGCGCGAGCCGGCGCGCGCAGGGCGTGGCGAGTGGGAGAGCGAGTGCGTGTGGGCGAGGCCTAGCATGACAGTGCTCGCGGGTATAAAATCCACTCTCCCCTGTGTAGCTCGCTGAGGTGATCGAGTTCGTGCTCGAGGAAGAGATTGGCCGTGCGTGCGGCGGGCGTTCGAGCGCCAGAAAAACCTCCCGTGTCCACTGTCTTCTTCTTCCTCCTTGTTCTTCTTGGTTCGAACCAGAGAGTGAGAGAGAGGAGAGCTAGGATTCGGGCGCGGCAACAACAATTAGCATCATAGCTTGGTGAAGGAGCTCGCCGGCGGCAATGGCGATCATGCCACACGGTGGAGGTGCGGGCGGATCGGTGTCGATGGCGATGCCGATGCTCACGCCGGACAACTACACGGTGTGGGCGATTAAGGCGCATACGATCCTCGACGCCCACACTCTGTGGGAAGCGGTGGTGAACGAGAAAAAGTGCAAGACGGCGCGTGCGATGATCCTCTGTGGGCTGCCGGAGGACGTGCTGCTGCAGGTGGCGATGAAGCTCACCGCCAGGGAGGTATGGGACTCCCCGAAGGTGAGGTTCATCGGCGCCGATCGGGTGCGCGCGGCGAGGCGGGCGACATTGCGCGGGGAGCTCGATCGCCTGAAGACGGCGGACGGCGAGACACTGGATGCGTACGCCGGGAGGCTCGCGGGGATGACGGCGCGGTTCGCGAACCTTGGGGAGATGTTGGGTGACGCAACGCTCGTGAAGAAGCTCCTGGACACGGTGCCCGATCGGCAGTTCCCCGTCGTCGCCGGCATCGAGCAGTTCTGCAACCTTGACGAGATGACGTTCGACGAGGCGCTCGGGCGGCTGCACGCGTTCGGCGAGCGGGTTCGGCGTCGTGGACAAGACGACGACGAGCGTGGGGGCGATCACTTGTTGCTGACCATGACACAGTGGCGGGCGCGGGAGCGGCAACATGGAGGAGCTCGCGACGGCGACGACAGGTGGAGCGTGGCGTCGGGCAACGACGGCAACCGAAGCGGGCGCTGCTACAAGTGCGGCAAGCGTGGCCACTTCAAGCGCGACTGCCCCCAGTTGCGGAGGGAGCCGGCGGCGGAGCGTGCGCTGATGGCTGACGCTGGCGTTGAAGATGGCTGACTCCTCTGAGCCGTGGCTTAGGGGGAGAAATGCAGGGCAATAAAGCCACGGCGAGCTCAGGACACGGTGTGCGCGTGTCTGGGCGCGGTAGTCGTGTCGGGTTCGGCCCGTGGCAGGGCTTGGGTGCGTGCACACGTGCCCGAGCGTAGGTGTGTGTGTGTGCGTGAGCTAGCGCGTGTGTGCGCGGGCCACACAGCCGGTTAGTTAGCGAGGGTCCAGGGGAGTAGACCGCATCGGGCGCGCGAAGAGGCCGCGGCGATTGTGTGCGTGCGTGATGCGCGGGCGCGAGCCAGAGCGCGCGGGGCGTGGCGAATGGGAGAGCGAGTGTGTGTGGGCGAGGCCTGGCATGTCAGTGCTCACGGGTATAAAATCCACTCTCCACTGTGTAGCTCGCTGAGTTTATCGAGTTCGTGCTCGAGGAAGAAATTGGCCATGTGTGCGGTGGGCATTCGAGCGCGGGAAAAACCTACCGTGTCCACTGTCTTCTTCTTTCTCCTTGTTCTTCTTCTTGGTTCAAGCCAGAGAGTGAGAGAGAGGAGAGCTAGGGTTCGGGCGCGGCAAGCCGGCAACAACAGGGAGTTCGACGACCAAAACTATTTAGCAGCAACCAAAGGTCATCATGGCTTTGCTCAAGTTTCTGTTCACCTTGGTTGTGAGCGGGAAGCGGGTATTTACTATTTAGCAGCAACAGGTTTGTATGAGTTCGCATGCATGCAACCGACAGAGGCGGTTCCGACGGTTTAAACATCTTCTCGCGTCTAACACTGCTTCCAACTTGGATATATTCAAGGCGGTTTCAAGGCAATCCTCAGATATTAACCTGTTGCGGCACCTCTGCTTCATCCATGTCTCCCGTGGCCACCACCATTGTTTTTCTCCACCATCAACAAGTGGTTGTGGTGCGGTTCCCCAATCCGCGAGGGTGAGGGCATGACCGGTAGCGAGCGGGAAAGCGCCACCCGAGGAGGATGATTCCTCCTCGTAGCTATACCACCACCGCCTCTTCCGGCGATCCTTGCCACCAACCCCGAGAACCCTATGCAGCATCCACTATTGCAACAGGAAAATGAGGTGGAGCCACCCATTCCGCTGGGTATGCGGCCGCTCTCTGGACGATCTTGCATCCGGGCGCGCCGGAGGGGGGGGGGGGGGGGCACACCGACCCCGAGGAGACCCATGCCGCGGCGGCCGCCACAACTGCACCAAAAAGCAAGGTCGGGATCCAATTTTAATGGATCTGGCGGGTATGCGTCCGCCCGGCGGAGGATCTTCCGAGAAGCGAGAAAGCCTTGGACATACTAGTATAATGTTGTGTCCTACTAGTTCTAGTCATATCAGTAGTCTTACTGAAATATAGTTTGCAATCTCGAGTTATTTAGTGATCTAGGTGGATGAGTGTCGAGTGTCTCAAAAGGCAGTGTATTTTTCTATGGAAGAATGACATGGAATTCACTTTGTGAGAATAATTTATGCAATTGATGGCATGAATTTGAGGTGTTTTGTTCTATTGTGATCTTTGATACACGTTATGTAGTTAAATGAAAATTGAATTGCACGTGTATGGCTGCAAACTAAATGTAATTTAGCTATTGAAATAATCTAGGAGGTGATTTTGAACGGGAAACTACCTCTATTACTTAAGTCTTGGAGGTGGTTTCAGAGGTGAATGCAAATAACTTCGTGTAGTCGTGGGGTGCATGCATATAAGACGTCATCAATATGCGTCATGACTTGGTCATGAGCCATCAGATCACACATAATACTATTGATCTTCTATGCTTTCTTGTCGTATATAACTTTGTTTAAATTTTAGGCAAGTAAAAATATTTATGGATTAATTTATACCAGTAGAAATTATCTACTCTAAAGTTTGACATTATTGAAATTTAGCCATTGTTCTTCCTTGTGAATTCATAATTAACAGTACATGCATCAAGCGCCGAGATGGTGAGAAAGGTCGGTGCTGAGTTTAGACTTTAAACAGACTGCACAGATTTGTTATAGCTTGCTTATAGGAGGTGAATACTATTGCACAAGTTAAGCGCAAATTACTGTAATTCTCCTTACAAAACAAGGTTTTGTGGACGAAAATAATAATATCGAAGCCACGTTCCCTAGAAATCACATTCTCATTCGTGAAAGAATTTGTAGCTTTTAAAAAGGCGGTGAAGGAGTGTGCAGTGGGGATGAAAATGGAGCGGAAACGGACAGAAATGGGTGCTACCATATTTTTTTTTCATATTCTTTTGTAGAAGCAAACACGAATACAGTAACCCCGGAAACGAATACGGAAACAAACATGGAGCAAATACAGAGCGGACAAGAAAATAGAAGTGGGCGTTGGCTGAAACTTTAAAACCCTTGAATCATAGTGAAATACACAAAAACAAACAAATTTAATGAATTGGTAACATGACTATAAAATAATACGATCATATTAGCAACTTAGTGTAGTATTGCAGTAGTACTGGACAATTGCGTATAGGGTCTAGTTTAGTATGTGTGTGATAGTAGAAGTTGGGTTTCAAATGATCACTTCTGCTCATTATGTCATTGTGTGTTGTTTGGTAGTTGGGATTATAAGGTTTTATAAGAAATGCACCTTACATTGTGAAATTTTATCAAAAAACAAATACACCTTATATAAAGAAATGGACGGAATAGTAAAAAAAGAAAATCCATATTCACGGAAATGGAAAGTTTCGTTTCTACGTTGTTCCACTGGAAATCACCATTCCGCTTTTGTTTTCATTTCTGCATTAAAAATTTCAGTTCCACTTCTGGTTTGCAAATTTTTGTTTTTATTTTGATATTTCCTCTCTGTTTTCACTTTTCTTCCGGAAAAGCGGAAAGTTTCACTCTATTTTCATCCCTAGCGTGCAGAGATGGAGAAGTAGCAAGTAGTCAAAAACCAAACCTTCGGTGCTAGCTTTTCTCATGTATTTTTGTCGTAAGGCAGCAGAAGTGCTACGCGCACGTACCGAAATGCATGCGCGCGCGTTGCTGAGATAGCGGTGTATCGGAGGCTTTGGAGCTTAGGCCTCTCGCAATGCTCAATCATGTACAGGTGTTAAGACTGCCAAGTAGACGTAAAATCTAAGATGACAAGTTAATTAAGAAAAGGGAGACTAGTTTGATGACCCTAGAAAAAACGATGCTAATCAGGTGTACCTAGGTGAAGTGACAATTTCGAGTTCACGTAATTAAATGAAGTAAGCCTAGCCACAAAAAACCAAGCACCTATTCATTGCTAATCTATTTATTACATTTAGCACCTCATCTAAGCATCTATGCATTGGAAAATGTCTTAGGTCAGCCGAGGGCCGATGGACAACCACACAAACATTCCTCGAATATTAGAGATTCCATATGTCAAAGAAAGATGATAAGAGCAACTCCAACGGGGCGACCCATTTCGTCCGCCGCCGTCCGTTTGGGTCAGCGCGGACACAGAAAGCAGCCCAACACGCCGACCCAAACGGATGCGTGTCCGCTTAACGTCCGCATGGCGACCCATTCCCGGTCCATTTTTGAGCCGGATTTGCGTCCGTGCGAACACGAGACGGACGCGCGCGCGCGCCTACTCCTCTTCTCGGGCCCGCCGGTCGGTGGCAGCCACCATCATTTCCCCCCATTTTCCACAAAACACTCCCGCCCGCGCGTGCTCGCTCCCGCCCCAACCAGCCATGGATGACGCCATCGACCTCGACGCCGCCGCCGGCCTTGCCTCCCTCGCCTTGTCCGGCACTGCCGCCCCCGCCGGGAAAGGCAAGCCTCGTGCCCCGCGTAAGATGGCCGCCACGACCAAGCCAAAGAAGACGCTGATACCCGAACAGCGGGCACGCGAGTCGGCCAGGAGGAAGGGCCGGAGGCACGCCGCAGACGCGAGGGATGAGGCCGCCGTCGTCGCCACCGCGCAGCAGGAGGTCACCAACGACTGCGTCGCGGCGGCAACGAGGGAGACGCTCTACATGCTAGGGTTAAACCCTAGCCAGCACGGCCTCGTCCAAGCGGCCATCGCCGCGGCCAGCACCGGCTCGTCGGCGTTTCCTCGGATGGTGCTGCCCAACTAGCCCCGCGAGTCAGCTTGCAACCCGATCCCCGGCTTCCACGTCTACCCGCAGGCCTCCCGCCTATCCGGGGTGTGACGCCCCCGATTCAATCGTACACTAATCATGAACGCAAACGTGTACGATCAAGATCAGGGACTCACGGGAAGATATCACAACACAACTCTAAAAACATAAATAAGTCATACAAGCATCATAATACAAGCCGGGGCCTCGAGGGCTCGAATACAAATGCTCGATCATAGGCGAGTCGTGGAAGCAACAATATCTGAGTACGGACATAAGTTAAACAAGTTTGCCTTAAGAAGGCTAGCACAAAGCGGGATACAGATCGAAGAGGCGCAGCCTCCCGCTGGGATCCTCCTAACTACTCTGGTCGACGTCGGTGCTGCACGTAGTAGTAGGCACCTCCAGTAGTAGTCGTCATCGACGGTGGCGTCGCTCTGGACTCCAACATCTGGTTGCGATAACCGTAAAGAAAGGAAAGGGGAAAAGGGGAGAAAGCAACCGTGAGTACTCATCCAAAGTACTCGCAAGCAAGGAGCTACACTACATATGCATGGGTATATGTGTAAGGAGGCCATATCGGTGGGTGAAGCTGCAGAATGCCGAATAAGAGGGGATAGCTAATCACGTCGAAGACTACGCTGGCAGCCTCCGTCTTGCTGACATGTAGAAGAGAGTAGACTGAAATCCTCCAAGTAGCATCGCCAAGTAGCATCTCCAAGTAGCATCTCCGGTAGCATCGCATAGCATAATCCTACCGGCGATCCTCTCCTCGTCGCCTGTTAGAGAGCGATCACGGGTTGTATCCGCACTTGGAAGGGTGTGTTTTATTAAGTATCCGGTTCTAGTTGTCATAAGGTCAAGGTACAACTCCGGTCGTCCCTTTACCGAGGGACACGGCTATTCGAATAGATAAACTTCCGCAAGGGTGCACCACATAACCCAACACGCTCGATCCCATTTGGCGGACACACTTTCTGGGTCATGCCCGCCTCGGAAGATCAACACGCCGCAGCCCCACCTAGGCTAAACAACAGAGGTAAGCCCGCGGTCTAAATCCTATGCGCGCAGGGTCCGGGCCCATCGCCCATTGCACACTGCGACGCTATGAGGGCGGCGAAGCAGACCTAGCAACCTCCATTACAAAGGAAGTTGCGTTAACGCATCCAATCCGGCGCGCCTCCGTCGCCGACGTCAAGAAGGCTTCGGTGATACCACGACGCCGGATACCCATAACTACTCCCACGTAGATGGTTAGTGCGTATAGACCAAATGGCGGACTCGGATCAAATACCAAGATCTCGTTAAGCGTGTTAAGTATCCATGAACGCCGAGCAGGCCAGCCCACCTATCTCCTAGGTGGTCTCAACTTGCCTGTCGCTCCGCCTAAAGTATGTGATCGGGGCCGTCGGGAACCAGGCCCACCTCTACCGGGATGGAGCCACCGTCCTTTCGGCCCCCTCATCGAGAATCACTTGCGGGTACTCCTCGGTGACCCGACTTTAGTCACCATCTGTATAGTATGTATGTATGTATGTATAGTATATACCGTGATCACCTCCCAAGTGATCACGGCCCGATAGTATAGCAAGGCGCATCGACAAGAGTGTAGGGCCAATGATGATAAACTAGCATCCTATACTAAGCATTTAGGATTGCAGGTAAGGTATCAACAGATGTAGCAATAATGTCAGGCTATGCATCAGAATAGGATTAACGGAAGCGGTAACATGCTACACTACTCTAATGCAAGCATTATAGAGGAGAATAGGCGATATCTGGTGATCACGGGGGGCTTGCTGGTTGCTCGGCAAGAGAGAGGGTCGTCAACACCGTAGTCGGTAGGCAAAGCAGCAGCGTCGGTCTCGGGTCACTAGGAAAGAAATGGCGAGGAACACAATAAATAATGAGCAATCAAATGTAACATAAAGCAAGACGCGGCAATATGCGGTGCTAGGGGTGACCTAACGTAGTGGTAGGTGATACTGGCGTGGGGAAACATGCGGAAAGTATTCCGGTGTTTCGCGTTTTGAACAAACGGACCGGATGGGAAAGTTGCATGTTTGCTATGCTAGGGATGTGTGGCGGACGAATGGGCTGTGTATCCGGATTCGTCTCGTTTCTCGATCAACTTTCATGTAGAAAACTTTTTCATCCGAGTTACGGTTTATTTTCTATAATTTTCAAAGTTTTAAATGATTTTCTAGATTTTTTATTTTCTTTTAATTTCGAAAATCAGCAGTTAAAAACTGGGTGCACCCGGTGCAGTGCACCAGAGGTGCACCAGTGAGGCTGACCAGTGGGTCCAGTCAACTGCTGACCCAGCAGTTGACTGGTCCACGGTTGACCAGTCAAAGGTCCTGTGGGACCCGGTTGTCATACCCTGTAATATTTTAACAGTGTCTAGTTAATTTCTAATTAGGCTTATTAGAAGGTGGCCCACCTGTCTTAAAGCTATATCTAATCTAAAAAAAAAATGAACTTAATCAAATGGGGTCCATACATCATATTGTAGCAACTAACCTAACTAGTACTACCAATTAGTCCTAATCTAATTAGCACGGCCGGCCACTGGTGGCTGTGCACACCACGAACACAGCAATGCCGCCATGGTCATTAGCAGCAGTAGTGCACAGCAGTGGCAGCAGCTAACAATAGCAGCAGCGGCAGAAGCTAAGAAGCTAAACATCACAGGGCAGCAGCTAAGCAGCGGCAGAAACAGAAGGCAGCGACAGGGGCGGCGCTACGCGGCGGGCGGCAACAGGAGCGGCGCTAGGCGATGGCCGGCGAGCAGCGGCACGCGGAGGCGAGGTCAGGCCGGGCGCGCGGGCAGCACTACGCAGCAGGAGCAGCTCACGCACACACGTATGTATGCGTACAGGCGAGCTCGGATGTGCTCAGGGACGGCAAACGGCGACCGAATCGAGATGGGGGAAGAAGGGATCCGGAGGAGTTGCTCACCGCGAGTCCATTGGCACGCTCGGGGAGGGTCGGGGTGGACCGGAGAGGCGGTGGTGATGGCGAGACGGCGACGGCCGGACGAAGAAGACGAAGACTGCGTCGGCTACGCAGCTCCCCGCCTCGTTCCAATGCCCTGAACGGACGCGGTAGCGCGCGACCAACCTCCAGGATGTGCTCCCGTACTCCGGAGAGACCGGTGGACGCGTCAACGACGGCGAGGCAGCGGTGACCGTGTGAGCTTGCGAGCTCAAAATCGAGCCAGAGGAGAGGGGGGACGATGGGGATCGAGGGGGGAATGAATGAGGGCGAGCTAGGGTTTCGGGGAACGCCTTAGTAGGCCGAGGAGGTGCGGATGGCGGCACGTGGCCCTGGCGCCATGGATGGCCGACACGCACGGTTGCGCCTCTCCTCTGCGAGAGGTAGAGGAAAAGGCCGGTCAGTTGGGCTGGGCCTGTGCAGTGTTAATCTTGGGCTTAGTGAGCAGGGGATTTCCCCTTTCTTTTATTTTGCTTTCTGTTTTATTCTTTTCTTTTACTTACTTTATCTTTACTGTTTTCTATTATTTTCAATATAATTTAGTTTTAGTAAAATATAAAGTTAGTTCCTAAATTAGTGTTACTACATATTCTAATGCCACAAAACTTGGGCAACTAGATAAAATAGTTTAATATTTTATTAATCGTAAAAGGCGTAAAATTAATTGTTTTGCTACTGTTTTTATTTACTTTGGGACAATCAAACACTTCCAAAGAGGTTGATTTCTCCACCATAATTACATAAACATTATTCGGCTCACTCCGTACATTTTAGTTTTAATATTTGAAAACTTTTATTGTTTGCTTGATTTTGGATTTGAATTTGAATCGGTTTCGAACTAACGCGAGATTAGCAACAGTAACCGAGGTGACGTGGCATCGTTAACGCGGGATTACTGTAGCCTAATTATCCAGGCGTCACAAATCTCCTCCACTACAAGAAATCTCGTCCCGAGATTTAAGAGGGGAAGTGAGGGGGGAGGGATTTGGCTACGAAATTCTAACAAGCGTTCTGAATCTTGGTTGCCCTTCTTGAAGCGGTCGATCCATTATGTTGATGTCTTCATTTCTCTGCTTCAGGTCATCATGATGTAGTACACATCCTTTCTTCCGGATCTTCATCGTACTTACGGAAATAATAAGGGGTGGGCATTCCGGGAGAATGGACCTCTGCCAGGTCGACTATCTGGTCGATAACATCGAGGAAGATGGCGGAAGTAACTCTCGAATTTAAACTTAAGAAAATATCAAGAGCAAAGTAAGGAGGTATCATGTGAAGTTTCGACCGGGCAGGCAATCGTTTGATGCCTGAAACAGGGCGTGGAAGGGGTTCAAAGCAATATGTATAAGTATTGTGTCCGATACCAGAATTGATGATCTCTCGGAAGGTGGCTCGTGAATTACTTACGAGGCCACGCGCGAGGAACAACCTTGGAAACAGGGGGTTTACCGAAGAGTCAGGTTTTGATCCTGTGGAACCGTGGGTTATGGGCCCACCATGTGGGTTAAAGTAAGAAGGGCGTGGACATCTTGCACGGTCATGATAGCAAGACATGTCAGAGGGTAGGGTATCAGTTATGTTGGCAACAATGTCGGTACCAAGGGCGAGGAACGAAGAGAACAATTTTTCTGCTCGTTGAACGAGGCGGACCAATAGGCAAAGTTCTCGTCCAACAGTGGTTACCGGAATGCTATCAACAAAAGCAACAGGGTCTTACTGACATGGTTGTACACCAAGGTGTTCACATAAGCAGGAGAATATTACTGCTTAGATCATATAGATCACCAGTAATGTTAAACAAAACAATGGGAAGGAGGTGATCATCAGTTTAAATAGAACAATGGAAAGGACAATGTGTCTAAACACATATTTCAGGGGTATATCCTTCCCAAGGGAAGCAGAGCATGATATCCATGACATGATATAATGTAGAAAACCCTTTAGGTAAGGCGAGAAAAATTTCTTGACATTAACCATACAACGGTGTTTGGATAATAGAGCAAGAAACATTTAGCATTGGGCTTCAAATGTTCTTGTTGAAAATCAGAGTACCACAGACATGCTTCAAGATAGCATTGACATGGTCTTCAAGCAAAGGTCAGACTTTGGATAGAGGAAGGATCCATCAGGAACAACTTGTAGAATAAGTCTTACAATTTCCTCATGGAAGAATGGATAACCTTGCAGAAAAGGAATCTATAACAATAGGGCCTCCGGCCAGGTGTGTTAGGTGGCATCACCTTACCGGGTCATGTAAAGATGTTTATAACTCCTAGAAGTATGTTCCAACCATCATATCTGACCGAGATTTAGATCTGATTGGTGCCAGGATACCTCAGACTCAGGATGTCTGAGAAGAAAAGGTGCAACACAAATTGACGGGAGGACATTGTAAGATTCTCGGGAATGAACTATGGAAGCGAGTTCCGAAACAAGAGTCCATCGATAAACCAAGGAGAGGGAGGAGATGGTGGTGGACTCGTGATAATTCAACGAGGCATCCAAAAAGATGCATCTCCTCAATTATGTGGATAAGGAGATAGCATTTGTCAGATCAAATGATATAATGAAGCATGTTTGAGGAAAACATACCCAATTAAACATCAGTTGAAAGTTGCAACCGAAATGTGGGCTTATAGTAGCATGATCAACGTTAGCATGGTGGTTCAGTAACCGATAGGCTAAGAATGAATTATCGATCAGTAACTTCAAAGCAATAGGATTGCTAGAAGTGCAGAATCCAAACAACACCGTTCACTTGTTGGTACCCCGGTTGGAATCAACACGAGGACCAATAAAGAATGGTGATGGTGAGAAGTATCACGATACCAAGAATTCTTAAGAGGTGGTGAAATTCCCACGACATTCTTGACATAAAAGGTGGTAATTCTCCAAGGTAAAGAAGAACGATGCTGGGTAGCAAGGAACTCAAGGTATAACACAAAATATGAACAAGTTTGTGTTGGAGGGAAGGCAATAAAGTGGCTGATGATAACACAACTCATCGAGGGCAAGGATGGTATTTCTCTTCATGAACTCAATTGATATCCTGAAAGAGCTCAGAATGTTGATGATGATCATGACACATTTGTCGAGAGGCTTCATGAAGATGTAATCAATCAGCGACGACATCAAGTCAAAGGAATGAGGTAGCGGAAGGTTATTGGAACCATGGGTAGGACACAAACTTGTAATCAAGATTGTTGTTCAAGGCGAACTGATATGACGAGGAAGATCGACGTAAGCTTAGCTCATCGTCGAAAATTTTTGTGCTCCGGGAAGGAGCAGGTAGCACAGTTAAAATTTAGCACGGTAATGATATAGCCGATCAGGCTAGGGAAGACGTGATCACGTACAAACTCGTAAGCAAAGAAGATTACTAAAGAGTTGTTGAACCGTAGTGCGGACTCGGTTCAGTTATTGGTGTCTTTGAGTGTTTAATAACTCAGAGCCCGTGAAAAATTGGAATCAGTGGGAAGGTAGCACTTGATGAAGAACTCATAAGAGGTTATGCAGTTCCATGATAATCTCGAGATACAAGGGGGTAATACTCGATGACAGATCAAAGTAGAGGTTGGACTGGGGTATTGCTCTGCAGAAGAGCAGTGCTTAAACTTGCACGAGAAATGGTATTTAAAGGAGAACATGGTCGGAACCACGATTGCAAAAGATCAATCCCACCGATACCAAAAGGATAATATATCAAGGAAATAGTTATAAGAAGCTTCCATGATAGGATCTACATCGTGTCCATGGGCATGAACACAAAGTTCAAGGTCGACTCCCACTTTTCCAATGCATAACCTTTCATTCACCTCTCGCATTCGATGAAGTTGCAGTGTTGAAATTTTATCCAGTGAAACATCAGAAGAGTATGGCTCGTGAAAACTTTCGAGTTCACACATATTAAGGAAGGCATAGGTTCAAGCCATCGGGGCTTCTTAGAACATATACCACGAACTTTAGGAGTAATTAACACAAACTCGATAGTAGAGCAAGTTCAAAAGCAGATGGTACAATTTACCAAAGGCATTATATACCCATGGAAAGGTTCTCAAGGTTATTCAATATGAAGGACACTGTCGGATAGAATCCAACAAAGGAACCGATGGTCCACAAGGGATCTGATGTGAGCATCGATACTCAACCAGAGGAAGAAGAATGCACGGACATCATATTATAGAACCTCTGAACAATTCGATGCTTAGATAACAAAGGAATTATGATTTCTAAAACAAGGGATCAGAAGCAGACGCTCTGATCAAGGATGGATAAGTTGGATAGACCAGAGGCATAATTGACGACAAATAGTTTGGTCGAGAACCAGCTCATGTTCAAAAATGATGTCTGAGCCGGAAAGATAATTTAAAAGGATCAACTGATGATAGCGTGCTTTCACACAAATGTTGGATTGATAGGATCAAAATGATCGTGTCAAAGGATACTAATGAATATTGCTACACCTATGGAAAGCATCCATATTGCAAGCAGACAAGTATTTGCCGAGCAATAGTTTGAAGAGGATACTCGGAAGATCAGGTAGTATTTCCAAGTAATTTTGAAAAGCATATGAACAACTGGGGATAAGCGGATACTCAATAAGTGCGAGAATTATCCGTAGGGGTATTCAGCTGACAAAGGACAACAAGGCAATAAGCTCAAAGGATTATCGAAACAATGACGAGTATTTCGGGGTATCTTGTAATAACAAGACTAACTGGGGATGAATGTAAGAATAACAACTTCAAGTAGTTATCCATAAGGGTTGACGGTGGAAGGGGAATTGCAAAAGCGATGGCACAAAGACTCGAGGGAACATCATAGAGTAACTTCGGAATCTTCTAGTGCAGCAGGCGATCATCTGAAGTGAGGGGCTCTCCGGGAGAAAGTACTTGCGAGAACCTAAAGTTAGTTTTGTTTTTAGCAAAATCATTTAACCCGAATAGAAGAGAGCTCAGAGTCCCAGAGTAAAGGTCGAGGAGTAAAAGATCCTAATACCACCCAATTGGCGACGTGGGCCCATGGGCCGCACAACCATGTTAGTAAAAGTTTTGCAATGTCTAGACTCGACTTGCCAAGGAGTTGGAAAGGGGATTCTACAGCGATCGGCTCGATACCAACTTGTGGCGCCCGATTCAATCGTACACTAATCATGCACGCATAAGCGTGTGCGATCAAGATCGAGGACTCACGGAAGATATCACAACACAACTCTAAAAACATAAATAAGTCATACAAGCATCATAATACAAGCCGGGGGCCTCGAGGGCTCGAATACAAATGCTCGATCATAGGCGAGTCGGAAGCAACAATATCTGATACGGACATAAGTTAAACAAGTTTGCCTTAAGAAGGCTAGCACAAACCGGGATCAGATCGAAGAAGCGCAGGCCTCTGCAGGATCCTCCTAACTACTCTGGTCGACGTCGGTGAGGCTGCGTAGTAGTAGGCACCTCCGGTGTAGTAGTCGTCATCGACGGTGGCGTCGCTCTGGACTCAAAGATCTCGGTTGCGATAACCGTAAAGAAAGGAAAGGGGAAAAGGGGAAGAAAGCAACCGTGAGTACTCATCCAAAGTACTCGCAAGCAAGGAGCTACACTACATATGCATGGGTATATGTGTAAGGAGGCCATATCGGTGGACCGAAGCTGCGAGAATGCCGAATAAGAGGGGATAGCTAATCACGTCGAAGACTACGCCTGGCGACCTCCGTCTTGCAAACATGTAGAAGAGAGTAGGTGAAATCCTCCAAGTAGCATCGCCAAGTAGCATCTCCAAGTAGCATCTCCGGTAGCATCACATAGCATAATCCTACCCGCGATCCTCTCCTCGTCGCCTGTTAGAGAGCGATCACCGGGTTGTATCCGCACTTGGAAGGGTGTGTTTTATTAAGTATCCGGTTCTAGTTGTCATAAGGTCAAGGTACAACTCCGGTCGTCCTTTTACCGAGGGACACGGCTATTCAAATAGATAAACTTCCTGCAGGGTGCACCACATAACCCAACACGCTCGATCCCATTTGGCGGACACACTTTCTGGGTCATGCCCGCCTCGGAAGATCAACACGCCGCAGCCCCGCTAGGCACAACAGAGAGGTCACCCACGGTCTAAATCCTATGCGCGCAGGGTCAGGCCCATCGCCCATTGCACCTGCGTTGCGAGGGCGGAAGAAGACCTAGCAACCTCCATTACAAAGGAAGTTGCGTTAATGCGATCAATCCGGTAGCGCCGCTCGTCGTCGCCGACGTCAAGAAGGCTTGGTGATACCACGACGCCGGATACCCATAACTACTCCCACGTAGATGGTTAGTGCGTATAGACCAAATGGCGGACTCGGATCAAATACCAAGATCTCGTTAAGCGTGTTAAGTATCCATGAACGCCGAACAGGGCCAGCCCACTGTCTCCTAGGTGGTCTCAACACCGCCTGTCGCTCTGCCGCCTAAAGTAACGATCGGGGCCGTCGGGAACCCGGGCCCACCTCTACCGGATGGAGCCACCTGTCCTTTCAGCCCCTCATTAGAATCACTTGCGGGTACTCCTCGGTGACCGACTTTAGTCACCATCTGTATAGTATGTATGTATGTATGTATAGTATATACCCGTGATCACCTCCCAAGTGATCACGGCCCGATAGTATAGCAAGGCGATCGACAAGAGTGTAGGGCCAATGATGATAAACTAGCATCCTATACTAAGCATTTAGGATTGCAGGTAAGGTATCAACAGATGTAGCAATAATGTCAGGCTATGCATCAGAATAGGATTAACGGAAAGCAGTAACATGCTACACTACTCTAATGCAAGCATTATAGAGGAGAATAGGCGATATCTGGTGATCACGGGGGCTTGCCTGGTTGCTCGGCAAGAGAGAGGGTCGTCAACACCGTAGTCGGTAGGCAAAAGCAGCGTCGGTCTCGGGTCTAGGAAAGAAATATGGCGAGGAACACAATAAATAACAGAGCAATCAAATGTAACGCAAAGCAAGACGCGGCAATATGCGGTGCTAGGGGTGACCTAACGTAGTGGTAGGTGATACCGGCGAAGGGGGGAAACATGCGGGAAAGTATTCCCGGTGTTTCGCGTTTTCGGACAAACGGACCGGATGGGGAAAGTTGCATGTTTGCTATGCTAGGGATGTGTGGCGGACGAATGGGCTGTGTATCCGGATTCGTCTCGTTTCTCTGATCAACTTTCATGTAGAAAACTTTTTCATCCGAGTTACGGTTTATTTTCTATAATTTTTCAAAGTTTTAAATGATTTTCTAGATTTTTTTATTTTCTTTTAATTTCGAAAATCAGCAGTTAAAAACTGGGTGCACCCGGTGCAGTGCACCAGAGGTGCACCAGTGAGGCTGACCAGTGGGTCCAGTCAACTGCTGACCCAGCAGTTGACTGGTCCACGGTTGACCAGTCAAAGGTCCTGTGGGACCCGGTTGTCATACCCTGTAATATTTTAACAGTGTCTAGTTAATTTCTAATTAGGCTTATTAGAAGGTGGCCCACCTGTCTTAAAGCTATATCTAATCTACTAAAAAATGAACTTAATCAAATGGGGTCCATACATCATATTGTAGCAACTAACCTAACTAGTACTACCAATTAGTCCTAATCTAATTAGCACGGCCGGCCACTGGTGGCTGTGCACACCACGAACACAGCAATGCCGCCATGGTCATTAGCAGCAGCAAGTAGTGCACAGCAGCGGCAGCAGCTAACAATAGCAGCAGCGGCAGAAGCTAAGAAGCTAAACATCACAGGGCAGCAGCTAAGCAGCGGCAGAAACAGAAGGCAGCGACAGGGGCGGCGCTACGCGGCGGGCGGCAACAGGAGCGGCGCTAGGCGATGGCCGGCGAGCAGCGGCACGCGGAGGCGAGGTCAGGCCGGGCGCGCGGGCAGCAGTACGCAGCAGGAGCAGCTCACGCACACACGTATGTATGCGTACAGGCGAGCTCGAATGTGCTCAGGGACGGCAAACGGCGACCGAATCGAGATGGGGGAAGAAGGGATCCGGAGGAGTTGCTCACCGCGAGTCCATTGGCACGCTCGGGGAGGGTCGGGGTGGACCGGAGAGGCGGTGGTGATGGCGAGACGGCGACGGCCGGACGAAGAAGACGAAGACTGCGTCGGCTACGCAGCTCCCCGCCTCGTTCCAATGCCCTGAACGGACGCGGTAGCGCGCGGCCAACCTCCAGGATGTGCTCCCGTACTCCGGAGAGACCGGTGGACGCGTCAACGACGGCGAGGCAGCGGTGACCGTGTGAGCTTGCGAGCTCAAAATCGAGCCAGAGGAGAGGGGGGACGATGGGGATCGAGGGGGGAATGAATGAGGGCGAGCTAGGGTTTCTGGGGAACGCCTTAGTAGGCCAAGGGAGGGTGCGGATGGCCGGCACGTGGCCCTGGCGCCATGGATGGCCGGCACGCACGGTTGCGCCTCTCCTCTGCGAGAGGTAGAGGGAAAGGCCGGTCAGTTGGGCTGGGCCTGGTACAGTGTTAGTACTGGGCTTAGTGAACAGGGGGGATTTCCCCCTTTCTTTTATTTTGCTTTCTGTTTTATTCTTTTCTTTTTACTTACTTTATCTTTACTGTTTTCTATTATTTTCAATATAATTTAGTTTTAGTAAAATATAAAGTTAGTTCCTAAATTAGTGTTACTACATATTCTAATGCCACAAAAACTTGGGCAACTAGATAAAATAGTTTAATATTTTATTAATCGTAAAAGGCGTAAAATTAATTGTTTTGCTACTGTTTTTATTTACTTTGGGACAATCAAACACTTCCAAAGAGGTTGATTTCTCCACCATAATTACATAAACATTATTCGGCTCACTCCGTACATTTTAGTTTTAATATTTGAAAACTTTTATTGTTTGCTTGATTTTGGATTTGAATTTGAATCGGTTTCGAACTAACGCGAGATTAGCAACAGTAACCGAGGTGACGTGGCATCGTTAACGCGGGATTACTGTAGCCTAATTATCCGGGCGTCACACGGGGAGTGCTCACTCGAAGTGAGCGTGATCGCGCCTTCCATGACCGCGCCCGCGCCCATCGACCTCAATTCCACCCCGGTGGCCGGTGGCTCGTCATCCGGCGGCATGAGGAAATGCGTGCGGCAGACACCGGCCGACGTGCTCCCGGACGCCCGCAACCTATTCGAGGAAATCCCGCAAGCCGCCGCCGAGGACTACATGCAGAACCTCATCTTCGAGGGCGGTGTGCCGGCCACTGGCTACGATCCCGACGAGACACAAAGCCAGGACGGCCGCGGGGCGTTCACGCCGGCCACTGGCTATGATCCTGACCAGGCGGCCTTCATGCGTGATCAGGTCGGCATCGACCTGGACGGCTTCCCCCTCGACCACGAGTTCCCAAACGACTACGGGCTAGAGGAAGAGGACAAGTGCGACATCGACATGGAGCCTTTGTTCGAGGACGAGCTCGCTAACCAAGCCGCCGGTCCTAAGCCGAAGGGCAAGAGCAAGCGTACGAAGGCGTGTACATGGCGGCCGAGGACAAGCTTCTTTGCGAGTGTTGGCGAGACATTGGACAAGACCCCAAGATGGGCGCCGAGCAAAAGCATTCAACCTTTTGGATTCGTGTCCACCAAGAGTTTCACGAGCGCAAGAAGTTTCCGCCGTACCAATTTGTGAGGACGCGCGGGTGGGTCTCCATTTTCAAGCGGTGGAGGGTGATCCAACAAGAGTGCAACAAATTTTGCGCCACTCTTGAGAGCGTCAAAGCCCGCCCCGTGAGCGGCATCGGCATGCAAGACATGGTATGCTAGCAAGCCGCCCTCTTTTGTGTCATCAAGTTCATCCTTTGCTTGTTCATTTGCATATCACTTGCCCATATGCTTGCATGGAAACATTTTGTAGGCATTTCAAGCTTTGGAGGCATTCAAGGTGCAACACAATGGCAAGTGCTTCAACCTCTCCCATTGCTATCGGGTCATCAAGGATGAGGAGAAGTTCAAGGCACAATATGCCGCACTCAAATCGCGTGGGGGGAAGAAAGCCGTGGAGGATGTTGGGGAGGGCGAGCTGGCATGGCCGCGGGGGAAGACCAACTCCAAGAAAGAGGACAAGCGAGATGCGGCCACCAATGCTTTAATCGCAAGCGTGGACGGCATGATGAACAAGAAGGACTCAAGGCAGGAGGAGCACTGACGTTTCAAGGCAGAGCAAATGGACGCTTTCATGGAGATCCAAAGGAGGAGGCTTGACCTGGACGCCGAGAAACAAGCCAAGATGTTCGAGCTAGAGGCGGAGAAGCAAGCCAAGATGCTTGAGATCGAGGCCGCCAACGCCAAGACCAAGGCGAAAGAAGTGGCTCTCGCGAGCATGATGACCGGGGTGGAGATCATGAAGGTGGATCTCAACACTGTGTCGTCAAGGAAGAGGCCGTGGTTCGAGAATATGCAGGCCGACATGCTCAAGTTCGACGATGAGTGATCTATGGCGGCGAGTGCCATCTTTTTTGTATGCCGGCACACCTTGACCACGGGAGCCGCGATGGCGTGGTCGAACTCAAGCACCACCCTTTTTGTGTGCTGGCATGTGTGCCGGCCGGCTGGCGAGTGCGCCAACATGAACCTGTGATGATATTTTCTGAAGCCGGCATTGTATGCCGGCGCTGGCATGGTGCCAGCATGAGACATGGCCACTGCCATGACCACCCGCGGGCCTTTTTTTTTAAAGGTGAATGTGACCCATGGGTCGACGCGTTGGGCGCACTGCCGACCCAAATACAAAACTGGGCGGACGTCGGGTAGGCGGCCGACCCGAACGGACAAAAGTCGGACAAATGCGCCGTCCGTTTGGGTCGACCCGCTGGAGTTGCTCTAAATGATTAACAATTCTGCTCGCGCCTCACGTGTGCATGCATCAATGCATGGACTAACCAAGTAGTCGTTGTCATACTTCCTTTTCTAAAAAAGTCGTTGTCATACAAGTACTACATATCAAGATTCTCTTTGGAAAGAAGTTGCCAGGCTGCTGCAACACAGCTTGTCCCAGCTTGGAAAGCTTGCATGATCGAACGTCAAAAAAAGTTACAGTACTGAAACTCATGATGACACAAGAGAAGATGGGAACATAAGCTGTTGAATTGCGCTAGTGACGTGAACATGAGACTTGGACCCGATCTCAGCAATGGTCACGTCATCAGTCGTCCCACCGAGATTGCTGTAGCGACCAAGACTATCTCCTCGCCATTTCCCATGAGTGTCGATGTGTACACACCGATGCTGATACACGTGTAGAAGGCAGGAGGTGTGGTTGCTCCGTCCTATATATAGTGCACGCGTGGGGGCATGCTTAGCTATCCCATTGCACCATCACGATCTCATCGCCAGCTACACACAAACGCAAGCACTCAGCGTAGATCATATACAGAGAGAGAGAGTTCGACGACCAAAACTATTTCGCTGCAAGCAAGGTCATCATGGCTTTGCTCAAGTCTCTGTGCACCTTCCTCGTGGCATTTCTTGTGATCTTGTCGGCCGGGGATTCCCTTGCTGCTGTGGCGGCGAGGCCGATACGACTCCACGGTGCAGACATGGAGGCGTTGCTCGGCGAACGAGGCGGCCGGAGGCTGCTGCTGACAAGGAGGGATGCCGAGACGTTCAGGGCGTCCAAAGGCGCTACACGATCAGACACTTCGAACAGCGGCAACAACACGCCAAAGGGCCACCCATGATCGCCGATATCGATCGATCGATCGGCTATACTCTGGTGGCGCGCGGTCGGGTCGGCACTTATTTGCGTCTGGTGATTCAGTATATATAATCGGACTATGGATGCATGCATGCTAACTCATACTATAGCATTTACATATTGTATATGCTCGTGTGTTGGTTTAGCTTTGTGTATGATCACGCATGCATGGACATGTACGTGAATATATACACAAATATTAGTAGTACGCATGCGTGTTTCATTATTGCTTGTACAGTTTGGTATTGAGATTACTTTGTAAGATGGACTTGCTTGAGTTAAGTTCTATGTAATATTGCCCGAAAATTCGCAGCCTGTGCATTCTTTGTTCCGGCAGAAATTGGTTAAAAATGAATGCAAATACTCAACCCTCTCAATACGAGACAATATACAATTTTTATCCTGTACCAATACTTAGGTGGACTGTTCTTGTACATCCTTCCTCCTATGCGTATGGTGCATCCCTTGTTCTGTTAGATATCTTTTTATATTTTATCTCTGTTCGATACGTCCCCTTGCACTGTTCACCATCTTCTTTCTTGGTTTTGGTACTATTCCACTCTAAGTGAGGTTTCAGTACTCTTTGATCGTCTTGTTTCTCTATCCGTTTTCCTTGTGTGCAATTATTTTCTTTTACCTGATGTGAACTCATCAGTTCATCTTGTTATGTTGCTTTGCAAGTTCATGTCATCGTTTTAACATTAAAAATTGCTACACTCTTTGTGCCAATTTTTTATCTTCCTACAGTACATGATGTCATCTATCAAATATCCATTCTTCAATTAAACAATTTTGTCCTCGTACGACCAAATCTCAATTTCTAGACGGATTTGGATGGTTTCCTTATGATTTTTTCCATGCCAGATATCATTACGATTTCGTGCTTCCAACCGCAATGATCTTTGTACCATTTGATTTCATTTTCACTTCTAAGATTTTAGTTTACATTCTGATAAGTTACGTACTATGAAACTGAGTTTTTGTTTCCTCGTGAACTTATCCTGTCCCTTTAGTTCTATCCTTGGAACTTGCACCGCCCGTTCTCTAGAACTTATCAAGACATGATTGTCTTCATTAGTTTCATTTTGCTGCTTATATTTCTAATATTTTATTCCTCCGAGCATCCAACAGGTCACCCCAGAGTTACTACCTAACATTTATTTCGCGGTGCGTAGTCCACGGACACATCAACTTCTTTCTCCCTATTCTTTTCCCCTCGTCTTCTTTCTTTCTATTATCATCTTGTAGACCTTCTCTCATGACACCTACCGCATGTTGTTATCACAGGTTGTCGGAAGTTTACGTTCCCAATCATCGACACCGACTACAGATACTCCCGATGATCGTCTGCATTGCCCTTCCAACTTGCCCCACACAAGAAAATCTCAACAGTCCTCAATGCAGTTCCTTAAATGGAGGTAAATTACCATGTATCCCTCTTAATCTCGTTCAAATAAAATCCAAATGCTTATTTTCCACTAAATTGACTATTGGTACTTTTCCGAGTGCCCAATTTTTTATGATGCCGAGGCTTGTGCGGCGGTGACAATTTTGTGAAGAACAAGTGCTTCTTCCTCTTTTTTCCACAAGACTGCAAAGAAAGAATGCCAAGTCTGAAATAATCATTCAAATCTTGTTCATGACAGCTTTGATTAACTTGTTAGTTCGCTATATATTATTCACAACTACATATGGGACCTTGTTGACTGAACAAGATGTGGCTCCAACTCATGTCCAATTTATGAAACATTCAATCAAGTGCTTTTCATTATTTGCTCATGATTGCCCAATTACCCTGATTAGTCCAACACACATTTCCTTTAACATATACTAATTTCATATATATTTGAAGCCACTACTCTTACCGGTATTTTACCTACTATTGCATACGAATTTCATTATCATATATACCTATATGTAATTTTCACCTTTTGTAACATCACACTTCTCCCATTTCAAAATTAAGGCTACATATCTGACGAGGAGGGATGCCGAGGCGTTCAGGCGTCCAAAGGCGCCACACGATCAGATACTTGAACAGCGGCAACAACACGCCAAAGGGCCACCCATGATCGCCGATATCGATCGATCGGCTATACTCTGGTGGTGCACGGCGGCTCGATCGAAACTTATTTGCGTATGGTGATTCAGTATATAATCGGACTATGGATGCATGCATGCTAACTAGCATTTACATATTGTATATGTTCGTGTGTTGGTTTAGCTTTGTGTATGATCACGCATGCATGGACATGTACGTGAATATATACACAAATATTAGTAGTACGCATGCGTGTTCCATTATTGCTTGTACGGTTTGGGATTGAGATTACTTTGTAGGATGGACTTACTTGAGTTAAGTTCTATGTAATATTGCCTGAAAATTTGCAGCCTGTGCATTCTTTGTTCCGGCAGAAATTGGTTAAAAATGGATGCAAATACTCAACCCTCTCAATACGAGACAATATACAATTTTTATCCTGTGACAATACTTCGGCGGACTGTTCTTGTACATCCTTCCTCCTATGCGTATGGTGCATCCCTTGCCCTCTTAGATATCTTTTTATATTTCATCTCTGTTCGAGCCGTCCACTTGCACTGTTCACCATCTTCTTTCTTGGTTTCGGTACTATTCCACTCTAAGTGAGGTTTCAGTACTCTTTGATCGTCTTGTTTCTCTATCCGTTTTCCTTGTGTGCAATTATTTTCTTTTACCTGATGTGAACTCATCAGTTCATCTTGTTATGTTGCTTTGCAAGTTCATGTCATCGTTTTAACATTAAAATTGCTACACTCTTTGTGCCAATTTTTTATCTTCCTACAGTACATGATGTCATCTATCAAATATCCATTCTTCAATTAAACAATTTTGTCCTCGTACGACCAAATCTCAATTTCTAGACGGATTTGGATGGTTTCCTTATGATTTTTTCCATGCCAGATATCATTACGATTTCGTGCTTCCAACCGCAATGATCTTTGTACCATTTGATTTCATTTTCACTTCTAAGATTTTAGTTTACATTCTGATAAGTTACGTACTATGAAACTGAGTTTTTGTTTCCTCGTGAACTTATCCTGTCCCTTTAGTTCTATCCCTTGGAACTTGCACCCGCCCCGTTCTCTAGAACTTATCAAGACATGATTGTCTTCATTAGTTTCATTTTGCTGCTTATATTTCTAATATTTTATTCCTCCGAGCATCCAACAGGTCACCCCAGAGTTACTACCTAACATTTATTTCGCGGTGCGTAGTCCACGGACACATCAACTTCTTTCTCCCTATTCTTTTCCCCTCGTCTTCTTTCTTTCTATTATCATCTTGTAGACCTTCTCTCATGACACCTACCGCATGTTGTTATCACAGGTTGTCGGAAGTTTACGTTCCCAATCATCGACACCGACTACAGATACTCCCGATGATCGTCTGCATTGCCCTTCCAACTTGCCCCACACAAGAAAATCTCAACAGTCCTCAATGCAGTTCCTTAAATGGAGGTAAATTACCATGTATCCCTCTTAATCTCGTTCAAATAAAATCCAAATGCTTATTTTCCACTAAATTGACTATTGGTACTTTTCCAGTGCCCAATTTTTTTATGATGCCAGAGGCTTGTGCGGCGGTGACAATTTTGTGAAGAACAAGTGCTTCTTCCTCTTTTTTCCACAAGACTGCAAAGAAAGAATGCCAAGTCTGAAATAATCATTCAAATCTTGTTCATGACAGCTTTGATTAACTTGTTAGTTCGCTATATATTATTCACAACTACATATGGGACCTTGTTGACTGAACAAGATGTGGCTCCAACTCATGTCCAATTTATGAAACATTCAATCAAGTGCTTTTCATTATTTGCTCATGATTGCCCAATTACCCTGATTAGTCCAACACACATTTCCTTTAACATATACTAATTTCATATATATTTGAAGCCACTACTCTTACCGGTATTTTACCTACTATTGCATACGAATTTCATTATCATATATACCTATATGTAATTTTCACCTTTTGTAACATCACACTTCTCCCATTTCAAAATTAAGGCTACATATGCTGACGAGGAGGGATGCCGAGGCGTTCAGGCGTCCAAAGGCGCCACACGATCAGATACTTCGAACAGCGGCAACAACACGCCAAAGGGCCACCCATGATCGCCGATATCGATCGATCGGCTATACTCTGGTGGTGCACGGCCGGCTCGATCGAAACTTATTTGCGTATGGTGATTCAGTATATAATCGGACTATGGATGCATGCATGCTAACTAGCATTTACATATTGTATATGTTCGTGTGTTGGTTTAGCTTTGTGTATGATCACGCATGCATGGACATGTACGTGAATATATACACAAATATTAGTAGTACGCATGCGTGTTCCATTATTGCTTGTACGGTTTGGGATTGAGATTACTTTGTAGGATGGACTTACTTGAGTTAAGTTCTATGTAATATTGCCTGAAAATTTGCAGCCTGTGCATTCTTTGTTCCGGCAGAAATTGGTTAAAAATGGATGCAAATACTCAACCCTCTCAATACGAGACAATATACAATTTTTATCCTGTGACAATACTTCGGCGGACTGTTCTTGTACATCCTTCCTCCTATGCGTATGGTGCATCCCTTGCCCTCTTAGATATCTTTTTATATTTCATCTCTGTTCGAGCCGTCCACTTGCACTGTTCACCATCTTCTTTCTTGGTTTCGGTACTATTCCACTCTAAGTGAGGTTTCAGTACTCTTTGATCGTCTTGTTTCTCTATCCGTTTTCCTTGTGTGCAATTATTTTCTTTTACCTGATGTGAACTCATCAGTTCATCTTGTTATGTTGCTTTGCAAGTTCATGTCATCGTTTTAACATTAAAAATTGCTACACTCTTTGTGCCAATTTTTTATCTTCCTACAGTACATGATGTCATCTATCAAATATCCATTCTTCAATTAAACAATTTTGTCCTCGTACGACCAAATCTCAATTTCTAGACGGATTTGGATGGTTTCCTTATGATTTTTTCCATGCCAGATATCATTACGATTTCGTGCTTCCAACCGCAATGATCTTTGTACCATTTGATTTCATTTTCACTTCTAAGATTTTAGTTTACATTCTGATAAGTTACGTACTATGAAACTGAGTTTTTGTTTCCTCGTGAACTTATCCTGTCCCTTTAGTTCTATCCCTTGGAACTTGCACCCGCCCCGTTCTCTAGAACTTATCAAGACATGATTGTCTTCATTAGTTTCATTTTGCTGCTTATATTTCTAATATTTTATTCCTCCGAGCATCCAACAGGTCACCCCAGAGTTACTACCTAACATTTATTTCGCGGTGCGTAGTCCACGGACACATCAACTTCTTTCTCCCTATTCTTTTCCCCTCGTCTTCTTTCTTTCTATTATCATCTTGTAGACCTTCTCTCATGACACCTACCGCATGTTGTTATCACAGGTTGTCGGAAGTTTACGTTCCCAATCATCGACACCGACTACAGATACTCCCGATGATAAATCTGCATTGCCCTTCCAACTTGCCCCACACAAGAAAATCTCAACAGTCCTCAATGCAGTTCCTTAAATGGAGGTAAATTACCATGTATCCCTCTTAATCTCGTTCAAATAAAATCCAAATGCTTATTTTCCACTAAATTGACTATTGGTACTTTTCCGATTGCCCAATTTTTTATGATGCCAGAGGCTTGTGCGGCGGTGACAATTTTGTGAAGAACAAGTGCTTCTTCCTCTTTTTTCCACAAGACTGCAAAGAAAGAATGCCAAGTCTGAAATAATCATTCAAATCTTGTTCATGACAGCTTTGATTAACTTGTTAGTTCGCTATATATTATTCACAACTACATATGGGACCTTGTTGACTGAACAAGATGTGGCTCCAACTCATGTCCAATTTATGAAACATTCAATCAAGTGCTTTTCATTATTTGCTCATGATTGCCCAATTACCCTGATTAGTCCAACACACATTTCCTTTAACATATACTAATTTCATATATATTTGAAGCCACTACTCTTACCGGTATTTTACCTACTATTGCATACGAATTTCATTATCATATATACCTATATGTAATTTTCACCTTTTGTAACATCACACTTCTCCCATTTCAAAATTAAGGCTACATATGCTGACGAGGAGGGATGCCGAGACGTTCAGGGCGTCCAAAGGCGCCACACGATCAGATACTTCGAACAGCGGCAACAACACGCCAAAGGGCCACCCATGATCGCCGATATCGATCGATCGGCTATACTCTGGTGGTGCACGGCCGGCTCGATCGAAACTTATTTGCGTATGGTGATTCAGTATATAATCGGACTATGGATGCATGCATGCTAACTAGCATTTACATATTGTATATGTTCGTGTGTTGGTTTAGCTTTGTGTATGATCACGCATGCATGGACATGTACGTGAATATATACACAAATATTAGTAGTACGCATGCGTGTTCCATTATTGCTTGTACGGTTTGGGATTGAGATTACTTTGTAGGATGGACTTACTTGAGTTAAGTTCTATGTAATATTGCCTGAAAATTTGCAGCCTGTGCATTCTTTGTTCCGGCAGAAATTGGTTAAAAATGGATGCAAATACTCAACCCTCTCAATACGAGACAATATACAATTTTATCCTGTGACAATACTTGGCGGACTGTTCTTGTACATCCTTCCTCCTATGCGTATGGTGCATCCCTTGCCCTCTTAGATATCTTTTTATATTTCATCTCTGTTCGAGCCGTCCACTTGCACTGTTCACCATCTTCTTTCTTGGTTTCGGTACTATTCCACTCTAAGTGAGGTTTCAGTACTCTTTGATCGTCTTGTTTCTCTATCCGTTTTCCTTGTGTGCAATTATTTTCTTTTACCTGATGTGAACTCATCAGTTCATCTTGTTATGTTGCTTTGCAAGTTCATGTCATCGTTTTAACATTCAAAGTTGCTACACTCTTTGTGCCAATTTTTTATCTTCCTACAGTACATGATGTCATCTATCAAATATCCATTCTTCAATTAAACAATTTTGTCCTCGTACGACCAAATCTCAATTTCTAGACGGATTTGGATGGTTTCCTTATGATTTTTTCCATGCCAGATATCATTACGATTTCGTGCTTCCAACCGCAATGATCTTTGTACCATTTGATTTCATTTTCACTTCTAAGATTTTAGTTTACATTCTGATAAGTTACGTACTATGAAACTGAGTTTTTGTTTCCTCGTGAACTTATCCTGTCCCTTTAGTTCTATCCCTTGGAACTTGCACCCGCCCCGTTCTCTAGAACTTATCAAGACATGATTGTCTTCATTAGTTTCATTTTGCTGCTTATATTTCTAATATTTTATTCCTCCGAGCATCCAACAGGTCACCCAGAGTTACTACCTAACATTTATTTCGCGGTGCGTAGTCCACGGACACATCAACTTCTTTCTCCCTATTCTTTTCCCCTCGTCTTCTTTCTTTCTATTATCATCTTGTAGACCTTCTCTCATGACACCTACCGCATGTTGTTATCACAGGTTGTCGGAAGTTTACGTTCCCAATCATCGACACCGACTACAGATACTCCCGATGATCGTCTGCATTGCCCTTCCAACTTGCCCCACACAAGAAAATCTCAACAGTCCTCAATGCAGTTCCTTAAATGGAGGTAAATTACCATGTATCCCTCTTAATCTCGTTCAAATAAAATCCAAATGCTTATTTTCCACTAAATTGACTATTGGTACTTTTCCGATTGCCCAATTTTTTATGATGCCAGAGGCTTGTGCGGCGGTGACAATTTTGTGAAGAACAAGTGCTTCTTCCTCTTTTTTCCACAAGACTGCAAAGAAAGAATGCCAAGTCTGAAATAATCATTCAAATCTTGTTCATGACAGCTTTGATTAACTTGTTAGTTCGCTATATATTATTCACAACTACATATGGGACCTTGTTGACTGAACAAGATGTGGCTCCAACTCATGTCCAATTTATGAAACATTCAATCAAGTGCTTTTCATTATTTGCTCATGATTGCCCAATTACCTGATTAGTCCAACACACATTTCCTTTAACATATACTAATTTCATATATATTTGAAGCCACTACTCTTACCGGTATTTTACCTACTATTGCATACAATTTCATTATCATATATACCTATATGTAATTTTCACCTTTTGTAACATCACACTTCTCCCATTTCAAAATTAAGGCTACATATCTGACGAGGAGGGATGCCGAGGCGTTCAGGCGTCCAAAGCGCCACACGATCAGATACTTGAACAGCGGCAACAACACGCCAAAGGGCCACCCATGATCGCCGATATCGATCGATCGGCTATACTCTGGTGGTGCACGGCCGCTCGATCGAAACTTATTTGCGTATGGTGATTCAGTATATAATCGGACTATGGATGCATGCATGCTAACTAGCATTTACATATTGTATATGTTCGTGTGTTGGTTTAGCTTTGTGTATGATCACGCATGCATGGACATGTACGTGAATATATACACAAATATTAGTAGTACGCATGCGTGTTCCATTATTGCTTGTACGGTTTGGGATTGAGATTACTTTGTAGGATGGACTTACTTGAGTTAAGTTCTATGTAATATTGCCTGAAAATTTGCAGCCTGTGCATTCTTTGTTCCGCAGAAATTGGTTAAAATGGATGCAAATACTCAACCCTCTCAATACGAGACAATATACAATTTTTATCCTGTGACAATACTTCGGCGGACTGTTCTTGTACATCCTTCCTCCTATGCGTATGGTGCATCCCTTGCCCTCTTAGATATCTTTTTATATTTCATCTCTGTTCGAGCCGTCCACTTGCACTGTTCACCATCTTCTTTCTTGGTTTCGGTACTATTCCACTCTAAGTGAGGTTTCAATACTCTTTGATCGTCTTGTTTCTCTATCCGTTTTCCTTGTGTGCAATTAATTTCTTTTACCTGATGTGAACTCATCAGTTCATCTTGTTATGTTGCTTTGCAAGTTCATGTCATCGTTTTAACATTCAAAGTTGCTACACTCTTTGTGCCAATTTTTTATCTTCCTACGATACATGATGTCGTCTATCAAATATCCATTCTTCAATTCAACAATTCTGTCCTTGTACGACCAAATCTCAATTTCTGGACGGATTTGGATGGTTTCCTTATGATTTTTTCCATATCAGATATCATTACGATTTCGTGCTTCCAACCGCAATGATTTTTGTACCATTTGATTTCATTTTCACTTCTAAGATTTTAGTTCACATTCTGATAAGTTACGTACTATGACACTAAGTTTTTGTTTCCTCATGAACTTATCCCATCCCTTTAGTTCTATCCCTTGGAACTTGCATCCGCCCTGTTCTCTAGAACTTATCAAGACATGATTGTCTTCATTAGTTTCGTTTTGCTGCTTAAATTTCTAATATTTTCTTCCTCCGAGCATCCAACAGGTGGTCACCCCGAGTTACAACCTAACATTTATTTCGCGGTGCGTAGTCCATGGACACATCAACTTCTTTCTCCCTGTTCTTTTCCCCTCGTCTTCTTCCTTTCTATTATCATCTTGTAGACCTTCTCTCTTCTAACACCTACCGCATGTTGTTATCACAGGTTGTCGGAAGTTTACGGTCCCAATTGTCAACACCGACTACAGATACTCCCTATGATCGTCTACATTGCCCTTCCAACTTGCCCCACACAAGAAAATCTCAACAGTCCTCAATGCAATTCATGAAATGGAGGTAAATTACCATGTATCTCTCTTAATCTCGTCCAAATGCTTATTTTCCACTAAATTGACTATTGGTACTTTTCCATTGCCCAATTTGTTATGACGCCAGAGGCTTGTGCGGCGGTGACAATTTTGTGAAGAACAAGTGCTTCTTCCTCTTTTTTCCACAAGACTGCAAAGAAAGAATGCCAAGTCTGAAATAATCATTCAAATCTTGTTCATGACATCTTTGATTAACTTGTTAGTTCGCTATATATTATTCACAACTATATATGGGACCTTTGTTGACCGAACAAGATGTGGATCCAACTCATATGTCCAATTTATGAAACATTCAATAAAGTTATTTTCATTATTTGCTCATGATTACCGATTACTCCTGATTTGTCCAACACACATTTCCTTTAACATATACTCATTTCATATATATATTTGAAGCCACTACTCTGACCGGTATTTTACCTACTGTTGCATCAATACCTAACAATGCATAAATTTTGTTTTGCATACGAATTTCATTATCATATATACCTATATGTAATTTTTCACCTTTTGTAACATCACACTTCTCTCATTTCAAAATTAAGGCTACATATGCTTATCTCAAATACACTCTTTAAACAGAATAATCACTAAAATATTAAGTCAATGCTATCTCCTTAAGAAAGTTCATTAGCAAGTCTTGGAAAGAGTGAGATTATCCAGCTTAAAGAGTGAGATTATTTTTCACTGAAATATTAAGTTATTGACTTAATAATTCAAAATAAGGAAGTGTTATAAGAACATTGACTTAATATTTCTTTGTAAGAACGCTTCTTTATTTTCTGTCATTTTTCTTAGGTCATCCCTTATTTTGCAGGAAATGATTTCTTAAGATGATCGACACTACAAAATCTGAGATAACTCAAGTTAAAATTGTGCTTGCGATAAAAGAAGGGTTCACTTCCATTGTCAAAGTTTGCAAAAAAACAAGAAAAAACCTATTTCACTAGCAAGTCTTGGAAAAAGTTCTTGAAACTGTATCATGTGTGAGTTGATAGGGAAATGCACCTCACTTTAGCTGTTGAACTTGATCAATCCATATCTTTCCATCTGCTCATATCTAGTTAGTCATCCATGTATGTACTTTTTTAAAACATAATTCCATCTAATTTCCGTCCCTGTTACATCCATCTCTGTATAGTGTAACTGTTACTTACTATTTGTATTGATTCAACATTCATTACTACTTTACCTAAACTTGCACCTTACCCTGTAACTAACTTTCCTTATGTACATGTCATATAGCTTATTTCAAACTACATAAAACACACAAAGATTATGAGGAGGATTGATACTACATATGGCACAACTAAAAACTAGGAAGACATTATTGTGCAATTAAATTTATTAAGCGTATTTAATGGTTTCTCAAAAATATAGAACTGGATACCCTGATCATCCATGCGATTCTACTCCTTCACACCTTGACGATATCCAACATTAAGAACAAACTCCTTGCAAGATTTCTATTTAATATTATGTTTTCATCACGCATGTCTTACAATATATATGGTTGTTGCTTTCTTACACTACTTTGCTTGTAACAAAAACTGCCGAAACATGCCATGCCTAACGTGATAGATGAAGTAGGTTTGGTCGGGATAATCCTGCATCCCACTACGAACTTCCTATGTACATGCATGTCTTCTGTGGATGATCACATAGTCATCAACGGCTGGCCACAGGTACTGAATAAGACCAAATTCAATTACAAATTACAAATACCTCAATTACGAATCCTCAAATCCATACTATTACAGGCAACGCGACCTAATCTTTATCAGAGCTCGCCCGGCTCTGTTGTGTCCATGTACGGCAGCCGGCTGCGCCCCTCAGAGTGTTGGTGCGGTCACGGCGAGGTAGAATAGGATATGGGACACACACTGCCTCACGGGACTCAAGGCACCGTCGTCTCCAGTGCCCTACCCTTTATCGTTGGACCCGGTGGCCTGCACGTCATCGGTCGATGTGAAGTCGACAATGGGTCCCTCATGGTTGGAGCACAATACGTCCACCATGACGTGGTTGCAGCGCGAGAGGATGGCGGCCACCCGTACCGGCGCTGGGGAGTGCCATTCCGCCTCGCCGACGTCTACCGGGAGGGTTGCCACGGCCTCCCACCCCTCTTCCTCGCACAGCAGGCACAATGCGCCATAGCCTCGGGGAACGGGCCACAGAGGGCCTCTGAGTCAGCGTGTGAACAAAGCGCTTCATGTTTGCCACATCGTTCGGTGGCCAAAGGACCACATTGCCCCGGTGAGTTAGCGGCGACGTGCCGCCAGATCCAAGCACCATTTGAGCGTATGCTATGGATTCCCGCCAGATTGAGTCCGACCATTGTCGGGCCTTTTCCTCGAGGGCGCGACGGAGCGCAATGCGGACGGACACCTCCTCGTCCGGCCAGGGATGAGGTCCCAGTTACTAGATCAGATAACAAAGAACTCAGATCCACTGCCCTTGACACCGAAGAGGGCCAGAGATCGCCAAAAGGGAGCTTGGGGGCAGAGCGAAGTTGGGGTGGTTATGTTCGGTCCGGGGTGTGAACAGAGACAAATATATGTGGGGTCGGGATGGGCCTGCATGGGCTTGATCCGATGTGGAAGATGCGATGCCCCTCCCGGTATCTGCCCCAGATTTGAGGTTCATATGAGGCCGCCGGTCCACCCGGGAATTTAGAGCCGATCACTACTAGGAAAACGGCTATAGATGAAATGGACACTAATGGCGCACCACGTGTGTGGTGCGCCATTAGAATATAGCAATGGCGCACCACATAATGGTGCGCCATTAGTAATATAATACTAATGGCCCACCTGGTGTGTGGTGCGCCATTAGAAGTTTTGAAAAAAATATTTAAAAAAATTTGTTACTAATAGCGCACCGTGGGATAGTGCGCCATTACTAGTTGACATAGTAATGGCGCACCACACCCCACCGTGCGCCATTAGTAGTTTTGAAAAAAAAGTAAAAAAATAATAAAAAAATTGTTAGTAATGGCGCACCTATGGACAGTGCGCCATTACTTGTTTTAACTAGTAATGACGCATTGTCCACTGGTGCGCCATTACCAAGTTTTTTTCAAAAAAAAAAAAATTCAAAAAAAATTCAATTTTTTTTTTCAAAACTAGTAATGGCGCACCGTGGGTGTGGTGCGCCATTACTAGTTTAACTTGTAATGGCGCACCACCCCACGGTGCGCCATTACTACACCGAATGCACCCCCCCTCCCGTGGACCGCCTTTTCAGTTTTTTTTAAAAAGAAAATGATGGAAATGTCAAAAAAATAAAAGAAAATAAGTTTCCCATGTGATATGTGGTCTAGTCGTTGGGAAAATATTCAAACAAGAAATCTCGACTTTATTTGCAAAATCTCTCTGGAAATTTGTAAAATGGCCATAACTTTTGCATACGAACTCGGATTAAAAAGTTTTTTATATGAAAAATCATCTACTTGAAAAGTTACATCCGAATTTAACAGGGGAACCCCATTAAACATTTTCAAAATGCCAAAAACCTAACAGAAAAAAATTTACGAGGCTTTCAAGATCTAGAGGCAAAAAAATTCAAAAAATTTCAAACTTACTAGTGGCGCACCGTGGATGTGGTGCGCCACTAGTAACAAAAAAAAATTGGTTTTGAAATTTTATTTTGAACTTTTTTTCAAAAAATGGTACGTAATATGACCGGGAAGTTTGAAATATTTTTCAAAATTTCATCATAGTCATGAACATGAACAAAGTCCTAGACATCAACAAGGTATAATAGGATTGATATGCTAGATATATCATCAAGTGCCTGTGTAGTGAGCTGTTGCTGGGGTTGGATAGAACTCTGAAGTTAAGTGTGCTTGGCCTGGAGTAGTGTGAGGATGGCTGACCTCTCAGGAAGTTTGACCACGGAGTGCGATTTGACCTGAGATTAAGCCATAGTGACCTGAGATTAAGAAAAAAATGAAAAAAAATTCTGAAATTTTTTTTTGAATTTTTTTTTGAAAAAAATTGTTACTAATGGCACACTTCTATGTGGTGCGCCATTAGTATACCAGATACTAATGGCGCACCGTGGGCTCTACTAATGGCGCACCAGCATTGCGCCATTAGAATACCAAATACTAATGGCGCACCACAGGTGTGCCATTAGAAAACAAATTCTAATGACGTGATGCTAGTGGCGCACCAGTAGTGCGCCATTAGAAGGCAAAACTGGTGCGCCACTAGCATGCCTTTTCCTAGTAGTGGATATGAGCCCATCTGGGTCACAACTTTTTGACCGGGCGGTTTGTCCGGATGTAAAAGAAAAGTTTGAGGAGCATACTATTGAAATTAGAGAAAGAAGCAATAGGTAGGGCGCGAAATTAACTCTATAAACAAGAGATTTAATATTTCTATCAAAAAAGTTAAAGAACCTTATAGACAGTCTAACATTCTTGCAGA
The DNA here is from genome assembly GCA_021437245.1 of Aegilops speltoides. Taxonomy (NCBI): domain Eukaryota; kingdom Viridiplantae; phylum Streptophyta; class Magnoliopsida; order Poales; family Poaceae; genus Aegilops; species Aegilops speltoides. The sequence continues at coordinate 39,360,733 of CM038144.1, read as the reverse complement.
ATACATCGCCTTCAAATTAAAAAATAGAGTTTCATTCCGAAAGGCAATAAAAAACCCATTGAATTAACTAAAAAAAGCAGATATAAGGGGAGTAAAAGCAAAAACTGTGGTCGTCTCGGAGGAAAAGAAATTGCACGCGCCGAATCCATTAAAAAGGGTAGACTTTCCTTTCAAAGAAATCAACCTAAAATACGAACTATCCAATTCGAACTATCTATGCAGTATTAAGTGTAAAAATTTGAATATTCGTAGACAAAGATTACCGTGGCAGCTATCGTTACCGTCAAAGGAGCGAGATTAGGGATTCCGGAGTGCTGAAACGATTAACAATTCAGCTCCTGGCTCATGTGTGCATGCATATGCCTTAGCTAAGCCAAAAAGGGCATGAACTTTAATTATCATACGAGATCGTTGCCACACACGTCCATATCTGCGTTCACAAATAGCAAGTATAAGCCACTTTAACTTTATTAACTAGCACTTACTAGTTTCTGGACGAGGATTTACGGAACGCAAGTGTGGGACACTCAAGTCTGTGCGAGCTTTTTTTCTTTTGGCTTTCGATTTTTGAAGTTCTATATCTTTTAAACGGACATTTTAAACTAAGTTTTCTTTTCACATTCATGTTTCTTGCAATCAGTGCTTTCAAATGAGATCCATTTTAAATACATTTTGATGACGTTTGAAACTTAGTACAAGCGACTGATAAAAATCAATTATTTTGTGTCTACGGCCGACAGAAAAAATTACTTCAAATTATACCTCTGAAACTTGTTGAAACCGAACATTTTTTCATGCAAAAACGGGAAGTTTCATTGTTGAAACTCAAAGCTTTTGAGAGATTTACGTTTTTACTATGCCCTCGAGCAGGATTCAATTACTTCGCGAATCAGGAGGCAAATCGAGCGAATGGCATGGCTTGGCAGGTGAGTGCCCCCGCACTTACATGCCCTTGCGAATTTCTGACTAGTTCCCGCCATCTCTTTGTACGGCGGCCAGGTTAGAATTTTAATTGTCGTGTCGGGCACGACAGCAAGATTTGATGTCAGTTGCTTTAGATCCGTTCAAGGGTCCATTGTCGATGACTATGACTTCTACTCCAGAGTGCTGGTCCTTTGGGATGTGTGCACAAAAACTTCTCGGCGGTCATTAATAAGGTCAGGCCGCTTTTGGTAGGTGAGCTGCGAAATCGGCGCGTCGGCGGCTTGTCCTAACGGCGGTAGTGGTTGTTCAGTAGTCTAGAGATCCCAATTTATTTTTATTATTTTCGAGGTGCTTTGTAAACATTTATAGTAGATCTGGATCTTTTTCAAAGACAAAAATAATTTCTTGTGATAAAAAACAGCAATTCAAACTAGCATCAAGAATCTCTGGGGTACGAGTAGGAGCATGCAAGAAGTTGCTAGCATGCTGCACACAAGCATGCATGTACCACGACTTTGCGGCGGTTATTTTAGCCGCGGTTGGCTCAAACAGGCTTGCTGAAACTCATCATGAAACAAGAGTCAACCGACCAGTCGATTGAGCTAAAGCCGTTGGTACGTGCCTGCTTGACGTTAACGTAAACACTAGACTTGGACCCGATCTCGTCAAGGGCCGCGCAGTCGTCCAGCCGCCAGCCGATCAATGGATGGCTGCTGTAAGGAAAACTTTGTCCACCTTATCTGCTCGCTTTCCCATGAGTAGCGTGTCTCGTGTGTGTGTGCAGTACAGACCTAGGTGGAAAGAAAAACTCGATCCTAGGGTACTACATACAACCCGAAGGCATTGTATTATAAGGTCAAAAAAAGGCATCGAACTCCAGTTAGCTGGCGCAACATAAATATACTACCCCCGTCTAGGTGAATAAGTCATTCGCGTAGTTCTAGGTCATCGATTTGAGCAATTAAATATATATTATATGTTATGAAAAGTATATCACTAGATTTCTACAAGGATGTAGTTTCTAAATATATATTTTTTGTCACATATAATACATATTTAGATAGTTAAATCGTCAACCTAAAACTACGCGAATGACTTATTCACCGAGACGGAGGTAGTACATGGCGAACACACCGGCTTGCACAACGTGAGTATATGTTGCGGGGACTTTACTTTTTGGTGAGAACCCGGCTTCAAGCTTGGTCCGTAGCCCCGCTTCATGAGGTCTTTAACACGGTGCTAGACACACGCTCTAAGTACAAACCTAGATACATGCAATAATGATGACGATTGAGGGGCCGCATAGCATGCAAAGCTCTTTCGCAACAATGTATGTCGATTTATTTATTTGTGCATGAATAATGTATATCGATTAGTCCATGTTATATGGCTTTATTTTCTCTTCTGAACAGGGATAAAATTGAGAAAGAAGAGTTTAACAATTTATGTCACCCCTTACACAAAAAAGCCTCCTCTCATGACATTAGGGCATTCAACTTTTTAGCCCGCACATGTGAAAATGACCGACTCAAACTTATTTCTTTGAAAATGATGCTTTTTCAACACAGTGCGCACGCAGACACTCATACACCCATCCCTATGAACACACACATATCATCTTGAGATTGACAAAGTAACCACAAGCGCCTCCATATTCAACGTGAACACCTCTTCCCACCGAACGATTGAAATAAAATCCAACAAAATGCGTGCGCCAGTGCCAAGTCTAGGACTTGAAGGCGGAGCTTCCGGCAGGGCGAGGTTGGGCACCCGCCCTACCTTGATTCGCTGGATTTTTTTACGTATAGGTTATGTATATACGTATATGCGCACGGCGCTTGCTCAGATCCTTGTGTTTTTGGGCCATGAGCAGCCAGCTTGTTTGGGCCGTGAGCAGCAAACTTGTTTGGGCCGTCAGCAGCGATCCTGTCCGCGCGCACAAAGACATCCAGTTCATCCATGCCACCACCATGCGCACGAGCATGACACGAACCCTAGCAGCACTTAGCGGCACGCAGCGAGCAGGTAGCGGCACAAAGGGAGCAGGTATGGAGCGGCGACGGTCAGCGCCCATAGGACACAGTTCGCGATTCACACCTGGTCTACTTTTGATTTTGCATCGATTTTTCTTGTGCTTTAGGTGTTAGCCCCACCTTAATTTTCTTTCATCCTCCGCCACTAACTTGAACCATGGTGGATTGGTTCAACCACAAATAACCTAACCATCTAAGCTAGGCTCAGTTCGCTGAAAAATACATTTTTATTACCTCATATGTAACATCAAGGGGACAAAACACAATACAAGAGTAATTATATCAATTCGCAGTGTTCTAGATATACTGTCATAATTAGATCTTCCAAAATAAATCTAATAAACTATGCAAACTCTCCATACTTCAGTTACACACACAGAAAATTCAACAAGTCAATTAATAAAATTTAGCCAGCTTTTTATTTATGGTTAAATGAAAACAAAACAAAAATCTGCATCTTAGAGCTTATCCGGGAGCTAGCCTGGCCTGGCCTGCAGATCGCTTTAGCCACACACTAACGCATGGATGATGGATCATCCAGGCAGACCGACCAGATATTAGATGCAAGACCATGGTATTTTGCTCCAGGTTTATGGGCACCTTCGTCGCGGCAATTCATGTGGTTGTGTCCACCGGAGATTCCTTGGTGCTATGGCCATGAGATCATGTACTACTCCACAACAGAGGCATAGGGGCATTTGGAAAAATAATAACTGGAAACTATATTCAAATACAAATCCAACAATATAATATTTGGTGACATGCATTAACATTCTGCTAATCAAATATGTGGTCAAATTTTGTTCAAACATATAATGGGGACTAATAATCCTAGACGGAGAGGTAGTAACTAATACATGCAAACATGACACTTCAACATTCAATTATGCATGAAAAAAGGCATATCTCAACATGTAATCATGCATGTGAAAGTTTTTCCTTTGGTGCTACCTAAATTCGTAGTTATAGAAACTTAATCCAGATCACACCAATGTATACATAAAATTTAGATTTTAATTATTTCCATACTTGGCACTATCTCGAAAATTTGAAATCATATTATTTATGTCGACATCATAGTGTAGAAGCTAGCTATATGAGCTCAAATTTTATAGACCTCAGCGGAGTCATTTGAATTTGTTTTCTATGTTACATTCTTGTTGCGTGAAACATTTAATTGGGTACTTGGATGACTTGAGCAATCCTTTGTGATAGAGAGATCAAAGCACTATAATTACAATTGATCTACTTTAACAGTTTCAATTGCAGGAATTGCGAGAAGATAATAAATGCAAACTTTTTAAGATGTAACTTACTTTTGTTTGAAGCACAAGATCACAGTTCTTGAAATAGATGGATTATACAAGCCAGTTAAAATATCTCCAAGTTTTTTTTTGCGGGGGCAAAGATCTCAAAAGTTTTTCAAGACAAAGTATCTCCACCACTTCTCCATGTTGATATGTTTGAAATCTTATTGATAGACAACTTCAAGAATTTTATGACATGTTGGATGAGGCAAGATAGATTTATACTTATTAGCATGATATCATTAGCCCCACCAATTGATTATTTGCTTCAAATGAATGGTCAATTTCGCTCCGTATTTACCGAGCGCGGACTTGGTGCATCTTTTCTTTCAACACAAAAATTTGGTAGTGGTAATATGCATAGAAATGGTTCAAAAAAGTGAAAGGGGTTTCCATTGTGCTTGCTGAAACAACCTGTATTGGACTTCTTTTTTAACTCTGTACCCCTGGTATTTGAAACCTAGCTCGCAAGCGTACATTGAATTGAAGTCAAGTAAGGTCAAATTTCAAATGGTACACACCTGTAGTGTACTAAGTGTAGTACATATAAGATAGTATAACACGTACTAGTTCACGCCTCCCATTAAAGCGGAAGGAACATGTATATTGACCATACAAATTACAGTAACTCAGCTAGCAATATTATATGGAACTGAACTCAAGTAAGTTCATGTTACAAGCCAATCCCCAACCATACAAAGGTACAAGCACTGAAATTTAAACATGCATGCGTACACGCATATGTGAAACCAATCCTTCGCAAATGGGAAAAACATGTGTAACTACTATAATGTGTCTGATAGTCGTACTTGCCCATGCATGCGTGAGCGTGACCTTACGTGAAGCAAAAGCAACACAATATATGCCACTATATATAAACTCTAAGCGTGCATGGATAGTACGATTATATACGTAATTAGGTTGGATCAATATACTTAATCATGCAGGTAAGTGTTGAGTCGAACGTGCCAAAGTACGTAGCCGGTCGATATCGACGATCATCCACCGTTGTTGCGGTTGTTCGAACCTTTGGAATGATCAGCGCCTGTCAATACCCTGAACTTGTCAGCATCCCTCCTCGTCGTCGACCATGGCGACACCGCGAGCCGCCGGCCGCCGCGTTCACCGAGCAATGCCTCCGTGCCTGCACCGTGGACTCGCACCGGCCTCGCCGCCACAGCAGCAAGGGGATCTCCAGTCGACATGATCACAAGAATCGCCATGACGAAGGTGCACAGAAACTTGAGCAACGCCATGATGACCTTAACCACAGCTGATTCTGTTCTTCGATATCTCTATACGATGGACAGTATGTGTAGTGCTTGCGTTTGTGTGTAGCTTGTGATTAGGTCAAGATGCATGGTGCAAATATATATAGCGCGATGGAGCAACCACGCCCCTGCCCCTAGCCTACACGTGTATCGGTGCGTACAGACACGTACTCATGGGAAATGGTGAGGAGACGGTCTTCGTCGCTACAGAGCAATCGGTGAGACGGCCGATGACGTGAGCCTTGATGAGATCGGGCCCAGGTCCTGTGATTACGTCATGGACACACGCTTTTGTTCCAATCTTCTGTTGTTTCATCATGAGCTTCAGTAAGGTTTTTTGACGTTCGATCATGCAAGGTAAGGTAGCTTTGCATGCCGGTACACGTTGTGTTGCAGCAGCCTCGCAACTTCTTGCCTTGCATGCTGTACATTTTCCGAGAGATTCCTGATACATCGATCACTTAGTTAGTCCATGCGTGCACACGTGAGGCGCGAGCTGATTTGTTAATAATTTATATTAGCATCTTGGAATGGAATCTCCAGTCGTTCTGTGCTAGTCTACCGGCCGACTAGCTCTTACGCTGATACACTGCTAGCTAACTGGCAACGCAAAAATGCATGAAAAAAGATAGCACCGAAGGTTTTGACTACTTCTTGCTAATTCTTCATCTCTGCATGCTCCTTCACCGCCTTTCCAAAAGCTATCGAATTCTTTCCAGGGCGGATGCAGGAGGTTGGTCATCAGGGGCCAGGGCCAGCCCCAATGTGATGATTTTGCCCTTATTATGCATGTGAACAGTAGCTGTTTTTAGGTTTTTCCTTAAGACAGTCCTTTCCCACATCAGAATTCAGACGATCCTTCCTCCACTACTGATTCTTTCATCAATGAGAATGTAAATTTCTAGGGAACGCGGGCTTCAATTTTATTTCCCCACTGCAAAACAATGTTTTGGAAGGAGAATTGCTGCAATTTCTCAAATCGTGCTATAGTATTCATCTCCTATAAGGCTATAACGAATCTGCGCAGTCTTTCTAAAGTCTAAACCCATCACCAACCTTCCTCAGCATCTCGTGTCTGATGCATGCACTGCTAACTATGAATTCTGAAAGAAAAACAATGGCTAAATTTCAATAGCGTCAAATTTCGGAGTACATATTTCATCTGATCGTGTTTTTCCTACCAGAATAAATTAATCCGCTCATATTGTACTTTCATAAAATTGAAATGAAGATGTATGTATCCACCTCTAAAATTATTTGTGATTCGATGCTCATGACACATATTATTAATGATGTCTTATATGCATGCACCCAACAACTACGCGAAGTTATATGTATCCACCTCTGAAAACGCCCCCCAACACTTAAGTACTCCATCCGTCCCAAAATGCAAGACCTTTTTTGACACTACAATTCAATTTTCATTTAACTGCACACCACGTATCAAAGATGACATATGAAATAAAAACACCTCAAATTCATCCCATCAATTGCATAAACTATTCTCACAAAGTGAATTCCATGCCACTATTATATAGAAAATACATTGCATTTTGAGACACTTGACACTCGTTTACATAGAAAATACATTGCATTTTGAGACACTCGACACTCGTTTACGGAATAACTCCTGAGATTGCAAACTATAGTTCATTATACTACTGAAATATTAGAACTTGTAGGAAACAACGTTCCACTCATATGGTCATGGCTTTCTCGCTTCTCGCAAGATCCCTCGGAAAGCATCTGCATACCCACCAGACCCATTATAATTGGGCTCTCCACCTCGCTTATTTTGTTCCAGAGTGTGGCCGCATACTAAGCAGACGTGGTAAAATGGGTGGCTTCACTCAATTTTCTTGTTGCGATGTGGCGGCCGCACAGGGGTTTCGTGGTTGGCGGCAACGATCGGCAGCAGAGGCGATGGCGGCGCACACGTGGAGGAATCATACACATCGGGTGGCACTAGCCCACGCGACGCCAGCCATGCCCTCACCCTTTTAGATCAGGGAACCCCACCACAACCATTTGCCGACGGTGGAGAAAACAATGATGGTGGAGGCATGGGAGACACGGATGAAACTGAGGTTCATGGTGATGCATTAGTACCTGCTGGTTGCCTTGAAACCACTTGCAATACAACCAAGTTGGGAGTGGTTTTGTATTATTTGGAACTGTCTTCAATAGTGCATGAGCTTATTGGAGCCACTTTTACTTTTTCTAGACTGGTGAGCACGCTCACTAGAGGCGACTAGATGTTTTAATGTTCGGAACCGCCTCTATGGGTCGCCTCTAATACTCAAATTTGTAGTAGTGATACTTCATTTGCCATTTTGTTTAGGGAAGACACTTTAAATTCCATTGATCTAAATATAATAAAAATTTATTAATTTGTATGTCATGATCATTACATCAGATGATTTCTTAACTTGCCAGCAGTATTACATTACATGGAAATTAACTCAAGTAAGTCCACCTTACAAATTAATCTCTATCACAAACCGTACAAGGCTAGAAGCAATAATGAAGCATGCATGCATATGTATACAAATATACATACTCCTAATATTGGTACATACACTCCCCTCCAAAAAAAAATATGTATATGACGTGCATGCGTGATCATGCATAAAGCTAAACCAACGCACAACATACACTATATGTAAATGCCATATGAGCTAGCATGCACGTACGATATACGTACGCATGCAATTAAGCTGGATATACTGAATCGTCATGCAAGTAGGTAACCGGCCGATCGATAGCGACGATCATGGCTGCTTCTTTGGCGGTTTGTTTTTGTCGTGCGAATTATCGGAAGGACCAGCGCCTTTAGCCAACGTGAACGTCTCGGCAGCTTTCATCGTCGTCGTCGACGGCGATAGCAGCAGCCTCCGGCCGCCGCGTTCACCGAACAACGCCTCCGTGCCTGTACCCTGGAGTCGTGCCGGCCTCGCCGCCACAGCGCCAAGGGAACCTCCGGTCGACATGATGGCAAGAATCGCCACGACGAAGGTGCACAGAAGCTTGAGCAAAGCCATGATGACCTTGATTGCAGCAGATTCTGCTCGTCGATCAGCCCTCAATCAATGTGATCTACTCCCTCCGTTCCTAAATAATTGTCTTTCTAGCCATCTCAAATGGACTACAACATACGGATGTACGTAGACATGTTTTAGAGTGTAGATTCACGCATTTTGCTCCGTATGTAGTCATTTGTTAAAATCTCTAGAAAGACAATTATTCAGGAACCAAGGGAATAGCTAGTTGTATATGTGTAGTGCTTGAATCTATGTGATCGATGAGATAGTGATGGTGCGATATGCCATTGCCCGTGCATGCAAATATATAGTAGAACGATAGGGCAACCACACTCCTGCTCCTACACGTGTATCGGTGTGTGTACAGATGTACTCATGGGAAATGGCGAGGAGATGGTCTTCGTCGCTGCAGCAATCGGTGAGACGATGAGGTAATCCTTGCTGAGATAGGGTCCACGTCTCGTGATCACTTAGTTAGTCCATGCAAGGTAGCTTTGCATGCCGGGACACGTTGTGTTGCAGCAGCCTCGCAACTTCTTGCATTGCATGCTAGTACATTTTCCCAAGAGATTCGTGATGCATTGATCACTTGGTTAGTCCATGCATGCACACGTGAGGGGCGAGCTGATTTGTTAATAATTTATATTAGCATCTTGGAATGGAATCTCCAGTGTTTCTGTGCTAGTCTACCGGCCGACTAACTCTTACGCTGATACACTGCTAGCTAACTGGCAACGCAAAAATGCATGAAAAAAGATAGCACCGAAGGTTTTGACTACTTCTTGCTAATTCTTCATCTCTGCACGCTCCTTCACCGCCTTTTCAAAAGCTATCGAATTCTTTCCAGGGCGGATGCAGGAGGTTGGTCACCAGGGGCCAGGGCCAGCCCCAATGTGATGATTTTACCCTTATTATGCATGTGAACAGTAACTGTTTTTCAGTTTTTCCTTAAGCCAGTCCTTTCCCACATCAGAATTCAGACAATCCTTCCTCCACCATTGATTCTTCATCAATGAGAATGTAAATTTCTCGGGAACACAGGCTTCAATTTTGTTTCCGCACTGCAAAACCATGTTTTGGAAGGAGAATTGCCATAATTTCTCAATTCTTGCTATAGTATCCATCTCCTATAAGGCTATAACGAATCTGCGTAGTCTTTCTAAAGTCTAAACTCATCACCAACCTTCATCACCATCTCGTGTCTGATGCATGCACCGCTAACTATGAATTCTCAAAGAAAAACAATGGCTAAATTTCAATAGCGTCAAATTTCGGAGTACATATTTCATCTGATCCTATTTTTCCTACCAGTATAAATTAATTCGCTCATATTGTACTTTCATAAAAAAAATTGAAACAATATTTTCATAAAATTGAAATGAAGTTGTATATGACAAAAAAAACGTAGAAGATATATGTATCCACCTCTAATACTATTTGTGATTCGATGCTCATGACACATACTATTAATGATGTCTTATATGTATGCACCCAACGACTACGTGAAGTTATATGTATCCACCGCTGAAAAGCGTCCCCAATACTTAAGTACTCCCTCCGTCCCAAATGTAAGACCTTTTTTGACACTACAATTCAATTTTCATTTAACCGCATACCACGTATCAAAGATGACATATGAAATAAAAAACACCTCAAATTCATCCCATCAATTGCATAAATTATTCTCACGAAGTGAATTCCCTGCCACTGTTACATAGAAAATACATTGCATTTTGAGACACTTGACAATCGTTTACATAGAAAATACATTGCATTTTGAGACACTCGCCACTTGTTTACAGAATAACTCCTGAGATTGCAAACTATAGTTCATTATACTACTGAAATATTAGAACTAGTAGGAAACAACGTTCCACTAGTATGGTCATGGCTTTCTCGCATCTCACAATAAGATCCCTCGGAAAGCATCTGCATACCCACCAGACCCATTATAATTGGGCTCTTCACCTCGCTTATTTTGTTCCAGAGAGTGGCTGCATACTCAGCAGACGTGGTAAAATGGGTGGCTTCATCTAATTTTCTTGTTGCGATTGTGGCGGCCGCACAGGGGTTTCGTGGTTGGCGACAAGGATCGGCAGCAGAGGCGATGGCGGCGCCCACGTGGAGGAATCATACACATTGGGTGGCGCTAGCCCACGCGTCGCCAGCCATGCCCTCGCCCTCGTAGATCAGGGAACCCCACCACAACCATTTGCCGACGGTGGAGAAAACAATGATGGTGGAGGCATGGGAGACACAGATGAAACTGAGGTTCATGGTGTGACGCATTAGTACCTGGTGGTTGCCTTGAAACCACCTGCAATACAACCAAGTTGGGAGCGGTTTTCTATTATTTGGAACTGTCTTCAATAGTGCATGAGCTTATTGGGGCCAGTTTTACTTTTTCTAGACTGGTGAGCACGCTCGTTAGAGGTGACTAGATGTTTTAATGTTCGGAACCGCCTCTATGGGTCACCTCTAATACTCAAATTTGTACTCCCTCCGTCCCATAATATAGGACGTTTGTCAAAAAATGCCTTACATTATGGGACGGAGGGAGTAGTGATACTTCAATTGCCATTTTGTTTAGGGAAGACACTTTAAATGCCATTGATCTAAATACAACACAAATTTATAAATTTGTATGTCATAATCATTATACCAGATGATTTCTTAACTTGCCAACAGTATTACATTACCTGGAAATTAACTGAAGTAAGTCCATCTTACAAATTAATCTCTATCACAAACCGTACAAGCAATAATGAAACATGCATGCATACATATACAAATGTACGTACTACTAACATTTGCGTATACACACCCCTCAAATTTATTTTTTTGTATATGCCCATGCATGCGTGATCATGCATAAAGCCAAACCAACACACAACATACACTATATGTAAATGCTATATGAGCTAGCATGCGTGCATGCACAGTACTCCCTCCGTTCCTAAATACTTGTCTTTCTGAAGATTTAAACAAGTGACTACATACGGATGTATATAGACATATTTTAGTGTGTAGATTCACTCATTTTGCTTCGTATGTGGTCACTTGTTGATATCCCTAGAAAGACAAATATTTAAAAACGGAGGGAGTACCATATACGTACGCATTAAGCTGGATATATAGTGAACCGTCATGCAAGCACGTAGCCGATCGATATCGACGATCACGGCTTCTTTGGCGGTTTGTTTTTGTCGTGCGAATTATCGGAAGGACCAGCGCCTTTAGTCAACGTGAACGTCTCGGCAGTCCTCCTCGTCGTCGTCGACGGCGACAGCAGCAGCCTCCGGCCGCCGTGTTCGCCCAGCAACGCCTCCATTTCTGTACCCTTGAATCGTACCGGCCCCGCCGCCACAGCGCCAAGGAAACCTCCGCTCGACATGATGGCAAGAATCACCACGACGAAGGCGCACAAAAGCTTGAGCAAAGCCATGATGACCTTGATTGCAGCAGATTCTGCTCTTCGATCGGTTTCTCTATATGATCTAGCTAGTTGTATATGTGTAGTGCTTGAATATATGTGATCGATGAGATGGTGATGGTGCGATGGGAAGCATGCTATTGCCGTGTATGCAAATATATAGTAGAACGATAGGGCAACCACACCCCTGCTCCTACACGTGTATCGGTGTGTGTACAGATGTACTCATGGGAAATGGCGAGGAGATGGTCTTCGTTGCTACAGCAATCGGTGAGACGATGAGGTAAGCCTTAGCTGAGATCGGGCCCATGTCTCGTGATTTCGTCATGGACACACGCTCAAAAAGACGGCTTTTGTTCCCATCTTCTCTTGTTTCATCATGAGCTTCAATATGTTCTTTTGACGTCCGATCTGCGAGGCGAGCGGTACACGTTGTTTGCAGCAGGCTGGCAACTTCTTGCACGCAAAATTTTCCAAAGTGAATCTTGATACTTTGCTCGATTGGGTAATTATAGTAGTTTCCTTTCTAGTATATGTAAATAGGTAGAGCATGTACTTGTACTCCCATGACAACGATAGCTTCCTTCCATGCTTACACACGTGAAGCACGAGCTGCATTGTTTAATCATTTACTAGCATCTTGGAATCTACTAGTATTAATGTTCGTCGAATGTTTCTGTGCTACTTGTCCATCGGCGGACCAAGCTCTTGTGCCGATACACTGCTACCCAAGCTACGCGCATACATTTTCGCTACGTGCGGGCGTTGCATTGTTGCTGCTTACGCAAAAATGCATGAGAAAAGATACCAACGAAGGATTTGACTACTTCTTGCTAATTCTCCATCTCTGCACGCTCCTTCTTCACCGCTTTTTCAAAAGCTATTGAATTCTTTTATCAATGAGAATGTGAATTTCTAGAGATTGCAGGCTTTGATTTTCTTTTCCCGCTGCAAAACCATGCATGTTTTGTAAGGACAATTGTAGTAATCCGCGTTCAAATCATGCTATAGCATTCACCTGCTATAAGGCCGGCTATAACGAATCTGCACGGTCTCTTTAAAGTCTATACTTAGCACCAACCTTTCTCAACATCTCGAGGCGTGATGCTTGCACTGTTAACTATGAATATTGAAGAAAAACAACTGATAATTCATAGGGGAGCGCAGGTGCGGAAACACGCATGCATGTTGGCACATGATTGCTTTAAGATTGGTAAAGTTCTTTGGTCTGAAGTCCCATGTACTACTGTAGGGGGTCCATCCATGCATATTTTGGAATACTTGCATGCCTCAGCGATCTCACCTCTCATGCTTTTTCATTTTATCTCCAAATTTGAATCTATTCTATATTTTGAATTGAAAGTCCAAATTAAGTTCCCTTTGCATATTTGTGTTCATTGCGATGAGAACTTTCGAGCAAGATCATTCTTGAGTACATTTTGACAACTTTCTAAAATTTCACTAAGTTTCTAAGTTTCAAATATTAAATCTTGATAGTCATAATATTAAGTTTTTGTAAAGTTTCATTTTTTGGGGGGTTTAGAGTTTAGGTTCTAGGGCTTAAGGCTTAGGATTTAGGGTCTAGGTCTTCAGGCTTAGGGTATGGGCATTAGCACTTAGGGTTTAGGGTTTAAGTTTTACTTTTGAACCTTGGTGAATTTATTATCCTTCCTATCAAGTTTTAGTAGTTGAAACTTGTCAAAACATATTCAAGAGTTGTCTTGTTTCAATGTCCTCCTCGCAAGAAAACGAATATGTAAACAAAACATAAATTGAACTTTCGGTTCAAAAGTTATAATAGGTCGAAATTTTCAAGTCAAGAGAAACAAAAATAAAATGAGATTGATGGAGCTGCCAAAAAGTACGAAAAGTTGGACAAATGGACCCATCTAAGGCAATTAAGGGCTAAAGCACATGCAAAGACCAATCATATTTCTGAATCACAAGGAAATAGGACGGTCAAAATCTGCATGCTACCACACATGCGTGCCACAAATCCTTTTAATATTGTCAATTTTAGAGTACATATTTCACCCGACCCCGCCTTTCCTATCAAATTTAAAGATCCGTTCAATAATGTCAAATTAATCTGCATATATTGTACTTTCCTAAAATATAAACAAATTTATATGCGACAAACAAGGGTAGAAGATCAATAGTACAAGAGTATTATTTGTGCTTTTTTTTGCGAGAAAACTTCGAGTATATTCTTCTGCAATCATGCAGTACAACGAACACCAAAAATGATAAAAATTGCATCCAATTCATCGTCCACCTAGTGACGAGTACAAGCACTAGACGAGCGGAAGGTGCGCCTCCGCCATCGCCCATCCCATGCCGGAGCAGGGAAAACTTGTTATAGTAGACAGTCAGTAAGTCATCGTGCTAAGGCCCCATAGGACAAGCGCACCCAAAAAAAACAACCGCCGCCAATGAAGAGATGCGTAGATTGGAAAGATCCAACCTGAAGACACATGAACATAGACAAGTGGAGATCGGATCCGAATGGATGCACCAAAAACACCCACCGACCGAATCCCGTGAGATCCGCCGAAGACACACCTCCACACAGCCTCCGACAATGTTAGATGCACCATAGGAACTAGGGCTAGGCGGAGATAACATTATCCCATCATCAGGGAGCTACCACCGTCTCGCCTTTCTGAGCCAGACATAAACCCTAACAAAACTCAAAAAATATTTAAAGACGGAGTTATCCTGCAAGCAAGGGTCGGTATCCACCATGCCTTCATGACCCTAGCGCCGCCGGAGACGAGGCGGACAAGCGGGTGGCGCCGGCGGGAGACAGAGGAACCCTAGGCCTTTTTCTTTTGTGATGCGACCGCGGATGGGTGTCGAGGCAAGGGCGTAGGTGCACTAGTACTATTGTTCATTATTATTTGTGATGTGTTGGCGCACACAAATAACGACGTCTTATATGTATGCACCCAACGACTACACAAAGTTAATGTTGTTTCACATCAATTAGCTAAGCTGGCTAGGGCTCCCTTTTGTAATATTCCCTCTGTTTGGGTGAGTAAGTCATCTTAGGTTGTGCATGGTGACCAAGAAAGAGGGAAAAACGAGAGAACTTAATTTTATTTGCTAATTAATAGCATTGCATGCAATGAACTAACCACTGCATGTCGTGTTTGGTAGTCTCAAGTCATTAAAAGCATGCACACCCCACATCTCTTATTGGTTGATATGCTAAGAACAAGAAACGGGGTAGAAGTTAATGCACCGCGCCTAAGCATTTTGGGATTATTTGGTTTTCGTAAGATGACTTATACACCTAGATAGAGGGAGTAGCTTCCTCGATGAGCCTCCTGACGAGCTCATCTCTCTTGTTAAACAAGTAATTAACCTTATCACAGGGTAATAAAGAGAGGACCACGTTATCAAAGAAAAAAGTGAGAAAGGTCGGAGCGGAGAGGCGGTGGACGAGCGTGCAGAGGTGGAGAATTAGCAAAAGCAGCGACGGGGCAGGGCAGCAACAGGGCCGCATAACCAGCTATCGTTATCGGCAACAAAAGAGCTACGCCAAGCATCGTGAGATTAGGGATTCCAGAATATGCTGAATGATTAACTATTGAGCTCGTGGCTCATGTGTGCATGCATGCCTTAGTTAAGCCAAAAAGCGCATGGACTAATCCATTGTGAAAGTGCCAGTCTGATCCGGAGCTCAGATACCACACACGTACAGACCTGTGTTTACAAATAGCAAGCTACTTTAACTAGCCCAGTGATCAACAAAGTATCAATATAATCTCTTGAAAACGACGTGCGTATAGCATGCAAGAAGTTGCACACAGCATGTGCCACGGCTTTGCAAGAAGGGTCAGAACAAGCTTTGCTGAAAATCATCATGAAACGACATATCATCCAAGCTAAAGCCGTTGCTGGCTTAAACACGAGACTTGGACCGGCCCAATCTCGTCAACGTCGAAGGGTCGCGCCATTTTCCAGCCGCCTGCCGATCCATGGCTTCTATCAATAGGCTGCTGCAACGAAAACTTTGCCCGGCTTATCTCCTCGCCTTCCCATGAGTACATTCAACAGACTAAGAGGTCCCCATAAAATAATAAGTACAGCCATGCAACCACGTTTCGAGGGGGCTCCGTCGATCAACAGTACTCCCTCCCTCAAGAAATATAAGAACATTTAGATCGTTAATGTAATTATCTAAACGCTCTTATATTTTTTTACAGAGGGAGTAGGTTCATAATTTGTTTATCACTTGCATAAAATTAATACTTCCATAGTACAAAACCACAACAAAAATTATGAAATGGAGAGGTACTATATTTGTACTACTCCCTCCGTCCCAAAATAAGTGTCTCGGTAACATTTATTTTGGGACGGAGGAAATAAGATAGGGGTTTGCTTCGGTAGACCCCCCCCCCACACAAAACGTAGAAGGGCATAATGGTCATACGGAAGAAACGTATGCCCACCTCCTATCATACCGTATAGACCAACGTCTGTATACCTTGAGGAATGAAAAAAAAACCAAAAAAAAACCGCCGCGCGTGTAGAGGAAAAAATCAGCTACATGATCTTCTCGCCCGCCCGACGATCACGCACGTCGATCACGCCCATTTTCCAACTATGCGATCGCCGCCGACTGGTCCCCATCCGACGCCGCATCTGAACGTCGCCGCGGATCCGTCCCGCGTCGACGTACGCCGACGACGTGTACACCGCGGCCGTCGTCTTCCACGTCGCCGCCGTGTTCCATCTAACCCTCGTCTTGCACGTCACCGTCGGACGGCTTGTCGGCCGCGACTGACCGAGCTGTCGTCCGGAAGCCGCGGATCGGGCCCTGCGACGACCTACGTCCGCGACGTCTAGACCGCGGCCCTCGTCTTCCACGTCGCCGGCGTCTTCCATCTAACCCTCATCTTGCACGTCGCCGCTGTCTACTCCGCAGCCCAAGGTTTGCCATCTAATCTCCTCGTCTAAATCTAGCATGCTAGTTGATATGAGTCACACGTAGTGACCTAGGGTTTATGGTTGAGTTAACATGCTGTCGCAGCGGCGCCTCCCCGGAGGACCGCATGTTGTAGGCAGATAGAGTTGCACTTGGGCATGATCCACAGTAGAAACTTAACACGTGATGAATTAACAATGTTATGCAGTTTGGTCAGTTAGGCGTGTTGCCATGGATGAACAAACCGCATTGACGGGGGATGATAATGGTAGTAATAAGGCTACTCTGAATGATAACAAATTTTTTAATGAGGATGATGACAGCAGCGACAACGATTTCGTATCGTCTTTTGATATCTTGCCTCCGAAGGATTTTGATCATAATGAACATGGCGCAAATAGTGAAAACGTAAGTGCCGTATATTTTGATTTCATCTTTGAACGTTCAATGTATGCCATGGCTAACTATTTATCTATGTGTAAAAATTTGCAGGAAGATGTGGATGTTGACAATGTGGAAAATAGTTTACAGGAATCATTCGCGGATAACTTGAGCCAGGTTCGTAGATGGATGTTGTATATGAATGAATATTGTGAATTAAATGATAGTAATTAACATATACATTTCATATGAATTTTGTAGGAGGAGTCAGATGGTATTAGCGGTGATCACGATGAGGGAGAGATGGACATTGAGGAGGCTCGAAGGCAGCAGCGAATGGTGGATACACATTGGAAGGTGATGGCTATGACCTTTCGGTCGCAAGGTGATGCATACATATTCTATAACAATCACGCCAAAGAGAACGGGTTTAGCATCAGAAAACAGAAGGTCAAACGAGGTGCTTCAGGAATGATACGGTACCGGAGATTTCTTTGCTCCAGGGCAGGTAGAAGGCAGAGCAAGTTTATAACCATGGAGGGCCGCAAGCGCAGGCTTAGACCGGAGACTCGTTGCGATTGCGGTGCACATATGGTGGTGAAGCTGGACAGAGAACGTGGTGTTTGGTTCGTCGCGTCATTCGTGGATGATCACAACCACGCGATGGCTAGGCCCGACGAGGTTTGTTTTCTGTGGTCTCACAGACGGATTGGAGAAGGCACGAGGGCAGAGATATTGGCGTTGGAAGCTGCCGGGATAAGAAAACATATAATAATGGACAACTTTATCAGCAGATACGGTTCGTATGATAAGTGCGGGCTTATCAGGAGGGATATTTACAATCTTTGTTGTAGAGAAAAAATGAAGCTCATTGCAAAAGGTGACGCAGAGACGGCAGTTGGCATCATGAGGAGCAGGAAGGAGAAGGACCCTGAGTTTTTTTTTGAGTATGTGCGTGACAAGGAAGGGCGACTGAAGAGTATGTTTTGGTGTGATGCACAGTCGCGAAGGGACTATCAGGACTACGGAGATGTGGTTGTGTTTGATAGCACGTATAAGATGAACAGGTATGGTATGCCGTTCGTCCCCTTTGTCGGAGTTAACAACCACCGTTGCACCACAGTGTTTGGATGTGCCATAATTGCTGACGAGACGGAAGCGACATATGTGTGGCTGTTGCAGACATTTACGAAGGCAAACTGTCAGGTGAAACCAAAGTCAATAATCACAGATGGTGACGCTGCAATGATCCGGCTATTCGATCTTGTGCTTTCGGATGTTTTCCATCGTCTTTGCTCCTGGCATATCGAGAAAAATATGCAGAGGCACCTGCATTACAAGTCACTGGATGAGTTCAGATCGCTCCTATACTATGCCACCTCTCAAGCGAACTTTGAGTAGAGATGGACCGCTTTCTATAATAAGTGGAAGACAGATAGAACTAAAGAGTGGCTTGACAAGATGTACAGGAAGAAGAGACTTTGGGCAGCTTCATATCTTTCTGATGGTTTTTTCCTTGGTATGCGAAGTAACCAGAGAAGCGAAAGCCTCAACTCCTGCCTTCACCTACACCTGGACTACGGTATGACAATAGTTGATTTGGTTGTGCATTATGAGAACTGTATAGTTCGCCTGCGTGAGAATGAGGCGTACGATGATTGTGAGGCTCACCAAAAAGAACCACCGTCGGTTACTGAATATAAGGCACTTGAGGAGCATGCCGCCAAAGTATTCACACCTGCTAATTTTTACATCCTGCAAGATGATTTGCACAAGATGGGTCAGCTGGAGATATTTGAGACGCTCGTGGGAATTGAGCGTCACACATATATGGTGACATGGAAGGATAACCACAAGTTCATGTACAATGTTGTTTATGAACCAGGTAACTCAGAAGAAACAATATCATGCAGTTGTCTTAGGATGGTTCGGAAAGGCCTGCCATGCAAACACATTCTTTTTGTTCTCCATCATCTGAGCATAACTGAAATACCAAAGTGTTGTGTCCTTCATCGGTTGTCAAAAAATGCGAGAGATGGTTTGCCTGTGCAGCGGAAGAGTGATATGTTTGGGTGGGGTTGGTCAGGGCCATTAGAGAGAGACCGGTATAGTCAAGTAAGCATAAAAACCGCAGAGGCAGCTCATGTTGCAGCAAATGATCCCTTCTTGTTTGACGAGTTGATGAAGTGTCTGGACAACATAATAGCGCAGAAAAAGATACCAGAGGAGGAGCTTATAGGAAGTAGAAGGTATGCTAAGCTTAAGAAGGAGGCAAGTCAAGCGCAACAAGTTGAGCCTTGTATTGGTGATCCTGAGAAAGTTTCGACGAAGGGTGCACCTAAGAAGGGGCGGTCAAAGGGGGGCCCTGATGTTACGAAGAATGGTAGGCCAAAAGATTTTACAGAGAAAAAAAGTGGTCCTTTGTAAAGTCTGTGTAGTCAACCAGGTCATAACAAGGCTACATGCAAAAAAAACGAGAAGTAAGATGCTATTTTTTTATTTTTTGTTATGTTGGTACTTAGGTTTTGCAAACAATATTTTCTCACCCATTTTTTATGTTATGTTCAGGAATTGGGCATAGAGAAGCATCTTGCTATGTTGGAAGAATAAAAATGGTTGCACGAGTCTAGTCCGAATAAATTATGGTGTTTCTTGTTTGTACTTGTGTGGCAGCAAACTCTGTGTCTCGTTTTGTTTATGTGGGATGAAAATATTTATGTGAACATATGTGACATGACACATCATATTTATTTATAGAACTGTTATGTTATTTGTACTGCTATGTGAAAGACTTCACAGTTCTAATATACTGCGTTTTAGTTACTGATTCTGTTGCAAAAATATACCCGACCGTCGTTCTGCGCAAAAACAAAGCCGTCCGTCCTTGTGCAAAAAAATGCCCGACCGGCAGCTGGACCGCAAGTTGGGATATATGACCAGGCAACTCGGGGGGTCCATATAAAGCCCAACAAGGGCCCAGCAGCCGGGTCCAACTGGGCGTCGACATCAAGCAGTAGTAGCACAGGAGTTCGACCTGTGTACCACGGCGGCATATTTAAGCTGGTCCTCACCCCCGTCAGCTTCCGAGGTGGGACTAAACTCGTACGTCGGGCGCGCGAGGCAACGGTGCATGGGCCGAGGAGAGGCGACGCTGGGCCTGTCGTATTGGGCCGACTTGGGCCGGCCGGCGACTTCGTAGAAATGGAGGATCGTCAGCGTTCACTCGACCGCATCACTTCTTTAGTCCCACCTCGGAAGGAGAAAGGCGCACCGACCGGCTTAAATAGCCGCGTCGGCCGTGTGTTTCGAACTCCTCTGTTACAAGCTCCTTCTCAGCCCCGTTGGACCTCCTTGTGGGCCCTTGTGGGGTCCGACCGACCGCCTGAGTCGCCTGTCGGGCTAGATTTGGGTTGGTTTAGTCCCTGGGTCCACAAGGCAAGGTTGGGCTGTTTTTTTCCTAAACATAATTTCTGTAATAAAGGAGGAGGCGTCCGCCTGCATTTATATCATCACAAATTTATATTGCACGTAGCAGCTGAACATATATAGCATATAGCACATAGCAAAAAAATTAAAATAAGCATATAGCAGACATAAGCATCGGCGGCATCATCATCACATAAGCATATAGCAAATAGCAGCTGAACATATATAGTTGGAAAATAAGCAAATAAATATTGTAGCTAGTACCGACGACGGCACATTTATTTAGATGCGGACGTGCGTAGTCATGCCCATTACAATAAAAAATGTCATAATATCTAAATCGTTCCTAGTGCCGTCAACGGCACGTTTATTTAGTTGCGATCAAAAACCCATCAACGCACTAATTTCTTCTCCATGATCTTCAAAATCTTCTCTTTCACAGTTTCCATCGTGTTGCACTCCGAAAAAAGTATTTCAGCTAGAATGCGTCCCCTTGAAGCATTCACCTCAGCTTGATCAAAGTCAAATATCCATTCATCTCCATTCCAGTTTTGAATGCATTTCACCACAAACAGAGCACACGAAACTCTGCAACAAAACGCGAGTCAGCCATCGCTGTGTAAGAGAAGTACTTAGAACTTAAACAGTTGCACATACCCATCCTTTTGTAACGGCATATCGTACTCATTTATTGGCCAGGAAGATACGTCTGGATGTTCCATTTCTAGAAGGGAGTTCACCTCCAACGTATCTTTAGCTATTTCTGCCCTCTGAAATAAAAATGTGAAGTTCATATGAAATACATAACTAATTACTACTATCTATCTTGTTTAATGTAAAGAAAGAAACTTACTAGCTGCCTTATTTTTTTAAGAACTCCCTTGCTGCATTTACCAGTAGAATTTAAAACTTGAAACTCTTTTTTCTTGTTGTGCATGAGAATTGTTATCCAGTGATTTTCTTCCACATGAAAAGGAAAGTATGCCTACAACAAAGTTTATTCAAGTTCTTGGACACACAAATAGTTATGTACTACGAAGGATCATACAAAAGTGAAGTACCTTATCTGTAATGAAATACTCATCATTAACTCTAGACACCATTTTAGATTGGTTTGTGAAATGCTCCATAAAATGGTGCTTGGAGTTCTTAACCTTTCCTTCACCATGAAGAAGAAGCCAGTGTGACACCCAAGATGATAAAATGTGACGGTCAGCACGACGATTATGGGTCTGCATATGCTTGCAATAACTATTGATGACCTGAAAATAACATAATAACAATACTTCTCTTAGAAACAAATTAAAAATGACATGTACAAATGCATATAATTGTTGTACTACTTACACCGCCATGCAACCATTTTTTCGCAATGATGGCTTGAAGCATATCAGGTGTACATGTTTCCCCAGCAATTCCTGTCATGTGCATGACAGTTTTCCTACTAAGCTTCTCCGAGTCTGATAGTGTCTGGATATAAACTTTCGCGGCCTCTATGTGATCCTCGGTAATGTAATCGGTATTAATCAGAACGTCTCGTATACCAAACAAACCTAAAATATAATGAAACAATGAGTAAATACAGTATGCATGCAAAGACTGAAATATCTTCAAATCAAAGTACATAACACTTACTTTTCTTTGGACGTTTACGTCCACCGATCTGCTGAAATGGTGAAAGAACGTACTTTGACTTTTTTCTCTTGCGTTTCCCATCATTCTCCTCAGTGTCACTCTCTATCGCATTTTTTATACGTGTGTTCAGACTATCCAAACTAATCTCCTCAGATTTATCGGCGCTAGACCTGTCTGACAGTGCATTTATATTCTTGGGGGTTGAAGTAACTCCTGGAAAGTCATTCGTGTCTACCGTTGCAAAAGATGGGTCGATTGATTTACCATTCTCGTCAATAACGAAGGGGTCCCCTTCATCACCTGTACCGGGTGTGTTGAGATGCATACCTTTCTCACGTGTGGAGTTTTTCCTGTTCCCATTGGTGAACGATGCCTCCACCCCGTTGTCCATATCGTCCTTTGCAGGAGTTGATTTTACATCTGGAAAATATTTTGACGGACCATACCTCCTCGTCCAATTCTCACTATGCTCCACAAACTCAATGTCAGGAAACCCTCTGTTTGTCTTGAAGACAAGACCTTTGTTCTCCAGCTCCTCCAGTACTATCTGCAATAACACATGGGAAGCATTAAGTACATGCAAAGAATGTCATGTAATTTGAAGAACACATCACTAATTACCTCAGCACATTTTTTAGGGACAAGGCGAATTTCTTTCTGCATATCTTTGATGCTTTTCATAATTTGATCTAAGGTTGTGTCCTTGCTCGATGAAGCCTCATCTCTATTATCCTTCCTTTTCCGCGAACGACCTGTTCCATCAACTGGCTCAGATTCTTCCTCCACAAATTTCCCCTCTTGAGCGATTATCATCTGTCTGTGCTTCTCACTTATTATGTCATCAACCTGTCCCATGTTATATCATGTTAAAATACTCACCATGAAAAACGTTCCATAAGTCCATGCACGCAAACAGTAAATACTTACCCTCCCATTCCCGCGGCCGTACGATGTGTCGTACGCATCACGCTTCATAGCCTCGACTTCTGGCCAGTTAAGCATCAGCGGATACTCATGCGATAGTGGATCAAATGTGTCGTCATCAAGTGGCTGCACTTTCTCCCAAAACATGTACAGCATGAACATGAAATATATTAGCAATCTTAATACTCCAGCCTATAGTTCGAAATAAATTATATAACATACAATTTACCTGTATGAGGGCAAGGTTTCCCACCGGCCATGTAAATTTCGTCAGATCGGATACAGTCGTCATGATGCCATCGACGCAAACGCGTAAAGTAAACGCGTTCCAGTTATATGATTTAATGCTCTCCACATCGTGCACTAGCTTGTAAAAAGAATTAGGAACTTCTACCGTGGAATGTGGTGCAAGAACTGTGCCCAGAAGAACCAACACAATTCGACGCAGAAAATCATCATCATACAATCCACTAGTAGTGATGTCCTGTATGAGCTGGTCTATCATTATTAGATTCGTACTCGAATCTACGAAACGACTCGGCACTTTCACTTTTGCCTTTAGCCCCCCTTTACCTAAAGCTTTCATCGCATCTCTGCCCTTGTTCACTAGGCCAAAAATATCATACACATCTTCGGCGCGCAATGATATCGCACCGTTTCGTGATGGCATAATGAACCTTTTTCTGTCCAATGCGTAAGATTTGATAATAAACTTTAGCAGACACTTGCGCATGAGCACACTAGGAATCATCAACATTTGTCCTAGCCTAGTGCTTGCAAATCGTTTTTTTTTGCCTAGAGGTCAGTTTGCTCACGAGGAGACACCACTTCTCAACAGAACAGAAAATCTCTCCGTACTCCTCCATCACTACGAATAGGAACAAATAATATATTAGCTACTTTTCATGTCTAGATGATGAACATGATGAATGAACCGTTAAAAAAACATTAAATTTACCTCCCACCAGTACGGGCGTCGGTGGCGGGGGGGTGGGGGTGTTGGTGGTGACGATGACACCGGGTACGTGCTATGTGGAACCCCGGCCGCCTTCGTCAGAAACTATAGGGGGCCGTGACGTTGGATGGCGTGCTGTAGATCGGCGGACGGCGGATGAGGTGATGTCCAACGGGGGCGGACGGACGGCTGAGCGGCGTCACGGGGCCAGAGGGGTGGATCGACGGCGGCGTGCTGAAGAGGACGGCGACGTCTTTCAAGAGGTCGAGGATCGGGGCGATGGCGGCGTGGGTTAGGGCTTGGGGCAGGGCGTCGTGGGTGACGAGGGCATACGGCGGCGGGCGTGCCAGGTGCTAATAACGATAGATTCGGTCGGGCCCGCGTCTCCTGTGTGTCTACTGCCGTCCGCAATGATTGGGCCGGGCCCTAGACGACAGGGCGATTCGCGTCGGCGTGCTGCACTTCAAATTTAGTCCCACCTCGGCCGTCGAAGGATCTCCCGACCAGTTTATATAGCCGTCTCCGGTAGTCCATGCATGGTCATATATTATATTATGATATGGCTCTACATAACTGCCGGGTAGTACACTGTATCGCAGTGAACTGCCGGGCAGTTAGGTAAAGTCACATCACAATATTAAATATGATTTATTTTAATTTTTTTAAATACAAACGGAAAATATTTTTTAAATATGGTTCCCTACTAATTTATTTTTTGTACTCCGTCAAATGTCGCGACACTTTTTCCACAAGTTGGCATCACCATCCACAGCACCCACGCCAACTCGCGTATTTTTCCGACGCTCCACCAATTTTCTAGGGTTTTCCAGGTCCAAAATCGAAAAAACACTGCCCGGACGTGACGCAACGTCCGTTTTGTGTCCGTTTTCGTTCCAACCTTGCGTGGGGGCCTACGTTGGCCGTGCCCACACGTACGCACACTTTGGTGCAGTTGCATGCATGCGATCACGTAGCCTCAGTGCAACCAGCTACTTGTCGGTCTGCCGGGGAGGGGGTTCCCAACTACGTTTTTTTTTTCTACTCCTTCGAACGTCGCGACACTTTTTCCACAAGTTGGCATCACCATCCACAGCACCCACGCCAACTCGCGTATTTTTCCGACGCTCCACCAATTTTCTAGGGTTTTCCAAGTCCAAAATCGAAAAAACACTGCCCGGACATGACGCAACGTCCCTTTTGTGTCCGTTTTCGTTCCAACCTTGCGTGGGGGCCTACGTTGGCCGTGCCCACACGTACGCACACTTTGGTGCAGTTGCATGCATGCGATCACGTAGCCCCAGTGCAACCAGCTACTTGTCGGTCTGCCGGGGAGGGGGTTCCCAACTACGGTTTTTTTTCTACTCCGTCAAACGTCGCGACACTTTTTCGACAAGTTGGCATCACCATCCACAGCACCCACGCCAACTCGCGTATTTTTCCAACGCTCCACCAATTTTCTAGGGTTTTCCAGGTCCAAAATCGAAAAAACACTGCCCGGACGTGACGCAACGTCCGTTTTGTGTCCGTTTTTGTTCCAACCTTGCGTAGGGGCCTACGTTGGCCGTTCCCACACGTACGCACACTTTGGTGCAGTTGCATGCATGCGATCACGTAGCCCCAGTGCAACCAGCTACTTGTCGGTCTGCCGGGGAGGGGGTTCCCAACTACGGTTTTTTTTCTACTCCGTCAAACGTCGCGACACTTTTTCCACAAGTTGGCATCACCATCCACAGCACCCACGCCAACTCGCGTATTTTTCCGACGCTCCACCAATTTTCTAGGGTTTTCCAGGTCCAAAATCGAAAAAACACTGCCCAAACGTGACGCAACGTCCGTTTTGTGTCAGTTTTCGTTCCAACCTTGCGTGGGGGCCTACGTTGGCCGTGCCCACACGTACTCACACTTTGGTGCAGTTGCATGCATGCGATCACGTAGCCCCAGTGCAACCAGCTACTTGTCGGTCTGCCGGGGAGGGGGTTCCCAACTACGGTTTTTTTTCTACTCCGTCAAACGTCGCAACACTTTTTCCACAAGTTGGCATCCCCATCACAGCACCCACGCCAACTCGCGTATTTTTCCGACGCTCCACCAATTTTCTAGGGTTTTTAAGGAAAAAGTACCCTACACCGATGTCCGAACGTGAGGCGACGTGTGTTTCCTCTTTGTTTTTGTCCATATCGTACGTGCAGGACGTACTCTCACACTCAGCGTTTTTAGCAAGTATTTATGTACAAACGCATCATCAAATCAAAACTCTCGAATGAAATGGACAAAATTAATTTCACTCATATTTCATTCAACATAGATAAAATATTTTACATACTCGGGCTAACTCAACGATTAAAAGTGCACCACATAAAGTCTACTACTTAGGCTTACAATGACATAACCAAATTAAATAAAAAAACAAAAATAAACTACTCGTTGTCGCTATCAACAAGGTCAATGACGGCCGGGCCGTCGCCGCCGTCGTTGTCGCTGCTGGACTGGTTCACGAGGTCGTCCCAGTCTATCGGATCGTCGTCGGAATCCTCCTCCACCGCCGGCGGCGCTTGCTGCCACTCCTGCTGCCACTCCGGCGCCACCATCGCCGCCTGCTGCGCCGCCTCGGCCGCCGCTGCGCCGCCTCGGCCGCTGGATTGCGGCCGCAATCTCGGCGGCCTCCATCGCCTCCGCCGCCGCCGCTGCAGCCTCCGGCGCCCGCGAGGCTACGGGTACCCGGCGTGTCATCCGGATCGCCGTCCTCGCGGAGGATGACTTGCTCCGCGGCAACTTCGATCCCGGCAGCGAGGAGGCGGCGGCGCGGGCGCCCGTGCGGTACACACCGTGGCCGCCGCCACGTCTGCGGCGATCGTGCGGTGGAGGCGGTGCGCGAAGACGGCCGCTGCGGCCCGTCAGATCGGGGGTCTCGCCGGCCGCGGCAAGGCGGAAGGCCGCCATCACCTCCCAATAGTCCTTCCCGCGCCAAAACCGCTTTCGGCCTTCGATGTTGTGCCGGCCGCCGCTGTGGTTGCGGAGCTCCTCCTCCGTCGCGCCGGGACCCAGCGTCGCAAAGCCCTCCGCGTCGATCTTCCAGTTGCGCGGGAGACGGCAGCCCGGCGGCACGGGGAGGCAGTAGTGGTGGAGCTCCTCCGTCTCCGGCCCTCCGATGCTCGTCGGCCATGCGCCGGGGGCGTCGTCGGCGGCGCCGCCACCGGTGGTGCTGCTGCCGCCGAAGAAAGCCATCGGGTGCGGGAGGTGGCGTGGAGGTGGAGGGTGCGGGAAGTGCGGGAGAAAGCCGTCGGGCCGGTGCCGTTTTATAGCCGGGGAGGGAGGGAGGCGGGAAGGCGGCGCCGTGGTTATTAACGCCGGCGCGTTAATGCGCGCGGCAGGCGAGGCGGCGTTTGACCGTCGTGCGTTGGGAGGGGGCAGGCCAGGCGGCGGGCCGGTCGGGTGGCAGCAACGGCGCGGCAGCCGAGGAGCCGACAGAGGTGGCGCCCGCAGCGGCGCGGCAGCAAGCGAGGCGGCAGCGGTGGCGTCCCGCAGCGGCGGCGCAGCGAGGAGGCGGCGGTCGCGTCCGGCGCGCGCGGCGGCGGCGGCAGCGGTGGCGCGGCGGCGGCGAGGCACGCGCGTGGATTGGCGGCGTGATTGGCGGCCGACACGCCACACGACGGGTGTGGGATTGCGTGGGGCCGGCGGTCGTGGGGGTGGGGCCGGCGCGGCGCCACCGACAACGCGTTGACTGCGAGCGGCCGGTTTATTTTTTTTCCCTCCCGGGCGGGCGGCCGGCCTGTATTCGTATACGTATACCTCCGTCTGTTTTTTTTTGCGGGCGGGCGGGCCGGCGGGGCAATCTTATTTCCATCCTACCCTTTGTTATGAAGGGGTATTGGGCAATCTCAGCCCTCCTTGTGTTTACAGGGGGTCTACCGAAGCGGAAGTGAATAAGATATTGTTCGTAAACCCATCTCATTTGCTCTTTTGCTGCAAATATATGTTTCGCTTCTGTGAGTGAGATTAATCTCAGTTTTCCGTAATAAAGTGTGGATATCTGTACGCCTTTCATAAATTTAGTTTTCATTTTTTTTGGGAAAGACTAAGGTCAGATATTAACTATCACATGTTCCTACAAACACATCTTTACAAGAAAACGAAAATTACATCTAGATCTTTTCGGGTGCCAAAGTCTTATTCCTCATGCATCCATCAGCGGCGTCTGGCGTTGTGGATATAGCTTGTTGACACCTTTAGGTCTCAGTCTCGTTGAAACAAACTTGTTAAAATCCAGAAGCCTGGTGGTCAGAATATGTTATTCTATCGTATGATTATACGACTTTACAACGCAAGCTAACCTCTTTGATTCTACGATTTTGGCTAGTACAACCTATGTTTCTATGACTGTAATAGTAAACATTATTCGTACAAGCAGAGTTGCGATCTGAAGAATCATGAATCTGACTACCTTGCCCAGGAGCTTGCAGAAGCAATGGTCAGGAATTTGGCGATATAGGCTTATTCATTCCGATTGGATAAGGATATATATTTGCCTACATCTTAGAGCTCAGTTATCCCATCATATTCTCGATCACCAGAAGCTAACCCTGTACTCAACAGAAGCGCATGCACCCATGCACACATGTCATGCAGTAAGATCGACGACCAGAGTTATTTGTAATTGCGTTCATGATTTTGCTCAAGTTTACGAGGACCTTCGTGGAAATTCTTGTGAAATAGTCATAGGTTGTATCTACTCTTTTTGTTCTTTTGTTTTGCATTTTCATTTTTATGATCGTGTGCATCCTACATGTCTCAGTTTTTGCTTGATATTCTATCATCGCAGTGGCCGGGTGTAATTAATATCATCTTGATACAAATGCATTACATTTTTGTCGGAAAAATGTTGATTGGTGGTTCACTTGGTGTTGTGGCGGCAATCCCATGTACTCCTCAATCGAACAATCATCATGGTAACGGTTGAGACAACTCACATCATCTAGACAGTCAAACAAAATGTACATTTGTGATCGATGTATCTCACACAAAGTTTCTTACAGCAAATCATCAAGGATATACAATGTATCCCAAAGTATTTTCCGGGCATAACAGTCAGTAGTATATCGCATAAATTGTTTATGGAAAACTCTTTATAAAATCTTTGATGGATTTTCGCGGATCCGTGGAAAAACTCATATTTCATACTGATTTCTCACAAAATCGTATGAGATTTCCATTTCATTCATTTGTTACATAAGACCTCGGGAGGTTGGACATGGATCGGTTGGACCGAGCGCCAGGCAAATTATTGATGCATGTGTGGTCGGCTGATCAGACCGAGGTATGAATCGTGTAGATCACATCAATAGGAGGACTCAATGGTCCAAGACGGTGCCGAACAAATTGGAGGTGGTGATGGTGATGTCGAAGATGGTACAGCTATGATATCAGGCAAGGATGTGCATTTAATTCCATGGTGAGTAAATAAGTTATTCACACCATTCATCCTGGCATCATTTTAGAGTGAGATAAACTTTTAGAAAGTTATAAGTGTGTTGAGAGGGGAAATGATTTTGAGACCCAATTTGGTTGTGGAAATCTAATTAAGCTCTAACATTCTTATTTGTATTATTTAATGTAGATATACTGTTAAAATTGTTAAATTTATTACAAGAAATATGAGAATATGAAGATAATTTTATTAATTGCTCAATTTGTTATACGAAATATAAAATTACATGAACTAAATTCAGATCACACAATGTACATAAATTTCGTCTTACGCTCTTGTTGCAAGTAATATTGGATACTCGGATGACTTGACCAATGATTTGCAATAGAACTAGAAGATGATGAGTGTAAACATTTTTCTTTTCTTTTGAAGAGGACGATTTCTTTTGTTTGGAGCACAAGATCATCTTTCTGTAAGCAAATACACTGTACAAGCCAATTCAAAGATCTCCAAAGTTCTTCAAGAAAGCGAAGACTTTCCACCACTTTTCCATGGTGATATGTTTTTGGGTCTTATTGATGGATAACGTCAACAGCTTAATGGCGCCTTTGATGAGGTAAACACAGATTTATTTGCACACCAGCATTAACCCCACCGATTGACTATAAGCTTCTTATGACAAATCAAATTTGCTCCATATATATGCATTACTTTGTGGAATGCTTGAAAGCGGACATGGTGCCTTTTTTCTTTAAACTCACAAACTTTGCTAGTCCTGTGCACACAGATAACAGATTTAGAAAAATTGAACGAGCCTTCCCTTATGTTTGTTGAAAGAGACTTACGTGGGTCTCAAGTTTTTCTACTGCAATTCTATTTTAGCTCTATACGCTCCGATATTGAAACCTATGCCTACTTCTATTTGTGAAACTACATGCATGTAAATAGGGTACATTAACATTTACTAGTGAGCGCATGCTCCCAATGAAACTGGCGGACGTATATATGGAGCGTACAATTAGGTAGTAGTTTAATTAACCTTTGCCAGCAATATTACATGGAACTGAACTCAAGTAGGTTTATGTTACAAACTAATCTCAATCCATACTAGTATAGTTCATGCGTCCCATGAACACCATACATATTATTATAGCATAACTTAGCCAGCAATATTACATGGAACTGAACTCAAATAAGTTCATGTTACTATTAATTTCAAACCGCACATGCAATGAAACATGCACTGCATGTATACATGGAGCTTGTCCATGCATGTGTGATCACACATAAAGGTAAGCGACACAGTACACTACATAATACTACACGTAAATGTTATATCAGCTAGCATGTAAGCACTCCTAGTACGGTGATATACGTACGCAAGAATTAAGCTGGATATATAGTGAATCATCATGCGAGTAATCGTTGCGCCGACCGAGTTGCATGATAGCCGATCATGGCTGCTTCTTTGTTGGCGGGTTGTTGGGGCTGTTCGAACGCCCGGAAGGTCCAGGTTTGGAGCCTTTGGACACCATGAACCTGTCAGCAGCCCTCCTCGTCGTCGACCATGGCGACACTCGCAGCCGCCGGCCACCGCGTTCACCGAGCAAGGCCTCCGTGCCTGCACCGCTGAGTCGTACCGGCCTCGCCGCCACAGCAGCAAGGGAATCTCCTCTCGACATAATCACAAGAATCACCACGACGAAGGTGCACAGAAACTTGAGCAACGCCATGATGACCTTAACTACAGCTGATTCTGCTCTTCGATCTCTCTATACGATGGACAGTAGTATGTGTAATGCTTGCGTTTGCGTGTAGCTTGTGGTTAGATCAAGCTTGGTGGGATGGGAGAACTAAGCATGCAAATATATAGTGTGACGGAACAACCACGCCCCTGCCTCTACACGTACGTGTATCGGTGCGTACAGACACGTACTCATGGGAAACGGCCAGTGACGCAAGTCTTGCTGAGATCCGGTCCACGTCTAGTGAATCAACCGCTTTATTCCAATCTACTGTTGATTCATCATGAGCTTCAGTGAGTTTTTTTGACGTTCGATAGCTTTGCAAGCTGGGACACGCTGTGTTGCAGCACCCTCGCAACTTCTTGCATTGCATGCTGGACTGCTGGTACGTTTTCCCAAGACATTCTTGAGACTTGTTCACTTAGTTGGTCCATGCATGCACACGTGAGGCGCGAGCTCAATTGTTAATCATTTATAATGGCATCTTGGAATGGAATCTCGTCTTTCAAGTCCATTGTCGAACTGCTCTTGCACCGATACACTGCTAGCTAACTGGCAACGCGCCTGCGCATACATTTCGGTACATGCGCGTTGCACCGGTGTTGTGTTACGCAAAAATGCATGAGAAAAGATAGCACCGAAGGTTTTGACTACTTCTTGCTAATTCTACATCTCTGCACGCTCCTTTACCGCCTTTTTAAAAGCCATTAAATTCTTTCATCATTGAGATTTGAATTTCTTAGGAACACGGGCTTTGAATTCTTTTTTCCGCTGCAAAACCATGTGTTGTAAGCAAAATTGCAGTAATTTGCTTTCAAATCCTGCTATAAGGCTATGACGAATCTGAGCAGTCTCACTTAAGTCTAAATTCAGAAGAAGAAAAAACCTTTCTCACCATCTCAGCGCCTGATGCACGATCTGCTACCTATGAGTTCTCAAGGAAAAGCAATGGCTAAATTTCAATAATGTCAAATTTTAGAGTACATATTTCATCCGACCTGCTTTTCCTACCGATATAAATTAATCCGCACACATTGTACTTTCTTAAAATTTAAACACAGTTATATTTTTTTTTGTTTTTTTTTGAAAAGGGGGGATCCCCGGCCTCTGCATCAGCACGATGCATACGGCCATCTTATTAATAATAAAACATCCACAAGGTCTCGAAGTCTCAGTAGTAGCAAACTAAAAAGCAAACGAAAAGGCTCACACAGAACCCAAAGGCTAGATACATAAGCTAGCCCAACAAAGGATAAACCACAACCGGTTGGCTGAACAAAAGACAGGTAAACTAATTGCCTATCCTATTACATGACCGTCATCCAAACCGGCTGAAGATATCCCGAGCTACCGTCTCCCATCGAATAGCACCAGTAACCAAACGCTCCCTGGCCTCCGTCGGAGTGAGTAGCGACCAGGAACGGATAAGTGCCGTGGCTCTGAAGATAACCTGCAAAACATGAGTGTTTGTTGTTTTGTTAAAAACAAGATCATTTCTGCAATTCCAAAGCGCCCACACTAAGGCGCACACCCCCACGCGAATATGCTTAGCTAACCCGGGCTCTACCCTGTTAAGCCAAGTCCAAACATCATGTTCACCGAATTTGGTGGAGTAATATTGAAAGCAACATGAACAGTTGTCCAAAGAATTCTAGCTAGTGGGCAATCAAAGAATAAATGCTTAATGGTTTCACCCTGATCACAGAAACTACACCTAGTAGGACCTGTCCAATTGCGCTTTGTTAAATTATCCTTTGTTAAGATAACTTGTTTATGGAGAAACCACATAAACACCTTAATCTTCAAAGGAACTTTAACATCCCACACATGCTTGGAGGTCGGGATCGAGCTGGAATTAATAACAGCAACATACATTGATTTAACAGTGAATTCCCGGACCTAGTGAGGTTCAGTAGAGTTTATCGGTTGTTGTGAAAGCTGGACCTGCATCAGTCTCCCAACTAGATGCAGCCACTGTTTCAAACGATTGCCCACTAAGGATCTTCTAAATTGAATATTAAGTGGAATGGAACGAAAGACTGTTGCAACCATAGCATCGCGCCTTTGTACAACACGATACAACGCCGGATACTGGATTGCAAGGGGCGTATCACCGAGCCAACAATCCTCCCAGAATCTTGTGTTGGCACCGTTTCCAACAACATGCTTTGCCCTCTGAAAGAATGAAAGCTTAACTTTCATTAGCCCTTTCCAAAAGGGTGAATCGGTCGGTCTACCCGTGACTGAGACAAAGTTTTGGTTTGAAGATACTTATTACGAAGGATTTGAGCCCAAGTGGCTTCGGTTCTGAAGATAACTTCCATAACCACTTGCTAAGAAGGCATCGGTTCTTGACCTCGAGATTTTCAATCCCCATACCCCTTGGTCTTTAGGCCTACAAATGATATCCCACTTCGCTAACGGTATTTTCTTTTTAGCTCATCTCCCGCCAAAAGAACCGCGATCGATAGAAGTCCAGTCTTTTCCTTACCCCAACCGGTACTTCAAAGAAAGACAAAGGAACATGGGCATGCTAAATCAAGACCGAATTAATAAAATTAACCGGCCTCCATATGACATGAGCTTACCCTTCCAACAGCTTAGCTTTTTCTCAAATCGATCTTCAATACACTTCCATTCATTGTTAAGTAAGCCTACGGTGATGTATAGGAATTCCTAGGTATGTGAATGGCAGCTCCCCCAAACCACACCCAAACAGTTGTTTATAGGATTCTTGTTCCTCTTTGGCTCTACCAAAGCAGAACAACTCGCTTTTATGGAAGTTAATTTTGAGCCCACGCAATTGCTCAAACAAACAAAGCAACAGCTTCATATTTCTCGCTTTTACCAAGTCATGCTCCATGAAGATGATAGTATCATCAGCGTACTGCAGGATGGAAATACCTCCATCCACTAAATGAGGCACCAAGCCTCCAACTTGGCCTGCCTCCTTGGCTCTCCCTAACAGAACAGCCAACATGTCCACAACTATGTTGAACAGAATAGGGACATCGGATCTCCTTGCCGCAAGCCCTTGTGTGTGCGGAAATAATGACCAATATCGTCATTCACTTTAATACCAACACTACCCTTCTGCGTGAGCGATTCAATCTGCTCCTCCAGCCCTCGTCGAACCCTTTCATACATAAAGCTTGTTGCAGGAAAGGCCACTTAACTTTGTCGTGACGCTTTCTCAAAGTCCACTTTAAAAATGACTCCATCGAGTTTCTTTGAGTGGATTTCATGGAGCGTTTCATGCAAAACCACCACCCCTTCTAGGATGTTTCTATCCGGCATGAAAGCTGTCTGGGATTGCTGCACCACAGAATGCGCAATCTGTGTGAGTCTATTCGTCCCAACCTTGGTAAAAATTTTGAAACTAACATTCAAAAGACAGATAGGCCGGAACTGCTCAATCCTCAGAGCATCTGTCTTTTTTGGTAGCAACGTTATGGTTCCAAAGTTCAGGTGAAATAGATGAAGCCATCCAGCAAAAAGGTCATGAAACATGGGTAAAAGATCCCCCTTGATAATATGCCAGCATTTTTTATAAAACTCCGCCGGAAACCCATCCGGCCCAGGAGCCTTATTGTTCTCCATCTGGGTAATGGCATCGAAAACTTCCTTTTCCGTAAACAGTGCAATCAAGATAGCATTATCGAAGCGATTAGTTGAGGCACATCCTCGATCTGGACTCATCGAGGACACCGCGCTATCCTCCGCGGTCCAAATAACTGCTTATAATATTCGGTGATGTAGATCTTCAGATTATCGTGACCCACAATTGTGCCTTCATCTTGCTCTAGCTGAATTTTTTTTTCTTTCTATGTTTGCCATTTGCAATAAGATGAAAGAATTGAGTGTTCGCATCCTTGGATTACTTTTGAACCTTTGCTCGGCGCCCACTTCAGCTCTTCTTCACGGAGAAGTTCCTTCAACCTCTTCTCCGCATCAAGCTTACAAGACAATTCAGCAGATCGCAGAATTGTAGATTCAACTTTAACATCTAGGGATCGTATAAGATCTAGGAGTCTATCCTTTTCAATCTTATAAACTCCATCGAGGTGTTTGGCCCATCCCGGAGAAAGCTCCTAAAATGCCTGATCTTATTCTGCCATCGCTCGACGGACGATCTTCCCCCAGTATCCGTAGCCCACTCCTAGCTACGAGATCCAGAAACCTTCTCGTTCGAACCACGCCGTTTGAAGAGAAGGTATTTTATTTCCCGTGCCTTGGTTCACGGAGTCTCGAACAAAGGCGTGTGGTCGAAATCCCTCGCGTGAGAGCCTGAACCGTGACGAGAGGGAATTTCTGCTCCCATTCGGCACTTGCTAGCACCGATCCAACTTCTCATATGTCGGATTGGGTAAAGAGTTAACCAGGTGAATGGCGACTGTAAAGCTCGATCTCTCTCAGATCCAAGCTCTCAATGATGGTGTTAAACATAAAAGACCATCGGCCGTCAAAGTTATCATTATTCTTCTCATCTCTCCTCCTAATGATATTGAAGTCCCCCAACCAAAATGGGAAGTTGTTCAGATCCATAAATCTGAACCAAGTGCCAAAAACTCGGTTTAAGCTCGGGTTATGCGGCCCCATAGACCGCCACCGAACCCAGTTAAACCCATCTACTTTAGACGACTCGAAATTTGACTGCGAAGTCACCCATAACAACGCTCCGGACTTCGGTGAGTCACATCTCACACCAAGCAAGATGCCACGGACCTCCCTCTTGGAGGAAGACAATGCCAATCGAACTCCACTCCTCCCGACAAAGTGTTAAGCGTGGTGCAAAATTATCCCTACCAGTTTGAGAGAGCGCAATGAAGTCCAAACTGTGCTCTAAAGATGCCTCCGCTAGAAACCTACGTTTAGCCAAGTCCTTAAGACCTCTGCTATTTTCCTTTCATAGGTCATCATGGAATTTTTTGGCAGTACGAATCCTAGCACTCCTACGTACCGCGGATGCGGGATACACCTTCCGCTTCCACTTACGTTTAGGAATGTTATTTCCCGCAACCTGGTCCTCATAACCAGGCTCCGGTTGTGCAATTACTACTTCATCCACATCGACTTCCTCCTCGTCGAGACTCCATGACGGAGGAACAAGATCTGCATGAAATTGTCAAGCACCCTTACCCCAATCGTCAATTTACGCATCATTCATAGGTCTTCTGACCGCCAGGTTTCTAATGGTTTCTAAGGCTCGTTCCGCTTCCAAGTCTAAGAGATCATTAATCGAATTTGAAATTTCAGAATTATCATTCCCAAGCGAAACCCCTACTTGGTTGGCATTATTAATAATCTCGTCCTTAGAAAAGTGCAAAATGGAATTAGATAAATTAACTGACATACCAGTTGAGACCTCCACATCCCGGAGCTTGGCCGCCCGCATAGCACACCGCTGCTGAATGTCATCCACCTCCGGAAGGTCCTGGATACGTGAGCTCATCCGTCACCCCTCGGAAACCGGGTCTGGGATCCCCCCGAACGCAATTACCTCCTCCCGAGTAATGGCAGTCGGAGGGGACCGGAAGGAGGGAGACCTCCGAAGGTCGGGGAGAAGTCAGAAGGGGGATGCGCCAGGGCCGCCTGCCCTAGACCCTCCCCCCCAGCTCTCACCCCCGCAGCCGAGAGCACCACTGGCTCGACCGCCGCCGTGGCAAGAGGATCCAGGGCCACGTGCCCCAGCCCACTGTCCATCGTCTCCGGCTGGCTCGCCACCCGCAGAGCTCCCGAGAGGCACTCATCCAGGGCCACCCGCCCCAGAGATGGATCACCAGCACCGACCCCAGGCGCCACAGGAGTCGACACCTGTGACAAGGTAGGAGGAGAGGTAGTCGTGGCCGCCTGCCAGACACCCCTCCCCTCGGAGAAAGAGCCAAGCCAAGCTCCTGCCGGCCGCCCGATGGCACCGACGGTCCTGGGAGCACCGGCGACCCCTGAGACTCCACCGCGCGCACAACCGTCGCTCGAGCGCCATCCGTACGCCGAAGAGCCGGTCCAAAGTCCAAGACCGGGAGCGAGAGCTCAAAAGCCTCGTCAGAGTCAACCCGATCACTCCACAGGCGAGGAGGGGCTGACGACGACTGAAAGGACCCAAACCGCACAGAGTTTTGAGGCGTGGATGAAGTGTGAGACGGCTCCACTCCGGATCCGTTCCCAGGCTCCTGAGCTATAGGTCCCGAACCGTTGGACTCCTGTCCAGCCTCCTCAGTCGGTCCCCCAGAGCCACCGGCATCCCCTCCCCCTTCGTGCATGTCCACATCAGTACCCACGGCCACCTCAGCAAACAGCTCCGCATCCTCAAACTCTATGTCAAGGGGAAATACCTCTCCCCTATATGTCCAATTGACGACATCCGGAACATACTCTATGTCCAAAATACTGACTCGCAGTCTGGCCACCCCCTGTGCTCGAGTGAACGCCATATCAACCTTCTCCGTCTTACCATCCAAAATCCCCAAACTAGCCACCACACGAACATCAGCCAGAAACTCAGAAGGCGCTCCAGAGAAACGTAGCCACGCCTGAGTAAGCGGCTTCCCCTTAGGCTCAACTTTCTTCCATTCATGAAACTCTAAAATACCATTAGTGCTTGGCACCTTACACATCCCAAAGCTCAGCAATCGCTGCAAGTCCTCAACTGAAGGGAACTCAACTCTGAACACTCTCTCCTCAACTGAAACAAGGTCCCATGAAAATCACCGGAGCCACTGCTGCAGCCTCTGCTGTCTGAGCACGTGAGACATCTCCTGGGTGACCTTCACCAAACCATAGTGAGACCACGAGCATCAACTGGAATCTCCCTCGCAGCTGTTGACTCAAAAAACATAAGCTCAGCACAGTACACGCCGTAGACTGTAAGAGCTGGAGTCTGCTCCCTCAAGAAAGGACACTCTCCCGACGCATGAGCCGGCTTGCCACAAGAGTCACAAAGTTGGGCCACGCATTCCGCAATGAAATGACCTTTCTCACCGCACCGGTAACAGAGCATCCTCTCTTTTTTGCGAGCATACTTGGATGCCCGCTCTACGTCAGCCCGGTCAGCCGCCTCGGTGTCCTTTGCAGTCCCAGGAACATCAACAACAGCAAGAGCATTAACCACCTCCATAGCCTGGGATGGTAACTCCGGGGCAACCAGGTCCGTATCCATTGCCGCATCGGCGATGTCACCACCACAGGTGGAGGCGGCGGCGAAACCTCCTCGGCCTCCACCACGCCCACGGTATCCATGAAACCCACCTCTCTCATGCGTGATCCGCCCAGCGACCCCTCAACAAAGCCTCCATTTGTGCCTAGAAGCGGTCTCTCGGCGGCGGCCGCTCGCCGCCATGCATACCCTTTGTTGGGGAGCGTTGCGAGAAAATTAAAATTTTTCCTACGGCTTCACCAAGATCCATCTATGAGTTCATCTAAGCAAGCGAGTAGCGGAGAGAGTTTGTATCTACATACCACTTGTAGATCACGTGCGGAAGCTTGCAAGGTGATGATGGAGTCGTACTCGAGCGTGATTCAGATCACCGATGTCAAGTGCTGAGCGGACAGCACCTCCGCATTCAACACACGTGCGGGACGAGCGGCGTCTCCTCCTTCTTGATCCAGCAAGGGGAAGGAGAGGTTGAGGAAGACAGCTCCACCGGCAGACGACGGCGTGGTGATGGTGGAGAAGCGAGATCTCGCTGAGGCTTCGCCGAGCTCTTACGGAGGAGGAGATGTGTTGGGGAGGGAGGGCTGCGCCTTGGGAGTTGGTACAGCAGCCCCCTCCCTCCCCTTTATATAGGCCCCTGGTGGCGGCCCTGAGATCCAATCTCCGGGGCGGCAACAAGGGGTGGAGTGCCCCCAAGCCGGTGGGCGCCCCACCCCTAGGGTTTCAACCCTAGGCGCAGGGGTGGACCCTGAGGCGCACCAGCCCTTGTGGGCTGGTTCCTTCCCTTTCAGCCCATGGGGCCCTCCGGTAGGTGGCCCCACCGGTGGACCAGGACCCTTCCGGTGGTCCGTGATTTTACCGAAACCCGAAACTTTCCCGATGGCGAAACACCACTTCCTATATATTATTCTTTACCTCCGGACCCTTCCGAACTCCTCGTGACGTCAGGGATCTCATCCGGGACTCGAACAACATTCGGTGGTCACATACTTGACTTCCTACTAACCCTAGCGTCACCGAACCTTAAGTGTGTAGACCCTACGGGTTGGGAGACACGCAGACATGACCGAGGCGACTCTCGGGCAATAACCAACAGCGGGTGCGGATACCCATGTTGGCTCCCACATGCTCCTCGATGATTTCATCGGTTGAACCACGATGTCGAGATTCGATCAAACCCTGTATGCAATTCCTTTGTCAATCGATGCGTTACTTGCCCGAGACTCGATCGTCGGTATCCCAATACCTTGTTCGGTCTCGTTACACGGCAAGTCACTTTACTCGCATCAGTAATGCATGATCCGTGGCCAACACCTTGGTCACATTGAGCTCATTATGATGATGCATTACCGAGTGGGACCAGAGATACCTCTCCGTCATACGGAGTGACAAATCGATCTCGATCCGTGTCAACCCGCAGATACTTTCGGAGATACGTAATGCACCTTTATAGTCACCCGATTCGTTGTGACGTTTGATACACCAAGGCACTCCTACGGTAACCGGAGTTACACGATCTCATGGTCGAAGGAATAGATACTTGACATTGGCAAAGCTTCTAGCAAGCGAACTATACAATCTTTTATGCTATGCTTATGATTGGGTCTTGTCCATCACATCATTCTCCTAATGATGTGATCCGTTATCAACGACATCCAATGTCCATAGTCGAAACCATGACTATCTATTGATCACAACAAGCTAGTCAACTAGAGGCTCACTAGGGACTCATTGGGTCTAAGTGTTCACACGTGTATTACGATTTCGGATAATACGGTTATAGCATGAACAAAAGACAATTATCATGAACATTGAAATATAATAATCCTTTTATTATTGCCTCTAGGGCATATTTCCAACAGTCTCCCACTTGCACTAGAGTCACCAATCTAGTTACATTGTGATGAATCGAACACCCATAGAGTTCTGGTGTTGATCATGTTTTGCACGCGAGAGAGGTTTAGTCAACGGATCTGCGACATTCAGATCCGTGTGCACTTTGCAAATCTCTATGTCTCCATCTTGACCATTTTCACGGATGGAGTTGAAACGACGCTTGATGTGCCTTGTCTTCTTGTGAAACCTGGGCTCCTTGGCTAGGGCAATAGCTCCAGTGTTGTCACAGAAGAGTTTGATCGGCCCCGACGCATTGGGTATGACTCCTAGGTCGGTGATGAACTCCTTCACCCAAATCGCTTCATGCGCTGCCTCCGAGGCTGCCATGTACTCCGCTTCACACGTAGATCCCGCCACGACGCTCGCTTGCGGCTGCACCAGCTCTCGCTCCACCATTCAACATATACACGTATCCGGTTTGTGACCTAGAGTCATCAGATCTGAGTCGAAGCTAAGCGTCGGCGTAACCCTTCTGACGAGCTCTTCGTCTCCTCCATAAACGAGAAACATGTCCTTTG
Organism: Aegilops speltoides; assembly: GCA_021437245.1. Lineage (NCBI taxonomy): Eukaryota > Viridiplantae > Streptophyta > Magnoliopsida > Poales > Poaceae > Aegilops > Aegilops speltoides. The sequence goes on along the minus strand of CM038144.1, from coordinate 39,319,736 downwards.
TCCTTTTCGGTACTTCAGGATATTCTTGACCGCTGTCCGGTGTTCCTTACGGGGTTACTTTGGTATCTTGCAACCAAACTTACGGCAAGGTTTACATCGGTGCAGTACACAGCATGGCATACATAATAGATCCTATGGCTGAAGCATAGGGATGACGCTCATCTCTTCTTTATCTTTTGTCGTGGTGGGTGGTCGAGTGAGCTCAGTTTCACACCTTGTAACATAGGCAAGAACCCCTTCTTGGACTGATCCATTTTGAACCACTTCAAAATCTTATCAAGGTATGTGCTTTGTGAAAGACCTATGAGGCGTCTCGATCTATCTCTATAGATCTTGATGCCTAATATATAAGCAGCTTCTCCAAGCTCCTTCATTGAAAAACACTTGTTCAAGTAGGCCTTAATGCTGTCCAGGAGTTTTGTATCATTTCCCATCAAGAGTATGTCATCTAAATATAATAGGAGAAATGCTACAGAGCTCCCACTCACTTTCTTGTAAACGCAGGCTTCTCCATAAGTCTGCATAAACCCAAACGCTTTGATCATCTCATCAAAGCGAATGTTCCAACTCCGAGATGCTTGCACCAGTCCATAAATGGATCGATGGAGCTTGCATACTTTGTTAGCGTTCTGAGGATCGACAAAACCTTCCGGCTGCATCATATACAGCTCTTCCTTAAGATGTCCATTAAGGAATGCCGTTTTGACGTCCATCTGCCATATCTCATAATCATAGTATGCGGCAATTGCTAACATGATTCGGACGGACTTAAGCTTTGCTACGGGAGAGAATGTCTCGTCGTAGTCAATCCCTTGAACTTGTCGATAACCCTTAGCGACAAGTCGAGCTTTATAGATGGTAACATTACCATCCGCGTCCGTCTTCTTCTTAAAAATCCATTTATTTTCTATCGCTCGCCGATCATCGGGCAAGTCTGTCAAAGTCCATACTTTGTTTTCATACATGGATTCTATCTCGGATTTCATGGCTCCAAGCCATTTGTTGGAATCCGGGCCCGCCATTGCTTCTTCATAGTTTGAAGGTTCATTGTTGTCTAGCAACATGATTTCCATGACAGGGTTGCCGTACCACTCAGTGCGGGCGTGTCCTCGTGGACCTTGAAGTTCAAGTAGTAACTTGATCCAAGTACCTTGATCATCATCAACGTTTTCCTCTTCAGTTGGTGTGGGCATCACAGGAACGGTTTCCTGCGCTGCACCACTTTCCCGTTCGAGAGGTAGTACTTCATCGAGTTCTACTTTCCTCCCACTTACTTCTTTCGAGAGAAACTCTTTCTCCAGAAAGCATCCGTTCTTTGCAACAAAGATCTTGCCTTCGGATCTTAAGTAGAAGGTATACCCGACAGTTTCCTTAGGGTATCCTATGAATACGCATTTTTCCGACTTGGGTTCGAGCTTTTCAGGTTGAAGTTTCTTGACATAAGCATCGCATCCCCAAACTTTTAGAAACGACAGCTTAGGTTTCTTCCCAAACCATAATTCATACGGTGTCGTCTCAACGGATTTAGACGGTGCCCTATTTAAAGTGAATGTAGCTGTCTCTAGGCGTATCCCCAAAATGATAGCGGTAAATCGGTAAGAGACATCATAGACCGCATCATATCCAATAGAGTGCGATTCGACGTTCGGACACACCGTTTATTTGAGGTGTTCAGCGGCGTGAGTTGTGAAACGATTCCGCATTTCCTTAAGTGTGTGTCAAATTCGTGACTTAAATATTCTCCTCCACGATCTGATCGTAGGAACTTTATCTTTCGGTCACGTTGATTCTCCACCTCACTCTGAAATTCCTTGAACTTTTAAAAGGTCTCAGACTTGTGTTTAATTAAGTAGACATACCCATATCTACTTAAGTCATCAGTGAGAGTGAGAACATAACGATATCCTCCACGAGCCTCAACGCTCATTGGACCGCACACATCGGTATGTATGATTTCCAACAAGTTGGTTGCTCGCTCCATTGTTCGGAGAACGGAGTCTTGGTCATTTGCCTAAGAGGCATGGTTCGCATGTGTCAAACGATTCATAATCAAGAGACTCCAAAAGTCCATCAGCATGGAGCTTCTTCATGCGCTTGACACCAATGTGACCAAGGCGGCGATGCCACAAGTATGTGGGACTATCGTTATCAACTTTACATCTTTTCGCATCCACACTATGAACATGTGTAATATTACGCTCGAGATTCATTAAGAATAAACCATTGACCATCGGAGCATGACCATAAAACATATCTCTCATATAAATCGAACAACCATTATTCTCAGACTTAAATGAGTAGCCATCTCGTATCAAGCGAGATCCGGATACAATGTTCATGCTCAAACATGGCACTAAATAACAATTATTGAGGTTCAAAACTAATCCGTAGGTAAATGTAGAGGCAGCGTGCGACGGCGATCACATTGACCTGGAACCATTCCCGACGCGCGCATCGTCACCTCGCCCTTCGCCGGTCTCCGTTTATTCGCAGCTCTGCTGTGAGTTACATATGTGAGCAACGGCACGGTATCAAATACCCGGGAGTTACTACGAGTCTTGGTAAGGTACACATCAATTACATGTATATCAAATATACCTTTGGTGTTGCGGCCTTCTTATCCGCTAAGTATTTGGGGCAGTTCCGCTTCGGTGCCCTTCCCTTGCAATAAAAGCACTCGGTCTCGGGCTTGGGTCCATTCTTTGACTTCTTCCCGCAGCAGGCTTACGGGCGCGGCAACATCTTTGCCGTCCTTCTTGAAGTTCTTCTTACCCTTGCCCTTCTTGAACTTAGTGGTCTTATTGACCATCAACACTTGATGTTCTTTCTTGATTTCAGCCTCTGCTGACTTCAGCATCGAGAACACTTCAGGAATGGTCTTTACCATCCCCTGCATGTTGTAGTTCATCACAAAGCTCTTGTAGCTTGGTGGGAGCGACTGGAGGATTCTATCAATGACCGCCTCATCTGGGAGGTTAATGTTCAACTGGGTCATACGTGCGTGCAACCCAGACATCTTGAGATGTGTTCACCTTGTAACTGTTCTCCTCCATCTTACAAGCTGTAGAACTTGTCGGAGACATCATATCTCTCGACCGGGCATGAGCTTGGAAAACTAGTTTCAGCTCTTGAACATCTCATATGCTCCGTGATGCTCAAAACGCTTTTGGAGCCCGGTTCTAAGTGTAGAGCATGCCGCACTTTGAGCGAGGGAGTAATCATCAGACGAGTTTGCCAAGCGTTCATAACGTCTTGGTTCTTCAGGGACGGAGCGGCACCTAGCGGTCCTTCTAGGACATATTGCTTCTGGCAGCTATGAGGATGATCCTCGGGTTCGGACCCGATCCGTATAGTTCTGCCATCATCTTTCAGCTTGGTTTTCTCTAGGAACGCGTTGAAGTTCATGTTGACATTAGCGTTGGCCATTGATCTACAAGACATATTTGCAATGGTTTTAGACTAAGTTCATGATAATAAAGTTCTAATCAAATTATGAACTCCCACTTAGATTAGACATCCTCTAGTCATCTAAGTGTTACACGATCCGAGTCGACTAGCCCGTGTCCGATCATCACGTGAGACGGACTAGTCATCGTCGGTGAACATCTTCATGTTGATCGTATCTTCCATACGACTCGTGTTCGACCTTTCGGTCTCCGTGTTCGAGGCCATGTCCGCACATGCTAGGCTCGTCAAGTTAACCCTAAGTGTTTTATTTGTGTAAAACTGTCTTACACCCGTTGTATGTGAGCGTAAGGATCCATCACACCGATCATCACGTGGTGCTTAGAAACGACGAACTGTAGCAACGGTGCACGTTAGGGAGAACACTTCTTGAAATTTTATAAGGGATCATCTTATTTACTACCGTCGTCCTAAGTAAACAAGATGCATAAACATAATAAACATCACATGCAATTATATAGTTGTGACATGATATGGCCAATATCATCAAGCTCCATTGATCTCCATCTTCGGGGCTCCATGATCATCTTGTCACCGGCTTGACACCATGATCTCCATCATCATGATCTCCATCATCGTGTCTTCATGAAGTTGTCACGCCAACGACTACTTCTACTTCTATGACTAACGCGTTTAGCAATGAAGTAAAGTAGTTTACATGGCGTTCTTCAATGACACGCAGGTCATACAAAAAATAAAGACAACTCCTATGGCTCCTGCCGGTTGTCATACTCATCGACATGCAAGTCGTGAATCCTATTACAAGAACATGATCTCATACATCACAATTCATCATTCATCACAACTTCTGGCCATATCACATCACTTGATCAATCGCTGCAAAAACAAGTTAGTCGTCCTCTAGTTGTTGTTGCATCTTTTACGTGGCTGCGATTGGGTTCTAGCAAGAACGTTTTCTTACCTACGAATCACCACAACGTGATTTTGTCAACTTCTATTTACCCTTCATAAGGGCCTTGTTCATCGAATCCGCTCCAACTAAAGTGGAGAGAGCAGACACCCGCCAGCCACCTTATGCAACTAGTGCATGTCGATCGGTGGAACCGGTCTCACGTAAGCGCACGTGTAAGGTTGGTCGGGCCGCTTCATCCCACAATACCGTTGAGCAAGAAAAGACTAGTAGAGGCAAGTAAGATGACAAGATCAACGCCCACAACAAATTGTGTTCTACTCGTGCATTAGAGAACTACGCATAGACCTAGCTCATGATGCCTTTGTTGGGGAGCGTTGCGAGAAAATTAAAATTTTTCCTACAGCTTCACCAAGATCCATCTATGAGTTCATCTAAGCAACGAGTAACGGGAGAGAGTTTGTATCTACATACCACTTGTAGATCGCGTGCGGAAGCTTGCAAGGTGATGATGGAGTCGTACTCGAATGTGATTCAGATCACCGATGTCAAGTGTTGAACGGACAGCACCTCCGCATTCAACACACGTACGGGACGAGCGACGTCTCCTCCTTCTTGATCCAGCAAGGGGGAAGGAGAGGTTGAGGAAGACAGCTCCACCGGCAGCACGACGGCGTGGTGATGGTGGAGAAGCGATCTCGGCTGAGGCTTCGCCGAGCTCTTACGGAGGAGGAGATGTGTTGGGAGGGAGGGCTGCGCCTTGGGAGTTGGTACAGCAGCCCCTCCTCTCCCCCTTATATAGGCCCCCAGGTGGCGGCCTGAGATCCAATCTCGGGGGGGCGGCCAAGGGGTGGAGTGCCCCCAAGCCGGTGGGCGCCCCCCCCTAGGGTTTCAACCCTAGGCGCAGGGGGTGGACCCTAGGGGGGCGCACCAGCCCCTTGTGGGCTGGTTCCCTTTCCCTTTCAGCCCATGGGGCCCTCCGGGATAGGTGGCCCCACCCGGTGGACCCCCGGGACCCTTCCGGTGGTCCCGGTGATTTACCGAAACCCGAAACTTTCCGATGGCGAAACACCACTTCCTATATATTATTCTTTACCTCCGGACCCTTCCGGAACTCCTCGTGACGTCCGGGATCTCATCCGGGACTCCGAACAACATTCGGTGGTCACATACTTGACTTCCTACTAACCCTAGCGTCACCGAACCTTAAGTGTGTAGACCCTACGGGTTCGGGAGACACGCAGACATGACCGAGACGACTCTCGGGCAATAACCAACAGCGGGGTCTGGATACCCATGTTGGCTCCCACATGCTCCTCGATGATTTCATCGGTTGAACCACGATGTCGAGGATTCGATCAAACCACAGATGCAATTCCCTTTGTCAATCGATGCGTTACTTGCGAGACTCGATCGTCGGTATCCCAATACCTTGTTCGGTCTCGTTACGGCAAGTCACTTTACTCGCATCCGTAATGCATGATCCGTGGCCAACACCTTGGTCACATTGAGCTCATTATGATGATGCATTACCGAGTGGGCCCAGAGATACCTCTCCGTCATACGGAGTGACAAATCGATCTCGATCCGTGTCAACCCAACAGATACTTTCGGAGATACCTGTAATGCACCTTTATAGTCACCCGATTCGTTGTGGACGTTTGATACACCAAGGCACTCCTACGGTAACCGGGAGTTACACGATCTCATGGTCGAAGGAATAGATACTTGACATTGGCAAAGCTTCTAGCAAACGAACTATACGATCTTTTATGCTATGCTTATGATTGGGTCTTGTCCATCACATCATTCTCCTAATGATGTGATCCCGTTATCAACGACATCCAATGTCCATAGTCAGGAAACCATGACTATCTATTGATCACAACAAGCTAGTCAACTAGAGGCTCACTAGGGACTCATTGGGTCTAAGTGTTCACACGTGTATTACGATTTCCGGATAATACAGTTATAGCATGAACAAAAGACAATTATCATGAACATTGAAATATAATAATCCTTTTATTATTGCCTCTAGGGCATATTTCCAACACCCACAGCCTCCTCCCGTGGAAGAAGAACCTCGATGTTGACCGACACCATATGCGTCATAACCGTCATCACCCCACTTGCCTCGTGGAGGAGCATTTTGACCCCCATTGTTGTTAACCTGCCCGGCCTGAGTCTGAGTCTGCCCAATCCTGTTTTGCGCCTGCCGAACGGCCAGATGAGCGGTGGCGCCCGCTGCTGACCACCATGATGCACACCCCCTGTCTCGGTAGACCCTCCCGCACGGCCGGCCGCAGCTATCCCCGGCGCCACGGGTCTGGTCCCGGTCAAACCCACCGCTGCAGTCACCGTGGAAGTGGCCACCGGAAGGGGGGGGGCCGCTGCTCACCCCGGTGAACCGGCGCCAAAGGTCTCTGCCCGCCCCGACCCGCCGTCGTCGGCAACGTCGCCGAGACCCGGGCTCCCTGGGTCGAGGGGACTTGGTTGCCCCCCGGCTGCCGCAAAGGAGGAGGCGGAGCACCGCGGTTGCGCTGCGGCGGGGCGCACCACCACGCCCAGCAGCGCCCCCGACCGGCGCGGGCGGCCGAAGCCCGATCGGAGGGGCTCCGCGACCAGACCCCTGAACTGGCGGAGCAGCTCCTCCGCCTCCTGCCACACCGCTCGCCGCGGGCGGAGGCGCATTCCCCCGGCCAGCCATCGCGTGCAGCGGTGGAATCCTCCTGGCTCGGCGTGCACCGCAGCAGGGAAGCCACGACGCCCCGACCTACGAACCCTAGCGCCTTCCACCGACGGCGTAGGAGCGATCGAGCCTCTTTGATCGAACGTGCATGGCTCAATAGGAAAACCGGTATGGGCTTCAGAACTAACATGGGCCTCATACCCATGTTGATCCGGCCCAACACCCACATCGGTCGCAACCGAACGCCCCGGCCCAGCCGCACGCAGCAGCCGATCGAGCGCTTCCGCTCTCGAGGTTTGAATCGAGGCCGCCGCGCTGCCATTGCCGGCGCCGGCGATCTCAAACCCCGGGGCGATCTCCGCATCTTCTTTTCCGTTTTACCGTAACCCATTCTTCCGGACGAATCAAATCAAAAACCGTAAGTTTCGGCAAACTAACCTTGGGTATTGGACCTTTCCATGGCCGAAGCGCCGAAGCCGCCGTCTTCCGATGAACTATTCGACGAATTATCTCGACCTTGTCTCCGGCTTGCAGCCCCGCGCGAGCCGGATCCTCCGGGGGTACAACCCGATCCACCGTAGTCGCCACTTCCTCTTCGGAGTACCCGGAATGAAAGAACTCGCAGATCAGGTCGGACGGTGAAGGTGACGGCGGCAACTCCACCGGCGGCTCCGCCCCATCGTCTTCCGCGTCCTCCTCGTCATCAGTCGCCAACGCCCAGAATCTGCCCCCACCGCCGCCCGATCACTGCGCGAGGCGGCGGGTCGCCGTCAGAAACCTGAGCGCCTCTGGCGCCCGCGATCGCCTTCAGAGCGCTCCCACATCGTCCGCCTGGGTTGGGCCATGGCTTCGGTGAATTTTTGTAGGCACCCCATGCATGATATTATTTGAACATGGAAGAATTACATGTATATAAAAGGACTTCATAAACACAGTTATATACGACAAAAAAGCATAGAAGAGCAATAGTACAAGAGTATTATTTGTAATCCAGTGGCTCATGACACATATTAACATCTTATATGCATGCACCCAATGACTACACGAAGTTATATGCATCCACATCTGAAACCGTCTGCAATAATCAAGTATTAGAGGCAGTTTCCTGTACAAAATCACCTCCTATATATTTCTTCAATAGCTAAATTACATTATGTTTGCAGCCAGCCCTGCGATTCAATTTTCACTTAACTGCATAACATGTCTCAAAGATCACAATAAAACAAAAACATCTCAAATTCAACCCATCAATTGCATAAACTATTCTCACAAAGTGAATTCAATGCCACCGTTACATAGAAAAAGACATTGCGTTTTGAGACACCATTTACTCAGATCACAGAACTACTTCAGAGATTGCAAACTATAGTTCAAGTATACTACCGAAAATTATAGAGGTAGTTTGAAACAACGTTCTACTAATATGGTCATGGCTTCCGGTTCCGGTTCTCGCCCCCCTCCTCGCTTCCGGTTTGCGCACACAAATAACGACGTCTTATGTGCATGCACCCAACGACTACACCAAGTTAATGCTGTTTCACATCAATTAGGCTGGTCGTAATGGTAGTATCATAGCTAGTATCATGCATGCCAACTAGGCAATTTTGATGAGGTGTCATAGCATTAAATGTAGAAAGAGAGGGTGTAGTATCATATCATGATACCGTATCATATTAAATGCTATGCCACTTTGTGTCATGCATGGCAATAAATAGAGTACAACATGATACTAATATATGATACTATGCATTAGGGAGGTAGTATCATACACTAGTATCATATGCATGATACTAGTATATGATACTCCCCATTACAACCAGCCTTAGCTAAGCTGGCTAGGGGTCCCTTTTGTAATAGCTTGCTCGATGAGTCTCCTGATGAGCTCATCTCTCTCTTGTTAAACAAGTAATTAACCTTATCGCAGGGTAATAAAAAGAGGACCATGTTATCAAAGAAAAAAGTGAGAAAGGTCGGAGCGGAGATGCGGTGGACGGCCATGCAGAGGTGGAGAATTAGCAAAAGCAGCAACAGGGCCGCATAACCAGCTATCGTTATCGGCAACAAAAGAGCTACGCCAAGCATCGTGAGGTTAGGGATTCCAGAATATGCTGAATGATTAACAATTCAGCTCGTGGCTCATGTGTGCATGCATGCCTTAGTTAAGCCAAAAGGCACATGGACTAACCCGTTGCGGAAGGAGCTCAGATGCCACACACGTACAGACCTATGTTTACAAATAGCAAGCTACTTTAAGTAGCCCAGTGATCAACAAAGTATCAATATAATCTCTTGAAAACGACGTGCGTATAGCATGCAAGAAGTTGCACACAGCATGTACCACGGCTTTGCAAGAAGGGTCAGAACAAGCTTTGCTGAAAATCATCATGAAAGACTAAGGTCAGATATTAACTATCACATGTTCCTACAAACACATCTTTACAAGAAAAAGAAAATTACATCTAGATCTTTTCGGGTGCCAAAGTCTTATTCCTCATGCATCCATCAGCGGCGCGTTGTGGATATAGCTTGTTGACGCCTTTGGGTCTCAGTCTTGGTGAAACAAACTTGTTTAATTCCAGAAGCAAGGTAGTCAGAATTGTTATTCTATTGTATGATTATACGACTTTACAATGCAAGCTAACCTCTCTGATTCTACGATTTTGGCTAGTACAACCTATGTTTCTACGATTGTAATAGTAAACATTATAGATTTGTAATCGTACCATCAGAGTTGCGATATGAAGAATCATGATTTTGACTACCTTGCCCAGGAGCTTGCAGAAGCAATGGTCAGGAATTTGGCGATGTAGGCTTATTCATTCCGATTAAATAAGGATATATATTTGCCTACATCTTAGATCTCAGTTATTCCATCATATTCTCGATCACCAGAAGCTAACCCTGTACATTAACAAAAGCGCAAGCACACATGCACACATGTCATGCAGTAAGGTCGACAACCAGAGTTATCTGTAATTGCGGTCATGATTTTGCTCAAGTTCACGAGGACCTTCTTCGTGGCAATTCTTGTGAAATAGCCGTAGGTTGCATCAACTCTTGTTGTACTTTTGTTTTGCATTTTCATTTGTATGCTCATGTGCATCCTCCATGTCTCATTTTTTGCTTGATATTCCAGAGGCCGAGTGTAATTAATATCATCTATTGTATTACATTTTTGTCGGAAAAATGTTGATTGGCGGTTCGCTTGATGTTGTGGCGGCAATGCCATGTACTCCTCAAATTGAACAATTATCATGGTAACGGTTGAGACAACTCGTCATCCAAATAGTCAAACAAAATGTACATTCCTGATCAATGTATATCACACAAAGTTTCTTACAGCAAATCATCAACGATACACAATGTATCCTAGACAGTTTTCCGCGTATAAGGGTCACTAGTATATCGTACTATAATGTGTCTGATAGTCGTACTTGCCCATGCATGCGTGAGCGTGACCTTACGTGAAGCAAAAGCAACACAATACATGCCACTATATATATACTCTAAGCATGCATGCATAGTAGAGTACGATTATATACGTAATTAAGTTGGATCAATATACTTAATCATGCAGGTAAGTGTTGAGCCGATCGCGCCAAAGTACGTAGCCGATCGATATCGACGATCATCCACCGTTGTTGCGGTTGTTCGAACCTTTGGAATGATCAGCGCCTGTCAAAACCCTGAACTTGTCAGCATCCCTCCTGGTCGTCGACCATGGCGACACCGCGAGCCGCCGGCCGCCGCGTTCACCGAGCAATGCCTCCGTGCCTGCACCGGGGAGTCGCACCGGCCTCGCCGCCACAGCAGCAAGGGAATCCCCGCTCGACATGATCACAAGAATCGCCACCACCAAGGTGCACAGAAACTTGATCAACGCCATGATGACCTTAACCACAGCTGATTCTGGTCGTCGATGGGAAGTAGTATGTGTAGTGCTTGCGTTTGTGTGTAGCTTGTGGTTAGATCAAGATGCATGGTGCAAATATATATAGCACGATGGAGCAACCACACCCCTGCCTACGCGTGTATCCTGAACTCAAGATGGTGCATACAGACACGTACGTACCCGTGGGAAATGGTGACGAGATGGTCTTCGTCGCTACAGAGCAATCGGTGAGACGGCCGGTGACGTGAGCCTTGATGGGATCGGGCCCACGTCATGTGATTACGTCATCGACATACGTTCAACGGCTTTTGTTCCAATCTTCTGTTGTTTCATCATGAGCTCCTGGCAACTTCTTGCATTGCATGCTGGTACATTTTGCCGAGAGATTCCTGATACATTGATAACTTAGTTAGTCCATGCATGCACACGTGAGGCGCGAGCTGATTTGTTAATAATTTATATTGGCATATTGGAATGGAATCTCGAGTCTTTCTGTGCTAGTCTACCGGCAGACTAGCTCTTACGCTGATACACTGCTAGCTAACTTGCGACGCAAAAATGCATGAAAAAAGATAGCACCGAAGGTTGTGACTACTTCTTGCTAATTCTCCATCTTTGCACGCTCCTTCACCGACTTTTCAAAAGCTACCGAATTCTTTCCAGGGCCGGATGTAGGAGGTTGGTCAGCAGGGGCCAGGGCCAGCCCAATGTGATGATTTTACGCTTATTATGCATGTGAACAATAATTGTTTTTCAGTTTTTCCTTAAGGCAGTCCTTTCCAACATCTAAATTCAGACGATCCTTTCCTCCACTACTGATTCTTTCATCAATGGAAATGTACATATCTAAGGAACACGGGCTTTGAATTTATTTCCCCACTGCAAAATCATGTTTTGTAAGGAGAATCTCAGTAATTTGCGCTCAAATCGTGCTATAGTATTCACCTCCGATAAGGCCATAACGAATCTGTGCAGTCTTTCTAAAGTCTGACGTCAGAACCAACCTTCCTCACTATCTCTGTGTGTGATGCATGCACTGCTAACTATGAATTCTCAAGGAAAAACAATGGCTAAATGTCAGTAGTGTCAACTTTTAGAGTACAGATTTCATCTAATCCTGTTTTTCCTACCAGTATAAATTAATCCGCTCATATTGTACTTTCATAAAATTGAAACGAAGTTGTATATGACAAAAAAGCGTAGAAGATATATGTATCCACCTCTGAAATTATTTGTGATTCGATGGCTCATGACACATATTATTAACGATGTCTTATATGCATGCACACAACGACTACGCAAAGTTATATGTATCCACCTTTCAAACCGCCTCTAATACTTAAGTACTCCCTCCGTCCCAAAATGTAAGACCATTTTTTATACTAGTAGTGTCAAAAAGGTCTTACATTATGGGACGGAGTGGGTATTAATTAGAGGTAGTTGCCCATTCAAAATCACCTCTTATATTGTTTCAATAGCTAAACTACATTTTGTTTGAAGCCAGCCCCACAATTCAATTTTCATTTAACTGCATAACATGTATCAAAGATCACATATGAAATAAAAACACCTCAAATTCATCCCATCAATTGCATAAATTATTCTCACGAAGTGAATTCCATGCCACTGTTACATAGAAAACTAGATAATACCCCGCACGTTGTTACGGTACATTTAGTCAACATTAGATAGAAAATGAAAAAAAAGAATATTATTTGGAAGATCACATACCAACATAGGCTGAATGTTTGGGTGTTACCATTTGTTGGATTGCTACAATGCATTACACTATGCGTATTAACAATCTATATATGTTTCTTTAGCCAATATAGATGGGCTTCTAGTGTTCCTCAAATTATTGTAGTAACATGGTAGCAGACAGTTTTTGAGCTTGTGTCCTCCACCAGCATGTGTGTGGGGTTAGGGAAGGCATGCATGTGAGGAAATATTTTCTCTTGAACTTGATTGATTTTTAGAGCCCGTCTTAGAGATTACACAAAATCATTGATGTAGCCATTAAGATGAACAGGGCAGGGTCCGAGATTAAGGATTTACTTACTTGCAGCATATTGTAAATATAAATTCAATATAGCCATTAAGATGAATAGGACAATTTAGAAACTAATGTTAGTGCCAAAACAAATGTGAAGATCTCTATAAGCGAAGTGATCATCCGCCTTTTCTTCAATAAAAATTAGTGTCGTACTGAATCATAGATGTAACAATAACCTTTCAATCTCCACAACTTGGCATGAAGTTCACTAACAATTTAGATTGTAAAATTCTAGCCAAAGCCACATATGAAAAGTATAGTGTGAACAGAATGGTCAGGGTATGCTTCACTGTAACGACCTTCATGAGCAAACCAAGGATGTTGAGGAACTGAAAAACAACATGTAAAAAACATACATACAGAGCAGCCAAACCAGGAGAAGAGAGTGCAAGTAAATAAATTGTCTTAGCATCATGGAAACTTACTGGCATGGATAAGAATAGTGGGAATCCATGAACCCAATTGATCAAAGGCATGGCATTAAGTCCATGCGAAAAAACCGTCAACCCAAAAGGAAGTGCCCCTATAGAAATCCTATCGCTACTCATACCGAATAAATGGAGACTCCCTGCACACACAACAAAAAAAGAATTAAATGGACACTGTGAGAGTTGGCCTAAGGATTGGGTCTGATTCCATGGCATCACGTCCGTCCCTAAAAAAAATCTCCTTGACGTCCGAACCAATACTTCAGAAGTAGCCTATGTTCAATTTCTATTTGTTGCCAAATAGAGATCTGCTCTTCTAAAAACTGTGACTCTGCATTACATACATAGCCCTTTAGTAAACAGAAGATAGCTCCAAAAATACTCAAAGATTTTTTTTTTTTAATATAGTAGGCAGAACACCTGATTTTGGTCTAAAAAGGAAGCACATGTGCGGATGTAATAATCTTAAAAATAGGGGTCGAACTGGCAGCTGATTGCATCTATATAAGCAACACACTGACGGACTAACGCCAACACTGGTCGTGCAAAGCACGACACCCGTACTGCAGCAAAATTGCATGCATGTGGTACTACAAAATTTACACGTGAAGACCAAATTAGACTGAAGCAGATTGACACCAACGTATTACTCACCTGCGATCCATTGCAGCGGGTTGAAGGTGAGCATCCTCTCGATGAATTCTAGCGCGGCGGGCTGCACCTTCAGAAACTGTCCCGGGAAGGGCAGGACGGGGAACGACGGCAGGTGCCTCATGTACCGTCTCGCGTCCGGAACTCCGGATAAAGTGCAGGCCGTTGTGGTTTCTCAGCGGGAAGAGCGGGGCGTGGTTGATGAGCTCCCTGAAGATGCAACCAGTGGATTAGACGCCAATGGTAGCGGACGCGGAGTAGTCGATGGAGTAGAGCAGCAGCTCCGGCGCAGGTATCACCGGGTGGCCGCACCAGACCGAAGTGGCAGATCTCGAGGTCGCAGTTGGCGTTCAGCAGCAGCTTGCTCGGCAGGAAAAGAGATTTTCCTTAAGAGTTCATGGTTATCTATCCTTCCAACAACAACTACAGATCAAGAATACGGCCATGGAGCGTCAACCTCAATTGGTATGATGGGAGCAAGGCGCTGGAAGGGGGAGATTAATAGCAGATTAAAGCTAAGGTAACTGAGAGGAACAGGGATGTGGCATCCTTAATTGGGAGTACGGGAGGAGAGGGGCTGGCAGGGGGAGATTTATAACAATTAAAGTCGAGGTAATTGAGAGGAACGAAAGAGGAGACGGCGTCGTTGATTAGGAGAAGATGAAGAGCAAGAAGGAAATGGTTTAGTTGTTGCGCATAATAAAGAGGTATAGGAGTTTCTCGTACAGGATATAGTAGTGGAAATTGATTTTTTGCTGGCATGGCATATCCGGTGACTTGGAATGCCGCATGGTGAGGGAATTAGTGATAGTGGGAACTAAAAATCTGACGTGGCATGCATGCTGAGGTGGAGTGTGTGCATGTTGAGAGAACTCTTAGTAGTGGGGATCAACTTCTTAAGAATGTAAGATACATTGCATTTTGAAACACTTGACACTTGTTTACATAGCAAATACCTTGAATTTTGAGACACTCGACACTCGCTTAGGGAATAACTCCTGAGATTGGAAACTATATTTCAATTATACTACTGAAATATTAGAACTATTATGAAACAATGTTCTACTTGTATGGTCATGGCTTTCTCGCTTGTCGCAAGATCCTCCGAAAAGCGTCTGCATACCCACCAGACCCATTATAATTGGGCTCTCCACCTCGCTTATTTTGTTCCAGAGAGTGGCCGGCTGGCCGCACACTTGGCAGACGTGGTAAAATGGGTGGCTTCACCTCATTTTCTTCTTGCGGTTGTGGCGGCCGCGCAGGGGTTTCGTGGTTGGCGGCAAGGACCGGCAGCAGAGGGAATGGCGGCGCCCACGTGGAGGAATCATACACATCGGGTGGCGCTAGCCCACGGGTCGCCAGCCATGCCCTCACCCTCGCAGATCAGGGAACCCCAGCACAACCATTTGCCGATGGTGGAGAAAACAGTGGTGGTGGATGCATGGGAGACACAACTGAAATTGAGGTTCATGGTGTGATGCATTAGTATCTGATGGTTGCCTTGAAACCACCTGCAATACAGCTAAGTTGGAAGCGGTTTTGTATTTGGAACTGTCTTCAATAGTGCATGAGCTTATTGGAGCCAGTTTTGCTTCTTCTAAACTGGTGAGCACGCTCGTTAGAGGCCACTAGATGTTTTAATGTTCATAACTGCCAATATGGGTCACCTCTAATACTCAAATTTGTAGTTGGTGATACTTCTATACTTCTATTGCCATTTTGTTTAGGGAATACACTTTAAATGCCATTTCGTTTAGGGAATACACTTTAAATGCCATTTTGTTTAGGGAATACACTTTAAATGCCATTTTGTTTAGGGAATACACTTTAAATGCCATTTTTTTAGGGAAGACAGTTTAAATACAACACAAATTTTTAATTTGTATGTCATGATCATTACACCAGATGATTTCTTAACTTGTCAACAGTATTACATTACATGGAAATTAACTCAAGTAAGTCCATCTTACAAATTAATCTCTATCACAAATCGTAGAAGCAATAATGAAACATGCATGCATACGTATACAAATATACCTACAACAAATATTTGTGAATACACTTCCCTCAAAAAAAAATTGTGTATATGCCCGTGCATGAGTGATCATGCATAAAGCCAAACGAACACACAACATACACTATATGTAAATGCTACATGAGTTAGCATGCGTGCATGCACAGTACGATATACGTACGCATGCAATTAAGCTGGACATACTGAATCGTCATGGCTGCTTCTTTGGCGGTTTGTTTTTGTCGTGCGAATTATCGGAAGGACCAGCGCCATTAGTCAGCGTGAACGTCTCGGCAGTTCTCCTCGTCGTCGACGACGACGACAGCAGCAGCCTCCGGCCACCGCGCTCAACGAGCAACGCCTCCGTGCCTGTACCCTGGAGTCGTACCGGCCTCGCCGCCACAGCGCCAAGGGAACCTCCGGTGGACATGATGGCAAGAATCGCCACGACGAAGGTGCACAGAAGCTTGAGCAAAGCCATGATGACCTTGATTGCAGCAGATTCTGCTCGTTGATCGTTCTCTCAATATGATCTAGTACTAAGAATACTAGGCCGTAAGGGTTCGAATTTTCTGGTTTTTTTTGAACTTTTTTTTATCTTCTCTGTTGCGGCGACACGTGTGCGCGAAAATTTTCTGGAATGTGTTTGATCTCATTTTTTTACTTGCACTGTTTAAGCACATTTTGCTTATTGTTGTATAGGTGTGATGGACTCTTCTGAAAGGTTTTTTGCTTAAAATAGAGGTGAAAGGGCTGGTTTTGTCTCACGCCAAAAGACTGGATTGATCGCACATGGCTCTTCTAGAGATGTATATGGGCTGGTTTTGTTTTGTGTACCGCTGCATGGCTCATGCACTGTTGAAAATGACGCGTGTGACAGAGTTGCCTCCGTGCATTGTTTTTTACAGGATAAGCTATTGGTTGTGTCGGTCACCGCTTTGATATGATCGATGATTCAAGAGACTACGTGGCTCTTCCTTCTCTTAATTCTTTCCACGTGTCCCACGATCACTACCTCTAGAAAACTCCTGTTAAATCTCGCACCATCACCTAGCGATTCGTTGCCATTCCATGATTTGCCGCATGTCGCCGCTCCATCGCCGTATGGAATTATAAAAGCCTCTCCTCTCGATCGATGGTTCATACCTCGCCTTAAAATGCCTCCACGCCTACGTCCCTTCCAGCCGCCGATCTGTGCCGCACAAGAGCAGCGGAGCCCGGCCGCAGGGCTCCAATCCCACCTCCGCCCGACTGGTAGACGCACGCGAAGGACACGACAGAAGAGAGGGGCCTCGCTGTTGACAGAGGCCAGAGGTCTCTAGGCGATCCGACCAGCCCGCCAACGCCCCAAGCTCACGCCGTCGGGGCCTTCCGCTCCGCGTCGTCATCCCGGGGAGCCGCCACCTCTACTTCGGCGCTACGCCACCCTGCCGCCCTTGAGGGTGCCCATCAAATCCGGTGCTGCCCCAGCATATCGACCACGAACGCGTACGCACCCACCAATCTCCCCGCCGGTGTTGCCGGGTCCGCTGGCCTCGCTGCCCGGGATGCTCAGTAGGCACTAGTAGAAAAAGGGGCAAATCTGAGACACATTAGTGCCGGTTTGATTTTGAGCCGGCACTAATGTGTCCATTAGTGCCGGTTCCAACGGCTAACCGGTCGCTCACATTAGTACCGGTTCGTGGCGAACCTTTAGCACCGGTTCGTGCCATGAACCGGTACTAAAGAGAGTGGTGGCAGGATGTTGTCAGTCTGGGGCCCCTCCAGCACCTTTAGTACCGGTTCGTGGTCGACGTACATAAACCCTTCGTCCATCCGAGCTCGCTCTGTTCTTTCCCTTTCCTCTCACTTCCTCTGTTCTTCCCCTCTCTTCCTCGAGCTCCTCACAAATTTTGCCCAAAATTTGTCAAGATTTGAAGGCCCCCATCCATTCAAATGATCACAAAGGTTAGCAACTTTGTCCTTTCAACTCTCATTGCTAGATTAGCTCTTGCAATGCTTTGTATAGTGATTAATTTGGGAGGAATTATATGTGCTAGTATTTGATTTATATGCAATTTGAGGTCAAAAATAACACTTAGTTTGCATATGTAGGTGTGGTTTACTTAGTGCCTTCTAAATCTCCGTCGTAACCACTGTCGATCGCCCGCACCGTCCCGTCGCTGGCACCACCTTGTCGTGAGGCTCTTGTTCATGAATGTTTTACATTACCAAATTTATGTTTGTGTGATTTGGATATATAGTTACTCGTATAATTATCTTACCCGTATGTTGTTTGTTATACATAGTGCGATGGTTTTGATATCCGTCCCTGTCGGCCCTCGTCCTTGTTATGATTCGGATGTGGTATATTCTCTTTTAAAAATAGTTGTTGCATTTCGTGTTTATGACAAATTATGCCCATCAAGTTGACATAGCTATTTTTATCTAGGAGGTATGTGAACCGGAAATTCCAACCGACCCTATTGTCGAGAGGTTAAATTTAGTTGAAAGAGAAAACGAGTATTTGAAAGAAAAATTGAAAAGAATTGAGGGGAAGAAGATGGAATTGGAGTTGCATGTTGCCGATGTCATCAATGATCACAAGATCAAGATGGAGAAAATGAGGTTGAAGATTAGAAAGATTAAAAAATATGTCATTGATAGTGTGGCTTGGTATCATTATGTTGTTGGATCAATTGTTACCTTAGTTGCGATCTTGATCTCATTTGTTGTTGCATTTAAATTCTTTAGCTAGAGAGTTATTTGTATGTTACATTTAATTAGGTTCTGTATATGAACTTTATGTATGAACTTGTATTAATTTGGTCTATTCGGTGTTGTGTAATGAAGATGAACCGACAATGGATGTATGATGACCGATGCTCTCCCGAGTTCATTAATGGCGTGCATACTTTTCTGCTTGCCGCTGAGGCAAACAAGCGGGCGGATGGTTTTATGCCTTGTTCATGTGCTGGCTGTAAGAATGGTCACAATTAATCTATGTCAAGAACCATTCACGTCCACCTATTTGAGTCCCGTTTCATGCCCCACTATAATGTTTGGACCAAGCAAGGAGAAATAGGGGTTATGATGGAAGACAATGAAGAAGAAGAGGAGGACGACGGCTATCCTGGCCATGGGTTCCCTGAATACGATGATACAACAATGGGGGAAGAAACTGAGCCGGTAATGCGGGAAGAAGCTGAAGAAGAGGCATCAGATGAGCCCGCTGATGATCTAGGTCGGGCCATTGCCGATGCAAAGAGAAACTACGCAAGTGATTTGGAGAAGAAGAAGTTGCAGCGCATGTTAGAGGATCACAAGAAATTGTTGTACCCGAATCGCGATGCTGACAAAAAAAAGTTGGTCACCACACTGGAATTGCTGCAGTGGAAGGCAGAGAATGGTGTATCTGACAAGGGATTTGGAAAGTTGCTGCTAATGATAAAGATTATGCTTCCAAAGGACAACCAATTGCCCGAGAGTACGTATGAAGCAAAGAAGGCTGTCTGCCCTCTAGGGTTAGAGGCGCAAAAGATACATGCATGCCCTAATGACTGCATCCTCTACCGCGGTGAGTACGAGGATATGAACGCTTGCCCGGTATGCGGTGCATTGCGTTATAAGATCAGTCGCGATGACCCTGGTGATGTCAAGGGCGAGCGCCCCAGGAAGAAGATTCCTGTCAAGGTGATGTGGTATGCTCCTATAATACCACGGTTGAAACGTTTGTTCCAAACCAAAGAGCATACAAAGGCGATGCGGTGGCACGGAGAAGACCGTAAGAAAGAAGGAAAGTTGAGAGTACCGCTGACGGTTCGCAGTGGAGAAAAATCGAGAGAAAGTACTGGGAGGAGTTTGCAGGTGACCCAAGGAACGTATGGTTTGGTCTAAGCACAGATGGCATTAATCCTTTTGGGGAGCAGAGCAGCAACCATAGCACCTAGACTGTGACTCTATGTTTGTATAACCTTCCTCCTTGGTTGTGCATGGAGAGGAAGTTCGTTATGATGCCAGTGCTCATCCAAGGCCCTAAGCAACCGGCAACGACATTGATGTGTACCTAAGGCCATTAGTTGAAGAACTATTACAGCTGTGAAGTGGAACATGTGTACGTGCGTGGGATGAGCACGGACAGGAAGAATTTGAACTAAAGGCGTTGCTGTTCGTGACCATCAATGATTGGCCTGCTCTCAGTAACCTTTCAGGACAGATAAACAAGGGATACCGCGGATGCACGCACTGTTTGGATGATACCGACAGTATATATTTGGATAGTTGTAGGAAGAATGTGTACCTGGGACATCGTCGATATCTTCCGACAAGGCATCCCGTAAGAAAGAAAGGCAAGCATTTCAAAGGTGAGGCGGATCACCGGACGAAGCCTCGCCACCGTACTGGTGCTGATGTACATGATATGGTCAAGGATTTGGAAGGTAATCTTTGGAAAGGGTCCTAACGGACAACCTGTTCCGAAGGACGCTGACGGACGCGCACCCATGTGGAAGAAGAAATCTATATTTTGGGACCTGCCATATTGGAAAGACCTAGAGGTCCGCTCCACAATCGACGTGATGCACGTGACGAAGAATCTTTGCGTGACCCTGCTTGGCTTTTTGGGCGTGTATGGGAAGACAAAAGATACACCAGAGGCACGGGAGGACCAGCAACATATGCACGGAAAAGACGGCATACATCAGGGTCGGGCTAGCTACGCTCTTACCAAAGAAGAGAAGGAAATCTTCTTTGAATGCCTGCTCAGCATGAAGGTACCGTATGGCTTCTCGTCGAATATAAAGGGAATAATAAATATGGCAGAGAAAAAGTTCCAGAACCTAAAGTCTCACGACTGCCACGTGATTATGACGCAACTCCTTCCGGTTGCATTAAGGGGGCTTCTACCGGAAAACGTTCGATTAGCCATTGTGAAGCTATGTGCATTCCTCAATGCAACCTCTCAGAAGGTAATTGATCCAGAAATCATACCAAGGTTACAGAATGATTTGGTGCAATGTCTTGTCAGTTTTGAGTTGGTGTTCCCACCATCCTTCTTCAACATCATGACGCACGTCCTAGTTCACCTTTGCGAAGAGATTAACATTTTGGGTCCTGTATTTCTACACAATATGTTCCCCTTTGAGAGGTTCATGGGAGTCTTGAAGAAATATGTTCATAACCGTGCTAGGCCAGAAGGAAGCATCTCGAAGGGCCATGAAAATGAGGAGGTCATTGAGTTTTGTATTGACTTTATTCCTGACCTTAAGCCGCTTGGTGTTCCTGAATCGCGGCATAAGGGCAGACTGGATGGAAAATGCATGCTAGGAGGGCATCAAATAATATGTATGGACGGGCATTCTCTCACTGAAGCACACTACACAGTTTTACAGAATTCCGCCTTGGTGGCTCCGTATATGGAGGAACACAAGAATTTTCTACACTTCAAACACCCGGAGAAGTCTGACGACTGGATTACACGTGAACAAACGAGGACTTTCGCCGGTTGGTTGCAGAAACGTGCCCTAAATGATGGCGATATTCAAAATGACATGTACTCGCTGTCCCAGTTACCATCTTCGAATATAATGACTTACAAAGGGTACTAGATAAATGGGAATACATTTTACACGATCGCCCAAGATAAGAAGAGCACCAACCCAAATAGTGGTGTCCGCTTTGATGCAACAACCAACACGGGAAAGGAAACATATTATGGTACATAGAGGACATATGGGAACTTAACTATGGAGGTGATTTGAAGGTCCCTTTGTTTCGGTGCAAATGGGTCAATATGACACGAGGCGGCGTAACGGAAGACCCGCAGTACGAAATGACAACAGTGAATCTCAACAATCTTGCGTATGCAGACGAACCATTCGTCCTAGCCAATGATGTGGCACAGGTTTTTTTATGTGAAAGACATGTCTACCAGGCCGAGAAAAAGAAAAGATAAGGAAGCGAATGGATCATACGACGAGCCAAAGCGCCACATAGTTCTTTCAGGAAAAAGAAACATCGTGGGAGTGGATGACAAGACAGACATGTGAGAAGATTATGAAAAAGTTTGATGAAATTGCTCCATTCACAGTGAATATTGACCCGAGCATCCAGTTAAATGATGAAGATTTTCCATGGCTATGGCGCAAAGGGACACACGCGAAGAAAAAGTTTCACACCCAAAGATCTGGGATGTGATCGGCTTCACTATCATCACTTTCTTCTGTGTTTCACACCCAGGAGGGAATCTCTGTAATAGTTAGGGTAGTTATGTGTTTTGGCATTTGAAACGCGAAGAAATTTTATGTGCAAACAAATTCTTTCATGCATTTACTGATTTTTTCAGCTAAATGACCCTGAAATTGAAAAACATTTCAAATGAACTCAGAAAAGGTTGAAAGTTGGCATGGTATCATAATTTCATCCCAATAGCATGTGCAAAAAAGTAGAGATGGTTACGGCAAAAACTGGATGCACTTCGTGTACAAAATGGACAATCTCTTTCGAAGTATCAGGGTTTCCGACGAAAACTTATCTGTTACAAAGGCATTTCATTTTTTAAATAACCTAAGCATTACCAAATTGAATATAATGATAAAACACACTAATATTAAACATAAGAAAAAAGAATTACTGAAAAATCTTTTTTCAAAGTTAAGTTATTCACAAACTAGTGATTCACACAAATTACAAATAATTGAAAATTTAAACTATTCAAATTTGAAAACTACCGGCACTAACAAAAAGTTTGTATTTTTTGTACGTAAAGCAAAAATAATCACAAAGAAACTCTAAATACAGCAAAAAACAACTCAAAAATAAACAAAACAAAAATAAATAAAGCAATAAAAATTAAGTAAATAAAAAAGCCCGCCTACTAGGCCAAAGCGGCCTGCATACGACTAGAAACACAACCTTTTGTTGGGCCAGGATGCAGGCGCAAAAGGCCTCATGGGACCACAGACAACATGAGCAGGTAGGCCCAGTAGGCCTGCTTAGGACAGGAGCTCGAGAGAGCTATCGCACTAGGGCTTATAAACCAGTGCGGTAGCCCCTCGACTAGCGAGGTGGGACTAAACTTGCCACCTTGATGCTTGCCAATAAGACCCCTTTAGTACCGGGTGGTGGCTGCAACCGGTACTAAAGAGGGGGTCTTTAGTACCGGTTGGTGCCACGACCCGGTACTAAAGGGGGGAGGGCGCTTCCCGCCTCTTGGCCTGGCCAAAACAGACCTTTAGTACCGGTTAGTGGCACCAACCGGTACTAAAGGTCCATCCTATATATACAACAGTTGAAAAAATTCACTTTCCCTCTCTGTTTCTTCCCTCCGTCGCGCCGTCCTGCCCCGATCGACGCCGTCCCCGTCGAAGTCGCTGCCCCCGCCCCTCGTCGCCGACCGCCATCCCGCCCTAAATCGCCGACCCGTCAGCGTCGCCGCCGCGCCGCCCGCCCCATCGTCGCCGCCTCGTCCCGTCACTCCGTCGTCGCCACCCCGTCCCGTCGCCCCGTCGTTGCCGCCCCGTCGTCGCCTCGCCGGTGAGCTCGCCCCGGCCGCCATGTCCACACACACACACACACACACACACACACACACAGTACACACACACACACATTAGTTTGTTTGTTATAAATTTTTCTGTTTTTTAGTTATAGTAATGTTAGAAATTATTCTGTTTTTTAGTTATAGAAATATTAGAAATGTTAGTTATATAAAAATGTTATAATTTTTTTTCTGTTTTTTAGTTATAGAAATGTTAGCAATTTTTCTGTTTTTAGTTATATAAATATTAGAATTGTTATAGAAATGTTAGTTATATAATCAGGAATATTAGAATTAGTTTTAGTTAGATGAATTAGATTAATGTCAAATTGTTAGAATTTGCATATATATAGAATTTTAGTTATCACAATCAATCATTTAAAAATGTTACTTTTTACGGGCATATAGTATTTGTTCTCGACGATATGCCCGCCCATATCTCGCCGTCGACCCGTTCGCGACGACGCCCTGCTCTGAGAGGACCCATGTCAGGACTGGGCTCCGCTGGCGGGCTTGGAAGGTGCTACTGGAGGCGTGCAGCAGTGAGGAACCCGGCCTCGGGTCCCGTCGTCGACCCTGATGTCCTTTGGTGGCGTTCGCGTGGGCCACATTCGGTGCAGAGGGAGTCGGCGCCGCCGGAGGTGGCGTGTCGCCATGTCAGGGAGGAGGACGAGCACGTCCATCGCTACATGGCTGCTATGGACGTCAGGTTCTCCAATACTTGGCAGGTTCTTTGAACAGATGACCGGAGATATGATCCTGTGACGGTTCCTTCACTTTGGGTGTCCACCGCCCGTGCCCCAGGGACCGCGAGTGGCCTAGATTCTTCTGTAGTACTCGATCTTTATTAGTTACCTAACCAGTGATGTATTCGATATATAATATTCGAGACGATGTACTCGATATTATATATATTAAGATGATGATGTATTCGAGATTATATATTCGAGACGATGTATTCGAGATTCAGTTTTTCCTTATTGATTGCATCCATGCATTGTAATTTGAATACTAAATTGCTTTATATTTCTTCTGTATTAGTTAAGTAAAAGCTATGTCGGACAATACCGGCAGAGAGAGAGAAGAGGAATTGTTCGACATCATACACAGCCCTCACAGGCTAGATGATCTGAACGAAGCAGATGACGGCTCCCAATATCTGAACAATACCGGAGAGGGTGATGAAAATATATTCGATCTCGACGACCGAGCTGATGAAGTCATGAACTATGATTATGATTATGATGACACAGACAATGTTTGTGATGAGACAGACAATGCTGATCTTCAAATAACAAAGATTAACGGCGAGGTATATTTATATAAGCATGCATCATGGTGATCATCACATGTTATTTTATTGAAGATATATTAACGAATCGATCTTTCTTTTTTCAGCCCTCCGGATCGAGCAAATCTGCTTCTACAGACAGCAGGACAAAGCGAGGCCCAGGCAGATTGTTGAAGGATGGTGTAAAGTACAACATCGAATCCATCAAACCTAGTGGCGAACCCCTCACGCCTAAGAACATTGCGATCAAGTGGACTCGTCAGTGCGGAGTTCTTGTGAAGGACAAACTCCCGATCTCCATTCAAGAATGGAAAGAGCCAAAGACTAAACATCCAGGTGTTACTTGGGTTGACGACAGAGCCAAAAAAGACCTTTGGAAATCTCTGATGTAACATTTCACCCTACCAGATCATTTCACTGAAGCAGATGTGGAGAAACTCAAGGGTCGTGCTTTTAAGAAGATGGCAATTGCATTCAACACCCACAAGAAAACTGTATGGGCCAACTACCTCGCTGCAGAAAGGAAGACTCCAGAATTCACGGGAACACTGGAGAAGCAAAGAGAACACTGGGACGATTTCGTGACATTTAAGGATTCAGAATTATCTAAGGAACGGTCAATAAAAAACAAGGCATATGCGGCAAAAAAGACGCAGTTCCATAGGCTGGGTCCAGGTGGCTACGCGGTGGGATTGCCTATGTGGGATAAGTATGAGCAAGAGATGGAGGATGCAGGGGTCACTCCGGTTACTAGGAGCTGGCCCCCCAAGTGCAGAACTTGATTCTATGCGCATGGGGGGGCGTTGGACCCGAAGACGGGCGAAGTTTCGCGGAAGGCGAATCTAAAAGGAACCGAACAAAAGATACTTGACGCAATAGAAGAAGCTCGAAGGGGGGTGTTCACGCCCAACAGAGAGAACGACGAGCTTACGCGCGCCCTGGGAAATCCTGAACACCAGGGAAGAACACGAGGCAAGGGCGTTATTCCATGGTATGAGGGCTTTTTAGAATGGAACGAGTACTACAGGACCCGTGCAAGAAGGAAGATGGAGGAGGAGAAGAAAAGGAAGCTGGAGGAGGAGCAGAGGATGCAGGACGCAGAACGCCTTCAAGGCCTAGAAGCAAGGCACTCGGACTTGGCACTCAAATTCCAGCAGCAGCAGCAGCAGCAGATCGACTCACTTAGCCAGGAAAGGGGGTCTCAGCAGCGGCAGCAGCAAGCGGATGATCGTCCAGCATTGGATAGCACCATCCCATCCATGCCGAGAAGCAACGTTAGTTCTGCCCCGGGCGACACACTGCTGGATACATACCCTGTGGATGACATCATAGAGAACACTAACTGTGAGCTACACTCCAAAATGAAGAACATATCCATGAAGGTGGCGGACGGCGTTGCTTTTACAATTACCCCTGAAGCAACCTTCCATTGCATCCCGATTCCAGAGGGCTATGCTCGTGTCTTGGTTGATGAAGTGGTGGACCCATATTCGGGGCTACAGCTTGACATTCCTGGAGGTGAAGACGAGCGCACACTGGGAGAGGCCATACATCGTATCATCCTAAGGAGAAAGGATTGCATCATCTTTTGAAGTCCACCGACACCGCGTCGTCTGCCAACTCCTCCTCGAAGTCCGCCACCGAGTCAGCAGACTCCCACTCCTCCATGTCCACGAACGCGTGAGCCAACTCCTCCTTGAAGTCCGCCACCTCCTCCAAGTCCCCGAACGCGTGAGCTTACTCCTCCGGTTTCAAGTACGGCACAGCGTCATGCCACTTCTCCGGTTTCAAGTCCGACACCGTGTCAGGCCACACCTCCTGCTTCAAGTCCGGCACATCGTCAGGCCACTTCTACTGCTCCAACTCAGCCACGTCAGCCGTCTCCGCCGTCTCAGCAATCGCAGAAGAGACACGCCGCAGCTATGGTGCGTAGCAGTACGAGTCGAGGTAGTTCAGGAAGTACAGGCGAAGACAAGCGATATAAATATGGTCCAAGCCTCGCTCCTCTTCCTCAGAGGCCTTACAACATGACTGAGGAGCAAAACGCAGCCATAGTGCAGGCCCAAGTGGACGTCCATTTTGGACCGAAACCGGCACCGCCACCAAAGGAGAAAGTGCCTGAGAAAACGATTGACCACTTCATTCCTATCGCTAGAGAACCAGCTCCCAAGCCTGTTGACTCGGACTATGAGCACCAAATCAGGAAACTACATCGAGAACAGCTAAAGAAAGAAGCGAGCTCGAGCTCGAGCCAACAAGCAGCGGGCAAAAAATGCGGGAAAACCGTTCCCCGGCTGGGAGAACAAGCGGCGCAATCGATCCCCCCGCTTATGCCAACAACACATGAGAGGAGGCCGCGCGCCTAATATTATTGTGGGCAAACCGTTAAAGTTCCCCAGCTAGGCGGTGTGGTAATAACGAAGGAGCATATAATGCAGGCTGAAATGCTCCAGATCTCTGTTTTACAACTCCTCGAAATTGAGCCCATGTCTCCGCTTAGAGAGGAGGAAATAAAACGGAAATATGTCCGGGTCCAACCTTTGGTCGAGCCAGACAAGGTCAAGAATCTCCCAACGAGAATGTATGAATTGCATCAATGGTACATGAACATTACCAAGATTTCCAATCGAGAATCCCTCATGGTGAATGTCAAGAAGGAGCATTACTTCCATGAGAAAGCTCTGTGCGTTGAGTATTCAGAACTATTTCAGTTATACAATCAAGACGCATTCGACAAATCTATCGTCAGTTGCTATTGTCTGTAAGTGATTTCTTTCTGTAATTTTTGATCATCATTACATGTAATTATTCTCACTATATATTCTTTTCTGTGGTATTATATGCAGGATGAAGATGTATGAAATGAAAAAATCTGGACGCTATGGCATTGGGTTCATTGACCCAAATACCATTAATGAGTACACATGGAATCTTCCAACTTCTCAAGCAAGTGTAGAGAAAAGCATGCTAGAGTTCTTGAAGCATCTCAATAGCAATGAAGATATACTACTTCCTTACAACTTCCTGTGAGTCACACTGTCTTGTCATACAAATTCTGTTTTTGCTTACTAGCTAGCTAGATGTTAATAATTAAGTGTATACGGTTTACGATAGTTGATTAATTTTATGCACATGCCCGCTTACTTAAGACATGCAAATGTGTGCGCATGCAGTTTCTACTGGATCTTGTTAGACATTAAAGTTGACAAAGCAACAGTTGAAGTAGTTGACTCACTACTTAAAGAAGATAAAGACTACAGCAACATGAAGGAGATAGTCAACAGTTAATTTCAATCATTATTAACTATATCTCAGCCTATTATTAGTTCGTCATTTCTTGATATGAACTATTTAATAACCCCTTTATTAATTTTCTTTGCCGGCGGGTAGGGCTTGGGCAAAGTTCATCAAGGTGACTCCAGGAAAATGGCGAAAAAAGTTGTTTTGGCATCGACCAAAGGTAAGTAATTAAGTAGTACTAGTTAGCTACCATCTCTCTAATTCTTGTTTCAATACCATTAATTAATTATCATGCTTGATTAATCATTATCTGATTCAATTCCATTCTCCTAAAGGCCCTGAAGCAGGCGCCGGGGAATGATCTGTGTGCATTCTACGTTTGCAAGAACATTCGCATGATGGTGTCCGAAAGGAGCAGATCTCAAAGATAAGACTGGGTACGTTTGTCAGAACACTATTCACAGATTATCGATATCTTGTAACACAACTAATACACATGCATATTGATCTCCTTCTTAACAGTTCAGAGAGGTGCGCGATAAGCTCCTACCAGCGGACCGCATAGTAGCACTTCAAGAAGAAATAGCCGGATTTTTGCTCGACCAGGTCATAGATCCCAAAGGAGAATACTATTGCCCGCTACCGCCCCATGAACCACTTGTCATCGTGCTCCGAAGGCACCAAGGCAACATGTAGGAGAAATTGTATATGTATATACATGTGTATGTGTGAATAGTTAATGGTGTTGGCTGTGAGACATTCGATGATATTATATATATATATATATATATATAGGGTGGGTCTATTATGATAACACCCTCTAGAGTCTTATTCTGCACACCGAACCCTTATTCTGCTAACACCGGACCAGACACCGCGCCTTCGCAGCCCCGAAGAAAAAACTGTTGGGGAACGTTGCAGAAAATTAAAAATTTTCCTACGATTTCACCAAGATCCATCTATGAGTTCATCTAAGAAACGAGTCATGGGAGAGAGTTTGCATCTACATACCACTTGTAGATCGAGTGCGGAAGCGTTCAAGGGATGGTGATGATGGAGTCGTACTCGCCGTGATTCAGATCACCGATGACCAAGTGCTGAACGGACAGCACCTCCGCGTTCAACACACGTACGGGACGGGAGACGTCTCCTCCTTCTTTATCCAGCAAGGGGAAGGAGAGGTTGATGATGATCCAAAGAAGACGACGGCGTGGTGGTGGATGCAGAGAACTCAGCAGGCTTCGCCAAGCGACTACGGGAGGAGGACGAGGTGTAGCAGGGGGAAGGATGCGCCAAGCACAAGGGTGCGGCTGCCCACCCCCCTGACCTCCTTCATATAGGCCCCCAAGGGGGGGCGCCGGCCCTGGGAAATTGAATCTCCCAAGGGGGCGGCGGCCAAGGGGGGAGGAGTGCCCCCCAAGGCATGTGGTGCGCCCCCCCCCCCCACCCTAGGGTTTCAACCCGAGGCGCAGGGGGTGGGCCTTGGGGGGCGAACCAGCCCACTATGGGCTGGCTCCCCTCCCACTTCAGCCCGTGGGGCCCTCCGGGATGGGTGGCCCCACCCGGTGGACCCCCGGGACCCTTCCGGTGGTCCCGGTACATTACCGGGTGACCCCGAAACTTTCCCGATGGCCGAAATACCACTTCCTATATATAATTCTTTACCTCCGGACCATTCCGAAACTCCTCGTGACGTCCGGGATCCCATCCGAGACTCCGAAAAACATTCGGTATACTGCATACTCATATTCATACAACCCTAGCGTCACCGAACCTTAAGTGTGTAGACCCTACGGGTTCGGGAGACACGTAGACATGACCGAGACGACTCTCGGGCAATAACCAACAGCGGGATCTGGATACCCATGTTGGCTCCCACATGCTCCTCGATGATTTCATCGGATGAACCACGATGTCGAGGATTAAACAACCCCGTATACAATTCCCTTTGTCAATCGATACGTTACTTGCCCGAGACTCGATCGTCGGTATCCCAATACCTTGTTCGGTCTCGTTATCGCAAGTCACTTTACTCGCACCGTAATGCATGATCCGTGACCAACCACTTGGTCACCTTGAGCTCATTATGATGATGCATTACCGAGTGGGCCCAGAGATACCTCTCCGTTATACGGAGTGACAAATCGATCTCGATCCGTGTCAACCCAATGACACTTTCGGAGATACCGTAGTGCACCTTTATAGTCACCCGCCACGTTGTGACATTTGATACACCCAAAGCACTCTTACGGTATCCGGGAGTTACACGATCTCATGGTCTAAGGAAGAGATACTTGACATTGGAAAAGCTCTAGCAAACGAACTACACGATCTTTGTGCTATGCTTAGGATTGGGTCTTGTCCATCACATCATTCTCCTACTGATGTGATCCCGTTATCAACGACATTCAATGTCCATAGCCAGGAAACCATGACTATCTGTTGATCACAATGAGCTAGTCAACTAGAGGCTCACTAGGGACATATTGTGGTCTATGTATTCACACGTGTATTACGATTTCCGGATAATACAGTTATAGCATGAATAAAAGACAATTATCATGAACAATGAAATATAATAATACTTTTATTATTGCATCTAGGGCATATTTCCAACAGTCTCCCACTTGCACTAGAGTCACCAATCTAGTTACATTGTGATGAATCGAACACCCATAGAGTTCTGGTGTTGATCATGTTTTGCTCGCGAGAGAGGTTTAGTCAAAGGATCTGCGACATTCAGATCCGCATGTACTTTGCAAATTTCTACGTCTTCATCTTGAACATTTTCACGGATGGAGTTGAAACGACGCTTGTTGTGCCTGGTCTTCTTGTGAAACCTGGGCTCCTTGGCAAGGGCAATAGCTCCAGTGTTGTCACAGAAGAGTTTGATCAGCCCCGACGCACTGGGTATGACTCCTAGGTCGGTGATGAACTCCTTCACCCAAATTGCTTCATGCGCTGCATCCGAGGCTGCCATGTATTCCGCTTCACATGTAGATCCCGCCACGACGCTCTGCTTGCAACTGCACCACCATCGCTCCACCATTCAACATATACACGTATCCGGTTTGTGACTTAGAGTCATCCAGATCTGAGTCAAAGCTAGCGTTGACGTAACCCTTTACGACGAGCTCTTCGTCTCCTCCATAAACGAGAAACATGTCCTTTGTCCTTTTCAGGTACTTTAGGATATTCTTGACCGCTGTCCAGTGTTCCTTGCCGGGATTACTTTGGTACCTTGCTACCAAACTTACGGCAAGGTTTACATCAGTCCGTACACAGATGGCATACATAATAGATCCTATGGCTGAAGCATAGGGGATGACACTCATCTCTTCTTTATCTTTTGCCGTGGTCGGGGACTGAGCCGAGCTCAATCCCACACCTTGTAACATAGGCAAGAACCCCTTCTTGGACTGATCCATTTTGAACTTCTTCAAAATCTTATCAAGGTATGTGCTTTGTGAAAGACCTATGAGGCGTCTCGATCTATCTCTATAGATCTTGATGCCTAATATATAAGCAGCTTCTCCAAGGTCCTTCATTGAAAAACATTTATTCAAGTAGGCCTTAATGCTGTCCAAAAGTTCTATATCATTTCCCATCAAGAGTATGTCATCTACATATAATATGAGAAATGCTACAGAGCTCCCACTCAATTTCTTGTAAACGCAGGCTTCTCCATAAGTCTGCATAAACCCAAATGCTTTGATCATCTCATCAAAGCGAATGTTCCAACTCCGAGATGCTTGCACCAGTCCATAAATGGATCGCTGGAGCTTGCATACTTTGTTAGCGTTCTTAGGATCGACAAAACCTTCCGCTGCATCATATCTGCTCTTCCTTAAGATGTCCGTTAAGGAATGCCGTTTTGACGTCCATCTGCCATATCTCATAATCATAGTATGCGGCAATTGCTAACATGATTCGGACGGACTTCAGCTTCGCTACGGGAGAGAGTGTCTCGTCGTAGTCAATCCCTTGGTAATATTACCATCCACGTCCGTCTTCTTCTTAAAAATCCATTTGTTTTCTATCGCTCACCGATCATCGGGCAAGTCTGTCAAAGTCCATACTTTGTTTTCATACATGGATTCTATCTCGGATTTCATGGCTTCAAGCCATTTGTTGGAATCTGGGCCCGCCATCGCTTCTTCATAGTTCGAAGGTTCACCGTTGTCTAACAACATGATTTCCAGGACAGGGTTGTCGTACCACTCAGTGCGGAGCGTGTCCTTGTGGACCCACGAAGTTCAAGAGCAACTTGATCCAAGTACCTTGATCATCATCATTATTTTCCTCTTCAGTTGGTGTGGGCATCACAGGAACATTTTCCTGAGCTGCACCACTTTCCCGTTCGAGAGGTAGTACTTCATCGAGTTCTACTTTCCTCCCACTTACTTCTTTCGAGAGAAACTCTTTTTCTAGAAAGCATCCGTTCTTGGCAACAAAGATCTTGCCCTCGGATCTTAAGTAGAAGGTATACCCGACAGTTTCCTTAGGGTATCCTATGAAGACGCATTTTTCCGACTTGGGTTCGAGCTTTTCTGGTTGAAGTTTCTTGACATAAGCATCGCATCCCCAAACTTTTAGAAACGACAGCTTAGGTTTCTTCCCAAACCATAATTCATACGGTGTCGTCTCAACGGATTTAGACGGTGCCCTATTTAAAGTGAATGTAGTTGTCTCTAGAGCGTATCCCCAAAATGATAGCGGTAAATCGGTAAGAGACATCATAGACCGCGCCATATCCAATAGAGTGCGATTACGACGTTTGGACACACCGTTACGCTGAGGTGTAAGAGGCGGCGTGAGTTGTGAAACGATTCCATATTTCCTTAAGTGTGTACCAAATTCGTGACTTAAGTATTCTCCTCCACGATCTGATCGTAGGAACTTTATCTTTCGGTCACGTTGATTCTCCACCTCATTCTGAAATTCCTTGAACTTTTCAAAGGTCTCAGACTTGTGTTTCATTAAGTAGACATACCCATATCTACTCAAGTCATCGGAGAGTGAGAACATAACGATATCCTCCATGAGCCTCAACGCTCATTGGACCGCACACATCGGTATGTATGATTTCCAACAAGTTGGTTGCTCGCTCCATTGTTCCGGAGAACGGAGTCTTGGTCATTTTGCCCATGAGGCATGGTTCGCATGTGTCAAAAGATTCATAATCAAGAGACTCTAAAAGTCCATCAGCATGGAGCTTCTTCATGCGCTTGACACCAATGTGACCAAGGCGGCAGTGCCACAAGTACGTGGGACTATCGTTATCAACTTTACATCTTTTGGCATTCACACTATGAATATGTGTAACATTACGCTCGAGATTCATTAAGAATAAACCATTGACCATCGGAGAATGACCATAAAACATATCTCTCATATAAATAGAACAACCATTATTCTCGGATTTAAATGAGTAGCCATCTCGATTAAACGAGATCCCGATACAATGTTCATGCTCAAACTTGGCACTAAATAACAATTATTAAGGTTCAAAACTAATCCCGTAGGTAAATGTAGAGGCAGCGTGCGACGGCGATCACATCGACTCTGGAACCATTCCCGACGCGCGATCGTCACCTCGTCCTTCACCGGTCTCCGTTTATTCCGCAGCTCCTGCTGTGACTTACAAATATGAGCAACGGCACCAGTATCAAATACCCAGGAGTTACTACGAGTACTGGTAAGGTACACATCAATTACATGTATATCAAATATACCTTTGGTGTTGCCGGTCTTCTTATCCGCTAAGTATTTGGGGCAGTTCCGCTTCCAGTGACCCTTCCCCTTGCAATAAAAGCACTCAGTCTCAGGCTTGGGTCCATTCTTTGACTTCTTCCCAGCATCTGGCTTACCGGGCGCGGCAACATCCTTGCCGTCCTTCTTGAAGTTCTTCTTGCCCTTGCCCTTCTTGACTTAGTGGTCTTATTGGCCATCAACACTTGATGTTCTTTCTTGATTTCAACCTCTGCTGTCTTGAGCATTGAAAACACTTCAGGAATGGTCTTCACCATCCCGCATGTTGTAGTTCATCACAAAGCTCTTGAAGCTTGGTGGGAGCGATGGAGGATTCTCACAATGACCGCCTCATCGGGAGGTTAATGTTCATTTGGGTCATCTGGTGTGCAACCTGCACATCTTGAGAATGTGCTCACCGTGAAATGTTTCCTCCATCTTACAATCAGTAGAACTTGTCGGAGACATCATATCTCTCGACCCGGGCATGAGCTTGGAAAACTAGTTTCAGCTCTTCGAACATCTCATATGCTCTGTGATGCTCAAAACGCTTTTGGAGCCCCGGTTCTAAGCTGTAAAGCATGCCGCACTAAACGAGGGAGTAATCATCAAGACGAGACCGCCAAGCGCTCATAACATCTTGGTTCTCCGGGACAGAGCGTCACCTAGCGGTCCTTCTAGGACATATTGTTTCTGGCAGCTATGAGGATGATCTCGTGTTAGGACCCGATCCGTATAGTTCTGCCATCATCTTTCAGCTTGGTTTTCTCTAGGAACGCGTCGAAGTTCATGTTGACATGAGCGTTGGCCATTTGATCTACAAGACATATTTGCAAAGGTTTTAGACTAAGTTCATGAAAATTAAGTTCATCTAATCAAATTATTCAATGAACTCCCACTTAGATTAGACATCCCTCTAGTTATCTAAGTGTTACACGATCCGACTCGACTAGCCCGTGTCCGATCATCACGTGAGACGGACTAGTCATCGTCGGTGAACATCTTCATGTTGATCGTATCTTCCATACGACTCGTGTTCGACCTTTTGGTCTCCGTGTTCCGAGGCCATGTCTATACATGCTAGGCTCGTTAAGTTAACCCTAAGTGTTTTGCATGTGTAAACTGTCTTACACCCGTTGTATGTGAACGTAAGGATCTATCTCATCCGATCATCACGTGGTGCTTCGAAACGACGAACTGTAGCAACGGTGCACAGTTAGGGGAGAACACTTCTTGAAATTGTTGTAAGGGATCATCTTATTTACTACCGTCATTCTAAGTAAACAAGATGCATAAACATAATAAACATCACATGCAATTATAAAATTGTGACATGATATGGCCAATATCATATAGCTCCATTGATCTCCATCTTCGGGGCTCCATGATCATCTTGTCACCGGCATGACACCATGATCTCCATCATCATGATCTCCATCATCGTGTCTTCATGAAGTTGTCACGCCAACGACTACTTCTACTTCTATGGCTAACGCGTTTAGCAATAAAGTAAAGTAGTTTACATGGCGTTCTTCAATGACATGCAGGTCATACAAAAATAAAGACAACTAGTATGGCTCCTGCCGGTTGTCATACTCATCGACATGCAAGTCGTGAATCCTATTACAATAACATGATCTCATACATCACAATTCATCATTCATCACAACTTCTGGCCATATCACATCACATGAACAATCGCTGCAAAAACAAGTTAGACGTCCTCTAATTATTGTTGCATCTTTTACGTGGCTGCAATTGGGTTCTAGCAAGAACGTTTTCTTACCTACGAATAACCACAACATGATTTTGTCAACTTCTATTTACCCTTCATAAGGACCCTTTTCATCGAATCCGCTCCAACTAAAGTGGGAGAGATAGACACCCGCCAGCCACCTTATGCAACTAGTGCATGTCAATCGGTGGAACCGGTCTCACATAAGCGTACGTGTAAGGTTGGTCCGGGCCGCTTCATCCCACAATACCGCTGAAGCAAGAAAAGACTAGTAGTGGCAAGCAAGTTGACAAGATCTACGCCCACAACAAAATTGTGTTCTACTCGTGCATTAGAGAACTACGCATAAACCTGGCTCATGATGCCACTGTTGGGGAACGTTGCAGAAAATTAAAAATTTTCCTACGGTTTCACCAAGATCCATTTATGAGTTCATCTAAGCAACGAGTCATGGGAGAGAGTTTGCATCTACATACCACTTGTAGATCGAGTGCGGAAGCGTTCAAGGGGATGATGATGATGGAGTTGTACTCGCCGTGATTCAGATCACCGATGACCAAGTGCTGAACGGACAGCACCTCGCGCTCAACACACGTGACGGACGGGAGACGTCTCCTCCTTCTTGATCCAGCAAGGGGAAGGAGAGGTTGATGATGATCCAAAAAGACGACGGCATGGTGGTGGATGCAGCAGAACTCCTGCAGGGCTTCGCCAAGCGACTACGGGAGGAGGACGAGGTGTAGCAGGGGGAGGGAGGCGCCAAGGACAAGGGTGTGGCTGCCCTCCCCCCTGCCCTCCTTTATATAGGCCCCCAAGGGGGGGCGCCGGCCCTGGGAGATTGAATCTCCCAAGGGGGCGGCAGCCAAGGGGGGTGGAGTGCCCCCCAAGGCATGTGGTGCGCCCCCCCACCCTAGGGTTTCAACCCTAGGCGCAGGGGGTGGGCCTTGGGGGGCGTACCAGCCCACTACGGGCTGGCTCCCCTCCCACTTCAGCCCGTGGGGCCCTCCGGGATTGGTGGCGCCACCCGGTGGACCCCCGGGACCCTTCCGGTGGTCCCGGTACATTACCAGGTGACCCGAAACTTTCCCGATGGCCAAAATACCACTTCCTACATATAATGCTTTACCTCCGGACCATTCCGAAACTCCTCGTGACGTCCGGGATCCCATCCGAGACTCCGAACAACATTCGGTATACTGCATACTCTTATTCATACAACCCTAGCGTCACCGAACCTTAAGTGTGTAGACCCTACGGGTTCGGGAGACACGTAGACATGACCGAGACGACTCTCGGGCAATAACCAACAATGGATTTGGATACCCATGTTGGCTCCCACATGCTCCTTGATGATTTCATCGGATGAACCATGATGTCGAGGATTAAACAACCCGTATACAATTCCTTTGTCAATCGATGCGTTACTTGCGAGACTCGATCGTCGGTATCCCAATACCTTGTTCGGTCTCGTTCGGCAAGTCACTTTACTCGCACTAGTAATGCATGATCCGTGACCAACCACTTGGTCACCTTGAGCTCATTATGATGATGCATTGCCGAGTGGGCCCAGAGATACCTCTCCGTCATACGGAGTGACAAATCCCAGTCTCGATCCGTGTCAACCCAACAAACACTTTCGGAGATACCTGTAGTGCACTTTTATAGTCACCCAATTACGTTGTGACGTTTGATACACCCAAAGCACTCTTACGGTATCCGGGAGTTACACGATCTCATGGTGTAAGGAAGAGATACTTGACATTGGAAAAGCTCTAGCAAACGAACTACACGATCTTTGTGCTATGCTTAGGATTGGGTCTTGTCCATCACATCATTCTCCTAATGATGTGATCCCGTTATCAACGACATCCAATGTCCATAGCCAGGAAACCATGGCTATCTATTGATCACAACGAGCTAGTCAACTAGAGGCTCACTAGGGACATATTGTGGTCTATGTATTCACACGTGTATTACGATTTCCGGATAATACAGTTATAGCATGAATAAAAGACAATTATCATGAACAATGAAATATAATAATACTTTTATTATTGCCTCTAGGGCATATTTCCAACAAAAACCCAACCCCACCTCATCAACTAAAAATAGCCCACTCCTCTCTCTCTCTCCCCGTGCTCCCCACCTCCCGCCCCACCTTCCACCCCGCGCCTTCGCACCGCCGCCCTGCCTCCCACCCCGTGCCGCCGCCCTGCCTCCCGCCATGCGCCACCTCCCTTCCTCGCCGTCGCACTGCCTCCCCACATCGCCTACCTTCCCCGCCGCCCCACCACATCCCACCGGCCGCCCAGAATCACCACGCTGCCGGCCGCCCTGCGCCGTTGCGGATCCATCAGCATCGGATCCGGCCGCCGCGCCACCTAGCCGGCCGCTGGTGACTCGTCCGACCGCCCCTCTTCCTCCTCCTGTGGCGCCGACAATGCGACCCCGGGCACGTCCCGCCACTAGGCCCTCCA
Organism: Aegilops speltoides; assembly: GCA_021437245.1. Classification (NCBI taxonomy): domain Eukaryota; kingdom Viridiplantae; phylum Streptophyta; class Magnoliopsida; order Poales; family Poaceae; genus Aegilops; species Aegilops speltoides. Next base: position 39,281,663 of record CM038144.1, on the reverse strand, counting down.
CCATCGGATCCGCCGTCCTCCGTCGCCGGGCAGGCGTGCGGGCTGCACCACCTCGCCCCGATCTGGTATCTTCGACCCCGATTTGTCCTTTCTGGTGCAGTGCACAAACCGCTGCACTGCAGCCCACTTCCTGGGTGCGTCCATCGTCAGGCCACTCCTTGGGTATCCCGGCGAGGTCCCTCCCCTGGCGTGGCATCGCATCAACAGATCTCAGCCCTCCCTTCTGCCCCTGTACAAGCTGTCACTCCTCCCCTTGCAGTCCAGCCGGCTCGGACTTGCAGTGCCCCGGCGCGGAGGATGCGGTTCCGAGCGTTGCCGTGCAGTTGATGCCTCCATGTAGTTTCACTAACGCAGTCCCCTGACTTGCCTAGGCTGCTCCACCTGCACCAGCTTGACCTCGTCCTTCGACAAGAGACAGTTCGCTCGACATCTGCTCATGGATAGGCGTAGGCTAGCTGCAGTGTGAAGAGCCACGACGTGCAATTTTTTTAGGATTCTGAATTTCAACAAGGTCGTCGCCCCTGACCACCTTCATCCTCTGTTGTAAATGAGATCCAGGACGAGTAGTAACTCACCGCGGCTTGGAGTTCACTTTTTTGTGTGTTTTCAGATTTTTGTTGTTGATCTAGTGAATTCATTGTAGTGAAATTTCTAATGTTGTTCGATTCTTTCGTGCAGTTCGCCGGATGATGTGTGCCTCGCACTGCTCGTCCCACATGAGTCCCCCTCTGTTTCACTTCCTCCGCCATGGAGCACTACCTACAAAAATCGCGGGAGCCGTGCGAGGGAAGAGCGGTTCTGTAGAGCTTTCCGGCGGCGCGGCATGCAGTGCACATCAAGTGGTTTGGCAGGAATGTTATGTGCAGTGCGTTGGCATGGTCTTGCAGTGCGGGCATGTGTTCGTGCTGTGCGCTCGTGTTTCCTGTAATGGACGAGCACCCCGACGGCCGAAGCCGTGCGTGCTCATCTTAATGGCACTCTCGCGTCACGCTCATGCAATGCAGTTCGTGGACACGTCTTGTGGTCCGAAGGCTCGGCGTACAGTGCAACTCATGTTGTGCTTCAGTCCGTTTCTGTCCAAAAAGGAAACTGGAAAAGTTTGATGTTTTGCTCTTGTTTTTGACAAGAATTTGGTGCTTCACTTCTGTTAATAAAACCACAAGCAGTATTCTTTCTTTTTTGATGCGGTTCACTTGTACTTTTGTATATGCAAGAAAAAGGAAGCATCATGTGTCGCATGTGGCCGTTTCACTTGTTTTCTGTATGCTTGCAATGTGGTGTATGTATGTTTGCAGTGCACTCCCGTGGTTCCCTTTGTAAAAACATTCCCTTTATAAAACAATAAATAATCAACACAAAAAGAAGTTTGTTTCTTTTTAGATGAAGTCCATTCTGCCATGCGATTCACTTTCACCAACCGAAAACAATGTAGTTCTCTAGCCTGGGCCACACGGTTCACTAACTTTGACCATGAGGTTCACAAATAAGCGTAAAAAGTTAGAAAAAAGAGAAAACTTACTTGCCCGTTCGATGCAGTGCGGTTTTCATTCTGAAGCAGTGTTATCGGTCGTATGATTTTGTTCATCCCGTAAGTGCAAAAAAATTGTTACGAAAGCGAAAAAAAGTAATGCGGTTCATTTCTTGATAGTGTTGTGGTTCATTTACACCCGATGTGAAGTGCACTCTACTTTCTCGTCCTTGAAAAAAAATTGCGTTTGAATAAAGAAATCATGCAGTTCTCTTACCCGTCTCATGTAGTGCGGTTTTTCGCCCGATGCAGCGCGGTTTTCACTCGGATGAAGTACCCACGTTGATTTGGGTGTCGCGAAAAATAGAGTGTCCGCATTTCGGTAAATTTGAAATTCCTCTTAAACTGTAAAGAATTAGAGAGAGTGTTCTACATCAAAGAGTTGTGTATCATTGATATCTTTCCAACATCGTATCGTTTGAATCATTCCGACCAGTGGTTTGCAAAAATTTCGCGAAAAACAGCCGCTGCCACTCGTCGTCCACCACACAATTTTTAAAATTAATTTAAAACCGCAAGGAATCTCAAAACAAGTTCTACATACGAAAGTTGCGCCTTGTCTATAGCTTTCCAACGACGTATCATACGCCTCGTTTCGACAAACGGTTCAAAAACTAGAGCGAAAACAGTACCGAAAATTTGATTTTTTTTGAAAAACAGAGTTCCGCGATTTAGTAAATTTGAAACTGCTCTTAAACCGTAATGAATTAGAGAAAGATTTATATATGAAAAAGATGAGCCTCGATGATATCTATCCAACGGCGTATCATTTGCTTCGTTCCGACAAGCGGTTTAGAAAAAAAACGCGAAAAAACGCTCGCTGCCACTCGTCATCCGCCGCACTATTTTCAAAACTTCTCTTAAACCGTGTGGAATCTCGAAAAGTTTTCAACATGTTGAAGTTGCGCCTAATCCATAGCTTTTCAATGATATATTACATGCCTCATTCCGATAAACGATTAAAAAGTTAGAGCGAAAACAATACCGAAAAAATAACGCGTGTAGTTTTTTCCGACGAGAAGTTCACTAGTCTCTATTGCAGTGCTCGTCGTCAAAATGATGCAGTGCGCTTCTATTGAGCGTGCAGTGCCGAAGTGGTGGGTACTAATGTCCTACACGCACCCGGGCCTGGCTCATGCCACGTGGTGGCTCTTTAGCGCCGGTTCGTGACGAACCGGTACTGGGGGGGGGGGGGGAGGGACATTTAGTCCCCACTCTTTAGTGCCGGTTGGCGAACCAACACTAAAGGCCGTTACGAACCGACACTAAAGGCCGGTTCTGCACTAATGAGGTGCTACAGCGCCATCATTACCGGGGTCTCGGAGTCCAGTCCGAACATCCCGCCCTCCATTCTTGCTCACTGATCGATCTGCTCGGTGTTGGATTACTTGTTGATTATATATAGGCAGGCTACCAGAGGATGTGCAAGCAGGCGGCAGACTACGCGCTCCCAACCTGCCTGCGAGAACGGAGAAGGAGCAGGATGCACACTGCCTGTGAGGCCTCCTGCCACCGGTCGTCCTGCCCCATGAGCTTCACAAGAAGCGGCTCCCAACAAACATGCCCATGGAGCTTCAGGTCAGCTCTACCTTAAGCCATGCGTGCATTTCTGCAGAGGCAAATTTGGCATGCATGACAGCTTTAACGATTGGTGTTGAACGATGCGTTAATCTGTTTGCAGGAGAGAGATGAGAGCCTCTTATTCTTATACGAGCTCACATATTTTTTATCTTGAAGAAATCCTGTGGAAAATTTATGTACTACTAACCTTTATTAGGAAAGTATTATCCTTTCTTTTATTAAAGAAGTCACCAAGATGAGGTTTAAAGTCCAATGTCTACAAACAATGAAACCATTTCTTCTATGATCTATCTGGCTTTTAATTATTGACTGCAACCAAAAAATTTGTTGTCAGTTTAGTAATGGCATAGCTGAATGTATTTGCTATGACATGCAGGTAATTTGCATTTTTTTACCACTGTCATTCTATATGGATTCATACCATTGTGTGTTCTCTTACCTGGCACTAATTTCTGCTGCTTATGTTATCTGCATCCATCTGCATTAAGTATCATTTTCTGACTATTGTACTGCATCCATATTATTCTCATATTTAGTAGTTATCAGATTGTTTGTATATGATGGATTAGAAAGCCTTATCACCTAACATTTATTTGAGTGTTAATATGATAGTGCCAGATGTCTATAGATTTTTCTTCAGCAATCTGCGCAACTGAATCCGCAATTACCCAGCTAAAGTAAGCTCCTGCTATTACTGGCTTAACAGTCTACAAGTGCTACATCTACAGTGGGTGCAATGAGGTAGAAATATGAAACATATCGGCAGGCAGTAGTTTGGTAATTATGGTGTAACAAGTTTGAGTCAAATTGATGTATGCGAAACCTATGAACCAAAACTGACAGGTATCCTGGCTTCGTGCTATAGATAAGTGTTACTCCCTCCGTTCCTAAATATTTGTCTTTCTAGACATTTCAAATGACTACTACATACGGATGTATATAGACATATTTTAGAATGTAGATTCACTCATTTTGCTCCGTATGTAGTCACTTGTTGAAATGCCTAGAAAGACAAGTATTTAGGAACGGAGGGAGTAGATACTTATTTGTGCAGGAGATGAAGTAGAGAGTGTAGTGAATGTGCGTCTCCTTAGCGGTAGGTAAGGCAAACAATGTGAATGGATATCCCTCTTGTGTTGGTTTGTAAACTACTCCCTCCGTCCGGAAATAAGTGTCTTAACCTTGGTATAATTTTGTATTCAAGTTAGTACAAAGTTGAGACACTTATTTTAGGATGGAGGGAGTACTTAATACTCAATTACTTGATGGTTGAAAATATTTGTGATCAAAATATAATGAGTTGACAAGATAGCTACCTTCAGGCCAGGGAAACATGAGGGTACATTTCTGGGTTCATGCTAATATTTACACTCCTTTTTTGCCGCCCAGTGATAGAAGCTAAATGCATGCGTACTATGTTGATCAATATTCTTGATTTAAGAGTACAAGTGAAGTTGATCTGTTTTAGTTATTACTGAATTTAAGAACTCTTGACTTAAGACTTGTCGGGGGTTAGGTGCGAGATATGCCAAAGAATGGCTTATCATGGTGGAGGCGAGTAGAACGTCGCCGGTGCCTGGAAACGGGATGAGGCGCAGACATGCACGCCGGCGAATCTTACCCAGCTTCGGGGCTCTCCGGAGAGATAACACCCCTACTGCTGCTCTGCGGGGTCTCCGCATGGTCACTATGGCGACATGGTTACAAGGGTGCTCCTGGAGCTGTATCGGGAGGCAAGAGGGAGCTAGGCTGGCTCTCTCTTCCCCTGTCTATGTGTCTAACTCTATCAAAGGCCGAACCCTTTGCATGGGTGCCCCGGGGGGTTTATATAGGCCTACCCCCCGGGGGTACAATAGTAACTGTTGGGGTGGCCCCACCGTCTGTCTCTCATGCCGCCGTCCTTCTGCCGGCCGGGGCCCGCCGTTGGTGGGTCCAGCGGACAGCCGAACATCTGGCAAGCACTCTTGATGACGCAGCTTGGTCATGGGGTCAGAGTAACAGTGTCGCCGTCGTCAGCGATCACCGCCGCCACTCTCCATCCAATCTGGTTTATGGCTTGTGGGGCCTGGCGGGAGGCGGCCGATTGAGGCCGACTCCTCGAGGCCGTCTTCTGGCGCTCTGCCGTCTCTCGATTCACCCACCGACGGGTGGCCTGCGATCTCGGGCCGTGAGGCCGGCGTCGTGGGCACGATGCATCACGACCGTGTGCCGAGGTCGAGGAGGCATGGCAGCAGTGCAGCGCCTCTCCGGAGATCTCCCGCGACACGGCTCATCAGAGCCATGCCAACCCCTCGTAGGCGGAAGGGACGGCCACGTCGGGCCGTACCACGATCGGTCTTCGTGAAATGTCGCGGGCCGACTCCCATAGTCGGCACTCTGGAGGTCATAAGCCGAGTCGGCTTGCTTTAAGGTCGTCGTCTGGGACTCGGCTTCTCGGGGATCGCCCTCGGGACTCGGCCTCTCCGAAGGTTGCCGGTGGGACTCGGCCGAGGCGCGGGCTGCCCGATGTCTTGAAAGACGCTGGTCCCGGTCGGCCTACCGTGGCCCATTACTCGACAAGAGTCCCGAAGTGGTGAAGCCCGGTAGCGCCGCCTCGTGGGGCTTCAGCAGTTTCAATCTTCCCAGCGACGATTACGAGACTCGGCGCTGTTTCTTGGCCGACTTCGCGAAGTCGGACTTGTTCAATGAGGCCATTATTCGTAAGTCGCGTTGGGAAAAGCAGCGGCGATCGGATCGCTTCCTGCCACCATTGAGACGGTCCTATCACGCGGCGCCACGTGGGAGGATAGTACGCCCACCCACAGCAGCGACGGGACGGGCCGCCAGGTGGGGCCCGCCACTACCGCGCCTCGGCTTCCGAGCGGATCCGCTGCGGCCGCGGACGGTTGGCATCCCCATGTTGTTACTGCGCGCAGTAACTTCGTGGGGTAAATCATGGGCGGCGTGGGGCTTCGGGCGCAGTTAATCCCACGTCCGCCCCCTCGGCTCCTCAGCCCATAGGGCTATAAATAGGCGGGGAGGAGCGGGGCGGCACTGCAAGCACACCCTCTCCCCCGCTCTCCTGCCTTCTCTTCTTCCTCCGCCGCGAGCCAACGCATCCTCTCTCGTCGGCGATGAGCTCTTCCTCCGCCGCGCCCCCCGCCTCGCGCTCCGGCGTGTGGGACGGCTCGGACGTGGAGGTGGAGCACATTGAGTTTCTCCGCCGGACCCGCCGTCTCCCGGAAGCGGACTGTGCACGCCCGCCCCGCCGCCGGGAGAGCTCCGCCCGCGCGGAGGAGGGCGAAGCGGGTCGTCTTTCGCCGCACCCAATGCGCGGGCTGGGGCTGCCGGCGAGCGGGTTCTTCTGCTCGTTTCTGGAGTTCCATAGTCTTCAGCCGCACCACCTCATCCCAAACGCGGTGGTGCTGCTTTCCGCCTTTGCCACTCTGTGCGAAGGCTACCTCGGCGTTCTCCCCACCCTCGGCTGTGGGAGAATTTTTCTTCAAGCTCGGTACTCGGGCGGCCGCACGCCGGCTCGAGGCGGCACCTACATCGCGGTTCGGCGCTCGACGGCCGACAACCCTTTCCCTCCCATCTCGTTGGTGAAGTCGGTGAAGATGTGGCAGCGATCTTACTTCTACGTGAAGAACATCTCCACCGACGGCGACTGGGTCAATTTGCCGCCCTTCGACCCCGAGCCTCTGACTGGCAGGCTTGCCAGTTGGTCCCACCGGTCCAAATCGCTGTCTCCCTCGGGCGGCTCGTGGCGCGACTCCGAGTTATTTGCGATCGGAGGGCCTCGTCGGATCCGATCTTCGCCGCCGTGGCGCGCCGAGTCCTCCCACTCTGTGGCGGCCTCACCTCATCTGCCGGATGGCGCCGCCACGATCTGAGCCGGCTGTGCACCAAGGAAATGCCCTGGGAGGTGGCGAACTTGGTGAACCACATCGCGCGCCGCGAGTTCACGGAGGCTGGCAGTTCGGCAAGGAGCCGTACTCATGCGACAACCCCCCTTCAATGGTAAGTCGTGTCCTTCTGTAGATTGATCCTCTTTGCAGCCGACTCCGGCCTCTAATCATCGTTGGTTTCTTCTGGGCAGAATCCCCTCACGGCACCCGCGGCCGGCGCCATGAGAGAGCCCCGCGACTACGTCCCAGATCGCGAGGACAGTGATGTTGACGACCCCGACTTGGGGGCGGCGGCGCTGGAGGCCGACGCCAAGGCGGCGGAGAGGGCGAACAATGACCTCGAGCCGTCGGCCACCTTCGCCGGCCGCTCGAGGGACGACGCCGACGTGGAAGTCATCCCACGTCGCCAGCCGAGGGCCGGCCCCTCCGGCCAAGTCGGCGCAAAGAGGCGCCACGCCGGGCCGAGCGTGCCCGGCGGCAAGCAGAAGAAGTTCAAGGGGGCGGCCGCCGTGACCAAGCGGGAGGAGGCGGCCGCGAAGGCCAACCGCTTCCGAAGGGAAGTGAGAAGGCCGCCACTAGTTTCCGCGTGAGTCTTTTTTACTCTTTCATTTTCTTGGTTGGATCTTATCCGAGTCTTCTTTGATTTTCCCCTCCAGTCTTCTCCAGAGCTCCCCTCTCCCTTGAGAGAGCCGCCGTCCCCTCTATTATGGGGTCGGTAGAGACATCCGCCAACACTCGGCGGGTTGATCCCGCCGCCGACCTTCGGGAGGCGACGGAACGGAACGCGCGGGAGAAGCGCGATGAAGAGGAGGCCGACCGCCTGGAGAAGGCGGAGGCTGAGAAGGTGGCCGCCAATGCCCAGCGGAGACTGGAGGAGGCCGAGACTGTCGCCGCGACGAAGCGGCATGCTGAGAAGGTCGCGCGTCGCCGATCGGCAATGCTCGTCCCTCCGTTGTCGTCGGCGCCGCCGACTCTGGAGTTCACGGGGCAGACCGGAGAGGTCGGCACCGAGAACCCTCTCGTGGAGGAGGGCGGCGATGCTTCAGGCTTGGACACCCACGCGCCGCCTCCGCCGCCTCCGCCTCCATCTAGGAGGCCGCATGGCAAGCAGCCGGTGGACCCGCAGGATCCTCCGACTACGGACGACGCCGAGGTGCGGCTGCTTCTTCAGGTCGCCGTGCCGGCAAACCGCCGGCTTGAGAGGACGACCTCAATGCCGCGAGCTCGGGAGACTGGCGCCGCAAGTTCGGCGAATCTGGACATCGAGGCCTCCAGCGCCGCGCCCACCGGCTGGTTACACGGAGGCGGCACCGGCCCGCTGAATCGAGCCCTCTGGGCGTCGATCAAAGCTGCGCTGGAGAGCGACGCCCTCAACTCTGCACAGGCGCATCGGCGTGCGGACATCCGTGCAGGTATGTTTCCTTTCTCTTTTTAAATTTCGTCTTTCTCTGGCGCGGCGCGCCCAGCCTGCTGAGTGTAATCCCGAGTTCGGGTCGCTGCTGAGCGGCGGTTCGTAAACTCCGCGAGCGACTCAAGGACTAACTTTTGCCTTTGACGGCTTTTTGCAGGAATATCATAATCTCCGCGCCACTGCCGACCTGACGGAAAGCCGAGGTGAGTTATTTCTTCCTTTTTCGCGGGGGCGCGCTGGCGCACTCCGGCTGTAATCCCGAGATTCGGGCCGATCGCTGGCGATCAGCCGGATCTATCCGCGATCAACTTTCCTTCTTCTCGCTGGGCGCTTTGCGCGCGCGCATGGCTGTAATCCCGAGATTCGGCCGATTGCTGGCGATCGGGCCGGATCTCCCCGGCGATCTACCTTACTGATGACTTTCCTTGTCTTCTTCTTCGTTCTTCAGGCGCCAACGCCGCCCTCCAGGAGCAGCTGGGCGAGGCCAACACTGCTCGTCGTGCCAAGGAGGAGGAGTGCGACAGGCTCGCCAAAGAGCGCGATCTGCTGGCGACGCACTGGCCGAAAGCGAAGAGTTGCTCCGGAAGGCGCGGGACGACGCCAAGTCGCGGGAGGATGCCCTCATGGCCGAGTTCGAGGTCGAACGCTCCGCCTGGACTAATCGGGAGGCGATGCTGACCTCCGGCTACCACGAGCTCGAGGACATCGTCGACGGTAAGTCTTTTTCGCTTCTTTGGTCTTCCGACCCTGTGTCGGGCTGATTTCTGATTTTCCGACTATCTTCTTTTCTGCCTTGGCAGACTTCTTTCCCGGCCATTCACAAGCCGTCCCTCTGGCCATCGAGGCGGCTCGGGAGGCGCGAAGGGCGAAGGTGAGGTGATTGCCGCCAACGCCCCCCGAACCATCGACGAGCAGCTTCTGAGCATCGGGGCTCGTCTTCGTCCTGCTCACCGTCTGCTGCGCCGTCTTCAGCGTGCCGGTGCCCAAGTGGTTGCCGCCCATGGCGGACGTCCGGCTCTTCTTCGCAGACCCGATCGGACCGCCGGTGGTGGAAATCGCCGCCCGCCGCCTTTGAGGCTTGGAAGGGCTCCTCGGCCTGGGCGAACACGCCGGCCTTGAGTTAAATCAAGGCATGGTATCCGGGCTGGACTGGACCGTCCGCCGCATTCGGTCGAAGCCGAAGCCGAGCCGAGGCCATAGAAAGCGCCCTTGTCGGCCTTGGCGCCATCGCCGAGTACCGAACACCAGCGTCTTCGTGCCGCGGACTGAAGGCGGCGAGGAGGCACCGCCGGACTGGTTGAGATGAACCGAGTCGAGGAGGACTCGGCGGAGGTGATTGACTCCAAGACCGAGGAGGAGGACGAGTCGGAAGACGGAGGCGAGGAGGAGGCGCAGAAGGCAAGCGGCGGCCAGCCTCGGCCCGTCGCGCAAAGAACGACAAGCAGCAGGAACAAGGCGACCGCCGCCGGAGGCGACTAGGCTGAGACCGCCCAGCCGACTGCCCCGGCATCCGACACCGCCGTCACCTCCGGCCCCGGAGGCTGCCTCCTAGACTGCTTCTGTTTATCTGTCTTCATTAGTCTTTTGCAAGACTTGTTAGATTCGAACAATTCCACCCACGGGGTGTATCCTGAATTCTTATTCGGAGATTCGGCCGAGGGCCTATGTAAATATTTATCTAATTTTCGCCTTTCCTTGCTTATTGCTCCTTAGACTTTTTCCTTTGCCGCCTTCCTTTAGTTTCCGCCTTGCCGGCTGGGCAGCCGCTCTGCGGACTGTCACCAGGTCAAGTGCTCGGCTACTTCAGGAAGGCAAGTACTTAGCCATTTAGAGTTTTTTTCTAGCAAGTCGGCTAGGAAGCGACAGGCCGACTATTCGAGAGTCGGCTGTCCTTGATAAAGTCGAGACGGCGAGCCGACTGCTCATGAGTCGGCTCGGTGGGGGGAGGCTGGTAGCCGGCTTGGGCTATGCGTAAGCTTTAGGTCCTTAGCCATTTTTCATGCGTACGCTTGTTCTTGCTTGTTTCCTGCCTACCGACAGTCGCTCTGCGAGCTGCGGATTTTGACAGGAGACGGCTTGAGCGCAACACATTACTTGTCTGACCGCAGGAAGCATTCCATAGCGCAAGACGGCGAGTCCCCGGCCGACTAGTCGGACCCGGTGCCAGACAGTATGATAAAAAGAACAACATATTCGGAAGCGTAATTCTTATCATACAGATAATCAAAAAGGTAGTCCCCGAGCTCGTCCCGGGGGCCTAAGGTCTTAGTACTTTAATACAAAGAGGGTAGTGCGATACATACTGCATCAACTGTAAAATCTTCGAAGAAGATTCGCGTTCCACGGGCACTCTGTTTCTTTGTCGGAGTCGTCCCTCTTGCACGCTCGAGGCTTCTGAGCATCGATCAGATAGTAGGCGTCGTTCCCTAGCACCTGTCGATGATGAAGGACCTTCCCAAAGGCGCCGACAACTTGTCTTTGGCGGCTGTTCTCTGAATCAGCGGAGCACAAATCGCCCTCTTGGAACGATCTTGGCTTGACCTTGCGGTTGTAGTATCGGCGCGGACTCTGCTTTGGTAGATGCCGGACCGGTGAGTGCCAGCGATCGGCCCTCTTCCAGCCGGTCGGCGCCGTCTTGGCGTGCTTCTTGGCTTCCTCTTGATGTACATGGAGACTCGCGAGAGTCGAACTCTATATCCGTTGGGATGGCGGCCCGGCACCGAGAGCGAGGAAGAAAGGCGTGAAGCCGGTTGACTTGTTTGGGGTTGTGCGCAGACTCTAGAGGACGGCAGGCAGCTCTTCGACCCAACAGCCGGCCGAACGCTCAAGTGGTTCGACCAATCGAGGCTTGATGCCGGACAGGATGAGGCCATTGGCTCGTTCCACCTGGCCGTTTGACTGCGGATGGGCAACGGACGCTAAGTTCAGTCGAATGCCCTGCATCGCGCAGAAACAAGCCAGGGCGCCCTTGGCGAAGTTGGTGCCGTTGTCGGTGATGATGCTGTGCGGTATGCCGTACCGCACCGTGATGTCGGCAATGAAGGTTACTGCTGTAGGCCCGTTCAATTTCTTGATGGGCTTTGCTTCCACCCACTTGGTGAACTTGTCCACCGCGACAAGCAGATGAGTTAGGCCGCCTCGGGCCGTCTTGAATGGTCCTACCATGTCCAGGCCCCAAACTACGAAGGGCCAGGCAATGGGGATTGTCTTTAGTGCGGAAGCCGGCTGAAGGGGCTTGGAGCGGAACATCTGGCACCCCTTGCATTTTTGGACTAGTTCTTTAGCTTCTTCGAGGCGATCGGCCAAAAGAAACCGTCCGAAGGCTTTGGCCTGAGTGCCCTTGAAGCGCATGGTAGCCACACTGCATACGATGGATGTCTCTCGAGGATCGCTTGGCCTTGCTCGACTCTCACTTGCTTGTTGGTAGACACCAGTGACACTGCGCCTGACTAGCTCTCTGTTGACTATGGTGTATGCTGCTGCTCGGCGCTGCACTTGCCGAGCCGAGATCTCATCTGTTGGTAATTCTTTGTTCACTAGAAACTTGAGGATGGGTTGTGCCCATGAAGGTGCTACTATCTCTTCAACTGCTACCACCACGACTTGGATAAGGGTGGCTGGGCTGGGAGGCGGCGGGTTGGAGTCTGTCGCCATTTGCTGGATTGAGGGAATCTCCGTGATGATTGGGGCAGCTCCCGGGCCGACTGGCGTAGTCCCCGGGCCGGGCTCGGAAGTCCCCGGGCCGACTGGCGCAGTCCTCGGGCTGGGCTCTGAAGTCCTCGGGCCAACTGGCGCAGTCCCCGGGCTGGTTTCGACTGTGGCTTTCTTGAGGTTGCCTGCTGGGGCCTTGGAGTCGGATCCGACTATTTCTGGCGGAGCCGGCACGAAGATGGTCGACTCGTGAAGGCTTGATAGGCGGCTTGAGGAGGCGCTGAGGGCGACGCCTTGAAGGTATCGCTTGGCGAGTGGAGCCGACTCGTGCCAAGGCATCCGCTTGATCGTTGTCATTTCTTGGTACGTGAAGGAATTCGCACCCCTCGAAATATCCGCTGAGTTGCTACACCAGGAAGCGATAGCTTGCCATGTTTGCGTCCTTGGCGCCCGATCGCGGATGATTCTTTGAACCACCAAGTCGGAGTCGCCATAGCACAGGATCCGGCGAATGCCGAGTTCTTTGGCAAGCCGGAGCCCATGGATGAGCGCTTCATATTCGGCAACGTTGTTGGAGGCGGCGAAGTGGATTTGCAGCACGTATTTGAGCTTGTCGCCCTTGGGGGAGGTGAGGACAACGCCGGCTCCAAGGCCGGTGCGCATCTTGGAGCCGTCGAAATGCATCCGCTAATGAGTGGAGTCGGGAGCTGGCGGCAGGTACTGGGTCTCGGCCCAGTCAACGAGGAAGTCGGCCAGCGCCTGCGACTTGATGGAGGTGCAGGGCTGGTAGTGGATGGTGTAAGGGGCTAGATCAATAGCCCATTTGGCCACTCGGCCAGAGGCGTCTCGGCTTCCAATGATCTCGGCGAGTGGAGCGGTGCAAACCACAGTGATTGGATGCTCTTGAAAGTAGGGCTTCAGCTTTTTGGCGGCAAAATGCACACCGTAACAAATCTTCTGATAGTGAGGGTAGTTTTGCTTGGAGGTCGACAGTACCTCGCTCAGGTAATATACCGGTCTTTGGACTGGGAGCGCCTTGCCTTCCTCCTTGCGCTCGACTCGATGGTATCTTGACTACTCGGCTGGTGGCGGCGATGTACAAGAGCATGGGCTCTTTGGGAGTCGGAGCCGCCAACACGGGGGGAGTAGTCAACATCTTCTTCAGTTGGAGAAATGCCTCATCTGCCTTGTGGTTCCACTCAAAAAAGGTGGTCTTCTTCATCGGTTGATACAAGGCGAGCTTTCTGCCACCGGTGATAAATCGGTGATGGGCGCCAAGCGGCGGTGAACTTCGCACATCCAACGATCGGTGGGTACCTCCATTCTCTCAATGGCCTTGATCTTTCTGGGTTGCACTCTATGCCGCGTTCGGAGACCAGGAAGCCAAGGAGCTGGCCGGCTGGTACTCCAAAAACGCACTTCTCGGGGTTGAGCTTGATCCGGAATCGGCGCAGATTTTCAAAGGTCTCTTTGAGGTCTTCCAGCAGCGTCCCATGCTTTTCCGTCTTCACCACCACATCGTCCACATAGACGTGGGCGTTCCTGCCGAGTTGCTTGAGGAGGCACTTCTGCATGCAACGCTGAAAGGTGGCGCCGGCATTCCTTAAGCCGAACATCATGGTCGAATGTGAAGGCTCCAAGCGGGCGTGATGAATGCGGTCTTGATCTATCTGCTGGATTGACTTGATCTGGTGATATCCGAGTATCGTCTAGGAAACTCAACAGCTCGCATCCGGTGTGGAGTCTATCACTGATCAATCCTTGGCGAGCAAGCGGGTCCTTCGGCAGGCTTTATTGAGGCTTGTGTAGTCGATGCACATCCGCCATCGCTTGTTTTCTTGATTACCAACACGGGTTTGCTAGCCACTCTGGAAAAACACTTCCATGATGAAGCCGGCTGCCGGGCGGGCTATCTCTTCTCCAACAACTCTTCTTTTCTCTTGACAGCGGCGCAAGGGCTGCTGGCGGGCTTCATATCGGCCCGGCGTGTAGCTTGTGCTCGGCGAATTCCGTCGGTACACCGGCATGTCCTTGGGAGACCATGCGAAGATGTCCCGATTCTCATGGAGGAAATCGACGAGCTCGCCTTCCTATTCTTTGTCAAGGCTGTGCCTCTGACAGCGTATATCTCTGGGTGCTCTGGGTCCAAGGGTATCTTCTTGGTTTCTTTAGCGGCTTGAATGATCCTTCTACCTCCGACTCCTTGGGGTGGGCGACATCTCGGCTACTTTCCGCCAGCGCCACGACCGGTCAAGGAGCCGTTTCTCGGCTGCGATCACCAAGGACTCGGCCAGCCGACTGCTCTCAGCCGCGCAAGCGGACAATTTCTTGTAGTCGCCGGCAATGGTCAGGATCCCCTTGGAACTCGGCATCTTCATTTTAAGGTAGGCGTAGTGTGGAACCGCCATGAACTTGGCCAAGGCAGGCGGCCAAGCGAGGCGTGTGTCACGGGCTCTCGGTCGACCACCTCGAACCAGACCGGCTCTCGGCGGAAGTGATCTTTGTCCCCGAAGAGGACGTCTATCAGGATCTTGCCGATTGGTGAGCAGGAGAGGCCGGGTACAATTCCATGGAACACGGTGCGACTGCTCTGCAGCTACCTTCGCCTGATTCCTAGCTTCTCCATGGTGTCTTTGTATAGGATGTTTATGCTGCTGCCTCCGTCTATCAGGACCCGCAAAAAACGGGCGGCCCGCCTATCAGTGGCCAAGGTCGCGTCTAAGACCAGGTCGTAGGAGCCAGGACTCGGCATCACCTCTGGGTGATCCGCCCGACTCCAACTGATAGGCCTCTCGGACCAATGCATGAACTCTGGAGCATCCGTTGCTACTGCATTTACTTCTTCTTCTTTGTTGGCGCTTTGCGCCGGTCATCCGCCTTTGGTGAATACTACGAGGCTCCGTGCTCTTACGGGAACTCGTCTTGTCTTGCGCCGGTGGCCGAGCCGCCCGGCTCTTTGGGGGCGGCGGCGGCGCGGCAGCGGCGGAGGAGGTGAGCCGTCCCCTTGGCGATCTGGCGAGCGGTGGCACTTTCGGTGGTGTGGTTCGGCGGCCGCGCCGTTGTGGAACTTGCAAGGACCATCAAAAGTGCGCTCATAGGAGAAAGCGGCAACCAATTGGACTTGCCGCCTTTACGCGCTTGGCGGAGGCTGCCCCTCCATTGCTGATCTTCTATCGCTGCGACTGCCGATTGTTGGAAGTCGGCGGTGAGGCCTTTGCGTTTGTTGTCGTTTTGTTCTTTGTCGCCGACTAAGCGTCTCCACCGGAGTTACGGGAGCACGGGAGTCACTTTGCCGGCCGATTGACTTGAATCTCCGTCTTCATAGAAGAGTCGACTTTGGCGTACTTATCCGCTATGACTAGCGATTCGTCAAGGGTTTACGGCTCGTCGCAGAGGAGCTTGTGCTTGAGGAGGTGCCTCTCGGCACCCGGCGATGAAGTACTCGATAGCCTGTACTCTGCGTGCGCCCTCGCAGGAGTTTGAAGTTCGCCCGGCGTGTGAGGTAGTCGCGTTGATTCTTGAGGCCTTGCACGCACAAGGAGAGCTGGCGCGGCTTGGGAGGTCGCTTATGCGTCTTGGTGAAGTTGCGAATGAAGGCTTCGGTGAAGTCGACCCAGCTATTGATCTTTGCGAGGCTTCAGCTCTTCACCATGTCGGGCCGTGCCACAGAGCATGAGAGGAACATACTTCACGGCAACCCGCTTGTTGCCGTTTGCTATGTTCAGCGGCTGTGGAGTAGTCTATCGGCCGATCCTCGGCTTCATGGAGCGGTGTACTTGGCGTGTCTCGGGGGCGTGAACCCTTTGGGGAAGGGCTCGTCTCGATCTGCGGGCCCAAAGCAAAGCGGACCCAACTCATCTTCTTCTTCTAGCGCCGAGGATCGGTGGAGTCGGTCGATCCGATGGCGGGCGTCATTCTCTCCGACTCCCTCTCGGCCAAGGCGACCGAGTCGGATGCTCAACAAGCGGCGGAGCTTCGTCGTTCTCTTGAAGGGCGGGGAGGCGGTGTCGTCCCAACGTTCCATCGCTCTTGGGCGGCCGTCTTTGGTCGCTTCGATGGTGATGTGAGTCCGGCTGTGACTGACAGCCGGCTCCTTCTCTTTCCTTCCGCGGACTCCGCCAGTCGGTGTCCGGGAGGTCGCGCCTTGATCTCGGCGGGGAGGTAGGTCGTCGTTTGGTTGCTGTAGCGCATCTGCGCGGCCGCCGGCCGCATTTTGCGCAGCAACCGCGTCGAGGAGCTGCTGGACTCGCTCCGTCATCACACGGCGCTCTTCGCCCTCAAAGTTCTTCAGCTCGTCAGTCGCCGCTTGGGCGGCGCGGATATTCTCCGCTGGGGTGGCGCACACGGGCCGTTTCGCCCTGAGCAAGTCGGCAATGGCTGCGCCACGCTGTCGGACCGTACCTAGACGGCTCGGCCCAGTCGGAGCCGGCGAGCCGCCTACGGCGCGGTCCATCTCGCGCTGGTATGCTTCTGACAAACGCCTCATGCTTGCCAATTTCTTGGCGCCTTTGATGATCTGAAGGCGGCGCGTTTCCAGCGTCTCGGCGTCCGCGTCCTCTGGAATGGGCGCGGTTAGGTCTTGCAGGACCGCTGGCAGCGGGTCCTGGGCTTCTTCGCCGGAGTGCTCGCCGTGGCTGATGACGAGCACCTCCGTGACGGCGCTTCCGCCACTCTCCTCGTACGGAAGCGGCTCATCGTAGACCACCACATTGTTGGGGAAGATGTCAGCGTCTGGCATCGAGTCGACCAAAGATCGGGTCGGAGGAGCCTCACGGACTCCAAGTCTATGGCGAGCTCGCCGGCGGCGTGGAGTTGGTCGAGGAGGCCCGCGAAGGTTCTCGGGGCCACCCGTGCTGCGTCGGATCTGAACTTCGTCGGAGGCGCACCTCGCCCGATAAGTTCGGCGAGGCGCTTCGCGCGCAGCGGCTTCCAGCGCCGCAGCAGCGGTCGATCTGAACTCCATCTGGCGAGCTGGCTGGCTGCGCTTCGCCAGGAGGAAAAAGGTTCCCGTCGAACAGATCTCCGGACGGCGGTGCACCTCGCCCACGATGGGCGCCAAATGTCGGGGTTAGGTGCGACATATGCCAAGGATGGCTTATCATGGTGGGGCGAGTAGAAGCGTCGCGGTGCACAGAAAGGATGATGGCGCAGACATGCACGCCGACGAATCTTACCCAACCGGGGCTCTCGGGAGATAACACCCCTCGCTGCTCTGCGGGGTCTCGCATGGACACTATGGCGAGATGGTTACAAGGGTGCTCTGGAGCTGTGTCGGGAGGCAAGAGGGAGCTAGGTGGCTCTCTCTTCCCTGTCTATGTGTCTAACTCTATCAAAGGCGAACCCCTTGCATGGGTGCCCGGGGGTTTAGATAGGCCTACCCCGGGGTACAATAATGTCTGACCGGGGTGGCCCTCACCGTCTGTCTCTCATGCCGCCGTCCTTCCTGCCGGCTTGGGCCCGCCGATTGGTGGGTCCCATGGACGAGCCAAACAACATGCGGCACTCTTGATGACACAGCTTGGTCATGGGGTCGTGCAGCAGTGCCGCCGTCTGTCGGTGATCACTGTCGCCCTCCCCATCAATCTGGTTTATGGCTTGTGGGGCCTGGCGGGAGGCGGCCGACTTGAGGCCGACTCCTCGAGGCCGTCTTCAGGCGCTCGCTGCGTCTCGATTCACCCACTGACGGGTGGCCCTGCGATCTCTGGGCCGTACAGGCCGGCATCGTGGGCACAGTGCATCACGCACTGTGGCTGAGGTCAGGGGAGGCATGGCAACAGTGCCGCGCCTCTCCGGAGATCTCCCGGCGATACGGCTCACTGTAGCCATGCCAACCCCTCGTAGGTAGGAAGGGACGGCCACGTCGGGGCCGTACCCTGCATCGGTCTTCGTGAAATGTCGCGGGCCGACTCCCATAGTCGGCACTCCTGGAGGTCACAAGCCGGGAGTCGGCTTGCTTTAAGGTCGTCGTCTGGGACTCGGCTTCTCGGGGGATCGCCCTCTGGGACTCGGCCTCTCCGAAGGTCGCCGGCTGGGACTCGGCCCGAGGGGCGCGGCCTGCCCCGATGTCTTGAAAGATCCTGGGTCCCGGGTCGGCCTACCCGTGGCCCATTACTCCGACAAGACTACAGAGTGATGCTGATCTGTTTCAGTTATTACTAAATTTAGGAACATCTTTGTATGCCCCTGTTGTTGATATAACAAGGCCTGGTATGTTTCAATATATTCCAATATTTTACTATGGTGCTCCTGAACTATTGGTTTAAGACACTGATGATAATTTTAGGCTTATGCGTTGCTATATTTTCTTTTGACGTTGTGGACCGAAGACAAATTGATGACCTTTCTATAGCCAAGAGTATACTTACTTCAGGACTAAAAATTGATGGATTGTATCCTTTTTTCCTTTGCACTCAGGGACCAAGACAGAGGGTCTGAGTGGTAACATGGGAGCAAATGTGCTAACTGAAGCACATGTATGCAATACCAATCTGTATTTGTATATGACAAGCATTGACATGAAACGAGCACCTAACAAAACACAGACTACTATCACTGCTCCTCTATTACCTTTTGGCCTGCTTAAATGTAGTTGGTTTTCACTGATCTCAATTTCAACTGCGAAGATGCAATTAGTGTGCAATGTGCACTGTATCCACTTGATATCTGCAACGAATCAATCAATTGATCATAGAACTGTATGGGCCAAAAAATACCTCAGTAAACAAGTAGAAATTTTCTTCAACCGGCTTCTCCTCGGAGTTCACCTTTTTCCTCGGGCACGACTCCATGTCTTGAAAAAACAGCTCATTGGCAATTAAATTGGTAGTTGTGCATGTATGATAGGATTGATTTTTACGCCGTTGTGCTGGTTTGTACGATCAGATGCATGTATGGTTTGTGCGATCAGATGCATGTATGAAAGGAGGGATTTTTGTACGTTGTGCTGGTTTGTGCGATTAGATGTTGGATGCATAGTGTTTCAGCTATATTTTACTCGTGCGCATGTGAAAAGTAATTTGCATGGATGCATCGATTTATGAAAGTGGACATTCTTTGTTAGTAAAATTCATAGTGATCCCTCCATTAGCTATGGAGTACATTTTTCTGCAGGCTAATGAGATGCCTACCAAGTAAACAAGATGATAAGCCCTCCCGTGAGAAAACCAAGAAACAATAGGAAGAAATATGTTGTCGTACGACATCATGAAAAGTCTCGCCTTGACAAACGGGAACCTATAATTAATGTAAAATTCAGTGTAATATCATAGTATAAGTTCTGGTAGCTTTAAAGAGTGATCAATTTGATGAGGTAAATCTCGCTTCACCATCAAAATGGCTGAAACTCTAGGGGCTCGCCAATCATGATGCACTCAACACGATGACCCACAATTGTTTCATGTCCTAGGAGTGGGATACAAGATGTGGCAGTCCAAGATGGACCACCAACATGCTCTCTCCTTCCAGAAATACAAGGGTCCTAAGGAAGACATGTGTGTTGTTTCCTAATTCCATTTCGTCATGAGTTAAGAAGCGTCTACTCTAACCTGACAGGGAGTCAACTGTAATTACCTTGATCATATACGCTTGAAACAAGCCCGCGAAGGACCAAAGGAAAGAATTGGCCTCTACTCCATCACAACATCCCTGAGACCAATTCTATTATCGCAACATAAAGATTCTATCTAGAGACTACTATTGCAGAACTATTCTCCCGCTCACTATAAAGATAAACACGTACATAATGTACAACGAGTTCTGAAAAACTCAATAAAACCATATCACACACCAGTCAATAGAGCGCGGCGTGCCGCCGCGCACTACCTGCTAGTAGTAGCTAGTAGTATATGGATAGTGCTTGAATCTATGTGTAGCTTGCGATGGATCAGGTCATGAAGGTGCGATGGGAAGCATGCCATTGCCTGTGCTGTGCCCCTACGTGTGTACAGACGTACTCCATGGGAAATGACGAGGAGATGGTCTTCATCGCTACAGCAATCGGTGAGACGATGACGCGACCATTGATGAGGTCGGGTCCACGTCTCATGATTACGTCATGGACACACGCTCAACGGCTTTTGTTCCCATCTCATCTTCTGTTGTTTCATCATGAGCTTCAGCCAAGTTGTTTTGAATTTCGATCTGCGAGAGGCTAGCTGGTACACGTTGTGTTGCAGCAGCAGCGTGGCAACTTCTTGCATGCTACATTTCCAAAGAGAATATTGATACTTTGCTCGCTTGTGTGGGTAATTAAAGTAGCTTCCTTGCTATATGTAAATAGGTGTGCACTTGTATGACAACGACAGCTTCCTTCCATGCATGCACACGTGAGGCACGAGCTTCATTGTTTAATCATTTAGCATCTTGAAATCTATCCCTCCGTTTCAAAATAGATGAGTTGAGTCATCTATGTTAGAATGAAGGGAACTGTTCGAGGAATGTTTCTGTGCTAGTCCATTGCCCTTGTGCCGATACACTGCTACCCGCGCAACGCGCATACATTTCGGTACGTCTATGTTGCACTGTTGCTCCTTATGCAAAAATGCATGAGAAAAGTTAGGGAATCTCCAGTACGGACCTTCTAACCTCCCGCATACGTTTAGACCATACGGTCCGACGTGTTGTGCCATCTAGCGTGGGCTTGTATTGGTCTCTCCGATGGTCCGAACGCATTTTCTCTCGTACAGTAGAAGCAAAGTTGGGGGTGCGCTTTGCGGGAGTCCGGACAACAGCCACGTAGGACTCCGACACATCCAGCACACTAAATCCCTCCTCCGGTCTTATTTTCTTCCAATCCGTCCCTTGTCTCTCCTTACTTTGCATCCACACCCTCCTCCTCCGACGTCACTGTTGTACCTCTCCAGCTGGCACACACGCATTGTCGAACATCCACAACCAGCACCGACACGCCCGCTCGCCTTTTACGACTGTGTCATCCACTCAGAACCCGTCTGTAGGCAGGAACACTCCCCCCTTCCCCCACCCAATCGATGTCGTCCATGGTGGACACCACACCCGGTAGGTGTTCGGTCAAATTCCATTGAGCTTGTTTTTGAACTTCATGTCGTTTTTTTAGAGTGCAAAGATGGCGGGGTACTCAGCCATGGAGGATGAGTTGTTGTGCGATGCGTGGTTAGTGTATCCGCGGATTTGGTAGGAAGGAGCAGAGGGGGGGCTCTTCTTGGAGCGCATGCATGATCAGTTTCACGCGTGAAACCACATTGCGCCCTACGACAAGCACATCATACATGATCGCGATGTGAGGTCGTTATCGTATCGATGGTACGCCATCCAGACCACCGTTACCAAGTTTTGTGGCACGGTTGATATGTTGGAGGCAAGGTGGCCATTCCGCGCGGCAGCGGAGGAGATGGTAAGTTTTATTTCTTCTTACTCAACTTGTTGATTGATTAATTCATTCATTCAACGTTCCTCTACACATTGTGTAGCCCGTACGCGTTGTTGTGATGTGCCACGGGATTCAGCCATTTATGCACATACACTATTGGATGAAGCTGAAGGGCAGTATGTGTGGGACGACATAATCCATTCATGAAGAACTTGTTGAACATCCGGTTAACCTTGTTAAATTTGAACTATTGTCGTACTAGACTTATTTGCATGTTGTGTATGGATGATTTTTACTATTTTCTATCTAAACTTTGATGAAATCCACTATGTTTTCATGAATTTTGTCTGGATAGTTGAAACCCAGCTTGAATTGTATGCGGGCAGCGTTGGATGGCCGCCTCCCACATCCATGTCCGCAGACTGGTCCCTCCTGTCTGCGGACGGATGCCGGAGCAAATTTGCAGGTCAATATTTGGGGTACCCTTAGCACTGAAGGTTTTGACTACTTCTTGCTAATCCTCCATCTCTACTCTTGAAATAGTTGCATGCCTCACCCACCTCACCTCTCATGCTTTTTCATTTTTATTTGTAAATTTGAATATATTCTATATTTTGAACCGAAAGTCCAAATTAAGTTTCGCTTGCGCATTTGTGTTCATTGCGATGAGAACTTTTGAAAAAGTTCATTCTTGAATACAGTTTGACAACTATATAAAATTTTACTAAGTCTAGATAGTTGTAATATAAATTTTTACTAACTTTTACCAACTTTCATTTGTTTTTCATTCTTAGAGTTTAGGTTCTATGCCTTAGGGTTCGGGTGTTAGGGCTCAGGGTTTAGGGTTTAAGTTTTACTTTTGAACCTCGGTGAATTTATCATTCATTCCTATAAAGTATTATTTGTTGACACTTGATGAAGTTTTAAAACTTGTCAAAATGTGTTTAAGAGTGGTTTTGTTTCAAAGCCGTTCGTCGCAAGGAAAATGAATATGTAAACAAAACATAAATTGAACTTTCAGTTCAAAAGATATAATAGGTTGAAATTTGTAAGTTAAAGGAAAACACATGAAAGGTAAGATTTATGGAGCTGCCAAAAGGTGCGAAAAGCTGGACGCATGGGCCCCATCTAAGGCAATAAAGGGCTAAAGCACAATGCAAAGACCAAACCAATTTCCGAATCGCGAGGCAATCAGATGGTCAAAACTTTGTGTGCTCCATGCTTTCGCCGGACCTAGCGGAACTAAATAAATTTAAGCGAGTAGAAGTCAAATTTGCATAAGTTCAACCTAGTTTCGATTTATAAACAACCACACTTGGACACATTGTCTTGACAACCAAAATTAAGCAACCGATTTAAACATAAACTTAAAAATAAAATTAAACTACTCTTCATCATTAGCAGCATAAACTACTCTTCATATCACCATGGTAGAGGTCATGCCAATCTTGCCTTGACATTCCAGTGTTCAATGGGTCCGAGCCGACGTCGGCGTCGCCGGAGTTGGGGAAGATGCGTCGCCACTCTTCGAAGTCAAACTCCTCCTCTTCCTTGCCGCCATCGTCGCCGCCTTGCTCCTCGTCATCGAAGATGACGATGACCTCCCCGTCGACCGCGCGCTCCGCCTCAACGAGCTCGTGGTATTGACGGTGGAGGTCCACCACGTACTCCTCGTCTGTGGCCTCCACCTGTGATGCGCTCCCTCGCCTCCCGGTCTTCCCGAGCCATCACCGCATCCACCACCCCCAACGGCTATAGGACGAGGTGGGTTGGTGCCGTCCCTCACGGGAAGTTGGGACGTGCCTCGGCGCCATGGAACAGGACCTGCCAGATGTCGTATTCTAAGGCGGCGAGCTCCGCCATGTGGAATGACCCAATCCACTTCCTCTTGTGGGTCACGCGATCGATGCGGCGGCCGAGGACCTCATCGGCAGAGCGCGGCGGCTTGAGAAGGCCTCGCTTGAAGACAAGCGTGGCGGCGCGGATCCGCGACAGAGAGCGCCGGCCATGCAGACGGCGGGGGATGGGAGGAGAGACAGAGGAGGCGGAGAGAGAGGTGGGTACTCGGCCGCCGAGCGATGGAGAAAGCAGAAATGGTATGCGCGGCTGAGGAAATTTTTTTACTTCACTAGCGGCTATTGGAGAACGACTAGGTCCCGGTTCGAGGAGTAAAACAGGGTTTGTACTCCTCTAATCGGTTATAGGGGGTCGGTTAGAGTTTCAGTGGCTAGGGGTCCCTTTTGTAATAGCTTCCTTGATGAGCCTCGTGGTGAGCTCTTCTTGCAGCGCATGCCTGATCAGTTTCACGCGTGAAACCACATTGCGCCCTACGACAAGCACATCATACATGATCGCGATGTGGGTCGTTATCGTATCGATGGTACGCCATCCAGACCACCGTTACCAAGTTTTGTGGCACGGTTGATATGTTGGAGGCAAGGTGACCATTCCGCGCGGCAGCGGAGGAGATGGTAAGTTTTATTTCTTCTTACTCAACTTGTTGATTGATTAATTCATTCATTCAACGTTCCTCTACACATTGTGTAGTCCGTACGAGTTGTTGTGATGTGCCACGGGATTCAGCCATTTATGCACATACACTATTAGATGAAGCTGAAGGGCAGTATGTGTGGGACGACATAATCCATTCATGAAGAACTTGTTGAACATCTGGTTAACCTTGTTAAATTTGAACTATTGTCGTACTAGACTTATTTGCATGTTGTGTATGGATGATTTGTACTATTTTCTATCTAAACTTTGATGAAATCCACTGTGTTTTCATGAATTTTGTCTGGATAGTTGAAACCCAGCTTGAACTGTATGCGGGCAGCGTTGGATGGCCGCCTCCCACATCCATGTCCGCAGACTGGTCCCTCCTGTCTGCGGACGGATGCCGGAGCAAATTTGCAGGTCAATATTTGGGGTACCCTTAGCACTGAAGGTTTTGACTACTTCTTGCTAATTCTCCATCTCTACTCTTGAAATAGTTGCATGCCTCACCCACCTCACCTCTCATGCTTTTTCATTTTTATTTGTAAATTTGAATATATTCTATATTTTGAACCGAAAGTCCAAATTAAGTTTCGCTTGCGCATTTGTGTTCATTGCGATGAGAACTTTTGAAAAAGTTCATTCTTGAATACAGTTTGACAACTATACAAAATTTTACTAAGTCTAGATAGTTGTAATTTAAATTTTTACTAACTTTTACCAACTTTCATTTGTTTTTCATTCTTAGAGTTTAGGTTCTATGGCTTAGGGTTCGGGTGTTAGGGCTCAGGGTTTAGGGTTTAAGTTTTACTTTTGAACCTTGGTGAATTTATCATTCATTCCTATAAAGTATTATTTGTTGAAACTTGATGAAGTTTTAAAACTTGTCAAAATGTGTTTAAGAGTGGTCTTGTTTCAAAGCCGTTCGTCGCAAGGAAAATGAATATGTAAACAAAACATAAATTGAGCTTTCAGTTCAAAAGATATAATAGGTTGAAATTTGTAAGTTAAAGGAAAACACATGAAAGGTAAGATTTATGGAGCTGCCAAAAGGTGCGAAAAGCTGGACGCATGGGCCCCATCTAAGGCAATAAAGGGCTAAAGCACAATGCAAAGACCAAACCAATTTCCGAATCGCGAGGCAATCAGATGGTCAAAACTTTGTGTGCTCCATGCTTTCGCCGGACCTAGCGGAACTCGTAAATTTAACTGAGTAAAAGTCAAATTTGCATAAGTTCAACCTAGTTTCGATTTATAAACAACCACACTTGGACACATTGTCTTGACAACCAAAATTAAGCAACCGATTTAAACATAAACTTAAAAATAAAATTAAACTACTCTTCATCATTAGCAGCATAAACTACTCTTCATATCACCATGGTAGAGGTCATGCCAATCTTTCCTTGACATTCCAGTGTTCAATGGGTCCGAGGCGAGGTCGGCGTCGCCGGAGTTGGGGAAGATGCGTTGCCACTCTTCGAAGTCAAACTCCTCCTCTTTCTTGCCGCCATCGTCGCCGCCTTGCTCCTCGTCATCGAAGATGACGATGACCTCCCCGTCGACCGCGCGCTCCGCCTCAACGAGCTCGTGGTATTGACGGTGGAGGTCCACCACGTACTCCTCGTCTGTGTCCTCCACCTGTGATGCGCTCCCTCGCCTCCCGGTCTTCCCGAGCCATCACCGCATCCACCACCCTCAACGGCTACAGGACGAGGTGGGTTGGTGCCGTCCCTCACGGGAAGTTGGGACGCGCCTCGGCGCCATGGAACAGGACCTGCCAGATGTCGTATTCTAGGGCGGCGAGCTCTGCCATGTGGAATGACCCGATCCACTTCCTCTTGTGGGTCACGCGATCGATGCGGCGGCCGAGGACCTCATCGGCAGAGCGCGGCGGCTTGAGAAGGCCTCGCTTGAAGACAAGCGTGGCGGCGCGGATCCGCGACAGAGAGCGCCGGCCATGCGGGGGGGGGGGGGGGATGGGAAGGAGAGACAGAGGAGGCGGAGAGAGAGGTGGGTACTTTGCCGCCGAGCGATGGAGAAAGCAGAAATGGTATGCACGGCTGAGGAATTTTTTTTACTTCACTAACGGCTATTGAAGAACGGCTAGGTCCCGGTTCGAGGAGTAAAACAGGGTTTGTACTCCTCTAATCGGTTATAGGGGGTCGGTTAGAGTTTCAGTGGCTAGGGGTCCCTTTTGTAATAGCTTCCTTGATGAGCCTCGTGGTGAGCTCATCTCTCTCTTGTTAAACAAGTAACCTTGATCGCAGGGTAATAAAGACAGGAGCAGGTTATTGTCAAAGAAAAAGGTGAGAAAGGTCGGAGCGGATAGGCGGTGAACGAGCGTGCAGAGGTTGAGGAGAATTAGCAAAAGCAGCAACAGGGCAGGGCGTGTAACCAGCTTTCGCTATCGGCAACAAAAGAGCTACTCCAAGCATCGTGAGGTTAGGGACTCCAGAAGTGGATTAACAATTCAGCTCGTGGCTCATGTGTGCATGCATGCCTTAGTTAAACCAAAAAGCGCATGGACTAACCCGTTGCGGAAGGAGCACAGATGTCACACACGTACAGACCTATGTTTACAAATAGCAAGCTACTTTAACTAGCCAAGTGATCAACAAAGTATCAATGGAATCTCTTGAAAACGGGTACGTGCGTATAGCACGCAAGAAGTTGCCAGCCTGCTGCACACAGACATGGTCAAACAAGCTTTGCTTAAACTCATCATGAAACAACAGACCACCCAAGCTAAAGCACGTTGGGACAGACATGCGTGCTTGATGTAAACACGAGACTTGGACCTGCCCGATCTCGTTCACGTCAAGGGTCACGCCATTGTCCAGCCGCCTGCTGATCCATTGATTCTACTGATAGGCCGAAAACTTTGTCCACCTTATCTCCTGGCCTTCCCCGTGAGTAGTCAGTTAGTCACTAGTGTGTGTGAGAGAGTACACTTTGACAGACCAAGAGATCCCCATAAAACAATAAGAGCCTCTTTGATTCACATAATTCTAAAAACACGGAAATAGAAAGAAAAAAGCATAGGATTGAAATGTCACGGTCATCTTAACCATACAAGATTTTGGTTGTTTGATTGCATTATAGAAAAAACAAAGGATTCTTTCAAGTAGGTTTGAGTGGATGCTAGAAATCTACAAAGTAGGACAAAGAAATCCTTAGAAAAAATCCTATAGGATTCAACAATTCCAATTTAAATCCTTTAAATCAAGGAAGCCCTTAGGGCAAGACACGTGCAACGATGACGCTTCAAGGGTGCTGCATCGCATGGGTGCAAGCTGCGTATGTTTCATGCCCAAATTCATCAGTTAGCTCATAATTTTCTTATCAAAACGAACTAGGCTTTCGCCCCACTTTATAGATAAAGTAAACATTCATACAGCAAAATACCAATTTCAGTAGTAAGAACATATGGCTGGGCCACAGCACAAGCACGCCCAAGAAACGAAAAAGAAACATAAAAAGGACACCTAGTGGCAAACTCCGAAGCACGCCTATGGAGCAGAAAGACGTGTCGCCGATGCCACCAGTGCATCCAACATCACTCCAAGCTGATCGCGATCCCGCTGCCTAGAAAGCGGGTGACAGTGCTATAAAAAGCAAGAAATTTGAAGAACGAGTTAGAAGCCCGTCGCGAGAAGATCCGCTCAATCACCACTTTATTGAGAGTTTTCCAAAGGGTCCATGTCAACGCCACGAAGATAAACCAAAAAAGGCGGCACTTGCGACCCGCCTGGGTGGCCCTGGCTTGCAGGAACTCGGCCAGGTCTCCGGCCTCCCAGTCGGACCCGAGTGCCTCCCGAACAAAGCTCCACAGAGCCCACGCCGCCGTACAGGAGAACGGGATGTAAGTGCTCGTCTCAGGGACACTATAGAGGGGGCAAACGCCATCGCCCGGACTGTTGCGCTTAAGAACCTCCGTCCCCAAGGGCAAGCGGTTCCGAAACAACTACCATGCGAAGATCTTTATTTTAAGCGGCACAGGGGCCTTCCACAGTGGTGATAGCCACTGTATTGCCGGTGCGCGGCACAGCGCCTGATATGCTGAACTAACGGAGAATTCTCCCAAGGAGAAAGACTCAAGGAGACAGTGCCAGGGGAGTGTCATAGCTCCAACGGGACGGCATCCCTCAATCCGTCCCATTCCGAAGCCTACTCCTGGCCAAATGACTGGCAGAATGCGATGTTCCACTGGCCGTCTACACATGCCGTGGAAACCAGAATAGACGGGTCCATACAGATAGCAAAAAGACTAGGGAATCCAACACGCAGTGGCTCATCACCCATCCAACGGTCGAGCCAAAACTGAGTACCATTCCCATTCCCAACCGAGAAGGTGGCATCCGCGTATTGCAGATGAGTGACACCGCCACCAGGGATCAAGTGACTAACCACCCATTTTAGGTGGCTAGCCAGCCTAGCCTTGTCTAGGATGCCAGCAAGGGCATCAACCACAAGGTTGAAGAGAAGAGGGGAGATGGGATCCCCTTGCTTCACTCCTCTAGAGGACCGAAAGTAGGGTCCAACCTCCCCATTGATATTAATGGCCATGTTCCCTGTATGAACCAACTGCATGATCCACAAGCACCATCTCTCATCGAACATTCTTCGCTACAACACCTACCACAGGAACGACCAGTCCAGCCGATCGTAGGCCTTTTGGAAGTCCAACTTAAGCAATATGCCCTTATGGCCCCTTGATGCCACCTCATGGACCATTTCATGGAGGGCCAGGATCCCCTCATGGATCTGCCAGCCCTTCAGAAATGTGGACTGGAGGTGATGTGTAATCCGTTTCGCTACCGGGGCCAGGCGGGTCGCACATACTTTCACAAAGATCCGCTCGAGAATGTTGATCGCCGTAATCAGCCTAAAGTGTTTGATGTCCATAGCCCCAACTACTTTGGGGATAAGGGATATTACACCGTAATTTATGCGGGACATATCTAGTGTCCCAATATAAAATCATGGAACAGAGGCATGACTACTGGTTGTGGGACATTCCAAAACTTCTGTAAGAAGGCCATCCGGCTGGTGCCGGGACAGACCCAACCTTCATGGATGAGATTGCGCGCCCAACCTCTTCTTGCGAGAATGGAAGAAGCAACTCATCACTCTCACTATCAGAGACCCGGTCCTCCAAAGGCCAGAATCTCCCGGCAAGGGAGACCCCCTCGCCTCGGTGCTCTGCCATGAAGAGCTCCTTGTAAAAGGAGTATATATATGGGAGCTAATCTCATCCGGATGCTCCAGGAGGTTATCCCCCTCCTAGAGACAAGGAATGTTACATTTGTTGGAAATATGCCCTAGAGGCAATAATAAATTATTTATTATTATATTTCCTTGTTCATGATAATCATTTATTATCCATGCTATAATTGTACTGATAGGAAACTCAGATACATGCACTACTAGGGAAAACCCTAGCAGTAGCGCGTGTTTTGTGCCCACTAGTAGCGCGGGTAGCCGCGCTACTAATAAGGCGCTACAGCTATTGCTTAGCAGTAACGCGTGCCACACGCTACTGCTAGGACAAATAGCTGCAGCGCTTGTTCAGTACAACGCTACTGCTAAGGTATCTACTTGCAGCGTGTTTTCTTTCCATCGCTACTAGTATTTTTTTAGTGTATTTACGCGCCATCATACAAATATTGGTACAATACCAGCTGTTATGAGGTTCACATCATTATGTCCATAACAGTGTATTAAATGAAAGTGGATTAGGTTCAAGTGGAGGCAATATGTGTTGCATGTCAAAAGTATACTACTAATCCAAACTTGATCTAGTTTGGACTAGTAGTACTTTCGATGTGCACCACATGTTGCCTCCACTTGAATCTAATCCGCCAGCACAAGCTATTTAATCATCATCATAGTCATTACCACCAATAGTATTCATTTAATCAGCACTAACACTAGCTAATAATAATCATCATAGTCATTACCACCAACACTAGCTATTTTATCATCATAGTAATAGTGTAGGACATCATCATCCTCAAACTCATTTCTAACTAGCTAATCACTCCTGCTGCTCTCTCTTAGGTAAAATAACATAAAACATATATAGCTCTCCTCCTCGATCAAACTGGAGCATGCAGATGAACCTGTCTCCGAATCGTGAGTAGCGCATTTTTTGCTGCCCCCTAGTACTTCTCTGCGCTCCCCCATCACATATTTGGTCCAGTCTTGCACTATTAAGCATCCGTCGTTAATCTTGAATGCACTAAAGTAATCTGTAGGATATTTTGGCCGTAAGCTGATAATACTCATGGTACCTTTAGTCTCGATCCCATAAGGCACAACATTCATCGGGAATCCCTGTTGAAGAACATCGTACGGTAACATACTTAGCAATGAAGTTTAGCTTCAAAAATAATGTATGGAAAAGATGCACCGATGACAAATAGTAAAAATCTTACCATCCTTCCTAAATAGATGTGACCGTAGTTCATTACAAACACTATTGGTCGCACATTTTCAGTACTAACATTTCTAAATGCAGGAAGAAAATTTGCCTTGACAGTATCAAGATCCTCAAGCCATGAAACATAATGGTGAGCTCCTCGCGATTGAGTTCAGCCCGGGACGATATACGGTCCTGTCTACCAAGCGCTGGACATGTTTACTTGCACGGAAATAAGTGACAATACAAATTAGTTGTCAACTATTTTGAATAAACAATATCAAAGACATAAATATGGTTGAGAAACTTACATAATGGTATAACTGGAGGCATTTGCACATCGACCCAGATGTCGGTATTACCTTCAATATCATCTTCCGGACGAATATCAAAGGTGATAACCATATCAGGCTCAAATGCATAAGTCTTGCATAGTGCTCGCCATGTTTTGCATCCGAAAATAGGTGTAGTCGTCTGAATTGTATAACTTTGCATGGAAAATATAACCATGCTCGGTCTTCAAGTAAACTTTCTTTTCCTCCATACTATGACTGAAACCTATCTTATCCAATACAAAAACTCTTGCATGGCAGGGGATACGCTAGTAGAATAGTAAAAAAAATATAAGTTAAAGCAAATGAAGCAGATGTCATGCTTAATTACGAAAAAAGACTTGTCGTTGTGACTTCTGTATCCACTTGAAGTTCTCGTCCACTTGATTTCAAGCGCCTATCATCATCTAGGAAGATTCCGTCGCACAGGCCGCGCTCGTCTTCGCAGTATTTGCAAATACCGAAATCCTTCTCGTCGTCAGACATTTCCTATGTTCATAGTTAAAACATTAATTGAAAATCGATTGAAGACAACTACCAAGATACTCAACACACAAATCCGGGGCACTCGATATTTCCTACATATTCTAGCACAAGTCATGCCAAAATTCACGGAAAAATCCGGCATGACCTTTGCTAAAAGAGGACATATCGAGCGCCTGAAATTTGCCGGAACGGAAATGAATCAACACTCCGGCAAAACATAGGCCACTCGAAGGTGTAACCTGCAAACATGACCGGCCACTTGGATATTGAGCAACACAAGATATACATTTCAAAATATCTTATAGGACTCAAATTAGCATGCATTCAATAAGCAAAAGTAAATCATCTCATGCGTCAGTACATCGTCGAATATTATCACTAATACATCACGAATAGTGTCATACATATAACATCACTAATACAACTAAAACTCTAGCACACGACGGGTATCGGCGCGAGCGGTGGACACCCACAGAGAAGGCACCATCACGGGATCATAGCTCGGTGAGATCCCGAAGAACCTGCCGGTATTGGAGAGCGGCATGTGCTCCAACGCAAACAAGTAGCGACGGACGGCGCATCCTCCTCATCGACATGGTGGCGCACCACCTCCATGAGTCCTCGAGCCTCTGGATCATCAACGCCCACGCGACCGCCACCAAAGAAGGTTGGTCAGCGATAGGCTGGCTCCTCACCAACCTCGCCCCGGTAGGTAGCGCCACCAGTACCATCCCGTGAAGCCCGGTCCGGACATGGCCGATCTGGTCAAGCGGTGTAGATCCTCCGCCGACTCGACAGCGAGGATGCGGATAGGCATCGCCCACGTCGAGGGGAAAAATTGCTTTAACTAAAAATCACCTAATCAGTACCTAGTTCTTACTAACTAGTTCTTACTAACTAAATAGAAGAAGGTCAAATTTTACTCGTTTTATTATGCATTACACTAGTGTTTATTCATCATCTAAGAAAACATCACCTAAGAAAAAATCCCAGCCGCATCTGTATCCAATTCATTTCCACCCATAGATGAACCCTAACTATTTGATGCAACTAAAATTTGAAGAACCCTATCTAGGCAGAGGTAGGGGAGGGGGAGGAGCAGGCGTGCTCACCTCGATCGGGTGCCTGCGGCGAGAGAGAGGCAGGCGGCGTCGAGGTCGGCCTTGGGGGGCGTCCGGGCGGCGTTGAGGTCGAGGCGGCGTCAGGCGGCGTTGAGGTCGGGCGAGGCGGCATTGAATCTGGGGTCGGGGCGGCGTAAAGGGTGTGTGCGGAGAGCCTTGGCGACCGACGGGACGGCGGCGAGAGCGGAGGAGTTCGATTTGGGGAAGTGGCCGTGGGGAAGGACTAACGGTGGTTAAGTCGAAGTAGCGATGGCGCGTTCTGAAAGCGCCATCGCTACGTTAGCTACAACGCTTTCTGGTATACGCGCTACTGCTACAACTTTCTCCTTTTTCCATTTTTCATTTATTTTTCTTCATATTTTATTTTTTCCTTTCACCTTCTTTGATTTCTTTCATTTTCAATTACATTTCTATTTGCTTTTCATTTAATTTTATATCCTTTAGTAGTAGCGAGTTCAGAGCAAAACGCGCTGCTACAAAGGAAGTAGCAGTAGCGCGGTTCCATATAGATCGCTACTACTATGTGTACCATATCGGCTAAGCCGTGAGATTGCAGTAGTAACGTGTATTCAGCGAGACGCGCTATTGCTACGACATTATCTGCAGCGCAGTTTCGGCGGGCGCGCTGCTGCTACTTAGCACCAGCGTGCTTCTTTGACCCACGTTACTGCTAAAGTTCTGTGTATAAGGTTTCCCTAGTAGTGATGTGTGGATACATAGACAACACCATGTCCCTAGTAAGCGCCTAATTGACTAGCTCGTTGATCCATAGATGGTTACGGTTTCCTGACCATGGACATTGGATGTCATTGATAACGGGATCACATCATTAGGAGAATGATGTGATGGATAAGACCCAATCCTAAGCCTAGCACAAAGATCGTAGTTCGTATGCTAAAGCTTTTCTAATGTCAAGTATCATTTCCTTAGACCATGAGATTGTGCAACTCCCGGATACCGTAGGAATGCTTTGGGTGTACCAAGCGTCCAACGAATCGGGTGGCTATAAAGGTGCACTATGGTATCTCCGAAAGTGTCTGTTGGGTTGGTACGAATCGAGGCTAGGATTTGTCACTCCGTGTGGCGAGAGGTATCTCTGGGCCCACTCGGTAGGACATCATCATAATGTGCACAATGTGATCAAAGAGTTGATCGCGGGATGATGTGTTACGGAACGAGTAAAGAGACTTGCCGGTAACGAGATTGAACAAGGTATCGGTATACCGACGATCGAATCTCGGGAAAGTACTATATCGCTAGCCAAAGGGAATTGTATATGGGATCGATTGAGTCCTTGACATCATGGTTCATCCGATGAGATCATCGTGGAACATGTGGGAGCCAACATGGGTATCCAGATCCCGCTGTTGGTTATTGGCGGAGAACGTCTCGGTCATGTCTACATGTCTCCGAACCCGTAGGGTCTACACATAAGGTTCGATGGCGCTAGGGTTATAAAGGAAGTTTGTATGTGGTTGCGAATGTTGTTGAGTCCGGATGAGATCCCGGACGTCACGAGGAGTTCGAGAATGGTCGGAGGTAAAGATTTATATATGGGAAATCTGTTTTGGTCACCGGAAAAGTTTGGGTTTTATCGTACGCGTCTGGGACCACCGGGAGGTCCGGGGTCCACCAAGTGGGGCCACCAACCCGAGGGCTGCATGGGCCAAGTGTGGGAGGGACCAGCCCGGGTGGGCTGGTGCGCCCCACAAGGGGCCCAAGCGCAGGAAAGAGTGGGAGGGGGCAAACCCTAGGGCAGATGGGCCCTAAGGCCCACCCCAGGTGCGCCTCCCCTCTCTCCCCTCTGGCCGCCACCCAGATGGGATCTGGGGGCTGCCGCCACCCCTGGGGAGGGAACCCTAGAGGGGGCGCAGCCCCCTCCCCTCCTCCTATAAATAGTGGTGGTTTTGGGGCTGCCAGAGACACGAGAACCTCTCCCTCAAGGCGCAGCCCTACCTCTCTCCCTTATCCTCTCCCGCGGTGCTTGGCAAAGCCCTGCTGGATTACCACGCTCCTCCATCACCACCACGCCGTTGTGCTGCTGCTGGACGGAGTCTTCCTCAACCTCTCCCTCTCTCCTTGCTGGATCAAGGCATAGGAGACGTCATCGGGCTGTACGTGTGTTGAACGCGGAGGTGCCGTCCGTTCGGCACTAGGATCTCCGGAGATTTGGATCACGACGAGTACGACTCCTTCAACCCCGTTCTCTTGAGCGCTTCCGCTTAGCGATCTACAAGGGTATGTAGATGCACTCTCCTTCCCTCGTTGCTGGTTTCTCCATAGATAGATCTTGGTGACACGAGGAAAATTTTGAATTTCTCGCACGTTCCCCATCGATGGCATCATGAGCTAGGTCTATTGCGTAGATTCTTTGCACGAGTAGAACACAAAGTAGTTGTGGGCGTTGATGTTGTTCAATATGCTTACCGTTACTAGTCCAATCTTGATTCGGTGGCATCGTGGGATGAAGCGGCCCGGGCCGACCTTACACGTACTCTTACGTGAGACAGGTTCCACCGACTGACATGCACTTGTTGCATAAGGTGGCTAGCGGGTGCCAGTCTCTCCCACTTTAGTTGGATCGGATTCGATGAAAAGGGTCCTTATGAAGGGTAAATAGCAATTGACATATCACGTTTTGGTTTTTGCGTAGGTAAGAAATGTTCTTGCTAGAAACCCATAGCAGCCACGTAAAACATGCAAACAACAATTAGAGGACGTCTAACTTGTTTTTGCAGGGTATGCTATGTGATGTGATATGGCCAAGAAGAATGTGATGAATGATATGTGACGTATGAGATTGATCATATTCTTGTAATAGGAATCACGACTTGCATGTCGATGAGTATGACAACCGGCAAGGAGCCATAAGAGTTGTCTTTATTTATTGTATGACCTGCGTGTCATTGAACAATGCCATGTAATTACTTTACTTTATTGCTAACCGGTAGCCATAGTAGTAGAAGTAATAAGTTGGCTAGAGACAACTTCATGAAGACACGATGATGGAGAACATGGTGTCATGCCGGTGACGATGATGATCATGGAGCCCCGAAGATGGAGATCAAAAGGAGCAATATGATATTGGCCATATCATGTCACTATTTGATTGCATGTGATGTTTATCATGTTTATACATCTTATTTGCTTAGAACGACGGTAGTAAATAAGATGATCCCTCATTAAAATTTCAAGAAAGTGTTCCCCCTTGTAAGGGCATATTTATCCCTAAGTGTTTTGGTGATTGATGACAATGCCTGTGCGGACTAATCGTGTGCCTTGAGTCCATCAGATACTTCATCATTAGGCACAAGACGATTCGGTGCCCCTCGAGACCTGTTGAAGCGGCGTTGTTCTCGTTTCTCTTTGGTGGAGTTGAGTCGAGGAGAGCCGTACTATTAAGAGGGGTCCGCGTCGGAAGGGTAGGGTGGAATCACACGTACACTTGTCCCTCCTTTCCTTGCACTTTGGAGCTACCGTCGTTATCTTGGTTGTGTGGAAAAGCGGCGACTCTCGCTTGTACTTGCGGTAGTACCGCAGTACAAGCGGTAGTACTGCATGGCGTGTCCGCAGTAGTACCGCCCTTCGGTGTGGTAGTACCGCGGCACCTGCCTAGTGCCGCTCGGTGCGGTAGTAGGGCGGATGTAATTTTACATCCGCGCCCCACGATAGTACCGCTTCGCCCGGTAGCAGTAGTACTGCTGGGGCCCACGGTAATACCACTCCCTAGGAGTTGTAGTATCGTGCCCTTCGACCTAGTACCCTTGATGTCGCGGTAGTAGGCGCGGATGTAATTTTACATCCGCGCCGACCACGGTAGTACCGCGCCTCTCAAGCGGTAGTACCGCGTCGGGTTTTGCACCACCCTCGTTTGCGGAAGTAGGCACGGATGTAATTTATTTCATCGCGCCCTTCGGCGTGACCCTCTGCCTTACGGTAGTACCGCAAGGGGGAGCGGTAGTACCGCGCCATGTAGTACCGCGCCAATGTAGTAATCTTGCTCTTCGTTAGGCTTGTTCCGGCCTGTGCAGGTGCCACGGTAGTACCGTGGTCGTCCACGGAAGTACCGCGTTGCCTCGCGGTAGTACCGCTTCCTTGGAGCGGTAGTACCGTGAGTCGTGAGCGCGAACATGTGGATAACGGTTGGATTTTTTCCACGACTATATAAGGGATGTCTTCTACCTCTAGTTGACTACCTCTTCCACCTCTAAGCTCCATTGTTGCTCCAAGCTCCATTTTCGCCCGATCTCTCTCCCTAGCCAGTCAAACTTGTTGATTTGCTCGGGATTGGGTGACAAGGGCCCGATCTACACTTCCACCAAAGGATATTTGATTCCCCCCACTTATCCCTTGCGGATCTTGTTACTCTTGGGTGTTGAGCACCCTAGATGGTTGAGGTCACCTCGAAGCCATACTCCATTGTGGTGAAGCTTCGTGGTGTCGTTGTTGTTGGGAGCCTCCGATTGTTGTGGAGTTTGCCCCAACCTTGCTTGTAAAGGTTCGGTCGCCGCCTTCAAGGGCACCAATAGTGGAATCACGGCATCTCGCATCGTGTAAGGGCGTGAGGAGAATACGATGGCCCTAGTGGCTTCTTGGGGAGCATTGTGCCTCCACACCGCTCTAATGAGCGTACTTCCCTTAAAGGAAGGAACTCCGGTAACACATCCTCGTCTCCACCGGCTCCACTCTTGGTTATTTCGTGCCTTTACTTTCGCAAGCTTACTTATTGTTAAATCTCCTGCTTGCTTGCGTGCTAGTTGATATTGCATCATATAGGTTGCTCACTTAGTTGCATATCTAGACAACCTATTTGTTGCAAAGTTTAATCTGGTAAAGAAAAGCTTAAAAATTGTTAGTTGCCTATTCACCCCCCCCCCCCCTCTAGTCAACCATATCGATCCTTTCACCCCTAACTGTGCACCGTTGCCAAAGTTCGTCGTTTCGAAGCACCACGTGATGATCGGGTGTGATAGATTCTTACGTTCACATACAACGGGTGTAAGCTAGATTTACACACGCGAAACACTTAGGTTAACTTGACGAGCCTAGCATGTACAGACATGGCCTCGGAACACAAGAGACCGAAAGGTCGAGCATGAGTCGTATAGTAGATACGATCAACATGAAGATGTTCACCGATGATGACTAGTCCGTCTCACGTGATGATCAGACACGGCCTAGTTGACTCGGATCATGTAATCACTTAGATGACTAGAGGGATGTCTATCGAGTGGGAGTTCATAAGATGAACTTAATTATCCTGAACGTAGTCAAAAGATCTTTGCAAATTATGTCGTAAGCTCGCGCTTTAGTTCCACTGTTTAGATATGTTCCTAGAGAAAATATAGTTGAAAGTTGACAGTAGCGATTATGCGAACAGTAGAAAGCTTGTGTCCTTAATGCACCGCTCAGTGTGCTGAACCCCAAACATCGTTTGTGGATGTTGCGAACATCGGACATACACGTTTTGATAACTACGTGATAGTTCAGTTAAACGGTCACTAGTAGAAAAAGGGTCAAACGTGCAGCACATTAGTGTCGCTTTGTATTAGAGCCGGCACTAATGTATACATTAGTGCCGGTTCCAACGGCTAGCCGGGCCGCTCTCATTAGTACCGGTTCGTGGCTAACCTTTAGCACCGGTTCGTGCCACGAACCGGTACTAATGAGGGTGGTGGCAGGATGTTGTCGATCTGGGCCCCTCCGGCACCTTTAGTACCGGTTCGTGCCACGAACCGGTACTAAAGGTCCTCCTGCATATAAACCCTTCGTCCAGCTTGCTTTGTTCTCCCCCCTTTCCCCTCTCCTCTCCTCTCTGTTCTTCCTCTTCTCCCTCGAGCTCATCACACATTTTGCCCAAAATTTGTCAAGATTTGAAGGCCCCATCCATTCAAGTGATCACAAAGGTTAGCAACTTTGTCCTTTCATCTCTCATTGCTAGATTAGCTCTTGCAATGCTTTATATAGTTACTAAT
This sequence comes from Aegilops speltoides, assembly GCA_021437245.1. Lineage (NCBI taxonomy): Eukaryota > Viridiplantae > Streptophyta > Magnoliopsida > Poales > Poaceae > Aegilops > Aegilops speltoides. The sequence goes on along the minus strand of CM038144.1, from coordinate 39,243,428 downwards.
TTGTGAGTTTAGTAATTTGGGAGGAAATATTTATATGTGCTAGTATTTGATTTATATGCAATTTGAGGTCAAAATAACACTTAGTTTGCATATGTAGGTGTGGTTTACTTAGTGCCTTCTAAATCTCCGTCGTAACCACCGTCGATCGCCCGCACCATCCGTCATGGCACCACCTTGTGGTGAGCCTCTTGTTCATGAAATTTTATATAAAAAATTGATGTTTGTGTGATTTGGATATATAGTTAATCATGTAATAATTATCTTACCCGTACGTTGTTTGTTATACATAGTGCCATGGTTTTGATATCCGTCCCCGTCGGGCCTCGTCCTTATTATGATTCGGATGTGGTATATTCTCTTTTAAAACTATTTGTTGCATTTCGTGTTTATGACAAATTATGCCCATCAAGTTGACATAGATATTTTTATCTAGGAGGTATGTGAAACGGAAATTCCAACCGACCCTATTGTCGAGAGGTTAAATTTAGTTGAAAAGAAAGCGAGTACTTGAAAGAAAAATTGAAAAGAATTGAGGGGAGAAGATGGAATTGGAGTTGCATGTTGCCGATGTCGCCGATGATCACAAGATCAAGATGGAGAAAATGCGCTTGAAGAATAGAAAGATTAGAAAATATGCCATCGATAGTGAGGCTTGGTATCATTATCTTTGTTGGATCAATTGTTACCTTAGTTGCGATCTTGATCGCATTTGTTGTTGCATTTAAATGCTTTAGCTAGAGAGTTATTTGTTTGTTGCATTTAAGTGTTGTATGAACTTTATGTATGAACTTGTATTAATTTGGTCTATTCGTGTTGTGTAATGAAGATGAGCCGCAATGGATGTACGATGATCGATGCTCTCCCGGTTCGTTGAGGCGTGCATACTTTTCTTTGCGGTGAGGCAAACAAGCGGGCGGATGGTTTTATGCCTTGTCCATGTCTGGCTGTAAGAATGGTCATAATTACTCACGTCAAGAACCATTCACGTCCACTGTTTGAGTCGGTTTCATGCCCCACTATAATGTTTGGACCAAGCACGGAGAAAGAGGGGTTATGATGGAAGACAATGAAGAAGAAGAGGATGACGACAGCTATCCGGCCATGGGTTCCCTGAATACGATGATACAACAATGGGGAAGAAGCTGAGCGGTAATGCGGAAGAAGCTGAGCCGGCAATGCGGGAAGAAGTGAAGAAGAAGCATCGGATGAGCCCGTTGATGATCAAGGTCGGGCCATTGCCGATGCAAAGAGAAACGCGCAAGTGATTTGGAGAAGAAGAAGTTGCAGCGCATGTTAGAGTATCACAAAAATTGTTGTACCGAATTGCATAGGTGACAAGAAAAGCCGGGCACCACTGGAATTGCTGCAATGGAAGGCGAGAGAATGGTGTATCGACAAGGGATTTGGAAAGTTCTTGGTAATGATAAAGGATATGCTTCCAAAGGACAACGAATTGCCCGAGAGTACGTCTGAAGCAAAGAAGGCTGTCGCCCTCTAGGGTTAGAGGTGCGAAGATACATGCATGCCCTAATGATTGCATCCTCTACCGCTGTGAGTACGAGGATTTGAGCGCTTGCGGTATGTGGTGCATTGCGCTATAAGATCAGCTGCGATGAGCCTAGTGATGTCGAGGGCGGCGCCCAGAAGAAGATTCTGCCAAGGTGATGTGGTATTCTCCTATAATACCACGGTTGAAACGTTGTTCCAAAACAAAGAGCATGCCAAGGCGATGCGATGGCACGAAGAAGACCGTAAGAAAGACGGAAAGTTGAGAGTACCCGCTAACGGGTCATGATGGAGAAAAATCGAAGAAAGTACGGAAGGAGTTTGCAGATGGCGCAAGGAGCGTATGGTTTGCTCTAAGCGCAGATGGCATTAATCCTTTTGGGGAGCAGAGCAGCAACCATAGCACCTGGCACGTGACTCTATGTTTGTATAACCTTCCTCCTTGGTTGTGCATGAAGCGGAAGTTCATTATGATGCGGTGCTCATCCAAGGCCCTAAGCAACCCGGCAACGACATTGATGTGTACCTAAGGCCATTATTTGAAGAACTCTTACAAGCTGTGGAATGGAGCATGTGTGCGTGCGTGGGATGAGCACATGGGGAAGAATTGACCTAAAGGCATTGCTGTTCGTGACCATCAATGATTGGACTGCTCTCAAGTAACCTTTCGTGACAGACAAACAAGGGATACCGCGGATGCACGCACTGTTTGGATGATACCGGCGATGTATATTTGAATAGTTGTAAGAAGAATGTGTACAGGACATCGTCGATTTCTTCCGGCGGGCATCCGTGAAGAAAGAAAGGCAAGCATTTCAAAGGTGAGGCGGATCACCGGACGAAGCCTCGCCACCGTACTGGTGCTGATGTACATGATATGGTCAAGGATTTGAAGGTGATATTTGGAAAGGGTCCTGGCGGACAACCTGTTCCGAAGGACGCGGACGGACGCGCACCCATGTGGAAGAAGAAATCTATATTTTGGGACCTGCCATATTGGAAAGACCTAGAGGTCCGCTCCGTGAATCGGCGTGATGCACGTGACGAAGAATCTTTGCGTGACCTGCTTGGCTTCTTGGGCGTGTATGGGAAGACAAAAGATACACCGAGGCACGGAGGACTAGCAACGTATGCATGGAGAAGACGGCATACATCGTGGTCATGCAAGCTACGCTCTTACCAAAGAAGAGAAGGAAATCTTCTTTGAATGCTCGCCGATATTAAGGTACCGTCGGCTTTCGTCGAATATAAAGGAATAATAAACATGGCGGAGAAAAAGTTCCAAAACCTAAAGTCTCATGAATGCCACGTGATTATGGCGCAGCGCGCCGGTTGCATTGAGGGGCTTCTACCGAAAACGTTCGATTAGCCATTGTGAAGCTATGTGCATTTCTCAATGCAATCTCTCGAAGGTAATTGATCCGAAATCATACCAAGGTTCTGAGAATGATTTGGTGCAATGTCTTGTCGATTTCGAGTTGGTGTTCCCACCATCCTTCTTCAACATCATGACGCACGTCCTAGTTCACCTATCTTGAAGAGATTAACGTTTTGGGTCTTGTATTTCTACACAATATGTTCCCCTTTGAGAGGTTCATGGAGTCTTAAAGAAATATGTTCATAACCGTCTGGGCGAAGGAAGCATCTCCAAGGGCCATCAAAATGAGGAGGTCATTGAGTTTTGTATTGACTTTATTCGACCTTAAGCCGATTGGTGTTCTGAATCGCGGCATAAGCGCAGATGGATGGAAAAGGCATGCTAGGAGGAACAAATAATATGTATGGACGGACATTCTCTCTTTGAAGCACACTACAGTTCTCTGAATTCCACCTTGGTGGCTCCGTATATGGATGAACACAAGAATTTGCTACGCTCCAAACACCCGGAGCGGTCTGATGACTGGATTACACGTGAACAAACCAGGAGTTTCGCCAACTGGTTGCAGACACATATCATGCATGACACCTCTATTGAAGATGACATGTACTTGCTGTCCCAATTACCATCTTCGAATATAATGACTTTCAAAGGGTACGAGATAAATGGTAACACATTTTACATGATCGCCCAAGATAAGAAGAGCACCAACCAAAACAGTGGTGTCCGCTTTGATGCAGAAACCAAGACGGGAAAGGAAACATATTATGGTTATATACAGGACATATGGGAACTTGACTATCGACGTGGTTTAAAGGTCCCTTTGTTTCGGTGCAAATGGGTCAATATGACACGAGGCGGGGTAACGGAAGACCCGCAGTACGGAATGATAACATTGGATCTCAACAATCTTGCGTATGCAGACGAACCATTCGTCCTAGCCAATGATGGGGCACAGGTTTTCTATGTGAAGGACATGTCTACCAAGCCAAGAAAAAGAAAAGATAAGGAAGCGAATGCATCATACGATGAGCCAAAGCGGCACATAGTTCTTTCTGGGAAGAGAAACATTGTGGGAGTGGATGACAAGATAGACAAGTCAGAAGATTATGAAAAGTTTGATGAAATTGCTCCATTCACAGTGAATATTGACCCGAGCATCCCGTTAAATGATGAAGATTTTCCATGGTTACGGCGCAAAGGGACACACGCGAAGAAAAGTTTCACACCCAAAGATGCAGGATGTGATCGGCTTCACTATCATCACTTTCTTCGTGTTTCACACCCGGAGGGAATGTCTGTAATAGTTAGGGTAGTTATGTGTTTTGGCATTTGAAGCGAAGAAATTTTATGTGCAAACAAATACTTTTCATGTATTTCTTGATTTTTTTCCTAAATGACCCTGAAATTGAAAAGCAATTCAAATGAACTCAGAAAAGATTGAAAGTTGGCATGGTATCATAATTTCATACAAATAGCATGTGCAAGAAAGTAGAGAGGGTTACAAAAAATGGATGCACTTGTGTACAAAATGGACAATCTCTTTCAAGTATCGGGGTTTCAACGAAAACTGAACTGTTACAAAGGCATTTCATTTTTAAATAACCTAAGCATTACTAAATTGAATATAATGATAAAACACACTAATATTAAACATAAGAAAAAGAATCACTGAAAAAACTTTTTTCAAAGTTAAGTTATTCACAAACTAGTGATTCACACAAATTTCAAATAATTCAAAATTTAAACTATTCAAATTTGAAATCTACCGGCACTAACAGAAAGTTTGTAATTTTTTGTACGTAAAGCAAAAATATTCACAAATAAACACTAAATACAGCAAAAAACAATTCAAAAATAAATAAAACAAAAAAATAAAGGAAAAAAAAGCCCGCCTAGTGGGCCAAAGCGGCCTGCATACGACTAGCAATGCAACCTTCCGTTGGGCCAGGATGCAGGCCCGCGAAGGCCCAGTAGGCCCACTAGGCGAAGAGGACAGGTAGGCCCAGTAGGCCTGGTTAGGAGAGGAGCTCGAGAGAGCTACCGACTTGGGCTTATAAACCGGTCTGGTAGCCCTCGACTAGCGAGGTGGGACTAAACTTCCGCACCGCACTGCTGCTTGATGCACCCCTTTAATCTTGGGTCGTGGCACAAACCGGTACTAAAGGGGTTTTAATACGGTTTGTGCCACCACCCGGTACTAAAGGGGTCGCTTCCGCCGATTAGCTGGCAAAACAGGCCTTTAGTATTGGTTGGTGGCTCCAACCGGTACTAAAGGTGTCTTCTATATATACAACTCACGAAAATTTCAGTTTCCTCTCTATTCGTTCCTCTGTTCCGTCGTCTTAAATCGCGCCGCCGCCGCCCTCGATCGTCTCCGGCGTCGCCGCTCTCTCCTCGCCGCCTCGTCCCCTCGTCGCCGCCCGTCCCGTCGCCGCCTGCCGCCCGTCCCGCCGTCGCGCCGCCGATCCCGTCGCGCCGTCCCGTCGTCGCCTCTCCGCCGTCGCCTCGCCGTCGCCTCTCATCGCCGTCGCCTCGCCTCGCCATCGCCTCGCCCCGTCGCCAGCTGTGAGCCCTCCGGCCTCGAGCCCGTACACACACACACACACGTATTTTGTATTATTTAGATAATTAGTCTTTAATTAGTTTAGATAATTAGTCTTTAATTAGTTTAGATAATTAGTCTTTAATTAGTTTAGATAATTAGTCTTTAATTAGTTTAGATTATTTAGATTATTATTTTGTATGTTTAATTAGTTTAGATAATTAGTGTTTAATTAGTACACACACACGTATTTTGTATGTTTAATTAGTTTAGATTATTTAGATTATTATTTTTCACTATTATATATGTATGAATGCATGTTAGATGGATATAATTAGTGCTTAATCAGTTAGAAATTAGTGTTATATAGAAATGTTAGAAATTAGTGTTATATAGAAATGTTAGAAATGTTAGAAATTTTAGTGTTATTTAGATTATTTAGATTAGCATAATTAGTGTTATATAGAAATGTTAGAAATTTTAGTTATCAAAATCCAATCATTAAAAAATGTTACTTTTTGCGGGCATATAGCTAGTATTTGTTCTCGGCGATGCCGGCCGCATCCTCGCCGTCGACCCGTCATGGCGACGACGTCCAGCCGACCCATGTCCGGACTGGCTCACGGCTGGCACCGGAGGTGCTGCTTGGAGGGCGCCGCTTGATGAGGAACCCGCCGCGGGTCCGTCGTCGACCTCGATCTCGTTTGGTGGCGTTAGCGTGGGCGATTTGGTGCGGAGGGACCCGGCCCCGCCGGAGGTGGTACGTCGTCGTGTCGGGGAGGAGGACGAACACGTCCATCGCTACATGGTTGCGTTAGAAGGCAGCAGTTCTCCAATACGTGGCGATATCTTCGGGATCTCACTTCAGCTATGATCTGTGAGGTTCCTTCTCTTTGGGTGTCCACCGCCCGCACGGAGGAACCATGAGTGTCCTAGATTCTTCAGTAGTATTCGATCTTTATTAGCTAATAGCCAATGATGTACTATTCAATATTATATATTATTCGAGACGATGTATTGAGATTATATCTATTATTCTAGACAATGTATTCGAGATTATATCTATTATTCGAGACGATGTAATTTGAATACTAAATTGTTTTATATTTCTTTTGGATTAGTTAAACAAAAGCTATGGCGGACAATACCGACGAGAGAGGAGAATAGACCATGTTCGATATGATACGCGGGCGGATGATAATCGAATAAAGAAGATTATGGCGGCTCGAATTTCAAAACAACACCGGAGAGGGTGATATGATATTCGATCGCGACGACGAAATTGATGAAGTCATGAACTACGATTATGACGATGACGAAGAACATGTTGATCCTGAAACAACAAACACCGACGAGGTATATATATTTATATAAGCATGCATCTGGTGATCATCACATGTTTTAAATGACTTGAAGATATATTAACGAATCGATCTTTGTTCTTTCAGCCATCCGGATCGAGCAAATCTTCAGGCAAAATGACGAAACGAGGCCCGAACAAAAAGTTGAAGCCGGGCGTAAAGTACAATATCGAGGCAAGCGGCCCTACTGGCAAACCATTAGCGCCTAAGAAGATTGCGGACAAGTTCGTTCGTCAGTGCGGAGTTCTTGTGAAGGACCAACTCCCGATCAAACTTCAAGAATGGAGAGACCCAGCAAAGCCACGTCCAGATGTTACTTTTGTCGACAAGAATCAGAAAGATCTGCTTTGGGATACTCTCATCGAACATTTCACCCTACCAGATCATTTCATAGAAGCAGATTGTGACGCCCCCGATTTAATCGTACACTAATCATGCACGCAAACGTGTACGATCAAGATCAGGGACTCACGGGAAGATATCACAACACAACTCTAAAAGTAAAATAAGTCATACAAGCATCATAATACAAGCCGGGGCCTCGAGGGCTCGAATACAAGTGCCCGATCATAGACGAAGTCGTGGAAGCAACAATATCTGAGTACGGACATAAGTTAAACAAGTTTGCCTTAAGAAGGCTAGCACAAACGGGATCTGAGATCGAAGAGGCGCAGGCCTCTGCCTCGATCCTCCTAAACTACTCTCGTCGTCGCGGCAGCACTGCACGTAGTAGTAGGCACCTTGATGTAGTAGTAGTCGTCCTCGACGGTGGCGTCGCTCCTGGACTCCAAACATCTGGTTGCGACAACCGTAAAGAAAGGAAAGGGGGAAAAGGGGGAGAAAGCAACCGTGAGTACTCATCCAAAGTACTCGCAAGCAAGGAGCTACGCTACATATGCATGGGTATATGTGTAAAGGGCCATATCGGTGGAGTGAACTGCAGAATGCCAGAATAAGAGAGGGATAGCTAATCCTGTCGAAGATTACGCTTCTGGCAGCCTCCGTCTTGCAGCATGTAGAAGAGAGTAGATTGAAGTCCTCCAAGTAGCATCTCCAAGTAGCATCTCCAGTAGCATCGCATAGCATAATCCTACCCGGCAATCCTCTCCTTGTCGCCCTGTTAGAGAGCGATCACCGGGTTGTCTGTGGAACTTGGAAGGGTGTGTTTTATTAAGTATCCGGTTCTAGTTGTCATAAGGTCAAGGTACAACTCCAAGTCGTCCTGTTACCGAAGATCACGGCTATTCGAATAGATAAACTTCCCTGCAGGGTGCACCACATAACCCAACACGCCGATCCCATTTGGCGGACACACTTTCTGGGTCATGCCCGCCTCGGAAGATCAACACGCCGCAGCCCCACCTAGGCACAACAGAGAGGTCAGCCCGCGGTCTAAATCCTATCTTGTGAGGGTCGGGCCCATCGCCCATTGCACACCAAGACGCGTTGCGAGGGCGGCCGGAAACAGACCTAGTAACCTCCATTACAAAGGAAGTTGCGTTAACGCAGTCCAATCCGGCGCGCGTCGCTCCGTCGCTGACGTCAAGAAGGCTTCGGCTAATACCACGACGTCGGGATACCCATAACTACTCCCGCGTAGATGGTTAGTGCGTATAGACCAAATGGCCAGACTCAGATCAAATACCAAGATCTCGTTAAGCGTGTTAAGTATCCGCGAGCGCCGAGCAGGCCAGCCCACTGTCTCCTAGGTGGTCTCAACCTGCCATGTCGCTCCGCCACAAATGTGATCGGGGCCGTCGGGAACCTGTGCCCACCTCTACCGGGATGGAGCCACCTGTCCTTTCAGCCCCCACATCGGAATCACTTGCGGGTACTCAACGAGCTGACCCGACTTTAGTCACCATCTGTATAGTATGTATGTATGTATAGTATATACCCGTGATCACGGCCCGATGGTATAGCAAGGCAGACTGACAAAAATGTAGGGCCAATGATGATAAACTAGCATCCTATACTAAGCATTTAGGATTGCAGGTAAGGTATCAACAGATGTAGCAACAATGACAGGCTATGCAACAGAATAGGAGTAACCGAACAGTAACATGCTACACTACTCTAATGCAAGCAGTATAGAGAAGAATAGGCGATATCTGGTGATCAAGGGGGGGCTTGCCTGGTTGCTCGGCAAGAAGGAGAGGTCGCCAACTCCGTAGTCGAACGGGGGTCGCCGCGATCTCGGGTCTCACCGGAAAGAAGTAACGGAGGGGGAACACAATAAATAACAGAGCAATCAAAGCATCACAAAGCGTAACAGGGCAATACGCGGTGCTAGGTGTGCCCTAACGCGGTAGGAGGTGATACCGGCGAAAGGGGGAAACATCCGGGAAAGTATCCCCGGTGTTTCACGTTTTCGGACAGACGAACCGAAGGTGAAATGTTGCAGGTTCGCTATGCTAGGGACGCGTGGCGGACGAACGGGTTGTGTATTCGGATTCGTCTTGTCGTTCTGAGCAACTTACATGTACAAAGTTTTTCCATCCGAGCTACGGTTTATTTTCTATTAATTTTTAAAGTTTTAAATCATTTTCTAAATTTTAGGAATTTACTAAATTCGAAATTATATTAAATACTAATGTTGTGGGTACACAGAAGTGTACCCAGAAATGTGCAACAGAGGCTGACATGTGGACCCGATTGACTGGGTCAATCATGATCAAACAAAGGCTGACCGGTGGGCGAGGAGCTTAGTCAAGAAGTCGACCGACCCATGTTATCGGTTTGAAGCAAGAATGAGGGGGCCTACATGGCATTGACTGTAGTTTATAAACCAGTTTTATTTATCTATGAACGTCCAGATTAATTAACCGTGGGCTCCATTAGTCATAGGCACAAGGGGGTAATTAGCAGTGTTATTAGTGGCTAATTAGTGGATTAGCCGGCAGCTAAACGGCAATGTCCACCATGTGCAGTGGAGGCTCACCGGAGCAGTGCTGGAGGCAGTAGTGGGACGAGCCAAGGGCACCAGAAGGTTGCCCTTGCTCGCTCGCATCTAGGGAAGCCCTTGGGGTCGTGGGGGGCCGGAGAAGATGGCCAAGACGAGTCTGCGGCGACGGCGAAAGTAGCAGCAGCTGGTGGGAGCCGGGCCAGGCGGCGGGCGTAGAGGGGCGAGGCGCACTGGCGCTGGAACGCGACGGGCGCCGCCACGCAGAGGCAAAGCGGCGACAGGGACGGTGTGGGGGCGCAGCGTTCAGAGGGGGGAGACGGACGAGGCCTGATGGGGAGCTCACCCCCGTTGACGAGAAGAGGGCGGCGATGCACGGGGAGGACCGACGAAGGAGAGGTGGGGATGTGGCAGTCCGGCGCGACGGGAGCGAGGATGATGCAGTCCGACAGGGAGGCGGCGAAGAGGAGGCAGGCCGACGGGGAGGAGGAAGCAGGCGGCGAGGAGCTCGGCGGCGCCAAGCGTGGTGGCGATCCGACGAGGCGATCGGGGCGGCAGGCGCGGCGCCCGATCGAGATCGAGAGGGGATCGTGGGAACGAGAGAGGAGCGACGTGGGGAGTGGGCTAGGGTTGAGAGGAATGGGGGTTAAGGGGAGGGGCGTGGGCGGCCGGTTGTGGCTCAGTGGCCGGTGGGCCACTGACCCGACAAGGGCTTTGTTTCTCACCTTTTTCTTTTCGTTTCCTTTTTTATTTTAATTTCACTTTGTTTTCTATTATAGTTTCATTTATTTTAGTTTTATAAAATACCAAGTTAGCACCTAAATTAGTATCATTAATATAGGCCACTGCCCAACCTGGTTTTGACCCTAAATAAGTTAGTTTAATATTTTTTTAAATTTAAAGAGCAATTAAAATGTTATTTAACCACTGTTTTTATTTACTTTAGGGCATTTAAACATTTTTCAAAAGGGCTGGTTCCACCATCAAAAATTAGTTAGGATTATTTGCCACATGTTGAACATTTTAGTTTTCATGTTTGAGAAGTTTAGAATTTCACTTGTTATTTGAATTTGAATTTGAACGGGACTTGATTCCGCGAGATTAACAACAGTAACTGGGGTGACGTGGCATCATTAGCAGAGGATTACTGTAGCTTAACTATCCGGGTGTCACAATTCTCCTCCACTACAAGAAATCTCGTCCCGAGATTTAAGCGGTGGAGTAAGGGGGGAAAGGTGCTGGTAGCGAAAAACCTAACGAGTCTTCTCGGTCTTGGCTGCCCTTTCGAAGAGGTTGATCCCTTCCGTTGATGTCTTCATTTCTCTTCTTCAAGTCTCCATGATCAAGTCGTCATCTTTTCTTTGGGATCTCCGTCGTCCTACGAACGCGATCAAGGGGAAAAACTCCGGAAGAACGCATCTCCACTAAGATGGGAATCTGAAGGTGAACTCAATGGGAAATACATAAGGTACCCCCACGAGTTGTATTTCAGTGGATTCGTTGAGTGGAATATATGATGGTACCAAAGTTTCAAACGGGTAGGCAATCATTCAATGACTAGACAGAAGCTCGAGTGGGGGTTTGAACAACGAGAATAACATGTTGTTTGATTCCAGGATGAATAATGGTATAGCATTTAGCTTGTGAATCACATACGAAGCCAGGTGCAAAGGATACATTAGAATCCGGGTTGTAAAGAAGAGTCAGGTTTCGATCCAGTGGACCTGTGGGTTATGGGCCCACCATGTGGGTTGAAAGTAGGAAGGGTGGTGACATCTTGCACAGCCGCGACAAGGAGGCATGTCAGTGAATAGCTTGTCAGCTATGCCGGCAACAATGTCGGTACCAAGGACGGGGAACGAAGAGAGCAATTTTCCTGCTTGTTAAACAAGGCGAACCAATTGGCAAAGTTATCACCCATCGGTGGTTAACGGAATGTCATCAATCAAAAGTAACAGGGTCTTTCTGACAGAATTGTACACTGAGGTGTTTACAAAAGCAGGAGAATATTACTACTTAGATCATATAGATCACAAGAAGGGTTAAACCAAACAATAGAAAGGGAAATATGATTATTAGATTAAACAGAACAATGGAAAGGAAAATGTGTTTAAACACATATTCCAAGGGTATATCCTTCCCAAGGACAAGCAGAGCATGATATACATGACATGATATAATGTAGAAAACTCTTTGGGTAGGTAAGAGAAATTTCATGGCATTACCCATACAACAGTGTTTGGATAATTGATAAGGAAATTTTCGCATTGTGCTTCAAATGTTCTTATTGAAGATCGGAGTGCCACAGACATGCTTCGAGATAGCATGGACATGGTCTTCAAGCAAAGGTCGGACTTTGGATACACAAAGGATCCATTAGGATAAACTTATTAAACAAGGCATTCAATTTCCTCATGGAAAAATGGTTAACCTTGTTAAAAAAAAGGAAACTATAACACTAGGTCCTCCGGCCAGGTGTGCTAGGATGACATCACCTTACCGGGTCAAATAAAAGACCAATGTTATAACTCTTGGAAATATTTTCCAACCATCATATCTAACCGAGATTCAGTTCTGATTGGCGTTAGGATACCTCGGACTCAGGATGCCCGAGAAGAGAAGGTACAAACAAATTGACGAGACGACATGGTAAGATTCTCGGGAAATGTACAATGGAAGCGAGTTCTGAAACAATAGTTCATCATTAAACCAAGGAGAGGATGAGGAGGTGGCTGATGGACTCAGTGACAAATCCTCAAGATTTCCAAAGGATGGATTTCCACAATTATGTGAACATGGAGATAACATTTGTCGGATCAAATGATATAATGATGTATGCTCGAGGAAAACACACACAATTTAAACATTGGTTGAAAGGTGCGCCCGAAATATGGGTTGGCTAGCACGACCAATGTCAGAATGGTGATTCAATAATCAATAGCCTAAGAATGAACGACCGACCATTAACTTCAAAGCAATAGGGTTGCTAGAAGGGCAGAATCCAAACAACACCGTTCACTTGTGGGTACCCCGGTTGGAATCAACACGAGGACCAAGAAAGAATGGTGATGGTGAGAAGTATCATTATAGCAAGAATTTCTTAAGAGGTGGAGCAATCCTCACAACATTCTTGACATCAAAGATGGTAGTACTCGGCGGTAGATCATAACATAAGTTGGATAGTAAGGAACTCAAGGTACAACACAAAACAAGAACAAGTTTTGTGTTGGAGGGAATGCAATAATGTTGTGGATGATAACCCAATTCATCGAGGGCAAAGGATGCTACTTCTCATAAAGAATTCGATAGATATCTTGGAAGACCTCAGAATGTTGATGATGATCACGACACATTTGTCGAGAGGTTTCGAGAAGATGTAACTGATCGGTGATGACATCAGGTCAACGAAAATGATGAAGCCAAGAGTCATTGGGACCATGGGTACGACACAAACTCGAAATCAAGCTTGCTACTCAAGGACAAACGATATGACGAGGAAGATCGATTGTAAGATTAGCTCACCGTCGAAATTTGTGCTCCGAGAAGGACCCGGTAGCACAGTTAAAAATTAGCACAATGATATAGGCAATCAGGCTAGGAATGGCGTGATCGGGTACAGACTCGTAAGTAAAGAAGATTACTAAAAGTTGTTGAACCGTAGTGTGGACTCGATTCAGTTATCGGTGTCTTTGAGTGTTTAATAACTCAAAGCCCATGAAAAATTGGAATCAGTGAGGATGTAGTACTTGATGGAGAACTCATAAGAAGTTATGCAGTTCCAAGATAATCTCGAGATAGCAGGGGTTAATATTCGATGACAGATCAAGTAGGGGTTGTACTGGGGTATTGCTCTATAGAAGACAAGTGCTTAAACTTGCATAGGAAATGGTATTTAAAGGAGAACATGGTCGGAACCACGATTTGCAAAGGATCAATTCACCGATACCAAAGGATATTATATCAAGGAAATAGTTACAAGAAGCTTCCATGATAGGATCTACATCGTGTCCATGGGCATGAACACAAAGTTCAAGGTCGACTCCCACTTCTGCAATGCATAACCTTTCATTCACTTCTCGCGTTCGATGAAGTTGCGGTGTTGAAATTTTATCCGCTAAACACCGTAAGAGTATGGCTCGTGAAAACTTTCGGTTCACACGGTTTAGAGAAGGCATATGTTCAACCCATAGGGGCTTCTTAGAAACATATACCACAAGTTTCAAGAGTAAATAACACAAGCCCGAAAGCAGAGCATGGTTGGCCAAGCAGAGGATACAACTTAACAAAGGCATTATGTATCCGGGGAAGAACTCACAAAGTGATCAAATGTGAAGGGCACTGTCGGATGACAATCCAACAAAGGATTTGATGGTCCACAAAGGATCTGATGTGAGTATCGATACTCTACCAGAAGAGGAAGAAATGCAAATGCAACAGGTTATGGAATCATCCGAATAATTCAAAGCTTAAATGCAAAGGAATTATGATTTCCAAAACAAGGGATTAGAAGCAGACACTCTGATCAAGGATGGATCAATTGAATATACCAGAGGCACAATCGACGACAGATAGTTTGGTCGGGAAGCAGCTCATGTTCAAAATGACGTCTGAGCCGGAAAGATAATCCTAGGACTCGACTGATGATTGTGAACATTCACAACGTATTGACTCAATGGACTCAAAAATGATGGTGACAAAGGATGCCAACAAGATTACTAGACTTATGGGATTAACCATAATGCAAGCAATCAAGAATTTCGAGAGCAATAGGATGCTCAAGATTTTGGGAAGATCGAATGATATTTCGAGGATTGGTGACATACATGAATCAACTGGGGATGAGTGGATACTCGGTAAGTGCGAGAAATTATCCGTAGTGGTATTCGTGTAGCAAAGAACTGCAAGGCAGTAGGCACAAAGTATTCTCGGAACATTAGAGAGAATTTCGAGGTATCTTGTAATAACAAGATCGACTGGGAATAAAAGTAAGCACGACATGTGTAAGTATTTATCCATAGGGATTTTTCGGTCGAAGGGAATTGCAAAAGCAACGGGCACAAGGTCTCGAGAGAAAATCGGAGAGTATCTTCGAAATCTTCTGGTGCAGCAGGCGGTCATCGCTAACAAGGGGCTCTCCGGGAGAAGTATTTTCGAGAACCTAAAGTTAGTTTTGTTTTTAGCAAAATCATTTAACCCGAATAGAAGAGAGCTCAGAGTCCCAGAGTAAAGATCAAGGAATAAAAGATCCTAATACCACCCAAATGGCGACGTGTGCCCGTAAGACACACAGCCATGTTAGTAAAAGTTTTTGCAATGTCT
This sequence comes from Aegilops speltoides, assembly GCA_021437245.1. Lineage (NCBI taxonomy): Eukaryota > Viridiplantae > Streptophyta > Magnoliopsida > Poales > Poaceae > Aegilops > Aegilops speltoides. Next base: position 39,228,417 of record CM038144.1, on the reverse strand, counting down.
AGACTCGACTTCGCCAAGGAGTGTGGAAGGGGATTCCACAGCAATCGGCTCGATACCAACTGTGACGCCCGATTTAATCGTACACTAATCATGCACGCAAAGCGTGTACGATCAAGATCAAGGACTCACGGAAGATATCAAACACAACTCTAAAAGTAAAATAAGTCATACAAGCATCATAATACAAGCCGAGGGCCTCGAGGGCTCGAATACAAGTGCCCGATCATAGACGAAGTCGTGGAAGCAACAATATCTGAGTACGACATAAGTTAAACAAGTTTGCCTTAAGAAGGCTAGCACAAACTGGGATCTACAGATCGAAGAGGCGCAGGCCTCCTGCAGGATCCTCCTAAACTACTCCCGGTCGCCGCCGACGGCACTTGCACGTAGTAGTAGGCACCTTCAGTAGTAGTCGTCCTCGACGGTGGCGTCGCGCCTCGACTCCAAACATCTGGTTGCGACAACCGTAAAGAAAGGAAAGGGGGAAAGGGGGAGAAAGCAACCGTGAGTACTCATCCAAAGTACTGCAAGCAAGGAGCTACGCTACATATGCATGGGTATATGTGTAAAGGGCCATATCGGTGGACTGAGCTGCGAGAATGCCGTAATAAGAGGGGGATAGCTAATCATGTCGAAGATTACGCTTCTGGCAGCCTTCGTCTTGCAGCATGTAGAAGAGAGTAGATTGAAGTCCTCCAAGTAGCATCTCCAAGTAGCATCTCCAGTAGCATCGCATAGCATAATCCTACCCGCAATCCTCTCCTTGTCGCCTGTTAGAGAGCGATCACCGGGTTGTCTCGTGGAACTTGGAAGGGTGTGTTTTATTAAGTATCCGGTTCTAGTTGTCATAAGGTCAAGGTACAACTCCAAGTCGCCCTGTTATCAAGATCACGGCTATTCGAATAGATAAACTTCCTGCAGGGTGCACCACATAACCCAACACGCCGATCCCATTTGGCCGGACACACTTTCCGGTCATGCCCGCCTCGGAAGATCAACACGCCGCAGCCCCACCTAGGCACAACAGAGAGGTCAGCCCGCGGTCTAAATCCTATGCGCCGTTAGGGTCGGGCCCATCGCCCATTGCACACCTGACGCTGCGAGGGCGGCCGGAAATGACCTAGCAACCTCCATTACAAAGGAAGTTGCGTTAACGCAGTCCAATCCGGTAGCGCGCGCTCGTCGCCGACGCCAATAAGGCTTCGGCCGATACCACGACGTCGGGATACCCATAACTACTCCCGCGTAGATGGTTAGTGCGTATAGACCAAATGGCCGACTCGGATCAAATACCAAGATCTCGTTAAGCGTGTTAAGTATCCATGAACGCTGAACAGGCCAGCCCACCTGCCTCCTAGGTGGTCTCAACCTGCCTGTCGCTCCGCCACAAAGTAACAATGGGGCCGTCGGGAACCGTGCCCACCTCTACCGGGATGGAGCCACTGTCCTTTCAGCCCCACATCGGAATCACTTATGGTACTCAACGAGTGACCCGACTTTAGTCACCATCTGTATAGTATGTATGTATGTATAGTATATACCCGTGATCACCTCCCAAGTGATCACGGCCCGATGGTATAGCAAGGCAGACTGACAAAAATGTAGGGCCAATGATGATAAACTAGCATCCTATACTAAGCATTTAGGATTGCAGGTAAGGTATCAACAGATGTAGCAACAATGACAGGCTATGCAACAGAATAGGAGTAACCGAACAGTAACATGCTACACTACTCTAATGCAAGCAGTATAGAGAAGAATAGGCGATATCTGGTGATCAAGGGGGGGCTTGCCTGGTTGCTCTGGCAAGAAGGAGAGGTCGTCAACTCCGTAGTCGAACGGGGGGTCGCCGGCAGTCTCGGGGTCTTCCGGAAAGAAGTAACGGAGGGGGAACACAATAAATAACAGAGCAATCAAAGCATCACAAAGCGTAACAGGGCAATACGCGGTGCTAGGTGTGCCCTAACGCGGTAGGAGGTGATACCGGCGAAAGGGGGAAACATCCGGGAAAGTATCCCCGGTGTTTCACGTTTTCGGACAGACGAACCGGAGGTGAAATGTTGCAGGTTCGCTATGCTAGGGACGCGTATGATTTAACGGGTTGTGTATTCGGATTCGTCTTGTCGTTCTGAGCAACTTACATGTACAAAGTTTTTCCATCCGAGCTACGGTTTATTTTCTATTAATTTTTAAAGTTTTAAATCATTTTCTAAATTTCAGGAATTTACTAAATTCGAAATTATATTAAATACTAATGTTGTGGGTACACAGAAGTGTACCCAGAAATGTGCAACAGAGGCTGACATGTGGACCTAGTTGACTGGGTCAACTGCCCAGTCAGCAAAGGCTGACTGGTGGGGCCAGGGAGCTTAGTCAGCAAGCTGACTGGACCCATCTTATCGGTTTGAATAGTAACAGGGGGGCCTACATGGCATTGACTGTAGTTTATAAACCAGTTTTATTTATCTATGAACGTCCAGATTAATTAACCGTGGGCTCCATTAGTCATAGGCACAAGGGGGTAATTAGCAGTGTTATTAGTGGCTAATTAGTGGATTAGCCGGCAGCTAAACGGCAACGGCCACCATGTGCAGTGGAGGCTCGCCGGAGCAGTGCTGGAGGCAGCAGTGGGACGAGCCAAGGGCACCAGAAGGTTGCCCATGCTCGCTCGCATCTAGGGAAGCCCTTGGGGTCGTGGGGGGCCGGATAAGATGGCCAAGACGAGTCTGCGGCGACGGCGAAAGTAGCAGCAGCTGGTGGGAGAAGGCCAGGCGGCGGGCGCAGAGGGGCGAGGTGCGCCCTGGGCGCGCGGAGGAGCATGACGCGCCGCCACGCAGAGGCAGGCGCGGCGACGGGACGGTGTGGGGGCGCAGCGTTCAGAGGGGGGAGACGGACGAGGCCTGATGGGGAGCTCACCCCCGTTGACAAGAAGAGGGCGGCGATGCACGGGGAGGACCGACGAAGGAGAGGCGGGGATGTGGCAGTCCGGCGCGACGGCAGCGAGGATGATGCAGTCCGACGGGGAGGCGGCGAAGAGGAGGCAGGCCGGCGGGGAGGAGGAAGCAGGCCGACGAGGGAGCTCCGGGCGGCGCCGGCGTGGTGGCGATCCGACGAGGCGCAGCTGGGCGACGGGCAAGCGCCCGATCCAGATCCAGAGAGGGGATCGTGGGGAACGAGAGGAGCGACGTGGGGAGTGGGCTAGGGTTCGAGAGGAATGGGGGTTAAGGGAGGGGCGTGGGCGGCGGTTGTGGCACAGTGGCCGGTGGGCCACGACCCGACAAGGGCTTTGTTTCTCACCTTTTTCTTTTCGTTTCCTTTTTTATTTTAATTTCACTTTGTTTTCTATTATAGTTTCATTTATTTTAGTTTTATAAAATACCAAGTTAGCACCTAAATTAGTATCATTAATATAGGCCACTGCCCAACCTGGTTTTGACCCTAAATAAGTTAGTTTAATATTTTTTTAAATTTAAAGAGCAATTAAAATGTTATTTAACCACTGTTTTTATTTACTTTAGGGCATTTAAACATTTTTCAAAAGGGCTGGTTCCACCATCAAAAATTAGTTAGGATTATTTGCCACATGATGAACATTTTAGTTTTCATGTTTGAGAAGTTTAGAATTTCACTTGTTATTTGAATTTGAATTTGAACGGGACTTGATTCCGCGAGATTAACAGCAGTAACTGGGGTGACGTGGCATCATTAGCAGAGGATTACTGTAGCTTAACTATCCGGGTGTCACACAGATGTGCAGAAAGTCAAGGAGGCTGCTCTTAGGATGATGGCGATTGCATTCAAGATCTACAAGAATCGTGAATGGAACAAGTACGTCAAGGGAGGAAGGGAGACTCCAGTATTCAAGGGAACACTGGAGAACCAACGTGATCATTGGGACGATTTCGTGAAATTCAAGGATTCGGAATTAGCTAAGGAACGGTCGAGAATAAAGAAGAAGAATGGCGAAAAAAGGATAAGTTCCATAAGCTGGGGCCAGGTGGCTATACGGTGGCAATGCCTAAGTGGGATAAGTCTGAGAAAGAGATGGAGGATGCAGGTGTCACTCCGGCTACTAAGAGCTAGCCCCCTAGGGTCAGGACTTGGTTCTATGCGCATGGGGGGAGTTGGACCCGGAGACGGGCAATGTTTCGACGAGGGCAAGTCTGAAGGGAGCCGACGATGCGATACTTGTTGCAATTGAAGAGGCACGATCGGGGATGTTCCAGCCCAACAGAGAGAACGACGAGCTTACGCGTGCCCTGGGAAATCCTGAACACCCGGGAAGAACACGAGGCAAGGGCGCTATGCCGTGGTATGAGGGGTTTTCAGACTGGAACACCGGCTACAGAACCCGTGCGAGAAAGAAGATTGCGGAGGAGAAGAAGAGGAAGATGGAGGAGGAGCAGAGGAAGCGGGACTATGAACGCCTTCAAGGCCTAGAAGCAAGTCAGCGGAATTGGCGGTCAAATTCCAGCCGCGGAGGGAGCAGATCGACTCACTTACCCATCAAAGGGGTCTCAAAGAATGCAGCAGCTAGCGGATGATCCAAGCATTGGATAGCACCGCCCATCCATGCCGAGAAGCGGCGTGGGTTCCGTCCCGGATGACGCAATGTTGGTAGATACCCGTGGATGACATCACGGAGAACACTAATCTGCGAGCTACACGTCAAAATGAAGAACATATCCATGAAGGTGGCGGACGGCTTTGCTTTCACAAATCCCCGAGGCAACCTTCCATTGCAACCCGATTCCAGCGGGCTATGCTCATGTCTTGGTTGATGAGGTGGTGGACCCACCATATTCGGGCTCTGACTTGACATTCTTTGGAGGTGACGGCGGCGCTTTCTGAGAGGCCAAACATCGTATCATCCTATGGAAAAATGATTGCATCATCTTTCAAAGGCCACAAACACCGCGTCAGCCGAGTCCTCGTCGAAGTCCGCCACCGAGTCAGCAGACTCCCGCTCCTGCAAGTCCATCAAATCCGGCAAAGTGTCAGCCTCCTCCTCCTCCAAGTCCGCAAAGTGTCGGGACAATCCTCCTCCTCCAAGTCCGCCCAGCGTCGACGTCCACCTCCTCCAAGTCCGGCACAACCTCAGGCCACTCCTCCTCGTCCAACTCAGCCCGTCGGCCGTCTCCGCCGCCTCGGCAATTGCGGAAGAGACACCCGCAGCTATGGTGTGTAGCGGTGCAGTCGAGGTAGTACATGAAGTCTGAGGCGGAGGCAAGCGATATAAATATGGTCCAAGCCTCAAGCCTCTTCCGCAGAGGTCTTATGACAGGTCCGAGGAGGAAATCACAGCCATATCAAGGCCGAGGTGGAAGCCCATTTTGCACCGAAACCGCCACCGCCGCCAAGAGAGAAAGTGCACGAGGAAACGATTGACCACTTCATTCGATGGCTCAACCACCAGCTCCCAAGCCTGTTGACACGCACTATGAGCGCCACATCGAAGTTAAATCGAGCACATCTACAAAGGGAGGCGAGCACGTCTACATCGGGATCGAGCAAACAAGAAGCGGTTGCCAAAAAATGCGGGAAAACCATTCCCCAGCTGGGAGAACAGGCGGCGCAATCGATCCCCTCGCTTGTTGTGCCAACAACAGGTGAAAGTACGCACGCCCAATATTATTGTGGGCAAACAGTGCATGTTCCCGAGGTGGGCAATGTGGTAATAACGGAGGAGCATATAATGCAGGCTCAAGTTCTCAACATCACTGTTGGACAACTCCTCGAGATCGAGCCCATGCCTTTGCTTAGAGAGGATGAAGTAAAACGGAAATATGTCCGGGGCCAACCTTTGGTCGCGCCAGACAAGGTCAAGAACCTCCCAACGAGAATGTATGAATTGCATCAATGGTACATGAACATTACCAAGATTTCAGATCGATTGTCCCTCATGGTGAATGTCAAGCAGGACCATTACTACCATGAGAAAGCTATGTCCGTTGAGTATTTAGAACTGTTTCAGTTATACAATCAAGACGCACTCGACAAATCTATCGTCAGTTGCTATTGTCTGTAAGTGATTTCTTTCTATAATTTAAGTCTCAAGCTAGCTGTAGTGATATCCTTTTGATCAATCATTACTAATTATCCTCACTATATTCTTTTCTGTGATATTATGCAGGATGAAGATATATGAAATGAGAAAAGGTGGACGCTTTGGCATTGGGTTCATTGACCCAAACACCGTTAATGAATACACCGAAGATAAATGAACGTCGAGAAAAAAGTACGAGAGGACAGCATGCTAGAGTTCTTGAAGCGCCTCAAATACAATGAAGATATACTACTTCCTTACAACTTCAAATGAGTCACACTGTCTTGTACTACAAATTCTCTGTTTTTGCCTACTAGCTAGCTACATGTTTTGCTTACATATGCCCGCTTAATTAAGACATGCAAATGTGTGTGCATGCAGATTTCACTGGGCTTGTGTATCATTAAAGTTGACGCCGAACAGCTTAAAGTAATCGACTCACTAATCTCGGAAAAACTGACTATAACATCTTGTATGGGATAGTCAACATGTAATTTCAATCATTATTAACTATATATCTCGGCCTATTTAGTTCGTCATTTCATGATATGAACTATTTAATAACCCTTTATTCACTTTCTTTGTCGGGCGGCGGGGCTTGGGCAAGATTCATCGGCGTCATGGAAGGTGAATGGAAACAAAATCTTAAATGGTTTCACCCAAGGTAAGTAATTATAGTACTAGCTAGCTAGCTAGCTGCCATCTTTTAATTATCATGCTTGATTAATTATTATTATCTGATCAAATTCCATTCTCGTAAAGGCCTCAAGCGGTAGCGTAGGGACTGATCTGTGTGCATTCTGCGTTTGCGAGAACATTCGCATGATGGCGTCCAAAGGAGCAGATTTCAAAGACAGAATGGGTACGCTTGTCGAACACTATTCACAATTTTACACCATTATCGATATCTAGTCACACAACTAATACACATGCATATTGATCTCCTTCTTAACAGTTCAAAGAGGTGCGGGAGAAGCTCATAGAAACGGAGAGCGTAGAAGCACTTCAAGAGGAAATAGCGGGATTTTTGCTCGACCAGGTCATAAATCCGAATGGAGAATTCTATTACCCTCTACCGCCCCCATGAAAACCACTTCCAATTGTCATCGTGTTCAAGGCACCAATTAGGCTAATGCCACACGGCTTCAAGGCAACATTCATATGTAGGAGAAATTGTATATAGCTATACATGTGTGTATGTGTGAATTAATTAATATGGTGGTTTGTGAGACATTGATGATATATATATGCATGATTGGTTCTACTAGAAATTCTATATATATATATATATATGCATAACGTGTACAATGTGTAGTATCGTAAAATACCAGCAAACGAAAAAGAATTGAAATGGAAACACAAAATTAAATGAAAGGGAAATCATAAAACTAAAAAAACCCCAAACCTTATAGTACCGGTTGGTCTTACCAACCGGTACTAAAGGGCTCCAGGCCCCCGGAACTGGCTCGTGCCACGTGGTTGCCCTTTAGCACCGGTTCGTGCTGAACCAGTACTAAAGGGGGGGCTTTAGTGACCACAATTTAGTGCCGGTTATGTAACCGGCACTACAGGGCCTTACAAACCGGTGCTAATGCCCGGTTCTGCACTAGTGGGTTTAGAGTTGAGGCACCAAAGATGTTTTTGAAACGTCGCGGAACATATGAGATGTTTCGAAGGGTTGAAATTGGGATTTCAGGCTCGTGCCCACGTCAAGAGGTATGAGACCTCCGACGATTTTCTTAGCCTGCAAACTAAGGGAGAAAAGCTCAATCGTTGAGCTTGTGCTCGGATTGTCTGAGTGCAACAATCACTTGAATCGAGTGGGAGTTGATCTTCCAGATGAGATAGTGAAGTTTCTCCAAAGTCATTGCCACCAAGCTGCTAGAGCTTCGTGATGAACTATAACATATCAGGGATAGATATGATGATCCTTGAGGTATTCGCGATGTTTGACACCGCGAAAGTAGAAATCAAGAAGGAGCATCAATTGTTGATGGTTGGTGAAACCACTAGTTTCAAGTAGGGCAAGGGCAAGAAGGGATACTTCATGAAACGGCAAATCAACTGCTGCTCTAGTGAAGAAACCCAAGGTTGAACCCAAACCCGAGACTAAGTGCTTCTGTAATAAGGGGAACAACCACTGGAGCAGAATTACCCTAGATACTTGGTAGATAAGAAGGATGGCAAGGTCGATAGAAGTATATTGGATATACATTATGTTAATGTGTACTTTACTAGTACTCCTAGTAGCACCAGGGTATTAGATACCGGTTCAGTTACTAAGTGTTAGTAACTCTAAATAAAACAGCTACGGAATAAACGGAGACTAGCTAAAGGTGAGCTGACGATATGTGTTGGAAGTGTTTCCAAGTTTGATATGATCAAACATCGCACGCTCCCTCTACCATCAAGATTATTATTAAACCTGAATAATTGTCATTTGGTGTTTGTGTTGAGCATAGACATGATTGGATTATGTCTATCACAATACGGTTATTCATTTAAGGAGAATAATGGTTACTCTATTTATTTGAATAATACCTTCAATGGTCTTGCACCTAAAGGAATGGTTTATTGAATCTCAATCATAGTGATACACATTTTCATGCCAAAAGATATAAGATAGTAATGATAGTACCACTTACTTGTGGCACTGCCATGTAAGTCATATTGGTGTAAAACACATGAAGAAGCTCCATATTGATGGATCTTTGGACTCACTCGTTTTTGAAAAGTTTGAGACATGCGAACCATGTCTATTGGTGTATACGCATGAAGAAACTCCATGCAGATGGATCGTTTGGACTCACTTGATTTTGAATCACTTGAGATATGCAAATCATACCACATGGGCAAGATGACTGAAAAGCCTCGTTTTTAGTAAGATGGAACAAGATAGCAACTTGTTGGAAGTAACACATTTTGATGTGTGCAGTCCAATGAGTGCTGAGGCATGCAGTGAATATCGTTATGTTCTTACTTCACAGATGATTCGAGTAGATGTTGAGTATATTTACTTGATGAAACACAAGTCTGAATTATTTTCAGATTGAAGTTGAAGATCATTGTGGCAAGAGGATAAAATGTCTATGATATGATCATAGAGATGAGTATCTGAGTTACGAGCTTTGGCACGCAATTAAGACATTGTGGAAATTGTTTCACAATTAATACCGCCTAGAACACCATAGTTTGATGGTGTGTCCGAACATCATAGTTGCACCCTATTGGATATGGTGCGTACCATGATGTCTCTTATCGAATTACCACTATAGTTTATGGGTTAGGCATTAGAGACAACCACATTCACTTTAAATAGGGCACCACGTAATTCCGTTGAGATGACACCGTATGAACTATGGTTTAGAGAAACCTAAGCTGACATTTCTTAAAGGTTTGGGGCTGCGACGCTTATGTGAAAAAGTTTCAGGTTGATAAGCTCGAACCCAAAGAGGATAAAATGCATCTTCATAGGACACCCAAAACAGTTGGGTATACCTCCTAATTCAGATCCGAAAGCAATAGGGATTGTTTCTTGAATCGGGTCCTTTCTCGAGGAAAAGTTTGTCTCAAAAGTTGAGTGGGAGGATGGTGGAGACTTGATATGGTTATTGAACCGTCACTACAACTAGTGTGTAGCAGGGCATGGGAAGTTGTTCCTGTGGCACCTGCACCAATTGAAGTAGAAGCTTATGATAGTGATCGTGAAACTTCGGATCAAGTCACTACCGTACCTCGTAGGGTGACAAGGATGCGTACTGCTTCAGAGTGGTACATTAATCCTGTCTTGAAGGTCATGTTGCTAGACAACAATGAACCTATGAGCTATGGAGAAGCAATGATGGGCCCAAATTCCGACAAATGGTTAGAAGCCATGAAATCCGAGATAGGATCCATGTATCAGAACAAAGCATTGACTTTGGTGGACTTACCCGATGATCGGCAAGCCATTGAGATAAATGGATCTTTAAGAAGAAGACGGACGTGGATGGTAATGTCACCATCTATGAAGCTCGACTTGTGGCAAAGAGTTTTTTCACAAAGTTCAAGGAGTTGACTACGATGAGATTTTCTCATCTGTAGCGATGCTTAAAGTCCATTGGAATCATGTTAGCATTAGCTGCATTTATGAAATCTGGCAGATGGATGTCAAAACGAGTTTCCTTACCAGTTTTCGTAAGGAAAGGTTGTATGTGATACAATCAGAAAGGTTTTGTCGACCCTAAGGATGCTAAAAGGTACGCTAGCTCCAGCGATCCTTCCATGGACTGGAGTAAGCATCTCGGAGTTGGAATATGCACTTTGATAAGATGATCAACGATTTTGGTTTATACAAAGTTTATGAGAAACTTGTATTTCCAAAGAAGTGAGTGGGAGCACTATAGAATTTCTGATGAGTATATGTTGTTGACATATTGTTGATCAGAAATGATGTAGAATTTCTGGAGAGCATATAGGGTTATTTGAAAAGTGTTTTTCAATAAGAAACCTAGATTAAGCTGCTTGAACATTGAGCATCAAGATCTATAAGGATAGATCAAAACACTTAATGGTACTTTCAAATGAGCATATACCTTGACATGCTCTTGAAGGTGTTCAAGATGGATCAGTCAAAGAAGGAGTTCTTGCCTGAGATGTAAGGTATGAAGTTAAGACTTAAAGCTTGACCACGGCAGAATAGAGAAAAAGGACGAAGGTCGTCCCCTATGCTTCAGACGTAGGCTCTATAGTATGCTATGTTGTGTACCGCACCAGAAGTGTGCCTTGCCATGAGTCAGTCAAGGGGTACAAGAATGATCCAGGAATGGATCATTGGACAATGGTCAAAAATTGTCCTTGGAGTAAATAAGGACATGTTTCTCAATTATGGAGGTGATAAAGAGTTCGGCGTAAAGGGTTACGTCGATGCAAGCTTTAACACCTATCCGAGTGACTCTGAGTAGCAAACCGGATACGATAGTGGAGCGACCATTTGGAATAGCTCCAAGTGGAGCGTGGAAGCAGATTCTGAGAATGACCTAGAGATTTGCGAAAGCATGCACCGCTGACTAAAACCTCTCTCACAAGCAAAACATGATCAAACCCCAGAACTCATTGAGTCTTAATCACATGATGATGTGAACTAGTTTAATAACACTAGTAAACTCTTTGGATGTTGGTCACATGGCGATGTGACGTGTGAATGTTAATCACATGACGATGTGAACTAGATTATTGACTCTAGTGCAAGTGGGAGACTGTTGTAAATATGCCCTAGAGGCAATAATAAATTATTTATTATTATATTTCCTTGTTCATGATAATCGTTTATTATCCATGCTATAATTGTATTGATAGGAAACTCAGATACATGTGTGGATACATAGACAACACCATGTTCCTAGTAAGCCTCTAATTGACTAGCTCGTTGATCAATAGATGGTTACGGTTTCCTGACCATGGACATTGGATGTCGTTGATAACGGGATCACATCATTAGGAGAATGATGTGATGGACAAGACCCAATCCTAAGCCTAGCACAAAGATCGTAGTTCGTATGCTAAAGCTTTTCTCATGTCAAGTATCATTTCCTTAGACCATGAGATTGTGCAACTCCCGGATACCGTAGGAATGCTTTGGGTGTACCAAACGTCACAACATAACTGGGTGGCTATAAAGGTGCACTACAGGTATCTCCGAAAGTGTCTGTTGGGTTGGCACGAATCGAGACTGGGATTTGTCACTCCGTGTGACGGAGAGGTATCTCTGGGCCCACTCGGTAGGACATCATCATAATGTGCACAATGTGATCAAAGAGTTGATCGCGGGATGATGTGTTACGGAACGAGTAAAGAGACTTGCCGGTAACGAGATTGAACAAGGTATCGGTATACCAACGATCGAATCTCGGGCAAGTACTATACCGCTAGACAAAGGGAATTGTATACGGGATCGATTGAGTCCTTGACATCGTGGTTCATCCGATGAGATCATCGTGGAACATGTGGGAGCCAACATGGGTATCTAGATCCCGCTGTTGGTTATTGACCGGAGGACGTCTCGGTCATGTCTACATGTCTCCCGAACCCGTAGGGTCTACACACTTAAGGTTCGATGACGCTAGGGTTATAAAGGAAGTTTGTATGTGGTTACCGAATGTTGTTCGGAGTCCCGGATGAGATCCCGGACATCACGAGGAGTTCCAGAATGGTCCGGAGGTAAAGATTTGTATATGGGAAAGTCCTGTTTTGGTCACCGGAAAAGTTTCGGGTTTTATCGGTAACGTACCGGGACCACCGGGAGGGTCCCGGGGGTCCACCAAGTGGGGCCACCAACCCCGGAGGGCTGCATGGGCCAAGTGTGGGAGGGGACCAGCCCCAGGTGGGCTGGTGCGCCCCCACAAGGGGCCCAAGGCGCAGGGAAGAGTGGGAGGGGGCAAACCCTAGGGCAGATGGGCCCTAAGGCCCACCCCAGTGCGCCCCTCTCTCCCCTCCGCCGCCACCAGATGGGATCTGGGGCTGCCGCCACCCCGGGAGGAACCCTAGAGGGCGCAGCCCCTCCCTCCTCCTATAAATAGTGGGGGTTTTGGGGCTGCCAGAGACACGAGAACCTCTCCCTCAAGGCGCAGCCCTACCTCTCTCCCTTCTCCTCTCCCGCGGTGCTTGGGGAAGCCCTGCTGGATTACCACGCTCCTCCATCACCACCACGTCGTTGTGCTGCTGCTGGACGGAGTCTTCCTCAACCTCTCCCTCTCTCCTTGCTGGATCAAGGCATGGGAGACGTCATCGTGTTGTACGTGTGTTGAACGCGGAGGTGCCGTCCATTCGGCACTAGGATCTCCGGTGATTTGGATCACGACGAGTACGACTCCTTCAACCCCGTTCTCTTGAACGCTTCCGCTTAGCGATCTACAAGGGTATGTAGATGCACTCTCCTTCCCCTCGTTGCTGGTTTCTCCATAGATAGATCTTGGTGACACGTAGGAAAATTTTGAATTTCTGCTACGTTCCCCAACAACATTTCCTCCTACGGCCATTGGCGATCACCTGTAATACGCGGTATTCACGTCTTCCTTTTGAAGCCAATTTTGGCCCCTGCGGCGTTGCCAAAAAAGCTCCTCCCCCTTGTATATCACCATGAGCGAGGCCTCTAGGGAGTATTGCAGGATCCAATCGTCGGGTGTAAGCCCGGAGTCGTCTGCCATCCCGTCTAGCACCCTAAATTGGTCTAACAAGGCCCCTTTCTGGGCCCTGAGCTCCGCGCCAAGGTTGGCCCCCCAGCCCCGCATGAATTGCCTAGACATTTTGGCACAATGGTGCCAAACATCCACGGCACTCAAGACACAACCTAAAGTTAATACTATATTTGTACTATGATATTGTCCATAAACCGATCATGCATGCTCTTTTGCAACAAATGTGTGTTACGCTTGTGTGAGTGTGATTAATCTCAGTTTTTTAATAATAAATTGCAGATATCTGCATGATTTAGTTCATAAATTCAGTTTTTTTTTTTCAAAAAAGGCTAAGGTCATAAATAAAGTATCACATGTTCTTACAAACACATCTTTCATTAAAAAATACATCTAAACCTTTGGTTTTCCAAAGTCTTATTCCTCCTTCATCCACCAACAGGGCACCATGCTATCTTTGGGCCTCGGCCTCGTGGAAATAAACTTGGTTAAAGCCAGGAGCAAGGTAGTTAGAATCACGATTATATTGTACAATCCTGAGACTTCATGATCCATACTAACATATCCGATTCTATGATTTTGGCTTGTAGAATCTACGTTTCTATGATTTTGATAGTTAAGATTCTGCGATTTGCGATCCTACCTTCGGACTTCCGATCTGAAGAACATCATTCCGACTACCTTGCCTAGAAGCTTGTAGAGGTAGCGGTCGGGAAGTAGTCGATGTAGGCTTATTCTGATTAAATACAAACATATATTTTCATGCATCTTAGAGCTTAGTTATTACATCATATTGTAGATCACCAAAGGCTAGCCCTGCACGCTCGCCACTCACAAGCGCAAACATACACACATATCATGTAGAGGGATCGACAACCAGAGTGATATGTAATTGCGGTCATGATTTTACTCAAGTTTATGAGCACCTTCTTCGTGGCAATGCTTGTGAAAGTCATTGGTTGCATCGAATCTTTTTTTTCCTGCTTTTCATTTTTATAATCGTCTCCATCCTCCATGTTTCTTCTTGGTCTCGATATTCTATCATTGCAGAGCCTTGGTGTAATTTTTATCAATATGATACTAATATATTACACTTTTGTCAGAAAAATATTGATTGGAGGTTCACTTGGTGTTGTGGCGGTGATGCCATGTACTCCTCCAATTGAACTATTATCATGGTAACGGTTGAGACAACTCGTCACCCAAACAGCCAGACAAAATGCCCATCTGAGATCGACGTATCTCACGCAAAGGTTGAAAATAATCAAGGATAAGCAATGTATCCTAGTCAACTTTTTGGGCATAACGGTCAGTGATATATCACAAAAAATGTTGAAGGAAGACGCTCTGAGAAAATCTTTGACGGTTTTTGTGGATCCATGAAAAAAAACTGATATCTCATGCATATTTATCGCATAACCGTACGTAAGACCTTCGAGAGGTTGGATATTACCTCGGTTGGACCGAGAGCTAGGCAGATCGTTGGCACATGTGTGCTCGGCCGATTAGACCGAGGTATGAACCATGTAAATCGTATCAATAGGAGGCTCCATGTTACGAGACAGTGCCCCACACATTGGAGGTGGTGACAATGCTGTCGAAGATGGTACAAATATGGTTTCATGCAAGTATGTGCATTTAATTCATTGGTAAGTCAAAGCAAACTATTCGCTCCATTCATCCTGGAATTATTTTAGAGCGAGATTTCTGTAGAAAGGTTTATATGTGTTGAGAGGGGAAATGATTTTGAGATTCCGTTTGGTTGTGGAAATCTAATTAAGCTCCAAGCTTCTTATTCATAGATACGTTGTTAAAGTTCTTAAATTTTATAACAAGATATAGGATAATATGAAGTTAATTTTATTAATTGCTTGATACATAGTAGTATTTAAAATTTGGACGGGCAGTGAGTCCTTACGAATATAAAATTACAGGTACTCAAATCAGATCACGCAAATGTACATAACATATTTTAATTATTTTAAGAGAATTGATACTATTTAAAAAGTGAAACAAAATTTATGTTGACATCGGGGTGCAGAGGCTATAGGTACTCAAATTAAATTTTTAGGGGGAAGAACTCAAATTATGTTAATACCATCGGAGTCATTTGAGTTTGTTTTTGTGTTACACTCTTGTTGCAAGAAATGTTTGGGTACTCTGATGACTTGAGCTATGGTTTGCAATATATTGGAGAAGATGATGAATGTAAACATTTTTCTTTTCTATTGAAGAGGACATTTCCAGTCATTTGGAGCACAAGATCAACGTTCTCGAAAGAAGGATTGTACTCCCTCTGTCCCATAATATAAGATGGTTTTGCAAACTAAAATAGCTTGCAAAACGATCTTATATTATGGGACGGAAGGAGTACAAGCCAGCTCAAAGATGTTCAAAGTTCTTCAAGAAGGCGGAGAATTAATTTCCACCACTTTACCATGTTCGTATTTTTGTGGGTTATGATGGACAACTTCAAGCGCTTACTGAGATGTTTGATGACGTATACACAGATTTATTTATTCGCATGGCACCATTAACCGCATTGATTAACTATTCACTTCTTATGACAAATCAAATTTGCTACATGTGTATTATTTTGTGGAACCCTCAAAAGCCGACTTGGTGCATCTTTTTTTTAAACTCGCAAACTTTGTCAGCCATGTACACAGAGATAACAGATTTAAAAATTAAACAAGCCTTCCATTATGTTTGTTGAAACAGACTTACATGGCGGGGCTCTCAAGTTTTTCTACTGGAATTCTTTTTAAGCTCTATACACCCCGATATTTTTCAAACATATCCCTACTTCTATTTAAGAAACTACATGCATGTAATTAGTGTACATATAACAAGTACTAATGCGCGCATGCTCCCAATGAAACTGGCGGATATACATATGGACCGTACAGATAGCTAGTTTAATTAACCTGCCAGCAATATTACATGGAACTGAACTAAAGTAGCTTCATGTTACAAACTAATCTCAACACACACACACACACACACACACACACACACACACACACACACACACACACACACACACACACACACACACACACACACATGTACAGTATACGTATAAGAAATACTATTGTTCATGCGTCTCATGAACACCATACATATTATTATAGCTTAATTACTTAGCCAGCAATATTACATGGAACTGAACTCAAATAAGTTCATGTTACATATTGATTTGAAACCGCACAAGCAATGAAACATGCATGCATGTATACATGTAGTTTGTCCGTGCATGTGTGATCACACACAAAACTAAGCGACAAAATACTGTACATATACTCTACGTAAATGTTACTATATCAGCTAGTAGCATGCATGCATGCCAACTTGATTGCCTATTACGATGATATACGTACGCAAGAATTAAGCTGGATATACTGAATCATCATGCCAGTAATCGTTGTGCGGATCGCCTTCCACGGTAGCCGATCATGGCTGCTTCTTTCTTGGCGGGTTGTTGGGGCTGTTCGAACGCCCGGAAGGTCCAGGTTTGGAGCCTTTGGACACCGTGAACCTGTCAGCAGCCCTCCTCGTGGTCGACCATGGCGACACCGCCAGCTGCCGGCCGCTGCGTTCACCGAGCCAGGCCTCCGTGCCTGCACCGCGGAGCCGTACCGGCCTCGCCGCCACAGCAGCGAGGGAATCTCCGCTCGACATAATCAGAAGAATCGCCACGACGAAGGTGCACAGAAACTTGAGCAAAGCCATGATATGACCTTAATTACAGCTAATTCTGATCTTGGATCTCTCTATATTATAGACAGTAGTATGTGTAGTGCTTGCGCTTATGTGTAGCTTGTGGTTAGATCAACCTGGTGGAATGGGATAACTAAGCATGCCCCCGCGCATGCAATATATATAGTGCGATGTGCGATGGAGCGGCCACGCCCCTGCCCCTACACGAACGTGTATCTGTGCGTACAGACACGTACTCATGGGAAAACGGTGAGGAGATGGTCTTCGTTGCTACAGCAATCGGTGAGACGCCCGGTGACGTGAGCCATGCTGAGATCCGGTCCAAGTCTAGTGATTACGTCATGGACATGCACATGGTCAACGGCTTTGTTCGCATCTTCTGTTGTTTCATCATGAGCTTCAGTGAGTTTTTTTGACATTCGATCATGCATGCAAGGTAGCTTTGCAAGCTGGGACACGTTGTGTTGCAGCACCCTCGCAACTTCTTGCATTGCATGCTGGTACATTTTCCCAACACATTCTTGAGACTTTGTTCACTTTTAGTCCATGCATGCACACGTGAGGGCGAGCTGAATTGTTAATCATTTATATTGGCATCTTGGAATGGAATCTCTAGACTTTCTGTGCTTCTCGACCGGCCGACCTAGCTCCTACGACGATACACTCCTATCTATACCTGGCAACGCGCCTGCGCATACATTTTGGTAAGTGCGTGTTGCACTGCTGCTGCTTATGCAAAAATGCATGAGAAAAGATAGCACCGAAGGTTTTGACTACTTCTTGCTAGTTCATCATCTTTGTACGCCTCTTGACCGCCTTTTCAAAAGCTATTGAATTCTTTCAGCAGTGAGATTGTGAAGTTCTAGGGAATCCGGGCTTTGATTTTTTTTTTCCGGCTGAAAAACCATGTTTTGTAAGCAGAATTGCAGTAATCTGTGCTCGAATGGTGGGCTGCAGTATTCACCTCCTATAAGGCCATAATGAAGCTGCGCAGGCTCTCTAAAGTCTAAACCTAGCCCCAACCTTTCTCATCATCTCGGCGCATGGTGCATGTACTGCTAACTATGAATTCTTAGCGAACCAACCTGTGGTTGGATGGTTAGAGGAACTGTGGTAATCCCCAGCCCATCAGGGTTCAAGTCCTGGTGCTCGCATTTATTCCTGGATTTATTTCAGGATTTCCGGCGATGCGCATTCAGTGGGAGGAGACATTCCCAACAACTACACGATTCTATAGCATCCACCTCTCAACTACATAAATTACAATAGATAAATTACATTCTGTTTACAACCAACCCTGCAATTCACTTTTCATTTAACTATATAACACATATCAAACATCACATGTAAAATAAAAACACTTGAAATTCATTCCATCAATTGCATAAATCATTCCCACAAAGTGAATTCCACGTCACTGCTACATAAGAAAATATATTGCATTTTCATCTGCCGTCGTGTCCTAGTACCCTCTACGGCAACTAAGGCACAACATTAGATGAGAGACGGTGGTCTACGCGAGTTCTGTTCCCTCCTGGTGGTTTCGTTGCTCGATTACTCGTCATGTATTCTTAGGGTGCTTCCCGCTATAAAGCTAGCATCTTCGGCATGTTTCTTGTTGTGGGTGGTAGCTTGTGTCCTCGAGTGTTTGCTTCTTGTGGTGGTCGTGCCCGATACCATTCTCATGCCTGCCATTCTTGTGATCTAGCCTACTCCTGGGGGAGCAGCTCCACCTTGCCGATGATGTGGCACCCTTCGACCCAGTGCGAGAGGACTTGCTCCTCTTCAGAGGTGGAGCTGGCTATTCTTCGTCTTCTCGTGGTCTTTGGGAGCGTAGATGGAAAGATCCTTTCTGATGGCATGACTCCCCTCAAGTCCTCTGTTAGTTCCTCAAGCTGTAGCCTTTTACTTTACTGTTCATAGCATTTTAGCTTTCCTTCAACTCCATGTGTCATCTGCCACCTGGGGTGGCATCCTCGTTTTCCTTTTATTTTATGTTGTTTGTGAGGTGTTGTTGGCTATAATCCTAGTCGGTTGATGGCTTTGTTAATTTAAAGTCGGGCTAGGTTGTAGCATTTTCTCGGGCTCGGCCTGAGCCTTTTTCTGAAAATAAAAGTACATTGCACTTTGAGACACGTGACACCCATTCACTTAGATCATAGAATAACTCCTGAGATTGCATACTATAGTTTAGATATACTACTCAAGATACTAGAACTAGTAGGAAACAGAATTCTAGTTGTATGGCCATGGGTTTCTTGCGAGATCCTCCGGTGAGCGGCCGCATACCCATTAGACCCATTATAATTGTGCCCTCCGGGGTTCGAGACCGGGATCGATGGCGGTGGTAACGGAACCTCCGTTCCCCCCCCCCCCCCCTCCCGATAAGGAGGTGATGGTGGTGATGGAGCCTTTGGCAAGGTCCTCCAGAGAGTGGCCGCACACCCGACAGATGTGGTAAGATGGGTGGCTCCACCTAGTTTTGTTGTTGCAGTTGTGGTGGTCGCGCCGTACTCTCGGGGTTGGTGGCAAGGATCGGCAGTAGAGACAGTGGTGGTGGCTACGAGGAGGAATCGTCCGCTCGGGCAGCGCTAGCCCACGCACCGCCAACCTGGCCCTCACCCTGATAGATCGGGGAACCCCGCCACAAATTTGCTGATGGTGGAGAAAAAGAATGGTGGTGACGGCGCGGGAGACATAGGTGAAGCGGAGGTGGTGCGGCGGGTTGGTATCTGAGGTTTGCCTTGAAGCCGCCTCCAATACATCCAAGTCGGAAGCGGTTTAGTATGTGGAACCGCCTTCAATAGCGTGTCGGCTCATTGGATGCAGTTTTACTTTTTCTAAACAGGTGAGCACGCTCGTTAGAAGCGACTAGATGTTTTAACAATCGGAACCGCCTCTGTGAGTCACCTCTGATACTGAAATTTGTAGTAGTTACACTTAAATGCCATTGATCTAAATAGAACACTTTTTTTGTATGGCATGATCATTACATCAGATTATTGCTGAACTTGCCAGCAATATTACATGGAACTTAACTCAACTAAGTTCATCTTACAAACTAATCTCAATCTCAAACCGTACAAGCACTAATGAAACACGCATGCGTGTACACATACGCGTGCTGCTAGTATCCTCGTACATGTACATGCATGCGAGATCATACATGAAGCTAAACCAACACACAATATACAGTACATATACTTTATGTAAATGCTACTCTCTCTGTACCGTAATTCAGCTACTCCAGCGACATATATTACGGTATAGAGGGAGTATATGAGCTTGCATGCACGCATGCATAGTGCGATTATATGCGTACATAAGTATATTCGTGGCGGATATATGCAAGTACGTGTTGAGCCGGCCGCGGCAGAGTACGTAGCAGATCATGGGTGTGGGTGGATGTTGGGGTCGTTCGAACGACCCGAAGCACCCGCCAGCCGGCGGCCGGCCCGTTCACCGAGCAACGCCTCTGTGCCTGCACCATGGATCCCTACCGGCCTCGCCGCCGCAGCAGCAAGGGAATCTCCGGTGGACAAAATCACAAGAATCACCACTACCAAGGTGCACAAAAACTTGAGCAAAGCCATGATGATCTTGGTTGTAGCTAAATAGCTTTCGTCGTCGAACTCTCTCTGTGATCTACGGGTAGTGCTTGCGTCTGAGTGTAGCTAGCGATCAGATCGTGATGGTGCGATGGGATAGATAAGCATATGCCCGTGCATGCAGATATATATACACGATGGAGCAACCACACCCCTGCCCCTAGACGTGTATCAGTATCGAGTATCGGTGTGTACGGATCGACACTCATGGGAAATGGCGAGATAGTCTTGGTCGCTACAGCAATCTCGGTGGGACGACTGATGACGTGACCATTGCTGAGATCGGGGTCCAAGTCTCATGTTCACGTCACTAGCGCAATTCAACAGCTTATGTTCCCATGTCATCATGAGTTTCAGTACTGTAACCTTTTTTCACGTTCGATCATGCAAGCTTTCCAAGCTGGGACAAGCTGAGTTGCAGCAGCCTGGCAACTTCTTTTCCAAAGAGAATCTTGATACTTCGCTCGCTTGGGTAATTAAAGTGGCTCCCATGTGCTAAATATAAGGTAGGAGTATGTGCTTGTATGACAACGACCACTTGGTTAGTCCATGCATTGATGAATGCACACGTGAGGCGCGAGCAGAATTGTTAATCATTTCAGCATCTTGAACTTGGAATCTCTAATAATCGAGGAATGTTTCTGTGCTTGTCCATCGGCCGACCAAAGCTCCGATACACTGCTCCAACACCGGCCCTCAGACCTCCCGCATCCGTTCGAACTGCGTTGTCTGGATAGCAGAAGCCATCTAATGGGGTCCTGTATCGGTTCGTGGCACAATCCAGACGTATTTTCTCCCGCAGACCAGAGACAAATCGGGGGGGGGGGTACGGGAGTCTGGACCGCTCCCACGCTCGCTTCTGGCCGCCTGGCCCACCCAAAACCCCTCCCCCTCTCGCGCGTGCTTCCCGCCTGGCACCAGCTGCCCGCATTCATGCTGTTGTAGAGCGCGCCGCTCCACATTGAAGATGGCTCAGGGCAGACGCGACCTTTCACCGCCTCAGCCATTGAAGCGGGGCGCCGCCCGCTGCACACCATCTTCTCTCTCTCTCTCTCTCCCTCCCCCTCTCTCTCTCTCTCTCTCTCTCTCTCTCTCTCCTATAGTCTCCCGCCATCCACCGACTCGTCGATCCCCGCCCAGCTGAACACACCCTCTTCACATGCATAGTCTCCCTCTTCTCTCTCTCTTCTCCCAACAGGAAACCACACTACATATCCCACCACATGCATGGTCCCCCTCTACTCCACCTCCTCCCAACCAGATTAATTTATGATAACATTAGATGGCTCTATCCCGCATCATGTCTGCGGACCACGTCCGAACATAAAAACGAACATTTGCAGTATCTATTTGCGGGTTAGCGTTGGAGATGCCCTTACCGCACGCGGTGCACTGCTACTGATTACGCGAAAATGAATGAGAAAAGGATTGCGCCAAGGATGTTGATTGTTTCTTTCGCTAATTTTCCATGTCTCTGCACACGCTCTTTACTAAAGCAATCGAATTCTTTCTTCAATGAGAAAGGGTGAATGTTTAGGAAACACAGTCTTAGAATTTCAGCAAGTATGTGCTAGCTTTTAGTGAGATCACTAGTTAGAGGGTACCCCTCGCAACGTTCACTCTCACTCCCCTTCGTGATGACAAGTGCCGCACTGGTTGTACGACACTTGTTGCAACTTGAGAGTTTTGTGCTTTTCTCATTCATTTGTTTTGTATGCGCCCAAATCACGAATCGTTTTCATTGTTGTGTTTCCCGTGTCGAGATCTTCGAAACTAGATCCTATGTTCATGGGTTTGGACGAACTATTTTTGCTAAAAGAACTTATAACCCCGGAAATAAGGCAAAAAAAAAATCCAAACTAAACAACAAAAACCAGAAAAAAAAAATCGGAACAAAAAACCCGCAAAAGAAAACGAGAAACCGAAAGCACAACTGTGAAATATGTTCCCGTGGCCTGGCCCACGAGGCACGGCCCATATGGCCCAAGTCGCGGGTCCCTCACCGTCAGCCCTCCAAGTCCAGCCAACGAAACATCCCTCCCGTCACAGACGCCGCCGCCTCCTGGAAGGTCGCCGCCGTCGACTTCCACCGGATCCCCTTCTGGTGCCGCCGCTCCTGCAGGACTCCTCGCCCCACCGCAACCTAGCGAATCCGCGACCTCTCCCGCCCACCACCCTGCCTCTGCCCACCACACCGTCCCAGTAACAGAGAAGGGAAAAGAAGAACACACGTTCTCTTTCCGGCAGGGCTGTTCCTTCCCGATGCTCCGGATCGCCTCTCGCTCGGTGAGACCACAGATCTTCTCCTGTAGCTTCCAAATGATTTAACTTTCCCACGAGTTGCCGCTGCACATTTGCGTCCATTTCATGCTCATTCCACCGAATTGCTTTCTCGAAATGTGCTCATGGTCCTGCTTTTTGTAGGGTTTGCTTGGTAGCAGGAGATGCTACAGCGCCGCCGCGAAGGGCGGCCTCTCAATCAGTGGCGTCAGTGACATCATTGCCGTCGCCTCGGGGAAAGGCGGCGTCGGCAAGTCCACCACTGCAGGTTCTAATCTGGTCACTTCTTTTCAAATTTATTAGTGCAGAGGCTTGTATGGTACTGTATATTGGAATATGCATTAGGATTCTAGAGTTCATATACTTCCTAAAAGGAGAAAAGAAAGCTGTAAATTCGCATGGAAGTAGAAATGATGCAAGACTAAGATATGCCCATTAACTATCATGAAGTAGAATCTATTCTGGTTAAGGCATTCAACTAATGTTCTGTTCTGGAGAGGGATTGGGGCAGCTAGATGCCAATGATGTAGGTGCATAATCTCTCTTTCCTTTTCATGCAAACTGTCATGAACCAAACTTATACTGAATCGAGACGAACAACTTATGATTCTTGTGCAGAAATGGAGAGGCGTATTCGATAAAATGCTCCTTATATCTGGTACTTGTTTTGTTACAGTTAACATTGCTGTAGCACTTGCGAAGGAGTTTAAGCTTAAGGTTGGTTTGCTAGATGCTGACATATATGGACCATCCATTCCCACAATGATGCATCTGCATGAAAAGCCTGAAGTAAGTGAAGGTATCACTACCAGCTGTACCTCTCTTCAACATATGCGGATTTGCCATACAAACATGTTATATTTTTTGCCTCAAAAGTTAAATCTACAATAACTAGCTAGCATTTTTATTGTTGTGAGTTACAAGATTTTCCTTTTGTCCTGGTACTGCTACATATTCTAAGATCCTAACAGATAGATATTATTGTTTCCCCACATTTTTTATGCATAATATAGTTTTTGATTTATATTTGCATAATGTTGGTTTCAACACAAAATTTATGGTAGTAAAATATTTTATGCAGAAAGACCTGAAGAGAACACCCTATTACAAACATTGTGATTAATTCATTACGAATTGATATCTCTGTTCTAAGTTCTGAATGAAGCAGTAGACTCAGATGATCTATGTCTGTTAAATTATTGAGAATTACTTGGAACAATGTAATTATTTGTTTGAAATCAGTTCCCATTATCATCAGGCCAATAACACCCAGGCATGCCAATATTTTCCTTACTGAATGGTGCTTCAGTTTGTATGTGGATCACGCTTGCTACTTTCATTTTAAGTATGTGAGCATATTGGCCATATCAGTATTTTCAGGCCAGTTCAAGGCTTCAAGCTTATGGGGACACACTTTAATCAAACCCATCTGACAAACTATAACTTCAGGGTCTCAGGCAGTCACAATTTGCGGAAAAACATATTGTGTTTATCACAGTTTTAACATTGCACTACATGAGTTGAGTTGAATAGAGCTATTCGGGCATATAATTCTGTACTAGTCTACAAGTATCACCTCTGTTCCAAATTATACGACGTTTTGGATATTTCAATATGGACTACGTACGGATTGAAATAAGTGAACAAACATACTAAAATGTATCTGTATACATCCGATTCAGAATAAAGTTAGAACATCTTATAATCCGGAACAGAGGGGGTACTAATTAACATGTGAACTGTGATGCTCGGCGGCTTAGCCTTTTATTATCCCCACCCTGTCACTAATAGTTTTGTGGATACTGATTTACCTATACTGCCAGAATTCTGAACTTCATTGCTGATTATTTACCTGCTCATTTGCTTATGTTTGCCACATCTCTTTTGGTTGACTGTAACTTCCTCTCTGTCTGTAGACATGAAGATGATTCCAGTTGAGAACCATGGAGTGCGATGTATGTCCATCGGGTTTCTTGTAGACAAAGATGCACCAATCGTTTGGAGAGGTCCTATGGTTTGTTTTTGCTCGTGTTTCCATTAACTTCTTGTTTCAGATGTCTGAAAAACATTCCTGTCCTGTTGCCTTCCTTAATAAATACAAAAATAAATGAATCACTAGAAACACTAGTTAGCGCGCACGTGCAAATGCACGTCACAACTAATATTACATACATATGCGAGAATTAACAGACATAGATATTGTGATTGCACTAAAAAGTATTACAAATCAATAAAATGCTTTGATGTAACACCCTACACAAAGAGCCATAAAAACATTATTTTATCAGTATTTCTTAATACTTGTGATCATTGTCAGATACTCAAATAACATTATTATCTCAGAATTTCTTAATAGCCTAATTAGTTCTCATACAATATCCAGAATGTTGTGTGCATCTTCATTGTCGATGTAGCAGGCATCACCATGTGACTGGAGTAATGCCTCGCTATAATTTATAGGGGACAGGGTTGAGTAGCTTCAAGAACCTATAATAACCCCTGCATGAAGCAACAGAAAATAGCACAAGTGGAGAGGCACTACCATTGCAGGCCTAAGTGTTGATGCACTACTTTAAACTGGGTGGAGTAGAATGAAAATTGAGGTATTAGACTGCGCTAGCTTGTCATTAGGTGCAATGCATGTTTATGTAGTTATCAATTATATTTCTAGGATCAAGAAATTTCATAATTGAGGATTTTTTTTTTTCAAATTTAAGAACCTATATAAAAACTTGCATAAGAAAGGCTGCCAAACAAACACTGATGACTACTTCAGGATGCAACAGGTTCCCATGCCCACTACACACTACAAAACCATCTCCACCACACGCAGCTAGCCACAACCTTGCCAACTTGCCGTTGTGCCTTTTCTCCAGAAACCATTCACTCTTGTCTATTTACCTTGCTGCTGATCAATCAATAATAATAAAATGATTTGACCTTTCAAAGAAAAAGAATCACCACCAATACAAAATGTATATAATATATTTCTCATACATATGCTAAGCTATGGAAATCCACCAAACTAATGCACAACATGTGCATGCTGCTTCTCACCGCAAGTACCAGCCAACAAAATTCAGTCTTTGTACAGGCAATCTGATAACAAGGTGCAGTCTGATAAATGCAACCTGAATGCATTATGCACCAGTATTATCTGAGAACATGAAGCTGGTCGCAAATCTTATCCTAAAATATAAAAGAAGCATCCCTTATTAAATAACTTCAATGGTACAGCAAGACTGTTTCCAATTGAGATAAACATATTAACATTTCAAGTAAAGTTAATTTGTAACTCCAGAAATAAAAAGCTGAAATTAGCATCAACACTGATCGTTTTAATGTATACTGTCTATATACAATGTTAATGCTTAAGTAGGTATTTCTTGGCTGTAAACTCTAATATGTTTGATGGTAGACATATTCGTGCTCGTAAATGAGAATAACAAAACAATATGTACATTACAGAGACTGGTCCTGTTTCTTGCAAGTTAGGAAGTGAACAAAATAAGAGTAACTAATTTTCTAAATCTGAGCACCTCACCTTTGACTAAAAGGAACACATGAATCAACATAGGAAATCGATGAAAGACTGCAGCAAACCAAACTGAGACACCCTCCGTGAATATATAGAAAATGAAGTGAATAAGGAAGTCTTATATACATCTCATTTCCGCTGACAGAGTTATACTTGCACCGTGCTTAGCTGGACTTGTATGCAGCAGTCGAAGTCGTTCAGATGTTGGTCAGTTAGCTTTAGGAGAAACATACTCAAACACTATCTGAGTCGACTGTTATTCATCAAGGAGGCTAAATAGTGTAGAATCAGAGGCATCAAAAGCATCTAAACCAGAATATCAAGAAATATAGTTGATTTCAATTCACACCTTCCAAGACTCATAGGACATAATTACTTTTATAGTCGTAAAAATAACATAGGAAACCAGTAATAAGCACATTCTGACCAGTAAGCACACTTTGATCAGCTTTAATTAAATTCTAAACCTCACCTTATTATGTTTTCAACTTAGCTATAGAATCCCAATAAAATGAATGCTCCAACAATAGGTCTCAGTAGATACAACAAGGAAAATGATGCAGAACATACGTATAGTGCATCATAGCATTGAAACAGATTACACAGTGTAAAGTAAGCTAAAAAAAAGTAGTGGAAGCGGAAAAAATGATCGGCTGTAGAGCTTACTGAGAGTAGATCCTCTATACTGCCTATAGGTGCGACCAGACAAAAAGCTGCAATTATAAACATATATAATGTTAGTCCAAAAAATATTGTACATATAGGAGCCATATCAAAAATCCAAAGTTTAGATAACAAACCTATGTTATCCCTACAAGATATCTCAGTACACAATGTTCTTGGTGCTTTTACCAGTGAAATCTATATTTTATTTGGCTTTACCAGAATCCGAGTTGTCTGCAATGACACACCTCTTGACAGTGCAAGATAAACCTGGGCATGCGAGAGTACATGCTCCGGAAGGTAAATAACGACAGTTGGGATGGTTTGCCCCTGGGCTATGTTAATGGTCTTTTCATAACTCTAACAAACAGGGAACTGTTTCCTCTTCATCAACTTGAAAGGAAGTGAAATGTCCTCCGAGGGCGCCAAAGGGATCATAGGGATGAACACTCTTTCCAGCATGTTTTCCACTAATGCAACCCTGAATTATGTTAGAAGATATAGCCGAAATACGCTACAATAAACAACACTTGTAATGAACTGGCCATATGTTATTTTATTAAATCATGTAATTGGAGAAAATAAAATGCTTCAGAACACAAGTTATTAAGAAGTGGAAAATTGATGATCGTAAGTTTAACTGCATGTTCATACTCCATTCTGTACAAGTGTACATATTTATCAAATCACACTGGTCGACTATGTTGGTTTGTAGATTACATACCAGCTTTTGATTGGTGGCAACACAAACACTTAACAAGTCTATTTCTGATGTCAATTTCAGTTCCATGCTCTCAACATCTTATAGGAAAATCACAACAACTTAAAGCCTAGGTGTATGTGCACCACACTGATAGCGACCAACAAGATTATCAGCTAGAAGCCTAGAACAACAAGAGATACTTTAAACACTAACAACATGAACAGAGATCATCCAGAGCAAAACGGAAGAACTGAGAGGGGGCGAGATGAGGCTCACCACCAAGTTTCGTCACTGGCGGTGGCACCAAGGATAGTGGCAACAACTTCTCAGTGAAGCGTGCTTCTCCTCCGTGCACACGAGCTACAGGCCAGCCTCCACCTCTAAAATTGTTATCAAGAACTTAATTTGTGAACCGTTTGTCAAATGCCCAAGATTCAAAACACTAACATAGAAGAAAAAAATACTTCAGAGGCAGAATACTCTTAATGATGGCCACAATCATTTATTCATAGGACACTCCGTATTGTGTAAATATCAACAACTTGTGCACGAAACTTAAGAAATACACCCATAATAATACATAAACCAATATCTTATCTAGAAACAATATTGTAGTTAGAATTGAATGGAAAACATCAAACAATATGGTCAGGTCAACCAGATCCACACATGGACAATTACCAGTGTAGTTACTTGTGAGCGAAGAGGAATTTGAGTCACTTTTGCAGCTCATATTTTTGTATTGTAAGAAGAAAAGGAGATAATTCGACACTTCAGCCACATACAATGGGAGGCTTGAATTTCAGAATTTAACACCGTTATAACATTATGTAGTATGTACAACAACATTAGCAACATCAACTACAGAAATCAGTACAAAGGTCGTAGGATGTCTTTAGAGTTTCAGAGTTTCAGAATTTTAGAATTTCAGAATTTCAGAATTTTATCCTACAGCTAAGCAAAACCAAAAGAGCACTGCTGTCCACCATGCCAGCTCTTCTGGAAAAAGAGAAGTGCTACCAACTTATTATCGCCTAGCATTTTATTTGATAATGGAGCCGGATTTGATCAAGTAAACAGCCATGCCTTACTTTATCAGTTACAGCTAATGAAAATCATGGGGATTCAGGAAAACTATGACCAAGGAATAAAACGAAAAGAAACACAGTGGTCATTGTTGCTGAGTTTCACCATCGAAAAGAAACACACTGGTCATTGTCGCTGAGTTTCACCATCATCGAAAAGAAACACCATGGGGAAAATACTATAGGGATTGGAAGGGAGAGAGAAGACATGGTCGCTACTTACCGATGGATGGAGCAGAATCGTTGCCGTGGAGATAAGGCGGAGAAGGGCGGAGCTGGCAGCAGGAAGGACGATGACGGCAGGGAGGAGACTGGTGGGAATCTCGAACCAGCAGGGGAATGGAAGCGGAAGGCTCAGGCATGGCCAGGTGCGGCGCGCTGCCTCACATCGGCGGTTGGCCTGCATGCGCCCACGCCCCTGGCGGCGGCGGCGGCAGCTCCCGTGCCTCTCGCTGCCGAGGATGAGGGGCGACGCAGAGAACCGGTTCGCGTGGGGAAGGCGGGGCAGGCGGCGGAGAGGTGAGGGGGGCGGGTGTGTGCGGCAGCGAGGCAACAGGCAAGTGGAGTGCGGCGGTTGCGGCGAACCTAATCGTGGGGCCTTTTTTTACCACGGTGCGCAGGGGGATTTGCGGACACTAAACTAAATTACGGTGGCTTGCTGTTAAACACAGGACGATCGTGGGTCGTTAGATTTTGTTTACTGACGGTGAAGATGGTTTGGATCTGCCCCTCTCTTCTTTTTATAGGTGTAGTAGATGCATATTACTGCACAAGTACGACAGTGGAAACAGGAAGCATGTCAGAATTGTTTGTGCCTAGTTTGAAGTTATTTGTCATTACCACTATTAAGTTTTACATTGTACTTTATTTAGAATTCATAGTAGTAGCATGGGATGAATTGGCATGTGCTATCTTAGAAATGCATTGATCACATGGAATCCCCTAACACCAAACAATTATTGGTATCAGGTAATGAGTGCTCTTGAGAAGATGACAAGGGGAGTAGCCTGGGGTAATCTGGATGTTCTTGTTGTTGATATGCCCCCCGGCACTGGTGATGCTCAACTATCAATGTCCCAAAGGCTTCGGTTATCTGGTATTTACAAGTCTGTTCTATGAAGATTCAACACCAACGTGTACATTTTTTTAAGCATTTGTTTACATGTTTGTTTCTGCAGGTGCTTTAATTGTTTCTACTCCTCAAGACATTGCTCTAATTGATGCTAGAAGAGGAGCAAACATGTTTCGTAAAGTCCAAGTTCCTGTATGTTCAATTTAACTTCTGTGTTTGTGATTTCTGTACTTATTTCTTAGTTTCTAGCTGTTTGCGCGTATTATATATTAAATACTAATTCAGATAGAATTATAATTCCTGTCACACCGCTCATTTTGCTGTTTATATGTTAATGCTATTGCCAACCAGCATCAGTTATTATTGTTAGTTTATTACTGTCACAATCTATTCATTTAAATCCAATCACAGTAGGCATATTCATTTGGGCAGCCCCAGTGCATGTAGCTCCCGCTTGCGCAGGGTCTGGGGAAGGGTCCGACCACTTTGGGTCTATTGTACGCAGCCTTTCCCTACATTTCTGCAAGAGGCTGTTTCCAGGACTTGAACCCGTGACCTCATGGTCACAAGGCAGCAGCTTTACCACTGCGCCAAGGCTGCCCTTCAGTAGGCATATTCATTTCACAAGTGAAAAATAATTAGCTTAAATTTCTAGCCTGTGCCATTGTCCAATATTTCACTGAATCTTCCACCCTTCCCAGCATTACTCAGTTGTATATTTTGGCAGATTCTAGGCTTAGTAGACCAGCATCAGTTATTATTGTTAGTTTATTACTGTCACAATCTATTCATTTAAATCCAATCACAGTAGGCATATTCATTTCACAAGTGAAAAATAATTAGCTTAAATTTCTAGCCTGTGCCATTGTCCAATATTTCACTGAATCTTCCACCCTTCCCAGCATTACTCAGCTGTATATTTTGGCAGATTCTAGGCTTAGTAGAGAACATGAGTTGCTTCAAGTGCCCAAAGTGTGGTGAGAAGTCTTACATTTTTGGGGAAGGTGGAGCTCAGAGAACTGCGGAAGACATGGATATGAAGTTTCTTGGCGAGGTTAGTGAAATGTGTCAGATTGTCATAGTTCATTATAATTGGTATCTACTTCATACGGCACCCATCTTGCATATCTATCTGTTTATGCTGATAATATGGCTTAATTTTTACAATGTAACAGTCTAGTCAGGTACTTTCAGTTTTATTATTGAGTTATCTTAAGTCAGATTAGTCTTTTTCATTGATCCGTTTTTAGTCCACCCAGACTTATGCTTTCTACTTGGCCATTCCAGTAGCGTTGTCTGTGTGCCTTTGTGGGGAAAGTCATTTGTAACTTCATTTTACCCCTTTTTTTCTTACCTCAACAGATACCTCTTGAAATTGACATCCGAACTGGTTCAGACGAAGGCAAACCAATTGTGATATCATCACCCGACTCTGCATCGGCGCAAGCCTACCTGCGTGTTGCTGAGAAGGTGACACAGAGGCTCAAGGAGTTAGCCGAGGAGCGACTGATGGGCCCAGAAATTTCACTTTGAGAATGTGCCGGCCTACATGTATCATCTTTCTTCGTTTTAACTCTGTCCAACCATTTTGAGTTAAAAAAAAAAAACTTCCGGTAAGACGTGTTCTTAATCAAACAGATGAGCTCACTGGTTCGGCTGGGAATTCTGAAATAAACCTTTGGTACCATGTGTCTTTTGATATGTGTGTGTGTGTGCGCGCGCACGCCCCTAGTTTCTGTATCGCGGATTTCTTGGAGGAATTGTAGACTGTTTTGCGAACACATCGGTGAGCAAAATGATGTCAGCAACTTAGAGAAAATGTTATGGCATATATGAAGTTGATCAAACAGTTGAACAAGAGAGAGTATGGTTGAGAAATTGGAAGAGAGAGAGTTGGTGGTACGACAAAGGTTTGTGATTGGGGTGTCTAATAAACAAGCACGAATGTTTTATGGAATAATAAGCCTTGCTATTTTTATGAGCTGAAACTATGGGAGGCTAGAACGTTGAAAAAAAATACTCCCTCCGTCACGTCGGTTGTAATAACATCTTATATTATGGAGAGAGAGAGTAGTAAAGGGAGGAACATACAAGGGCATAGAGTGCAAAAGCTACTATACAAAGAAGTAGAGCTAGGCCTTGCGGTGCATTGCCCATGTGAGCCAAGCAATTTTCTGCTACAGCGGCATGACAACAAGAAATGATCATGGGTTTCAAGTTCGCCGGAGCTCAGAGCCGCGGAAGAAGCATTTCAGATGCAAATCTTTTGCCTTCATTTCAAAAAATAAATAAACCCTACGAAGCAATGCGAAGTCATACAACCCGGCGAAGGCCCCACAGAAGATAGAGGCAGGTGAAAAAGATCCAATGGTTAAGGCAGCGAACAACAAAATAGGCCAATGCAAAACTCTCGACAACAAAGGAGTGGAACCAAAGGAATCTGCACGACTCTCACTTGGAGCGGTTGGCGGCGGCCTGTAGGGGTGGATTAACGAGCTGCTCTGCTTGTTAAGGCTCGGCTCGTTAAGCTCGTTAATATTAACGAGTAGAAAACTCTGCTCGGCTAGGTTCGTTTGAAGCTCGTTAAGTTCGTGAACGCTCAAGAGCACTTGTTAACAGATTTTTATGTGTTATGGTATATAGGATGAGTGTGTAGATGTGGCTCTTAAGAAGGAAGATGATGACTACAAGAGGAAATGCACTGGTTTGTTGCTTTCTATCTAGATTAGATTGAATAGATGGGATGAGGTGCTACAAAAAATTTGTCATATAAGATAAAAATATGTGTTGTGTTGTTACTAATGAGCTTAACAAACTACTCGTGAAACTCGTTAGCTCGTTCGTTAAGCTTAACAAGCTGAAATCGATGATTGGCTCTGCTCATTAAGAAGCGAGCCACGAGCTTAACAAGCCGAACTATCAAACACTCACTAAGCTCGCGAGCTACGAGCTTTTGGTCCAGCCCTAGCGGCCTACACGGCCCTCTTCCTTGCGTGCTGATGCGCGCGGTGCTCGGTGGCTGCCTTTCGGGCATCAACACTCAACGACGCCAAGAGGAGCTGCTGCTGGGGTGCCGGACGCCACTGGTCCGCCCGACTTGGGAAGGCAGGGAGTGCATCATGCGGTCAGGGGGCGCTGCATGGCCGCCCAGGCCACCATTGGCCCCGTAGACGAGGAGTTGCCACTTCGATCCATCCGCGAGGCGGCGTAGGGCAATGCGCAACGCTGACTCCATGTCATTCGGTGCGGACAAGCTTGAAGAGTCCGCCACGAACTTATCCCAGTAGATCGAGTCAAAGTCGCTACCGGATCCTTTCCCGACCATGACGGAGGGGAGGGGATAGGGCATGGGTCGGAAGTGGAGGAGAATGGAGCGGAGCGGAGAGTGTTACCTTGCTCGGGTATTTGTGGGGACAAGGATGGGGACGACATGGGCCATGGGCTATCCAGCGTGGCGGCTGTGTTCGGGCACATCTGTGCTTCCTCATATCTGCCCCACACATTAGCTAGTATGAGGATTGTTGGTCAACCTCGACATTGGGCTGCGTTTGGGGAGACTGGTTGGGTCGCATTTTTCGGTCCGGGAAGTGATCGGGCCGGCCATCCAAGGGGTTGAGGCGCATATGGGGCACCCGGTTGTAAATGCTCTAACCCAAGCACCGCTCTCAAAACATTCTCCACCACGTTTAACCTCCTAACCTCACGCAAATGTGAGGGTTTATCCATCAGTTGGTGCATGAGTGAGATAGATGCATGCGGCGATGATGAGATTGAGATAACAACATGCTCGGCAAAACATAGGAGCAACTGATAAGCATTTAAAAATAAAAATGATTCTATAAAAAAGGCATTTTTGAAAGCATTTTGGTGTACTAATTTTGTTTTTTTCTTTGTTCAAAGGCAATCACAATTGTTATTTCTTCACATATATTTGCACATAGGTAGAACAGTCAACCATGTGTTTTCTAATATATTTGTACTTTTTTTGGATTTTGTTGTTTTGATCCTGGGATTATCGATAAAGAGGGCTGTGTTTTGGTGCTTGGCTGCATTTGCACCCGGCATAAAAACAGTACATTAAAAAACAAAAACAAAACCAAGAAAACCTGATTTTTTTTTGGCACCGTTAAGTATGCTAGGAGTGGGCAAAATTTCATGGACAAATGACTTGGACATTCAAGGAGCTCTAGACAAAAAAAATCAGCTCTCAATGGAATTTCAAAAATAGCCATTTTGGACACCAGGTTTTGATTTTTTGAACTACTTGAGCACCTCGAATGTCAGTTTAGCACGCAAATTTACAGCTCCTACCACACTCGAACACATCTTCGGTGCCATAACAATTCTGAGTTTGTTTGCATTTTTTTTTGAATTTACTGTTTTATGAGGTGAGGGAGTAGATCAGACCTGGCCAAACGGGCCAGCCCGGCACGGCCCGCCGTGGCACGTTTAATAGCCGTGCCGTGCCGTGCCGGCCCACGGGCGCTGCTCCTTGGCCCAGGCACGGCCTGATTAGTAAACGGGCCGGCCCGATGGCCCGTTTAGCACGTCGGGCTTCAATTTTTTGGCCTATTGGGCTGGTTTTTAGGCCTATTGGGCTATATTTTACATGTACATATATAAAAAGTTCTAAAAATTATATAAAAAATTAAACGGGCCATGCCGTGCCGGCCCGCATGCCCAGGCTCCAGGCCCTGGCACGGCCCAAGGCGTGTCGCATGCCGGGCACGACCCGTTTAGCCTGTGTCGTGCCTGGCCCATGGCGGGCCGTGCCGGCGTGCTCGCGGGTTGTCCTGTTTGGCCCGACCCATTTGGCCAGCTATAGAGTAGATGAGCGCAAGGTCATCTATGGATTATCCTCTAATACTTTCGCCATACAATCAAATATCCTCATTTGCATGAGCTCCTCGTGGGGAAAGAAATATAAGGAATAGCGTTTCTTCTTTGGGATGAACTTTAGAAGCACTTTTTCAAGTAATACTTTCCCCGATCCATATTACTTGTATTTGTCGCACCACTACAAGTAATATGGACCGTAGGGAGTAAAAAACCTCGATTCTTTTAACAACATCTAAAATTTCATAAAGAAAATACTCCCTCCGTCCCAAAATTCTTGTCTTAGATTAGTCTAGATACGGATGTATCTAATACTAAAATGTGACTTGATACATCTCTATTTAGACAAATCTAAGACAAGAATTTTGGGACGGAGGGAGTACATGAGGTGCTTTGGGCAAAATAAACAAAAGCTAGGCCTCTAAAAGGCAATATTTTAGATGCTAGTACTCCCTCCGTCCAGAAATACTTGTCATCAAAATGGATAAAAGGGAATGTACCTAGAGTATTTTAGCTTTAGATACATTTTTTTTTATCCATTTTAATGACGAGTATTTTCGGATGGAGGGAGTACATACTAAAAAGCAAGTGTTGGAAGCACTACAGTTTTTTTATACATGTCACAAAACAAATCCTTTTTGACGAAAATTTACATGTGCACATGGAGCGCGGAGATGAACATGTTTTTTTTGTCAGATTGATAGTACACAACCTTTTTTTTTAGCTTGATAGTACAATGGATTACCGGGATCCGAGACATTTCCGTCTCCGTGGAAGACCGCGGGCGGCTCTCCGTTCTAGTGCTGGACGAGTCGCGCACGAGCTCCCCTCCCCCACACACCAAATCCGCAGCCGTCTTCTTCCGCTCCTCCTCCGCCCCATCCGACACCCTCCGCCCCTCGCCGGCTCCCGTGGCTTCATCGCCGCACCCTCTGCCGGCCGCCGCCTCCTCCCCTCCGCCCTCTGTCAGGTAACGCGATCTCCTCGCCCCTGCCGCGCTCTCGCTAACGCGCTCCCGTGGTTGGTGGTAGGGCGGAGGTTTCGCCAATTCCGAGCTCCGCGCCTCGGGGCCCGAGAATCGAGACCTGGTTTCGATTGTAGCCCCCGGCGGCGAGGCGAGGTTCGGGATTGCGGCGCGCTTAGGGTTTAGGGTTTGCCGTATGGCGACCCGTGTGCCCCGCGCTGATCTGGGGGCCGCGGCTTAGGTTTTATTTGGGGGATTATGGCAAGGCACGGGAACGTTTGAAGCGGGTTTGTGGGGAAAGGGTGCGGTTCTTAAGCTCGATTGGACCTGGAACCCAGTTGCTGTTGCTTGGTAGAATTCCTGCTGTCGCATAATAAATTTTCCAAATCAAAGTTGTTGAGAGTCAATTATGCACCCAGCTAGAGCGTTCAAGGAGCCTGCGTAAGTGTTTAAAATGGTGCCTGCTTGCTAGATACATTTACAGCCTAGGTCTTGCGTCACAAGTACCGCGTATGAAGCAACGCGCGGTACTGCTGCAGATTTTTGAATTCTATATGTTGTGCCTTAAAGTTCAATCGTGGCTGTGGCGGTTTCTTACCTAATCCTCTTTCTTCGTGTCACCAGAAATTATGGATGAAGAGAATTTCACGGAACATGGCATTGGTCAACTCCCTCAAAATCTTTACGACGAAGAACAACTCAACTCTTATGACAACACGGCGGAGTATAATGAAGAGCCTGGTAACCCATACAATGATGAAGAGCCTGGAAACCAATATGACGAAGGAGCTGGGAATGCATACAACGAGGTGCAAGCAAATTTACTCAGCGAAGAGCCAGAAACTCAGTACAATGATGAACCAGCAAACGCTTACCAGGAAGAGAATGCATACAATGGGGAAGTGAAGCAACAGGAAAGCTTGCAGGTAGAGGGTGATGATAAGAGATGGCCAGGTTGGCCAGGAGATAGTGTTTTCCGTATACTGGTCCCAGCCCAGAAGGTGGGTGCTATCATTGGCCGCAAAGGGGAGTTTATCAAAAGGATGTGCGAGGAGTCTAAAGCTCGCATAAAAATACTAGATGGCCCACCTGGTGTAACAGAAAGAGCAGTAAGTATCTGTATAAAATCTTGATGAAAAGTTTGTATTCTTATCAATGCAGCCAGTATATTTCTATAATGTAGTAGTGGGTTTGTGTGTTGTTTTCTTGCAACACTACCTTTTAAAGTGTTTTTCTGTTGATGATTTTTTATTTCATTTATTATGAGCTGGCAAATCCCTATGTTGATATATGTACACTACTGTCCAGTTTTCTGCCACCCTGCCCCATAAAATACATTTGGAATTGTTCCCTAACCAAACAGTTTGGTACCTTATTTGGTCATTTTGTGCTGGTAGTTATTTGGTGTGCTCATGGATTACGAGTCCAAGGACTAGTCAGACTAGTCTATGAGTCTCAACTCCAGCGCCGACTACACTTTAGGGTCGACTAGTCTATGAGTCGCAACTTCAGTGTCGATTAGTCATGCTTAGTCTATGAGTCTCAGGGGGTGTTTGTTTACAGGGACTTAAAAAAGTCCCTTTTAGTCCCATCTAAACCAAACAGGAGGGACTTATAGGGACTTAAAGTGGGCATTTGGGACTTATGAAAGAAGACCCTGAGGGAGAGTCTTTTTGGGAATTTTAGTTGTAACATGGTCTTTTAGTCCATTTTTTAGTCCCAGGAACCAAACAGGTAGGGACTTTTTAGGGACTAGCGACTTTTTAGTTGGGACTAAAAAAAGTCCTAGGACTTATGAACCAAACAGGGCCTCAACCTCGGAATGACTTGTCGACTCGTAAACCTTGGGTGTGCTCAGTGCAGCGTTGTTTGCTTGATGCTCGTTGACTTAAGGAAATTTGTAGTTGCGCTGGTAGTTGCTTGGTACCTCATTGCTCCTTTGGTTACAGGAATTTTGTAGAAATTCTATCTATATGATTCCTATGGGAAATTTCCTTTTGAGCCCTTTGGTTTGTAGGAATGGATTTGTATTCCTATGTAGGATTGGTTCCTATCCTTAACATTTCAAAGCAAAATATTTTAGCTCAGACCTAATGGAAAAGTTCCTATCCTATGAACCAAATGAAATCTCTTTTGTTGTAGGAGTTGAGATGCATGCCATCTCATTTCCTATGACTTTCCTATTCCTATGATATTCCTATACTAGGAGCCAAAGGGGGCCTTAGGCTTTATCTGAACATGGGATATAAAGAGAAATTGTTTGTTCAACAATGAACATGCCTTGCAGAAACTAAAATACAGCTGTTGATTGGACTACTTGTTATGAGCAAGACCTTTTTTTTCTGATTATTAGAAACTTAATACTCATGTAACTATTAGCATTGTCGTTAACTAGTTTGAGATTTGAATGTTATATTAATTGGATCATCCACGATATTTTTAGCAAATTTCTTTAACAATGAAAATAATGGCAGTCATCATTTCTTGTTCTGCATCTCTGCAAACTATAAAGGTCAGATGTGTTCGATGCAGAACAACATACACACACTGGTCACTGGTGTTAAGACCAAGTACCAACTCGCATTTAAAAAGCATGAATTGCTAACTGTTTTGCATTGATATTGATCACATAGTTTTCAGCACATGCAAATAAAAAATATAACATTATAGCTTAGCAAATTAGAAATACCCCTTTTGTTAGGGCGCTATTAGGTGCCACGTTTGCCATGCAAATAGCTATACCTCTTAGGGACATCAGTTGATTCCACATTTTGGATATCCTTAACCCCTAGTATATCCTGGCCCTCTGTTTCCTATATCGGTCAGCAGTTAGGATGCTGTATAATATGCAAGAAACTACTTCAGCCAAAGATAACTCAACATCAGTTATCAGTTCTGTGTTTAAAATTGTCTCATCCAATATCGTTTTCCAATCAACAAAACTAAGATTTTTAATCGTTATTGGATCTAGCTTCAATCAATGGAAAATAAATGCCATCCTAGTATTGGGGATGTCAGTACAATTGGGGCTATGTTTTTCTGTTCCAATATTTTCAAGTTGCCATCATAACTGAAAATGATTGATCATACAATCAAGCAAATGTATCATCCATGATGCCATGGAAGTGCTTTTTCCTTGGTGGCAGATCACTATTCTGAAAACTTCTTCTGAAGGAAAGAAGCCACATCCAAGCTGTGTACCTTGTTCATTCTAGCATTTTCGACACGATTTAGTTTTTATGATACACTACGGTGTCACTTGGCTTACCAAATACCAAAATTATCAGTTGATTTATCAACACGCTATATCAGTTGTACCACTAATTCATTGTGCAGTATGTTTTATATTGCCAAAATGCCTAGTTGGGGCTATCCTTGCTTCCTAAACTCCAGTTTGTTAACTTGATGAAAAGTCAACATAAAAATATTTTCAGTTTCTGAAATAAAATTCAAAAGTACCAAATGGTAAAGTTCACCAAAGATAAAAAGAGTGGCTCTAAAACTAATATGAATCAAAATATACCTTTCATCAAAGTCCCAAATTGAATGGCTTTGATAATGATAACACACGTGACTGTTTGCAGGTTGGCTGCAGTCTAAGGACCCAAATCAAACCACGTCTCCAAAAGACATGGGTCTGAAAGTTCAGTTTTGGGCTCCTCTGCTGCGATCTAGGTCCCTTGAGTCTTGGATGAAGATTCCTTTCAAGATGCTCCATATATTATCTGGTAATTCCATGACCTATTTGATTTTTGAACTGAAAGGAGATCACTGGGGAAGGTTTCCTGCCTGATTGGATGACCAGCATTGTTCCAATGAAGACAAATGACCAAATTTGCATTAAAATGACAAATGTGTTCAACAGAGTCGTACACTTACATAAGTGAACATAAAACATACTGCATACTTCAAAATGAGACCACATGATGAATTTGATACCAATTTTTCATCAGATGAAAGTAAAAAGTTTGCATGCATTTGAAAAAAGAATGCTACACCGGCATCCTTTTTTTTTTGCGTCCTTCTGCAATTAGCCTGAGCGTTTTGCTCAACTAAGTGCCATGGTATTTAAATTATCGACAAGTGGACCAGGTTATGCTCATAAGGCACTTGGAACGATAACAAAATGTTGGTATTCTTTCTTCAGAGGGCTTTAGGATCTATTGCATAGGATACACAGAAAATTCAACTCTTGAAAAGGATAACAACTCCCATTGTGAAGGATGTTGAATTTTGTAAAGCATGTTAACCACAAAAAATTGGCAATCTATTGATCACCTGTACTTGCTGAACATTGTTCTACATTTGACTATATGTGGACGAACTGTTATGTCAAACATTTTGGTGTTCTTGTGTGTGGATCCATCTCGGTATCAGACTGCTAATGTTTACCATCTTTGATATAACTTAAATTAAACTGAGCTGCAGTTGGAGATCCATCTAATGATACTCAGGAGCATTATTATCCATAGCTTAAGAAAATGTACACCTTTTGACTTACTTAATTGGCCTCCTTACTTTTGACTGTAATGTAGCAATCAGGTTCTGATTGTTTAATATACCAGATGTCACCCTGCACAATGTTGCGGGAATGTTTTGCAATATAATTCAACGAGAATTGGTTGTATGGAACATGAATGTTTGAAGTAATAGTGCGGAAACTAAAACTGAAAATACATATGATTTATTGTGTTTGATTATTGTATAATATAGATATCAAAATAGAATTGAAATTCTCATGCATATTTGCATGTTGAGGTTGCTTTTTCTTATGCATGCTGCATGCTGAGGTGGGCCTTCTTCCATGCATGTTAAATGCTGAGGTGGCAGGCTTTCATATTGAGAGAAATAGTTAGTGGGGGCTAGCTATTTAGATATAGCAGATATGTGGAGATACTATTAACTGAATACACCTGTGGGATTTCATACATAATCCCTTGTGTTAGCAGATATGTGGATATAGCAGATATGTGGAGATATGTGGAGAAAAGTTTGGAGATTAAAGAAGCAATATTGATCTAGCAAAACACAGTTACGGTACTTACCAAGTTATGCATGTGTAACCCCATTCACCGACTTCATCTGGGTCGAATGTTTGTTTTTAAATAATTATCCATTATGTAATTTCATGTTGTACTCTTAAAACAGCTGTCTTTAAGTGTTTAGTACTAATTTAGTGAACAATGTTTATTTTCCAATTTAAAGGTAATAATTTCAGCAAAGGATGAGCCAGATGAACCGATATCTCCAGCTATGGATGGCTTGCTTAAAATTCATAAGCGGATAACTGATGGTTCAGATGGTGAATCTGGTCAGCTCCAACGGGGTGCTAGTAATGTAGGACCAACACGACTGCTAGTGCCAGCTTCCCAAGCTGGCAGCCTTATTGGGAAGCAAGGAGCAACCATTAAATCCATCCAAGATTCTTCAAAGTCAGTTGTCCGGATTGTTGGTAAGGCTTTTGCATGTTTCCATTTCACGTATTAGATTCCGTCTTCATGATATATATGTGCTCCATGCCTGGGGCACAAACCATTCTGGCACCCAGGAAACTGGCCTGTTCAGAAATCAACTCTTCATTCTGAAACCATTTATTTGACACCAGTCAATTATAAAATTGGAGAATTCGACTCCTCACCCAAAACTACCATGATGATTGGTTGGTTTTGGTGACGTGGCTTCCCGGAAAGCCTGGATATGCTGACATGATTTTTTTTTTCTCGAACCATGCAGGATAACTGCATTTGCTATATTAATATGCTGACATGACTAACAAATCCCCACCACGAAAAAGCAAACACATACTCCCTCTGTTCGGAAATACTTGTCGCAGAAATAGACGTATCTAGACGTATTTTAGTTCTAGATACATCCATTTCCGAGACAAGTAATTCCGAACGGAGGGAGTATATACAAACTATAGGACTACTGGGTAGGCACAAAATACCTGATTTTGTAGTTGGGGGTGGAGATCACATACTAACTGTATATTTGATTTGTGCCTATATGTGCCGTGCCAAAATTTTGGCAGCCTATAATATCTTGGCCATCATTTGGTTGTTTGCCTATGAAAAGTAGCCCACCCCACCTCACATTCCCTTCACAACTCTCAAGGGCCAAGGAATTTCTACCCAATTTTTTGGCTAGCCTTGTTGGAAAAAATTGGTAGGGTATGAAATGGCACAAACCAAACATTAACCTAATAGTC
The DNA here is from genome assembly GCA_021437245.1 of Aegilops speltoides. Taxonomy (NCBI): domain Eukaryota; kingdom Viridiplantae; phylum Streptophyta; class Magnoliopsida; order Poales; family Poaceae; genus Aegilops; species Aegilops speltoides. The sequence goes on along the minus strand of CM038144.1, from coordinate 39,186,522 downwards.
TTTAAAATAACCCAGATCTGGTATTTCTGCAATCCCATAGCATTTGGGAACTTGAATCTTCCTTTTGCTGATAGGTTTGGAGAACAGCTTATTATAACTACATGCAAGATTCTGAACTTTTCTTCTCATTTTTCAATGTGCTCAGCTGCTTATTATTGTAGTATTTAGCATTTTCAAATGTTTGGAGTTCAGTTGGTTGTCTAAACTAGTATGTTGATATTCATCATTGGTAACTGCAAGTCTGGAACTAATTAACTTGAAAACCGCATGGGATATTATACTATATGCCTTTTTAGTCTAACATTCTAATTTTTTATCAGAAAATGTGCCCCCTGTTGCACTAAATGACGATAGAGTTGTGGAGATACAAGGCGAGCCGCTTGGTGTCCACAAAGCAGTGGAGTTGATAGCAAGTCACTTGAGAAAATTTCTTGTTGACCACAGCGTTCTCCCACTATTTGAACAGCAAGTAAGTTAGATTTCGTTTTGGCACCCTATGTTCCTGTCAATAATTAGTTTTTTGGATGCAGCATTTACGACTGTAAATTTCCATGTCTACAGATGAAAATGCACAGTGTGCAGAGAGAGCAGCCCATGGCAGCCCCGCAGCATTGGGCGCCTCCTCAACCCTGGGTTCCTCCTCCAAACCTCCCTCCTGGTGGTCCAGGTTATGGTGCAAATCCACAGTTCATGCCTCCAAGGCCACAAGACAACTATTATCCCCGTCCAGATGTGCCGCCTATGGAAAAGCAGCCGCACTATGGCATTTCTGCATATGGACGTGAGGCACCACCAAGTGGTACTTCAGGCAATCAACCACCACTGCATGTGGCCTCTCAGGTTAGTTGTGTTTTACACCTGCACTTGACATTAGGATGGTGGGTTGCTTTTGAATTGCTGCCTCCTGATATGGGAGGTACATACTGATTTCTTGTGTATTTCCTCAAAAGGTACATAACATGCAAATTCCTCTCTCCTATGCTGATGCTGTGATTGGGGCGGCTGGTGCTAGTATCAGCTATATCCGTAGGCACAGTGGTGCAGCAGTAACTATTCAAGAAAGCAGAGGTGCACCTGGAGAGATGACTGTGGAGATAATTGGAAGCGCATCCCAAGTTCAAACTGCCCAGCAACTGATCCAGGTCAGTCTTCTACCCATCGTCCAACCTGTTGTTTACTTGCGCTAGTATTCTCCAAAATTGTTCATGATTGATGCTCAAGCTCGACTCATTTAATTTTCTTTGATATTTCTGCCAGTTCTTATTTCTGAATTCATTTGGGAAGTGCACCATTGTAAAGCTCATGGTCGGCCAATTAATTTGTTTCATTGATAAACCATGTTATATATAGATATGAAATGTACTAGATGCAACCAGAATTAGGCTGTAGTAGGTAAAATATTAGCAGAATGCCATGCTTGATTAAGTACTTATATTTATGTATGCTTATCGCTATTTACGACGCCAACTTTTAGATGCTGATAACATGTAGCAAAACAACATTCGATAGAAGTTTTGGATGATGTAGAAAAAGAAGCATGTTTTCCTAAGCGCTAACAAGATGAGAAAGAGGGCATAGTGTGGCGTCAAAACGTAGAAACTTTGTTGCATATATTGCTTATATGCGCAACAACAGAACACCGGCCTATGTCTGGCGAAATTAAAAGCCTCATTGCAAAGAATAGCTTCATGGAATGAACAATGGAAATGGAGAGACACTTCAAATTGTTGTTGCTATTTACGTGTATGTTGGATCTATCTCTGGACGGGCTAAACACATTCAATACGGGTTGGACATTGCTTTGTTTCTTCCATTTAAGTTGTCCTGTTGCTCATGGCCATTGCTTGGCTGCAGAATTTCATGGCGGAAGCTGCTCCACAGACCCGGCCACCGGCTTCCAACCCTCCTGCTCCGCCAGTCGATTCGGGTTACAGCTCTTACCCACCGCCACCATATGGGGCTCCTCCCACAGGTGCAGGAGGGCCCGCTCCTCACAATGGCGGAGGCTACGGTGGCGGCTCCTACCATCCCAGCTATGGATACTAGCTATATCAGCAAGCGAAATGATTTGCTCCATCTATATTGTGATGGTTGATTGCTTTTATTGTTGCCCAATAATTACATTCTTGGATTCCTGCCCATCAAATTAGTCAGTCTGGTGTATGGTTGGTCGTAGTATGTTTACCGTCGTGACATGTGGTCTATAGCTGAGCTACCTCATTGGACACAAAATACATGATGAGTTGAGTTGGAACAATCTGCTAAATTTGGAAGACTGGGTAAAACAAATTGAATCGAACTTGGTAGCTACTGTTCCCAGGTTATCGAAAGTTGTCGTGATGTATCCCTTTATGACGGCCGCAGTCCAAAAACAAAACAAGCCAACATGCATGCTACCAAATCCTACCTTTTCTATGCTTCCACGACCACACTTTTTCTATGCTTCCACGATCACTGCTGGGAACGGGGCGAGGACTCCATTTTGTTTTTCTATGCTCCCACGACCATCGCTGCTGGGAACGGGTGTTGGACTACATTTTGTTTTTCTACGCTTCGACGACCATCACCGCTGGGAACCGCCGGGGACTTCATTTTGGGACGCTCGTTGGTTTCTTGGACGCAAGCCCAAAGACGTTGCTCTTTTGGGACGCCGGGGACTTCATCAAATGGTGTGCGAGGCCCTAAAGAAGAACGTGTGGACTCTCAAGATCAGGCCTACTACCGGTGTCTCCATTGAACACATTCGGAAGTGGGCACTATTCAGCGGCCTTCGCTTACAAGGCGCAATTCCTTGCATGACCTTCTCTCCTATGGACCAAATGGTATGGAAGACTTGGGTGTCCCTAAAGGTTAAGTTTTCCACATGGTTGACTATTCAAGATCAAATTTGGACCGCCAATAGGCTTGACAAGCGGGGATGGGCAAATTACGGGCTTTGCCCCCCTTTGCAAGATAGTGAGTGCCAAATAGAAGGTAGTCCCTTGATCCATCCCTGCGGACGAGATACGTCGGTTGAGATTCAGCAAAACGAAGCTCACACCTCTTTTTAAAATGTCGTTACACTTTGAGGCTTTGTGATTTTATGATGGGGAAGCTACATCTCAATGACTTGGGTTGGCCTCTTGGCATTTAGAGGACTTCATAAAGGATTGGTGGGCAAGTCGAACTGGGGCCGACACCACGAAGAGTAAGGCCATGTCTTCGATTATCATGCTTGTCTCGTGGTTCATATGGAATGAGACGAACGCAAAGGTGTTCCGCAACAAGAGTGCGCCGCCAACAATTTTACTCAACAATATCATGTCCGAGGCAAATCTTTGGATCACCACAGGATTGAAAAACTAGGGTCAAATGCGTTGCGAAAATAATAATTCATGCGATAATTGGGTGGATTGTAACAAACTCTGTTCTGTTCTTAACTAATACGCCCTCCGTCCTAAAATAAGTGTCTCAACTTTAATATAACTTTGTACTAAAGTTAGTACAAAGTTGAGACAAATCTTTTCCCTTCGTTTCAGAAAAAAAAACACAAATAAGACACACATGCATGGTACCAAACCCCACCAGCCCACCAACCACCATAGTGTGACCAAACTACATGCATATCACTTCGTTTTTTGCATATTTTTTTCTCAACCAGGCCCGATCAGCCTTGCTCGCTTGGCTCATGCAGCCTGTCCAAATTGCTGTAGCCTATACCAAACATGCCCAAAGTTTCACAGTTCAATATTTTTATGCCCATGTGCTAAACGAGGTGATGGGACCGGAATGCACAAGTTCGGCAACAGGCAAATAGTTCCCTATATGGCTGCGCTAAAGAAGAAAGGTTGCTCACCAGCAAAAAGAAGAAGAAGAAGAAAAAGAAAAGAAGTTGCTTACTACAGGCAGAATGTAGTACTACGTACACGCGTTCGCCATGGCCGGTCTCCTGTTTAGCCGGCAGGAGACAAGAGTTTTTTTGTTTTTGAGGGATTGCAGGTGACAAGAGTTTTTTGTTTTTGAAGGACTGCAGGAGACAAGAGTTGTCTGGACATGCACGTCACAGCGACAAACGAAAGTTAATCAGTTGACGAGCCAAAAAAGGTGAGACGGTACGTAGTCGGGGTGCCGCAATTTTGGAGTCTCACACTGAGTTCATAATGAAGCTTTAGTTTGGTCTCTTCTCTTTCGGCCCTTCCCTAACTCCCGCGTGAGCAAGACTACGGCACCACCTGGCCGGTCTGCTGCTCATCACATCGATCGTTCATTTTGGAGCACGAACATCTATAAGTACACGTCCGGAGACATGCATGCATCGTTAACTGGATCGCTTTCGCCTCATCACGCACACCATAGCTCAGCAGTATGGTCAGGCTTAGCATGCTGGCTGTGTCCATCGTCCTGCTGGCCTTTACGGTGTCGTCGGCCGTGCAGCCCGCCGCCGCCGGCCGGAGGCTGCCGCGTGATTGGCATCCGGTCGTGCGCACGGCATCGTCGTCGACGGCAGTTTCGGAACCCGAGTCGACCATCCCTGCAGCAGCAGTGACGGCGGGTAAACCCGGCGCCTCGGGCTGCTCGCACGACCCCAACAACAGTGGCGGCCGCTGCCCGCCACGCGCCGTCACCTCGCCGAGAGCAGTACACAATTCAAGTCCAACGGATTAAGTGACGGCCGGCCGGGTCACACGTACGTACGAGTATGTATGTATATATGCATTCGTTCATGCATGTTGGTTTGCCCCGATCGTTGTCTCAATAGCCCGCCTTCTTTTTGTTGGGAAAACTCAATAGCTCGCCAAGAGATGGATCTGCTGCATCCCGCTTCGTCCCGTGAAACTTATGTAATTTGCTCGCCCCTTGACTAAATTTAACACTATTTTTGTACTCCCTAGGTTCCTAAATATAAGACCTTTAGTGATTCGATATAAACTACATACAGAGCAAAATTAGTGAATCTACACTCTAAAATATACCTATATACATATGTATGTAGTTTATATTGAAATTTCTAAAATGTCTTATATTTAAGAACGAAGGGAGTACTATGCTATTCTTCGCCAACCTGCTTCGCTTGCATCCCTAATTGTTACACATGGTGTTAGACATTCCTATCCATTCACTATCCTAAAAGACCGATCTAATAGAAAGAGGAGATATAACAAACTTACCCAAGTGATAAGTGCCACACGTAGGTGCGTGGCACTCCGGCCATGACATTTTTCATTGACAATTTCAGTCACACAAGAATGGCAATTTTCAGTGACACACGACAAGTTTCTCTAAAAAATAAACTAAATTACGAAAGTTGCCTCACGTCACTAAACTTGCCATCAAAGATGTTCGGAGTTGCCATGTGCTCGTGCCACACGTCAGATACTTTTAGGATCCTATACTTAATACTCTCCTACATTTGACATGGATATGGAATGATCAACACCTCCCCCATACCCGATGTGGGCCTGGATAAATGATTGAGAAAAATGCGAGAGCCAGAGACTTGAACCCAAGACCTCGGCTTGGGATGGTCGTGTGTAGGCACCCTACGCGTCCTCCAAGGGGTGCACACTCGTAAAAAGGTCTTACTTGTATAGCACAAACGTTTACTTAGGCACCACTGTTGTAGAAACAAGCATCAATGTTTAAGAAAAACTAATTTTAATTTTACAAGCAACTCCTTAAGCCATCTTGCTTCCACAACAAACAGGGCAAGATATTTAGGCCACACGATCTATGTTTGTGATGAGCGGCAAATCCTATGCTACAACCTAAGCATAGAATCGGACCCAAATCACACCCAAACACCGATTTGTTTATTTTTATTTTCCTCTAGTTTTTAGTGATTTTTGGTGTTTATTCTATTTTGTTTCTGTCCTTTTCATGTTTTCATGATCTTATTCAAAATTATTGAATGTTTTCAAAATTTGAGTTTCTAAAAAACACGATAAATTTTGAATTCAAGACAAATTTTGTGGACAGTTTTTTGAATCCAATTTTTTTTCCATATTTATGATATTTTTTAAAAATCCATGCTTATTTCTTTAAAAAGCCCTTGACCATTTCTAAATTCATGAGAATATATGTAAAAAAGCATGCACTTTATCTGTAATATATATTTTCCCATAAACAATTTATTAAAAGAAGTAAAGAGGCAAAAACGAAATGTAACTCAGAAAGAACTAAATTGGCTGGCCGGTACAATCATCCTTGAGTGAGTTGGCTGCCATTCCTCGCTGGAGACGGAGAATAGGAGTACTCGTGATGGGCTGGGAGGCTTATCAATTGTAGGCTTTGGCGGTTTGCACCGTGAGCAAGGTAGCTAGTTCACTTATAAAAGAACTTTTTTGCTAAAAAAACTTATAAAATAAAATTATCTCAACAAAAAAACTTATAAAGGAAAATTGTCTCAACAAAAAAACTTATAAAAGAAAATTTTCTCAAGAAAAAAGCTTATAAAAAATTCTAAACAAAAAAAAGCTTATAAAAAATTGTCTCAACAAAAATAATATTAAAGAAAATCGTCTCAAAAAAAATTTATAAACGAAAATTGTCTCAAAAAAAAAACTTATAAAAAAAATTTGTTTCCATTTTTGCGGCTACACCTTCTACCTCCTTTTAACTAACTTACCTTTTCAAAGAAAATAAGCTACTCCCTCCATTTTATATATAAGAGCGTTTTGAGACTACAACGCTTTTATATTATGAGATGGGGGAAGTACTACAAAGTAAAGGAGCTGGACACAGATTGGTGAGCCAACCAGGAGGCGCCATTACTGAGATCGTCCACCAATTTGAAGTGCAAGTAGTATCTCTATCCCAGGTCGCATCACGCCTAGCTGGCAGTGCGATCAATGGCAAGGCGGCGTAGTAAAACCTAGAATTGACACCCAGAAGTACATCACAGTAACGGTACGTGCATGTTTCCTTTCCCTTCTCTCTGCGTCAGCCTGCTCAGATATTTGCATGTGCGCCCAAAACATATAAGCTAGAACTGCAAAAACGTCTTATATTTAGTATCTATGTTCAAAAAGAAAAGGCCACAGTCCATGAACACGGTAATCTTTGACGCACGATTTGTGCACAACACGATTTGAAGCCACACGGATTAAAAAAAGAGGCAATCCAATGATGTACTCCGTAGTGATATAAACGCTCTTATATTAGTTTACAGAGGTAGTAGGTGACTTGTTCGTGGGTGGTCGTGTGTGAACTCGCCCGTGTACATAACACTACTCCGGGTAGCTGCAGCTGGACCTGATCAAAGTGGTGTCGCTCAATTAAGGCGCGTCCCTGACAGAAGCCGCAGCTCAGAAGGTCACGCATATAAGTATTCCCCATGCTCAACACGCGGGAGTGATGAACAAGTTCTTTTCTTCTTTTGAGATTGAGCGATAAGTTAACTACACCGACGATTGAGCGATGGCGTTGACCAATTAACGCCGCTACGTGTACCGATTACCCACTACCAAGTCTCTAATTTCGGCATTGTGATATAGTACAACCTTTAATAATCACACTTGGCCTACTGTCCCCAAGAAGAAGAAGAAGAATAAAATACAGGTACGGTGGTGGCGCGCAAACATCACTTTCACGCGAAAAATACAGGCAGGCAACATGCATCTTGATATGTATCATCATCCAGTACAAGTAGTCAAGTACCATCTCCAACTCCATCCCATTCACCCGAGCGGCATATCGTCCACAAAAGGTACAAGATAGACGGCATCCACGTCCTTGGCCTCGGGCCTATTTCCATCCCATTCTCCACTCACCCGACCCCGCGCTTGGTCATCTTTGCATTTTTTTTCAAACTAATCGGATGGCACAGTAAACTTAATGTCCAAAACCTGACAAAATATTAAGATCGTGTTAACAGATTAAAGATTACATTTTATGTCTGACTTGATGGGCCAAAGAGGCTGCAACTGAATATGTCAAGGTGGTTATTAATTGTCAATTTGTCATTGGTGCATCAACAAATCTAGTAACTTAGACTGTGAGTTGATTAATATGTAAGGGAGATTTGTTTCTCATTTCAAACAAAAAAAGGGAGATTTGTTTATCTTTTTGAAAACAAGTCAAGTTGCACAAGTACCTGTTTGAAGTTTGTGTATGTGTGTGTGTGTGTGTGTGTGTGTGTGTGTGTGTGTGTGTGTGTGTGTGTGTGTGTGTGTGTGTGTGTGTGTGTGTGTGTGTGTGTGTGTGTGCAATTTATGCCATTTTCTTGAATTATTTTTTTATCTTGGGTCATCTCTACATTTTTGGGATGCAAGCGAATCAGGTGCCATGACAGACTTGATTTTTCAACCATGACAATTTGACAACGAATTTCTTGTGCTTGCCGCAGATAAGGAGAAATTGTGCTTCTACGGCTACCCCGACGCAGATAAGAAGAGAAGAGAGGCCTGGCCTTCCTGCATCATGCTCGACCATGTTGTCCTGCTCGCATTCGTCATCCTCCGGCCCCTGGTAATGGTAAGCTCGTTGCTCTCCTAGTTGCAGTAAGAGGAGCAGATTTGTCTCATTTCATTGTAACTGGGAACGTTTTCTGGTTGGTTTGACTTAGTTACACTTTTGCAAACTAGTCAGATAGCACAATAGTCTTAATCTTTAAAACCCGAGATAAAATTGAGACTGCATAACATATTGCATTCTCTTTATGCCTGACTTGATTGCCCAAAGAAGCTGCAAATGAATATGTCAAGTTGGCTATGAAATATCATTGGTTCACAAGCTACACTGACAAATCTACACGACTTAGCTTGTAAGTTGATTTATATCCATGGGAGACTTGTTTCTCATTTCGTCAAACTGAAAATAGGAGACTTGTTCCTCTATTTGAAAATGAGTCAGGTTGCAGAAGTATGCCATTATGCTAGAAATTTTGTATCTTGGGCCATCTCTGCATTTCTGTGATGCAAGCGAATCAGTTGCCATGACATACTTTATTTTTTGACCCTGACAAATCGATAACGAATTTCTTATGCCTGACACAGATAAGGAGACTTTGTGCCTCTACAGCCATCATGGGAGCTGGGAGGTGTCGGTGCTGGTCGAGGAGGTGCCGCCAAAGCTGCCTGAGCTGACGCTTCACCGCCCACTCCGACTCATGGCTGCTCTTCGCCGCCTTCTTCCTCAGCGCGCCTCTCAGTGCCTAACCAACGGTATTATACTGTTGTTGTTCCAGCATTACCGAGTGTGATGACCTCTTAGTTGCTGCCTCTCACAACTGAGAAAGCTAATTGCTTTACCTTTTAAATGATCTATTCATGGTAGACAGATTAGGGAAGATCAAATGGCCTTTCTGGTTGAATACTTTAGCTTGCTTGCTAGGTGACTTGGGAGTTGGGAACTTGGGATACACGCTACCGATCTGATGGCCCATTTATTTTGTTTCACTTGTTGCATGGTGCATGTGTGTGCGTCTGAACATGTGGAGGCTGTGCTCCTCTCTTTGTTTTTTTCTTTGCTTTGAGTGTCTCGGAGGGCCATGTTTTTCGTTTGAGTTTTCTTTATTGGGTTTGAAGTTAGCTGCTTCCCTTCTTTATGTGACCCTCTCCGTTTGATGACGATGTGATCCATAGGGTTCAACTTTTAGGCCATAATAATATGGAAAGCAAGTGTCCCTTTTCACTTTATTCGGAAATTATACACACAAATAAAGGGCAACGGCATGCTTCTATGTAGTTCTATCCTCGCATTTTTGGTAGTCTTTACTTTTGGATCCATGCCCATGAGCGGGCTTTTTGTTGTCGGAGACCTAGAGTTAGGTGGCACTTGGTACCTATAGAGGCAGTATAGACTTAGAGTAAGGTGGCACTTGGCACTCGGTTTGATTCGTGCATGTGGTTTGTGCAGGAAGTTTGCTGCCATCTTATCTGTTTGTGTGGAGGGAGCCTAGGAGAAGCTGCCACTGGTTCAATTTATTTTGATTTTGTCCCCATTGTTGCCAAGGTGACAACTTCTCTTGCCTATCTCCCTCTATTAAGTATTTCGTTAGAGAATTTTGTAGGAGAATCATGTATTTCATTAGAGAAATACTACAATATTGCTTGTATGGAGTGTGTTTGTAGAAATGTATCAAAAGACTTGACCTTTTGATACATGTAATGAGACTAGAATCATTGTGATGTACTCCTTCCGTTCCATAACACTTGTCGTGTTTTTATTCAAATTTGAACCAAAACCACAATAATTATTATGGAACGGAGGGAGTACATTTCCATTCCTGCTAAAGACTTAACCTTTTGATACGAATAATGACAGTATAATCAGTTGATTGATCAACTGGGTGGGCAATCCTACTTCTTGTATGTTCTCTTTGTAAGCTAGGCTCAATGATAAGTAGGGTTTCATCAGAGTTACCATCTTACTGGCATCATACTAGAGCCTACAAATACATGGCCCTTGTATCTTCTTCTCCCTCCATCCCACAATATAAGATTGCTTTACAAGTTGTTTTAGCTTGTAAAATGTTCTTATATTATGGGACGAAGGGAGTAGTCCTTGTTGTATTGAAAGAAAGACATGTTTCATCATCTAGTTCTAGTGCTTAGACATATTTCAGCGTCTAATCAACATCTATGCCGTCTTGAATTTCAGTTTGTTGTGTCTAAATTATTTCTTGTTTTGCTTATTTTTAATGGGAGTGCCAATTGCTAGTACAATGGTACTGGACTAATCAAATTTGGTTCTCCTGCAAGTCTGGAATAGCTCTCCTAAACCATGTGTTTGTGATAATCTTTATATGACTAGAATTAAGTGCCTCAAACATTTTATCATATATATGTATATTATTTTTCAAAGGACATATCTTTCTTGATTGTATTTTTCTGTGACCATATCTACCTACATGTTCCTGCAATACTACACACATAACCTAAGAAACGACATAATTTCCAATGCTTTTGGTATTGATATTGTGTTGTTGTTCTAGGCTGATATGCTCTTCTTTCCTGATGTCTCTTAATCACCATCACTTTCAACTTCAATCCTTTGACTGTGCAACATGAACACATGCAAAGTGAATGCTTTGTTTAAAATAATCTAAAATTTCCCTTGATAGAAGTAGTAGTCATGAGTGCAGCATGTTTCTTCTTTCCAAAGTCTTTAAGTCTGGAAATAGAGTAGAGTGGTCATAAGAGTTGAGTTACCGTTGGAATCTGTTCAGCAAACATTTCACTTTGTAGCCCGTCTGTTGGTGAATCACCGGCATAAAAAAACTTGCGCCAAATTATTGGCGTGGCTATTTTGGCAATGCTAGCATGGGCATGAACCAAGTTGCCTCTTACTGCTCACACTGGAACTGGATACTGTTGTCATAGTTCTTCCCTATCTAGTTATGCAAGGACACCCCCTCTCTCTCTCTCCCCTCCCTCTCTCTCTCTCTACCCACCTCTCCATCTATTTGGTTGCTCATGCATACACACATAATACTCTGAAGAACAATATTTGTGATAATGCTTATATTGCTATTTATGATGAAATTGATGATGATTTCTTGATTGCTCATCTGAAGCTGAGCACCTGCAGTTCCAATGGCTCTTATGCTCCCAAGATATTTGTTATCTTGTATGTTGCATGCTTGTGTGCTTTGTTGCTACTTTTTTTTTTGTGCGCACACAAGTTCACACTAACAGTAGTACTTGGCTTATTATCTTTGTTAGCTGCAATCATCAACCTGAGACACACTATATGGATAATATGTCCATTCAGAACTATGTATACCGAGTAGCTTTGGTACCATTTTAAAGAAATTTCAAATTTCCACGCTTGAGTTAGTAGTTTGTTTGCTTATTTTCCTGAGGCAATGTTTGTTGTCCGGCTTGATGGCTACAATGATAGACTTCTCGTTAACCTGCATACAAAGCTAGTATTAATTATGGAGACCCCTAGACTCACACCTTTCCATGCTGGATATGTTGTAGACTGCCTGCGGGAGACCTTTGTTCATGGAAATATTTTTGCAAGCATCCTGGAGCTTTTGGAAAGAAAGAAACGACAAGCACTTTAGAGGAATCCCCCCGACCCACCAATCCTGGCTGGCCTGGTTCAAAGAGGATTTTGGCCTTTTCCAATACAGGGCCCATGAAGACAATAAAGCCTTTATTTTCTCTTTTCTAGACTCCATCTAGCTCTCTTAGCCACTCTCCTTGTTTCTTGATTTCCCCAACTTTCTTATAACTCCGCCCACCACCCACAAAGTGGTATTGGTCATGTAAATATGATTTGTACAGTGTAACCTTTTAATTTAATTCAATTTAAAAGCAGTGGGAGCCTCTCCCACTATTCCAGGTTTAAAAAAAGTGTATTAATTGTTAGGTAAATTATTTTGTGTTGATCGAATCATCACATCTTTCTCCCGCAAGGCACAAATATGGCACTTGTGTTCACCTCAAAAAGAAAAAAAAGCTGGTACTCACTTCTAGGTCGCACGATTCAGCTATGGTTGCTTCTGGATGAGATTATCGTTGTATAGAGCAATAAAAGTTTCCTTCTTTTTGTAACTGAAGGTCTTGGTTATATGTGGTTGAGTGAAATCATACATCTTATATATCTGATTACATTTTTGTATTTCAAATTTCATATGCCATTAAATCTAATCCCAGACTATGTAGTGTGCAGCCCGTCAGCTCTTTGGAATTGATAAAGGTGCATAAATTTTAGGTGCACGCACGCGTCCAACGGCAAACCCTAGCCGCGGTGCGTCCTCACAGAAGGAAATATACCCTAGAGGCAATAATAAAGTTATTATTTATTTCCTCATATCATGATAAATGTTTATTATTCATGCTAGAATTGTATTAAGCGGAGACATAATACATGTGTGAATACATAGACAAACAAAGTGTCACTAGTATGCCTCTACTTGACTAGCTCGTTAATCAAAGATGGTGAAGTTTCCTAACCATAGACATGAGTTGTCATTTGATTAACGAAATCACATCATTAGGGGAATGATGTGATTGACTTGACCCATTCCGTTAGCTTAGCACTTGATCATTTAGTATGTTGCTATTGCTTTCTTCATGACTTATACATGTTCCTATGACTATGAGATTATGCAACTCCCGTTTACCGGAGGAACACTTTGTGGGATACCAAACATCACAACGTAACTGGGTGATTATAAAGGTGCTCTACAGGTGTCTCCGAAGGTACTTGTTGAGTTGGCGTATTTCGAGATTAGGATTTGTCACTCCGATTGTCGGAGAGGTATCTCTGGGCGCTCTCGGTAATACACATCACTATAAGCCGTGCAAGCAATGTGACTAATGAGTTAGTTGCGGGATGATGCATTACATAACGAGTAAAGAGACTTGCCAGTAACGAGATTGAACTAGGTATTGAGATACCGACGATCGAATCTCGGGCAAGTAACATACCGATGATAAAGGGAACAATGTATGTTGTTATGCGGTTTGACCAATAAAGATCTTCGTAGAATATGTGGGAACCAATATGAGCATCCAGGTTCCGCTATTGGTTATTGACCGGAGACGTGTCTCGGTCATGTCTACATAGTTCTCGAACCCGTAGGGTCCGCACGCTTAAAGTTCGGTGACGATCGATATTATGAGTTTTTGTGTTTTGTTTCACCGAAGGTAGTTCAGAGTCTCGGATATGATCACGAACATGACGAGGAGTCTTGAAATGTGTCGGATTTCGGGTTCCGGCAGACCCTTGAGGTTCGAACACTGGGGTGCGCGCGGAGATTCAACCCTCTACCGGCTCGCTCCTCACCGAATCGCTAGGACCTGAACTACCAACTGAACAGCACAAGAGACACAAGATTTATACTGGTTTAGGCCACCATTGTGGTGTAATACCCTACTCAAGTGTGTGTGGTGTGGTGGATTGCCTCTTGGGCTGATGATGAACAATACAAGGAAGAACAGCCTCGCTAGGGTCTGCTCTTGGCTGGTGCTATGAACTGCTAGGAGGGGTTCAGTCGCTCTATCTACTGGTTTCTTGATGAGGATCAAGCTGCCTCTGCCCTGGGGGTGGCTAGTCCTATTTATAGGCAAAGGCCCCGGGCCTCTTCCCAAATATTGAGCGGGAAGGGTGCCAACAATTGGCCATTTTGAAGGGGAACATCGGGTACACTTATCCTGACTAAAGTTGGTCCTCGCCTGCCAAAGGCTCTGGTGATGACGCCGGCTTGGGCTCCACGATGACTCCCTTCCAGCCGTTGGGCTGGTCTTGGTCTCGTTGCACCGAAATGGATGCCTTTGCTTGATACTCTCGCCTGCGCTTGCTCCCTTAGCACCAAAGAGGAAAGGGGGACACTGCGCGGGCTGGCGCCCGACTGGCGCCCTTGGTCATCATGGCTTGCGTCATGGGCACCTCGCGAGGTACCCTGCCTTGAACTCTCCGCCTCTCATGAGCCAGCCTGACGAGGCCGTGCCTGAGGAAGCTCCTTGTCGTCCGCCCATGCAATCGCCCCTCGCGAGGTCTTAAGTTTCGTTGATGAAGATGGGCTGTCTGGGCCTCCTTTGAGCCACGCCGCAGGCCGCAGGCAGGCAAGTCTAGGGACCCTCGTTCCCAGAACGCCGACAGTAGCCCCCGGGCCCACGGCACGCTCGAACTTGGCTGAGCAGAGATGCGAAAGGGCAAGTGCGACGCGTCGCGGGCCCTAACAGCCTGCGGCCTTGGGCACCGTGTGGCGGTTGATTGGATGTGGGCGGCTCCGCTTCCCATGATGCCTTGGTAACCGCACGGATTCGACGAGTCCCTGCATGCAAAGCGGGTCATGATTACCTGTGATCGTGGAGGTTGACAGTTGGCCTTCGCTGGCTATAAGTAAGGAACGACATGTGCCCTTCCAGCCTATCCCTTCTTGCTTCTCCTTCTTCTCCATGGCTCCACCAAGGAAGTTCTCGACCGCAGAGAAAGGGAAGGCCCGCCAGGTCGAGTCTCCCTCTCCTCCGCCCAAGCGCGGTCGAGGTCGCCCTTGCAAGCATCCCGTGGCCTCCACGGCGGTCCCCCGCGGTCGCGGGGGTGGCTCTCAGCGTGGCGATGAGCGGCTGGCCATGGTCGGAGGGCGTGCCCCGGCCGTGCGACCCCCGAGGCCACGCCTCCACGCTGCGGAGGTGCTGCCGGAGTTCATGGTGTGGGCGGTGGAGCCGTCCGGCTCCTGGCTTCAGCTCCCTCGCTTCCTCCTGGGTGAGCTCCCAGCTGGTGCCCTGGGTGGCCTCGGCCCAGCGGATGGCTCTTTGTGCTTGAGCCGTGGGCTTCTCTGGAGGTCTCTGCTATAGGGAACCTGTTCCTGACCCGCGGCTGGCAGACATTCACTCGCGCGCGTGGTCTTCGCCGCCGGTGCTCCCTGCACTTCAAGTACGACGGCGACGCCACCCTCTACATGAGGGTGTTTGGAGAAGATGGTCGCCGCATGGGGTGCTGCCCCTGAAGACGACGACCGCGGCCGAGGACTCAGCCCCCGCGTGGATGGAGAGGGCAGCGCGCGGGCGGCTGGCGATGCCCGTGACTCCTCAAGCTTCACCAGCTCTTCTTCGGGTGGTGACTCTTCCAACAGCGGCCGCGGCCAGCCCCCACGCCGCCGCGCCTGCTTGGAGGGTGGCAGCGGGTCTGCTCGCCACCGCGCCCCGGTGAAGCGCGAGAGGGAGTCCGCCTAAGCTCCGGAGGCGGCTCGAGTCTTCCAAGAGGGCCAGCACGAGACGTGCTTTGCCTACTTTTGTTCTTTTCCTTTCTTTTCTCCTGCGCAAAAATATAGCAATGTGTGGCCCCATGGGGGCGTGTTTGGGTTAACGTCGTCAATTATTGCACTGCTTTTGTTATCCTGATACTGTTCTTTTCTGTTGTACGCCCATTCGCAAGTAAACCCCGGTCTTGGCCGCGGGGGCGACCGATCCAGGCCCCGTGTTCGCGTCGTGCTGCCCGTGAGGCATGGTCCGGAGGGGTGCTCCGGCTGTGGACCTAGGCCGTGAAAACTTGAGCGATAGGGGTAGGAACGCTCGCGAGGGCTCCCGGGGCTTCTGCCTCGCGAGCCCCCACGCAATAGAAATCGAGGCAGGAGAACGAAAAAGGTCGAAGAACGACGGACCAAAAGATGGCGATAATTTCGATAAAAACTCCAAATGGGAACAACTAGCCAACTGCAGAAAGCAAATGAAAAAGCCGAGTCCGACACCTAGTCTAGTCTTCGATGTCTTCTCACCAGCGCGGAGCTAAGTGCTGCCACTGGGCGTGGGAGGGAGCCCCAGGGCCTGAGGCCGGCACTCCTGAGACTCCAGGGCGTGTACAGCCCCAACTCATTATTACGTGAGAGTGTCATGGGCGGCGAGCTTCACAGGCGTTGGCCTTCTTCACAGGCTCCGGGCCTTTCTTCAGGGAAGCAAGCTTCACGGGCGTTGGCCCTCTTCACAGGCTCCGGGCCCTTTCCGAAACACGACAGCTTCACAGGCATTCACCTTCTTCACAGGCTTTGGGCCTTTTCCAAAAAAAAGATGAGCTTCACAGGCATTCGCCTTCTTCACAGGCTCTGGGCCTTTTCCAAAAAAAAGATGAGCTTCACAGGCATTCGCCTTCTTCACAGGCTCTGGGCCTTTTCCAAAAAAAAGATGAGCTTCACAGGCATTCGCCTTCTTCACAGGCTCTAGGCCTTTTCCAAAAAAGATGAGCTTCACAGGCATTCGCCTTCTTCACAGGCTCCGGGCCTTTTTAGGGGTAAAACCTCCGGAGGTGCTGGATGTTCCACGCGTTCTGTATAGGCACTCCCTCTTGAGTCTCCAAGTGCATGGAGCCGGGCCTGGAAACATGAACAACCTTGAACGGGCCCTCCCACATGGGAGAGAGCTTATGCAGTCCCTCCCTGGAGAGGACCCGTCGGAGCACGAGGTCCCCTACCTCGAGAGTTCTGGGGCGGATGTTGCAGCAGTGGTATCACCGGAGTGCCTGCTGGTACCTTGCCGCTCGCAGCGCAGCTTCTCAACGACGCTCCTCCCCCAGCATGATGTCCGTCCCCCGCATGGCGTCCTGCAGCGTCTCATCGAACGCCAGGACCCGCACGGATCGATGCTTGACCTCGTGAGGGAGGACCGCTTCAGCTCCGTAGACCAAGAAGAAGGGAGTCTCTCCAGTCGGCTTGGTCGCGGTTGTGCGGATGGACCACAACACGGACTGAAGCTTGTCACACCAGCCTCTGCCGCAGGCCTCTAGTTTCTTCTTGAATGTCTTGGTCTTGAGGCCTCTCAGGACCTCTGCGTTGGCCCGCTCGGCCTGTCCGTTGCTTCGGGGGCGCGCCACCGAAGCGTAGCATATCTGCGTCCCAAGGTTAGCACAATATGTTTCGAAAAGGTTACTGGTGAACTGCGAACCGTTGTCGGTGATGATGCGGTTCGGCACTCCGAACCGGCTCACGATGCCCTTGATGAACTTGATCGCAGAACCAGCGGGGATGGTGCGGACGACCTCAACTTCGGACCACTTGGTGAATTTGTCCACGACGATGTAGAGGTAGCGATAGCCCCCTGGCGCCCGAGGAGAAGTGCCCAGGATGTCCAGCCCCCAGACCGCGAATGGCCAAGTGAGGAGGATGGTTTGCAGACCCCCTGCCGGCTGGTGGATTTGCTTGGCATGGAATTGGCAGGCCTCGCAAGCCTTCACAAGTTCAACAGCGTCATTGAGCGCAATGGGCCAATAGAAACTGCTGCGAAATGCCTTGCCGACGAGGGTCCGTGACGACGAATGATGCCCACAGTCTCCACCATGTATATCTGCCAGCAGTTCCTTCCCCTGTTCCCTAGTGATGCAGCGCAGGGACACATTGTTTGGTCGTTTCCGGTAGAGCTCTCCATCCATGATGCTGTACGCTGTGGCTTGCCGCGCCACACGCTCTGCCTCCTCCTCCTTCTCCGCAAGGTCCCTTGCGTTAAGTACCTCTTGAGCTCTGTGATCCAGCACCCCTCTTGGGGTTCCATCGTTAGGAGCAGGCGTGATCCTGAGGCCGGGCCACAGGCTGGGGCCCCCGAGGCAGGTGGCTGGGGGAGCTCCACCCGAGGCTATGCTGTGCTTGACAATGGTGGCAGGGCTGAAGGCTTGAAGAGCCGTTCCTCAAAGACGCCCGGCTCCTGGGGTAATCTCCTGGAGGCTCGCTTGGCGATGTCGTCGGCCTCTTGATTAGTGCCGCGTGGCACGTGCTGCAGCTCCAGCCCCCAGAACTGTTTCTCCATCCTGCGGACCTCCGCAAGGTAGGCCTCCATGTGCTCATCTCTTGGCTCGTACACCTTGTTGGAGAAATTGACGAGGAGCTGCGAATCGCCCTTGATAGTAAGGCGCTTCACTTCCAGGGCAGCGGCGGCCTTGAGCCCCTTCTCGATCCCTCGTATTCGCTATATTGTTGGAGACCTTCTCGCCTTGCTGAAAGCAGAGCTGCACGGCATAGTAGAGCTTGTCTGGCGGGAGATATGAGCACCGCCCAGCTCAGTATACTGCACTCGAGAACGCTCCGTCAAGTACATGACCCAACCTTGGCGCGCCGCTTCGGGAGAGGATCGATCCTCACCGCCCCGAGGCCGGTGCCTCTGTCCATTCGACCCACGAAATCTGCCAGCCACGGCCCCTTGATGACTCTGGTTGTCTTGAACTCGAGTGGAATGCTTGCAGTTCAATGTTCCACTCGGCGACCCTTCCGGCTGAGTTGGGGCTCCTGAGCACCCTCTCCAAGGGGTATGCAGAGACAACCTTGATTGGATGACCCTAGAAGTAGTGCCGCAGCTTGCGCGAAACCACCAGTAGCGCGAGGAGGAGCTTCTGCGGCATGGGGTACCGTGCCCTCGCATCTCGTAACACTGTGCTGACGAAGTACACCGGGTGCTCGACGAGGCTAGGGGCATCAGTGCTGGTGGCGTCTTCCGGAAGCCGTGGTGCCTCCTGAGGTGGTGGAGCCTCCAGAAGCTGGGCGCCTGGCTGGAGGGCCTCTCCCACCCTTGGTGTGCTCTGCTGCGACGGCTGATCTTCTTCCGTCGCGGTGTTGGCTTCTACGAGTTCCTTTTGATTCGGCCTTGCCTTGGCTCGGGTGGCCGCCGTGGTCTTGGCCCGACGCTCCTCCCTAACTGCCACTAGGGCTGTGCTAGCGGAATAGGGAGTGGCGGCAAGGTAGAGTACCAAGGGCTCCTGAGGGCGCGGCCACCATCACTGGAGGGCTGGTTAGGTACCTCTTGAGGTCTTGGAACGCTTTGTCGGCCTCTTCAGTCCATTCAAAGGGCCCCTTTTTCTTCATCAGCTGGAAGAAAGGCAGCGCCCGCTCCCCCAATCGGGAGATGAAACGGCCCAGCGCCGTCACGCGCCCCGTGAGCTTTTGCATTTCCCTGAGGGTCTTTAGTGGGCTCATGTCCTCAACTGCCTTGACCTTTTCTGGGTTGGCCTCGATGCCTCGATGGGATACGAGGAAACCCAGGAGCTTGCCCGAGGGAACTCCAAACACACACTTCTCCGGGTTGAATCGCAGGCTCACTGCGTTGAGGCTCGCGAAGGTTTCATCCAGGTCTTGTATCAGGGTCTTGGCCTTGCGAGACTTCACTACGATGTCGTTGACGTAAGCCTCCACATTCTTCCCGAGCTGCGGGCCCAAGTGATGTGCATGAGCCGCTGGAAGGTTGCCCCCGCGTTGCGCAGCCCGAATGGCATGCATGTATAGCAGTACACCCCACACGGGGTTAAGAAGGCCGTCTTTTCCACGTCTTCCACCGCCATTTTGATCTGGTGATACCCGGAAAAGGCATCCAAGAAGCATAACAGGTCACACTCGACGGTGGTATAGACGATCTGGTCGATGCGAGGGAGCGGGAACGGATCTTGCGGGCATGCTTTGTTGAGGTTGGTGAAGTCGACACACATGCGCTCCTTTCCTCCCTTCTTTGGCACAACTACAGGGTTGGCCAGCCAATCCGGGTATCGAACCTCGCGAATAACCCCTGCGGCTTCTAGCTTGCGGGTCTCCTAGACGATGAAGGCATGCTTTTCAGTGGACTGCCTTCTTGCCTTTTGCTTCACAGGACACACATTGGGGCACACGTTGAGGTGGTGCTCGATTACGCCCCGTGGGATCCCTGCCAGCTGATCGGTCTCCCAGGCGAACACCTTCTTGTTTGCACACAGGAACTTGACCAGGGCTTCCTCCTGTTCGGGCTCGAGGTTGGCGCCTATGGTGAAAGTGGCGTTTGTGGACCCATCCTCGTCGACAGGTATCTGCTTGGTCTCCGCCTTGTCTTGGTTGAACAACTCCTTCTTCTTGGTCGGCGCAGCCCCCTTGGGCTTGGGGGTTTCCGCATTGGCGGGCTGCACCGCAGCCGCCGTCTTGAGGGCGAGCTTGAGCGCTCGCAGCGCACCTTCGGTGTCCCCGGGCACGGTGAGGACGCCGCTGCTCCCGGGAATCTTAATGAGGCTGTACCCCGGGTGAGTCGCGGCCATGAATTTGGCCAATGCTGGATAGCCAAGGATGGCATTGTAGGGGAGGCCGATGGGGGCAATGTCGAAGTCAACCAGTTCCGTGCGGAAGTTGTCGTAGGTGCCGAAGGTCACCGGAAGCCGGATTTGTCCCAAGGAGCTGGACGACCTGCCTCCTACGCCCGAGAAAGGCCGGTTGGGCTGCAGCCGCTCCCGGGGTATGCACAGGAGGTTGAAGGCCTCGACTGAGAGTACGTTGAGGCGGCGCCACCGTCGATGAGGGTCTGGTGACGGCCACCTGGCAGATGGTGGGTGTGCAGAGCATGGGGAGCGCACCCGAGCCGGCCGAGTTGGTGGGGTGGTCCCCAGAGTCGAAGGTCAGCCCGGTCGACGGCTCCGTCTGGCCCGAGGGACCCCCCTGCCGCGTGGAGGCGGCGCCGACCCGGCGGACGAATGTCTTGACGTGGCGGCTGGAGGGCGGTGCCTGCGAGCCGCCCAAGAGGGCCGCGACGACCGGAGGAGCCGGCGCGACGGGGTGGGTGATGAAGAAGATGCGCGGCTCCTCCCCAGAGGTCACCGGGGAGCGCAGGGGCGATGCTTGCTGCCTGTTCCCCGCCGGGCCGGTGGCGGTGTTGACGGCGGGCGATGGGGAACGACGAGGGCGCCCGCCGACGGGAGCCGTCTGGGCGACATGGGAGGCGAGGGCGGCTCGGCGCTCGACACGAGCCCGACGAGCGTCAGACATGGTTGCGGTGGTCGGGGGAGAGCAAGACGGCGGAAGGCAAATTCCGGCGCACCCCTACCTGGCGCGCCAAATGTCGGATTCCGGGTTCCGGCAGACCCTTGAGGTTCGAACACTGGGGTGCGCGCGGAGATTCAACCTCTCTTGGCTCGCTCCTCACGAATCACTAGGACTGAACTACCAACCTGAACAACACAAGAGACACAAGATTTATCTTGGTTGAGCCACCATTGTGGTGTAATACCCTACTCCAATGTGTGTGGTGTGGTGGATTGCCTCTTGGGCTGATGATGAACAATACAAGGAAGAACAGCCTCATGAGTGCATTCTTGGCTGGTGCTATGAACTGCTAGGAGGGTTGATCGCTCTATCTCTTGGTTTCTTGATGAGGATCAAGCTGCCTCGCTACTGGGGAGGCTAGTCCTATTATAGGCAAAGGCCCTGGGCCTCTTCCCAAATATTGGCGGGAAGGCGCCAACAATTAGCCATTTGAAGGGAACATCGGGTACACTTATCCTGACTAAAGTTGGTCCTCGCCTGCCAAAGGCTCTGGTGATGACGCCGGCTTGGGCTCCACGATGACTCCCTTCCAGCCGTTGGGCTGGTCTTGGTCTTGTTGCACCGAAATGTACGCCTTTGCTTGATACTCTCGCCTGCGCTTGCTCCCTTAGCACCAAAGAGGAAAGGGGGACACTGCACGGGCTGGCACCCGACTGGCGCCCTTGGTCGTGATGGCTTGCGTCATGGGCACCTCGCGAGGTACCCTGCCTTGAACTCTCCGCCTCCTCATGAGCCAGCCTGATGAGGCCGTGCCTGAGGAAGCTCCTTGTCGTCCGCCCCGCGAGGCTCGGCCCCTCGCGAGGGTCTTAAGCTTGCATTGATGAAGATGGGCTGTGCTGGGCCTCCTTTGAGCCATGCCGCAGGCCGCAGGCAGGCAAGTCTGGGGACCCCCATTCCCAGAGCGCCGACAAAATGGTCAAGACGTAAAATTTGATATACTGGACAACTATGTTCGGGCACCGGAAGTGTTTCGGGAGGTTTCAGACATTTACCGGAGTACGAGGGGGTTACCGGAACCCCTCAGGGAGTATATTGGGCCTAATGGGCCTTAGTGGGAGAAGAGGAGGGGCGGCCAGGGCAGCCGCACACCCCCTCCCCTTCTAGTCCGGATTGGACAAGGAGGAGGGGGGGCGGCGCCCCCCTTTCCTTCTCCTATCTCCCTTCCTTGCCTTCTCCTACTCCTACAAGGAAAGGAGGAGTCCTACTCCCAGTGGGAGTAGGACTCCCCCTTGGCGCGCCCTCCTCCTGGCTGGCCGCCTCCCCCCTTGCTCCTTTATATACGGGGGCAGGGGGGCACCTCTAGACACACAAGTTGATCTGTTGATCTCTCCCAGCCGTGTGCGGTGTCCCCCTCCACCATATTCCACCTCGGTCATATCGTAGCGGTGCTTAGGTGAAGCCCTACGTCGGTAGCAACATCATCACCGTCATCACGCTGTCATGCTGACAGAACTCTCCCGTGAAGCTCTGCTGGATCGGAGTTCGCGGGACGTCATCGAGCTAAACATGTGTTGAACTCGGAGATGCCGTATGTTCGGTATTTGGATCGGTCGGATCGTGAAGATGTACGACTACATCAACCGCGTTGTGCTAACGCTTTCGCTTTTGGTCTACAAGGGTACGTGGACTCACTCTCCCCGCTCGTTGCTATGCATCACCATGATCTTGCGTGTGCGTAGGAATTTTTTTGAAATTACTATGTTCCCCAACACTCACAAGTGTTGTTGCTGGCCGTACCTAGGAGCGGTGCCGTCCCCCAATACGTTTGGCTGGTAGAAGCACCTCATCGGTTCCCCCTGATTGCGTCGCGCCTCTAGTGGACTAGGTAAGCCCCTATGATCTGATCTCCCTCATGTGCTCACCCACGGCTATCAAGCCATGTATAATCTTTACTTTTGGATCAATGCCCATGAGCGAGTATTTTTGTTGTTGATATTTTAGAGTAAGGTGGCACTTGGTACCTGCAGAGGCTGTGGAAACTTGTATAAATGGATCTTTGCTAGTGATGATTTGTGTCCATGGCCATCGAGCCACGGTAATTTTTGTGATGGCCGTCATGCCATGGTGATTTCTAGGGCTTTATGGTGGCTTGGCTTAGTTACACAGGTCATTTCTGCATCTTAGCGAACTAATCAGATGGCATGGTAAACAGAATGTTTAAAACTTGACAGATTGCGTAACATATTACATTTTTATGTCCGCCTTGATCAGCCAAAGAGGCAACAATGAATATGTCAATGTGGTTATCAATTATTATTGGTGCGTCAAAAAATCTACACAACTTAAACTCTGAGTTGATTATTATGTAAGGGGGACTTGTTTCTCTTTCTGAAAACAAGTCAGGCTACACAAATACCTGTTTGAAGTTTGTGTGTGTGTGTGTGTGTGGAATTTATGCCATTTTGCTTGAAATTTTGTCATCTCCGGCCATCTCCGCATTTCTATGATTCAAACGAATCAGGTGCCATGACAAACTTGATTTTTCGACCATGACAAATTGATCTTTTGCTTGACGCAGATAAGGAGAATTTGTGCCTCTAAGGCCACCACGACACATAAGGAGAATTTATGCCTCTACGGCCACCGCGACACAGATAAGAAGAGAAGAGAGACCTGGCCTTCCTGCATCATGCTCGACCTGTTGCCCTGCTCATGTTCATCGTCCTCCAACCCATGGTAATGGTAAGCTCGTTGCTCTCCCTCCTAGTTGCAGTAATAGGAGCAGATTTGTCTCATCTCAATTACAAAATTTGTAATTGGAACGGTTTTTGATTTTTTTGGCTTAGTTACGCATTTTGCAAACTAGTTAGATGGCACAATAGTCTGAATTTTTAAAACCTGAGATAAAATTGAGACTGCATAATAGATGCATTCTCCTTATGCCTGACTTTATTGGCCGAAGAGGCTGCAAATGAATTTGTCAAGCTGGCTAGCAATTATCAGCGCACAAGCTACACCGAAAAATCCACACAGCTTAGTTTGTAACTTGATTTATATCTAAGGGAGACTTGTTTCTAATTTCATCAAACTGTAAAGTTGACTTGTTCCCTTTTGAAAATGAGTCAGCTTGTACAAGTACCTTTTTGAAGTTTGTGTGCATGGAATTTGTGCCATTATGCTAGAATTTTGTAATCTTGGGCTAGCTCTGCATTCCTGTGATGTAAGCGATTGTGCCATGGCATACTTGATTTTTCGAGAGTGACAAACTGATAGAATTTCTTATGCCTGACACAGATAAGGAGACTTTGTGCCTCATGGCCACCCTGACGGGAGCTTGGAGGTGTCGCTGCTGGCCGAGAAGGTATTGCCCGAGCCTATGTTCAACATCCATTTTGCTCATCACCGCCCACTTCGACTTGTGGCTCCTCTCCACTGCCATCTTCCTCAGTGCACCTCTCAGTACGGTATTATACTGCTGCTGTTCTTCCTCCATTACCGTGTGTGATATTTGAGGGAGTCCTGGACTAGGGGGTCCTCAGGCGTCCGGTCTGTTGGATGTGGGCCGGACTTATGGGCCGTCAAGATACAAGACAGAAGATTATCTCTCGTGTCCGGTAGGGACTCCCGCATGCGTGGATGGAAAGTATAGGTGTCCGGATATATTATTCCTTTTTGTAAAGCTGACTTTGTGCAACCCTAAGCCCCTCCGGTGTCTATATAAACCAGGAGGGTAGACCGGAGGCAGGATCACAAGATTGCTAGGCTAGCTATTCTAGGGTTAGCCGAATCAATCTCGAGGTAGGTCAACTCTTGTAATACTTATACCCTCGAATATAATCAAGCAGGAGTAGGGTTTTACCTCCATTAAGAGGGCCCGAACCTGGGTAAACACTGTGTCCTCTGTCCATAGTTACCATTGATTCTCAGACGTACAGCTTGGGTCTCCCTACCCGAGATTTGTCAGTTTTGACACCGACAATGTTTTCTTAGTTGGTGCCTCTAACAATTGAGAAAGCTAATTGCTCTAGCTTTTAAATGATCTATTCATGATAGACAGATTAGGGAAGATCAAGTGGCCTTTCTGGTTGAGTACTTTACTTGCTTGGAAGGTGACTTGGGAGTTGGGATAAACGCGACCGATTTGATGGCCCATTTATTTTGCTTCACTTATTTTTTGGAGAATGTGTGTGCATGTGAACATGTGGAGGTTGTGCTCCTCTCTTTGTTTCTTTTCTTTGCTTTGAGTGTATCAGTGGATCATGCTTTTCATTTGAGTTTGCTTTATTGGGTTTGCAGTTGTTAGGGAACGTAGTAATTAAAATAAAATCCTACGCACATGCAAGATCATGGTGATGCATAGCAACGAGAGGGGGGAGTGTCGTCCACGTACCCTCGTAGACCATAAGCGGAAGCGTTAGCACAACACGGTTGATGTAGTCGTACGTCTTCACGATCCGACCAGTCCAAGTACCGAATGTACGGCACCTCCGAATTCAGCACACGTTCAGCTCGATGACATCCCGCGAACTCCGATCCAGCAGAGCTTCACGGGAGAGTTCCGTCAGCATGAAGGCGTGATGACGGCGATGATGTTGCTACCGACGTAGGGCTTCGCCTAAGCACTGCTAAGATATGACCGAGGTGGAATAAGGTGGAGGGGGCACCGCACACGGCTGAGAGAGATCAACTTGTGTGTCTAGAGGTGCCCCCTACCCTCGTATATAAAGGAGCAAGGGGGAGGCGGCCGGCCAGGAGGAGGGCGTGCCAAGGGGGGAGTCCTACTCCCACCTGGAGTAGGACTTCTCCTTTTTTTTGTAGGAGTAGGAGAAGGGAAGGAAGGGAGAGAGGGGGAGAAGGAAAAGGGGGGCGCAACCCCTCCTTGTCCAATTCAGACTAGAGGGGGAGGGGCGCGCGGCTGTCCTGGCCGCCCCTCCTCTTCTCCCACTAAGGCCCATTAGGCCCAATATACTCCCCGGGGGGTTTCGGTAACCCCCTGGTGTCGTGGTTCTAAGTCTGACAGTAGAATGGGGGTAGGTATGGAGAGGCAAGATCCTAGCTATGGGCGGTTATGCAGACAAAGGATTTATGAGTCCGAGCCCTTCTCGGAGGAAGTAACAGCCCTCGTCTTGGAGCCGGAGGCGGTCATTGGATTATGCGTGTGTAGGTTCTGGGTGCGAACCCTTTACACCGAGGAGGAGGGTGGCTTATATAGTGTCCGCGGACCCCTCCGCCCTCGATTATGCAGGTTTAAAGTACATAAAGGCTTGGCGTTCTTCGAAGCGCCCTATATAATGTGTCATCAAGGCCATAATGGCTACTTAATTCTGCACCGTTTGGATGCAGAGTGGCTCTTGACCTCCTGGTGGTCGAGTGAGTCTTCATGGTCGAGTCCTTCGAGTCCGTCGAGTGAAGTCTCTCTTGGTCGACTAGAAGGCAACTTCTTCTGAGGATGTCCTTGGGAAGGGTACTTAGGACAGGTCCGTGACCCTACCCTAGGTACATGACTTCATCATTAGCCCCCGAATGGATCGAGGTTTGAGTGAGGAAGGAGTTGATAATCTTTCCGACCTATTTTTGCGTTCTGAACATGTCTCATTTTGGACCAATAAACTTTTTGATGATGGCAGCAACTTTTCTTTCAGTCGCTTTGATCCATTCCTTTCTTCTGTTGAGTGAACTTTTGAACTTAGTAAACTTCTGAGCGACGGATCGCAGGAAATCTACCGTCTGACAGATTGATCTGCTGTTAGCGGATTTTGTGGGATCTGAATTTTGGGAAGCGTGCGAAGCGGGGCGGACCGCGGTGCTCGGATGGGATAGGGTGCAGACGCCTCGATTTCCGCACCGCCTTTTTCGCCATGTATCACGCTTGTGCGACTGTTTCGGGATGTGATAGGATCGCCCGGGCCTACTTGTCAGCCACTCGGAAGCGTCCTTATATAAGGCGCAGGGTGAGGGTTTTTGAACAGTGCCTCCCCATTTCCCTCTCTGCCCTCTTCACCTCCGCCCGCAGTGCCTGCTCTTGCCTCCACCCATCCACCCCTCGCGTGCTTCACCGGCGACAATGGTGAAGGAGAAGACGGCGACGGGGAAAGCAAAGGGAAGAGCGTCCAGTCGGGGCGGATCTTCGTCGAGGTCCCGCCTGCCGCAAGGCTGGGTCCAAGGGGATTGGATCAATGACCTGGCCAATGAGGGTCTGATTCCCCATGGGTCAGCAAGGCTTCCGGGGACCGAGTGGCAACCGCAACCGCAGGAGGTGAGTGCGTTCTCCTAGCCACTCATGTAGATCATGGATTCTCTCTGCCGCCGAGTGTTTTCTTCCGAGGGTTTCTGAACTTCTTTGGGGTGCAACTCCACCATTTCACTCCCAACTCCATTGCCTATCTTGCTGCTTTCATGTCCATGTGCGAGAACTTCCTGGGTTGTCGACCACACTGGGGTCTCTTTAAGCACATATTCACTTGTCGCTCACAGACGGTGAAAAAGGCGAGTCCGGATGATGAGAGGACTAAGGTTATCCAGATGTGCGGGGGTCTTGGGATTCAGATGAGGAGTAAGAGTACTTTTCCGGCCATGACCCTTCCTGAGTCGGTTAGAGGATGGCAGTCGACCTGGTTCTACTGCCAAGACGAGTCGATGCCGGGGCAGTCGACTGGTCTCCCTCCGTTCTCCATGGACCGAGTGAACAAACCCTCTTCTCTAAAGGTGCTTCCTGAGGAGAAAGCTCAGGTAAAAATGTTGATGGAGCGCGTAGTCCGGCTCGTTCGGGACGGAGTGACGGGTATGGACCTTCTGGAGGTCTTCCTTAGACGGCGCATCCAACGCTTGATCTTGAGGCCACCCGATGTGGCTGTCTTGTGGTACCAAGGCGCCCTCGGGTCCATCGAAGCGGTCGCGACGCCACCTTTGGAGAGGTGGATGGCGCAATCACGGAAATAAGGACAACCCTCGAGGGCTAGGAGGATCCCACCACTCGACCATACCTACACACCGGACATGGTATGATCACTTATCCCCGATTGCAATCTTGCTTTATTCATTCTGCTTCACTGCAAATTGGTTGATTGACCTTTGTCTTGTTTTGTTGTTTGTCAGGCCACCACCGAGCTGTACTCGATGCCCAATGGAGCGCAAGCGCCGACTGAGGAGGAGGAAGGAAGTGGGGGCGAAAGCCCGGAGGAGTGGGACTCGGATGCGGATGACGATGACGAGGGTGATGACTCTGGTGAGGAGGAAGAGGAGGAGGAGGAGGAGGAAGTTGCGCCTCCTCACTCGGAAAGATGCTCGAAGCTTGTCCATGATCCTGCAACAGAGCGTGGTAAGGGGGTCGCGACTGTCGCGCAGTCGACCAAGCGCCCTCGGACAACTTCTCCGGTGCCGACTGAGAAAGCTCCGAAGCAATCTCGAGTGGCACCGTCGAAGCCGGCGAAGGTCTTGCCGAAGATGAAGATGGTGATCCGCACTATCTCAGGGTAATTGTGCTACTTGAGTTTTCCTGTTCCACATGAACTTATTCTTGGTCGACTCATGAGTCAACCGACTGATTTCTGGAATTGCAGCGCTGCTACTTCTGATACCTCGGCCAGGGCTGAAGATCATGAGATGGAAGACGCTGCCACTTCTAAACCTGGTATGACCTTTATAGTTCCGTCTTCAGTCGATTGGCTCCCGATCTCTAATTTTGATTCTTTTCTGCAGCTCCATCTAACATCGTTATTAACCTTCCCGACGACGACGATGAGGAACCACTGAGGCAGAGGAGGAACATGAGAACGTCTACTGGCAAGGCGACTCAGGATGTGCCAGCACCCGAGACACTGGTCGCAGAGGGAGAGAACGTCATTCGGCCTACCGTATCTTTTGCGGTGCCATTGACGAGTGCTCGCCCCTCATCGTCGAGTGCTGCATAGCCTTCACTTTTCTCGACCCACCACGTCCTAGAGGACCAAGCCAGTGCTGCGAAAGAAGCAATACGCCAGGCAGGAGTCATGATGGAGCAAGTGAAGGCACTCCGAGACGCCAGTCAGGCAGCGTATGATGCCAGTTCAGCTCTTCAGAGTAACGTTCAGGTCAGTCGGTCACCGCCTATTCTGTTAGGATATGATATCTGAAAATCTTTCTCTCTGAAAATTGTAGTATCTATCCTACACCCACTGGGTGTGTTGTTTGAAATTCTAGGTTAGTGGGACCACGCTGAGTGCACCCACTGGGTGTAGTCCCCAAGGCTATGGTGGACTGCTGGCAGTCGACCATAGTCTTTATGTCTTAAGCTCTTTCTATACTCGATCAGGTCGAATGGATTGAGAAGCCGGTGGGGGCATGCTGAGTGCACCCACTGGGTGTAATCCCGAGGCGTGGTCATTCCGGCGATCGACTACGATCCAAGAACATCTTGGTTTTTTTTGTTGGTCGATTGGTCGACTCTAATCGATAAAACTAGTGGGGGCACGCTGAGTGCACCCACAGGTGTAGTCCCGAGACTATGGTCGAATGTTTGTATTCGGCCGTAGTCTTAGAAACGTGATTTTTCCTTAATCACTCGGAAGTGAATTGTCTTTGACATCTGTCGATTGGTTCCTTGCAGAAATCCTGTGAGCTTGTGGCTCGTTACACTGAGTTGGAGAACAAGCACATCCAGCTCGAGCTTGATCTGAAACTGGTCCAGGAGAACTTAACGAAGGCGAAGGAGGAAGCAAAAGGTATGTTTGGTGAGACCCTCGACGACTGCCTTTGTCTGTTGTCCGTTTCAGAGTCTGATCTCACTGTGACTTTGCAGACAAAGTGAGGGATGCCCAGAGGAAGAAAGACCTTGACTTGGCTGAGATGCAAAAAGCTGCTTTAGAGAAGACCAAGCTCGCAGATGAGAAGCTGGCTTCAGTCACCAAGCTTGAAGAAGAAAACACCAGTCTGAAAGCTGCTCTTGATGCCGCCAACAAGGAGGTCAGTCGACTGAAGAGTGACAAGATTGCCCTGAGTGACAAGGCCAGTGAGTTGGTGGGAAAGAAGAACGATCTAGAGGCTTATCTGGGAGGACCTGCCAAGAAGCTATTCCTCATGCTTGAAGGTAATCTTTTCATATCAAACAGACATTTTAACTGTGATCTTTCCATCCGACTGTTGCCTTGACTCAGTGGTTGTGCTTGCAGAGTTTTGCCAGAACTTTGAAGAGGAGACTGGTCGACTGGAAACAAACCTGGATCCCATCAACTCTCCTGTGAAAGATGAAGTCGCCATGAATGTGTTTCGGCTCGAATCTCGCGTTGCTGCTGTCGTCAACTATCTCGCAAGGCTGAAGGTCGCAACTTCCCGCATAGACACAACACTCTGGCCAAGAGATACGCTCCAGAACGACCTCGAGTCTCTGATGACTCGACTGAATGAGGTCCCAAGTCGAGTGCAGGAGTGGAAGAAGTCCTCTGCCAGGTGTGGTGCGAATGTTGCTCTGTCTCTGGTCCGCGTTCACTGCAAGGATGCACGAGAGGACAAGCTGGCGGCACTTAGGGTGGCCAATACTAAGAAGCACGATTTCCGGTCCTTCCTGGAGACCTTCATCGCCGCTGCCACTCGGATTGCAGATGGAATCGACCTGGATGAGTCTGTCGCACCTTCTAGCCCTCCACAGGAGGGGTAAAAAACTTCTGAGTTTGATACCTTAAATTTGCCTCGGTATGCCGAGTGATTTTTGTAACCGACAAACCTTAACAGGCTTAGCGCCTGAGCACTTTCGATTCCGTTAGGTGTTATCCAAACTTGGATTCGACATTAAATATGTTTGCATTTGGTTTGAGGTGTCTTTTGCAGGCTAAGGTGAGCACTGGGCTGCAGCTAAGCCCCGGAGTGGGAGGTTTGCTCTCCACTCGGTAGGATTTTCAAAAACTTAGGCAAGCACTGGGCTGCAGCTAAGCCTCCGAGTGGGAGGTTTGCTCTCCACTCGGTAGGATTTTCAAAAACTTAAGCGAGCACTGGGCTGCAGCTAAGCCTCCGAGTGGGAGGTTTGCTCTCCACTCGGTAGGATTTTCAAAAACTTAGGCGAGCACTGGGCTGCAGCTAAGCCTCCGAGTGGGAGGTTTGCTCTCTACTCGGTAGGATTTTCAAAAACTTAGGCGAGCACTGGGCTGCAGCTAAGCCTCCGAGTGGGAGGTTTGCTCTCCACTCGGTAGGATTTTCAAAAACTTAGGCGAGCACTGGGCTGCAGCTAAGCCTCCGAGTGGGAGGTTTGCTCTCCACTCGGTATGATTTTCGAAAACTTAGGCGAGCACTGGGCTGCAGCTAAGCCCCTGAGTGGGAGGTCTGCTCTCCACTCGGTAGGATTTTCAAGAACTTAGGCGAGCACTGGGCTGCAGCTAAGCCCCCGAGTGGGAGTTCTGCTCTCCACTCGGTAGGATTTTTTACGGCGTCTCTCTGAGGGATAAGGCGTTAATCGACCTCGTCTTCCTTATGGAGAGCACATTATACCTGTGGCGTAGCTTGGAAAGAGAGGGTAGCAGTCGACCTGCACCTCGTCCCCCTTGCGGAGTGCATGTTGTACTTGTGGCGTAGCTCGAAAGGAGAGGGTGGCAGTCGACCTGCACCTCGTCCTCCTTGCGGAGAGCACGTTGTACTCGTGGCGTAGCCCGGAGGGAGAGGGTGGCAGTCGACCTGCACCTCGTCCTCCTTGCGGAGCGCACATTGTATTTGAACTTAGGCGAGTGCTTAGACTGCAGCTAAGCCCCCGAGTGGGAGGCTGGCTCACCACTCGGTAGGATTTTATTTAACTTAGGCGATCACTGGGCTGCAGCTAAGCCTCCGAGTGGGAGGTTTGCTCTCCACTCGGTAGGATTTTCAAAAACTTAGGCGAGTACTTGGACTGCAGCTAAGCCCCCGAGTGAGAGGCTTGGTGTCGGTGTCAAAACCGGCGAATCTCGGGTAGGGGGTCCCAAACTGTGCGTCTAGGCGGATGGTAACAGGAGACAAGGGACACGATGTTTTACCTGAGTTCGAGCCCTCTCGATGGAGGTAAAACCCCACGCCCCGCTTGATTAATATTGATGATATGGGTAGTACAAGAGTGGATCTACCACGAGATCAAGGAGGCTAAACCCTAAAGCTAGCCTATGGTATGATTGTTGTAATGTATGTTGTCCTACGGACTAAAGCCCTCCGGTTTATATAGACACCGGAGGAGGCTAGGGTTACACAGAGTCGGTTACAAAGGTCGGAGATCTACATATCCGTATCGCCAAGCTTGCCTTCCACGCCAAGGAAAGTCCCATCCGGACATGGGACGGAGTCTTCAATCTTGTATCTTCGTAGTCTTGGAGTCCGGCGGATGATGATAGTCCGGCTGTCCGGACACCCCCTAGTCCAGACTCCTCAAGAGCTCCACGAACCAGGCTTCCATGACGATAAGTCTGGCGCGCATAATGTTCGGCATTGCAAGGCGGGTTCCTCCCTTGAATAATCCAGAGAAGATCATGAACACCAGGATAGTGTCCGGCTCTGCAAAATAAATTCCACATGCCACCGTAGAGAGAATAAAATGTACACAAGTCCAATCTGCTGACGTATTATGCGGCATGACATCACACCGCTACCAAGCCTTTATTTGAATCGTTTTTATTATACCACCTCAAAGACGTTTAGCTTAAGCGGTTTCTTGGCACGCCTGTCAAGCAGAGATCGTGTTCCCCTTATTCCGGATTCTCATCAATACGGACGTGGGTAACCCAACCGCGCCATTGATGGTGGCGCTTGGGAGATAAGCGTGTTTTACCAGGCTGGTGGGGGACGCATAGTCTCCGTCCGCCTATATATAAGGGATAAGGATTTCCCTTCTCACCTACGCCTTCTTCCTCCTTTGCTTATCCATCTCCGCGACTCAAGCTCCAACGCTCAAGCTCGCGCATCTCGCCTCGACCTTCTCCGACCATGTCCGGAGCGGAGGCAAATGGTTAGCCTCCACCGTTAAGGAGGAGCACATTACCAAGCTGCGCAGCGCGGATACCTTCCGGCGACATCGCGGCATCGGCTGCCCGACGAGGGGCAGCTCATCCCCACCCCGGGCCCCATGAGAGGGTTGTTTTCCTCCCCCACTTCCTCCGCGGACTGGGCTTTCCTCTCCACCCTTTTATCCGGGGGCTCATGTTTTACTACGGCCTGGATTTCCACGATCTGGCGCCGAACTTCATCCTCAACATCTCGGCGTTTATCATCGTGTGCGAGGCCTTCCTCTGCATTCGGCCCCACTTCGGCCTGTGGCTCAAGACCTTCAACGTCAAGCCGAAGGTTGTGAAGGGCGCTCAAGCGGAATGCGGAGGCGCCATGTTGGGCAAGTTGCCCAACGTCCTTTGGCTCGAAGGGGCCTTCGTGGACTCCGTCAAGGGGTGGCAATCGGGGTGGTTCTACATCACCGAGCCGCGCGAACCTACGTGGGCGGCGGCCCCCGAGTTTAGATCTGGCATCCCCACGCAGCTCACCTCCTGGAAATAGAAGGGCTTGTTGTGGGGCAATCCGAAGGAGCTGACGGGACTCCGAGCCTGTATCCAGAAGCTGGTGAGCAATAAGCTCAGGCTCATCGACGTGGTCCAAGTCATGCTCATCCGCCGGATTCTCCCATGCCAAGAACGGGCATTCAATCTGTGGGAGTTCAATCCGGAACAGCACCAGGCGCTAAGCGGACTCTTCGACACGATGTACGAAGGCACCTGGAGGGTGCTGTTTAAGGGTGCCGAAGCCCCTGCATCTGCGACGGAAGATCACGGATTTTGCTCGCAGCATCCAGCTGACGAGGTAAGTGATTCAACCCCTTTACGGGACACTTGTGGTAAATAGATTGATTCTAGGAGGGTCTCAATCTTATTTTTCCTTTGGCAGGAATGGATGGAGAAGGCCGAGCAGCTCATCTGCCCGGCTCCCATGCCCGAAGACCCAGTGAACGCCCGTCTAGCGGGGTTGCTGGTTCCGGCACCGCACATGGTGCCGGAGAAGAAGGCCAAGAAGGTGGCCACGGGGACTCGAAAGAGTTCCCGTAATCAGGCATCCGACAATGAGGCGGACTCCTCCCCCGAAGACGAGGAGGAGGAAGAAGATTCTCTCCCGGAGGAGGGAGAGAGGAAGAGGAAGGCTTCCCCAATAGGGGAGGCCGAAGGGTCCAAGAGGGGGAGAACTATTCCCCCGGACAGCTCCGCCAACACCAACGTTGGCGGAGAGGAGTGGCCTTCAAGGGCCAGGCCTTCGGCGAGATCGTAAGTATCCGGATCCCAGATATGCAATTTTCTTCGTGTCACGTAGTGTTCTACTAATGCCGCATACTGTCCGCAGTCCGGCCGATGATGATCTCCCCGCTTCATCGAGCGGGTCGTTGGCCCCGTCGGATGTGGATTCACTTCCGACTGCCTCCACCCCCCATGCTGACGAGAATGCCGAGGTGGGATCCCAGAGAGGGACCCATCAGGAGGAGGCTCCGGAGGCGCCACAAGGCAGCCTCCCAGACTATGCGCCGGACTCTACGTCGGAACCTGCAGTGGTTCCAGAGTCCGGCAAGCAGCCCCTTCGGAAGAAGGGCAAGACCGCGACACCGGCGGTCCCCGTCCAACCGGAGGCGCCAGACAACTTGTTGGAGGCGCTCAAAGGTGCTTCCATCAAGGAAGAACACCGCACTATCATGAGTGCGGTGATTCAGAAGGTTCAGCTCGCCAAGAGCAGGCTGACCGAAGCCTGCAGCAGCCTTCTAACAGGCTTTGAGGTAAGAAGTTGAATTTATGTAATGTAATACCGCATAGACAAGAGCCTCGATGCTTAGTCGGTGTTCGGAAAGAAAAGCCGGACCGAGGATCTAAAAGATATGTGCAGGTTGCTTAAAATATGTCAATATGGGTTTTTGAGCTGCGCTGCTGACCTCTGCCGCACTGACTGCGAAGGTCGGTGCGTTGAAGCAGGATCTCGAGCGGTCCGAGCAAGAGCTCGGCCATGCCAAGAAGCAGCTCGAGGACAAAGAAGGTGAGTAACACCACTCTGAACAGTTACCTTACAGAAAAGGATTTTGGTTGCAATGAAATTAACAAGGATAATATGGGTGTTGCAGGGGCCACGAACGAGGTGGCAGCCCTGAAGGAAGTTGTGTCCGCGGCCAAACGCAGTGCAGCCGCGGAACGGGCAGAGCGAGAAAAGCAGGAGGCGCAGGTGGCGGAAGTACGGCAAGAGCTCCGGGCTCTCATGGAGAAGCATGAGATCTTGGAGCGTGACTCCAAGACTCGAGAGTCCGAGCTTGCCTCGGCTCTCGAAAGTGCCAAGTCCGCCAAGGCCGAGGCCCGTAAGGCCCTTCAGGAGGTTGAAGATTTAAATAAGATAGCGGCGGGTAAGGCATTTTTCATGCAAAGCAAGCATGTTAATGTAAACTACCTTACACTTACCCGCATTCGGAGCTCTCCAGGGGCGTTTGCAGATCTGCCGCGTAGTGTGTCCGATGCCGCCGCATTCTACCGTGGCGAGGAGGGGAGCTCAACGGAGAAGGTTTTCTGGTCTCAGTATGCTGAGGCCAGCCATCCGGTGCCCCCAAGCGACCAGTTGAAGCAGCTGGTCGAACTCCACAAGGTAGTTGAGGAGGCCATGAAGGGCCTTATAGTCCGGCTGTGGCCTGGACAGGCCATGCCTGGGAGCTACTTCGGCCTCGGCTGCGGCTTTGGTGGATGCGTGCCCTGGGTGGAGGTCATCAAGCGCTCCGTCTGTATTGAAGGTGCTCGTCGGGCCCTTGCCCGCACAAAGGTGCATTGGGGCAGGCTGGATGCGGAGAAGCTTCTCACTGACCCACCGCCACCGGGCAAGGAGTATCGCATGCCCAAAATGTATTATAAAACTGTCCTGAAGGGAGCCTGCGATTTTGCGGATGAATGTCCCAGAGATGTAATTTTTGAGTAAACTCGCTATGTATTATCCTGTGCGCTGAAAACTATGTTCATATGCGCATGAAGCAACGCTTGTTTAATTTAAAATATTACCTTCTGTGCGGCCGTTTATAAAATTTGAGAGATGGCAAGTCGTTGGCTTCAGCCCCGAGCCATGAAAGTCTTTGGGGTGTTGGGATAAACTTGAGCACTCTTGTTCCCATTTTTGGGTCCATCTAGGAGGCGCCAACACAACGTAACAAGGCAACCGGACTTATAATGCTTGAACACTCTCACTTAGCCATAGAATTCTATAATTTTAAATTTCGCGAAGCCCCGGTATTCGAAGATGAATCCGGCGCTATCCACGCCTTCGTCGGACATTATCTGGAATTTCGCTCGAAGGCGTGAGTCTTTAGGACCCAAAAGACCTCTCGAACAGCGATCATCTCTCGCCTTATCATGCCGGTCAGTTTTAGCTTTCTCCACTGAGGCGCTCGCCCGGCTCAACCGGGGCGCAATCGCAGTGGTTCTCCCAGTGCCACCTTAGCCGACAGAACGGAACGTAAGGCACCAAAACGTGGGAGCCAGGCAAACCCAACTATTGACCCAAGACATGATTCGGAGCCGATTCATATAATGCTATAAGTTCGGGGTGCCGCACTTATGAAAGTGTTCGGACTTATCACACCATAATGTGGGGAACATAAGCCCCTGGTGTATTAGGCCGTACCAAAATATACGGGTGCAAGATGTCATGTGATGAACATATATATATATATATATATATATATATATATAAAGTAATGCAATTGTAGTCGAAAAGTGCTGCATTATTTATTAAAGGAAGTCTGCTATGAGTGCGGACTGATACAAATAGTGCGGTAAGCAAGGGATTTGGACTAATTAAACATGTCCCCCTCCAGGGATGAGCTGCGGACTTTGCGTATATAATCGAATTTAATGCTCGTAATTGAGACCACACGAGTGTTCGCCGCAGCCTTTTTTTCTTCCCGGCTGTTGCATCGTGAGTTCGGCAGTTCATCACGGACGGGGCCTCTGTTAACGGAGTCTGTGTATACAAAGAAGAAAATAATAATAATAAAAAAGGGGCACACTTGCGAGCCCTGGTGTGGTCGAGCCGCACTGGGTCCATTGTGATCGTGCCCCTTCCCCTGCGCCCATGGTATCTCCAAAGCGTAATGATGTACGCGGAGGGTTGTTCTTGCAATCATGCGAGGGCGGGGGTTAGGGCCGCATTGCTACGCGTGCTCTGATCGTGCCAGGTGGTCTTGGTTGGTATTGCTTCGGGCGCGTTTTGCTGTATCCGGCCGTTTAACGGCCGGACTCAAAAATTGCCTTAAAAGGCTGCTCAGATTTCGCCGAGAGAGCATTGTATGTTCCTCCGCTCGAGGGAGCGTTCAGATTTCCGCTGACCGTGATGACCCCGAGGGCCTGGCATCTTGAGCTTGAGGTATGCATAACGCGGCACGCGCTGAACTTTGCAAACGCGTTCGTCCGAAAGCAGAGCGTGATAGCCGCCGCGAAATGGGACTATGTCAAGATTAACTCTCGCCCGAAATTATCCGGGATCCGAAGACCGCTTCGGTGTGGTGAGCACTGCATAATTGGCTTCCACACTGGTATGACACCTTTAAAGGTTGTATTTGTAGGTTTAATCCTTGAGGGTCTATGCCCATCTTGCGACATTGTATCCCGATAAAGCAGGTTCAGGCTGCCGCCGCCGCTCATCAGACTCTCGTGAGGTGAAATCCATCGACGATTGGGTCTAAAACCATGCGCGAATCCACCATGGCGTATGCTGGTCGGATGGTCTCTTCGATCGAAAGTGATCGGACAAGAGGACCATGGATTGAACTTGAGCGGATCGCTCCATCGCATAGACGCCCCTTAGTGCACGCTCCACTCCCTCTTGGGTATATGGGTTGCGAGATCATATTCACCGTTCGCACTTGTGGGGGGAAACCCTTCTGTCCTCTATTGTTCGGCGGTCGAGTCTCCTCCTCGTCGTTGCTATTTAGCCCCTTGTCATTGTTTTCGGCAATTAGCTTGCCTGCCTGCTTGAACACCCAGCAATCTCTGTTGGTGTGATTAGCTGGCTTTTCAGGGGTGCCATGTATCTGGCATAAGCGGTCGAGTATTCGGTCCAAATTGGACGGACCCGGAGTGGTTCTTTTGAATGGCTTCTTCTGCTGGCCGGGTTTAGAGCCTCGGAATCCGGCATTGACTGCCGTATCCTCCTTATCGTCGCCGTTAATGCGATGCTTGTTTTTGTTTCGACGTGACCTGCCGTTGTTGTCCTTAGTATCCAGACTGCCAGAATTTTTATTGAGGTTGTTGCAGCGAGCTAGCCAGCTATCCTCCCCCGCGCAAAAGCGGGTCATTAATGATGTGAGGGCTGCCATGGATTTCGGCTTTTCCTGGCCCAGGTGCCGGGCTAGCCACTCGTCGCGGATGTTATGTTTGAAGGCTACGAGGGCCTCTGCATCCGGACAGTTGACGATTTGGTTTTTCTTTGTCAAGAACCGTGTCCAGAATTGTCTGGCCGATTCCTCTGGCTGCTGAATTATGTGGCTTAGGTCATCGGCATCTGGTGGCCGCACATACGTGCCCTGGAAATTGTCGAGGAATGTG
The DNA here is from genome assembly GCA_021437245.1 of Aegilops speltoides. Lineage (NCBI taxonomy): Eukaryota > Viridiplantae > Streptophyta > Magnoliopsida > Poales > Poaceae > Aegilops > Aegilops speltoides. Next base: position 39,147,882 of record CM038144.1, on the reverse strand, counting down.
GCTTCCAGGTCTTCCCAACACCCAATTGACTCTGCGGGCAAGCTGTTAAGCCAATGCCGAGCTGGTCCTTTAAGCTTGAGTGGGAGGTACTTGATGGCATGGAGATCGTCGCCGCGGGCCATATGGATGTGAAGGAGATAATCTTCAATCCAAACCGCGGGTCTGTTGTGCCGTCAGGATTCGATGTTTACTGGTTTAAACCCTTCAGGATTTGATGATCGATTTTCGCCGCTGAAGCATAGCGGGTGTCGGCGCCTCAGATTGAGCAATATCACGACGCAGCTCGAGAGGCGTTGTTCGCTGTGTTCGCCCGCCGGGTTATTGTATCCGGCGCGACGGTATTCGCGTGGTCGGGCGCCTCGTGATCCGTAGATGGATCTGGATTGCCTTGCTTTGTCCTCCAATACATCTCGCAAGTCCGACGTGTTCCTCTTGGCTTCGTACTTTTGGAGCGATGCCGGGCACGGTCTTGGTTGAGGGCCCGATGCTCTCTCGTCACGACCACGGGGTAGTCGGTCAGCCGTATCATGCGCTGGTGATGAAGGTATGTATGCTTCCTCCTCTAGTCGGGGGAGCAACTTGCGTCTTGGGTAGCTTTTGGAGGGGCGTTCGAGTTTGTACTCTTCGGCTGCGAGGACCTTGGTCCATCGATCGGCCAGCAGGTCCTGATCAGCTTGAAGCTGCTGCTGCTTTTTCTTTAGGCTATTTGCCGTGGCGATAAGCCTGCGTTTGAAACGCTCTTGTTCGACAGATCTCGGGCACGCAATTAATTGCTGTCGTTGAGGCTTGCCTCGCCTTCTGAGGGAGGCATATAGTTATAATCCTCGACCTCTTCGCTCACCGCCTCTCGTGAGGGCTTGCTTCTCGCATCCTCCCGCGCCGAGTCTTGCTTTGGAGGGGATTGTCTTCGCACTCTCTGGGTATTATTATCTCCTGTGCTGAATCTCCATTCTTCTTTGTGGGGGATTTAGAGCGGCGCCACGACGCCGGGCGCTTGGGCTGCTTCTTTAAAGAATCTGCCTCCACGCTTCTTCGCCGCCCCGCCTTTTGGGGTGTCCACCATGTATATGTCGATGACGAGGTGGTCTTCAGGCCTCTGTAGGCGCTAGTTCTGTTCGTCTCCCGCATCGCCGCCCATAGCGCCGATGTCTTGAGTCGTAGTCTAGCATGTCGGTTAGATCATCGGCAGTGGCTACAAAGTGGGTGGTGGGTGGGCTCAATTTCTTCGTCGTCCGTATCTCAACCATCCTGGCCATAGTCCGCCAGACTCTCCGATAGCGAGAGATGCTTTAGTGAATTTAGGATGTCGCCAAAGGGCGAGTGTTGGAAGATGTCCGTGGCGGTGAATTCCATAACGGCGCCCAATCGATTTGATTGGCAGGGCACGGAGGTCCGAGTCCGCAAGGAGTCCGCACTCGAGTCACGAAGCCATGAGGGACAAGGGTAGTGTTCGCTCCATCGCCATGGAAGTTGAAGCCCCGAGCGGTGTCCAACCACCGGTCCTCGATCTGGCGGTCGGCTCCGGCCTAAGGGCGGAGCGGATTCTGTGCAGCCACCAAGGCACCGCTCGGACAGAGCTAGATCATGCCCATCGTAATAATGCGGCGGCACGCTTGGCGGGCTCGAGCCCGTCAAAGATCAAGTCCCCGCGGATGTCGGCCGTGAAGTTTAGGCTTCCGAATCGACTGACGGCCAGGGGCGTAGCTTCGATTTGCTCCAGATGGCTGCGAATTAGCCCGTAGTCTTGAAGCCGCCGAATCGAAGATCTGTCCGGGAGAAAAGTCTCACCCCGACAGCGTTGTTGGTTGAAGATTCCATCGAGCCTATCGGTGACGCATACGAGGAACTCTCAATGAAAGCACCAATGTCGGTGTCAAAACCGCGGATCTCGGTAGGGGTCCCGAATCAGGCGTCTAGGCGGATGGTAACAGGAGACAAGGGACACAATGTTTTACCTGAGTTCGCCCTCTCGATGGAGGTAAAACCCACGCCCCGCTTGATTAATATTGATGATATGGGTAGTACAAGAGTGGATCTACCACGAGATCAAGGAGGCTAAACCCTAAAGCTAGCCTATGGTATGATTGTTGTAATGTATGTTGTCCTACGGACTAAAGCCTTCCGGTTTATATAGACACCGGAGGAGGCTAGGGTTACACAGAGTCGGTTACAAAGGTAGGAGATCTACATATCCGTATTGTCAAGCTTGCCTTCCACGCCAAGGAAAGTCCCATCCGGACACGGGACGGAGTCTTCAATCTTGTATCTTCGTAGTCTTGGAGTCCGGCGGACGATGATAGTCCTGCTGTCCGGACATCCCCTAGTCCAGGACTCCCTCACTTGGTTCACCACTCGGTAGGATTTTATTTAACTTAGGCGAGTACTTGGACTGCAGCTAAGCCCTCGAGTGGGAGGCTGGTTCACCACTAGGTAGGATTTTTACAAACTTAGGCGAAACGGATTCGCAGCTAAGCCCCCGAGTGGGAGGCTGGCTCACCACTCGGCAAGGATTTTTTACAAACTTAGGCGAAACGGATTCGCAGCTAAGCCACCCACTAAGGGGAAATTTTATTGAACAAATAAAAGTGACGACAATCATTGGGGAAATTATGACGCTATTATCTTTTTGAAAAATGAACCACAAAAGTACTTTTATTACAACTCATCCGAGTGAATACTTAAGTGTAAAAGGGGTGGAGCAACTCCGCGTTCCAAGCTCGGGGCTCGTAGATGTTGTGCTCGACGTTGTAAATACAGTACGCTCCGTTGTGGAGAACCTTGGTGACGATGAAGGGACCTTCCCAAGAAGGAGCAAGCTTGTGTGGTTTTTGCTGATCCACTCGGAGAACCAAATCTCCTTCCTGGAAGGCTCGACTCTTCATGTTCCTGGCGTGAAAGTGACGCAAGTCTTGCTGGTAAATGGTCGATCGGATCAGAGCCATCTCCCTTTCTTCCTCTAGAAGGTCGACTGCATCCTGACGTGCTTGTTCAGCTTCAGCTTCGGTGTAGAGCTCGACTCGAGGAGCATTGTGAAGCAGGTCACCGGCAAGATCGCTTCACTCAGAGACCAAGAAGAACGGAGTTCTCCCAATGACCGTTAGGTGTAGTCCTCAACCCCCAAAGCACTGAGGGAAGTTCGTCGACCCATGCTCCAGCCGCATGCTTGAGATCACGCATCAGTCGGGGTTTCAACCCTTTGAGAATCAAGCCGTTGGCTCGTTCTGCTTGTCCGTTCGACTGAGGATGGGCGACTGAAGCATAGTCAACTCGCGTGCCTTGAGATGTGCAGAACGCTCTGAATTCTTCCGAATCGAAGTTTGACCCGTTGTCAGTGATGATGCTGTGCGGGAATCCATATCTATATATCAATTCTCTGATGAAGCTGACAGCAGTACCGGCATCGAGGTTCTTGATGGGTTTAGCCTCGATCCATTTGGTGAACTTGTCGACGGCTACAAGCACATGTGTGAAGCCCCTTCTGCCTGTTCTTAAGGGTCCAACCATATCCAACCCCCAAACTGCGAAGGGCCAGACGAGTGGTATGGTCTTTAAAGCTGACGCGGGCTTGTGCGACATATTGGAGTAGAATTGGCATCCCTCACACTTGTCGACTATCTCCTTTGCCATTTCATTCACTCTTGGCTAGTAAAATCCGGCTCGGTATGCTTTGGCCACGATGGTCCGAGAGGACGCATGATGGTCACAGGTCCCCGAGTGGATGTCGTCAAGGATTATTCGACCTTCTTCTAGCGTTATGCATTTCTGACCAACTCCAATCGCGCTTTCTCTGTACAGCTGCCACCTTATCACAGTAAAGGCTTTAGACCGGCGGACGATCTGTCGAGCCTCTTCTTCGTCCTACGGGAGCTCTTTCCTCAAGATATACACGGTACTGTCTAATCGGGAGTGATCACTAAAACTTCAAAGAACACATCACTGGGAATGGCTTCTCTCTTGGAACCTATCTTTGCCAAATCATCAGCCGCTTGATTTTTCAGTCGGGGTATATGATGGAGCTCTAACCCTTCGAATTTATTTTCAAGCTTCTTCATCTGCATTGCAAGATCCAGTCATGGTGGGCTTCTAACGCCCCACTCCTTCATCACCTGATTGACCACCAAATCTGAGTCGCCATAAACCATAAGGCGACGGACGCCGAGTGAAATGGCCATGCGCAACCCATATAAAAGTGTCTCGTATTCTGCTTCATTATTGGAGGAATCAAAGTGAATCTGGAGCACATATCTGAGATTATCTCCTCTGGGGGAAATCAAAACTACCCCAGCACCGGAACCATGTAACATCTTGGAGCCATCAAAGAACATGGTCCAATGCTCCGAGTAAACTTTAGTCGGCTGCTGTTGTTAAATCCACTCGGCAAGGAAATCTGCTTTTGCTTGGGACTTAATGGATTTCTTTGCCTCAAACTTGATATCAAGGGGAAGGAGTTCAATCGCCCATTTCGCCACTCGACTAGTTGCATCTCTCACAGCGTAATCTCTCGAAAGTGGAGCGCCGCTGACGAATCGTAGTGGAATGATCAGAGAAATAATGAGCAACCTTCTTCGTGGTCATGTAGATCCCATACACAAGCTTCTGATAATGAGAATATCTTTGCTTCGATGGAGTCAAAACTTCGGAAAGATAATACATCGGGCGCTGAACTTTGAAGGCTTTCCTTCTTCTTCCCGCCGATCGTAAGTTAATCGTGATCGATGACTTGTCCTGTGGCTGCAATATAAAGCAACAGAGGCTCTTTGCTGATTGAGCGGCAAGCACCGGCTGGGTGGAGAGCGGGGCTTTTAGCTCGGCAACGCTGCATCGCCTTCGAGTCCACTTGAACTTGTCGCCTTTCTTCATCATCGGTAAAGAGGTAATGCCTTTTCACCGAGACGAGATGAATCGACTTAACGCGCCAAGCATCCAAGAAGCTTCGACAGCGTGCACCGCATTGTATGCTTTCATTCGGAGTATAGTGCCAATTTTTTCTAGGTTAGCGCCGATTCCTCATTCGGAAACGAGAAAACCGAGTAACTTTCCACCAGGAACTCCGAATGTGCACTTTGATGGATTGAGCTTGACATCATACCTCCCGAGATTGGCAAATGTTTCAGCTAGGTCACCAATGTGTCGAAACCCTTCGTGATTTGACCACAATATCATCCATGTACGCTTCCACGCCCGACTAATTTGAGTGAGTAAACACTTCAATCATCCTCATGAACGTGGCTCCGCATTCTTGAGACCGAATGGCATGGTGACATAGCGTAGCACCTAATGGAGTGATGAAAGTTGTTTTGATCTCATCGGGTCCATACTGACGGATCGATGGATTCCGGAATAAGCGCCTAAAAAGACAATCTCCCACATCCCGCAATGAAGTCGACAATTTGGTCGATGCGAGGAGAGAAAATGATCTTTCGGGCAGGCCCGATTGATATGCTTGAAATCAATGCACATGGGAAGTGACTTGTCCTTCTTGGGGACCATGACGACATTGGCGAGCCACTCGGAGTTATATATCTCTTGGATAAACTCTGCTGCCAACAGTCGAGCCACCTCCTCGCCAATGGCCTTTCTCTTCTGGACGGCGGACCGTCGAAGATGTTCTTTGACATGTTTTGCTTTTGAGTCGACTCTAAGGCGATGCTCAGCCAGCCCCTGAACACCCGCATGTCGCCAGCTTCCATGCAAAGATGTCCCAGTTCTCACGGAGCAACTGGATGAGCGCTTCTTCCTATTTAGGGTCGAGTGTTGTGGAAATATGAGTCAGAGCTGTGTTGGGGTCGGTCGGGTGAATGTGAACGGGCTTCGTCTCGCCAGACGACTGAAACGCTGATTCTGTGGCAGGCTTCTTGGCCCGCAACAAATCACTCGGATCTGCGTTTTTCTTGTACTCTTCTAGCTCTATCACCATTATCTGGGAGTCAGCAATCTTCGAGCCTTTCTGAAAGCACTCTTCTGCCTTCTTCCGATTGCCAGTGATAGTGATCACGCCCTTGGGGCCAGGCATCTTCAGTTTGAGGTACACGTAACATGGTCGAGCCATGAACCATGCGTAAGCTGGTCGCCCCAAAATAGCGTGGTAAGCGCTCTGAAAATCCACGACTTCAAATGTCAGCCTCTCTTTGCGGAAATGCTTCGAGTCACCGAACACAACGTCCAGAGCTATTTGGCCGAGTGACTTAGCCTTCTTTCCAGGTATAACTCCATGAAAACTCATATTGCTGGCGCTTAGTCTGGACATCGGAATGCCCATTCCCTTCAGCGTCTCCGCGTACAATATGTTTAGTCCGCTACCACCATCCATTAGCACCTTCGTCAGTCGAGTGCGTTCAACGACCGGGTCGACCACCAAAGCTTGCCTCCCAGGGGTGGCTATATGAGTCGGGTGATCGGACTGGTCGAATGTAATGGGAGTTTGAGACCATCTCGATAGCTTGGTGTCGCCGAGGCGACCATATTTACCTCACGGTTGATAACCTTCAATCGGCTTTTGCTTTCCACATCAGCAAAGATCATCAGAGTGGAATTAACATGAGGATATCCTCCATCATTGTCCTCCTTGTCCTCAGCTTTGTCCGACTCCTTTCCTTGTCCTTGGGCTGTTTTCCTTGGAACTGCTGGATCAAGAGCCGGCACTGGCGAGTGGTATGTTTCGGGTAGATGAAGTTACCCTCTTAGTCTTTCTTCGTGTGAATGTGACACGGCAGATCCATCACGTCATTTACTTCTTTATCTTTCACCTTCTTGGGGTTCCAAGATCCTTTGGGTTTTCCTTTGAATTTACCCTGAGTCACGGCCAGAGCCTCTCCAGAACCACTGCTCGGCCTTCCGCTTCGCTTCCGACCGAGTTTTCTCCGACTGACTTGGCTTGTACTTGCCACTCCGGAGTCGGTCCTCCTCTTCACCATTGGCGTACTTGGTGGCCATTTCCATCATTCGACTCAGAGTCATATCTCCGGTTCGACCAAACTTCAAACTCAATTCTTTGTTCTTAACACCATCCTTGAAGGCGTAGACTGCCTGATGATCAGACACGTTCTCCACCGTATGATGCAAAGGAATCCATCTCTGAATGTAATCTCTTAAGGTTTCATTCGACTTCTGCACGCAGACTTGCAGCTCTGTCAATCCAGCTGGTCGCTTGCAAGTTCCCTCAAATGTCCTGGCGAACACTCGAGAAAGATCTTCCGAAGTGTAAATGCTGCTAGGAGCTAATTGATTTAACCACGCCCTGGCCGAACCTTCCAACATGAGTGGTAAATGCTTCATAGCCACCTCATCATTCCCGCCGCCAATCTGTACTGCCACTCGGTAGTCTTCAAGCCAGGTTTTAGGCTTGGAATCACCGGTGAACTTACTTACTCCTATCGCCAACCCGGTTGGGGAATCACTGCAGCTCGATAGCCTCGCTGAAACATTCGGACTCAAACATGGACTCGATCGCTAGTGGGCGATCTCTCGTCATGGCCACCTCGATGAGCTCTGTTCGACGACCAGACCTTGCACGATGATGGACCGCGTCAAAGCCTGGTTCCTCGGGTCGACCGAGCTCTTTCGCCTAACACCGAGCTGGCGCTGTCATCTTGCCGCCGATGGGCGAAGACCCACCTCTTGGGGGAGGGCACTCGACGCCTATCATCTCGATCGAATCGGTCATCAGATCGGGTCACGCCGACCTTCAAGGTCCCTCATGCCATGGGGCGATCTTGGGCTGTGAGCCGATCGAATCAGATTCGCAGCAATGGATCGATCGTGAATCCTTGTAGTGGTCGTGACACGCCTGAATTCGATCTCCTCGCTACTTGGAGCAAATCCTCGATTCAGATCAAGCCTCCGCCACCTCGACCGAGAGGGATGAATTGACTCGCTATACGGGCTGCAGCTAAATTCTGAATCGGGTTCGATATACCTAAGCGGTTATGGAAAGAGTTGACGCCGACCGAGTTGGGTACTCGCTGTCGCGTGTTCGTCGAGTGCTCGCTGGAGGTTCTCCAGTTGAGTGCGTTCAGCCAAGTTGGCCAAACGTGCCTCCTCCAAGGCGCGAGCCTTGGGGGTTTCTCCTGCGATGGGAGTATGCAGGGCATCCATGTTCCGGCGACGAAGGTCTTCTCACTACAGGGAAGTGAGTGGCTCGGGCTGATATTCCTCGTGGGCCTAAGCGGGGTCGCCTCCGCTGTCTATCCCGTCGGTGCTGGGGAAACCGGGAGGACTACGAGGCCCATTGACCATCAGAACCTCACCACGGATCGCTCTTTTGTCGACTCGGATGCGGTTCTATGGAGCCACCGACAGATCGAACAGCCTTAGAGAGATTCGTCGGGCTCGATTGTCGCGACTTGGGTGGTGGCCGATTGGCGAGCCACTGCGTGCCTCACCCACCACTGGAGCCTCAACCGACCAGAGCGCTTATGCCAAGGGAGATAGGAGGGCGACGACACGGAGTCGACCGACACGGAGTCTACGGTTGCTGCAAAGCAAGACGCCGCGAGACACGCCTCAAAATGCGCCGCACCACGGACGGGAGCGCGCCGATGTCGAGTGGAGCTTCTCGAGCCAAGCGGAGTCGTCGGCGATGAAGGTGAGTGCGCCAAATGGATCTCGCGCCCTCGACCAAAACTCCACCGAAACCATGATGAAAGCAATCGAACAATTGCAACTTCTCCAAAATCGCTAAGACACCTGCCCCATGGTGGGCGCCAACCGTCGTGGTTCTAAGTCCGACAAAGAGAATGGGGGTAGGTATGGAGAGGCAAGATCCTAGCTATGGAGCAGTTGTGCTGACATAAGGGATTTACGAAGTTCAGCCCTTCTCGAGGAAGTAACAGCCCTACGCCTCAAAGGTGCGGAGGCGGTCGATTGGATTATGCGGTGTAGGTTATGTGGGTGCGAACATTTTACACCGAGGAGGGGTGGCTTATATAGTGTCTGCTGCACCCTCCGACCCTCGCTATGCAGGTTTTAAAGTACATAAAGGCTTGGCGCATCGAAACGCCCTATATAATGTGTCATCAAGGCCATAAAGGCTACTTAATTACGCATCGCTTGGATGCAGAGTGGCTCTTGACCTCCTGGTGGTCGAGTGAGTCTTCATGGTCAAGTCCTTCGAGTCCGTCGAGTGAAGTCTCTCTTGGTCGACTGGAAGGCAGCTTCTTCTGAGGATGTCCTTGGGAAGGGTACTTAGGATAGGTCCGTGACCCTACCCTAGGTACATGACTTCATCGCCTGGTACTCTGGTTAATGTTTGAAACCTCCCGAAACACTTCTGGTGTCCGAACATAGTCGTCCAATATATCGATTTTTATGTCTCGACCATTTCAAGACTCCTCGTCATGTCCGTGATCATATCCGAGACTCCGAACTACCTTCGGTACATCAAAACACAAAACTCATAATACCGATCGTCACCGAACTTTAACCGTGCGGACCCTACGGGTTCGAGAACTATGTAGACATGACCGAGACATGTCTCTGGTCAATAAACAATAGCGGAACCTGGATGCTCATATTGGTTCCCACATATTCTACAAAGATCTTTATTGGTCAAACCGCATAACTACATACGTTGTTCCCTTTGTCATCGGTATGCTACTTGCCCGAGATTCGACCGTCGGTATCTCAATACCTAGTTCAATCTTGTTACTGGCAAGTCTCTTTACTCGTTATGTAATGCATCATCCTGCAACTAACTCGTTAGTCACATTGCTTGCAAGGCTTATAGTGATGTGCATTACCGAGAGGGCCCAGAGATACCTCTCCGACAATCGGAGTGACAAATCCTAATCTTGAAATACGCCAACTCAACAAGTACCTTCGAAGACACCTGTAGATCACCTTTACAATCACCCAGTTATGTTGTGACGTTTGGTAGCACACAAAGTGTTCTTCCGGTAAACGGGAATTGCATAATCTCATAGTCACACTAGTAGAAAAGGGGCCAATGGTCCAGGCCGGTCCAGCCCATTAGTCCCAGTTCAATCGTAACCGGACCAATGGGGCATTGGACCCTGTTCAGGAGCCCGGGCGGCCAGCCACGTGGGCCATTGGTCCCGGTTCGTCTGGACCTTTTGGTCGGTTGGTGGGATGAGCCGACCAATGGGCCTCGCCTCCTGCCCACAACCATTGGTCCCGGTTGGTGGCATGAATCGGGACCAAAGGCAACCCTTGGTCCTGGTTCATGCGACCAACCGGGACCAATGGTGGTGCCTATATATACCCTCGGCAAGAGCAGAGCACACCGCCTGCTTTGTCCGCCGAGGGGAGAGGGCTTGGTGGTGCTCTAGCTCACCTCCTATGCACACAAGGTGTTCGATGGAATGCCCGAGCCACACTACTTAAGGTTTCTCCTCTCCAAGCTCGACCGCCAAGCTCCATTTTCCTCAATATTTGTCTAGGTTTAGCGGTCCGTGACGCCTCGTCCCCATCTTCACCGTCGTCGATCACCCGCGCCGGTCTCATCGCCGGCACCACCGTGGTGAGCCTCTTGTTCTTATCTTCTTTCTGAAAGGAAAAATATTCTTACTTGTATGTTTAGATAGATACTTGTATTATTTTCTTACTTTTATTATTGCATCTTATATAGTGCGATGGTTTTGGTATCCGCCCCCGTCGGCCCTCGTCCTGTCTATGATTCGGATGTGGTATATATTATCTTTTCATAACTATTGGTTCATTTATTGTTTATGACAATTATGCCGACCAATGTGACATAGATTTTATTTATCTAGGAGGTTGTTGAACCGGAAATTCCAACCGACCCTATTGTTGAGAGGTTAAATTTAGTTGAAGAAGAAAACAATTTCTTGACGGAAAAAATTAGAAAAATTGAGGAGGATAAGATGATATTGGAGTTGCATGTTGCGGATGTCGTCGATGATCACAAGATCAAGATGGATGCAATGCGCTTGAAGATTAGAAAGATTAGAAAATATGCCATTCATACCGAGGCTTGGTATCATTATGCCATTGGATCAGTTGTTACATTGGTTGCGATTATGATCGCATTTGTTTTCGCATTGAAATGTTTTACATAGTTTCATTGTATGGTTTAATTAATTTAGATGCTCTGCAGAGCTTTATGTTGTTAGATGAGAACTATGTATGTACTTTGGTTTTAATGTGATGATGAACTTCTATTAATTTGGTCACTTAATTATCTATTCATGATGTTCTCTAATGATTTTTGACACACTTAATTATATATAATGCACGCAGATGAACCGGCAATGGATGTACGGTTCAAGACACACCTCCGAGTACATTAAGGGTGTGCATGATTTTCTTGAAGTGGCTGAGGCAAACAAGTGGAATGGTTTTATGTGTTGTCCATGCCCTATATGTGGGAATACGAAGTCTTACTCTGACCGGAAAATCCTCCACACCCACCTGCTTTACAAGGGTTTCATGCCACACTATAATGTTTGGACGAGGCATGGAGAAATAGGGGTTATGATGGAAGACAGCGAAGAAGAAGAGTACGATGACAACTATGTGCCCCCTGAATACGGTGATGCTCCTGAAGATCAAGAGGAACCAGACGATGTGCACGATGATGCTGCAACGGGCGAAGCTGCTGAAGATCAAGAGGAACTAGACGATGTGCCCGATGATGACGATCTCCGCCGGGTCATTGTCGATGCAAGGACGCAATGCAAAAGTCAAAAGGAGAAGCTGAAGTTCGATCGCATGCTAGAGGACCACAAAAAAGGGTTGTACCCCAATTGCAAAGATGGCAACACAAAGCTCGGCACCGCATCGAATTGCTGCAGAGGAAGGCGAGAGAATGTTGTGCCTAACAAAGGATTTGAGAAGCTACTGAAAATATTGAAGAAGAAGCTTCCAAAGGATAACGATTGCCTGACAAGACATACGCAATAAAGAAGGTCGATGCCCTCTAGGATTGAGGTGCGAAGATACATGCATGCCCTAATGATCGTGATCCTCTACATGGTGCGCATAAGGATCTGAACGCGATGCCCGGTATGCGGTGCATTACGGTATAAGATCGACGAGATGACCCTAGTGATGTTGACGGCGAGCCCCCAGAAGAGGGTTCATGCGAAGGTGATGTGGTATGCTCCTATAATACCACGGTTGAAACGTCTGCTCGTAAACGGAGAGCATGCCAAGTTGATGCGATGGCACAAAGTGAGGACCGTAAGAAAGACGGAAGTTGAGAGCACCCACGACGGGTCGCAGTGGAGAAAAATCGAGAGAAAGTACTAGGATGAGTTTGCAAGTGAGCCAAGGAACGTATGGTTTGCTTTAAGCGCAGATGGCATTAATCCTTTCGGGGAGCAGAGCAGCAATCACAGCACCTGGCCCGTGACTCTATGTATGTATAACCTTCCTCCTTGGATGTCCATGAAGCGGAAGTTCATTATGATGCCATTTCTCATCCAAGGCCCTAAGCAACCCGGCAACGACATTGATGTGTACCTAAGGCCATTAGTTGAAGAACTTTTACAGTTGTGGAATGGAAACGGTGTACGTACATGGTATGAGCACAAACAGGAGGAATTTAACCTAAAGGCGTTGTTGTTCATGACCATCAACGATTGGCCCGCTCTTAGTAACCTTTCAGGACAGACAAACAAGGGATACCACGCATGCACGCACTGTTTACTTGACACCGATAGTATATACCTGGCAAGCTGCATGAAGAATGTATACCTGGGCCATCGTCGATTTCTTTCGACCAACCATCAATGTCGAAAGAAAGGAAGGCATTTCAAAGGCGAGGCAGATCACCGAAAGAAGCCCGCCATGCGTACCGGTGATCACGTACTTGCTATGGTCAATGATTTACACGTAATCTTTGGAAATGGTCCCGGCGGACTAGCTGTTCCGAGTGACGCTGGGGGACACGCACCCATGTGGAAGAAGAAATCTATATTTTGGGACCTACCCTACTGGAAAGACCTAGAGGTCCGCTCTTCAATCGACGTGATGCACGTGACGAAGAACCTTTGCGTGAACCTGCTAGGCTTCTTGGGCATGTATGGGAAGAAAAAGATACCGAGGCACGGAGGACCCGCAACGTTTGCACGAAAAAGACGGCATGCCTCCAAAGCAAAGATGAAGGTCCCGCCAGCTATGCTCTTACCAAAGAAGAGAAGGAAATCTTCTTTGAATGCCTGCTTAGTATGAAGGTCCCAACTGGCTTTCGTCAATATAAAAGGAATAATAAATATGGCAAAGAAAAAGTTTCGTAACCTAAAGTCTCATGATCGCCACGTGATTATGACGCAATCGCTTCCGGTTGCATTGAGGGGCTTTACCGAAAACGTCCGATTAGCCATTGTGAAGCTATGTGCATTCCTCAATGCAATCTCTCGTAAGGTGATCGATCCGAAATCATACCAAGGCTAAGGAGTGATGTGGTGCAATGTCTTGTCAGCTCGAGCTGGTGTTCCCACCATCCTTCTTCAATATCATGACGCACGTCCTAGTTCATCTAGTTGACGAGATTGTCATTTGGGCCACATCATGGGAGTCCTAAAGAAATATGTCCGTAACCGCGCTAGGCCAGAAGGAAGCATCTCCATGGGCCATCAAACAGAGGATGTCATCGGGTTTTGTGTTGACTTCATTCCCGGCCTTAAGAAGATAGGTCTCCCTAAATCGCGGTATGAGGGGAGACTGACTGGAAAAGGCACGCTTGGAAGGGACTCAATAATATGCATGGACGGATATTCTTGGTCTCAAGCACACTACACAGCTTCTACGTAACTCTACCTTGGTGACCCCAGATGTCGATGAACACAAGAACAGTCAAGGCCCAAACACCCGAGCAAAGGCGACGATCGGATTACATGTGAACACATCAGACTTTCAGCAGCTTGGTTGGAAGCATGTATCGAGGTGACAACACTGCTTGTGATGAGCTGTACTTGTTGTCCAGGGACCATCTTTGACTGTATTGATTTGGAAAGGATACGAGATAAATGGGAATACATTTTACATGATCGACCAAGATCAAAAGAGCACCAACCAAAACAGCGGTGTCCGCTTGATGCAACAACCGAGAGGGAAAGGACACATATTATGGTTACATAGTGGACATATGGGAACTTGACTACAGACATGATTTTAAGGTCCCTTTGTTTAAGTGCAAATGGGTCAACCTGTCAGGAGGCAGGGTATAGGTAGACCCACAGTACGGAATGACAATAGTGGATCTGAAAAATCTTGGGTACACTGACGAACCGCTCGTCTCTAGCCAATGATGTGGCACAGTTATCTATGTGAAGGACATGTCTACCAGACCGAGAAAGAGAAAAGATAAGGAAGTTAATACATCATACGATGAGCCAAAGCGCCACATAGTTCTTTCAGAAAAAGGGACATCGTGGGAGTGGAGGACAAGATGACATGTCTCAAGATTATGAAAAGTTTCATGAAATTCCTCCCTTTAAAGTCAAGGCTGACCCAAAGATCTTGATAAACGATGAAGATTATCCATGGTTACTACGCAATAAGCAATGACACAAGCGAAGAAAAAGTGAAGACTTTCTCCCGCAACTATTATGATGATACCATGCCAACTTTGTAACCGATTTAGTATGATACCATTGTCCGCTTTTGTACATGCACATGCTATGTGTGGGTCAATTTATGATACCATGCCAACTTTCAACTTTTTCAGAGTTCATTTGAAATGCTTTAATGTCTTATGGTTCGGCCCTCGTAATAATTAAAAATAGCAACAATAAGTATTTTGTTGTAAGTAGAAACAAAATAAAATAAATAAAGCAAGAAAGAAAACAAAAAAACAAAAAAAGTGTTTTCAAATTTGAAAAGTAATGGCACTAACAGAAAGTTTATAATTTTCCTAAAACTAAAAGCAAAAAGAATTAAAAAATAAAGCAAAAAACAAAAGAAAATAAATAATGCAGAAAACAAAACAAAAAACAGGAAAAAAATAAAAATAGCAACTATAAGTAAAGAAAAAAATGCCTACTACTGGGCCCCCACGGCCTGAATACGACATGAAACCCTACTATGGGCCAGATTCAGCTCATGTAGGCCCAAGAGGCCCACCTGTGCAAAGTTTAGCAAGTAGGCCCGAAAGCCTGCGGTCGAGAGGAGTTCGAGAGGGGTGCGGCAGTGGGGCTTATAAACCACTTCGCGCCCCTCTCAACTAGCGAGGTGAGACTAAACTTTGGCCCCAACGCGGGCAGCAGAGGGACCTTTGGTCCCGGTTGGTGGCATCAACCGGGACTAAAGGGGGGGCGTTGGTCCCGGTTGGTGCCACCAACCGGTACCAAAGGTCGCCGCTTCCCGCCCTTTGGGCTGCCGAAAAGAGGTTTTGGTCGATTGGTGGCACCAACCGACTAGTAGTATTGGTCCCGTTGGTGCCACGAACCGACCAATGTTTTGCTATATATACAGACTTAGCAGTTTTCGCCTAAAACCCATCTCTTTCTTCTCGCCCGACGCTCGCTCCTCGTCGCCGCCGCCGCCGAGCCTCGCCTCGACGCTGCAGTTGGTCCAGCTCGCCGCCGCCGCCGCCAGCCATCGCTTCGACACTGCTGCCCCGCCGCCGCCGCTGCCCCGACACCATCGCTGCCGCTGCCAAGGCCACCGCCGTTCTCGACTCGCCGCTGCTGCCCAAGACGCCGCCCCTTCCCGACCCGCTCGTCGCCACAAGGCCGCCTTTTCTCGACCGTCACGTGTTGCCGCCGCCGCCTTTCCCAACCCGTCGCCATCGCCTCGACCACACGCCGCCACCTTTTCGGTCCGCCACGCGCTTTTCCTCTTTTTTTATATATATGCGAAGTTTATATATGCAAAATTTATATATGCAAAAATTTATACATATATGCAAGTATATATGTATTTTTTCATAAGTGTATTTTTTTGTTCATTGCATTTTTTCATATATATAATGTATATATGTATGTGGTAGCTATATATATGATGAATGGATGTGGCTATATATGTATGTCCTAATATAATGTTCATAGCATTTTTTGTTTATATATGTTTTTTCATATATGTATTAATTTTATATTTAGGTTGTTAGTAGATATCGATTTTAGGTTAGTGCATTTTAGGTTAGTGTAGAGGAGAAAGTAAAATAAGGAAAAGGAAGAAAAGAGGAAGAAGGAAGAAGGAAGAAGAAGAAGAAAAGAATGAGAGGAAAAGGAAAATAAGAAGAGGAAGAAAGGAGAAAAGAGGAGAGGAAGAAGAGGAGAAATAAATAATAAGAGGAAAAAGAAGAAAAGAAGAGGAGAAGAAGAAAGGAATAGAGGACAAAGAAGAAAAATAGAAGAAAAAATTCTATTTTTCTTCTTCTCCTCTATTCCTTTCTTCTTCTCCTTTTTTTTTCTTTTTTTCTTCTTCTTCCTTCTTCCTTCTTTCTCTTTTCTTCCTTTTCCTTAATTATTTTACTTTCTCGAGGGAGAAGAAGAAAAAGAAGAGGAGAAGAAGAAAGAAAGGAATAGAGGAGAAAGAAGAAACTTCAACACGAGCTAGGGGGTGGTACCGATACCCCCTTAACATTATTTTCCCATGTATATGTATGTCGCGCCGTTGTCGATATAACCCCCTCTAGATAACTTCGACATGAGGGGCGGTCGATATATATACCCCCTCTCGATCGTGATAACTTATACAACCGCAGCACTTCCGCCCTCTCGCCGACCAAAACTCTTGAGGACACCCAAACCCTAGAGAGAAAATGATGTTGGTCTCCTACCCTCCCGCCGCGCCCTACCCGACAAATTAACTCTCTCGAGGCCACCCAAATTTATCAAGTTAAAAGAGCGTTGTCGTCGAGGCCACCCCAAACCCTTGAAGCGTTGTGTCGAGGCGACCCCAAACCCTAGAGAAGCAGCGTCGCGGCCACTAACATGATTCCTTATTGTGATTATCTAGCTAATTCTATGTTTGCCACTAATATATATATATACATATCCATCTGTACCATGTTTGAATAATAATTGACATGTTGTAAATATTTGCGTAAACTATGGAGCACTCCCGAGACGAAGAAACAGGTTTATGTTGGGGACATAATCGCACAAGGAAGTGATGAAGTTGCGCTATTTCTCAACGAGACCGATGGTCGAAGGACTGGGTGAAGAAGAGGGCTATGTTCATGATGGCTTCACCCATTAATGCCGGTACAAGAAGAGGACTATGTTCATGATGGCTCCGTGACACAATGGAGGTACAAGAAGGAGACCGTCGATCGCTTCCGGCCACCGAACCGAGTCCGCCAGTATATATATTAGTTAAGCCCGTCTTGACTAGTTAATTGAGCATCCATTGTTTTGGTATATGTACACATATTAATTACTCTTGTCTTTCTTCCTTATAATTTCTAGCCCTCCGGATCGAGCACAACTTCGTAAGGAGACGAGGCCCAAGAAAAGTTGAGATCGGATGAAAAGTTTGAGATCATAGAAATCGCTACCGACGGCGAACCGATTGAACCCATCCGGACAAGGAAGGCATTTTCGCTCGGCACGGGGTTCTTCTTAGGGACAAGATCCCGATCAAGATCCAAAGAATGGTATAAGCTCATAAGGAGGAAGACCCCGAGGTGTCTTATGTCAATGATATGCGTAAAGAAGATCTTTGACCGAGTGAAGGCAAATTTCACCCTACCGCCAGAGGAGGATCCGAGAAGCCGCTTAAAGAGCAATTAATCAAGTCTTGTGCTCTTAAGAAGATGGCAACCCTAATGAGGAGGTGGAGGAAAGAGCTGAACCAGTTTGTCGAGAAAAAAAGACACCAGAATTCATCGGCAAATATGAGAAGATCAAAGATCACTGGCCCGCATTTGTGGCCCACAAGACATCGGAAAAGAGTAAGAAGATGTCGGCGACAAACAAGCAAAATGCTGCGAAGAAGAAGCTTCACCATCGCACGGGCTCAGGTGGCTACCTCAAAGCCCGGCCTAAGTGGTCCAAGGCTGAGCATGATCTGCTTGAAAAAGGGATCGAACCAGAGACAATGCACTGGCCAGACCATTGCCGGACTTGGTTCTTCGGGGCTGGCGGAACCTTGGACCCTGTAACAGGGAAGTGTCAGTGGACGGATGAGCAACTGCAAACACCAGTCAAGAACCTTCAACACTTTATCGATGCAACGTAGTGAGGGACGTTCCTTCCAAACAGGGAGAAGGATGAGCTCACAATGGCCCTTGGGAATCCTGAGCACCCTGGACGGACACGAGGCACACCAGGCTCCATTCCGTGGAAGGTTGGTTTTCCGCAAGTAGGGGGTTACAAAACCCATGATAGGAGGAAGAAACTGGAGCAGGACCAAATGCAGGCGCTGCACGAAAGGGTAATGGGGCTAGAGGAACGAGAAGAGGTACGAGAAGCAGCAGATCGCAACAAACGACCGCCAAGCTTCCTCGGTTACCCCGCCATCTCAGCGGAGAAGCAGCGTGGCTTCCACCGAGCTGCTTCAGCCGGAGCATGTCTTGACGGCCTCGCCAGCTATCCCATGGATGGTATCACGGAGTCTCAAAATTGCCACATTATGGCGCGATGGATGAATTTGAAGGTCAAGGCGGCTGTTGGCCAAGTTTATCCTAGTGGACCCGGCACAACTTATGCTAAGGTGATGGTGGATGAAATAACGGAGGGATTTGAGGACCTCGTGCTTGAGCACCCTACCGGTGAAGGGGAGACTAGGCTGGGTTCTGCTATGAAGACTCCATGCCTATGGCAGAAGGAGCTCATCAACCTTCGAATCGACGCCGCCGCCTCCTCCTCCTCCCGCGAGTCAGGCACTCCGCCTCCCCCACCGCCTCCTCCTTCGGCGAGTGACGATCAAGGCACGCGTGGCGGCACTCCACCTCCTCCACCGCCTCCTCCTCCGGTGAGTGACGATCAGGGCACGCGTGGCGGCACTCCGCCTCCTTCTCCGGCGCGTGGCGGCACTCCGCCTCCTCCTTCTCCGCCGCCAAGAAGGGCGGAAGATACCGCCATCGCCCGGCTGCTCCGGCGGTCAGTAGTCCTTCTCCTCCGCCTCGTAAGCAAGCACGAAGAAGACAGACGCCGCAGCCGCCCGCTCGCTGCCCGCGCCTAGCAAAGACAAGAAGAGGAGAGAGGCATACAGATACGGTCCACCTCTAAAGCCTCTAGAGAAGTTACTGCACGAGAGGACCGAGGAGGAAAACAATATGATCGTGCAGCCCACGTGAAGGAGTTCTTTGAAGGGGTGAAAGAAGAGACATCCACCTCCGGAGGAGAAGGTAGATCCGTGAAAGCAAAGCGCACTCGATGCCCCGAGGAAACCGCAAAGTCTCCGCCAAGAACCAACTATGAGCGACATCGAACAGATATATCTCCAAGCGGAGCGGTCGGAAGTACCGCGACATCAAAGAGCAAAAGAACGAGCAGCTGCGAAAAAATTGACCAGCTCGGCGAACAAGCAAACCAATCGTGCCCCCGCTCAATGTGTCTAGCGGCAACATCGCCGCTAATGTTCCGGATGGTGGCGGTTATGGCAATCTAGAAGATTACCCGCCCGACGATGTACTTCCCGATTACATGATGGTGGAAGAACATGATATTTAGTACGGAAGCCTCTCGTCAAAGATGAAAAATCTCTAACAACGATGATGCGAAGGTTCCATACTTGGTACATGAAAACCTACAGAGAGTCTGAGGGGTGAATAGTTTGTATCTGCACATTAAAGAGGAGCACGACCTTGTTGGAACTGATCTATTGTGTGTTCCATTTGAGGAGTTCTTCGCGTTCTTCAATCAAAAGGCCCTCGATAAATTAACGGTCTTTTGCTACTGCCTGTAAGTACTATTTCTGTCATTAATTCTCTATATATAGCTCGGCTCTTTCATTGCATGTATTTATAATTAATTATCCTCAATATATTATGCAGATTGAAGATCGTCGAAAGTAAAATGAAATCTATGATATTGGGTTCATTAACACAAATATCATAGATGTATTTCTCGTTGAAAAGGACGTCAAGAGGCCGAGGACAACTTGCTACAATCGTTGCTCAAAAATCAAAACAAAGATACCATACTCTTTCCTTACAACGGCAAGTGAGTGTTATCGATCGCTTGCATATTCGGTTTCCTTATTACTCGAAAGCGAGGTTATAGTAATGTAATTGATGAGTTATGCATGCGCGCAGTTTCCACTATATTCTTCTCGAGATTAAGCTTGAGCGTGACTAGTAACCGCCTTAGACTCGAGATGTAAAGATCCCAAAGACCTATGCGAACATAACTGAAATGCTCAGCAAGTAAGTTCAATCGATCATTATCGCACTATATCGGCAACTTTTTGTTCATTTCGATATCTCAAGTAATAATAATTATTTTCTTTGTCTTGCAGGGTTTGGAAACAGTTCACCGCACAAGCTCCGGATCGCCAAGGAGCTGCGATATACATACCCGAAAGTAAGTACTATCGGCTTGCTAGTTGTGCGATCTCCGCTGATTCTATAGCTATACTTTCATCAATGCCATTTATAATGCTTCATTATCAGTTTGATTGACCTCTATTTCTCGTAAAGTGCTTGTGGCAGGAACAAGGAATGATTTCGTGGATAATACGTAAAGCGAAGTTCATCCACAACACGACTTTGAAAAACAAGCGGGCTACTCTCAAAGACAATATGAAGTGCGTAAGCAATTAATAATATTCACAATTTCATTTTATTACACCATTATTTCTGTTGAGTTTCATTCATATATATGTATTAATTAACCCCTTCTTCAAATTAGACGTGGCAGATGCGTAATGAACTCCTAGAACCAGATCGCATGAAAGCAATTCAAGAGGAATTGGCGGATTCTTTCTTGACCACGCCATCAATAAAGCCGAGAATACCATGTGGAAGTTGATTTCAAATGCTAGGGACTGTAATTGAGAGATCTTATATATTGTACATGTATGTAGCCAGAGCGCCGGACGACATGATACAAAAACTTGTTGTTCGACCAATCTCTCGGAGAAGGAGAGGTCGATCGATCATTTCTCTCTCAGATGCATGACTTAACTTCAGACTCGATGGTTCCTTCATTTTCTTACTAGCTAGCGTGTCGAGGGCTATATGTATATAGTACGAAGGCCGACTGTGCACGCATATAAGAGAGGACACTTTCTCTATTAATTAGCTAGCTAACACAATATATGAAACACCTAAATTAACCCCCAAAACCCCCAACCCCCTTTCAAAAAAAACAAAACCACAGCCATCGAATGCCGACGCTGGATGTTTTTGGTCCCGGTTGAGCCACCAATCGGGACCAAAGGCCCTCGCCGGGCTCGGTGCACCGCCACGTGAGGACCATCCGCCCGGTTCGTGTTAGAACCGCGACTAAAGGGGGGATGTATTAGTAACGACCCATTAGTCCCGGTTCATGAACCGGGACTAAAGGCCCTTACGAACCGGGACTAATAGGTGTTTTTCTACTAGTGTCATAGGAACATGTATAAGTCATGAAGAAAGCAATAGCAACATACTAAACGATCAAGTGCTAAGCTAACGGAATGGGTCAAGTCAATCACATCATTCTCCTCATGATATGATCCCGTTAATCAAATGACAACTCATGTCTATGGTTAGGAAACTTAACCATCTTTGATTAACGAGCTAGTCAAGTAGAGGCATACTAGTGACACTATGTTTGTCTATGTATTCACACATGTATTATGTTTCCGCTTAATACAATTCTAGCATGAATAATAAACATTTATCATGATATGAGGAAATAAATGTTAACTTTATTATTGCCTCTAGGGCATATTTCCTTCAGTCTCCCACTTGCACTAGAGTCAATAATCTAGATTACACAGTAATGATTCTAACACCCATGGAGTCTTGGTGCTGATCATGTTTTGCTCGTGGAAGAGGCTTAGTCAACGGGTCTGCAACATTCAGATCCGTATGTATCTTGCAAATCTCTATGTCTCCCACCTGGACTTGATCCTGGATGGAATTGAAGCGTCTCTTGATGTGCTTGGTTCTCTTGTGAAATTTGTATTCCTTTGCCAAGGCAATTGCACCAGTATTGTCAGAAAAGATTTTTCATTGGACTCGATGCACTAGGTATGTCGGGGTGGGGCGGCGCTAGGAGGAGCCGCCCGCCGCGAGCACCTATGGGGCCGGGGCCCCTTCGTGAGTGCGGTACGAGGGCGGAGGAGGCACAGAGAGCAGATCGAGGCGAGGCACGCGGGGCGGATTTTTACCCAGCTGGCCGCGATGGTCGCAGAAACCCTACCGCTGCATTTGTGTTTATATTTGATCCCGCCAAGAATGCGAGCGATGGTGGTGTGGCGCTGGGTGAGTTGAACTAGCCGAACCTCAAGGCGCGAGAGTTGCCCAGATCCGAACCCCCCACGCTGTGCACGGGCCTCCTTTTATAGTGCAAGGGTCACCGATGTGTCAACGAGGAGAAAGGGGTAAAAGGTAAAAGAGGTGGTAGTTGGAACAAGCAAGGGAACAAAGAAGCTACAAAGGCATGAACAAGTGGTTTCTACCTACTTTTGACAGAGGGGACAAGGGCATTTAATGCCCGTCGCCGCCGACCCCAAAAGCTCCCGCCCTTGCGTCTCCGCTCGCCACGGGCGATGGATCCACCACCGTGAAATGCCACCGTGTCCCCCCAGTTGCACAGCCATCCGCCACGCTGCTCTCGAAAGGCCCTGTGGCGACGCTGGGCGGATGAGCCGGAGCGCAGCACACAACAGAGCTCTCCCGCAAGCGCCTTTGCCGGGTCTTGATCTTGCGGGCCCGGAGCTTGCCGGCTCAGAACTTACCGCTCCCGGGCCCTCGCCGAGACGCATGCGCGCCAAGCGCGGTCTTTACGATGTAATCTTCTAGTCTTCCCGACGAGCCTCTCGCCGGGCCTTGCTTGAGTGGTGTAATCTTGAGCCCTGAATGGTTTTCGGCAAGCTCCGCTTGCCGGGTCTCGATCTTCGCCTTGTGCACTTTGTTCTTGAATGGCTTGATATGGAGCAGAATGGTCTCCGCAAGCATGTGGTTGATCCAGTGCTGGGAGTCAGAATCGCCTGGTACGTTGGGGTACCGAGGTACCCTACCTTAGTACACCGACAGAGCCCCGGCCTGGGCCACACACGGTGCCGAAGCGCTGTTGGGCTGTGCCCAAAATAAAGGCACGGCACACGCGCCCACGGCGTCAATCCACTTCGCCTCGCCGCCTCCCTCGCAACAAAGACGCGCCGATTGCGGCGGCGTGGGATGGGACGTGCCCACGTTTTTAATGAGAAGGACGGAACGCCCCACTTTCCCATAAAACAGAGGAAGCAGCGCGTTCCTCCTTCGCTTTCATTGCTTCTTCTTCCTTCGCCTTCAGCCTTCCGTTCTCCTTCCGCCATGGAAAGAGGAAACCCTAGTTCTTCCATGGTCGCAGCGAGAGTCGCCCAGTAGCGCACTCTCCCTACCTCAAGACCCTGGCGGCGGAGCCGCTACGAGGGGAGAGGGAGAGGGCGAGGCCGCGGACGAGGCCGAGGGCGCGGTCGAGGCGGACGGGAGGGGCGGTCACGGCGAGATCCTCCCCGCCTCCTCCGGGCGAGCCCGACCACGGGCGGTCCACACCGAGACGCACTTCGAGTTCTTCATCAGCTGCGCTGAAGCGCCGACGTCGCCTCCGGCTGCCGCCCTGTCGCGGACGCGATGGGACCGGATCCACCCGACGTGATGGAGTTGCGCATGAGGGGCTGCGGGATCAGCGGCACTCGCGTGGAGTGTCGTGGTCCCCAGCCCCGGCGTGATGTTCTTCGACCGGGGTGGAAGACATTCGCCCGATCCACAGCTTGATGGCGGGTTTACCCTCCATTTCAAGTTGATGGAGGGCGCACCTTCGCCGCCAAGGTCTCGGCGAAGTTCGGGACCCGGCGAGTGCTGTGTGGACAGCTCCTCCGAGCAGCGAAGGCTCCTCCTCGAGCGAGAGTGGCGAGGAGGGGAGCGACAGGGCGACGAGGGGATGGCGGCCCGACCAGGCGCCGGACACCGCTGCTCAAGGCCACCGGCGACCCCAGAATCCGGTCGCTGCCTCCTGAACTCCCCGGGGCCGCCTTCTTGGCGGCCGGGCGAGGGAGGCTGCGAAGAGGGAGAGGGGTGGCGGCAGGCTGCCGAATCGAGGACGAGGGCGAGGAGCCTCGACAACAAGGCCGACGCCCCACCACCCCGCCTTCAACCTCTCGCCTCCGCGCCTCCGCCTCCGCCAAGCTCCGGCCGCCCCGGAAGTTCTCTTGGTGTCTTCGCGCCTGAGCTCTCCCCGGCCTCAGGGCTTGTGCCGGCGCCGCCGACGGTTTCCCATGCCCGCCACCATGCAGCTCCCGAGGGCACGCCACTCTCTCCTAGGCGCCTTTGTTCTTCCCGCAAGCTTCTTGTCGGGACTCTTGACCTACCTCCCGAACTCCCGAACAGAGAAACAGAGAGGGATCACGGGCATCTTATCTTTCAATTTGTAAGCTCTCGGGTCTTAGTTGCTTTTTAGAATATGTAATCCTCTCTATCATGTTTTTCATCCTCTTATGGACTTGTACTAAACTAGGATGTTTTTAATGAAAAGAGGGGAATGCTTGTCGAACCGCTGCCTTTTTACTTGACTTCGTGCCTTGTATGTTCCTACGCTTTCGGGGAGCTTGCCGGTGCGAACACGCTTGCAGAGTGCGGAACATCAGCAGTTCACCTGGCGGTGTTGCTTCCGCAAGCAACCTTACCGGGCCGATTTAAGACTTAACTTGTCGAGCAGGCTCGAAAACTAAACAAGGGCGCTAAGCTTGTCGCAGCTCACTTTAACCGCCGAGCGTGTTTCGAAGCAAGATAAGGTGCAGCAAAGACACTTGTGTTCGCCGAGCGGACTCGAACAAAACAAGGCGAATCGCGCCACGACTTGGCTCCTCCGCGCATGGGTTTTACAAGACACGCCATTCAAAGACGCAACTCCGCTTTCCCGGTCCATGAGAGGATGTATGACGAGGATGAAAACTTATCTGATTTCGCAGCCCCGCGACCTTAGCTTGTCGGGGAGAATCTCGCACTCGCAGCCCCGGCGACTCGCCCGCCAAAATCCAGTGTGTTGGCGTGTTTTTCCGGCTTCTCCTTGTCGCTGCGATTTCAGCCATAAAACAGCTGAGCTGGTTTCGCAACAGCTTCATTATTTACATGTATATGTATACTAATCTTTTTCGTAACTTGCAATGCGATGCCGCGCCTTGCCCTTCAGATGTTTACACTTCCACGCTCGTGAAACTTGCGGGCGCGAACACGCCGCTGAGTGCGAACATCAAGCAACCACCGGGCGGTGTTGCTTCCGCAGTAACCTTGTCGGGCCGCTTGCAACGCCGCTTGTGTTTGTTGAGCGGACTCGAAACAAACCACGGCGAATCGGCCACGACCGGTTCCTCTCGCGCACAAGTTTCCCATACAAAGAGCATTTCACGGCAGGGCTGGCTACGTTATCCCCTCTGTGCGCTTTTACCCTATGCTTCTAGGGAAACTTGCCGACAAAAAAGGGGCCCTTGTCGCGAGCGCTGAGTGCTGAACTCGAAGCAGCCTGCTGGCCAAGGTCCTACCGGCAAGTAACCTAGCCGCTGCTAGTCGCGACGCACTTAGCTTGCCGAGCGGACTCGAACGAGGCAAGGGCGCGATGCTTCTCGCTGCTCACTTGAATCGCTGAAAGCAAGATAAGGGTGCGGCTACCACGGTAGGTTCCTCCGACTCGTGTATCGCGCACAAAGGACTAACGCAAGGGGAATATAAGAAGCATGGAACCAAGTAGTGCTTTGCACAAAAGCTCGGATGACTTAGCTTTTCTACTCTTCTCGATCCAGAAGGCCGCTTCTCCCTTGATTTCCTCCCTCGTATGCTTTCACCTCACGCTTTAAGGGGACCTGCGGCGAAACATACTTGCTGAGTGCGGAACATCAGCAGTCTGGCCGGCAAGCAGTTGCCTCCGGCAGAAGAACTTGTCGGCTAGTTGCAGCGCCTTCATCGCTGAGCGGGCTCAAACAGATCAGGGCTTAACTTAGCCACGACTCGATCCCCATGCGCATGTGTTCTCCATACAAGGTACGAAATTTCAGGAATACAACTCAAAAGTTTGAATCTGGCTGGTAGAGCTCGATGGTACGTCCTCGACGGCGCAGCAGGCCCGAGAGGTGCGCTTGCCGGAGTAGCACAGAGCTATTCTTGCCGGGTTGGGCACCGAGTTGTCCTTGCCGGGCTTCGCTTGTCGGTGGAGCTCGATGGCGCTGTTCGACGGCGGCGGCGCTGGCACCGGAGAGGTGCGCTTGTTTTAACATGGCACCAGAGCACTCGCCGGACTTGGCTTGCCGGCGGAGCTCGACGGCGCTCCTCGACGGTAGCGCAGAGCCCCGGAGGGTGCGCTTGCCGGAGTAGGCACCAGAGCACTCGCCGAATGGGTTCGCTTCCTTCACAGACTTCCGTGGCCTTCGAACTCCTGCTCACTATCGCCTCATCTTCCATGTCTTCATCGCCGCCTTCTTCGCCTTTGTCGCAGCCCCGGGAGGTCGATCACCTTGCCGCTGCTTGGCCTTGTCGCGACGCCTCCCCGCCATTGAACGGCCGCTTGCTCGGTTCTCCTCCGCCACCTTGGGCCTTCTCCTTGTCGCGCCTCTCAGATTAGTTTTCGCTGCTCGACGAGGTACTCGACGCGCTTGCGCTTGGTGAGATCGTGGCCCTTGGTGCGTGGATTTTGCAAGATTGCTTGTCTGAGCCGCCTCGCTTGTCGGCTGCCGCCATAGGGTTGGTTCTTGCCGGAGAAGCAACCCGTGTTTGCTTGGCGGAGCCTCCTTGCCGGGCTTCTCGGCGGCAAGCACCTCTTTCTTGCTCTTCCTTCGTTGTTCCGCCGCCGCTCTTATTTGCCGGGCGTTGTCGCCGCTTATCGCTTCCTCCCGCCAAGATCCTCCCCGGGAGTCTCTCCTCTTCCGCAGGCGCACTTGTCGCCAGAGCATAGAGCTCGCCGACATCCCGAATCTTGGTCATCGCCATTTTTCACACGATGCGGCGGTTACGCGACGTTTCGTGGAACGCGCCGATAACCGCGCGGTGGTGGACATCAGGATGTTGTGTTGCACATGGCTGAAGCGTTGATATACTTGCGCAGGGATTCTCCTTCCTTCGGGCCAAAATGTGGAGATCGCTCTCCTAGTCGTGTGGTTTGTGGTCGCCGTGAAGGCGCCAACAAACTGATGGCAAAGGTCGCCCAAGAAGAAATGGAGTTTTCCGCAAGTGCATAAGCCAAGAACGAACGCTCGCCTAAGCACGAAGCGGAAGTAGTTCACTGTAATCTTGTCGTCGCGCTTCGCAGCCTGCACCGCGATGGTGTAGACACCGAGGAACTCCGAGGGTGCGCCTTGCCGCCGTATTTCTCCGCACGCCAGCTTGAAGTTCTTCATGCTGGGCCACCGACGCTGCCGCAGCTCGCGGTGAACGCAGGGCAACCCGCCGCAGACGGCAAGTCGCCTCGTTCACCGGCGCGACGCGTCGACAGCGCTTTAGCTCGTTCGATTGTCGCCGAAGTTTTCGGCGGCGCCGATTGTGGTCCGAGCATCTTCTTGTCGCCGGTCGCCGAGACTGGCGTTGATCCGGACGAGCCCGCTGGATCTCGACGACGCTGTGGAGCCGCCGCCGGCGTGGTTCCAGCGGACGGCGCTTTTTGCTTCGCGGCGGGAGTGCACTGAGGTTACACCCCCAGCGGCCTTGTCGCCGTTAGCCTTCGCCTTCTCAGCTTGCCGCGGCCGCGAGGCCGCCGGCTCCTGCGAGGGGTCGTTGTTGGCGAAAGCGACCAGGCTCTTGATGGTGGCCCTCCAGTCTTCGGCCTTGTCCGCCGCCGGAGGGAAGTCAAGGAGCAGTTGCGCTCTTACGAGTGCTTCTGCCGGAGTGGAGGGGAGCGGGAGCGAGCGGTGCGAGGAGCGGGGTAGGCTCGGACTCCTAACAGTGTTAGAAGGAGCAGGTCCTCCCCGGTGCCTTCGCTGCCGTGTCGGACGTTGGTCCGGAGCGCCCCGCGAGCCTCTGCGCAGGGTCCTTGTCCCAAGAAAGCGGATACCACCTCCCGTGGTAGGGCGCTGCTGGTCGCCAGGCGCTGGGATGGACGTGGATCCGCGGAGACCGAAGCGCGGTCACCCGCCCTGCCTCGATCTCGTGGCGCCGCGAGTGTCTTCGCGGGCGACACCTTCCGTCGGCGTTTCTCCGCCCACCGCTGGCTCCGGTGGCGGCGGAAGGGACGCAGACGGGCCTGCAGCCCCCGAAGCCTTCTTCTTCGGGGCCATAGCGTAGTTGTTGACGAAGTCGCTGGTGAAATTGGAGATGTTGATGGCGAACACGCCCGCGCAGACGCCGAATCAGGTCCGCACAACCTCGACGCCCCCTACCTGGCGCGCCAAAGATGTCGGGGCGGGGCGGCGCTAGGAGGAGCCGCCCGCCGCGAGCACCTATGGGGCCGGGGCCCCTTCGTGAGTGCGGTACGAGGGCGGAGGAGGCACAGAGAGCAGATCGAGGCGAGGCACGCGGGGCGGATTTTTACCCAGCTTCGGGCCGCGATGGTCGCAGAAACCCTACCGCTGCATTTGTGTTTATATTTGATCCCGCCAAGAATGCGAAAGCGATGGTGGTGTGGCGCTGGGTGAGTTGAACTAGCCGAACCTCAAGGCGCGAGAGTTGCCCAGATCCGAACCCCCCACGCTGTGCACGGGCCTCCTTTTATAGTGCAAGGGTCACCGACAGTGTCAACGAGGAGAAAGGGGTAAAAGGTAAAAGAGGTGGTAGTTGGAACAGCAAGGAACAAAGTGAAGCTACAAAGGCATGAACAGTGGTTTCTACCTACTTTTGACAGAGGGGGACAAGGGCATTTAATGCCCGCCGCCGTCGACCCCAAAAGCTCCCGCCCTTGCGTCTCCGTCGCCACGGGCGATGGATCCACCACCGTGAAATGCCACCGTGTCCCCAAAGCTGCACAGCCATCCGCCACGCTGCTTCTCGAAAGGCCCTGTATGCACGCGGCGTGGGCGGATGAGCTGGAGCGCAGGCACACAGCGCAGCTCTCCCGACAAGGTTGATCTTGCCGGGCCCGGGAGCTTGCCGGGCTCTGTAACTTGCCGCTCCCCGGGCCCTCGCCGAGACGCATGCGGCGCCAAGGTGTGTCTTTTACGATGTAATCTTCTAGTCTTCCCGACGAGCTCCTCTCGCCGGGGCCTTGCTTGAGTGGTGTAATCTTGAGCCTGAAATGGCCTTCCCGGCAAGCTCTGCTTGCCGGGGTCTCGATCTTCTGTCTTGTGCACTTTGTTCTTGAATGGCTTGATATGGAGCAGGAATGGTCTCCGGCAAGCATGTGGTTGATCCAGCTGCGGGGAGCTGTAACTGCCCGTGCACAAGTTGGGGTACTGAGGTACCCCTACCTTAGTACACCGACAAGGTATGACACCTAGATCGGATATGAACTCCTTCATTCAGACTCCTTCATTTGGTGCTTCCGAAGCAGCTATGTACTCCGCTTCACAAGTAGATCCCGCCACGACACTTTGTTTAAAACTACACCAATTGACAGCTCTACCGTTCAATATAAACACGTCTCCGGTTTGCGATTTAGGATCGTCCGAATCAGTGTTAAAGCTTGCATCGACGTAACAATTTACGACTAGCTCTTTGTCACCTCCATAAACGAGAAACATATCCTTAGTCCTTTTCGGGTATTTCAGATGTTCTTGACCATTGTCCAAAGGATCCACTCGGATTACTTTGGTACCTCCTCGCTAAACTAATAGCAAGGCACACATCATGTCTCGTACACAGCATTGCATACATGATAGAGCCTATGGCTGAAGCATAGGGAACATCTTTCATTTTCTCTCTATCTTCTGCAGTGGTCGGGCGTTGAGTCTGACTCAACTTCACACCTTGTAATACATGCAAGAACCCTTTCTTTGCTTGATCCATTTTGAACTTCTTCAAAACTTTATCAAGGTATGTGTTTTCTGAAAGTCCAATTAAGCGTCTTGATCTATCTCTATAGATCTTGATGCCCAATATATAAGTAGCTTCACCGAGGTCTTTCATTGAAAAACTTTTATTCAAGTATCCTTTTATGCTATCCAGAAATTCTATATCATTTCCAATCAACAATATGTCGTCCACATATAATATTAGAAATGCTATAGAGCTCCCACTCACTTTCTTGTAAATACAGGCTTCTCCAAAAGTTTGTATAAAACCATATGCTTTGATCACACTATCAAAGCGTTTATTCCAACTCCGAGAGGCTTGAACCAGTCCATAAATGGATCGCTGGAGCTTGCACACTTTGTTAGCACCTTTCGGATAAACAAAACCTTCTGGTTGCATCATATACAACTCTTCTTCCAGAAATCCATTCAGGAATGCAATTTTGACATCCATTTGCCAAATTTCATAATCATAAAATGCGGTAATTGCTAACATGATTCGGACAGACTTAAGCATCGCTACGGGTGAAAAAGTCTCATCGTAGTCAACCCGTTGAACTTGTCGAAAACCTTTCGCAACAAGTAGAGCTCAGAGAGAAGAATATTTCCATCAGCCAGCCTTCTTCTTGAAGATCCATTTATTCTCGATGGCTTGCCGATCATCGGGCAAGTCAACCAAAGTCCACACTTTGTTCTCATACATGGATCCCATCTCATATTTCATGGCCTCAAGCCATTTTGCGGAATCTGGGCCCATCATCGCTTCCTCATAGTTTGTAGGTTCATCATGGTCAAGTAACATGACTTCCAGAATAGGATTACCGTACCACTCTGGTGTGGATCTTTACTCTGCTTGACCTACGAGGTTTGGTAGTAACTTGATCTGAAGTTTCATGATCAATATCATTAGCTTCCTCACTAATTGGTGTAGGCGTCACAGGAACCGGTTTCTGTGATGAACTACTTTCCAATAAGGGAGCCAGTACGGTTACCTCATCAAGTTCAGCTTTCCTCCCACTCACTTCTGTCGAGAGAAACTCCTTCTCTAGAAAGGATTGCTACGTCTTGAGATTGCGTTGGTTTTCCTTGAAGAGTAAAGGGTGATGCAGCAATAGTAGCATAAGTATTTCCCTCACTTTTTGAGAACCAAGGTATCAATCCAGTAGGAGGCTCCTCAAAAGTCCCACGCACCTACACAAACAAACAAAGAACTTGCAACCAACGCAATAAAGGGGTTGTCAATCCCTTCACGGCCACTTGTGGAAGAGAAATCTAATAGAGATAGTATGATAAGATAAATATATTTTTGGTATTTTATAATATAGATGCAAAAAGTAAAGATGTAAATAATAGTAGATTGGAAGCAAATATGATAAGAGATAGACCCGGGGGCCATAGGTTTCACTAGAGGCTTCTCTCAAGATAGCATAAGTATTACAGTGGGTGAACAAATTATTGTCGAGCAATTGATAGAAAAGCGAATAATTATGAGATTATCTAGGCATGATCATGTATATAGGCATCATGTCCGCAACAAGTAGACCGACTCCTGCCTGCATCTTCTACTATTACTCCACACATCGACCGACTCTTGCCTGCATCTAGAGTATTAAGTTCATAAGAACAGAGTAACGCCTTAAGCAAGATGACATGATGTAGAGGGATAAACTCATGCAATATGATATAAACCCCATCTTTTTATCCTCGATGGCAACAATACAATACGTGCCTTGTAACCCCTGCTGTCACTCGGTAAGGACACCGCAAGATTGAACCCAAAGCTAAGCACTTCTCCTAAGGAAAGAAAGATCAATCTAGTAGGCCAAACCAAACTGATAATTTGAAGAGACTTGCAAAGAGAACTCGATCATACATAAAAGAATTCAGAGGAGATTCAAATATTTCTCATAGATAAACTTGATCATAAACCCACAATTCATCGGATCTCCACAAACACACTGTGAAAAGAGTTTACATCGAATAGATCTCCACAAGAGAGGGGGAGAACATTGTATTGTAATCCAAAAAGAGAGAAGAAGCCATCTAGCTAATAACTATGGACCCGAAGGTCTGTGGTAAACTACTCACAACTCGGAGGGGCTATGGTGTTGATGTAGAAGCCCTCCGTGGTCGATTCCCCCTCCGGCAGAGCGCCGGCGAAGGCTCCAAGATGGGATCTCGCGGATACAGAAGGTTATGGCGGTGGAAATTGTGTTTCGGTGGCTCTCTGGATGTTTTCGTGGTACGTAGGCTTATATAGGAGGAAGAAGTACGTCGGTGGCCGCCCGAGGGGCCCACGAGACAGGGGCACGCCCTGTAGGGGGGGTGCCCTACCATCTCGTGGCCTCCTCGGCTGCTTCTTGACTTGCACTCCAAGTCCCCTGGATCACGTTCATTCCAAAAATCACGCTCCCGAAGGTTTCATTCCGTTTGGACTCCGTTTGATATTCCTTTTCTTCAAATACTGAAATAGGCAAAAAACAAAGAATACGGGCTGGGCCTCCGGTTAGTAGGTTAGTCCCAAAAATGATATAAATGTGTAAAATAAAGCCCATAAACATCCAAACGGGGTAATATAATAGCATGGAACAATTAAAAAATATAGATACATTGGAGACGTATCAAGCATCCCCAAGCTTAATTCCTGCTCGTCCTCGAGTAGGTAAATGATAAAAAAAGAAATTTTTGATGTGGAATGCTACCTAGCATAATTCTCAATGTAATTTTCTTTATTGTGGCATGAATGTTCAGATCCAAATGATACAAAATAAAAGTTCATATTAACATGGAAATGGTGATACTTCAAGCATACTAATCAAAGTAATCATGTCTTCTCAAAATAACATGGCCAAAGAAAGTTATCCCTAAAAAATCATATAGTCCTGATGTTGTTTCTATCTTCATCACACAAAGTATTTAATCATGCACAACCCCGATGACAAGCCAAGCAATTGTTTCATACTTTAATAATCTCAAACTCTTTCAACTTTCACGCAATACATGAGCATGAGCCATGGACATAGCACTATATGTGGAATAGAATGGTGGTTGTGGAGAAGACAAAAAGGAGAAGATAGTCTCACATCAACTAGGCGTATTAACGGGCTATGGAGATGCCCATAAATAGATATCAATGTGAGTGAGTAGGGATTGCCATGCAACGGATGCACTAGAGCTATAAATATATGAAAGCTCAACAAAAGAAACTAAGTAGGTGTGCATCCAACTTGCTTGCTCACGAAGACCTAGGGCATTTTGAGGAAGCCCATCAGTGGAATATACAAGCCAAGTTCTATAATGAAAAATTCCCACTAGTATATGAAAGTGACAACATATGAGACTCTCTAACATGAAGATCATGGTGCTACTTTGAAGCACAAGTGTGGAAAAAGAGATAGTAGCATTGTGCCTTCTCTCTTTTTCTCTCATTTTTTTCTTTTTCTCTCTTTTTTTCTTTGGCCTTTCTTTTTTTTTCTTTTTGGCCTTTCTATTTTTTTTCTTTTTCTTTTTTTTCTTTTTGTAAAGTCCGAAGTCTCATCCCGGCTTGTGGGGGAATCATAGTCTTCATCATCCTTTCCTCACTGGGACAATGCTCTAATAATGAAGATCATCACACTTTTATGGATTTACAACTCAAGAATTACAACTCAAAGCTAGAATAAGATATGACTCTATATGAATGCCTCCGGCGGTGTACTGGGATATGCTATGAATCAAGAGCGACATGTATGAAAATTATGAAGGTGGCCTTGCCACAAATACAATGTCAACTACATGATCATGCAAAGAGCAATATGACAAAAGTAATGCGTGTCATATGAATGGAACGGTGGAAAGTTGCATGGTAATATATCTCGGAATGGCTATGGAAATGCCATAATAGGTAGCTATGGTGGCTGTTTTGAGGAAGGTATATGGTGGGTGTATGATACCGGCGAAAGTTGCGCGGCACAAGAGAGGCTAGCAATGGTGGAAGGGCGAGGTGCGTATAATCCATGGACTCAACATTAGTCAAAAGAACTCATGTACTTGTTGCAAAAATCTAGAAGTCATCAAAAACCAAAGCACTACGCGCATTCTCCTAGGGGGATAGATTGGTAGGAAAAGACCATCGCTCGTCCCCGACCGCCACTCATAAGGAAGACAATCAATAAATAAAATTGTGCTCCAACTTCATCACGAAGCGGTTCACCATACGTGGATGCTACGGGAATCACAACCCTCAACACAAGTATTTTTCATAATCACCTCAACTAGCATGACTCTAATATCACTACCTCCATATCTCAAAACAATTATCAAGCATCAAATTGATCATAGCATCCAATTCTTTTTCTACGATAGTTTTTATTATACCCAACTTGGATGCTCATCATTCTAGGACCAACTTTGTAACCATAGAAAATACCATGATGTTCTAAAAGAATCTAAAAAAGATATAAGTGAAGCATGAGAGACTAGCAATTTCTTCAAAATTAAGTCACCACCGTGCTCTAAAAGATATAAGTGAAGCACTAGAGCAAAAACTATCAAGCTCAAAAGATATAAGTGAAGCACATAGAGTATTCTAGCAAATTCTAATCAAGTGGGCTTCTCCAAAAAGGTGTGTACAGCAAGGATGATTGTGGTAAACTAAAAAGCAAAGACTAATATAATACACGACGCTCCAAGCAAAACACATATCATGTGGCGAATAAAAATATAGCTCCAAGTAAAGTTAAGAATGAACGAAGACGAAAGAGGGGATGCCTTCCCGGGGCATCCCCAAGCTTAGGCTTTTGGCTCTTGAATATCTTAGGGTGCCATGGGCATCCCCAAGCTTAGGCTCTTGCCACTCCTTATTCCATAGTCCATAAAAGCTTTACCCAAAACTTGAAAACTTCACAACACAAAACTCAACAGGAAATCTTATGAGCTCCGTTAGTGAAAGAAAACAAAATCACCACATAAGGTACTGTAATGAACTCATTCTTTATTTATTTTGGTGTTAAACCTACTGTATTCCAACTTATCTATGGTTTATAAACTATTTTACTAGCCATAGATGCATCAAAATAAGCAAACAACACACGAAAAACAGAATTTGTCAAAAACAGAATAGTCTGTAGCAATCTGTAACTAACGCAAATTTCTGGAACTCTACAAATCCTACCAAAATAGGAAGTCCTGGAACATTTGTCTATTGATCATCAGCAAAAATAATCAACGCAAAAGAACGTCTCGGTGATTTAACCAAACTAAATTAGTGTGTGCAAAGTTTCTGTTTTTCAGCAGAATCAAATCAACTATCATCATAGGTTATCCTATAGGTTCTACTTGGCACAAACACTAATTAAAAGATAAAAACACATCTAAACAGGAGGTAGATGCAAAATTTATTACTAAACAGGAACAAAAACAAAAACACAAATAAAATTGGGTTGCCTCACAACTAGCGCTATTGTTTAACGCCCCTAGCTAGGCATAAAAGCGAAGATAGAACTAAGTAGTGCCATCTTTGGCACTCAATTCTTCAATAGAGCACTTATAATCTTTAGGGGTTTCTACCTTTTTAGCAATGATTAAACCTTTAGGCAAAAAATCAAGAAATTTGTTTGTGGCAAAAGGTTCCTTAATGATAGAGAGACAATTGGGACGAACACTTATGGATTTGAGATCCGCGTCTCCTTTACTAGAAGATTCCCCCTTATTTTTAGGAACATAAATAAACTTGGCAGTTTTGGTAGGGGGTTTTGGAGTGTTTTTAATGGAAGAAAATGCGGAACCTAAGTTGGTAATGATATCCTCAAGTTTACCAATTCTTTCAGAATCTAGATCTATTTTTTCATTAACTATAGGTTCTTTCTCTTTAAGATTTTTCAAAGTAACTCCAACCCTAGATCCATATTGGGTAATGCGATTATGGATCTTTTTATCCAAATTTTCAATCAACTCAACTAGTGGCCATTTTATTTTCAATAATATCAAGCCGTTGCATCACATGTTCTAAAGTTAAAACCGTTCCATTAACCAAAAGAGGTGGTGGGCCAAACAAATCTAACATAGCATTAAAAGCATCAAACGTATGGCTACTCAAGAAATCCGCTCCGGCAACAGTATCAAGAACACATCTATTCCAAGGAGTAATGCCTACATAAAAATTGCAAAGAAGAAAGGAAGTAGAGAGCTTCCTAGTAGATTTATTTTGAGCATTGTAAATTCTATGCCAAGCATCTTTTAATTTTTCTCCCTCCCTTTGCTTAAAATTAAGAATTTTATGTTCGGGAATGATAACAAGGATAGGAGGACTAACCATAATAACAAGGAAACTGATCTAACACACGAGCAAACGGAAAAGGCAAGCGAAAAGAGAGAGGAGAAGATTGGGAAAGAGAGGGCGAATAAAACGGCAAGGGTGAAGTGGGGGAGAGGAAAACGAGAGGCAAATGGCAAATAATGTAAATGCGAGGGAGATGAGTTTGTGATGGGTACTTGGTATGTCTTGACTTGAGCGAAGACCTCCCGGCAACGGCGCCAGAAATCCTTCTTGCTACGTCTTGAGCTTGCATTGGTTTTCCTTGAAGAGGAAAGGGTGATGCAGCAATAGTAGCGTAAGTATTTCCCTCAGTTTTTGAGAACCAAGGTATCAATCTAGTAGGAGGCTCCTCAAAAGTCCCACGCACCTACACAAACAAACAAAGAACTCACAACCAACGCAATAAAGGGGTTGTCAATCCCTTCACGGCCACTTGCAAAAGTGAGATCTAATAGAGATAGTATGACAAGATAAATATATTTTTGGTATTTTATAATATAGATGCAAAAAGTAAAGATGCAAATAAAAGTAGATTGGAAGCAAATATGATAAGAGATAGACCCGGGGGCCATAGGTTTCACTAGAGGCTTCTCTCAAGATAGCATAAGTATTACGGTGGGTGAACAAATTATGTCGAGCAATTGATGAAAAGCTTAATAATTATGAGATTATCTAGGCATGATCATGTATATAGGCATCACGTCCGCAACAAGTAGACCGACTCTGCCCGCATCTACTACTATTACTCCACACATCGACCGACTCGCCTCGCATCTAGAGTATTAAGTTCATAAGAACAGAGTAACGCTTAAGCAAGATGACATGATGTAGAGGGATAAACTCATGCAATATGATATAAACCCCATCTTTTATCCTCGATGACAACAATACAATACGTGTTTTGCAACCCCTCGCATCACTGGTAAGGACACCGCAAGATTGAACCCAAAGCTAAGCACTTCTCCCATGGCAAGAAAGATCAATCTAGTAGGCCAAACCAAACTGATAATTCAAGAGACTTGCAAGGATAACTCAATCATACATAAAAAATTCAGAGGATATTCAAATATTTTCATAGATAAACTTGATCATAAACCCACAATTCATCGGATCTCGACAAACGCACCACAAAAAGAGTTTACATCGAATAGATCTCCACAAGAGAGGGGGAGAACATTGTATTGAGATCCAAAAAGAGAGAAGAAGCCATCTAGCTAATAACTATGGACCCGAAGGTCTGTGGTAAACTACTCACAACTCATCGGAGGGGCTATGGTGTTGATGTAGAAGCCCTCCATGGTCGATTCCCCCTCCGGCAGAGCGCCGGCGAAGGCTCCAAGATGGGATCTCGTCGATACAGAAGGTTTTGGCGGTGGAAATTGTGTTTTGGTGGCTCTCTGGTTGTTTTCGGGGTACATAGGCTTATATAGGAGGAAGAAGTATGTTGGTGGCCGCCCGACGGGCCCACGAGACAGGGGGCGCGCCCTGTAGGGGGGGCGTGCCCTACCCTCTCGTGGACGCCTCGGCTGCTTCTTGACTTGCACTCCAGGTCCCCTGGATCACGTTCGTTCCAAAAATCACGCTCCCGAAGGTTTCATTTCGTTTGGACTCCGTTTGATATTCCTTTTCTTCGAAATACTGAAATAGGCAAAAATACAACAATACGGGTTGGGCCTCCGGTTAGTAGGTGAGTCCCAAAAATGATATAAATGTGTAAAATAAAGCCCATAAACATCCAAAAGGGGTAATATAATAGCATGGAACAATCAAAAATTATAGATATGTTGGAGACGTATCAAGGATCCATTCTTAGAAACGAATGTCTTGCCTTCGGATCTGTGATAGAAGGTGTACCCAACAATTTCCTTTGGGTATCCTATGAAGACACATTTCTCCAATTTGGTTCGATCTTATCAGGTTGAAGCTTCTTCACATAAGCATCGCAGCCCCAAACTTTGAGAAACGACAACTTTGGTTTCTTACCAAACCACAGTTCATAAAGCGTCGTCTCAACGGATTTTGATGGTGCCCTATTTAACGTGAATACTACCGTCTCTAAAGCATAACCCCAAAACGATAGCGGTAAATCAGTAAGAGACATCACAGATCGTACCATATCTAGTAAAGTATGATTACGACGTTCGGACAAACCATTACGCTGTGGTGTTCCAAGTGGTGTGAGTTGCGAAACTATTCCACATTGTTTCAAATGTAGACCAAACTCGTAACTCAAATATTTTTCTCCACGATCAGATCGTAGAAACTTTATTTTCTTGTTACGATGATTTTCCACTTCACTCTGAAATGCTTTGAACTTTTCAAATGTTTCAGACTTATGTTTCATTAAGTAGATATACCCATATCTGCTCAAATTCTCTGTGAAGGTGAGAAAATAACGATACCCGCCGCGAGCCTCAATATTCATCGGACCACATACATCAGTATGTATGATTTCCAATTAATCTGTTGCTCGCTCCATAGTTCCGGAGAACAACGTTTTAGTCATCTTGCCCATGAGGCATGGTTCGCAAGTACCAAGTGATTCCAAAAGTCCATAGTATGGAGTTTCTTCATGTGCTTTACACCAATATGACCCAAATGGTAGTGGCACAAATAAGTTGCACTATCATTATCAACTCTACATCTTTTGGCTTCAACATTATGAATATGTGTGTCACTACTATCGAGATTTAGCACAAACAGACCACTCTTCAAGGGTGCATGACCATAAAGGATATTACTCATATAAATAGAACAACCATTATTCTCAGATTTAAATGAATAACCGTCTCGCATCAAACTAGATCCAGATATAATGTTCATGCTCAACGTTGGCACCAAATAACAATTATTTAGGTCTAAAACTAATCCCAAAGGTAGATGTAGAGGTAGCATGCCAACGGCGATCACATCGACTTTGGAACCATTTCCCACGCGCATCGTCACCTCGTCCTTAGCCAGTCTTCGCTTAATCCGTAGTCCCTGTTTTGAGTTGCAAATATTAGCAACAAAACCAGTATCAAATACCCAGGTGCTACTGCGAGCTCTGGTAAGTTTACACATCAATAATATGTATATCACATATACCTTTGTTCACCTTGTCATCCTTCTTATCCGCCAAATACTTGGGGTAGTTCCGCCCAAAGGACTACCGCTTGTAGTAGAAGCACTCGGCCTCGTGCTTAGGTCCGACTTGGGTTTCTTCTCTTGAGGAATAACTTGTTTGCCGCTCTTCTTGAAGTTCCCTTCTTCTTCTCTTTACCCTTTTTCTTGAAATCGGTGGTCTTGTCGACCATCAACACTTGATGCTCCTTCTGATTTCTACCTCCGCAGCCTTTAGCATCATGTAAGAGCTCGCAATTGTCTTATTCATCCCTTGCATATTATAGTTCCTCACGGATCTCTTGTAGCTTGGTGGCGTGATTGAAGAATTTCGTCGATGACACTATCATCCGGAAGATTAACTCCCGCTTGAATCAAGTGATTGTTATACCTGCACATTTTGAGTATACGCTCATCGACAAAACTATTCTCCTCCATCTTACAGCTTGTAGAACTTATTGGAGACTTCATATCTCTCAATCCGGCATTTGCTTGAAATATTAACTTCAACTCCTCGAACATCTCATATGCTCCATGACGCTCAAAACGCCGTTGAAGTCCCGGTTCTAAGCCGTAAAGCATGGCACATCGAACTATCGAGTAGCCATCGGCTTTGCTCGCCAAACGCTCACAACGCCTCAGTAGTTGCATCTCGCAGCAGTTCGGCACCCAGCGGTGCTTCCAGGATGTAATTCTTCTGTGCAGCAATGAGGATAATCCTCAAGTTACGGACCTAGTCCGTGTAATTGCTACCATCATCTTTCAACTTTGCTTTCTCAAGAAACGCATTAAAATTCAATGGAACAACAACACAGGCCATCTATCTACAACAACATAGACAAGCAAAATACTATCAGGTACTAAGTTCATGATAAATTTAAGTTCAATTAATCATATTACTTAAGAACTCCCACTTAGATAGACATCTCTCTAATCATCTAAGTGATCACGTGATCCAAATCAACTAAACCATAACCGATCATCACGTAAAATGGAGTAGTTTTCAATGGTGAACATCACTATGTTGATCATATCTACTATATGATTCACGCTCGATCTTTCGGTCTCAGTGTTCCGAGGCCATATCTGCATATGCTATGCTCGTCAAGTTTAACCCGAGTATTCGGCGTGTGCAAAACTGGCTTGCACCCGTTGTAGATGAACGTTGAGCTTATCACACCCGATCATCACGTGGTGTCTCGGCACGACAAACCTTGGCAATGGTGCATACTCAGGGAGAACACTTTTACCTTGAAATTTAGTAAGAGATTATCTTATAATGCTATCGTCAATCAAAGCAAAATAAGATGCATAAAGGATAAACATCACATGCAAACAATATAAGTGATATGATATGGCCATCATCATCTTGTGCTTGTGATCTCCATCTCCGAAGCACCGTCATGATCACCATCGTCACCGGCGCGACACCTTGATCTCCATCATAGCATTGATGTCGTCTCGCCAACTATTTCTTCTACGACTATAGCTACCGCTAAGTGATAAAGTAAAGCAATTACAGGGCGATTGCATTGCATACAATAAAGCGACAACCATATGGCTCCTGCCAGTTGCCGATAACTCTGTTACAAAACATGATCATCTCATACAATAAAATTTAGCATCATGTCTTGAACATATCACATTGCAACATGCCCTGCAAAAACAAGTTAGACGTCCTCTACTTTGTTGTTGCAAGTTTTACGTGGCTGCTACGGGCTGAGCAAGAACCGTTCTTACCTACGCATCAAAACCATAACGATATTTCGTCAAGTTAGTGCTGTTTTAACCTTCTTAAGGATCGGGCGTAGCCACACTCGGTTCAGCTAAAGTTGGAGAAACTGACACCCGCCAGCCACCTATGTGCAAAGCACGTCGGTAGAACCAGTCCCGCGTAAGCGTACGCGTAATGTCGGTCCGAGCCACTTCATCCAACAATACCGCCGAACCAAATTATGACATGCTGGTAAGCAGTATGACTTGTATCACCCATAACTCACTTGTGCTCTACTCGTGCATATAACATCTACGCATAAACCTGACTCTGATACCACTGTTGGGGAACGTAGTAATTTCAAAAAAAATCCTACGCACACGCAAGATCATGGTGATGCATAGCAACAAGAGGGGAGAGTGTCGTCTGTCGTGGTTCTAAGTCTGACAGTAGAAGTAGGGGTAGGTTAAGGAGAGGCGATGTCCTAGCTATGGAGCAGTTGTGGAGACAAAGGATGTACGAGTTCAGCCCTTCTGAGGAAGTAACAGCCCCACGCCTCGGAGCCCCGAGGCGGTCGAGTGGATTATGAGTATGAGTATTACAAGAATCTGAACCCTTTCATCCGTGGAGGGGGGTGGCTTATATAGAGTGCGCCAGACCCCAGCCAGCCCACATAATGGAGGGATTAAAGTACATTAAGCCAAGGTTATCGTAACGCCTCATAAGGTGCTTTAACTGTCATTAAGTCTATTCAATAGCAAACCGCTATGCCATGGAGTGCCTTCGACCTTCTCGCTGGTCGAGTGAGTCTTCATGGTCGAGTGAGTCTTCCATGGTCGAGTCCTTCCACCAATGAGTGGATTCCTTTTGGTCGATCGAAGATGATCTCTTCTACGAGTGTCCTTGGTAGGACGCTTAGGTCAGGCCTATGACCCTACCCTAGGTACATGAATCCATCATTAGCCCCCGAATGGATTGAGGCTTGAGTGAAGGAGGAGTTGACGTTGTTTCCGACTGCCTTTTGCATTCTGGCTACGTGTTGTCTTGGATCAAGATCTTCTCTGTTGATAACAAGAAACTTCTCTTCAGTCGACTTGATCCATTCTTGTTCTTTAGTCGAGTGACTTCCTTTGTTATTCCCGAGCAACCGATCGCAGGAGATCTCGCACTTGACAGACTGATCTGTCGCTCGCGGATCTCGCGGGATACGAAATTTGGGGTAGCGCGCGAAACGGAACGGACTGCGGCGCTAGGATGGGACGTTACAGGGACGCCTCGATCTCCGCGCCGCTTTTTCCGCCACGTATCACGCAAAGGCGGCTGCTCGATATGATTGATTGCTTGGGTCCACCTGTCATCCACTCGGAAGGGACGCTATAAATGCAACTCCCGGAGGCTCGTGCACAGTACCTTGTTCTTCCTCCTTAGCTCTCTCTGTCTCCGCTCTCCGCCCCGCTGCTGCTCCCTCGCCATCTCTCCTTGCGCATTCTCGCCGGGCGCCATGGGCAAAGAGAAGACGACGATGTTGGAGCGCCGCAAGAAGGCGTCGCTGGCGGAGAAGGCGCCGCGGCCGAGAAGGCGAGGAGATCCACCGTCGCGGTGGTTCTTCGTCGAGATCCAAACCGCCAAAGGCTGGGTTCAGGAGATCGATCCAACGACCATCGTGGAGAACGATCTCCTCGATATGGCTAACGACGGATTGATTCCCCACGGCGCCGCGAGACTTCTGGCCGAGAGTGGCAGCCTCAACCGTAAGAGGGTGAGGCGTGCTTTTGGCCACCCATGTCGACCGAGGTTTTTCGCTGCCACCGAGTGTCTTCTTTCGAGGTTTTCTGAATTTCTTCGAGCCCAGCTCCACCATTTTACTCCAAACTCCATCGCATACCTTGCCGCGCTTTGTGTCTATGTGCTAAAAATTCCTGGGCTGTCGACCGACCGGGTTTGTTCAAGTACATCTTCACATGTCGCCCCAGACCGTGAAGAAGGCAAGCCCCGTGACGAGAAGACCCAAGTAGTCCAGATGTGTGGTGGTTTAGGGTCCAGTTGAGGAACAAAAGCACCTTCCCAGCTATGCATTTTCCCGAGTCGGTCAGGCTGGCAATGACCTGGTTCTATTGCGGAATGAGACGACGCCGACAATCGACCGCCTTCCTGAATTCACCATGAGTCGAGTGAATAGACCTCCTCCTCAAGGTTGTTCCAAGAGAGGGCTGAAGTGAAGATGTTGATGGACCGCGTGGTGCAGCTGGTTAGGGACGGAGGATCGCATGGACCTCTCGAGGTTTTTCTTCGAGGCGAATCCAGCCCCTTCGGCCCGGAGTCATCAGATGTGGTTGTATCAAGGCACCAAGACGAGACTCGGCCCACCCGGAGGCAATCGACGATACCGTAGTGGAAAGATGGATGGCTTCAATCATCGAACAAGGACAATCTCGCGATCCCGGAGGATTTCTCCGCTGATCGTGACAGCTGCTTCCGATAAGGTACATCGCTCTGTTTTCCGTTGTATATTTGTCGAGTGCGCTTCAGAATTTGGTCGATCAACTCGTTTTGATGCTTCCAGCCCTCACCGAGCTATACTCAATGCCCAATGGCGCCCAGATTCCGACTGAGGAGGGGGAAGCCAGTGGAGGCGAGAGCCAGGAAGAGTGGGTTTCAGACGCTGCAGAAGACGACGACGACGATGATGATGATGATGATGATGACGAGGATGATGATGACGAGGA
This sequence comes from Aegilops speltoides, assembly GCA_021437245.1. Taxonomy (NCBI): domain Eukaryota; kingdom Viridiplantae; phylum Streptophyta; class Magnoliopsida; order Poales; family Poaceae; genus Aegilops; species Aegilops speltoides. The sequence goes on along the minus strand of CM038144.1, from coordinate 39,104,114 downwards.
TGAAGAGGAGGAAATCGCACCACCGCGCTCGGAAAGGCGGTCAAAACTTGTGCACGACCCTTCGCTGAACGCGTAAAGGAGTTATGATCGCCTCGCAATGACCAAACGCCACCGAACCGCTTCACCAAGGCCGATCGAGAAGGCGCCAAAGCAAAGCGAAGGTAGTTCCGCCGAGGACAACCAAGCCTCGCCAAAAATGAAAGTGTCCATCCCCACCATCTCGTGGTAAACATATTGCTTAAATCTTCTTGTTCTATATAAAATTTGTCTCTCGTTGATACTTGAATCGGTCGACCGATTCTTTTGATTTTCAGCATGCGACTTCAAACCTCAGCTAAGGTCGACGACTATGAGATGGAAGACGCCGCCACCTCAAATCCTGGTACTATATCCTTAATTTTTGTTCTTAGTCGATCGTCTCAAGATTTCGATCAGTAACTCTTTTTCTCAAGCTCCAACCAATGACATCATCACTCTTCCCGACGACGATGATGAAGATGAGGAGCCATTGAGGACTAGGAGGAGCAGGAAGGCATCTATCGGCAAGGAAGCCCAAGGTGTGACGGTGCTCGAGACCGTAGACGGAAGGAGAGGTCGGCACTCGACATACCGTATCCTTCGCTAACCGCTGACGAGTGCTCGACCCACTTCGCCGAAAGTGCTGGACAACCTTCGATCTTCACCACGCACCACGCCCCGGAGGACCAGCCGATGTCGCTAAAGAGGCGATCCGTCAAGGTGGATCATGATGGAGCGGTGAAGATCGCCGAAGCGAGCCAAGCAGCTTACGATGCCAGCTCGCCTTCTTGAGCAATGTTCAGTCGATCGACCACCACCTGCTCGTTAGGATATGCTATCAAAACTTTTCTTTCTCGAATTATAGCAGCCACCCACTAGGTGTGTTGGTAAAACTCCGTGTTAGCGGGGCACGCTGAGTGCACCCGCCGGGTAGTCCCTGTTTAAGGTCGATCGCGGGCAATCGGTCTTAGGCTTACTAAGTAGATGTTGACCATTATCCGAATGGAACGAATGGATTTTCGAGACCCGGGGGCACGCTGAGTGCACCCACCGGTGTAGTCCCCGAGGCGTGATCGATCGCCGCGCTTGATTACGCCTAGAGAAGTACCGGTCGATCGGGTCGACTCGCCGCTTTTTTATGGTCGATCGGTCGACTATGTCTTGAATAAGACCAAGGGGGCACGCTGAGTGCACCCACTGGGTGTAGTCCCCGAGACTACGGTCGAATGCTTGCATTCGACTGTAGTCTTAGAAACGCACAATTCTTCTTTATCCACTCGGAAGTGGATTATCTCTGATATTTTTGCAACTGACTCTTCGTAGAAATCTTGTGATCTTGCGGCACGCTATACCGAACTGGAGCAGAAGCATATTCAGCTGGAATTGGACTTGAAGCTAGTGCAGGAGAATCTGACGAAGGCGAAGGAGGAGACCAAAGGTATGTTTGGTGAGATTTCGACGACTCTTTCCTCCCTTCATTTGCTTCAAGTTTGACTTTGCTGCGATTTACAGGCAAGGTGAAGGAGGCTCAAAGGAAGAAGGAGCTTGAGCTGTCTGAGAAAATCAAGCTTGCTGATGAAAAATCGCCTCGCCGCCAAGCTCGAACAGACAACGCCAACTCGAAGGCTGCTCGCCACCGCCAAGAAGGATGTTGAGCGTAATGAAGGTCGACAAAAAGAATCGACCGAGAAGGTCCTCCAAATGGCTGGGAAGAAGAACGAGCTGGAAAGCTTCTTGGGTGGTCTTGCTAAGAAATTGTTCCTTAAGCTCAAGGTAACTTTCTTCACTCGACCAATTCTTCCAAGTGTTATGCTTCCATTCGACTATTTTCCCGATTCGGGTTTTGTCTTTGCAGAATTCTGTCAGAACTTTGAAGAAGAAACCAGCCAGCTTGGAGATTTAACCTTGACCCCGTCAATTCCCCGTGAACGGCGAAACCGCCATGAACATCTTCCGACCGAGTCCCGTGTTGTCGCTGTCGTGGATTATCTCGCAAGATCAAGGTTGCTACGCCCCGCATTGACTCGACGCCCGCCCAATGAGACACTCCAAAATGACCTCGAGTCATTGATGGCTCGACCGAACGCCGCCCCGACCGAGTGCAAGAGTGGAAGAAATCTTCGCTCGGTGCGGTGCAGACGCCGCTCGTGGTCCGGGCGCGAGTCCATTGCAAGGAAGCCCGAGAAGATAAGTCTGGCGGCTCTCCGAGTGGCCAACACCAAAAAGCACGACTTCAGACCTTCATGGAGACTTTCATTGCTGCTGCCACGCGGATTGCCGACGGATTGATCTTGACGAGTTCGTTGTTCCATCCAGCCCTCCACTGTGAGGGGTAAAAACTTTCCTTGACCTTAAATTTGCCTCGGTATGTCGAGTGGAGTTGTAACCGATAAACTTTAACAGCTTAGCGCCGAGCACTCTCGGTTATTTTAGGTGTCGACCTAAATTTAGATTGATGTTTGGAAATGATTGCTCTCGCTTGAATTGCTCTTTTGGTGTTAACAAATGAGATGCCTACTGCAATGACTTATTCCTTAGACGAGCATCGAGCTGCAGTTAAGCCTCCGAGTGGAAGTCTGGCTTACCACTCTGTAGGATTTTAATAACTTAGGCGAGCACTGGCTGTAGCTAAGCCCCGAGTGGGAGGTTTGCTCTCCACTGTAGGATTTCTTTTATCTTAGGCGCAGCACTGGCTGCAGCTTAAGCCCCGAGTGGGAGGTTTGCTCTCCACTGTAGGATTTCTGTTATCTTAGGCGCAGCACTGGCTGCAGCTAAGCCCCGAGTGGGAGGTTTGCTCTCCACTCTGTAGGATTTCTTTTATCTTAGGCGCAGCACTGGCTGCAGCTTAAGCCCCGAGTGGGAGGTTTGCTCTCCACTGTAGGATTTCTGTTATCTTAGGCGCAGCACTGGCTGCAGCTAAGCCCCGAGTGGGAGGTTTGCTCTCCACTGTAGGATTTCTTTTATCTTAGGCGAGCACTGGCTGCAGTTAAGCCCCGAGTGGGAGGTTTGCTCTCCACTGTAGGATTTCTGTTATCTTAGGCGCAGCACTGGCTGCAGCTTAAGCCCCGAGTGGGAGGTTTGCTCTCCACTCGGTAGGATTTTAATAACTTAGGCGAGCACCGAGCTGCAGCTAAGCCTCCGAGTGGAAGTCCGGCTTAGCACTCTGCAGGATTTTCAATAACTTAGGCGAGCACCGAGCTGCAGTTAAGCCTCCGAGTGGAAGTCCGCTTACCACTGTAGGATTTTAATAACTTAGGCGAGCACCGAGCTGCAGCTAAGCCTCCGAGTGGAAGTCGGCTTACCACTGTAGGATTTTAATAACTTAGGCGAGCATCGAGCTGCAGCTAAGCCTCCGAGTGGAAGTCGGCTTACCACTCGGTAGGATTTTAATAACTTAGGCGAGCATCGAGCTGCAGCTTAAGCCTCCGAGTGGAAGTCCTGCTTACCACTCGGTAGGATTTTAATAACTTAGGCGAGCATCGAGCTGCAGTTAAGCCTCCGAGTGGAAGTCCGCTTACCACTCGGTAGGATTTTAATAACTTAGGCGAACGGATTCGCGCCACCCATCGGAGGAGGTGAAAATTTTACTCGATTTAAAAATAAAGAGTGACGAAAATTATGAAGGAATTATGACACTATTACTTCAAAGCTCGTGAGAGCTGTGAGTATTTTATTACAACTCTTCCGAGTGAAAACCTTATGTAAACGGGCGGAGCAGATCCGATTCCAAGCTCGGGCTCATCGATATCGTGTTCGACATTGTAGAGACGATATGCCCCATTGTGGAGAACCTTGTGACGATGAAGGACCTTCCCATGAGGGAGCAAGCTTATGTTGCTTCGCTGATCCACCAAGGACCAGATCTCCTTCCGGAAGGCTCGACCTCTCACATTTCTAGCGCATAAAGGCGCAAGTCTTGCTGGTAAATGGTCGAGCGGATCGAGCCATTTCCTTCCTCTTCCAGAGGTCGATCGATCCCGACGCGCTTGCTCAGCTTCGCTTCATTATAAAGTTCAATTCGTGGAGCATTATGAAGGAGATCACTCGGTAAAACTGCTTCGCCCCATAGACCAGAAAAAGGAGTTCTCCCAATGACCGATTAGGTGTGGTCCGCAAACCCCAAAGCACCAAGGAAGTTCGTCGACCCAAGCTCCACCGCATGCTTGAGATCTCGTGATCAAACGGGCATCGCACTTTGAGGATCAATCCATTGGCTCGCTCGCCGTCTGCTCGATTGTGGATGAGCGATCAAGCGTAGTCGACTCGTGTGCCTTGGGAGTTGCGTAAATCCTTGAATTCTTCCGAGTCAAAATTCACCCATTGTCCGTGATAATACCGCGGGACTCCATACCGAACGCCAACCTCTCGACAAAGGAAACAAAGAAGTACCAAAGATCAAGTTTTTGATTGGCTTAGCCTCAATCCACTTGGTGAACTTGTCGATCGCTACCAATACATGCGTGAAGCCGCCCGACCCGCTCAAGAAGGGCCGATCATGTCCAACCCCATACCGCGAAAGGCCGACGAGTGGAATGGTCTTCAAGGTCGACGCAGCTTGTGTGACATATTGAGTAGAACCGCATCCTTCGTGACTTGTCCACTATTTCTTTCGCCATCTCATTTGCTCTTGGCCAAGAAAATCCAGCTCGGTATGCTTTGGCTACAATGGTCCGAGAGGACGCATGGTGACCGCAGGTCCCCGAGTGTATATCATTGAGTATGACTCGACCTTCTTCTGGCGTTATGCATTTTTGTCCGACTCGCTGGGCTTTCTATATAACGCCCATTGATAACGGTAAAAGCTTTGGACCGACGGACGATCCGCCGAGCCTCTTCCTCATCCTCCGGGAGTTCCTTTCGTAATATATGCAATGTATGGAATTGTCCAATCGGAGTGACAACTAAAACTTCCATGACCAAGTCGACCAACGCCGACCTCAACTTCACGAGTCCGTGGCACTCTTGGGTTGCGGAGCTTCCTCCGTGAAGGATCTTCTTTGATCGACGGAGTGTGTATATGTTCCAAAACACGCCACTGAATGGCTTTCTCTTGGACCCTATCTTCGCCAGATCATCCGCTGCTTGATTTTTCACCGGGGATGTGATGGAGTTCCAACCCTCGAACTTCTTTTTCCAGCTTCCTCACTGCATTGCAATATCCAATCATAGCCGGGCTTTCACGCCCCACTCCTTCATCACTTGATTGACCACTAGATCTGAGTCGCCATAAACCATCAAGCGACGGACGCCGAGTGAGATGGCCATGCAATCCATATAAAAGGGCCTCATACTCGCCTCATTGTTGGAGGAATCAAAGTGAATCTGAGCACATACTTAAGCTTATCTCCTCCGGGGAAACCAGAACAACCCCAAAGACTGTAACCATTCAAAGATCTTGGAGCCGTCAAAGAACATGGTCCAATGCTCCGAGTGAACTTCACCGGTTGTTGTTGTTCAATCCACTCGCAAGGAAATCAGCTATAGCCTGGGACTTAATGGCTTTTGCCTCGAATTTGATATCAAGGGAAGAAGTTCAATCGCCCACTTCGCCACTCGACCGGTTGCGCTCTCTCGTTATGCAAGATCTCGATAAAGGAGCGTCACCGATTTAATCGTGATGGAATGATCGAGAAATAGTGAGCAACCTTCTTTGTGGTCATGTATATACCATACACAAGCTTTCGATAATGAGGGTATCTCCGCTGATGGAGTCAAAACTTCGCACAAATAATACACCGGCGCTGAACTTTGAAGGCCTTTCCTTCCTCTTCCCGCCGACCGAAGTAACGTAATCGACAACTTGTCCAAAGGGCTGCAATGTAAAGCAACAGAGGCTCTTGCTGATTGGAGCAGCAAGCACCGGCTGGGTGGAGAGCGAGCTTTTAGCTCGCAAACGCTGCATCAGCTTCCGAGTCCACTCAACTTGTCACCTTCTTCATCACCGGTAAAGAGGTAATGCCTTTTCACCGAGTCGTGAGATGAATCGACTTAAAGCGCCAAGCATCCAAGAAGCTCGATGTCGCACTCGCATGTATGCGTTTCATTCGGAGAATAGTGCCGATCTTCTCGGTTTGCGCCGATTCCTCGCTCGAAACGAAAACCGAGTAATTTTCCACCAGAACTCCGAATGTGCACTTTGACGGATTGAGCTTGATATCGCATCTTCCGAGGTTGGCAAATGTTTCGCGAGGTCGGCAAGCAGGTCGGAACCTTTTCGCGACTTAACGACGATATCATCCATATACGCCCACATTCCGACTGATTTGAGGAGAAGACACTTCAATCATTCGTGATAAATGTGGCTCCGCATTCTTGAGGCCGAATGGCATGGTGATATAGCGAAGCACCTAATGGAGTGATGAAAGCTGTTTTATTTCATCGGGTCCATACAGACGGATCCGATGATACCCGGAATATGCATCTAGAAAGACAACCTCTCACACCCCGCGGTCGAGTCGACAATTTGATCGATGCGGGGAGAGGAATGATCCTTCGGCAGGCCCGATTAATGTGCTTAAAATCAATGCACATGCGGAGTGAGTTATCCTTCTTGGGGACCATGACAACATTAGCGAGCCACTCGGAGTGGTAAATCTCTCGGATAAATCCTGCTGTCAACAGTCGAGCCACTTCTTCACCAATAGCTTTCCTCTTCTGGACGGCGGACCGCCGAAGATGCTCTTTGACTGGTTTCGCTGACTTGTCGACTCGAAGGCGATGCTCAGCCAGTTCCCTGGGTACACCTGGCATGTCAGCGGGCTTCCATGCAAAAATGTCCCAGTTCTCATGGAGGAACTGGATGAGCGCTTCTTCCTATTTCGAGTCGAGTGTTGTGGATATGTGGGTCGGAGCTGCATCGGGTCACGGATGAATATGGACGGCTTTGTCTCACCAGATGACTTGAATGCGCACTGTGGCTGGCCTCTTAGATCGTGAGCAAATCACTCGGATCTGCGCTTTTGCATGTACTCGCTGAATTCGACCGCTGTCACTTGGGAGTCGGCAATCTTTGAGCCCTTCGAAAGCACTCCTCCGCCTTCTTCCGATCGCCGGTGACAAGGATCACTCCCTTGGGTCCCGCATTTTCAGTTTGAGGTACACGAGCATGGTCGAGCCATGAATCGTATGCGAGGCGGCCTCCCCAAAATGGCATGGTATGCACTCGAAAATCCACAACCTCAAAGGTCAACTTTTCTTTGCGGAAGTGCTTGGAATCACCAAAACCACGCCCGTGGCTATTTGGCCGAGTGAGTTGGCCTTCTTCCCGGTATGACTCGCGGAAACTCATATTGTCGGGCGCCAATCGACATCGGAATGCCCATCCCTTTCAAGGTATCCGCGATATAACAAATTCAGCCCACTACCACCATCCATCAGACTTTTGTCGCCGAGTGCCTTCGACAACCGGATCGACCATCAACGCTGTCGCCCAGGTGGCAATGTGAGTCGGGTGATCAGATTGGTCGAATGTGATGGGTGTCCGGGACCACTTCACATAACTTGGCTTAACTGGGCAACCATATTCACTTCCCGGTTGATGACTTTCACGACTTTTGCTCTCCACATCCGCGAAGATCATCGAGTGGAGTTGACATGCGGTATTCCTCCTCACCGCCCTCTTTATCTCCGCCTTGTCCGCTCCTTCTCCTTGTCCTTAGACCTGCTTGCCTCAAACCGCTGGATCGTGAGTCGACATCGGCGCAGTGGTGTGCTTCGGTAAATAATGTTGCCCTCTTCATCTTTCTTTGTGTGAATATGGCACGCATATCCATCACGCCATTTCCTTCTTTATCTTTCACTTTCTTCGGATTCCAAGATCCTTTGGGTTTCCCTTGAACTTCCCCGAGTGACGCCGTGGCCTCTCCAGAGCTGCTGGCTCGCTTTATGCTTCGCTCCGACCGAATTGCCCTTCTTCGACCGGCTCGGCTTGTACTTGCCGCTCGAGTCGGTCTTCTTCCTCGCCGTTGACGATTTGTTAGCAATATCCATCATTCGACTCGTGGTCATGTCCCCGGTTCGACCAACTTCGACTCAATTCTCTGCTTTTGACGCCGTCCTTGAAGGCGCAAACCACCGATGGTCGACACATTTTCCACAAGATTGTGCAAGGTAATCCACCTCTGAATGTACTCTGAGAGTTTCATTGGTCTTCGCACACAAACTTGCAGCTCACAAACCAGCTGGTCGCTTGCAAGTCCCTTCAAAAGTCCCGACGAACACTGGGACAAATCTTCCCAAGTATATATGTCTTTGTCAGGAGGTAATTGACTCAGCCATGCTCGCTGAACCTTCCAACATGAGGGGCAAATGTTTCATGGCCACCTCATCATTCCCACCACCAATCTGAACAGCCACTCGGTAATCCTCGAGCCAAGTTTCAGCTTAGATTCCCAAAGGAACTTGTCGACTTCGCTGCTAATCTGAAATTGGGGGATCATCGCGGCTCGATAGCCCTGCTAAAACACTCCGACCGCAGACATGCACTCGATCGCTGGTGGGTGCATCCTCTCGGTCCTCCTCGATGGGCTCTGCTCGGTCGACCAAGCCTTGCACGATAATGGATCGCGATCAAAGCCGGGTTCCTCGGGGTCAACTGGAACCTCCGCTCAGATCGAATCGTTGCTCGTCATCTTGTCTCCGAGGAGCGATGACCTTCCTCGAGGGAAAGGGGCATTCGACGCCTGTCATCTCGGTCGAATCGGTCTCCGAAGCTGCTCGCCGGTTGTCGCGCTTCTTCCCGCCGCGGAGGCGATCTGGGCTGTGAGCCGATCGATGTTGTTCGCAGCGACGGATCGATCGTGAATCTCGCTGCGCGATCGCGACACGGCTGAGTTTCGTCGCCGCCGGAGTAAATCTCGATTCGCTGAAGCCTCTTCCAGCTTCCGACCGACGGCTGGATGGACTCGCTATGCGAAAGGTACCGCTAAATTCTGAATTGGCGGCGGTATACCCGAGTCGGAGGGAAGAGCCGACGCCGACCGATTCGTGGAGTCGTTGCCGCTGCCTGCCGCCGAGTGCTCGCTGAAGATTCTCCAAGCGAGCGCGCCACCACATTGGCCAAACGTGCTTCCTCCAAGGCACGAGCCTCGTGGGTCTCTCCGCGATAGGAGTATGTAGTGCATCCATGTTCTGCGACGAAGCTCTTCTCTCGCGCAGAGTCGAGTGTCTCGGCTGGTACTCCTCGTGTTCTTGCATCGGGTCACCTCCTCCGGCGGCTCCACCGCCGGGCGGCCGGAGGATCGCGAGGGCCGCCGACCATGAGGATCTCCGCCGCTGGACCACTGCTATCACACTCGGATGCGTTCTCACGGAGCCACCGATGATCGAACAGCCAGAGGGATTCGCGGGCTCGATAGCCGCGACTGGCGGTGGCTGTCTGGCGAGCCACCGCGCTTCACCCACCGCTGAAGCCTCGATCACCAGAACGCTTATGCTGGTGGGAGATCAAGGGCGATCGATAGGGGGTCGACCGACACGGAGTCGACGGTTGCCGCAGCAAAACGCCCGCGAACACAAAGCGCGAAAAGGCCGCCTCACGGACGGGAGCGCCGATGTCAAGAGGGGCCTCCTCGAGCCATGCGGAGTCGCCGGCGACAAAAGTGAGAGCACCGAGACGGATCTCGTGCCCGCACCCAAAACTCCGTAAGTCATCATGATGAAGGTAATCGAAGTACCGCAACCTCCACAAATAGCTAAAACACCCGCCCCACGGTGGGCGCCAACCGTCGTGGTTCTAAGTCCGACAAAGAGAAGTAGGGGTAGGTTAAGGAGAGGCGATGTCCTAGCTATGGAGCAGTTGTGGAGACAAAGGATGTACGAGTTCAGGCCCTTCTCGGAGGAAGTAACAGCCCTACGTCTCGGAGCCCTGAGGCGGTCGAGTGGATTATGAGTATGAGTATTACAAGAATCTGAACCCTTTCATCTGTGGAGGGGGGGTGGCTTATATAGAGTGCGCCAGGACCCCAGCCAGCCCACATAATGGAGGGATTAAAGTACATTAAGCCAAGGGGGTTACTGGTAACGCCCCTCATAAGGTGCTTTAACTGTCATTAAGTCTATTCAATAGCAAACCGCTATGCCATGGAGTGCCTTCGACCTTCGCTGGTCGAGTGAGTCTTCATGGTCGAGTGAGTCTTCCATGGTCGAGTCCTTCCACCGGTCGAGTGGATTCCTTTTTGGTCGACTGGAAGATGATCTCTTCTACGAGTGTCCTTGGGTAGGACGTTTAGGTCAGGCCTATGACCCTACCCTAGGTACATGAATCCATCATCGTCCACGTACCCTCGTAGACCGTAAGCGGAAGCATTAGCACAACGCGGTTGATGTTGTCGTACGTCTTCATGATCTGACTGATCCAAGTACCGAACATACGGCACCTCCGAGTTCAACACACGTTCAGCTCGATGACGTCCCGCGAACTCTGATCCAGCAGAGCTTCACGGGAGAGTTCCGTCAGGACGACAGCGTGATGACGGTGATGATGCTGCTACCGACGCAGGGCTTCACCTAAGCACTGCTACGATATGACTGAGGTGGAATATGGTGGAGGGGGGCACCGCACACGGCTGGGAGAGATCAACAGATCAACTTGTGTGTCTAGAGGTGCCCCCTGCCCCCGTATATAAAGGAGCAACGGGGGAGGCGGCCAGCCAGTAGGAGGGCGTGCCAAGGGGGGAGCCCTACTCCCGGTGCTCCTCCTTTCCTTGTAGGAGTAGGAGAAGGGAAGGAAGGGAGAGAGGAGGAGAAGGAAAAAGGGGGGCGCCGCCCCCTCCTTGTCCAATTCGGACTAGAGGGGGAGGGGGCGTGCGGCTGCCCTGGCCGCCCCTCCTCTTCTCCCATTAAGGCCCATTAGGCCCAATATACTCCCCGGGGGGTTCCGGTAACCCCCCCGATACTCCGGTAAATGTCCGAAACCTCCCAAAACACTTTCGGTGTCCAAACATAGTCGTCCAATATATCGATTTTTACGTCTCGACCATTTCAAGACTCCTCGTCATCTACGTGATCATATCCGAGACACTGAACTACCTTTGGTACATCAAAACACCAAACTCATAATACCGATCGTCACCGAACTTTAAGCGTGCGGACCCTACGGGTTCGAGAACTATGTAGACATGACCGAAACACGTCTCCGGTCAATAACCAATAGCGGAACCTGGATGCTCATATTGGTTCCCACATATTCTACGAAGATCTTTATCGGTCAAACCACATAACTACATACGTTGTTCCCTTTGTCATTGGTATGTTACTTGCCCGAGATTCGATCGTCAGTATCTCAATACCTAGTTCAATCTCGTTACTGGCAAGTCTCTTTACTCGTCATGTAATGCATCATCCCGCAACTAATTCATTAGTCACATTGCTTGCAAGGCTTATAGTGATGTGCATTACCGAGAGGGCCCAAAGATACCTCTCCGACAATCGGAGTGACAAATCCTAATCTCGAAATACGCTAACTCAACAAGTACCTTCGGAGACACCTGTAGAGCACCTTTATAATCACCCAGTTATGTTGTGACGTTTGGTAGCACATAAAGTGTTCCTCCGGTAAACGGGAGTTGCATAATCTCATAGTCATAGGAACATGTATAAGTCATGAAGAAAGCAACAACAACATACTAAATGAACAAGTGCTAAGCTAACAGATTAACGAGCTAGTCAAGTAGAGGCATACTAGTGACACTATGTTTGTCTATGTATTCACACATGTATTATGTTTCCAGTTAATACAATTCTAGCATGAATAATAAACATTTATCATGATATGAGGAAATAAATAATAACTTTATTATTGCCTCTAGGGCATATTTCCTTCAACAGTTAGTTGTTTCCCTTCTTTATGTGACCCTCTCTATTTGATGATGATATGATCCATAGTGTTTAGCTTTTAGGCCATAATATGGAAAGCAAGTGTTCCTTTTCTCTTCATTTTAGAAATTGTATACACAAATAAAGGGCAACGTCATGCTTCTATGTAGTTCTATCCTCGCATTTTTGGCTGCCCAACATAATTGTAATGCGTATCCTATTTTTTTTGTCTTCTGTGATGAACTATGCCCCATTGTCACAACTTTCTCTAATCTTTTCTATTTAGAAACGAAGATTAAAATTACATCTATCTACGAGTAAAGACCCTGGAGACTCGAATATTGTTCCCAGGAAGAAAGAAGCAAGGGTCTTATATTGATGGCTGGGCCATTCCTTTCTGACGTTTCTGTTATGTTAATTGTAGAGAGCTACTTCCATAGATGGGGTTATAGTAGTTCAAGAAGTTGTGTAGGTGATGTAATGTGTATACGATGCAAACAAGAAACATACTATCTCCGTATCAAAGTATAAGACGTTTTTGTAGTTCAATTTTAACTGCAAAAACATCTTATATTTGGATACGGAGGAACTATTAGATATCATATGATCCGCCCCATCAACAAATTATAGTCTTCGGGCTTTTACACTAGCATGCTGAATGATCAAATTGACTTATGAAAGGAAAGAAAAAATGTTACTCACTTCTGAGTCGCATGACTCAGATATGGTTGTTTCTGGATAAGATTATTGTTGTATAGGCAATAAAAGTTTCCTTCTTTTTGTAACTAAAGGTCTTGGTTATATGTTGTTTTACTTAAATCATACAACTTCTGTATATGCTTACATTTTTATGCTTCAAATTCCATATGCCATTAAATCTGATCCAAGATTATGTAGTGTACAACCTGTCAGCTCTTTGGAACTGACAAAGGTGCATAAATTTTAGGCGCATGCACGTGTCCAGCCACGAACCCTAGCCGTAGTGCATCCTCACGAGCGTTGCTGCTGGCCTTACCTCGGAGCAGAGAGGGTGCCGTCCCCAACATGTTTGGCTGGCAGAAGCTCCTGATCGGCTTCCCTGCCTTTGCTGCGCTGGTGGACTAGGTAAGCCCCTTTGATCTGATATGATCTCTCTCATGTGCCCGCCCATGGCTTTCTCTTATGCAACAGTTTGGCATGGGTTGAATTCATAGAAGTTTCACACAACATACTGTTTGTATGTGATGTTTGACAGCAACTAATATTGTTCTATATGAGCAGGTTGCTCCTGGCGTTGCGTCCACACAGAAGTTCTTGTCGCGGGACCTGGTGGTTGTCATTGTGGTCTCCAGCAACGATGGTGCGCTCCCTTGTTTCTAGTGCCGACGAGATGGATAGGGGTTTACGCCCGTTACCGTTGTGTCGGCTCCAACGACTGCCGCCTTGGCTACCATTACTTGGGTGAGTTTCCTTCCTCTCTTCTTTCTGCTCTGGGACCTCCTAGCCTTAGAGCTTTGGCCATTGACCGTTGACCATTATATGCGTAGTAATCTGATAAAAAATTCCCTTTCTACAGCAAGACCTGTAAAGCTCATGTGTCACATTCCATATACTTCTATAGTTCTATTTGCTGGGTTTCCTGTAGTATATACTATGTTAGGAGAATTAAAGTATTAATGGAAGAAACTTTGCAATCTTCGCTAGGATTCGGAATATGCTGACAATCTATAGTATTTTCCTTAATTGTTTGCATTGATGTATACTATACTTTGTCAGCTCCTTCCCGCCATGAATCTGTAGTTGATCTGCTACAAATCTTCTGGTGATAACTAGCAGCAACACCTTAGTACATATACTCCCTCTGTCCGGAATTACTTGTCGTGGAAATGGATGTACCTAGATGTATTTTAGTTATAGATATATCCATTTCTGTGTCAACTAATTGGGGATGGAGGGAGTACCATTCTTGGTTTGTGGCAATGGTGAAAGCACATTTGCTCCCTGGGTGGTTTTGGTAATTAATGACAACATACTTTGTGGTTGGACTAATGCTTTTATCAAGTATGTTTCAGGAAAGTCAATCACTCTGGCATGGCAAAAGGACTGAAGAGGTGGACCCCTAGAATGCTAAGGAAAACATTGGCAAAAGCTCAAGACTCTATTTTTGGTTTAGTGATCCAAGATCACATTGAGTCCATAGGAAAGCCAATACTATTAAAAGGGGATGAGGTTATGATGATGATCCGTTGCTCAAAGTGCTTAGTGAATTATCTCTCAAACTATCGCAATCTTTCATTCCAACATATACTCATAAGTAATCTCGGTCCCACCGATTCCATAAACTCACCACACCGAGATGAACCACCTCACCATATACCCAAACCCTAGAAATTTCGGATTTTCCGATTCCAAACTCGGTCTTACCAAAACTAGTGTTGCCAACCTTCTGTAACCTTCTGTACTCAAATCGGTGTCACCGAGATGAGAAAGTCGGTCCCACCGAGAATGGCAAACCCTAGTCTTTGGAAGAATCGGACTAACCGAGATTGTATTTTCGGTCCCACCGAAAATCCCAACGCTCACAAGATTTGAACTTTCGGTCTCACCGAGTTGTCAACTTCGGTCTGACCGAGATTGGTCAAATGTGTGTAATGGTTGGATTTTGTGTGGAGGCTATAAATACCCTCCACCTCCTCTTCATTCGTGGAGAGAGCCATCGAAAGAACTACCACTCCTACCTTACATTTACGAGAAGAAAACTACCTACCCTTGTGTTGAGATCAAGTTGCTCCACTCCCACCATATGAAACTTGATTTCTAGCCTTCCCAAGTTGCTTTCCACTCAATCCTTTCTTCCACCACAGCCAAATCAGTGAGGAGAGTTGAGTGTTGGGGAGATTATCATTTGAAGCACAAGAGCAAGGAGTTCATCATCACCAACACCATCTATTACCTTTTGGAGGGTGGTGCCTCCTAGATTGGTTAGGTGTCGCTTGGGAGCCTCCACAAGATGTGGAGTTGAACCAAGAAGTTTGTAAGGGCAAGGAGATCGCCTACTTCGTGAAGATCTACCCCGAGTAAGGCTAGTCCTCCGTGGACGAGGCCATGATGGCATAGACAAGGTTGCTTCTTCGTGGACCCTTCGTGGGTGGAGCCCTCCGTGGACTCTCGCAGCCGTTACCCTCCATGGGTTGAAGTCTCCATCAACGTGGATTGACGATAGCACCACCTATCGGAACCACGAGAAAAATCTCCGTGTCTCCAAATTGCATTTGCTCTTCTCCACCTCTCCTTTACTACTTGTGCAATTTACTTTCCGCTGCCCATACTCTAGAATTGCATGTGTAGTATGCTACTTGACTTGTATGCATGATGCTTGACTTGATCTCCATTGTGAACTTGCTAAAAACTTGTCCTAATCAAAAGGCTAAACTTTTATCTTGTCGAGTAGTCTAATCACCCCCCCTCTAGACACTCTTGCCTTCAACGATCCTACAAATGGTACATCAAGTATATTCATGTAATCACCTGATAAGATGTGAACTTCAGTTGTTCAAACTACATGGATACTATAGCTCTGTTGTAAACTACATGGATACTATGTCTGACATATTAATGATCTTGTCGTACAGCAGGTGGCCGGGGTTTCAGCATGGCGTGACTCATGTTGCTAGAGCAGCCCATGTTCCCATTGTATGCCTATGAAGTTCTTTGCGCTTGTACGGCTGCTCCGTTCTTGTATAAAATTGTAGATGGTAATGCATGCATCCTACCAGCAGATGCTCGATTTGTACAAGGAGACAAAATGAGCATTTTAAACTTGTTTTTGCTGCCCAGTGGATGTCCTACTTGTTGGGAGGAAATGAAAGATGCACTCTGTAGGGCCCGGGGAGGATGCCTTTCCATTTGCTGTAGATACTTGATGTTTTTGGACAAGTTGCCTTGTGGAGCTCAGCTAATGAAGCGGAATTGGTCCCTGTCAATGGTGTTCCATTTGTGAAAGCGCAGAGAATGTATGGATGGATGTTGGGAGGGTTTCAAAATTTAGATTGGTTTTCTTCGGAAGATGTGGGGCAAAATGACAATTTATTTTGTAGCAGTGGATCCTTGCTCTGTAAACAAACGTAGTTAGTTCCTTTGTTGCTGACTGTAAGTATGGCTTGTAATTTGGTGAGCTGGTAACCAAAGCCTTTTTATTATTTTGTGTAGTGGAGTTGGTAGCCTTTGGTCTTTTCGTAGACCGGGCATCGATCAATTTAAAGATGCCATTTATGTTATGTAAAGAAAGAAAACTGGTATTCAACCGAAGGAGCATCTTACTTTGAAACTAATAAATGGTTGTTTGGAGGTGTGGAATTTGCAGTCCCTAGTTGGATTTACCATGTATCGCTTTTGAACTAGCTGAAGGATGCTTGCTTTATGGCGTGCTGTTAAATTGTGCAAAATCTACTCTGGTGAGAAGTTGTTTCACTATTGGAATCTAGTGGAAAATCTGTTTCACTACTGGAATCTAGTGGAAAATCTATTGGCATGAGTTATTCTATACTATATGTATCAAAGTTTGCTTTGTTGTTTTAATTAGCTGATATCTATCAAAGAAAGAAACTTGATCTTAATCGAATGAAACAAGTGGAAACTCTGTTGGAATGAATTTATTCTAGTCAAACCAAAGTTTGTATGCCTACCATGCCACCATCTTATCTATGCAAGAAAGTAGGAAACTTGAGTCCTAATCCAAGGAAACAAAAATGCTCTTCTACAACACAAGTAAGCAACAAAAAAACCTAATACAGGGGTCAGGTCCATTGCATGCATCTCATTTGACGTTTCGCCTGCCTCTCCAAAAACCTATCTGTAGATTTTAATCTGAGTCATGAAACTTGGGGCGGCTTTTAATCTAGTCATGAAACTATACTCAGCTTGGAGATACGTACCAACACAACTAACCTGAATATAAGCATCAGGCTGAGGTTGTTCATCGATCTTGTGGAGTCCTGATACGTACCATCTCCTTTGGAAAAGGGTGAGCATTGGGCCTGGATTGCCACTCCCAATCTCCTCCAACGGACTGGAGTCAATCCAACGAGAATTAAGGAATCCAAACCAATCTTGTTCCATCCATAATTCTCTCTCTTGTCTTGAAACAACGCCCCTCCTTAATTATCTCTCGTCTTGCTACTCGTTTCAAGGCACTCCGAAAACCAATGCATCCTCCTTTAATTGCCCCATCTCATCCATGGGAGATCCGCTCGGCTTTGATCCATCGATTGCTGCCTCCTCTCTCGCCCCTCACGCGGATCCCTCTCCCATCCAACGATTCCCCACAACCCCGCTCGCTCCTCTATCTCTATGTATGGCCTTGTGCCCCCCCACCTTGCCCCTCCTTTCTGCTCGACATCTCGCATCATCTCCAACAAGTACGTCAAGCGGCCAGCAACCAAAGGCGCGTGGCTCCGGTGATGGAGTGGCCGGCTAGCACGGTACCAAGAGATGATCGATCGGTCAGGCGTGCAGCAAGATCGCTACTATATCTCATGGCCTTGCTTGTTTCTCTGTAAGAGCATGTTCTTTCTACCTTCTCTCAATGAAATCTTGCGGCATGATTAGTTTGACTGCTTCTAGTTAAAACTCTTCTTGGTTGCGAGGTGAGTAGCTGCATCACTGTGCATGGAGGCTTCCCAGAGAGGAGTGGATGCATGGTCATTGTCTGCGCGCTTTGAGCAACAGCCGATGGAGGGTCGTCAAGAGGAGGAGCAACATCTTCGGTACAGTTTTTCTCAGTTTGCCTTGTGATTTTTACTGGTCTGTAGGCTTGGTGAGAGATTGATTAGGTGCTAGCATGCAGTGTGCATTTTCTTCTTAGTTTACATACAATTGGAAACTATTTTTCATTTCCTGATTTTTGTTTAATCTGTTGTTATGTCTTGGCCTTGGACATATAAGGAGAATACTATAGTGCAGTTGTGTTTTACCGAGGAGCTGTATGCAGGTGCAGATTCAGTTAGATTATTTCATTATAACAAAAAATACTACTGCTACTAAACTACTGCAGTTGTTGTTGTTTGACTTTACACTGAATTTACGTGTGATGCTATACTCCTGCTGTTGTTTGACAGAAAAATCTTTCAGTCTACTATAACTTAGATATTCCGTAAAAAAGAGAACATACATACACATCTTTTGGGCCCTTTTACTTGCTATTCATCCAATGTTCCTACTTGATGTTAGGTTTTGCATGCTAGCTAACAAACAAACGTAATTACCAACTGTCCAGTTCATTCTGTTAGAACAGGATATGATGTTTCGTGCGAACATGTGGCAAGATGTAAATATTTTGGTTTGCCAACACTAGAATTGGGCAAATGAAAAGTTTCTTGCTTCTAGAAAAAGAACTTTATTTATTTAGATATAATGCTTGACTTATTGTGTCTGTCTGTCTGTGGCTAGGATTTTGGTCCAAAACATTCATAACAATAAAGTATATAGATAGGTACTGATAATTTTATCTCGCAGCTAGCTAGATAGTTGTTGGGTAACTTTTGGGTTGAAACTTCTGGGTTAACTTTTTATGCAACTCTTTGATTTCAAACTGAAAGTCTGAACTGCAACCACAACAAAGTCTGAAACTTACAAACCAAATTATGCTACAATTCTTTCTGAAATATAACATGTGCTGGAAACCAAAGCATTCTCCAGTCATCAATCCAAAAAAGCTCATCTCTCACCATTGTTACCACCACAAAGGGAGGGGGGAGGGGTGTGAGCCATATGACATAACAATCTACATTGTTTAATTTCCCACCAATTTAGAAAAATGGCAGCTTTGTTGCCACTCAATACAGATAGATAATTGTACTCCTGTGTTTTTAGTGTGTATGTAGACAAGAGAGAAATTGCAAACGAAATCATGTGTTCTAAATCCTCTTACGGAAACCCCCACTGCAAACATACATATCTTCAAGAGGGAATATGCACTATATTTTTTTAGTTGAACATATATTAGAGCTTATGATGCTTTACCAGAAAACTAGACACATAGGGCACATCCACAAGTATATCTATTCAACCAGACCAAAAAAGTGTTGAACCATCAAACCCAAAAATTAAACCCACTCAACTTTGTTGCGGCTGTTAAAAATATAAAATGATCAGTAGAAGCATGAAAATCCGAGCCTACTGCAAAATTTTGGCTAGTACATGCCTTATTGTGAAAATCAAACACCCAACTTGGTTGCAGTTTCAAACAAATACAAGAGACTAATAGTCTGAACCCTGCAAATCAAATTGTCTACCATACTTTAGAACCCCAAAACACTATCTTGAAAAATGATGTTATGGTAAGCAGGATCTTAGAGTCAACCCAAGCACCATCACCAACGCCATCAACAGCAAATTTACTCTATGAGTGAGTTAAACAAAGAACACTGCCTTAGCTAAGTTCTACCACACACCACAAATTCGTTTTGAGATAATTTAGAAATAATTGCATAGGTAAGATCCACCAGAACACACAAAATTGAAGACATGGTCGTGGAGCAATTGTAGCATTCTTGTGCATGTGGCGATTCTTCCCAACACGTTTTGCTGCAAAAATTTCCGGCCAGAATTGCCACAACTTTTTGTGTCGTCCCTTTGGTTTGTCGTGTCTGTTCTAATATTTGGTATTGCTTAATGAGCTTTCTTATGTCGCTTGATGATGTGGTAGAATGCCAAGAGAGGTAGCTGCTATTTATTGCACGAGGGAAGAGGGAAGACGTTGAGTTTTTATTTCCTTCAGGTGAAAATTGACCTCTTGATGTGTGCAAGACAGTTCTTGTAATGTCATGCAGTGCTTGCCCGACTTGCGTTCAAGATAAAAAAAACTCCCCTATGCGTTATGCTGCCGAAATTTTGATCGAAAATTGCCCTGAGTTGCCTTGTTTGTAAGAAAACAAAAGCTTTAGGGGGTTTAACGCAAAATGGTTGGCCTTGTTTTTAAGAAAACAAAAAATAGGGTGTTTAACGCAAACTACACTACAATATGGTTTACTTGCTCAAATGCTTAGTGATATTGCTGCAAAACCCTCAGCCACTTTCTCCATCCAAATATGTCCAAAATCCAAATATAACTTGGCCTCACCGATTCATTCTACCCGGAGCCATCGAGTTCATTTGACATAGCCACTGCCAGAAACCCTAACAGTTCGGTCACACCGATACTGATCTCGGTCTCACCGAGATGGCCTTGCAAACTCCCTGTGTCTTGTGTTGACATCGGATTTTGGCAAGGTACAAAAGGCAAGTAAGATGGCCTCAAGTAAAAGAGTTTTCGGCATGCAAAGTTTCAGGTTGCCGAGTGGAATAACTTTGATGTTTAACTTATCGCCATTCGACCTTATCTCGGTGGCGAAGTTGTACCGAAAGTGACAAAATTCAACATTCTGAGTGGTTTTCGGCCGACCATGCCTTCAAGACGACCTCGGATGAAGGAGTACTCTAAAGGAATTGTCTTCGTCTCGTCGAGGTGATCGATTTTGATATATAAATCATCTCAATCCGAGTTCATATGCAAAAGTTAGAGGCAATACACTGCGGGCCGAAGCTGAGTGGAAATATGGCGCGAAGCACCAAACGCCATGTCTGATGGGTCGCGCGAGCAATTCGGCCTTCAACACGGCATTGGATCGAAAAACCTTCAACACGAAAAAGTTTCGTCTCGTCGAGCCGATCGATTTTCATATATAATTCATCTCAATCCGAGGTCGTATGAGACTTGGGGAGACAAATCAAGATCAGGCTATGTTTTTGGTCGAGTGAAAAGCTTGCCATCCGAGTGAAAACTCACCGGTCGAGTGAAAGCTTACCTTTCGGGTAAAAACCTACCGATCGAGTAGAAGGTCGAGTGAAAACCTACCGATCGAGTAAAAGGTCGAGTGAAAACCTACCGATCGAGTAAAAGGTCGAGTGAAAACCTACCGATCGAGTAAAAGGTCGAGTGAAAACCTACCGATCGAGTAAAAGGTCGAGTGAAAACCTACCGATCGAGTAAAAGGTCGAGTGAAAAACTTACCGATCGAGTAAAAGGTCGAGTGAAAACCTACCGATCGATTGTCTTCCGACTGAAAATGTGGTCATCATCCGAGTGAAAGATTGTCTTCCGAGTGAAAATATAGTCATCCGAGTGAAAAAGTCCAGTCGGACCATCCGAGTGAAAGACTCTAAAATCCGAGTGGATGAGCTCAAATCCGAGTGAAACTGGACATGTGCCCAAAAGTTTATCAAGATGATCTCAGATGAAGAAGTGTTCAATACAGAAGTTGTGCGTATCGTCAAGACGGTAAACTTTGCTTTTGGAGTCATCGTCATCAGAGATAGTATATGGCCTGCAAATTCACTATAAGACTCGGATAATTCAGTCTACCGCAAGACCGAGTCCGACTGGAAGGTAAAGATGACCTCGAAAAGTATTCAAGATGGACTTATTTGAAAAAGTGATCAACATGAGAGTTGTTCGTATCGTCGAGGCGCACAAGTTTGATATTTGGGCCATCTTGATCGGAGGTCATATGGAGGCTCGGCAGCCTGCACAAGGAGGAAGACAGAAGTTGGGCCAGATTCAGACTGGATCCGAGTTGGAATAGAACTAGGACTCTAGGACGCGAATTGATGTAATTTTTTGTAAGGAAAGACTAGATGAATCCTTTACTTGTATGGGAAGTCCAGCCGCCTCTTATATATGTTGGGGGTGACGGCCGATTGAACAACACACAATCGAACAAATCAATATACTACTCTTTCCTCGTCTACTTTTATCTCTCCACCGTTTTCTCTCTCGTTCTTCGCTGTTCTTCGTGTTTGAGAGCTGCGAATCCCGAGGCTCTAGGGGCGAGAGAATTGACCTAGGGCAGCCCATAGTCCGCCGCAATCCCGACGGGTCCCTCCCGGTCTTGCGCGGAGTTTCGGTCTTCAAAAGCACCCGCCGATCGCCTTGCGATCGCTATTGCCGGTCGGGTCTCCTTCGACGTGAGCTGCGGTGCATCACCCCGGCGCCGAGGGTACACGTGACGTGTTCGTGTGTCGACACACTTTTGGTGACTCACTGGGGAACAAAGATCAATCATCATCATCCACCATGTCCGATCTTCCCAAGCCATTCGAGGTAGACGCCGATAACATCATTAAGCCCGTCTTGATGAGATATCGGCCGATCATCGCCAAGTATATGAGGAGTACAAGAAGGCGCGAGGAGAAGGACTTGCAGGAGTTCCTTGCAAAGTTCAAGAAGGATCGCCAAGGCAACATCACTCCGATTGAAGAAATCAAGTTCCTCCTCTTCAAGCCGAAAGGTGTTAAACCCTCTGTAGTCACGCTTTTCTCCGAGCGGTGGGCTGAGATTGAAAGTCGTATTGCTGATGGTAACAATCTAGTTTATGAAACTTTCATAGAAAATACTAATGCTCAGAAGAGTACATCTCAATCGACTAGTGGTAATGATGGTGTAGCTGCTAGTGTGCAAAACCCTAATCTGGCTTTACCTATTGCATCGGCGCCTCCCATGCTGATGGCTTATTATCCTACCCAGACAAATCAGATTGTGGCTGCACCCATTAATCCTATTATGAGCATGCCAAGTTCGGTGGTAACGCCGAACCCAACCTTACCTACAGCTACAACCACTCGACCACTAGCAAATTATGGGTCGACATACCTGCCACAATTCCTACCTACAGCTAGTAACCCTACTCCTCCTATGCCACTGCCACCAGCTTCATCGTCTACTATGGATGATGGTTTAGCTAATCTTAGAGAGGAGATGGCTAAGATGCTTCGAGAGAATTTTGGAGTTGAGTTACCTCGGAATCGGATTTACCAAAAGCCGTACCCTGAGTACTTTGATGCCATCCAGTGCCCTCCAAGATATAAAATTCCAGATTTTGTTAAATTTAATGGAGAAGGCACAAAAACCACATGGGAGCATGTTAGTCAATATTTAGCACAATTGGATGAGGCAGGCTCACTGAATGAGTTGAAAGTGCGTTTATTTCCTTTGTCATTAACTGGTACCGCATTTTCATGGTTTTCTTCTTTACCACATGGTTCCATTCGAGTTTGGTCGCAGCTAGAGCAGAAATTTCATGATCACTTTTATAGCAGCGACAATGAACTCAAGTTGTCACATCTAACATCGGTTAAGCAGAAGCATGATGAATCGGTCTCCGATTACGTCAAGAGATTCAGAGAAACGAAAAACCGGTGTTTTAGTTTGGTGATAACCGAGAGAGACTTGGCAGACCTAGTGCTGAGTGGTTTGAGAACTCCCATTAGAGAAAAGCTAGAAGGCTACAAGTTCCTAAATATCAACCAAGTCTTACAAAGGGCTTTGGCTCAGGAAAGCCGAAGCAAGGACCTCAAAGAAGTGCATAGATACAAAGCCGATCGTCCAAAGGTGAATATGGTGGAATATGATAGTGATCACTCGGACGATGAGGGTGATGTTTTTGCTACTGAATTTGTTTGGCCATCTAAGGCCAAACCCTTTACTTGCAATGATCTGAAACCGATTCATAAGAATCGTGATGAAGAGATGAAGTTTACTTTTAACATTGCTAAGTGTGATAGAATATTTGATGCTTTCTGCAGGCTAAGATTATTAGAATATCTCATACTTTACCGCCGTTTGAAGAGCTGAAGCGGCGTGCTTATTGCAAGTATCATAATTCTTTTCTCATGCTACTAATGATTGCAATGTTTTTCGACGACGATACAATCGGCCATTAATGACGAACGATTGAAATTTTCGAGATGCAAGTTGATAAACAGCCCTTTCCAATGAACACCATGGATTTAGAAGGAAGAAGTTACTCATTCGCCGGAGGTAGCCGAATCTGCTAATAAAGCTAATGTCATTATTGGTGAGCCCAGGAAAGACAAGGAGGACAACAAGGTCTTGGGGAGACAGGTTGTGCTTGATAAGCAACCCGATGGCAAGGAAGTGATCAAAATCACCATCAAGAATCCTACACTCGGGGGGCAACCGCAAGTGCAAGAAAATACTCGTGTTAAATTTGTCAAGCCCAAGAGTCCAGAAGTTGGCAAGTGGAAGAAGAATGAAGTTAAAGTGCAGCGCAAGCGGATCAAGCCAACTTTTGATATGTTGCTGTCCAAGTATGCTAACCAGTCGGCCGGTTCTAGTTTCAATCGACCAACTCATCTGAAACGACCAAGGTCACCATCAGTTGATATGTTCAGTCGGTATACAAAACCGAGTGGACCAAGGGCGCAGTTTTCAGAAGAGCAGAGGCAATCTGTGTGGGATCGACTTGATTATTCATATAATGGCCGACTCAACATCGGTGACTATCAGTCGGCTGGCCAAAATATGCGACCGGATGGAAATTATCCGAGTGTAAGAATGCACCCAGGTGGAAGCTATCCAAGTGAAAAAATGTGGTCAAGAGGATTCCATCCGAGTGGATTCCATCCGAGTGACATCCATCCGAGTGGAGTCCATCAAAGTAAAAAGGTGCGCCCGAGTGGAAATTTCATGCATGTGGAAAGTCGGAAAGAATGGCGTGTTAAATCACCAAGTTTTGCAGCAGTTGAGTCAGGAAAAGGCAAGGAGAAAATGGATGTTGACTCACTTATCTTGGGCACCAAAACATTCCCCATACAACAGCCGACTGTGCATAACCACTCGACTGAGCCGATACTTTCTATCGCGCCAAAGCACTCGGCTAATGACCATGAAGCAAGCACCAGCCAGGTAAAAACGAGAGATCCTAAATACACTCAGCCAAAGTGGTGTTCTTCAGGGCTAACAAAGACACAGAAGAGGAAACTACAGAGGTTAAGGAGTCAAGAGATGGCAGAGCAGGAGGCCGAGAAGCAAAGGGATAAGTTGTTCAATGACACTCGGCCCATGGTTCCAGCAAAACAAGTGTGGAGGCCTAAACAAAAACAAGATACATCAGCTTCTACATCTATCACAGAAGTGCCTACACCACCCAAGGAGGACGATGCGACAGCTATTACATCGTCTGTGACACTTCTTACCTCTCCTTCACTCGGACAGATTTCAGAATCGGTCGATCCACTTGAAGAAGAGGCTGATATATTGGACTATGAATCTACACCAGTTCATGAAGGTATGGATATCAATATGGTGTACTACTTACCTGCTGAGTTTCGTGCAGTAGATGAGGAAGGGGAAGTTGCTCAGCTGGATTTTGGTCCTAAAAATGCAATATTCGAGAAGCCAAAAGAACCAGTAAAGCATCTGAAACCATTATATCTCAGAGGTCATATCAATGGGTCGCCGCTCACTCGGATGCTTGTTGATGGTGGCGCTGTGGTAAATCTTATGCCCTATTCGGTCTTCAAGAAATTGGGTTTGCCTGATGAAGAATTGATCAAGACCAATATGGTGCTCAACGGGTTTGAAGGCAAAGAGAAAACTGAAGCCAAAGGTGTAATGTACGTGGAACTTACAGTCGGAAGCAAAACTTTGGCTACTGCATTCTTTGTCGCTGAGGTGCAAGGTAACTACAATGTTATACTAGGCCGTGATTGGGTTCATGCAAACCAGTGCGTGCCATCCACTATGCACCAGTTTTTGATTCAGTGGGTTGAAGATGAAGTGGAAGTCATTCATGCGGATAACTCGCCTATGTTGCTTTGGCCGATGCATCGGTGGATTGGCAACATCCCAATGCTACTTGCTTGACGGGACGTGATTTGTCGAGTTTGATTTTCTCGGTCAAAGGCGACTAAGAATGGTTTTGTGCCCGTGTCTTTAAAGCCGATCAATGCAATCGGCTCCAAGGTATGATATGTTTAAATGGATCCTAATTCGAGTGGTTACAAAACATCTTGCAAAATATCGGTCCAAAGGAGAACGATATGTATGAGTCTATTGAGGAGTTGGATGACATGGATAAACTTGGACAAGGTTTTACATCGGCCGATCCGTTAGAAGAGGTAGATATCGGAGACGGATCGGTCAATCGTCGACATTTATAAACAAAAATTTGAAAGCCGATTGTAAAGCTAAATTAATCGAGCTATTGAAAGAATATGTTTGTTGCTTTGCATGGGAATATCATGAGATGCCGTGGTTGAGCCGGAGCTAGTGGAGCATCGGTTGCCTATAAAGGCCGGTTTTAGACCTTATAAACGATCGGCCGAAAGTTTAATCCGAAAACATATGACCGGATCAAGGAAGAGATCGGTCGACTGCTTGAAGCTAAATTCATTCGACCTTGCGGTATGCCGTGTGGATTTCTAACATTGTCCCAGTGGAGAAGAAGGGATCCGGCAAGTTGAGGGTGTGCATTGACTTTAGAGATGTGAATAGGGCTACACCCAAAGATGAGTATCCCATGCCAATAGCCGATATGCTTATTAATGATGCTTCTGGACATAAGGTTATTAGCTTTCTAGATGGTAATGCCGGATACAATCCAATTTTTATGGCCGAAGAGGACATGTACAAAACAGCTTTCCGATGTCCTGGTTTCCTTGGTTTATTCGAGTGGACAATGATGACATTCGGATTGAAAAATGCTGGGGCCACATATCAAAGGGCTATGAATTTGATTTTTCATGATTTACTCGGTGTCATACTTGAAGTTTATATTGATGATATTGTTGTCAAATCGGATGCTTTTGAATCTCACTTGGCCGATTTGCGTTTAGCATTTGAAAGAATGAAAAAGTATGGACTGAAGATGAATCCTTTGAAGTGTGCATTCAGCGTGTTAGCTGGCAAATTTTTGGGTTTCATTATTCATGAAGATGGCATCGAAATCGATCCCAAAAAGATAGAGGCCATACAGAAAGTGGAGGCTCCAACATGCAAGAAAGATATGCAAAAGTTCCTTGGCAAGGTCAATTATTTGAGAAGGTTCATAGCTAATCTGTCAGGGAAAGTTGATGCATTTACTCCTATCCTTCGGTTAAAGAATGATGTTGATTTCACTTGGGGGGGAAAACAGCAAGAAGCCTTTGATATGATCAAGAATTATTTGTGCACTCCTCTGGTGATGAAAGCACGCAAGCATAGAGAGCCTTTCAAACTTTATATCGCAGCAGAGCAAGGTGTTATTGGTGCTGTTTTGACTCAAGATACCGAAGGAAAAGAGAATGCCATTACATATTTGAGCAGACGTTTATTGGACGCCGAGACAAGGTATACATTTATTGAAAAACTATGTCTATGCTTATATTACGCTTGCACAAAATTGAGACATTACCTAGTGCCGAGTGCTTGTGTGGTAGCTTGTCAAACCGATGTCATTAAGTACATGTTGCATAGGCCAATTCTTAGTGGTAGAATTGGCAAGTGGGCTTATGCTTTGATTGAGTATGATTTGGCTTATGAATCTCTAAAATCCATGAAAGGCCAAATTGTTGCTAATTTCATTGTTGAACATCAGATTAATGACAAGCATGATGTTGATATGAACCTTGTTTCATTAGTGCCATGGAGATTGTACTTTGATGGTTCAGTTTGTAACAATGGCCAAGGTGTTGGTATTGTTTATATATCTCCTCATGGTGCTGTTTTTGAAGCCTCATGCCGCTTAGAATATTTTTGCACAAACAATCAAGCCGAATATGAAGCATTGTTATTCGGTCTAGAGATGTTACTTGCTATAGGTGTTACACATATTGAGGCTTACGGTGATTCGTTACTAGTGGTGCAAACAAATATCCGAGTCTTTCGGTGTTTTGACGAATCACTTAATGTTTATCTTGATAAATGTCTGGATATAATTTCTACTTTGGATTGTTTTAGCATTGCACATATATCTAGACATGACAACTGGAAAGCAAATGAGTTGGCATAGCAAGCATCTGGATATCATGTTGATCATGGCATGTTTCATATCTCTCAAAGACCGATGTCTTGTCTTGCCAATATGGGAGAGGCTGAACTGAACCCACCGATTCGCCATTAACAAAAATCTAGTGCGGTGATAATTCCATTGGAGAAAGCCCATTGTTGATTACTTGTGCAATCCGAGTGAAAGGGTGGACAGGGCAGTTCGGCGTATGGCTT
Source organism: Aegilops speltoides (assembly GCA_021437245.1). Lineage (NCBI taxonomy): Eukaryota > Viridiplantae > Streptophyta > Magnoliopsida > Poales > Poaceae > Aegilops > Aegilops speltoides. The sequence goes on along the minus strand of CM038144.1, from coordinate 39,076,264 downwards.
TCAAGTATACAATGAGAGATGATGGTCTTTATCGCCGAACAGTCGATGATGTTCTTCTAAAATGTTTGGACGAGGACCAGGCAAGAGTTGCTATGGGAGAAGCACATGAAGGTATTTGCGGCACTCACCAGTCGGCTCCCAAGATGAAATGGTTATTGCGACGTGCTGGGTTTTATTGGCCGACTATGATTAATGATTGCTTCAGATATTATAAAGGGTGTGAAGCTTGTCAAAAGTTTGGTGATATTCAATTGGCTCCTGCTGCTATGCTACATCCTATTATCAAACCGTGGCCTTTCAGAGGTTGGGGTTTAGATTTCATTGGACAAATCCACCCGTCTTCCTCAAAAGGGCATCGGTTCGTGTTGGTGGCAACTGATTATTTCACTAAATGGTCTGAAGCAGTACCTCTCAAGAACATGACACATACGGAGGTAATTCAATTCATAACCGAGCACATTATTCATAGATTCGGTATTCCTCAAACGTTAACTACTGATCAAGGTTCATCTTTTATGTCACACCAAGTCAGAGAGTTTGCCGAATCTTATAATATAAAGTTGCTCAATTCCTCTCCATATTATGCCCAAGCTAATGGACAAGTTGAGTCTAGCAATAAAATTCTAATCAAGCTCATCAAGAAGAAGATTGAGGATAATCCGAGGAGATGGCATGAGTTGTTGTCGAAGCTTTATGGGCACATGAATTTCAAGGCATGGTGCTACGAAGGTGACTCCATATGAGCTAGTATATGGTCGAGGAGGCTGTTTTACCAGTGGAGGTAAATTTGAATGCTTTGAGAATAGCCAAACAAAATGATTTATCGGCAGTAGACTTTTATAACTTGATGATGGACAATATTGATGAAGTTGCCGATAAACGTTTGGTTGCTTTGGAGTCCATAGAGAGAGATAAGTTGAGGGTAGCAAGAGCTTACAATAAGAAAGTCAAGTTGAAGAGTTTTCAAGTTGGTGATCTCGTTTGGAAAGTGATTCTGCCGATTGGTTCAAGAGATAGAAAATTCGGGAAGTGGTCTCCAAGTTGGGAAGGTCCTTTTAGGATTACAAGGGTTGTTCCCGGAAATTCATATTTGGTGGAATCAATACAAGGGGCATTGTTACCTTGAGCTCTCAACGGAAAATATTTGAAGAAGTACCACCCAAGTGTGTGGCAGGAAGCCTGAGTAGGCAATGGCCGATACATAATTATCGCCCTGAGGAAAATAAATGGCCGATGGAGTGTTGACATCGTCCTTAGAACAAACACCGTGCATATTATTTTTCGGCATGCAAGCTTTGCCGAAAAACAGGGGGGCATGTGTTGACATTGGATTTTGGCAAGGTACAAAAGGCAAGTAAGATGGCCTCAAGTAAAAGAGTTTTCGGCATGCAAAGTTCCAGGTCGCCGAGTGGAATAACTTTGATGTTTAACTTATCGCCATTCGACCTTATCTCGGTGGCCGAAGTTGTACTCCGAGTGACAAAATTCAACATTCTGAGTGGTTTTCGGCCGACCATGCCTTCAAGACGACCTCGGATGAAGGAGTACTCTAAACGAATTGTCTTCTTCTCGTCGAGGTGATCGATTTTGATATATAAATCATCTCAATCCGAGTTCATATGCAAAAGTTAGAGGCAATACACTGCGGGCCGAAGCTGAGTGGAAATATGGCGCGAAGTACCAGACGCCATGTCTGATGGGTTGCGCGAGCAATTCGGCCTTCAAGACGGCATTGGATCGAAAAACCTTCAACACGAAAAAGTTTCGTCTCGTCGAGCCGATTGATTTTCCTATATAATTCATCTCAATCCGAGGTCGTATGAGACTTGGGGAGACAAATCAAGATCAGGCTATGTTTTTGGTCGAGTGAAAAGCTTGCCATCCGAGTGAAAACTCACCGGTCGAGTGAAAGCTTACCTTTCGGGTAAAAACCTACCGATCGAGTAGAAGGTCGAGTGAAAACCTACTGATCGAGTAAAAGGTCGAGTGAAAACCTATCGGTCGAGTGAAAACCTACCGATCGAGTAAAAGGTCGAGTGAAAACCTACCGATCGAGTAAAAGGTCGAGTGAAAAACTTACCGATCGAGTAAAAGGTCGAGTGAAAACCTACCGATCGATTGTCTTCCGACTGAAAATGTGGTCATCATCCGAGTGAAAGATTGTCTTCCGAGTGAAAATATAGTCATCCGAGTGAAAAAGTCCAGTCGGACCATCCGAGTGAAAGACTCTAAAATCCGAGTGGATGAGCTCAAATCCGAGTGAAACTGGACATGTGCCCAAAAGTTTATCAAGATGATCTCGGATGAAGAAGTGTTCAATACAGAAGTTGTGCGTATCGTCAAGACGGTAAACTTTGCTTTTGGAGTCATCATCATCAGAGATAGTATATGGCCTGCAAATTCACTACAAGACTCGGATAATTCAGTCTACCGCAAGACCGAGTCCGACTGGAAGGTAAAGATGACCTCGAAAAGTATTCAAGATGGCCTTATTTGAAAAAGTGATCAACATGAGAGTTGTTCGTATCGTCGAGGCACACAAGTTTGATTTTTGGGCCATCTTGATCGGAGGTCATATGGAGGCTCGGCAGCCTGCACAAGGAGGAAGACAGAAGTTGGGCCAGATTCAGACTGGATCCGAGTTGGAATAGAACTAGGACTCTAGGACGCGAATTGATGTAATTTTTCGTGTAAGGAAAGCCTAGATGAATCCTTTACTTGTACGGGAAGTCCAGCCGCCTCTTATATATGTTGGGGGTGACGGCCGATTGAACAACACACAATCGAACAAATCAATATACTGCATTTTCCTGTCTACTTTTTATCTCTCCACCATTTTTGTAACGCCCTCGATGCGGCTATATCTCCCACGTGTCGAAGCACGACTTAGAGGCATAACCGCATTGAAAGCAATGTCGCAAGTGAGGTAATCTTCACACAACCCAAGTAATACATAAGGGAAAGAGATACATAGTTGGCTTACAATCGCCACTTCACACAATTACATGAATAAAGCATTACATCATCCAGATACAATCAAGGTCCGACTACGGAACCAAAATAAAAAAAGAACCCCAAATGCGACAATGGTCCCCGATCGACCCCAACTGGGCTCCACTACTGATCAACTAGAACGAAACAACACAAAGGGCAAGATCTTCATCGAGCTCCTCCTTGAGCTTGGTTGCATCACCGCTTTCGGTAACATAGGCACCGCAAACTGGTTTTGGAAGTATCCGTGAGCCACGAGGACTCAGCAATCCCATTACCATGGGTATCAAGACTAGCAAAGCTTAATGGGAAAGGAAGGGGTAAAGTGGTGAGGTTGCAGCAGCGACTAAGCATGATGTGGTGGCTAACATACGCAAATGAGAGCGAGAAGAGAAACAAGCGGAACGGTCGTGAAGCTAGCAATGATCAAGAGGTGATCCTGAACACCTACTTACGTCAAACATAACCCAGAAACCGTGTTCACTTCTCGGACTCCGCCGAGAAGAGACCATCACGGCTACACACACGGTTGATGTATTTTACTTCAGATCAAGTGTCAAGTTGTCTACAACCGGACATTAACAAATTCCCATCTGCCACATAACCGCGGGCACGGCTCTCGAAAGTTTATACCCTGCAGGGGTGTCCCAACTTAGCCCATGACAAGCTCTCGCGATCATCGAAGGAATAGACCTTCACCCAGAAGACCCGATCGGTCTCGGAATCCGGTACATCAAGACATTTCAACAATGGTAAAACAAGACCAGCAAAGCCTCCGGCGTGCCGACATCCCGATAGTAGCCAGCGTATCTCGCCTCGAGCCACGACCGGATAAGCGAAGCGTCTGGTACCGACGTAACCCAAGTTGCCAAGGATGGTCCCAGACGGTGCTCTAGTTTGGACCAACGCTAGACAAGCAATCGCCCGGGGGCTATAATAAAGATGACCCTTGGGTTAATTACTCCCAAGGGAAAAGTAGGTGGTGGTGAGGCAAATGGTAAAAGTCAATGTTGGGCCTTCTTTGGACAAGTTTTATTCAAAGCGAACTGTCGGGGGTCCCATAAATCACCCGACCGCGTAAGGAACGCAAAATCCGGGAACATAACACGGTATGACGGAAACTAGGGCGGCAAGAGTGGAACAAAACACTGCATAAGGCCGAGCCTTCCACCCTTTACCAAGTATATAGATGCATTAATAATATAAGAGATATTGTGATATCCCAACATAAACCCTGTCCACCATGGAGCAATCTTCAACTTCACCTGCAACTAGCAACGCTATAAGAGGGGCTGAGCAAAGCGGGAACATAGCCAAACAACGGTTTGCTAGGAATGGTGTCAAAGGTTAGAGGTTCATGGCAATATGGGATGGCTTGACAAACAAGTAATAGGTAGCGCAGCATAGCGAAAGAACGAGGCAACTAGCATAGCAATGATAGTAGTGAGATCCAGGGTAGCGGTCATCTTGCCTGAAATCCCGCTAGGAAGAAGAACGAGTCCATGAAGAAGATGAACGGATGAAGCCGAACCAAACGTAGACGAACGAATCCTCACGAACGCAACGAAACAGGAACTAACAAGAAGAAGCACACAACATAGGTAAACACACCACACAAGAACAAGACATGATGCACAACAAGCATGATGCATGACCAAGCTACATGAAGCTACTCATGGCAAGAGATGATGCAAACAAGAACAACACATCAAGGCAAGTTTAAATGAGGCCGGAAACCAACATATAACAATTCCGGTAAGTCCTCATATGCAAATTTCGAAATAGGTCCAGAACTGAATAAACCTTATGTTGAAGTTGTTAAACAGCAAGTTAAAGATCACCAAGTTGATCTACACAAAATTCTAGTCAAGTTACATATAAAGTTCATTAGATTCGGAGCTACGGGCTAGAAGATATGAGCAAAACAAGTTAAACATGGCATTGATGCAAAATGCACCCAAACATCAAGCAAACACACCAAAACAAGGATGCAACATGATAATATGAAACTACATGCAAAATCAAGCAAGTTTCATATAGAGCACACTCAAAACGGAGCAACGGTTCAACACCCACACACTATACAAGTCATAGCAACAATCTGTCCAAAACAGCAACTAGGCATCTTACAAGCATCAAAAAAACATGCTACATCACTCCAACATAATAACAAAAGGCATGGGCATGAAGTATACGTAAAGCATAACAAAACATGAACACTGAGCTATCTCCAGAAACAACTAGAACATGCTCAAAATGACATGGAGATATTGCAAGTAATAACAATTTCAGACTTATCAGGAAATAACATCAGGTTGCAATGTTTAGAGCTATCAAACAACATGTTACAGGAACTTATCATGGCAAACAAAGGCATGGCATGAATCTACTAATTGCATATATCAAAAGACCCTTACTGACCATGAGCCAAAAAGGCATAGAAAATATGATGGCACCCATGTAAACATGGCAAGTTATATTACAGTTTTAAACATGGCAAGAACAACAATAAGTAGGCATGTTCGTGAGCTCGAACCACTCACTACAGAGCAATACATGGCATGGCAAGGCAACCAACAGTAAGAAGGCATGATTATGAAGCTAAGCATGGCAAGAGCAAGGTCATAGCATACACGGATCAACTACAACGACCTCGTGAAAATTGAATCTCATGCAAACAATCTGTCAGGAAACATTTTCAAGCAACTTTGGAGCAAGAAATGAACATGTTCCAGCAGGCTATAATTGCAACCAAGAGCACGAATGGATAGAGCAAGACATGTATATCAAAACATGTTTATAGAGCATCTCCAGATTATGCATAGATTGATTAGTGGAAGCATGTTAACATAGCAACAAAATATAACAGAATCTGCCAGGAAAACAGCAACAGCAACTACCCTACTTTACAAGCTCAATGCACTCAGCACACAACTCACAAAAATACAAGGTCAACACCCCTGGAAAGATGGCATGGCATAGTCCAACATTCATGTAGAGCTCATACTCATAGGATGCACACATAAAACATGGCAAAAATGTTAAAACAGCAAGTTATAACAGTTTCAGCAGATTAACATCTACATGCACTCTTCCAACAGTATTTCGGGCACCAAGATGATCTCAAATGAAAATGATGCAATGGAACAAAATGTAGTACTCGTCGAGGCGAACAATTTGACATATTATACGCGCAAAATGGAGCTACGGATGCATAGATGCGATGGGATGAAAATGGCATGAAAATGACTGAAACTGAGGACTTAGTCATTCGGGGGGGGAGTCAACCTGTGCGGGCACGGATTTCAAAGCGGGGGCGCGAGCTCGCCGGAGTTCGGCCGGAGATCGCCGGAGACGACGGGGACGGCGCCGGGGTGGCCGGAGATGGCGGATCCGGGTCTCCTTCCGGATCTAGCCGAGGCGGAGAGAGCGCGGCGCCGAGGCCATGGCGCAATGGCGCGCGGCCCGCGCCGACGGAGCCGCCCGGCGCGCCATGGCGGGGCTGGCTGGCGAGCGGGCAGGGGAGGCAGGCGGGAAGCGGCGCGGCGCGGCGCGGTGAGGCGCCTTCAGCGCGAGGCGAGGCGAGGCGGCATGAGCTTCGCCGACAGCATGACCGTGGCGGCAGGCGGCGCGGCGGCGGCGAGGCGGCGGCGGCGGCGGCGGCCAGCACGGGCCAGCGATAAACTTAGATGGCCAGCAGGTGTGAGCGAGTCGCCGGACGCGCGTGGAGGAGGCGATTAGGCGGCGGCGGCCGGCGTGGCGGCGATGGATTGGGCGAAGCGGCGGGTGACGGGCGCGAGCGGGTTGGGGTGAGTGAGGTGGCTGCGGGCGGCGGACATGTCCGTGCGACGCAGAAGAAACGTCCGGCGGCGCGGAGGGGAAAAAGATCTATGGTTAGACCGGGATTTCGGGGGAGATGCACATATTTATAGGTAGAGGGAGCTAGGAGTGTCCAAATGAGGTGCGGTTTTCGGCCACGCGATCGTGATCGAACGACCGAGAGCATGGAAGAGACTTAGATGGGTTTTGGGCCACTTTGGAAGGGGTGTTGGGCTGCAAACAAAAGAGGCCTTTACGGTTACCCGGTTAACCGTTGGAGTACCAAACGACCTCCAAATGGCACGAAACTTGACAGCGGTTCACGGTGCTATACCAAGGCCGCTTGGCAAACCTCGGCCATTCCGAGAAAGTTTAATACCCGCCTCAACGAGAGAGAAGAAGGGGAACGCCGGAGGGCATAGGAGTGCCGGATTGCAAAACGGACAACGGGGAAAATGCTCGGATGCATGAAACGAACCTGTATGCAAAATGAAATGCACATGATGACATGATAAAATGCAAATGATGACATGGCAAAGTGCAACACGCAAGCAAAAGACAAGGCAACGACGGTGAATAACTGGCGGACACCTGGCGCATCGGATCCGGGGCGTTACAACACTCCACCACTACGAGAGGATCTCGTCCCGAGATCTAGGATGACACCGGAGGGAAAACGGAAGAGGAAGAGAAGAGGTAAAACTAAGTTGCTTCTTTGACCAATGAGTGAAACCAAAGAACCTTGAGAGGTTGAACAAATTGAAAGAAACAAAACAACGGAGATGAACAAGATTGCAAACAATCCGTTAGAAAAGATGAACAAGGAGTATTATGAGAACTTGAATGTTGAAAGACATGGAAATAAGAGCTTCACGAACGAAAAGAATATGACCACCTCCTTATAATGAGATAGCCAAGGAACAAGAATGACAGAATTTGGACAGCACTCCGGTAGAAAAGAGGAACAAGGGATACAACGAGAACCAAGAGGTATAGTGATAAGATAGATATTGAAACCACTCCGGTTAAAACTAGATAGAGAAGGAATAAGATTGATATAATTTGGGCAGCACTCCGACTGTAAATGGAAGGAATTGAACATGAACTTGACAAAATGAGAGGATACATGATGAAATCAACAACACACTGCCTCCGGAACTATTGAAAGAATGGCACAATGGGTAAGAAGGATTTCAGACAGCAATCCGGTAGAAAAGAGAAGAAAACTTGATGAGATGAAAAGATATTGAAGAGATGATACAACACTCCGGTTAAATGGATAAGCACGAAAAGAACACGATCCTCAAAAAAAACGAGGTGATGGGTGAAGAGCACAACACCACAATGCTTCCGGAAGAACGAAAAGAAGATAGATCATTGGAATAAAAGAATGGAGAAGAAGATGCCAACTTTTGCCACAAATGAGCTAGTAAGGCATCCTTGCAAAGAAGAATTGAACGGAGTTGTTGGAAAATCAACAACGAAAATCACAAGCTTGTTGTGGGCTTATGTAAACATCTCAAAATTATGAGGTGAGCTTCTGCCACCAACGGAAACAAGGATTGATTGAGATCAATGAAGATAAGAGAAACTTCTTTCACCAAGAGGATAATTGGAGAACTTGGGTCAATGATAAGCACCACAATTAGCAACATTCCTTAGGGAAGGCTTTAGGTGAAATCTATACCAAGATAACTGCAGAGAAGAGATTGATGGATTTAAAATACCTCATTCTTGACAACACTATGAATCATGAAACATGAAGGAAACTGTCAAGAGTGACACAACACCATCTCAAAAGATAAGATAGAAGGATTTGCACTTCGAAATGCAAGAAGAAGAATACTTGAACGCCTCAAAACAAAACATGTGTTAAGCACCATGTTTATTTTTGAGTATAGCTTGGCGGATCATAACTCCGAGAGAAATCTTGAAGAACAATTGAAGAATGAAAAGAATCCTTGACGAACCATCATGTAGAGCCTCCATGAAGAACTCCAGTAATAAAAGGATGATAAAAGAAAGAGAAGTTGAAAACACATGGTGAATCCTTGCAATGATTTAGATGGATCTCCGTGATAATTAGAGCTTGGAACTCCGGGAAAAAGAGAAGATGAAGCAAATGAAACCGAGAATTTTAAGGGCCTCCGGAATAAAGAATTAATCACTTGGATGAACAAGAATAAGAATTATGTTATGCTTATCCTTCACCAATTTAATTGATGACAAGCAACGGATTTGGCATACTACTTATTCTCGTAGAAGGATTAAAGAGATATGGCGTAAACTTGAGAAGGTATTGATTGAACCGCCGGTGGGATTGGAAAGAACGAATGAATTGATATGATAACCAAGGAAGAGAACTCTTGGAAGAACCACCGTAAGAATTGAAAATGATCGAAGTAGGGGTGCATCAACGGTAAGAATTAGCAAATGAACGAAGGTGCTTGAGACAAACTAGATACATGAGAACAAAGAGATCAAGAACTGATTAGAGAATACTTGAGTGATGCACCGGTAAGATAGGAGAATGATAACTGACAGCTGAGAAAGAATAAACCTGAATTGATGGACTCCGGATGACAAACTGAGAAGACTCTTGAATATCTCCCGATCGGTGAAAAAGATTCTCACAATCAAAAACAATTATGAGAGGATGGCAACAAGCTGGCACCATGAATCTTGAAGAGAATAGAGCAAGATTAAAGAGATACTCTTCTTCGGTCTTCAAATGATGAGAATGACAACGAGAAACACCACCAAGAATTATTGAGGCACACCGGAAGAATCAAAAGCGAAGAGGTTGAGCCAACTATGAAAAGAATTCCAAAGATCTTGGAGAAAAGCATTTGACTGATGATAACTCATTCTTACGTCAAACTTGGAGAAGAATTTAGGATAGCTCCGGAATAATTAGAAGAGTCAGGTAAGATCCTGGGAAAAGACCTGTGGGTTAGGGCCCACTCAAAAGAAAACACCGTTGAACAATTGATTGAAAGAGGGGATTGCACCGGTTGAATTAAATGGCTTGAATGGGATAACAATCTCCAAATGGCTTGAACGGATTAAGAATGGAAACACAAATCTTCCAAGATATCTTCAGTACTCCAGAACAAATGAATAACGAGAAGTAGAATGATAATGAGGTGGACCGGTATGAGAAGACATTAGAAACGAGGAAAAAAGGTATGATCAACAAAACTTGACTTGAATCCACCGGAGAAGAGAAAAGAATGAGGAATGACGAACTAGTAGAACAACTTCATGGGAAATCACCGGATAAGAACATTGATTGAAAAGAATGAAGAGACTTCACATGAATAAATGGATACTTGATTAAAATAAATGAGCCCTTGAAGAAAAGGGTGGGAGGGCGGGAAAACAAAGGCAACTTGGGATGAACGAAACAAACACCGTTGAGAAAACTTAGAATTGATCTTGCGGATGGGAAAAATGATGGGATCCACTTGAAGAGAAGCACACCGGTTGGAAAGAATTGACATGACAACCTCAATGATCAAAAGGATTAGTATTCACATAGCAATATGATAACACCGTTTAGGAAAAAGTATGGATTCAACATTTGACTTCGAAGCAACTCGAATACCACAAATAAAAAAAACAAAGGATTTGGCTTGCAGAATAAGCCGGAACAAATACCTATGATAGAGATTTACCCAATCCCATATCATGCATCTGTCGGAAAGATATTCTAAGAGCTACTTGAATTCCCACCTATAAAACTCTCGAAACTTTCTGGTTATGCAATCTGGTGTTGGGGATACAGGGGAGCAATATATCTCACCCAAACTAACAATCCCTACATCCAGCTGTATCCATCCGTCAACACATAACCAAGAAACCTTCGAAATCGTCTACCTCAACCTTGAAAAGCATCCGTTATCGAGTCATGGCAATACTCCGTACTCACCTCGAGATTGGGTTATCGGGTTATCTCACCAACAAGCGCATAAAAGAGATTTTCGATGTCGGCGTACTAAACTCGGTATTCCGAAGCTATAACGATAAAATTATGACGACAACGCCTCGGAGCTCAACTCCCCGGGACACCTCCAGTAAAAAAAAAACCTGCTGACGGGAGGCAACCAAGACAATGTTGTCATCATAAAACCATCGGAACGATTCTAAGATACCTGCGTGATCCTAAAAAAAATTTAGTGAAATTTGAGAAGAGAAGAGTCAAAACTCTCGTCGGGATACCTCACCGGAAGGTCGAAGGGACCGGGAGTAAAAGAATCCTACTCTCGATATATAATTCCTAAATGTCTCAAAACATTTTCTAGACACAACTCGCCGCTAAAAGCGATCAAGCGGTGGGGCTCCTAAGGTCGGGAAGGCTCGATTACCAACTTAGCGCCCTCGATGCGGCTATATCTCCCACGTGTCGAAGCACGACTTAGAGGCATAACCGCATTGAAAGCAATGTCGCAAGTGAGGTAATCTTCACACAACCCAAGTAATACATAAGGAAAGAGATACATAGTTGGCTTACAATCGCCACTTCACACAATTACATGAATAAAGCATTACATCATCCAGATACAATCAAGGTCCGACTACGGAACCAAAATAAAAGAAGAACCCCAAATGCGACAAAGGTCCCCGATCGACCCCAACTGGGCTCCACTACTGATCAACTAGAACGAAACAACACAAGGGCAAGATCTTCATCGAGCTCCTCCTTGAGCTTGGTTGCGCCACCGCTTTCGGTAACATAGGCACCGCAAACTGGTTTTGAAGTATCTGGTGAGCCACGAGGACTCAGCAATCCCATTACCATGGGTATCAAGACTAGCAAAGCTTAATGGGAAAGGAAGGGGTAAAGTGGTGAGGTTGCAGCAGCGACTAAGCATGATGTGGTGGCTAACATACGCAAATGAGAGCGAGAAGAGAAACAAGCGGAACGGTCGTGAAGCTAGCAATGATCAAGAGGTGATCACGAACACCTACTTACGTCAAACATAACCCGAAACCGTGTTCACTTCCGGACTCCGCCGAGAAGAGACCATCACGGCTACACACACGATTGATGTATTTTACTTCGGATCAAGTGTCAAGTTGTCTACAACCGGACATTAACAAATTCCCATCTGCCACATAACCGCGGGCACCGCTCTCGAAAGTTTATACCCTGCAGGGGTGTCCCAACTTAGCCCATGACAAGCTCTCGCGATCATCGAAGGAATAGACCTTCACCCAGGAAGACCCGATCAGTCTCGGAATCCCGGTACATCAAGACATTTCGACAATGGTAAAACAAGACCAGCAAAGCCTCCCGGCGTGCCGACATCCTGATAGTAGCCGCGCGTATCTCGTCTCAGGCCACGACCGGATAAGCGAAGCGTACAGGTACCGACGTAACCCAAGTTGCCAAGGGATGGTCCCGCACGGTGCTCTAGTTTGGACCAACGCTTAGACAAGCACTGGCCCGGGGGGGCTATAATAAAGATGACCCTTGGGTTAATTACTCCCAAGGGAAAAGTAGGTGGTGGTGAGGCAAATGGTAAAAGTCAATGTTGGGCCTTTTTGGACAAGTTTTATTCAAAGCGAACTGTCGGGGGTCCCATAAATCACCCGACCGCGAAGGAACGCAAAATCCGGGAACATAACACCGGTATGACGGAAACTAGGGCGGCAAGAGTGGAACAAAACACCAGGCATAAGGCCGAGCCTTCCACCCTTTACCAAGTATATAGATGCATTAATAATATAAGAGATATTGTGATATCCCAACATAAACCCTGTCCACCATGGAGCAATCTTCAACTTCACCTGCAACTAGCAACGCTATAAGAGGGGCTGAGCAAAGCGGGAACATAGCCAAACAACTGTTTGCTAGGAATGGTGTCAAAGGTTAGAAGTTCATGGCAATATGGGATGGCTTGACAAACAGGTAATAGGTAGCGCAGCATAGCGAAAGAACGAGGCAACTAGCATAGCAATGATAGTAGTGAGATCCGAGGTAGCGGTCATCTTGCCGAAATCCCGCTAGGAAGAAGAACGAGTCCATGAAGAAGATGAGCGGATGAAGCCGAACCAAACGTGAGCGAACGAATCCTCACGAGCATAGCGAAGCAGGAACTAACAAGAAGAAGCACACAACATAGGTAAACACACCACACAAGAACAAGACATGATGCACAACAAGCATGATGCATGACCAAGCTACATGAAGCTACTCATGGCAAGAGATGATGCAAACAAGAACAACACATCAAGGCAAGTTTAAATGAGGCCGGAAACCAACATATAACAATTCCGGTAAGTCCTCATATGCAAATTTCGAAATAGGTCCAGAACTGAATAAACCTTATGTTGAAGTTGTTAAACAGCAAGTTAAAGATCATCAAGTTGATCTACACGAAATTCTAGTCAAGTTACATATAAAGTTCATTAGATTCGGAGCTACGGGCTAGAAGATATGAGCAAAACAAGTTAAACATGGCATTGATGCAAAATGCACCCAAATATCAAGCAAACACACCAAAACAAGGATGCAACATGATAATATGAAACTACATGCAAAATCAAGCAAGTTTCATATAGAACACACTCAAAACGGAGCAACGGTTCAACACCCACACACTATACAAGTCATAGCAACAATCTGTCCAAAACAGCAACTAGGCATCTTACAAGCATCAAAACAACATGCTACAGCACTCCAACATAATAACAAAAGGCATGGGCATGAACTATACGTAAAGCATAACAAAACATGAACACTGAGCTATCTCCAGAAACAACTAGAACATGCTCAAAATGACATGGAGATATTGCAAGTAATAACAATTTCAGACTTATCAGGAAATAACATCAGGTTGCAATGTTTAGAGCTATCAAACAACATGTTACAGGAACTTATCATGGCAAAAAAAGGCATGGCATGAATCTACTAATTGCATATATCAAAAGACCCTTACTGACCATGAGCCAAAAAGGCATAGAAAATATGATGGCACCCATGTAAACATGGCAAGTTATATTACAGTTTTAAACATGGCAAGAACAACAATAAGTAGGCATGTTCGTGAGCTCGAACCACTCACTACAGAGCAATACATGGCATGGCAAGGCAACCAACAGTAAGAAGGCATGATTATGAAGCTAAGCATGGCAAGAGCAAGGTCATAGCATACACGGATCAACTACAACGACCTCGTGAAAATTGAATCTCATGCAAACAATCTGTCAGGAAACATTTTCAAGCAACTTTGGAGCAAGAAATGAACATGTTCCAGCAGGCTATAATTGTAACCAAGAGCATGAATGGATAGAGCAAGACATGTACATCAAAACATGTTTATAGAGCATCTCCAGATTATGCATAGATTGATTAGTGGAAGCATGTTAACATAGCAACAAAATATAACAGAATCTGCAGAAAACAAAGAACAAACAACTACCCTACTTTACAAGCTCAATGCACTCAGCACACAACTCACAAAAATACAAGGTCAACACCCCTGGAAAGATGGCATGGCATAGTCCAACATTCATGTAGAGCTCATACTCATAGGATGCACACATAAAACATGGCAAAAATGTTAAAACAGCAAGTTATAATAGTTTCAGCAGATTAACATCTACATGCACTCTTCCAACAGTATTTCGGGCACCAAGATGATCTCGAATGAAAATGATGCAATGGAACAAAATGTAGTACTCGTCGAGGCGAACACTTTGACATATTATACGCGCAAAACGGAGCTACGGATGCAGAGATGCGATGCGATGAAAATGGCATGAAAATGATCAAATCGGGACTTAGTCATTGAAGTCAACCTGTGCGGGCACGGATTTCAAAGCGGGGGCGCGAGCTCGCCGGAGTTCGCCGGAGATCGGAGACGACGGGATGGCGCCGGTGGCGGAGATGGCGGATCAAGGTCTCCTTCCGGATCTGGCCGGAGCGGGGAGAGAGAGGCTTGGGCGCCGAGGCTATGGCATGTGGTGGCGCTCAGCGGCTGGCCGTGAGCTTGACCGGCGGCCATGGCGGGCTGGCGGGCCGGGCAGGCAGAGGGCGGCTGGGCGAGCGGCGGCATGGCGCGGCGGCGGCGGTGGCCTTCGGCGGCCTTGCAGCGAGGCGCGTGGAGCTTGAGCTTCGCCGGTGGCGGGGCCGATGGGGCGGCGTGGCGGCGGCAGGCGAGAGGCGTCGAGGCGGCGGCGGCAGGCAGGCAGCGCTTGGGCAGCGATGGCTGGATGAGCCCCTGTGTGTGAGGCGAGTCTTGCCGGAGCGTGGCGAGGAGGCGATTGGGCTAGGCGGTGGCGCTGCTGACGTGGCGGTAGTGGATTGGGTGAGGAAGCGGCGGGGGTGATGTGGCGCGAGCGGGTTGGCCAGAGTGAGGTGGCTGCGGGCGGCGGACATGTCCGTGCGACGCAGAAGAAACGTCCGGCGGCGCGGAGGGGAAAAAGATCTAGGGTTAGACCGGGATTTCGGGGGAGATGCACATATTTATAGGTAGAGGGAGCTAGGAGTGTCCAAATGAGGTGCGGTTTTCGGCCACGCGATCGTGATCGAACGACCGAGAGCATGGAAGAGACTTAGATGGGTTTTGGGCCACTTTGGAAGGGGTGTTGGGCTGCAAACAAAAGAGGCCTTTACGGTTACCCGGTTAACCGTTGGAGTACCAAACGACCTCCAAATGGCACGAAACTTGACAGGCGGTCTACCGGTGCTATAACAAGGCCGCTTGGCAAACCTCGGGCCATTCCAAGAAAGTTTAATACCCGCTCACAACGAGAGAGAAGAAGGGGAACGCCGGAGGGCATAGGAGTGCCGGATTGCAAAACGGACAACGGGGAAAATGCTCGGATGCATGAAACGAACCTGTATGCAAAATGAAATGCACATGATGACATGATAAAATGCAAATGATGACATGGCAAAGTGCAACACGCAAGCAAAAGACAAGGCAACGACGGCGAATAACTGGCGGACACCTGGTGCATCGGATCCGGGGCGTTACAGTTTTTCTCTCTCGTTCTTCGCTGTTCTTCGTGTTTGAGAGCTGCGAATCCCGAGGCTCTAGGGGCGAGCGAATCGACCTAGGGCAGCCCATAGCCGCCGCAATCCACAGACGGGTCCCTCCGGTCTTGTGGGTTTCGGTCTTCAAAAGCACCCGCCGACTGTCTTGCGTATCGCGCTGTCGGTCGGGTCTCCTTCGACGTGAGCTGCGGTGCATCACCCCCGGCGTCGAGGGTACACGTGACGTGTTCGTGTGTCGACATCTTGTTGTAATTATTTTGGTCTCACCAAAATGTTGCAATCGGTCTCACCGAGTTTGCTTGACAGATTCTCTGAGCGCTTATTGCTTCGCTTCGGTCTCACCAAGTTGATGCAATCGGCGCCACCGAGATGAGGTTTGCCCTAAGCCCTAGCACATCGGTCCCACCGAGTTGTTCCAGTCGGTCCCATCGAGATTCCTAACATTCATATTTTTGAACTGATCGGTGCCATTGGATGCCCTGGGGGTGTCTCTGGAAGAGAGGTGGGGTTGAGAGAGAGAGAGAGAGAGAGAGAGAGAGAGAGAGAGAGAGAAGAAGAAGAAGAAGAAGAAGAATAGAATCCGTGTACATAATCTGTAGGACATACCAGATATTGTTGCCTGTGGGAGATGTAAGGATCACCCCACCCCCAGTCCGGCTAACATCTTGGAGCCATCAAAGTACATTGTCTAATGTGAGTATGTACTATATTCCCGAGGGAGCTCTGCTTCAGTCCATTCAGCCAAGAAACCGGCCAACACCTGAGATTTAATGTATTTAAAGTCTTCAACAAGATGAGGGGCAGATCGAAGGCCAGAAGGAGCTCAAAAAGTATATCATCAAATACTACAAATTCCGTGCACATTATTTCAATGCAAGAACATTTTTCAAATTTGTAATCATTTAAAAAACACATGCCTATTTTTTAAAAGTCCATGACCATTTTCTAAATTCATGAGAATATTTTTTAACACATGCATTTTCTCTGTAATATACATATATTTCCCCGTAAACATGTTATTCAAATAATAAAAGAGGCAAAACGAAATGCAACCAAAAATGAACTAAATTGGTTGGTCGATACATTCATCTTTGAGGCGAGTTCACGGCTACCTGTCGTGTGAGGCGGACAATAGGAGTACTCGTGATGGGCTGGGAGGTTTATCAATTGTATGCTTTAGCAGGTCGCACCGTGTGGCGAAGGTGGCCAGTTCACTAATAAGAGATATATCCTTAAAAAACTAATAAGATAAAATATCTCCTAAAAATTTATAAAAGAAAAAAATCTTATTGCATGAAAATAATTCCTGTTGTAAAAGAAACTTCACTTATTTCTCGAGAAAAAAACGGAGCAACTTCACTTGTTCTCAGCTTTTATTTGTTCTCCAGTATAGTACAGATTCAAGGTAACTCCATAACACAATTTTTACTCTATTTTTTCCCCTAAAAAGAACGAGATAAAAAAAACTCTCGGCAACACTCCAAATACTGTATTTTTCTTTCCCATTTTCTCGGCTACACCTTCTACCTACTTAGCTTACCTTTTTGAAGAAAAAAAGCTAGGAGTACTAGCTAAAACGACCTGGACACAGATCGGTGAGCCAACCAGGAGGCGCCATTACTGATCGTCCACCAATTTGAAGTAGAAGTAGTATCTCTGTCCCAGGTCGCATCACGCCTAGCTGGCAGTGCGATCAATGGCAAGGCAAGATAGTAAAACCTAGAATTGACACCCAGACGTACATCACACTAACGGTACGATGCATGTATTTTTCTTAAACATCTGTAACTTTATTCATGCTGATAACAGTTATTCCCTCCGTTCTAAAATAAGTGACAATAAACTAATTTTAATTCGTGCATGTTCCCTTCTCTCTGCGCCAGCCTGCTCGGATATTTGCATGCGTGTGGAGAACATATCAGGTAGTACTTGTGTAGTATACAAAAGAAGAAAATCATAGCCACAGTCCATGAGCCCAATGATTTTTCACGCACGATTTGCGCACAACACGATTTGAAGCCACACATTTTCTTTTAGAAAAAAAGAGAGGCAATCCAATGATGTAAATGGATTCGTCGTGTGCATAGCACTACTCTTTGCGAATATCCTGCTCCTGGTAGCAGCAGCTGGACCTGATCAAAGTGGTAGTATCGCTCAGTTAAGGCGTGTCCCTGACAGAAGCCGCAGCTCAGAAGGTCGCTCATATAAGTATTTCCCATGCTCAACAGGCGGGAGTTTTTTTAGAAAAGGAGGAAGACCCCCGGCCTCTGCATTTGAGCGATGCATGCAATCACTTTATTAATTATTCACACAAAATTTTACAAAGTCATACAACAGTAAGACTAAAGCCACCGTTTAGGCAACATGTGTTGTTACTCCTATCCAGTTGATGAAGGGATGCTGATAGTCTGGGCCTAATACCAAACAGACCTCGCAGCCAAACCTAACATCTAAGACCTGAGGTCCCAACTAAGACGCCTGCGGGTATGGGGCACCCACCAGTCCGGCGCACTCCTCAACCAAGACGCCTGCTCGGTATGAGACCGCCATGACCACCGCCACCAATTCATCTTGATCTTTGTCTTCTGCATCTACCTTGTCCGGTCTAGCTGTCGTCGATGCCACCACGACGCCAGACAACGCCACCATCCTGCGTTCGTCCATCATCACACTCCCACCGGCGAGACCCCTATGCTCCATGTCGCTGAGACCCGCCGATGTCGACGTGCCAGATGCCACGCCGCTCCTCCGTCGCGAACACCACCTGCTGCCACTAGTCTCATCCCCTCCGCCTGCAGTTCCTCTAACCGAGCACCAAACGCCCCAGGCGACGCCTCCAAAAAGGGTATGACACATGCAGTGCAGCTGCCGCCCACTCTAAGGAGATTTTGGGTTTTCACCCGGGCATGGGGTCGGGGTAGAGGGCAGGGACCTCGATGGCGCCTGCAAGTAGGAGAACAGCGACCCTGGTCGTCGCCACCGTCGGGATGAACGAGTCATCCAGAATTTCCTCCGGTCCGATGTCACCTCTACCAGCCCCCGCGAACGCACCGGGACCGACGACCGCGATCGTAAGCCACCATGCAGCGGGAGAAGGCCTGTAGCGCGGAGGAGATCCACCGATAACTCACTGCCCACGCTGTCAAGATATAGTCCATCCACACGCGAACATCGCCACGGTAGGCGCCGTCGCCATGCCTAACAAGGCCGCCGCCCAGTCGAGTTCTCCACGATGGCGGAATGGCGTGATCCGCCCGAAGCGACGAGATCCGCACCGCCCGCCGACGCCATCACCTAAGACCGCCGTCGACCGATCCCGCCGCTGCCGGAGCCCCGACGCCGGAGTCCCACATCCATGGATCTGGCGCCGTGCACCGCCATGAAGCTTCGCGCCTCCGGATCCGCCACACCGCCGGAGGCCGCACCCATGGATCGGACGCGCCAGCGCCGCCGGATCCGGAGAAGGAGAGACCCTCCGCCGCTACCGTCGCACGCACGGGCTTTGCCCGTAGCCGACCATCGGCAACGACGGAGGGGGAGAAGGGCGCTGAAGGAAAACTAGACGGCGGCGGTTGAGCCCCCCGAGCCGCCCGCGTGGGAGGCGATGCAAGAGGGACACGAGACGGAGGGAGGGGCCGCAAGGGGTCTAAGGTTGTCTCTATGATTCCCTCAACAGGCGGGAGTGATGAACAAGTTTTAATTTATTTATTTTCTGATGATGAGCGATATGTTCATTACACCGACGATTGAGCGACGGCGTTGACCAATTAACGCTGCTACGTGTACCGATTGCCCACGACCAAGTCTCTAATTTCGGCATTGTGATATAGTACAGCCTTTAATAATCACACTCGGCCTACTGTCCCCAAGAAGAAGATACTACGAAGAGAGAGAGGGTGGGTATAGAAAAAGAGGAACAATATCAGCACCAAACAGCAACGGCTCGAATAGAATACAGGTACGGTGGTGGCGCGCAAACATCTCTTTCACGCCAAAAATACAGGCAGGCAACATGCATCTTGATAATTGATATGTATCATCATCCAGTACAAGTACCATCTCCATCTCCATCCCATTCACCCGAGCGGCATATCGTCCACAAAAGGCACAAGACAGACGGCATCCACGTCCTTGGCCTTGGGCCTCACCTGCTATTTGCATCCCATTCTCCACTCACCCGACCCCGCGCGCCATTCGATCCTCTTCTCCACTACTCGCCATGCAGCAGCAAGGCAAGAACCAGAACAGGAGAGCGATCTGCTCGTCGGATTTCTGTGTTTGGTTTGGACGTGTGCTCATCTCATCCTCTTCTTCTTGCTCCGTTCGGTTGCAGATGGGTTCGCCAGGCAGCTGCTGCTCCGCGTCGTCGCGCTGTGCCATGGGAGTAATAAGTTGCCGCTGCTGCCGGCTTCCCCGGCGGCGGCCATGGCGGAAATGCCGAGGGTGGAGATGGCCTGCGATGGCCGCGTCGAGCACCTCGAGAAGTTCTCCCACTACGTCGGTCAGTCGCCATTTCCACTCAATTGTCGTGCTTACTAATTCTCTCTTTGCGTGCAAATTTCCATTCAGTCGTTGCTCGTTTTTCGCGACTCTTTACAACCAATCCGGTCAACGAACCTGTAACTATTGTTCTTGAATATATTACGTGGATCGATGCTGCGTTCCTGTGATGGCCTTCACCATGAGGATGATACTGTTTTGTAGTTTCTGTTGCCACTTGATCTGATACTTTCCCCACTTTCTGATGACGCCAAGAAGCAAGCAACCAATTGTCCGAACACCAATGGCTCTAACTAACCCCTGCAACCTTCCAACCGCCTGAAATTTCACTGAGGATGCACTAGCTACGAAACAAGATCCAAAATAGAAAGTATAGTATGTATATCATGTCTAGTAGTTAAAAGTAAACCCTTGTTATTGACATGGGCACTGCTGCCTTGATGGAAGAGTAGCACCTAGCCACTGAACTGGAGTATGTCTTCTCCTAGCTGACGCGTGCACCGATTTTCTCCATGGAAAGTGAACACCTGGCCAGCCAGTCGCCTACCCACTACCAAGCATGACATCTTGAGGAATAGTACAAACAGTGGCCGTCCCCGTCGGAAGCATGCACGTCGTACGGGTACGACACAACGCACCAAGTTGTGTTCTGGCTTCTGGGGCCAAGTCTCACGTGATGAGGTTAGGGTTAATCGTACGTGTAGCAGACAGCAAAGCTGGTGCTAAAACTGGACAGCGCACTGACCGAAGAAAGCAGTTAGCGATAATGATGACACTTGATCTGCCTCCCTGGCCACAGGCCTAGCTGACCAGCATGCCGGGGCCCTTCAGCCGTCTCGTCGAGATCAATGCATGCAACTGGTACCGTACGGCGGCGATGCCATTGTCGAGCCGTCCATGGCCACAGCATTTTCATATGGCTCAAAGCTTCTTCTCTACTCCTCTACCGAAAAGATAATGAGTGATTGGGAAGCATGAGATCGATCGAGATCAGAGCTGCAAATTAGTGTTTCCCAGTTAGTACGTACTAGTTGAATATTAATCTCAATTCACTGTGTATGCATGCAGCTAGGCAGATTGGGTTCGAGGAGGCGAGCGAGTGCCCGCACCTGTGCAAGGCGGCCAACAACTACCTCCGGCAGAGCAACAACTGCATGGCGGACGTGTACGGCCTCCTGGACGGCGTCCCGGAGGCGGACGCGCTGTACGTGAAGCTGGTGGACGAGCTGGAGAGATGCATCCTCGGCTACTTCGCCTTCCACTGGGACCATTCCACCACCCTCGTCACCCAGGTACGTCTTTGGCGGATCTGGAAGGAAGCAAAGTGGACGCCCACTCCATCTCGACGAATTACGAGAGACGCACATGCACTGTGCATTACATTACATTATATAGATCGACGTACGTGTGCCGATTGCCGTAACTTTGCCATGAATCACGCACGTACGCTTATTGTGCAGGCCTTGAGCGTGGACAGCGCCAACAAAAGGAAGTTTAGGAACGTGGTTCTGGAAGCTAACAGGTGAAAGTCAAAACCCAACCGCAACCTACCTAATACTCCGTTTTTATTGGCCTTATTTCTAATGTTGTTCATCATATATAGTACACAAACTTTGACTAAATTTTATTGGACCAGCAAGACTGAATTATACATGTCCCTACAAGAGAATCGTGACCATGATGACCTTTCTAACGGATATCTTTTATAAGCATGTTTACCAAAAGAAAAGGACAGACACAAATAACATATTAATTATGCTAGTCGTTGGGTCGATGTGTTTATAATAGCAGTAGATGAGAATGCTCATGATTTGTCTCCATTATAGGTCAATTTCAGAATCTTTTGACATCTCCAGCTCTTACTAATCAACTTGGGTACACATTGGTATATATCGGCATGTACAGCTCCCATCTTGCTTTCACCAAACAGTTTTTTTTTCCGCCATCACAATTTTCCTTTTGTCAAATTATTTGACCTGGCCAAGTACTTCAAAGTACTTCTATAATCCCATAATCCCAGAGAGATGGGCATGAGCTACCTAACAGATAACCATGGGGGGTTTAAAAAAAGTAACTAATGCAATCGTCTCGTCCTCTAAGAAAGTGACACATATAGGCTCTAAGAAAATGACACATATAGGCAATAACTGCAACTTCCTAGCTAAGAATTGTCTAAAATGGTGTAATTTACGCCATTATTTTTATGAGAGGCACAAGACAGATGTAGTACATCTAAAACACACAATAATCCTACTTACATCGCCACACATTTACTGGCATGTGTCTCTTTTGCCCGTGTCAATAAATCGATAAGACGACAGGAAGCTTCCGAAGATACACTATGTGCCTTGTGTTTATGTGCACATATGCAAATGCTAATATATGCGACGTACTAGCGCATCACCCATAGACCCACACAACCACGAGTCACACGACGGCTGCGTGGCCGATTCATGCACGATTCAAAATTAGACAGTGTCTTGGAGTTTATTCCCGCACATCCATGGCTTGATTAACAACATCGTCCATAAATCGTGCACATGATGTCGTGTGTATAGCAACGTTCTTTCCAATTGTCCAAATCTATTTGTTTTTGTTTTGTTTGCAATAGCTGCCAAGATTGCGACAAGTGCTTAATAAAAACATGTAGAGACATGACCCCAAAGTCATTGCTGATACGCAATAATTGAATCAACCGTTATTAATAGTATCCTCATCTAAAACGTACCCTCCCACTAGGCCATGTATACATCATGGAGTGGGCCAAGCCAGGTGTATGACAATGATGCTAACGCTATCAATGTTGGAGATTCTAGCCCATCATCTATATAATCGTTAACTCAACTACTCCGGTCGTCAATTGAATTGAAAATATCTGCTCCAGTCCTTGTTGGACGTACACAACAACATCATGCTAAGTAGAAGTGTGATCTACCATGGATAAAAGAGGGTATATAATCTAAGATGTACGCTAACACTGTCGAATTCCATAAAATACCCTATGCACGAGTGATTGGTTAAAAGGCTAAGGCTTGCACGCATGAAACTAATTGAGATTGGATGGGTGTGTGACGGGCAGGAAGCAACGGTTCGAGCGCATCACGAAGGACCTCAAGGTGACGCGTGTGTTCTCCACGCTGGTGCACGAGATGAAGGCCATCGGCACCGTGACGGGGATGAACGGCGAGGAGGAGGCGCACTGCACCGACGTGATGGCCCCGGTGGCGCACAGCGACCGGTCCCCGGTGCTGCTGCTGATGGGCGGCGGCATGGGCGCCGGCAAGAGCACCGTGCTCAAGGAGATACTTCAAGAGTGAGTACCAAAGGACCAGTATTATTTCTTACTTTTTTTCCTCGGTCGTCGTTTCTTAGTACGTACACTTGTTGCAACAATGGTCGATTCGATCGAAATATGAAGCCGGAGCATGGGCGGCGATGTTGAATTTCAGGCCGTTTTGGATAGAGGCAGGGAAGAACGCGTTGGTGGTTGAGGCGGACGCTTTCAAGGAGACGGACGTGATCTACCGCGCCATTAGCTCCATGGGCCACCACAACGACATGCTTCAGACAGCAGAGCTGGTACGTTCTTGCATGCAGTTATAGTAATAATTTAGATTAACATAATAGTCATCATCGATCAAAATGAACCAGCGTACGTTATTTCTCAGACGTTTAATTAAAAATGGACCAGCGTTGTTTCGACGACGTTTACAAATGGATCAACGTTTTGTGACGTAGTTGTGGTTGGCCAGTCATACATCGCTTGTTTGGCCCTTTGAATACGTTAGTAGATTGAATCTGCTCTGTTTCAGTTTATTCATGTTAACGTGCCCAGCAGTCCAGACGACAAAAACGGCCCTGCACATTTTTAGCTAGAAAAATGGGTGAGTGACCAACCGGCCGCTGAACGGTAGGGATCAGCAGCGATAGCACACATGGGCTAGCATAGCGGCGTCGCGTAATTGATACTCCTACTGCACTGCAGCTGTCCGATCGACCGACACACACTTTCTCCAACTGTATGGTGTGTACTCACGTACAGTGAAAACCTGTGGTATCTGTTCACCAAGCTAGAAACATGAAGTGCTCTGCTCCTATGACCCTTCTCACTCCGACAAAGGCTGTGAGAAAGCTGAGGTCCAACGGAGCACTAGGGTTAATTAGATGGATCTGCTTTGTCTGTGTGGTGTAGAACATCTATCTATCTATCTATTTGTTTTCGCTGCCCTGCTGGGTCCACGAAATGCATACAGTTTTATGAGGATTTGGGTATGTCGGGAATCAGGGCAGGAACAGGGAGTGAACATAGAAATGCTATTCCTACTAGTTAAGGATTTTCTGAAAAACTAGGTACCAGTTCAAATTGATGAACATTAGCTAACACATCAAGGATGTAGCTACCAACCTAAAAAAACCGTACATACAGATTTTATACAAATTTTACGTAGGAATAACATTTTTCTAAACACAGCACTCCTGTCAAGCTCGAAGACAAAGCAAATTGTTTCATTCCCATTTTTCATTAGGGAAAATTGTTTTCTTGCCACACTTTTTGGTTTTGAGAACCGCCGTTCATTTTCCTTTTTTTAGGGACCCCCCCCTTTTTTTTTTTTTTTGAGAATTTCCCACATTTTCCCTTCTTTTGAGAAAACCTTCCCCCATTTTTCCTTCTTCTGAGATAACCTTCGCTCATTTCCCCTTCTTTTCAGAGAACCTTCCCCCATTTTTCTTTTTTTAGAACCTTCCTCCATTTTTCCTTTTTTATCATCCTCCATTTTTTCCTAGGGAAAATTATTTCATTAATTTGAATGCTACGGAAATATGGCGGCTTACTTTGGGTCCGAGCGTGTAGTTCTAGGGAAAGTCCTACCTGCCACTCGTTACAGCAGACTATCAGCTCGACGCATGCTACAAGGGAGGCGAACACTTTGGGGTGGCTAGGCCCATTTTTCCCGTAGTGTAGTGCACTATCAAAACCAGTTCTCGGAAACTTCTAGAACCTTCCTCCATTTCGACTTTTTCTTTTTTTTTTATAGTTTTTCCTTTCTTTCATAGTTTTCTCTTTATTTTTTGGGGGGTTTTATGGTTAATTGTTTCCTTTTATTTTTTATTTTTTTGTCTCTGTTTTTGTCTTTTTCTATTTTCTACTTCTTTTCCCCTTTTCTTTTCTTTTTCTTTTTCCAAACCCATTAAAATAATTATGATTTGACAAAAAAATGTTTGAATTTTTTTAAAAATGTTCATGTTTTCAAATTTTTTTCAGAGTTACCATTTTCAAAAAAATGTTCGCATAATCAAAATTATTTGCGTTTTCCCAAATGGTGTTAGGAGTTAAAAAAGTTCATGTTCTATTTTTTTTTGTCATTTTCAAAATTGTTTTTATCTTAAAAATGATCATGTTCTTCAAATAAAATTTTGTTCACATTTGTAAAAAATTGTTTGTGAATTTATAATTTGTTCAAGCTTTTAGAAATGTTCACATTTTTCAAAAAAAGTGAATCGAAAAATTACAAATTTAAAAAATGTCCAAATTATTTAAAAAATCTTTTGGAATTTTCATTTCATTTCATACGCGCGTGTACTAAACACGCGTGGGGTAACATGACAGGTGCACAAGTCGTCGACGGACGCGGCGTCGTCGCTGCTGGTGACGGCGCTGAACGAGGGGCGCGACGTGATCCTGGACGGCACGCTCTCCTGGGAGCCCTTCGTGGAGCAGACCATCGCCATGGCCCGGGCCGTGCACTCCCAGCGCCACCGCATGGGCGTGGGCTACAAGGTGGACGAGGACGGCACCATCACCGAGAACTACTGGGAGCCCGTCCCCAACGACCAGGACTTCGTCGCCGCCAACAGGGACAGGAAGCCGTACCGGATCGAGGTCGTCGGCGTCGTCTGCGACGCCTACCTCGCCGTCGCCAGAGGGATCAGGTACCACATACATATAGTCACCTTATTATCTGCGTCGTCGTTTGATTTTGTGCGTGTGTGTGTGCAAGTGTTGACAGTGAGTGAGATGATTGTTCTCTGCGCTGCAGGAGAGCGATCATGACGGGGAGAGCGGTGAGGGTGAACTCGCAGCTCACGTCGCACAAGCGGTTCGCGGCGGCGTTCCAGAAGTACTGCCAGCTTGTGGACGGGGCCAAGCTCTACAGCTCCAACTCCTTGGGCTCTCCGCAGGTACTTTTACTAATCAACTAGCCACGACAGGCTAAGTTCATTGTACAACTCAGTTGCTAATCAGCTGGCCACGAATTTCTTGTCTTAGCTGATCGCGTGGAAGGGCGACATCAACGGCAGCCTGCTGGTGGAGCCGCGCGAGATCGACTGCCTGGACAAGGTGAGCAACCTCAACGAGGGCGCCACCTCCCTGCACGACCTCTACCCCGGCGGCGCCACCACCTGCGGCTCCCGCTCAATCTGGGACGACATGATCGTCGCGCCGTCCCGCGCCACCGTCCAGCGAGAGATCCGGGAGGCCATCCGCTCCGTGGAGCCGACGGCCACGCCGACCGCCTTGTAGCATCCAATCCATGATCCATCCATGTTGTCATGCATGTTGATGTTGCGCGCGCACTGCTGGCCGGGTGTTCTTGAGCCTTAAAAATGATCGCGGCCATAGTTTTGAAGCGGCAGACGGAGGCGAACTGGGGCAACTAAAGTTGTTGTGTGTGGTTGTTTTGTGGTATGATGGTCGTTGGTACATACACCAATGTCTGCAGCTAGCAGTTCAGATGAAATGTATGTTGCGACATCCATTTGAGGATAAATAAATCTTGTAATTAATTACCTGAAGAATGATATTTCTACATACAAAAGTCCAACTTTTAATAATTTTTTAGCCCTTGTGTTTTCATACATAAAAAGTTTTCTAAGTTGACATAGTAGATCTATCAGATGATGGGAACCAACTCTTTCCTAAAACATGGATAAATAACATACTAAACCTTGCAAAGGAAGAAAATGAAGAAAACTGAGAATATAAGAAAGGAAAACCTATTAGAAATAGAAGAAAAAAATAGTAAAAATAGGTGATAGTACAACTCTACATTAATTACAAGTGTCGGTTTTTGTCCGGTTTTCATTAATTAATTGGCCAATTCTCTTCTCCTTAATTAATCGATGAGACAAATCTTTCGTCTCCGTTTCAAAACAAGTTGATCACAAGTGAGAGTTCAGCATTGTGGTGGAATGCAGATGATGCTTGAGATGGACAAGGGAGCTATAGCCTGGAGTGACAAGGAGAGCAGATAAAGACTTCCGAATATCCAATTCGGTGCCCGGGTCTAGATGAACCTGGTGAACAGTAGCACGATAAAAAATAGAAAAAAAAATTAAAAAAAGATTGATTTTTTTAATGAAAGATGTTCGAGTGCATGATGTGCGTGCAAATTTTCATCCCATTTGAACATCTGTGGAGCTCGTGGCAAAAAAGAGAAAATTGGCCAGAACAGTGCGTGAACTTTGTCGCGCAGAGCCGAACTTTGTCTTTTTTATCGCGCGCTCCTTGAATGTCAAAACTCTACCAAAATTTGCATGAAGATCACTCACACAGGCATCTTGCTTGCAAAAAATAATCCATAACTTTTTGAATTTATTTTCTATTTTTGTGAATTTTTTATTTTGCCCGAGCTGAAACGCCGCTTTCTAAAGACTTCTTGCCACATATAACAAAAGAAAACTCGAGATGTAAATTTTCTCAGGTGCAAGGATCACAGTTCACAACTAATTAAGGCTGCAGCTACAGTGGTGGTTCATGCCTTTTCATGCCCCCTTGCTTTTTTAAAGCACTTTCATGCCCCTTGTCGCTTCCTGCTGTTTGCGGGAAGAAGTTTATGGGGTCGCACATTATTGCAGTCATTTTCACTTTTTCAGGGTGGTCCATGGACATGTTTGGCAAGATTTTGCAGAGCCAGGTGAGAGTGAGACTTGAGATAGCAGGTGGATGTGGGCTATCCGATCTTGTCATCTTTTCCACGTATCATTGTCAATAGTGTTTATGCCCTTTTTTTCATGGCATCTTTCCTCCATGTATCGTTGTCAATAGTGTTTATGCCCTTTTTATCATGATATAATTGACAAACCTTCTTTTAACACAGTACAAACATAAGCGCTCATATACACGCGCATACACTCACCCCTATGAACGCATCCACGCACACCCTATTCCTATGAGCACCTCCGAAAGATTGAGCCGACATATCATCTTAAAATTTACGAAGTCACCGTAGGAACCTCATCGTCGATGGAAATGTCTCCTCCCACTGAATGCGCATCGCCAGAAATCCTGAAATAAATCCAAGAATAAAGGCTAGTTTGGTTCGCATCCTCAGTTCCTTGCCTGGAAAAATCCGATGCCTGGCCTGAGCCTGGTAAAGTGATGATTTCCTGCCTGTCCAGGCAAGCCTAGCAGCTGTGCGTTTGGTTCGTAGCCTGGCAGGGTGCTGCATCATGTGGTCATCTAGAGAAAAAAAATTCTTAAGCAAAAGCGGCCAGGCTAATCTACTGCCTAGGCTACAAATCTTTTTCTATTCTTTATTTTTTTTGATTTGACCAGGCTAATCACATTGTTGGACCACCCAGGCCAGACATGTAGAGTATTTTTCTTTCTCAGGACACAAACAAAACAGGGACCAGGCAAACTTCAGGCACCCATTCAGACCAGGCTTGTGGTGGTGTAGACACCAACCAAACACACTCTAAATGCGAGCATCAGAATTTGAACCCTGGTGGGCTGGGGATGCCACAATCTTTCTAACCATCTAACCATAGGTTGGTTCGCTAATTGACAAACCTTAGAAAATGCTATTTGCTCATAGCAACAAAAAAAACTTAGAAAATACTGGTCTGACTTGCAATTTTGGGCCATCCCAATAAACTTACCCATTGTGTAGTTAGTTTTAGTTTTTGTTTTTTGAGCGGTCCCTGTTGTGTAGTTAGTTAGGCCTCCAAGTTAGGCTCGGTTCAGACAGGGGTGCCTAAGCGACACATAGGGAACCTCGGAAAATGCTATTTGCTCATAGCAAAGAAAAAAACTTAGAAAATACTCCCTCCGTCCCAAAATACTTGTCATCAAAATAGATAAAAAATAATGTATCTAGAACTAATATACATCTAGATACATCCCCTTCTATTCATTTTGATGACAAGTATTTCCGGACGGAGGGAGTACTGGTGGCTTGCAATTCTAGGCCATCCCAATAAACTCACCCATTCTGTAGTCAGTTTCTATTTTTGTCTTTTGAACAGTACCCATTGTATAGTTACTTAGGCCTTTCCAAGTTAGGCTCGGTTCAGATCTAGGCGCCCCTATGTCTTGTTTATAGCAAGATTTAGGGAACCCTCGCGTTAAAGGCAGCGCGAGATGGGCCGGCCACAATCTCGTTTTTTGTTTTTTTATTTTTGTTTAAACTTCCAAATATTCTAAATAAAATATATTACAAAAAACACTTTACATACAACATTTGCAAAAAATGGCAACCAAGGTTTTGAAAAATGTTAAAAGTGTACAGAGAAAATATTTCTCGTGTATACGAAAAAAATATACAATGTGCGTGAAAAACGCTGATAATTTACTTAAAAAATGTTAACCAAGCATTTAAGAAAATGTTAAACAGCAATTTGTAATGGGTTAATCAATCATTTGAAAAAAAAATTAAATGTGTATAACAAATGTTGAGCATGTATTAACAAAATTAAGCTTGCATTTGAAAAGTGTTAAACAAGCATTTGAAAAATGCTAACTGTGGATAGAAAAAATGTTGACTACGTATTACATAAATGTTAATCCTGAATTAAAAAATGTTAATCAAATATTTGAAAAATGTTATGTGTATAAAAAATATAGATGGTGTTTAAAAATGTTAATCTTGTACTTAAAATGTTAATAAAGCAATTGAAACAAATGTTAAGTGTATATATAAAAAGGTTGACCTTGTATTCAAACAATAGTAAACTCTTACTTGAAAGATGTTAGATGTGTATTAGAAATATCTACTAGATATACAGAAAAATTTACAATGTGCATGGAAAAAAAGTAGACATCCAAAAATATAAGTTTTCAAAAAATGTTAATCATGTTTTCCAAAAAATATTAAACATGTATATAGAAAATGTTTCTGATGTATAAGGCAAATGTTAAATGTGTACTGAAAAAAGGTTAACAGGTGTTGAACAAAAAAGAAACCAATGAAGATCGACAAAAAAAAGAAGAAAAACAACGGAAATGTAACCAAAGAAAACCAGGAAAACTGAGTATGAAAGAAAGAAAACCAGGAAAAAACGAAGAAAATAAATAAAAAGCAAACAAAAACAATGAAAACAGAGAAAGAAACAAATAAAAATAAAGAAAAAACCAAAGATCGGTGAAACCCAAGAAAGAAACGAAGAAAAGCAAAGAAAACAAAGAAACCCATGAATAAAATAAGAAACCAGGCAAAAAACAAAGGAAAATAAAAAAACAGAGAAAACGAAGAAGAAACAAAAAAAAACAGAAGAGAAAAAAATGGATTCGAATGAGCGAGCAAGTGTCGCGTGCCAGCGATTGAAGAAAAAAGGTAAACGGGCCGGCCCAACTTAAGTTTGAACTAAAAAGCCTTCAGCGAGAGAAGTTATGGTCTCGCTGTAAGCGAGACATAGCTCTCGCATCAGCAGATATGCTTGAATAAGGCTATCGAACCTAATAAGCAGGCCGGAGGCTTGGTTTAGGCTATTCGGTATTTGTAGGCTCTCAAAGATAAGCATGGGCTTGCAAATGAAAAGTGAGACCAACCGACCAGTTGTTTTTATTAGTGTAATTAGATAAGAGTCCTCAAAAAAATTTAGTGTAAGATAAGAAGAAGTGTTGTGTTTTTCTAGAAATCACAACTTTAAATACTATGATCGTAATATCTCGAACACCGTGGTTTTTTCCAGAGGTATCAGCCCAAAATTGTTATGGTGGACATGGTTCCACATGCACCCAGATGAATAAAAAATCTAAAAAATAGTAGACAAATAAAAAATTTGTTTTTTTAACTAGCATAGTTGAGTGTTCTAGTCACATGTGAATTTCCATGAAGAAATGTCTACCATAATGTTCTAGGAGAAAAAGAAAAATCCATTCCTCCGAAATCCTAAAAAATATATGGCCTTTTAGGGCACTGATTTTATCTTCTCTCCAGAACACCATGAATGCCATTGCTTCACGAAAATTCACACGTGGTATAACACTCGATCACGTCTGTTACAAAAAAAACCATAAGTATTATTTTTTGCTATTAATTTGATTTTATACCTTTTTTGGGTGCATGTGCACATAGGAGCCAAACGTGAGTGTCGAATATTGACCTTCTTTTTCCCAACCGTTCGAGAACAATTGTGTTTAGTAAGGAGAACTATGGTTTCTAGAAACTAAAGCATTCACCAAACATGCATCAAAATGCTGCGGTTTCAAATGATTAAACTTTTCAAAAAAAAATTGTACTGCCAAGCTAGGATAAGAGTCATATCGGATGGAATAGGACAAAAATGTGTATGACAGAACTTTGTATATTCATCGTGAAAAATGTATTCTTGCTGCTTTTGTTGTTCCTATGTCTTACTCCATTTTTTTTTTGAGAAAAATGCCATCACGGCGGTTTATATTCCATGTGACAATAAGGATACATCGTTTGTTAATACATCCACTAAGAAACTCAGGGGCTCCGATTCCCAAACAATGGTTCGAGACACCTCGAGTTCTTAGCTAGCGGATTTGCCGCCATATTGGTCTCCCGAGGGCAATGACTAAAATCTATAGAGACAAAATTGCTAGATAAGAAAGAACATTCTTCATAAATTGTCACTGCTGGCCTGAGTGAATTCCCACCACTCTGCATGATCTCAATTTAACTCCAGACAGTCTGCTTCGACATAGATTTTGTTGCAACCAACTTGATTTGCTAGTAGGAGGCCATCTCGTATTTCTCTAGCCTCTACCGTCGTCGTGTCTTCCACATAGGGCATATCACTGTAGGAAACAATGACAAAGAGACCGGTCTCATCACACAACACTGCTCTAGTACCCCATGTACCAGTGTCCCGATCAAATGCGGCATCGACGTTAAGTTTGATGGCGCCCTCCGGCGGCTTGGACCAGCCATGTCTTTTTATTTTAGTGTGCTTCATTCTTGCTCATGAAAAGTTCTGCACTAAAGTTGATATAGCTTGGGCAGATCTAGCTGACTCATAGATGTTCTTACTGTGTGTGTATTTGTGTCGTTCCCACCATGCTTACCAGATTGTTGTGGCCACTAGATCATTGCGTTGGACATTAGCCACTAGTGGACATATCATACTTTTGGATAATAGCTAGGAGATCAGCCAGCGCCAAACTCCATCTCTATCTACTGTTCAGATTTCATTCACCAACTCCTGTAATCCAAGAAATCGCCAAATTTCTCGCACCCTTGGGAAAAAAACATGGCATGCCTAATGCTCTCACAGCCCAAACTACAAAGGGGACATTGGGAACTTGTAATCATATGTCTGTTAACTAAAACACCACAACAAAGAATAGCTCCAAGCAAAGTCCTCCAAACATGGATTTTGATTTTTTATGGCACACACAATTTTCAAATGGTATGCCAGACTGGACTAGTACTTGAGGCTTATTATGAGTTTGACTTTCTCAACTTTATTCCATGTTGGTGCTCCCACTCTTAATGGTAAGCCGACCTTACCAAGAAAATCACACTTCTATTGAAGTGCCATGATACAAAATTCTCCATCATTCGAAGAGCCTGTCGGGGAGATGAACCCCGAGCAGGCAACGGAACCCGGATCCTTTTCAAAAACAACGGGGCCAGCATCGCCCCTCAAGCCGGCTCGCGCTTGGCCGGGTCGCTCAACCCGGCCAAGCCCCTCGACCCGGCCAAACTCTCCAACCCGGTCGTACTCCTCAACTCGGCCCCAATGGCTAGCTCAAGGCGGCCGAACCCGGCACGCCAAAACTTCCCCAACAAGCCTACTCCACCCTT
Source organism: Aegilops speltoides (assembly GCA_021437245.1). Taxonomy (NCBI): domain Eukaryota; kingdom Viridiplantae; phylum Streptophyta; class Magnoliopsida; order Poales; family Poaceae; genus Aegilops; species Aegilops speltoides. Next base: position 39,042,949 of record CM038144.1, on the reverse strand, counting down.
GACGTGTTCCTCAACCTGGCCATGGGTCAGCTCCCGTCCCATCCAGGCCGTATGATGGGACGAGTCTCCATCTACCGATGACCGAGGCAACAGTGCCCTGCCCATGCCTCCGGTCAGCCGAGGCGTGGCGATAGTGCCCCTCACCTACCCGCTGACCAGGGCCGGCGCCGGCATGGTAACAGTGCACCCATCGTCACTGTTGACGCCAGCAAGCGGCGACCCGACGGAGCGTCAATGTACCCGACTCAATCTGGCCACTCCATGACGATCGACAAGCCGACGAACAGTGCCCCTAGGCATGCGGGCCCCGCGCACGGAGAACCCGGTGAGCCCTGACACCCGGCGGGTCCTAGCTCCGGGTTCCCAAACGCTGACAACCCGGCCCTACGACCTTGTAACGTTACCATTGTACCCCTGGGGGGTTGACCTATAAAACCCTCCAGGAGCCCTCATGCATACGGGCAAGCAACTAAGGGCATCTCCAGCCGTGCCCCCCAAGAAGGCCTCCCCAGGCGTTTTTTTCGCGCCGGCGCCAAAAAAAGGCCCAGGAGCCCGATTTTCTCCGGCTTTAAAAAATGCCAGCGGACCCAGCCCAAACCGGCGTGCTAGGGGCGCTTAGGCGCCGGCGAACTTTTTGGCGCGAAGAAACGCGGGCCCGACGCGTCGGCGACACGGCTCTCTTCTCGCCATTCGTCGTCCTCATCGCCTCGCTTCCGCGGCGAATCAATGCCAGCTGCTGCGCTGCCGCGCCGATCAGCTGCGCCATTGATGCCTCACGGCGGCGATTGAAGGCGGACGACGCGTCCCTCGCCCTCGCCTCGCCGCCACACACGACGACGGTGCCACACGTGTGGCGGTGCTCGTCCTATATATGACGCGCCCGGCGCTTTCGGCGACTCACACTTCCCGCCGCCGTCGTTCCTCCTCTTCTCTCCTCCTTTCGCCGTCTCCAGTTCAAAACCCATGGCCGAGCGCTTCCCAGGCGACGGCGCGGCGGCGAACGGCTTCTGCCGCCGCCATCTTCATGAAGACGAGGCTCGCCTCCTTTACGAGGCCGAGTACCCGGTCCCTCCGGACATGCGGGTGCCCGGGGCGTGGAGGATCAGTGCGGGCGGCGTGCCGGTGCCCCCGTTACCCACCGGCGTGGCGCGGCGTGCGGAGATCGCACGCATACGCTCGAACCTGCCACGTGCGGCAAGGGAGGGGCGACGGTACGTCCCTGACAGCCCGCTCTAGGAACCGTACTTCCGTCGCCGTCACGCCCAGCAGCTCGAGGCCACCAACGGCGTCGTGCCCTGCGGCAGGCTCAACTCCGCCGTCCGGCGTCGGTGGTGGGGCGTGCCAGGGCACATGTTGGAGGCCGTCCTCGAGTACATCGAGGGCGACAACACGCCGTGCCTCGACTATCCCGCTCCCCCTTCCTTCTCACGCCGCCGGGGAAGCTCCTGGACCCCGAGGCGCATGGAGACCGGGGGGTCCACCTCCTCATCCGGCGGCTCGCCCTGCCTCCGCCCCGTCAAGCCGGAGCCCCAGGACACGCCGGTCGCCGCGCGCACTCGCAACTCCGGCGTCCGTATCGGCACCAACGCCTCTCCACCCACCGGCCGTTTCGTCCTCGTCGAGCCCAAGCCGGAGCCCGGCCTCCCCGCGGAGTACGAGGAGATAGCCCGGCGCGGCTTCTCCGACGAGGACGCCATGTAGTGGGCGCGGGACGACTACCTCCGCGACGAGACGATCCGGCAGCGCCGGGCCCTGGAGGAGATCGCCGCCCGCAAGCGTGGGCGCGAGGACGAGCACGGCGTCGTGATCCTCGACAGTGACGACGACGACGCCCCCGGACCTTCCAACCCACCGCGCCAACCGGGGGAGGGGTGCAGCAGGGACGGCGGAGGCTTAGGCGGGCGCGGCGGCGGCGACGACGACGACGACGACGACAACGACGGCGGCGACTACACGCGGTTCTACAGCCTCTTCGGCATGTAGAACCGCGTGGGCGGGCGGCGAGGCGGGCGGCGAGGGAGACGGCGGGGGTAGCCCGCGGCAGTTTTTTTTGTAAAATATGTTTAAGTTTGAACGAACTCGCCGATGTTTGTGTTAAATTTGAGTCGTTTTGCGCCGTGTTTGACTTTTTTGCTCGAACCGTGGGCGCCATGATCGGGGGCATCACGCCCCAAAGGCGCGATGAAGCGCCGTGCGCCCCAAAGGCGATTTTTGCCCTCTGGGGGCCAACGGCTGGAGATGCCCTAAGAAAGCATACGATAGAGAGATCCATTTCTAGCAACACTCCACCCATACGCCAGGGAAAGGAGCAGCCCGAGCCTTGGCCTGCCCTCCTTCTTCCTCAATACAGCTCCAGGAGCAACTCTATACTATTGCATATCAACCACACTCGGCATGACTAGGGGTGTTATCTCTCCGGAGAGCCTCGAACTTGGGTATGTCTTGCATCCCGCGCTCGCTCATGCCGACCTCGCCTCTGGAGCCCACTACTGCCCTCGAGCCTCCTCCTCTCGTTAGCCATCCCTTGGCATCTGTCGTGCGCCCACCATGACAGTTGGCGCCCATCGTGGGGCGGCTCGAGGTCCTGGCCGGGGGCATGCTTCAGACGGGGCTTCTCTCCGACTCCGACGAGCCCGTCACGCTGGCGGACGACTTCATCAACGCGCTCGCCGCCTCCTTCGCCGCGCTGCACATCTCTGATGCACCTACGGCCGACGAGTACCCCAGCGAGGTACTTGAGCAAGCCGGCCAGCACAATCTGTTCCCTCCATGGGAGGGCCCATTCATCATCAGCAAGGCGTTGTGCGACCGCAATGCCTACTACCTCATCGACGCCCGCAAGTCAAACAAGCGCAAGAGAGACACTGCCGGCGAAGAAACAACCTGTCGTGGAACGGATAACTCCTCCACCCGTTTTACAGTTAGCTGTATGCACGTATGTATCACTGCCTTAATCGCATGAAAACTATGGAGTCCCCGAACGACGCTCGGGGGTTCCCCTTTTCTGAACAAGCTATTGTGTCTCCTACATTTGTGCATCACTTTCCTCTTAAAACCCGGCCACCGGTCCGACTCGCTCGACCCGGGGGCTCGGGGGCTGGCCGGCTTGGTTGCCACCCGCCGCCTTCCTTCGTGGTTCCTGACGCGTTAAGGATGCCGCGGCCCCCACTTCGCCCTAGGCCACAGAACCGGCTTCGGCTGTCGGCTGGCAAGCACAACGGGCTAAAGCACCAACACGCCTCAAACAATAAGTCAAGGACCGCCGGATCGCCCATCCCGGCCCGCCACTTTAAGTGCCCACATGACTGGCTGTTTGCCAATCGGCTTCGCCGGATTGCCGCCAGCCGGCCCAGTGGGTGTTTCACTCGCGCTCAACATTTTGAAAGCCTAAGTACTCACGCGGGGGGGGGGGGGGGTCCAAGAGGGGAAGGTCGCAAGAAAACGGCTCAAAAAATGAAAAGCAAAAGCACAGGCATCCACAAAATATACACATCACAAATTTTAAAGACAGGACCAAGGCCAGAGTTCATTACACCCGAATACCCCCAGTGGGTGGGTGGACCTGCTACCTAACATAAATTTTTACTAAGATATAGCAGGGCAGCCTCACGCATCTCCAACACCGGGTCGCGCAGCTGACGGCTCCCCCTCCACTACTAGGGAAAGGCCTAGCAGCAGCGCGGGTTTTGGGCCTATCAGTAGAGCGGGCAGGAGCGCTACTGATAAGGCGCTACAGCTAATGCTTAGTAATAGCGCGTCTTGACCCACGCTACTGCTAAATTGACTTTGTAGCAGCGCTTCTTGTAACACCGCTATTGGTAATTAGTAGTAGCGCTTCTCCTCACCGCGCTACTACTATTATTTAGTATTTTATTTCTTTTCTTTTTCATGTTGTATTCATACACCTTTACACAAGTTTTCATACAATAGGAATTTAGAGATTGTTTTACATCATAATGAGTTATTACATCATGGGGTGAAAGAACGTGGACTAGTTTCAAGTGGATGTCCATCCACTTGAAACTAATCATGTTCTTTCACCCAATGATATAATAATATCATCATCATCATCATCATCATATCATTAACAACTTAGCATCATAATACATCATTGTCATATAACACCTCCTCAAGATCATCGTTTTCATCATTGACATCACATAACACCTCCTCAAGATCATCATTATCAACTCTAACACATTACCACATAATAAACATATTGTACCTCATATGACCTATTACATTCGATTAAGACCTACTACATTTTCTAAGGTAAAATAGCAAAAAACAAGATAGCCCCTGACTCTCCATTATGGAGAATGGAGATTAGCCTGTCTGCAATTCTTGCCTTTCGCTGAATGTTACTTCCAAGAACCTCCTTGCGAATGTCCATACATTTCTTCCATTCTTTGATGATCATGTGTTCACGGGTTTTAGAAATCCGATATGCACAGGTGAGCTCCGTAGATTTACCTGGCAATATGTTCGGAACTAGAGGCGACCATGCAGAGACATCAGATGAGGCACACAATCCATCGGGAGTTTCTGTTGAAAAACATAATAATAACTTCGTAGTTAGCAATGATGTACTAGTTTTAGAAGTATGCAAAAGATGCACGAATGTCGTAATAGTAAAAAATCTTACCAGGGTATCTCCAGAGGAGTTATCGTGGTTCAACACATGCACTAGTGGCACGTATTCACCATAATTTGGAGGAGTTCGATAATAGTCATTGTAATTCTCAAGAAGAGTACAAAATGCGATCAGATGATTTTTCTCCTTATACATTAATTCGGTGCTATCGGTGTAGTGGGTTTTATCTACCATCTTCCGCACAGTCTTTGAAGAATCAAAATAAGCTGTCAATGGAAATAAGCTATCAACTATTTTGAAATAAACAATATAAATTAGTTAATAACTATGTTTGAGAAACTCACATAGCGGTACAATCGGAAGCGTATCAACAAGGACCCAAATGTCCATATTGTCTTCCTCGCTGTCAGGATCACCAAGATCCATGGTGACAATCATACCCTCATAAAAACCATACATTTTGCAAAGTGCTTCCCAATTTTGGCAACCAAAATGGGTTACGCTCTGAGCATTGCACAGATTTACTTCAAAATCCATATCATGATGGGTCCTTAGGTGTATTTTCTTTGTTTCGAAATTTTCATGGTCTTCAAAACCCATCCTCTCCAAGACATAGCGTCTTGCATGGCATGGGATAAGCTAGTCTTGCATGACATGGGACATAGTGTCTTGCATGGCATGGCATGGCACGGCTTCTCTCCGACTCCGACGAGCCCGTCACGCTGGCGGACGACTTCATCGACGCGCTCGCCGCCTCCTTCGCCGCACTGCACATCTTCGATGCACCTGCGGCCAACGAGTACCCCAGCGAGGTACTTGAGCAAGCCGGCCAGCACAATCTGTTCCCTCCATGGGAGGGCCCATTCATCGTCAGCAAGGCATTGTGCGACCGCAACGCCTACTACCTCATCGACGCCCGCAAGTCAAACAAGCGCAAGAGAGACACCGCCGGTGAAGAAACAACCCGTCGTGGAACGGATAACTCCTCCACCCGTTTTATAGTTAGCTGTATGCACGTATGTATCACTGCCTTTTGTAATCGCATGAAAACTATGGAGTCCCCGAACGACGCTCGGGGGTTGCCCTTTTATGAACAAGCTATTGTGTCTCCTACATTTGTGCATCACTTTCCTCTTAAAACCCGGCCACCGGTCCGACTCGCTCGACCCGGGGGCTCGGGGGCTGGCCGGCTTGGTTGCCACCCGCCGCCTTCCTTCGTGGTTCCTGACGCGTTAAGGATGCCACGGCCCCCCACTTCGCCCTAGGCCACAGAACCGGCTTCGGCTGTCGGCTGGCAAGCACAATGGGCTAAAGCACCAACACACCTCAAACACTAAGTCAAGGACCGCCGGATCGCCCATCCCGGCCCGTCACTTTAAGTGCCCACATGACTGGTTGTTTGCCAATCGGCTTCGCCGGATTGTCGCCAGCCGGCCCAGTGGGTGTTTCACTCGCGCTCAACATTTTGAAAGCCTAAGTACCCACGGGGGAGGGGGGGGAGGTCCTAGAGGGGAAGGTCGCAAGAAAATGGCTCAAAAAATGAAAAGCAAAAGCACATGCATCCACAAAATATACACATCACAAATTTTAAAGACAGGCCCAAGGCCAGAGTTCATTACACCCGAATAACCCCCAGTGGGTGGGTGGACCTGCTACCTAACAGAAATTTTTACTAAGATATAGCAGGGCAGCCTCACGCATCTCCAGCACCGGGTCGCGCAGCTGACGGCTCCCCCTCGGTGGCCTCCGGGTCCGCCGAGGCGCCGGTATCTTCCTCCTCGGCACCCACATCGCGATAGACGCCCGTCTCCTCGGAGCTACCCTCTGGTTCATGCAGAAGGAGGTTGTAGTCGTCGACAGGCATGACTCTGCCATCCTCCACCCGCTCCTGATGGAACTCGTCGTGGAAGGCGAACCCGGCAATATAGCTATCTAGGGCAGCGATCCGTCTGGCCTTCGCCCGCAGCTGGTCCTCCGAGCTAGCTCGTTGGCCCATCAACGCCTCCAGCGATAGGTCCGGATGCCAGAACCGCAAACCTGAGTGCCATCTCGGCGCCGGCACGAGCGGCGGAAACGCGCCACTCGTGGAGCCGGTCCGGTCCCATCTCCAACCACCGCGCCAGCCGCGTGAAGCTGTTCGGCGCGACGGAGCCCGGCCACAGGGCCACCGTCATCGCCGTGCCGGCCTCAGAGAGCCGCCCCATCTGCTCTCCCAAGACTCGCAGACAAGCCTCGACGGTGGTCACGATCTCTGAGAAGGTCCAAGCCACCAGTGGGTCAGTCCCGGAGCCAACGACTCCCAGCGGGGCGCGCTAAAAGCGGACGGCTTCCTCCGCCAGGTGGCGTGTCTCCGGGAAGGCCCCTGCCAGGAAGCAAAGCAAGTCAGAAAAAGACACCAAGGACAAGAAGTCGGGATCCCAACCCGGCAGAACCCAAGAAAGTACTTACTGGAGAAGGACTCTTCCAGGTGCTGCGCTTCGAGCAACGTACCACGCCGCTCCCGGGCAATGGTGCGGTCATGCTCCTGGAGCGTCTTCTCCAAGTCGGCCATCTTGGCAAGGGCCACCTTCAACTCGGCGTCCTTGGCCTCGGTTGGCTTCTCGGACGCCTCACGGCGGCGGGTCTCCCCTTGACGGGTCTCCTCTGCTGCGGCCACCATCCACTTTAGGCACTCCACCTTGGCCTGGAGCTGGCCCTTGTCGTCGACCAGCTTGCCGTGTTGCTGGTCCACCTCGGCAAGGGCCCACTATGCCTCCACAACCTTGGTGGCTTCCGCCTTGAGGCGCTCCACCGCGACCTCAAGATGACTCTTGTCGCCCGCCAGCTGCTCCTGCAGCCGGCTGGCTTCATCGAGCGCCTGCCAGGCTCCCCTCGCCTCCGCCTTCGCCACCTCAGCCTCTCGTAGAGGAGGCCGGCCCGAAACAGCCAGGTCTTCCGAGACAGCACCTCGGCTGCAAAAAGAAGATTCAGAAACAAAGGACCAGTTTAAGATTCAACCCAACTGAGGGAGTCCTGGACTAGGGGGTGTCCGGACAGCCGGACTATCATCGTCCGCCGGACTCCAAGACCACGAAGATACAAGATTGAAGACTCCGTCCCGTGTCCGGATGGGACTTTCCTTGGGGTGGAAGGCAAGCTTGGCAATACGGATATGTAGATCTCCTACCATTATAACCGACTCTGTGTAACCCTAGCCTCCTCCGGTGTCTATATAAACCGGAGGGCTTTAGTCCGTAGGACACAACGTACATTACAACAATCATACCATAGGCTAGCTTTAGGGTTTAGCCTCCTTGATCTCGTGGTAGATCCACTCTTGTACTACCCATATCATCAATATTAATCAAGTAGGACGTAGGGTTTTACGTCCATCGAGAGGGCCCAAACCTGGGTAAAACATCCTGTCCCTTGTCTCCTGTTACCATCCGCCTAGACGCACAGTTCGGGACCCCCTACCCGAGATCCGCCGGTTTTGACACCGACATTGGTGCTTTCATTGAGAGTTCCTCTGTGTCGTCACCGATAGGCTCGATGGCATCTTCAATCAACAACGCTGTCCAGGGTGAGACTTTTCTCCCCGGATAGATCTTCGTATTCGGCGGCTTCGCACTGCGGGCTAATTCACTTGGCCATCTGGAGCAGATCAAAAGCTACGCCCCTGGCCATCAGGTCAGATTCGGAAGCTTAAACTTCACAGCCGACATGCGCGGGGACTTGATCTTCGACGGGCTCGAACCAAAGCCAAGCGCGCCGCACTGTTGCGATGGGCATGATCTAGCTCTGCCACCGAACAGTGCCTTGGTGGCCGCATACGAATCCGCTTCGGCCCTTAGTCCGGAGCCGATCGCCCAGATCGAGGACTCGTGGATGGACACCACCTCGGGGGCTTCAACTTCCACGGCGATGGAGCCGAACACTAACCTTGTCCCTCGCGAAACTCGTGATTCCGAGGTGCCGGACTCCTTGCCGGACTCCGGACTTCCCACGCCCCTACCAATCGAATCGGATCGGGCGCCGGTTATGGAATTCACCGCCGCGGACATCTTCCAACACTCACCCTTTGGCGACATCCTAAATTCGCTAAAGCATCTCTCGCTATCCGGAGAGTCCTGGCCGGACTATGGCCAGGATGGTTGGGACACGGACGACGAAGAAATTCAGATCCCACCCACCACCCACTTTATAGCCACTGTCGACGACCTAACCGACATGCTAGATTACGACTCCGAAGACATCGACGGCATGGACGACGATGCCGGAGACGAACAAGAACCAGCGCCTATAAGGCACGTAAAGACCACCTCGTCATATGACGTATACATGGTGGATACCCCAAAAGGAAGCGACAACGAGGACCAACGGGACGCGGCAGAAGATAATCCCGCTGACAAACAACGAAAACGGCGACGCAGACGCCGCCCTAAGTCCCGCCTCGACAACAACATCGCTCTTAATGACCCAGCAATACAGCAGGGCAAACCAGTGGACGACGACAAGCAACCGTCCGAACAAGACGAGTCAAACAATCATTCCGGGCCCGGCGGAAAAAATAGTCCGGACGATCTCACGCCGGACACACCGCCGGACAATAAAAACCTTCGAAAAAGACTCGTCACCACCGCAAGAAGTTTGAAAAAGGAAAAATGGAAGCTCAAAACAGCGGAAGATACACTCAGAATGAGGTGGAGCAAAGTGCTCAAAACCGCAGACAAATACGGCAATGGCCATCAATTGAAGAGCTACCCGAAACGCAAGCTACTGCCAGAATTTGATGAGGAGGCCATAGAGCCCCCACTGTCAAAAAACAAAGAAGCCGCCTGGTTGGATAGACGGCCAGAGGATAGGCCACAATCTGAAAGCGGCGCCGCATATAAACCGACTAACGACCCTGGAAGGACGGATGGCCCAGCCAGGTCCATTCACGGGCCAAAGAAGAGGGCCCCAGGAGGCAATACAACACGCCAAGTGTCCGAAGACATCGGTGCACCCAAATACAGGGGCGCCGCACACCCACTATGTTTCACCAACGAGGTGCTGGATCACGAATTCCCAGCAGGGTTTAAACCCATAAACATAGAGGCCTACGACGGAACAACAGACCCTGGAGTCTGGATAGAAGATTATATACTACACATACACATGGCCAGAGGAGATGATCTCCACGCCATAAAATACCTACCCCTCAAGCTCAAAGGGCCAGCCCGTCATTGGCTCAAAAGCCTCCCGGAAAACACTGTTGGAAGTTGGGAAGAGCTCGAGGACATGTTTAGAGCAAATTTTCAAGGAACTTATGTCCGCCCTCCGGATGCAGATGATCTAAGTCATATAACTCAACAGCCCGGAGAGTTAGTGCACAAATTCTGGAACAGGTTCCTCATCAAAAAGAACCAAATAGTCGACTGTCCGGACGCCGAAGCCTTAGCAGCTTTTAAACACAACGTCCGAGACGAATGGCTCGCCAGACACCTCGGCCAAGAAAAGCCGAGGACAATGTACGCGCTAACAAGCCTCATGACCCGCTTTTGTGTGGGAGAGGATAGCTGGCTAGCAAGATGCAGCACCAACGGCCCAAGTACATCCGAGATCAGAGATGGAAACGGAAAATCACGGCGCAGAAAAGAGCAGCGCCGGAATAAAGAGAAAAGCCCGAAGGGCACGGCAGTCAACGCCGGATTCAAAAGCTCGCGGTCAAACAAGAAAACACCGCCCCATAAGGATAACAGCGATGAGCTATCCAGTTTAAACAAGATTTTGGGTCGGATATGTCAATCCACAGTACCCTCGGAAGGCCTGCAAATCACACCCACCGAGATTGTTGGGTTTTCAAACAGTCCGGCCGGCTAAACACCGAACACAAGGGGCTCGACGCATCAAGCGAAGATGATGACAAACCCCACCAGCAGAGCACCGGAAAACAAAAGACTTTCCCATAGGAGGTCAAAGCAGTAAACTCACTTCATGTGATAATACGGAAAAATAGTGCGGCGCCCTCTAAAAAGGGTCTCGCACGGTCCAACCCAGCGGAACATAGAGATTGGACATTAAAACCAATCACTTTCGACCACCTGGATTATTCCAGAAGCGTTCGAAATGCAGGATGGACTGCCCTGATATTGGATCCTATAATCGACGGACTACAATTTACACAAGTCCTGATGGACGGAGGCAGCGACTTAAACCTGTTGTATCCAAACACAATACCCAAGTTGGGGATAGACCTTGCTAAAATTCGACACAGCCGCACTTCCTTTAAAGGAGTGACGCCAGGCCCTTACGCCAAGTGCACAGGCTCCTTATTACTAGAAGTCATGTTCGGATCACCGAACAATTTTCGACGCGAAAAACTAATCTTTCATATCGTCCCATTTAAAAGTGACTATCAAGCACTCTTGGGATGAGAGGCTTTTGTCCGCTTCAACGCCATACCACATTACGCGTCTCTTACACTCAAGATGCCCGGTCCACGCGGCATCATTTCAGTGCGAGGGTCATTTAAAAGACCCCGGACACGGTCAGACGAGTCCGGCATAAGTAAGCTAGGGGCTCCCTAGCCGCACATCCCTTTACAATGGGCCGCACGCACAAGCAACAACGAGCTCACACAGACTCCGCTTTACTTATTTATATTTTTTCCTTCGTATATATATATTTTTGCACAAACTCCTTTCAAGCTAAGTTCCTCTCTTTTTACAGATGAACAATGTGCACACCCGTCCAGGATAACGGCACAACGGAGACACAGGCGCAGACGTGCAGTAGGGACCCGTCGCGAGGATTCTTTTCAGATTAAGACCTTGCGTAAACCTTTTTTACTGTCTCTTGTTGTTATAATCCCTTGGTTTCTCATTATAACCAAAGCGGAGCCCGATGTTTTGGCATCGGCCGCGTCAGAAGACCATGCCCGTACCTGGACACTCCTTGTTCCATAATCCATCAAAAGAATTCATCCAAAACTTAAAAACTTCACAACACAAAACTCAACAGAAATCTCGTGAGCTCCGTTAGAGAAAGAAAACAAAAGACTACTTCAAGGTACTGTAATGAACTCATTCTTTATTTATATTGGTGTTAAACCTAATGTATTCCAACTTCTCTATGGTTTATAAACTATTTTCCTAGCCATAGATTCATCAAAATAAGCAAACAACACACGAAAACAGAATCTGTCAAAAACAGAACAGTCTGTAGCAATCTGTAACTAACGCAAACTTCTGGAACTCTAAAAATTCTACCAAAATAGGAAGTCGTGGAAAATTTGTTTATTGATCAGAAGCAAAATCACGTTCCTGTGATTTAACAAAATTATATCCGTGCGTGCAAAGTTTCTGTTTTTCAGCAGAATCAAATCAACTATCATTGTAGGTTATCCTATAGGTTCTACTTGGCACAAACACTAATTAAAACATAAAACCACATCCAGACAGAAGGTAGATGGATTATTTATTCCTAAACCGAAGCAAAAACAAAAACACAAAATAAAATTGGGTTTCCTCCCAATAAGCGCTATCGTTTAACGCCCCTAACTAGGCATTGATAATTTTAATGATACTCACATGAAAGAAAAGAATTGAAGCACAAAGAGAGCATCATAAAACATGTGACAAACACATCTAAGTCTAACATACTTCCTATGCATAGGCATCTTATAGAAAAACAAATTATCATAGCAAGCAAAAACTAGCATATGCAAGGAAGCGGAAAGGAATGATAGCAATCTCAACATAACGAGAGGTAATTTAGTAACATGAAAATTTCTACAAACATATTTTCCTCTCTTATAATAATTACATGTAGGATCATAAGCAAATTCAACAATATAGCTATCACAAAACATATTCTTAACACGATCCACATGTATGCAAAGTTGACACTCTTCCAAAATAGTGGGATTAACATTAACTAAAGTCATGACCTCTCCAAACCCACTTTTGTCAAAAATTTCATAAGATTGAATATTCTCCAAATATGTGGGATCTAAAGTTGACACTCTTCCAAACCCACTTTCAATATTATTGCAAAAATTATTATCAATCTCATATTCATCATGGGACTTAAATAAATTTTCAAGATCAAAAGAAGAATCACCCCAATCATGATCATTGCAACAAGTAGTAGACATAGCAAAACTAGCATCCCCAAGCTTAGGGTTTGCATTAGCACAATTGTCATCAAGAGAATTTATAGTGAAATCATTGCAATCATGCTTTTTATCAAAGGAACTAGCAAGTATGGGTGCAATAGCAACGATCTCATGTTTAACATACGGAACTATAGCAAATTCATCTTCATAAATATTGGCATCATGGCCACAAGAATAGCAAGCATCATGTTCATCAAGGGATATTTCAACCAAATCATCGGAATCATCATTATCTATAGATTCATGCATATCATTATTTTCTTCCAAAGCAACGGTCATTCTTTTAATAAATTCTTGAACATAGACATTATGAGCAAGGTTTTCATTGCAACATTTAAGTATGACGGAATTTTCAGATTTGTTGAGAGTAAAATCATACTTTTCAATCAAAGAAGCAACTTCATGAGCACCCTTAAAAACGACAGATTCTTCAATTTGCTCGATATCATAGTAATTATAAATACCCTTTGCATAAGAAGATAAGATTTCATTATCATTGAACTCACATAGGTAGGGAAGGCGTTTTTTAGGGTTCTTAGAGCAACAAGTAAAATCACACATTTCACAAAGATTCAAAGCATAGCATAGCAAACTATTTATATGATACCGTAAGAGTCTCCATTTTTCAGATAAACGATGATGCACAAAATGAGCATGCTCATCTAAAGATTTCCCATCAACTAGGCTAGTTGGGGTTTCAGCACGAGCGCATATGGATCGAAGATGATCCAAATAGAACGCTTTAAGTGGATCCATAACAATAGATTTTTAGCAAGCAAAGATGCAAGCACATAGAAGGCACATGGCAACACAAGCGAACAGAAAAAGGCAAACGAAAAAGAGAGGAGGAGATTGGGAAAGAGAGGGCAAATAAAACGGCAAGGGTGAAGTGGGGGAGAGGAAAACGAGAGGCAAATGGCAAATATGTAATGCGAGAGATAGAGATTGCGATGGGTACTTGGTATGGTTGACTTGCTTGCGTGAGCCTCCCTGGCAACGGCGCCAGAAATTCTTCTTGCTACCTCTTGAGCACTGCGTTGGATTTCCCCGAAGAGGAGAGGATGGTGCAGCAAAGTAGCGTAAGTATTTCCCTCAGTTTTTGAGAACCAAGGTATCAATCCAGTAGGAGACCACGCACAAGTCCCTCGTACCTAAACAAAACGATAGCAACTCGCAACCAACGCTTAGGGGTTGTCAATCCATTCACGGTCACTTACGAGAGTGAGATCTGATAGAGATAATATTTTTGGTATTTTTGATAGATAGATGCAAAGTGAAAAGTAAAAGGCAAAGTAAAAACAAAGCAAGTAAATAAAGTGATAGCGATTGCTATGATGAGAATAGACCCGGGGGCCATAGGTTTCACTAGTGGCTTCTTCAAGAGCATAAGTATTCTACGGTGGGTGAACAAATTACTGTTGAGCAATTGACAGAATTGAGCATAGTTATGAGTATATCTAGGCAATGATCATGTATATAGGCATCACGTCCAAAACAAGTAGATCGAAATGATTCTGCATCTACTACTATTACTCCACTCATCGACCGCTATCCATCATGCATCTAGAGTATTAAGTTAAAACAGAGTAACGCCTTAAGCAAGATGACATGATGTAGAGGATAAATTCATGCAATATGATAAAAAAAAAACCATCTTGTTATCCTCGATGGCAATAATACAATACGTGCCTTGCAACTCTTTCTCACATCGAGTAAGGACACCGCAAGATTGAACCCAAAGCTAAGCACTTCTCCCATTGCAAGAACTACCAATCTAGTTGGCCAAACCAAAAGGATAATTCAAGAGACTTGCAAAGATAACTCAATCATACATAAAAGAATTCAGAGAAGAATCAAATATTTTCCATAGATAATCTTGGATCATAAACCCACAATTCATCGGTCTCAACAAACACACCGCAAAAAGAAGATTACATCGAATAGATCTCCACGAGAGGGGGAGAACATTGTATTGAGATCCAAAAAGAGAGAAGAAGCCATCTAGCTACTAGCTATGGACCCAAAGGTCTGAAGTAAACTACTCACACTTCATCTGAGGGGCTATGGTGATGATGTAGAAGCCCTCCATGGTGGATGCCCCCTCCGGTGGAGCTCCGGAACAGGCCCCAAGATGGGATCTCATGGATACAGAAGGTTGCGGCGGTGGAATTAGGTTTTTGGCTCCTGTTCTGATCGTTCGGGATACGAGGTATATATAGGAGGAAGGAGTACGTCGGTGGAGCGTCGGGGCCCACGAGGTAGGGGCGCGCCAGGGGTGCCTCCACCTCGTGACCGCCTCGCACTGCTTGAGTAGGGTCCAAGTCTCTGGATCACGCTCGTTGGAAAATCACGATCCCGAAGGTTTCATTCCGTTTGGACTCCGTTTGATATTCATTTCTTCAAACTTTGAAATACGCAAAAAACAGCAATTCTGGGCTGGGCCTCCGGTTAATAGGTTAGTCCCAAAAGTAATATAAAAGTGGAAAATAAAGCCCAATATAGTCCAAAATAGTCGGTAAAGTAGCATGGAGGAATCAAAAATTATAGATATGTTGGAGACGTATCAGTGTCGTCCCCAACAACCACGACGTCCCTGTCGAGGTCCATCACATCCGCACGGCCTTCTCGGTAGCGCTCCCCCTCCGGCGACGGCGACGGCTCGAAGACCGTTGCTGCCACCACTGTCCCCGTTGGCATCTCCGGCCCCGCCGGCTCCTCGCCGGATCGCGCCCATGCTGCCGCGGTATTGACCCAGGCCTGGACCGACGCCGCCTCCAACTCCGCGTTGGCCCTGTTCCGGTCCCGCCAGGCCAAGCCAATGGTATCGGTCGGGTCCAGGCCAAGATCTGGATCTGCCGGCTCTTCCTCCTCGTCGCAACCGACGGTGTCGGACCGGCTCCTCCGGAACACGGAGACCTCGGTGGACGCGGCTTTCGCCGCCACCCGTGCCAGCGAGATTGGCGACCTGAAATTCAAGATTAAGTAAACGCACAAGAACCAAGCAGAGCCGCTCGGCCACTCGGATGCAAGCAAGAAAGGAACTCACCCCCGCAACACCAGAATGGCGGGCCTCGCCGGCCTCTCCTGTGGAGCGCCACGCCTCCTCTTGGCGGGCGGTTTTGCGTCCCCGGCCAGGTTTGCCGCGCGCTTCACGGCCGGGGCCCGCGACGCGACGTTGTCCTTCCCGTGCGGCCGGCTCGCCGCGGGCCCCATGACGACTCCAAAGATCGCTCGCGGCCACCTCCTCCACCCAGCACCCCTACATCAACGGCTCGCGTCAGCATCGCCCGCGTCGCATCGCGCCCGGCAACTCAAGAAATATGAAAGACAAAGCTTACCCGCACGGCTCCCCACACCGACGTCAGCGGCCGCCTCCTCCCCTCCGCCACGGGCAACGGGCTCCTCCGAGTCGGCCCGCACCACCTGTGTCGGCGCCCGGGCGTAGGGATGCCGGATGGCATTCAGAAGAACCTCCCGCGTCACGCCGGGATGAATAAGAAGATGGGCGGTGCTACGTCTTGAGCTTGCGTTGGTTTTCCTTGAAGAGGAAAGGGTGATGCAGTAATAGTAGCGTAAGTATTTCCCTCAGTTTTTGAGAACCAAGGTATCAATCCAGTAGGAGGCTCCTCAAAAGTCCCATGCACCTACACAAACAAACAAAGAACTCCCAACCAACGCAATAAAGGGGTTGTCAATCCCTTCACGGCCACTTGCGTAAGTGAGATCTGATGGAGATAGTATGATAAGATAAATATATTTTTGATATTTTATAATATAGATGCAAAAGGTAAAGATGCAAATAAAATTAGATTGAAAGCAAATATGATAAGAGATAGACCCGGGGTCCATAGGTTTCACTAGAGGCTTTTCTCAAGATAGCATAAGTATTACGACGGGTGAACAAATTACTGTCGAGCAATTGATAGAAAAACGAATAATTATGAGATTATCTAGGCATGATCATGTATATAGGCATCACTTCCGTGACAAGTAGACCTACTCCTGCCTGCATCTACTACTATTACTCCACACATCGACCGACTCCTGCCTGCATCTAGAGTATTAAGTTCATAAAGGACAGAGTAACGCATTAAGCAAGATGACATGATGTAGAGGGATAAACTCATGCAATATGATATAAACCCCATCTTGTTATCCTCGATGGCAACAATACAGTACGTGCCTTGCAACCCTTTTTGTCACTGGGTAAGTACACCGCAAGATTGAACCCAAAGCTAAGCACTTCTCCCATGGCAAGAAAGATCAATCTAGTAGGCCAAACCAAACTGATAATTCGAAGAGACTTGCAAAGATAACTCAATCATACATAAAAGAATTCAGAGGAGATTCAAATATTTCTCATACATAAACTTGATCATAAACCCACAATTCATCGGATCTCGACAAACACACCGCAAAAAGAGTTTACATCGAATAGATCTCCACAACAGAGGGGGAGAACATTGTATTGAGATCCAAAAAGAGAGAAGAAGCCATCTAGCTAATAACTATGGACCCGAAGGTCTATGGTAAACTACTCACAACTCATCGGAGGGGCTATGGTGTTGATGTAGAAGCCCTCCATGGTCGATTCCCCCTCCGGTGGAGCGCCGACGAAGGCTCCAAGATGGGATCTCGCGGATACAGAAGGTTACGGCGGTGGAAATTGTGTTTCGTTGGCTCCCTGGATGTTTTCGGGGTACGTAGGCTTATATAGGAGGAAGAAGTACGTCGGTGGCCGCCCGAGGGGCCCACGAGACAGGGGGGTGCCCTGTAGGGGTGGGCGCACCCTACCCTCTCGTGGCCGCCTCGACTGCTTCTTGACTTGCACTCCAAGTCCTCTGGATCACGTTCGTTCCAAAAATCACGCTCCCGAAGGTTTCATTTTGTTTGGACTCCGTTTGATATTCCTTTTCTTCGAAATAATGAAATAGGCAAAAAAACAGCAATACGGGCTGGGCCTCCGGTTAGTAGCTTAGTCCCAAAAATGATATAAATGTGTAAAATAAAGCCCATAAACATCCAAAAGGGGTAATATAATAGCATGGAACAATCAAAAGTTATAGATACATTGGAGACGTATCAAGCATCCCCAAACTTCATACCTGCTCGTCCTCGAGTAGGTAAATGATAAAAACAGAATTTTTGATGTGGAATGCTACCTAGCATAATTCTCAATGTAATTTTCTTTATTGGGGCATGAATGTTCAGATCCAAATGATTCAAAATAAAAGTTCATATTGACATAAGAAATAGTGATACTTCAAGCATACTAATCAAAGTAATCATGTCTTCTCAAAATAATATGGCCAAATAAAATTATCCCTACAAAATCATATAGTCTGGCTGTTGCTCTATCTTCATCACACAAAGTATTTAATCATGCACAACCCCGATGACAAGGCAAGCAATTGTTTCATACTCTAGTAACCTCAAACTTTTTCAACTTTCACGCAATACATGAGCGTGAGCCATGGACATAACACTATATGTGGAGTAGAATGGTGGTTGTGGAGAAGAAAAAAAAGGAGAAGATAGTCTCACGTCAACTAGGCATATTAACGGGCTATGGAGATGCCCATTAATAGATATCAATGTGAGTGAGTAGGGATTGCCATGCAATGGATGCACTAGAGCTATAAATATATGAAAGCTCAACAAAAGAAACTAAGTGGGTGTGCATCCAACTTGCTTGCTCACGAAGACCTAGGGCATTTTGAGGAAGCCCATCATTGGAATATACAAGCCAAGTTCTATAATGAAAAATTCCCACTAGTATATGCAAATGACAACATAGGAGACTCTCTATCATGAAGATCATGGTGCTACTTTAAAGCACAAGTGTGGAAAAAGAGATAGTAGCACTGTCCCTTCTCTCTTTTTCTCTCATTTTTTTTCTTTTTCTTTTTTTTATTTTTTTCTTTGGCCTTTCTTTTTGGCCTTTCTCTTTTTTTCTTTTTCTTTTTGTAAAGTCCGAAGTCTCATCCTGACTTGTGGGGGAATCATAGCCTTCATCATCCTTTCCTCACTGAGACAATTGCTACGTCTTGAGCTTGCGTTGGTTTTCCTCGAAGAGGAGAGGGTGATGCAGCAGAGTAGCGTAAGTATTTCCCTCAGTTTTTGAGAACCAAGGTATCAATCCAGCAGGAGGCTCCTCAAAAGTCCCACGCACCTAAACAAACAAACAAAGAACTCACAACCAACGCAATAAAGGGGTTGTCAATCCCTTCAAGGCCACTTGCGAAAGTGAGATCTAATAAAGATAGTATGATAAGATAGATATATTTTTGGTATTTTATAATATAGATGCAAATAAAAGTAGATTGGAAGCAAATATGATAAGAGATCGACCGAGGGCCCATATGTTTCACTAGTGGCTTCTCTCAAGATAGCATAAGTATTACGGTGGGTGAACAAATTACTGTCGAGCAATTGATAGAAAAGCGAATAATTATGAGATTATCTAGGCATGATCATGTATATAGGCATCATGTCCACAACAAGTAGACCGACTCCTGCCTGCATCTACTACTATTACTCCACACATCGACCGACTCCGGCCTGCATCTACTACTATTACTCCACACATCGACCGACTCCTTCCTGCATCTAGAGTATTAAGTTCATAAGAACAGAGTAACGCATTAAGCAAGATAACATGATGTAGAGGGATAAACTCAAGCAATGTGATATAAACCCCATCTTGTTATCCTCGATGGCAACAATACAATACGTGCCTTGCAACCCTTTTTGTCACCGGGTAAGGACACCGCAAGATTGAACCCAAAGCTAAGCACTTCTCCCAAGGCAAGAAAGATCAATCTAGTAGGCCAAACCAAACTGATAATTCGAAGAGACTTGCAAAGATAACTCAATCATACATAAAAGAATTCAGAGAAGATTCAAATATTATTCATAGATAAACTTGATCATAAACCCACAATTCATCGGATCCCGACAAACACACCACAAAAAGAGTTACATCGAATAGATCTCCAAGAAGATCGGGGAGAACTTTGTATTGAGATTCAAAGAGAGAGAAGAAGCCATCTAGCTAATTACTATGGACCCGTAGGTCTGTGGTAAACTACTCACAACTCATAGGAGGGGCAAGGATGTTGATGTAGAAGTCCTCCATGGTCGATTCTCCCTCCGGCAGAGTGCCAGCGAAGGCTCCAAGATGAGATCTCGCGGCTACAAAAGGTTACGATGGTGGAAATTGTGTTTCGTCTGCTCCCTGGCTGTTTTCGGGGTACGTAGGCTTATATAGGAGGAAGGAGTACGTCGGTGGACGCCCGAGGGGCCCACGAGACAGGGGGCACGCCCTATAGGGGGGGCGCCGTCCTATCTCGTGGGAGCCTCGGCTGCTTCTTGACTTGCACTCCAAGTCCTCTGGATCACGTTCATTCCAAAAATCACGCTCCCGAAGGTTTCATTTCTTTTGGACTCCGTTTGATATTCCTTTTCTTCGAAATACTGAAATAGGCAAAAAAAAACAGCAATATGGGTTGGGACTCCGGTTAGTAGGTTAGTCCCAAAAGTGATATAAATGTGTAAAATAAAGCCCATAAACATCCAAAAGGGGTAATATAATAGCATGGAACAATCAAAAATTATAGATATGTTGGAGATGTATCAAGCATCCCAAGCTTAATTCCTGCTCGTCCTCGAGTAGGTAAATGATAAAAAAAGAATTTTTGATGTGGAATGCTACCTAGCATAATTCATAATGTAATTTTCTTTATTGTGGCATGAATGTTCAGATCCAAATGATTCAAAATAAAAGTTCATATTGATAAAAGAAATAGTAACACTTCAAGCATACTAATCAAAGTAATCATGTCTTCTCAAAATAACATGGCAAAAGAAAGTTCATCCCTACAAAATCATATAGTTAGGCTATGCTTCATTTTCGTCACACAAAGATGTTCCCAACTTCTATACCCCCGATGCCAAGCCAAGAAATTGTTTCATACTTAAATAATCTCAAACTTTTTCAACCTTCACGCAATACATGAGCGTGAGACATGGATATAGCACTATGGGTGGAATAGAATATGATGATGGGGATTGTGTGGAGAAGACAAAAAAAGAGAGAGTCTCACATTGACGAGGATAATCAATGGGCTATGGAGATGCCCATCAATTGATGTCAACATGAGGAGTAGGGATTGCCATGCAACGGATGCACTAGAGCTATAAATGAATGCTCAACAAAAGAAAACTAGTGGGTGTGCATCCAACTTGCTTGCTCACGAAGACCTAGGGCATTTGAGGAAGCCCATCGTAGCAATATACAAGCCAAGTTCTATAATGAAAAATTCCCACTAGTATGAAAAAGATAACTTATGAGACTCACTGTATGAAAAACATGGTGCTACTTTGAAGCACAATATATGAGACTCACTACATGAATAACAAGGTGCTACTTTGAAGCACAAGTGTGGAAAAAGAGATAGTAACATTGCCCTTTTTATTTATTTTCTTTTTTTCTTTGTTTTTTCTCTTTGGGCCTTTTTTTGGACTTTCTTCTTCTTTTTCTTTTTTTTCTTTGGGCAATGTTCTAATAATGATGATCATCACACTTTCGTTGATTACAACATATGAATTACAACTCGAAACTAGAACAAGATATGACTCTATATGAATGCCTCCGGCGGTGTACCGGTGTCGTGGATTTGTCACGGCAGATGTCCTTAGTGTCAGGACTTAGTCGCGAGGCCAACGCATCTATGTGGTAGCTTGAGAGGGGTTGAGTGGGACGAGAGACGCAGGGTGGATCAACACGCAAGACAAGAGTTTAGACAGCTTCGGGCCCCGGGAAACATCATCCGGAATAGCCCTACATGCTGTTTGAGGCTAGATCTCATTATCATCACGAGGGAGTCGCCGTAAACCGGCTCTACTCTAATTGTGTCTAGCCCTAGGGATTGTTTCTTGATTGTAGCTTCTAACTTGTAACTTGTCCCTCTTTGGGGATCCCTGCCCCTCCTTATATTTGTTGAAGGGGCGGTTTACATGTGGAGTCCTATTAGGATTAGGACTAGTCTATCTCTAATACAAACCGGATACAAGTCCTAGTATTAACTCCTTGTAAGGCAAATATTCCTTTCCTCTTAAACCGGCCCACAATGGTTGAACCGGCCTTCTGGGCCTTGGGCCTTGTCATCCATCTGTCCCGCATGCCGGATCACCAGTGAGTCATACTGACCAGGTGGGTTGCTCGTAAACCGCCAGGTCAGGGCGGGTCGCCAGTAACTCGCCAAGTGCTAGCGGGGTCTTCAGATAAACCGCCAAGTCCGGCCGGGTTAACTTCCGGCCGGTTTACACCGCGGGGTATATCCCCGACATTAGCCCCCAAGTTTAGCTTGGATTCATCCATGGTAAACTTATGCTGCAAAATAAACACCAGAACAAATTTGACAGGTTGTGCTCCGGGTTAAGAATTCTTGTAGACCGGCACCTGATCGTCCTTCAATCCTTGTCATTTCCTCCTTCTAGAAAGTCCGGGTCAATAACCAGCTTCATACTCCAATTGCTGATGTTGGCTTCTCATAGAAAAATATTGTGAAGAATAATCCACTTGAACCGGCTTCCAAAGCACCGGTTTAAGAAATATTAGTCTTGACATACTCATCTGATATTCAGCCGGTTTGAAGATGTAAAATTTGCCGGATTAATGTTACCAAAATTGCCGAATTGTAAATATGGATGGCACCAAGTCATAATTGTCACCAACTCCAGGTCATAATTATTGCTCAAAACTGAGAATATGAAGATTTTTCTCCCTTATATCCATATTACCTGTAGCCCCCAAGTCTTGAACAGAACAAAGTGATGATTTGAGACTTGTTTCCATATAATTACTGCCACTTTGAAGAAATCCATGTTGTTCATCCCAGTCACTTAGTGAAACTGAACACTCCATATTATGTAGCCCCCAAGTGCCGGGTCATTATGCAATAATGAGCAGGGACTTTGATATATACTTCAATGAAGATAACATCATATGATGTAACCCCCATCATGGGGCTTGAATCCACGTCCATAAGGTTAAGAGCCTTGTGCTTTACCAACTGAGCAGTGGACCCTTCAATACAATGAAAATTTGTGTACCTTGAATTGTTGAATGAGCAATTGGTAGCCCCCAAGGGCCAGCTCATTATAATGTGATGAGCCGGGTCTTCAATAATATGAGCAAAAAATGACTTTGCATTATAATGGTGCATGCTTGCAGCGACATGAGACTTGCATATTTGATGTAATCTCAACTTCAATAATGTAGCCCCCAAGTGCCGGGTTGTAAGCCTGCAGCAACTCGGGACTATTCCTTCAATTGTAGAATATATCCATTGATAACATAATATCCATTGCGCTAAAGCGACTTTGAAAACCTCAATCATAATATTAATAACCATAATAAAAATCCAGCCATGTTGGCTATTCAAGATAATATAATCCGGTATGAAACCTCAATCATTCAATATCATCATGAAAATCCAGCCAAGTTTGGCTATTTTGAATAATATAACTCAATGATTTATAAGTTTATGATTCCAATGGCGCAATCCAAATATGTAGCGGCGACTTATAGTCCAAAGCCAGGCCGGGTTAACAAACACCGAATAATTTCTCATCATATACTGGCGACTTATCGTCTTAAAGCCAGGCCGGTTTAATAAACACCGGATAATTTATCATCATGCTTTATTCAACCTGTTTCTGCATACAACAAGTTTAAAGTGTCCTGGCGGTTTACCGCCGGACGGGTCATAATGCCCAACATATAACCCAGGTTTATAACCAAGGCTGCACTTAAGAATAATCAAATATGAAACATATCATACCTGTGATATTGAATCACATTGTTGGTTTACCAACTTTTGTAGTAAGGGTGATAAATCCAATCTTGAGTAATGATAACTCCTTTCATACTGTGCCGGTTTGTGATAAAACCGTACCGGGTTATGATAGACACCGGATTAACAATATATAATACTGGCGACTCGTAGTCAAACCAGACCGGGATGACAGTCTCCGGATTATAACTTGATTGTGTACTGACAACTTGTAGTTGAAAGCCGAGCCGGGTTGATAAACACCGGTTTACTCCATAATAGGATGGTAACAAAAAATCAAACCGGGCAGATAACCTCCGGATTAAGATTTAACCGTGTTCCGTCAATTTGTAATTGACAGTTGAACCGGATTAAAACGCTTGTCGGGTTAAAACGCAACAAAAATCGAATACCAATTATGAGAAAATATGGCAACAAAGGCAATAACTTTTTGCAAAAGAAAAGCTTTACTGAGCTGGTCAGATGGCATTACCATGGTCAGACGCAACCAAGCTCCCCGAAGGCGTAGCGATGGTGTCAGTCGACCAGGTCCCCAAAAGACTCTTGGCGAGTACGCCGGCCAAGTGGCATGACATTGGTTCGGGTTCGACCAAGCCCCCAAGTGACTCTGGCCCTATTGGCCGACCAAGAGGCGTGACCGGTTCAGACGTGACCGTGTCCCCAAATGATCTGGTGGCTTTCGCCTATCAAGAGGTGTTGCATTGGTTCGGACACGACCAAGCCCCCAAGTGATAAAAACAAATGTCAAGGGGTAAACCGGAGGCCGCTTTAAGACAGAACCTCCGTGTAACCACGCATGATGTAAAAAACAACAGTGACCCCGCTTTATGAAGCAGAAGCCCCATATGATCAATATGTTAGGCCAATAAAGGCAGGATACCCATGTTTGAACCGCACATCATGGCAGCAGGTCCTCTTCGGCAATTTTTAACTTTTTGCAAGAGATAAATTCTTCTTGAACCGGGATCTTGAACCGGATGTTTGAGAGCTTCAAAGCTTTGTGGGAGAACGAATTTCCCTTAAACCGGATTGCAAACTGGAATCTTCATTTTCAGCCGGAAATTTTCTGATGGCCTTTCAACTCGAACTTGCGAGAAGTTAATTCCTTTTTGAACCGAACTTTTTCAAACCAGATTTGAGAGCTTCAGAGCTTTGTGGGAGAACAGATTTCCCTTGAACCAGATTGTAAACCGGATATTTGAGAGCTTCAGTGAGACTGACTTCCCTTGAACCGGATTTTAAACCGGAATCATTTCTGATGACCCGGAACTTCTTCATTGAGCCGGGATTTTGTAACTGTCATATACTTTCTAAACCGGAAATTTTCTGACGGCCTTCAAATAACAGTAGCCTCCGGGACCGGGTTATCTTTCCCTCCATCGTCCCGGGTTCTTAAACTTTGCTGAAACTGGCAAGATTTGTTGAGTCATGTCATCGTAGCCCCCGAGTCTCAAGGTGACTCGAGGAGTTGGCTTGAAACTCTCCATATTTGACCGTGATATAAACCGGCATAACTTGTATATCATTGGTGTTGATAGCACGATGTGAATCCACAGAAGGTTGAGGTGACTGCGGCGGGTTATAAATGATCCCGTATGAGCCGTGTCAGCAACTCGGCCAATGGTTCCTTCCAATTGGCTGTTTGAAGTTAACCAAAATGTAGTAGCGGCGACTTGTGCGCCTGCCCATTGAAATATCCAGTGCAGACGGCAGCTGATAATATATGATAATTTGCCTCCAATTTGAAAGAAAACCGGGCTACCCAAATTGTGACTTGCTCATGCAGACATGTGCGGCCTGGTATGTTGATGTAGACCAGGCCGCGAGAGACGGACGATAAAAACGACCGCAACATCAGATGCAGCTCGGATAGATGAGTCGGCCGTGGCATTGTAAACCGGTGCGGACGGGGAAGATCGGCACCGGTGTCGTAAACCGGCACGGACGGGCGAGTTAATCGCGTCGTTTTAATGTAGTGAACAATTGTCCTGCATCAAGAATATTGCAGACCAAGGCAAAGATAAACTGCTTTTTGACAAAAATAATATGTGCCAATAAAATATATTTAAAATGGATATCACCTGATGTGCCAGGCCAGAAATAATCCGGCACGGAGTTGATAATCTCCATGGTGACGCCGAAATCAATCATGGCTGAACCGGCCGCAGTGTGGTAAGCCGGTGTAGACGGGTGAGTCGACCGTGACGTCTTGCGACATGGCGAAGCTTGCCAGGCCACAGCAACGAGGCAAGGAACTAGGGGCACGGCCTCCCTGGCGCGTCAGTGATACGGCCGCAACGGTGATTTGCCGCGGGGGTGGCCGAGGAGGCGGCTTGTTGGAAACACCAATGTTCTGTAGCACCACCTTGACTCAAACTTTCTCTTGCAATTGCGTAAAGGCGGAGAGCAGCTGCTATTCAACCATTTCAATAGCCAAGCCGATTTGCTACGGCGAAGGCATTGGCCCGGTCGACGTAAACCACCACGGCGGCTTACAACTGAGACGTCACGCGGCTGGCTTGGAACCTTGACGGCGAAACGGAGCGCGGCAACTCGCCAGCGAAAACGGAGATAAACAGCTCGAAGACAATGCTGGATTTTTAAACCACAGACGTACTTTTCAAAACCAAGCACACCAATGGTTGGATCGATCCTGGCTTGCATCGGCTGTATAGTGTAGACGTACTGTATTAGGACTGGACTGAATCAACTTTGCTCTTCTCAACAGAACGTCTCGACAGAATAGAACAAAGGCAATGACGCAATGGTAGGTCGATGAGGTGAGTTCTTCGCTGCAAGACAGCTCCGGCGAAGCTGCGGAAGTAACGACAGAGGCCGGCGAGCGGAAACGCGGCGACTAAGTCTGGAAGCTCAGAGGCGAGGCCACGGCTGCAGGAACCGGTAGAGTTTGACATGAAGGACAACAAACAGGCTGGCGGCTCGCAGGCAGCTGCTCGGTGAGCTGGAATGAGGCAAGCAATGGAGGTGACGACTCAACGTGCGGCACAACAGAGCAGGGGCTGAGGCGTCGCGACTCGGCAGGCACGGGCGCCGGCAGGCGCGGCGGGCCAAAGCAGCAGCGGCTCGAGGCCGCTCCAGCAAAGGCGGCGCAATGCGGGCATAAGCAGCTTTAGGGTGGCAACTTGAGGCTGCGGCGATGTGGAACCGATCCAGGGCCGCTCGGTCTGGCGCGAACGAGGAGACGATCTGGCGGTTTGGGGACGCATCCACGATAGCCCGGCGCCGGTTCATTGGCAGCGAGACGAGCAGGACCGGCTCACGGGGCTCGGGAGCCGGGTCGCCTGAGTGGAGGCGACGCGCAGAGGGCCACGGCGGTTCGGGCGTCGAGGCGGCCGGGGGCTCACCGCGGCAGAACAGCAGCAGGCTACAACAGAGCAGCAACAGGTGATGCCGACTCACGGCGTCCTTGGCGACTCAAGGCGTAGTACAGAAGGCGGGTTGAAAAAGCACTGGTGGCATCGGTCAGATGAAGCGACGGTCGGTGAACTCAGAGCACAGTCCGTCTCGTAAGTGGAGCTAAAGCAGAACAGCGCGCCGGCCACAGCAGGAATATTGTAGCCGAGATGAGGTGAATCGGACAGGCTGGTTTGATTCTTCCAATCGTCCTGAGCAACTTTTGGAACTGATGATAGATCTTGCTGGACGTAGCACATGATGGTAGCAAGCAAAAGGCTGGACTAATACTCTGCACTAGCGCAAGTACTAGTGCCTTCACATGTACCTGTGGATAATGGAGTAGTAGTTGACTTGACTTTGGTTTTCACACACAAAGTAACAGCGGTAGATCAGTGTTTGCCTCGGGACTTGATTCCCATGTGAGCGGTAGGTACATGGACGCTCCTATAGAGCAGCAGTTTCGACGCGTCCGGACACCAAGGACGGCTGCAGCTTTTTGGGATTTCCGCCGGGTGGACCGGATAAAGAGCTGCGGCTTGATAACTTGGTGAAACCTGTGGTCGGACGGATCGTCTGAACCTTTATCAGCCTCGGAGTAGGAACGTGTCAGATAAATCGCCTCCTGCCAAGATCTCATCCCGGACTCGGTGGATTATCACGGCGCCTGAGGCGGCCGTATAGCATGTAACCTAAAACAGTCTCAATCTTATATCCGTCGCCCAAAAACACTTTGTCAATCTTGACTGATGAACTTATAATTGATGTGATTTTTTCACGTCAGCTTCCGTTGAACCGGAAAATCGCGAACTTCTCGAACCCTAGGAAAGATCCCTTCAAAAACTCAACACCACCGTGCGCAGGCCCCACGGTGGGCGCCAACTGTCGTGGATTTGTCACGGCAGATGTCCTTAGTGTCAGGACTTAGTCGCGAGGCCAACGCATCTATGTGGTAGCTTGAGAGGGGTTGAGTGGGACGAGAGACGCAGGGCGGATCAACACGCAAGACAAGAGTTTAGACAGCTTCGGGCCCCGGGAAACATCATCCGGAATAGCCCTACATGCTGTTTGAGGCTAGATCTCATTATCATCACGAGGGAGTCGCCGTAAACCGGCTCTACTCTAATTGTGTCTAGCCCTAGGGATTGTTTCTTGATTGTAGCTTCTAACTTGTAACTTGTCCCTCTTTGGGGATCCCTGCCCCTCCTTATATATGTTGAAGGGGCGGTTTACATGTGGAGTCCTATTAGGATTAGGACTAGTCTATCTCTAATACAAACCGGATACAAGTCCTAGTATTAACTCCTTGTAAGGCAAATATTCCTTTCCTCTTAAACCGGCCCACAATGGTTGAACCGGCCTTATGGGCCTTGGGCCTTGTCATCCATCTGTCCCGCACGCCGGATCACCAGTGAGTCATACTGACCAGGTGGGTTGCTCGTAAACCGCTTGGTCGTATGGTCGCCAAGAACTTCGCCAAGTGCTAGCGGGGTCTTCAGATAAACCGCCAAGTCCGGCCGGGTTAACTTCCGGCCGGTTTACACCGCGGGGTATATCCCCGACAACCGGGATGGTGCAATGAATCAAGAGTGACATGTATGAAAAATAATGCATGGCGGCTTTGCCACAAATACGATGTCAACTACATGATCATTCAATGGCAATATGACAAAAGTAAAGTATGTCATGATGATGATAAACGGAACGGTGGAAAGTTGCATGGCAATATATCTCGGAATGGCTATGGAAATGCCATAATAGGTAGGTATGGTGGCTGTTTTGAGGAAGATATAGGGAGGTTTATGTGTGATAGAGCGTATCGTGTCACGGGGTTTGGATGCACCGGCGAAGTTTGCACCAACTCTCAAGGTGAAAAAGGGCAATGCACGGTACCGAAGAGGCTAGCAATGGTGGAAAGGTAAAAGTGCGTATAATCCATGGACTCAACATTAGTAAAAAGAACTCATATACTTATTGAAAAAATTTAGAAGTCATCAAAAATCAAGTACTACGCACATGCTCCTAGGGGGATAGATTGGTAGGAAAAGACCATCGCTCGTCCCCGACCGCCACTCATAAGGATGCACAAGCCAGGTACACTTCATGTTTCAAATTTGTTACACAACTTGGACCATACGTGCATGCTACGGGACTTGCTAACTTCAACACAAGTATTATTTAAATTCATAATCACCCAACTAGCATGATTTTAATATCACTACCTCCATATCTCAAAACAATTATCAAGTATCAAATTGATCATAGCATCCAATTCACTTCCTATGATAGTTTTTATTATACCCAACTTGGATGCCTACCATTCTAGGACCAATTTATAACCATAGAAAATACCATGCTGTTCTAAAATACTCTCAAAATAATTTAAGTGAAGCATGAGAGACTAATAATTTCTACAAAAATAAGTCACCACCGTGCTCTAAAAGATATAAGTGAAGCACTAGAGCAAAAACTATCAAGCTAAAAAGATATAAGTGAAGCATATAGAGTATTCTAGCAAATTCTAATCAAATAGGCTTATCCCAAAAGGTGTGTACAGCAAGGATGATTGTGGTAAACTAAAAAGCAAAGACTAATATAATACACGACGCTCCAAGCAAAACACATATCATGTGGCGAATAAAAATATAGCTCCATGTAAAGTTACCAATGAACGAAGACGAAAGAGGGGATGCCTTCCCGGGGCATCCCCAAGTTTAGGCTTTTGGATATTCTTGAATATCTTGGGGTGCCTTAGGCATCCCCAAGCTTAGGCTCTTGCCACCCTTTATTCCATAGTCCATAAAAGCTTTACCCAAAACTTGAAAACTTCACAACACAAAACTCAACAGGGACTCTTATAAGCTCCGTTAGTGAAAGAAAACAAAACCACCACATAAGGTACTGCAATGAACTCATTCTTTATTTATTTTGGTGTTAAACCTACTGTATTGCAACTTCTCTATGGTTTATAAACTAATTTACTAGCCATAGATGCATCGAAATAAGCAAACAACACACGAAAAACAGAATCTGTCAAAAACAGAACAT
This sequence comes from Aegilops speltoides, assembly GCA_021437245.1. Classification (NCBI taxonomy): domain Eukaryota; kingdom Viridiplantae; phylum Streptophyta; class Magnoliopsida; order Poales; family Poaceae; genus Aegilops; species Aegilops speltoides. The sequence continues at coordinate 39,012,894 of CM038144.1, read as the reverse complement.
TCTGTAGCAATCTGTAACTAATGCAAACTTATGGAACTTTGAAAATCCTACCAAAATAGTAAGTCCTGGAAAATTAGTTTATTGAACAGCATAAAAAAGAATCAATGCAAAACAACGTTTCTGTGATTTAAAAAAATTATATTCGTGTGCGCAAAGTTTCTGTTTTTCAGCAGAATCAAATCAACTATCATCATAGGTTATCCTATAGGTTCTAGTTGGCACAAACACTAATTAAAAGATAAAAACACATCTAAACAGAAGGTAGAAGCAAGATTTATTACTAATAAGGATCAAAAACAAAAAACATAAAGAAAATTGGGTTGCCTCCCAACTAACGCTATCGTTTAACGCCCCTAGCTAGGCATAAAAGCGAAGATAGTCTAACGGGTGCCATCTTTGGCACTAAATTCATAAGTAGCCCGCACGATAGATTCATAAGGTAATTTGACTTTCTTTCTTGGAAAGTGCTCCATGCCTTTCTTTAATGGAAATTGGAATCTAATATTCCCTTCCTTCATATCAATAATCGCGCCAATTGTTCTAAGGAAAGGTCTACCAAGAATAATAGGGCAAGAAAGATTGCAATCTATATCAAAAACGATAAATTCCACGGGCACCAAATTTCTATTTGCAACAATGAGAACATCATTAATCCTTCCCATTGGCTTTTTAATGGTGGAATCCGCAAGGTGCAAATTTAAAGAGCAATCATCAAGATCATGGAAACCTAGAATATCACATAAAGTTTTCGGAATCGTGGAAACACTATCACCCAAATCACACAAAGCAAAACACTCATGATCTTTAATTCTAATCTTTATAGTAGGTTCCCACTCATCATTAAGTTTTCTAGGTATAGAAACTTCCAAATTAAGTTTTTCATCATAAGATTGCATCAAGGCATCAACAATATGTTTGGTAAAAGCTTTATTTTGACTATAAGCATGAGGAGAATTAACAACGGATTGCAACAAGGAAATACAACCTTCTAAAGAACAATTATCATAATCAAAATCCTTGAAATCCGAGATAGTGGGTTCAATGCTATTTAAAGTTGAGGACTCTCCAATCCCACTTTTACCAAATTTAGCATCAAGATCTAAAAACTCTGAATTTTTGGGACGCCTTCTAAGTAAAGTTGACTCATCATCAGTCCCATAATTATCAAGATTCATATTTCAAAACATAGATCTAATAGGAGACGCATCAATAACTTTAAGATCTTCATCATTGTTTTCATGGAAACTAGAAGAACATGCCTTTATAAAGCTATCTTTTTTAGCACGCAATCTAGCGGTTCTTTCCTTGCACTCGTCAATGGAAATTCTCATTGCTTTGAGAGACTCATTGATATCATGCTTAGGAGGAGAAGATCTAAGTTTAAGAGAATCAACATCAAGCGAAAGTCTATCAACGTTCCTAGCCAAACCATCAACTTTGAGCAATTTTTCTTCAAGCAAAGCATTAACGTTCTTTTGAGAAATCATAAATTCTTTCACACTATTCTCAAAATCAGAGGGCATCTTGTTAAAATTACCATAAGAATTATTGTAGGAATTTCCATAATTATTAGAGGAATTACTAGGGAACGGTCTAGCATTAAAGTTTCCTCTATAAGCATTGTTTCCAAAACTATTCCTACCAACAAAGTTCACATCCATAGATTCATTATTATTCTCAATCAAGGAAGACAAAGGCATATCATTGGGATCAAGAGGAGTATTTTTAGTAGCAAACAATTTCATAAGTTCATCCATCTTTCCACTCAAAACATTAATTTCTTCTATAGCATGCACTTTTTTACTAGAAGATCTTTCCGTGTGCCATTGAGAATAATTAGCCATAATATTATCAAGAAGTTTTGTAGCATCTCCTAACATGATTTCCATAAACGTACCTCCCGCGGCCGAATCTAAGAGATATCTAGAAGCAAAGTTCAAACCGGCATAAAAATTTTGTATGATCATCCATAAATTCAAACCATGAGTAGGGCAATTGCGAAGCATCAATTTCATTCTTTCCCAGGATTGGGCAACATGCTCATGATCTAGTTGTTTAAAATTCATAATATTGTTCCTAAGAGTGATAATCTTAGCGGGAGGAAAATACTTAGAGATAAAAGCATCTTTGTACTTGTTCCAAGAATCAGTACTATTTTTAGGCAAAGATGAGAACCAAACTTTAGCACGTTCTCTAAGTGAAAACGGAAATAACTCCAATTTGACAATATCGTTATCCGTATCTTTCTTCTTTTGCATATCACACAAATCAACAAAGTTGTTTAGATGAGTAGTGGCATCTTCACTAGGAAGGCCGGAAAATTGATCTTTCATAACAAGATTCAGCAAAGTAGTATTGATTTCACAAGACTCAACATCATTAAGAGGAGGAATCGAAGTACTAAGGAAATTATTAGTATTGGTATTCGAGAAATCACACAATATGGTATTATCTTGCGCCATGGCAACAAGTAATCCAACACACAAGCAAGCAGAAAAAGGCAAGCGAAAAGGAGAGGAGGAGATTGGGAAAGAAAGGGCAAATAAAACGGCAAGGGTGAAGTGGGGGAGAGGAAAACGAGAGGCAAATGGCAAATAATGTAAATGCAAGGGAGATGGGTTTGTGATGGGTACTTGGTATATCTTGACTTGAGCGAAGACCTCCCCGGCAACGGCGCCAGAAATCCTTCTTGCTACGTCTTGAGCTTGCGTTGGTTTTCCTCGAAGAGGAGAGGGTGATGTAGCAGAGTAGCGTAAGTATTTCCCTCAGTTTTTGAGAACCAAGGTATCAATCTAGTAGGAGGCTCCTCAAAAGTCACACGCACCTACACAAACAAACAAAGAACTCGCAACCAACACAATAAAGGGGTTGTCAATCCCTTCACAGCCACTTGCGAAAGTGAGATCTAATAGAGATAGTATGACAAGATAAATATATTTTTGGTATTTTATAATATAGATGCAAAAAGTAAAGATGCAAATAAAAGTAGATTGGAAACTTATATGATAAAAGATAGACCCGGGGGCCATAGGTTTCACTAGAGGCTTCTCTTAAGATAGCATAAGTATTACGGTGGGTGAACAAATTACTGTCGAGCAATTGATAGAAAAGCGAATAATTGTGAGATTATCTAGGCATGATCATGTATATAGGCATCACATCCGCAACAAGTAGACCGACTCCTGCCTGCATCTACTACTATTACTCCACACATCGACTAACTCCTGCCTGCATCTAGAGTATTCGGTTCATAAAGAACAAAGTAATGCATTAAGCAAGATGACATGATGTAGAGGGATAAACTCATGCAATATGATAAAAACCCCATCTTTTTATCCTCGATGGCAACAATACAATACGTGCCTTGCAACCCTTTCTGTCACTGGGTAAGGACACCGCAAGATTGAACCCAAAGCTAAGCACTTCTCCAATGGCAAGAAATATCAATCTAGTAGGCCAAACCAAACTGATAATTCGAAGAGACTTGCAAAGATAACTCAATCATACATAAAAGAACTCAGAGGAGATTCAAATATTTCTCATAGATAAACTTGATCATAAACCCACAATTCATCGGATCTTGACAAACACACTGCAAAAAGAGTTTACATCGAATAGATCTCCACAAGAGAGGGGGAGAACATTGTATTGAGATCCAAAAAGAGAGAAGAAGCCATCTAGATAATAACTATGGACCCGAAGGTCTGTGGTAAACTACTCACAACTCATCGGAGGGGCTATGGTGTTGATGTAGAAGCCCTCCATGGTCGATTCCCCCTCCGGCGGAGCACCGGCGAAGGCTCCAAGGTGGGATCTCGCGGATATAGAAGGTTACGGCAGTGGAAATTGTGTTTCGTTGGCTCCCTGGATGTTTTCGGGGTACGTAGGCTTATATAGGAGGAAGAAGTACGTCGGTGGCTGCCCGAGGGGCCTACGAGACAGGGGGCGCGCCCTGTAGGGGTGGGCGCGCCCTCCCCTCTCGTGTCTGCCTCGGCTGCTTCTTGACTTGCACTCCATGTCCTCTGGATGTCGTTCGTTCCAAAAATCACGCTCCCGAAGGTTTCATTTCGTTTGGACTCCGTTTGATATTCCTTTTCTTCGAAATACTGAAATAGGCAAAAAAACAGCAACACAGGCTGGGCCTCCAGTTAGAAGGTTAGTCCCAAAAATGATATAAATGTGTAAAATAAAGCCCATAAACATCCAAAAGGGGTAATATAATAGCATGGAACAATCAAAAATTATAGATACATTAGAGACGTATCACGCCCGACCACTTTGAGATGACGGCGGCCCCGCAGTTGGACATTTCCCCGGCCCTCGTGTTGGGGAACGCGGTAATTTTAAAAAATTTCCTACGATAGATCTATCTAGGTGATGCATAGCAAGGAGAGGGGAGAGTGTGTCCACGTACCCTCGTAGACCGAAAGCGGAAGCATTTCAATAACGCAGTTGATGTAGTCGAACGTCTTCGCGATCCAGCCGATCCAAGTACCGAACGTACGGCACCTCCATGTTCAGCACCCGTTTATCTCGATGACGTCCCTCGTGCTCTTGATCCAGTTGAGGAAGAGGGTGAGTTCCGTCAGCACGACGGCATGGTGACAATGATGATGATGCTACCGGCGTAGGGCTTCGCCTAAGCACGACGATGGTATGATCAAGGTGTGTAACTATGGAGGGGGGCACCGTACACGACGAAAAGATCAACTTGTGTGTCTTTGGGGTGCCCCTTGCCCACGTATATAAAGGAGGGATGGAGAGAGGCCGGCCCTCCTAGGGGCGCGCCACCTAGTAGGATTCCCTTTCCTTTTCAAAGTAGGAAAGAAGGAAAGGAGGGAGAGGGGAAGGAAGGGGGGGGGTGCCCCCACCCCTTGTCCAATTCGGTTTGTGCAAGGGGGAGGTGCGCGCCACCTCGTGGCCCTTCTTTCCTCTCTCTACTAAAGCTCAATAAGGCCCATTAACTTCCCCCGGCGAATTCCCGTAACTCTCCTGTACTCCGAAAAATACCCGAATCACTCGGAACCTTTCCAATGTCCGAATATAGCCTTTCAATATACGAATCTTTACGTCTCGACCATTTCAAGACTCCTCATCACGTCCGTGATATCATCCGGGACTCTGAACAAACTTCGGTCATCAAAACGCATAACTCACAATACAAATCGTCATCGAACATTAAGCGTGCGGACCCTATGGGTTCGAGAACTATGTATACATGACCGAGACACATCTCCGGTTAATAACCAATAGCGGAACCTGGATGCTCATATTGGCTCCTACATATTCTACGAAGATCTTTATCGGTCAAACCGCATAACAACATACGTTGTTCCCTTTGTCATCAGTGTGTTACTTGCCCGTGATTCGATCGTCGGTATCATCATACCTAGTTCAATTTTGTTACCAAAAAATCTCTTTACTCATTCCGTAATGCTTCATCCCCAGCTAACTCATTATTCACATTACTTGCAAGGCTTATAATGATGAGCATTACCGAGAGGGCCCAGAGATATCTCTCCGATACACGGAGTGACAAATCCTAATATCGATCTATGCCAACCCAACAAACACCTTCGGAGATACTTGTAGAGCATCTTTATGATCACCCATTTACGTTGTGACGTTTGATAGCACACAAGGTGTTCCTTCGGTATTCGTGAGTTGCATAATCTCATAGTCTAAGGAACACGTATAAGTCATGAAGAAAGCAGTAGCAATGAAACTGTAACAATCATAATGATAAGCTAACGGATGGGTCTTGTCCATCACATCATTCTCCTAATGATGTGATCCCGTTCATCAAATGACAACACATGTCTATAGTTAGGAAACATAACCATCTTTGATTAATGAGCTAGTCAAGTAGAGGCATACTAGGGACACTATGTTTTTGTCTATGTATTCACACATGTATTAAGTTTCCGGTTAATACAATTCTAGCATGAATACTAAACATTTATCATGAAATAAGGAAATAAATAATAACTTTATTATTGCCTCTAGGGCATATTTCCTTAAGTCTCCCACTTGCACTAGAGTCAATAATCTAGTTCACTTCGCCATGTGATTTAACACCAATAGATCATATCGTTATGTGATTACACCCATAGTTCACATCGCCATGTGACCAACACTCAAAGGGTTTACTAGAATCAATAATCTAGTTCACATCGCTATGTGATTAAAACTCAAAGATTACTAAGGTGTGATCATATTTTGCTTGTGAGAGAAGTTTAGTTAACGGGTCTGTCACATTCAGATCCGTATGTATTTTGTAAATTTCTATGTCTACAATGCTCTGCATGAGCTACTGTAGCTAATTGCTCCCATTTTCAATATGTATCCAGATTGAGACTTAGAGTCATGTGGATTGATGTAAAAGCTTGCATCGACGTAACCTTTTATGACGAACTCTTTTTATCATCTCCATAACCAAGAAATATTTCCTTAGTCTCTTTAGGTAACTAAGGATAACTTTGACCGCTATACATTGATCCACTCCTGGATTACTATTGTACCCCTTGCTAAACTCATAGCAAGGCACACAACTAGTTTGGTACATAGCATGTCATACTTTATAGAACCTATTACTGAGGCATAGGGAATGACTTTCATTCTCTTTATATCTTCTGCTGTGGTCGGGCTTTGAGTCTTAATCAACTTTACACCTTGTAGTACAGGAAAGAACTCCTTCTTTGACTGATCCATTTTGAACTTCTTTCAAAAACTTGTCAAGGTATGTATTCTTTGAAAAATCTTATCAAGCGTCTTGATCTATCTCTATAGAACTTGATGCGTAATATATAAGTAGCTTCATGGTGGTCTTTCTTTGAAAGTCTCCTTTCAAACTCTCCTTTATGCTTTCTATAAAATTCTACATTATTTTCGATCAACAATATGTCAATCACATATACTTATCAGAAAGGCTGTAGTGCTCCTGCTAACTTTCTTGTAAATACAGGCTTCATCGCAAGTTTGTATAGGACTATATGCTTTGATCAACTCATCAAAACGTACATTCCAACTCCGAGATGCTTGCACCAGTCCATAGATGGATCGCGGGAGCTTGCACACCTTGTTAGTATCTTTAGGATCGACAAAACCTTCTGGTTGCATCATATACAACTCTTCTTTTTAAGAAATATCCATTCAAGGAATGCAGTTTTGACATCCATTTGCCAGATTTCATAAAATATGGCAATTTCTAACATGATTCGGACGGATTTAAGCATCGCTACAGTTGAGAAAATCTCATTGTAGTTAACACCTTGAACTTGTCAAAAACCTTTTGCGACAAGTCGAGCTTTGTATATAGTAACACTACTATCAGCATCCGTCTTCCTCTTGAAGATCCATTTATTTAATATGGCTTACCGATCATCAGGCAAGTCCACCAAAGTCCACAATTTGTTCTCATACATGGATCCTTTCTCAGATTTCATAGCCTCAAGCCATTTCGCGGAATCTGGGCTCATCATCGCTTCCCATAGTTCGTAGGTTCATCATGGTCTAGTAACATGACTTTCAGAATAGGATTACCATACCACTCTGGTGCGTACCGTACTCTGGTTGACTTACGAGTTTCGGTAGTAACTTGATCTGAAGTTTCATGATCATCATCATTAGCTTCCTCACTAATTGGTGTAGGAATCACTGGAACTGATTTCTGTGATAAACTACTTTCCAATTCGGGAGAAGGTACAATTACCTCATCAAGTTCTACTTTCCTCCCACTCACTTCTTTCGAGAGAAACTCCTTCTCTAGAAAGGATCTATTCTTAGCAACGAATATCTTGCCTTTGGATCTGTGATAGAAGGTGTACCCACCAGTTTCCTTTGGATATCCTATGAAGATGCACTTCTTCGATTTGGGTTCGAGCTTATCAGGTTGAAGCTTTTTCACATAAGCATCGCAGCCCCAAACTTTAAGAAACGACAACTTTGGTTTCTTGCCAAACCACAGATCATAAGGCGTCGTCTCAAAGGATTTTTATGGTGCCCTATTTAAAGTGAATGCAGTCGTCTCTAATATGCATAATCCCAAAATGATAATGGTAAATCGGTAAGAGACATCATAGATTGCACCATATCTAATAAAGTGCGGTTACGACATTCGTACACACCATTACGCCGTGGTGTTCCAGGTGGCGTGTGCTGTGAAACTATTCCACATTGTTTTAAATGAAGGCCAAACCCGTAACTTAAATATTCTCCATGATCAGATCGTAGAAACTTATTTTCTTGTTACGATGATTCTCCACTTCACTCTGAAATTCTTTGAACTTTTCAAATGTTTTAGACTTGTGTTTTATTAAGTAGATATACCCATATTTGCTCAAATCATCTGTGAAGGTCCGAAAATAATGATACCCGCCACGAGCATCAACACTCATTGGACCGCATACATCGGTATGTATTATTTCCAATAAGCCACTAGCTCGTTCCATTGTTTCGGAGAACGGAGTTTTAGTCATCTTGCCCATAAGGCACGGTTCGCAAGCATCAAATGATTTATAATCAAGTGATTCCAAAAGTCCGTCTTTATGGAGTTTCTTTATGTGCTTTACACCGATATGACCCAAACGGGAGTGCCACAGATAAGTTGCACTGTCATTATCAACTTTGCATCTTTTGGCATCAATACTATGAATATGTGTATTACCACGATCGAGATTCAATAAACCACCAACATTGGGTGTATGACCTATAGAAGGTTTTGTTCATGTAAACAGAATACCAATTATTCTTTGTCTTAAATGAATAACCGTATTGCAATTAACATGATCTAATCATATTCATGCTCAACGCAAACACCAAATAACATTTATTTAGGTTCAACACTAATCCTGAAAGTATAGGGAGTGCTCGAAGATGATCATATCAATCTTGGAACCACTTCCAACACACATCATCACTTCAGCCTCAACTAGTCTCTATTTATTCTGCAGCTCCTGTTTCGAGTTACTAATCTTAGCAATCGAACAAGTATCAAATACCTAGGGATTACTATGAGCACTAGTAAGGTACACATCAATAATATGTATATCAAATATACCTTTGTTCAATTTGCCATCCTTCTTATCTACCAAAGATTTGGGGTAACTCCTGCTTCCAGTGACCATTTCCTTTGCAGTAGAAGCACTTAGTTTCAGGCTTAGATCCAGCCTTGGGCTTGTGTCAACTTGCTTGCCATTCTTCTTGAAGTTCCCTTTCTTTCCCTTTTGCCCTTTTCTTGAAACTAGTGATCTTTATCAATCATCAACACTTGATGCTCTTTCTTGATTTCTACTTAGTCGATTTCAGCATCACGAAGAGCTCGGGAATCATTTTCGTCATCCCTTGCATATAATAGTTCATCACGAAATTCCAGTAACTTGGTGATGGTGACTAGAGAACTCTGTCAATCACTATCTTATCTGGAAGATTAACTCCTACTTGATTCAAGTGATTGTAGTACCCAGACATTCTGAGCACATGCTCACTAGTTGAGCAATTCTCCTCCATATTTTAGGCAAAGTACTTGTCAGAGGTCCCATACCTCTTGTCACGGGCATGAGTCTAAAATACCAATTTCAGCTCTTGGAACATATCATATGTTCCATGGCGTTCAAAACGTTTTTGAAGTCACGGTTCTAAGCCGTAAAGCATGGTGCACTAAACTATCAAGTAGTCATCATATTAAGCTAGCCAAACATTCATAACGTTTGCATCTGCTCCTGCAATAGGTCTGTCACCTAGCGGTGCATCTATGACATAATTCTTCTGTGCAGCAATGAGGTTAAACCTCAGATCACGGACCCAGTCCGCATCATTGCTACTAACATCTTTCAACTTAATTTTTCTCTAGGAACATATAAAAAACATAGGGAAGCTATAACGCGAGCTATTGATCTACATCATAATTTGCAAAATACTATCAGGACTAAGTTCATGATAAATTAAAGTTCAATTCATCATATTACTTAAGAACTCCCACTTAGATAGACATCCCTCTAGTCATCTAAATGATCACGTGATCCAAATCAACTAAACCATGTCTGATCATCATGTGAGATGGAGTAGTTTTTAATGGTGAATATCACTATGTTGATCATATCTACTATATGATTCACGCTCGACCTTTCGGTCTCCAGTGTTCCGAGGCCATATCTGCATATGCTAGGCTCGTCAAGTTTAACCCGAGTATTCTGCGCGTGCAAAACTGCCTTGCACCCGTTGTATGTGAACGTAGAGCTTATCACACACGATCATCACGTGGTGTCTGAGCACGAAGAACTACAGCAGCGGTGCATACTCAAGGAGAACACTTATACCTTGAAATTTAGTATGGGGTCATCTTATAATGCTACCGTCGCACTAACAAAATAAGATGCATAAAAGATAAACATCACGTGCAATCAAAATATGTGACATGATATGGCCATCATCATCTTGTGCTCATGATCTCCATCACCGAAGCATCGTCATGATCTCTATCGTCACCGGCACGACACCTTGATCTCCATCATAGCATCGTTGTCGTCTCGCCAAATATTACTTCTATGACTATCGCTACCTATTAGTGATAAAGTAAAACAATTACATGGCAATTGCATTGCATACATTAAAGCAACAACCATATGGCTCCTGCCAGTTGCCGATAACTTTGTTACAAAAACATGAACATCTCATACAAAAATTTATATCACATCATGCCTTGACCATATCACATCACAGCAAGCCCCGCAAAAACAAGTTAGACATCGTCTACTTTGTTGTTGCAAGTTTTACGTGGCTGCTATGGGCTTTTAGCAAGAACTGTTCTTACCAGCGCATCAAAAGCACAACGATTTTTCGTAAGTGTGCTGTTTTAACCTTCAACAAGGACCGGCCGTAGTCAAACTCGATTCAATTAAAGTTGGAGAAACAGACACCCGCCAACCACCTTTGTGCAAAAGCACGTCGGTAGAACCAGTCTCATGAATGCGGTCATGTAATGTCGGTCCGGGCTGCTTCATCCAACAATACCGCCGAATCAAAGTAAGACGCTGGTGGTAAGCAGTATGACTATTATCGTCCACAAATCTTTGTGTTCTACTCGTGCATATAACATCTATGCATAGACCTGGCTCTGATACCACTGTTGGGGAACACGGTAATTTCAAAAAAAAATCCTATGATCACGCAAGATCTATCTAGGTGATGCATAGAAACGAGAGGAAAGAGTGTATCCACATACCCTCGTAGACCAAAAGCAGAACCGTTTCAATAACGCGGTTGATGTAGTCGAACGTCTTCACGATCCAACCGATCCAAGTCCGAACGTACGGCACCTCCGCATTCAGCACACGTTCAGCTCGATGACGTCCCTCGTGCTCTTAATCCAGTTGAGGACGAGGGTGAGTTCCGTCAGCACGACGGCATGGCGACGGTGATGATGATGCTACCGGCGCAGGGCTTCGCCTAAGCACTACGATGGTATGATCAAGGTGTGTAACTGTAATATCCCAAATTTCAATTTGTATGTTATACGTAGATCATCATATGCATATCATATTTTATTCTTGCATTTTGGTTATGATCCTGGAAATCTTAAGCAACTCAAGGACCCAAGGAGAGAGTTGGAGATTTCACAAAAATCATATTTGAATTTAATTCAAATTTGAAGAAAGGATCAATTTGATTTTATTATTTTTCTCTCTAATTATTTCCAATATTATAAATAAATGAGAGAAGATAATATGACTTCTTCAAATTAAGATAAGTATTGGAGAAAGAATTTTAGAGTCAAATTATGAATTTTCTGTTTTTTATTTGCTATTTTATTTGAATTAGCAAAATATGCATTTTTGAAAATTGCATTTTTAGGCCGGAAAAATGTTCTGCTCTAAATTTTTTATTTAGCTCGGTGAAAATTGTTTTTGGCATTTTTAGAATTTTTTTATTATTTATTAGGATTTTCTCTTCGGGCATAATTTATTTTTTAAAAAAGGTTCTTTGCCTGACTGGGCCAAAGGCCCAGCCGAGCCGGCCCGCGCTGCCGCACCGACATCGTCGAAGCTCGGGGAGTCCGAGCCGGACTCCCGTTGCCCAGACCCCTCCCCCAAGTCGGTTGAGACCCCCCCTCCTTAAATAGCCACCAACCCCGCCACCTCCTCCCAAGCCACCGCCGCCTCCTCCTGCCGCAGCAAGTAGCAGCAGCAGCGCAGGCTCTCTGGCGTGCCGCGCCACCCGACGCCGCCGCCTCGCCCGCTCAACACCGCCGCCCTGCGCCGCTGCCGGTCTTTTTCCCGAACCGGTACGGACCGGAACACCGGTTTTTTAGTTTCGTGGTTTATTGTTTTAGATCGGTTTTTTTCATACGGTTAAGTTATTTAGCGGACATTCATCTGTTCGTTCGTTATAACGAACGCTTTTCATCGGATTAGTCTAGCCAGCGAACGTTCATTCGTTAGTCTTTTTCTTTTTAGTTTATTTTCAGCCAGGGACTTATCTGCGATTATTTTTATCGTGATTTAGCCCCTGATCTTTAAACTAGTATTATTTTTTACTTGTTTATCCAAATTAGATGGAACCAGCGCCAAAATCTTCGTCTTGAACCCCTCTTTCCAGTTTACAAACTTGAACATGGTTTTGCTACTGTAAAATTTGACTTTAGTACAGATTAGTAAACGATCTTGTTTCATTCGTATTTTGAGTTTCGTTGCTCCGTTTGAGTTGAATCTTTTTGCGAATCGTAGCTAATAACTTGTACCTACTACTAAGATCTAATTCACATGATAATATTGTTGTTAGGTTTTGAATCTTGTTAGTTTAATCCATTTGCTTGTTTCGTGTTTGATTTGGATCTTTTCTCGGTTTTTCTCGTGTTTCGATTAAGTGATTGCTTATGTATGCTATTGTTTGTTTACTCTAGAGTACCCGGAGTGTGAAGCTCGTTACAAGAATCTCTAGAGTTTGCAAATCATTAGCAAGGCAAGTTACACTTTGATCATACTCTTTCATACCCAGTTTTTACTATGCATTAGTATTGCTCCTCAAATATTTGCATGAGTAGGATTGGGAACATGTGGTTTTGGTTGTAGTGCGTGAGGTAGGAACCTAATACCTTTTGATCACCCCGGGAATATACATTATGATTATTATTGCTTAGCCATACTCGTAGATGGGGTTTGGATCGTGATTTACACATGGAAGTTTGAGAGTTATTTAATTATGGATAACATTAAGGTGGCAACTTTAATACACATCTGGGTGGATTGGTTGAGGCACCTGGGGAACCCAGTGTTGTCTGTTTTTGGAAATCCCGGGGTTACCGTGTGATTGTCCTATGGAATGCCACCCAAGCTCAAAGGGATCATAAAATTATTCATGCTAGAAACTTACGTGTGCAGCCACAAGCCATTATGGGCTCTGGCATAGTTGAGTAAGTTGCGTGAGCTCTTGAAGAGGTAGACTAGCAGATGTAGAGGGATGTAGGTGGTACTGTCTACCCGGAGTAGAGAGTTAATGCTTCAGAAAGGCTATGTCTCGATCATCCGATCATGGATGCGGTCGAGTCTTGTGGGGAAAAGTGCACAAACCTCTGCAGAGTGTATAAACTAATCATGGTTAGCCGTGTCCTTGGTTATGGACGTCTTGAGTATCTAGTACTTGAATCTATTGATGTGATCTCATCACGTTACTTTAATTAATTTGATTTGGGTTAATGATGATACTTTTTAGTTGGGATTTGAGTTGGGGTTACCTTCTCAAATAATGGGCAACATGGGAGTAGTTAAATAAATTCATTCCTTTGTTGTATGGAAAAACTAGCTTTATGCAAAATCATGAAACTTACAGCCTCCACCAGCCAAATATTGCATGTAGATATAGTTCTTGAATCATCATTGCTTTATAGTGTAACTATGCCAACATATTCCATGTGTTGACCCATTTCGGGCTGCAACGTCTTATGTTGCAGACAACTCAGACGACGAATAAGGTGCGATAGGTCGTTGTTTTGCACTCAGCTATGCCGTTGGAGTTGATGGACTCATTTACCTTCGAAGCATCCACAGTTATCTAGTTTAGATGGCCTTCAGCCATGATTTATTTTTGTAATCATACTTTTTGTGAGGACTCGATGTAATAAGTGTGTGATTGGAACTCTGTTATAATTCCTCAAGTACTATGCGTGTCAAGACATTCGATCCAGGATGACAACGATGCACGAGACTTGATCGCTTGAGGTCCGGTCGCTACGAAGAATCGTGAAGGGGGCCTTGCACACGGCTAAAAGATCAACTTGTGTGTCTTTGGGGTGCCCCCTGCCTATGTATATAAAGGAGTGTCGGAGTAATGGGCCACGGGTAGGCTCACCCGAGTCCCTGTTATCAAGACCTTGGGCCGGCTCCGCCTTGCTGGGCCCCAAGCTGAAGCTCCGCCCTCCGAGGGCCGGCTTGTCCAACGGCCGGCTGCCAGAGGGAGGCCAACCACCAACAGACGGAATTACGAGCGGCCGGCTCCAGCCGGCCGACCTCTATGGGAGACGACATCTAGCAGGCGGCCGCCGTGCACCCTCAGAGTCTGTGCCCCCATCAAGAGGACAAGACGGGGGCATGGCAACAGTGAAGCCCACACCCCCAAATTCTGGGGTCGGCGTGGCCACAGTGTCCCGTACGGGCGGAGATCTCCGCACGGCGTGGCACTGTTGCCACTCTCCCCTAACATCATTCTGGGCAAGCGGAGCCCTACTCCCCACGACGGCCTGTCGGTACGGCCCGCAGGCGGCGGGCCCTACTAGGCAGTGTCATCCCAGAAGACGGCGCACGCCGAACCAGACAGACCGGAGGAGGGCCGGCCGAGGGAGTCCTGGATTAGGGGGTATCCGGACAGCCGGACTATATACATCGTCCGGACTATTGAAGCGTGAAGATACAAGACTCAAGACTCCGTCCCGTGTCCGGATGGGACTCTCCTTTGCGTGGAAGACAAGCTTGGCGATCCGGATATTATATTTCCTTCCTTGTAACCGACTCCGTGTAAACCCTAGCCCTCTTCAGTGTCTATATAAACTGGAGAGGTTGGTCCTTAGAAGGCCGATCACAATTACAATCATAACCATCATAGGCTAGCTTCTAGGGTTTAGCCTTTACGATCTCGTGGTAGATCTACTCTTGTACTACTCATATCGTCAATATTAATCAAGCAGGAAGTAGGGTTTTACCTCCATCGAGAGGGCCCGAACCTGGGTAAACATTATGTCCCTTGCTTCCTGTTACCATCAACCTAAGACGCACAGATAAGGACCCCCTACCCGAGATCCGCCAGTTTTGACACCGACATTGGTGCTTTCATTGAGAGTTCCTCTGTGTCGTTGCTGCAAGGCTTGATGGCTCCTTCAATCATCGTCAACAACACGGTCCAGGGCAAAACTCTTCTCCCCGGACAGATTTTTGTGTTCGGCGGCTTCACGCTGCGGGCTAATTCGCTTGGCCATTTGGAGCAGATCGACAGCTATGCCCCTCACCACCAGATCAGGTTCGGAAACCTGAAGTACACGACGGATATTCGCAGAGACTTGATCTCCGATGGATTCAGGCCTGTGCCGGGAGCGCCAGACAATCACGATGAGCACGACTCAGACCCGCTGTCGGACAGTGCTCAGGATATTACCCCTGTAGTAGTCCCGGACCTAAACCTGGAGCAGACTGCGTGGCCCAAGGACGGGTGGATGGACCCTGCCCCGCAGGCCGCACACTCATCGGCCGTAGAGCCGAACACAGGCCTCACTTCTAAGGAAGCCTGTGACTCAGACCCCCAGACTCGTAACCGGTTGCAGGTTCCAGTCCGCGCGCTCCCGAGCCCGCCGAGCCTGGTCGAACTATGCCCGGCTCGAGTGGGAAGCAGGCGATGAAGGAATTCGTTTCCCATCCACCACCCACTTCATTGCCACGGTTGATGATTTAACCGACATGCTTGACTTCGACTCCAAATGCATCGACGGTGTGGACGACGATGCAGGAAAAGATTCAGAATCTCTAGGGTGCTGGACTACTACCTCGTCACATGATATATACATGGTGGACACGCCCAAGGAGGACGATGGCGACAATCCGAAAGATAAAACCCCCGGGCAAAAGCCAAAGCGATGGCGCAGACACCGCTCAAAGTCCAGCAACAGTAAAAATAGCGACAAGAGCGCCAGAAAGATCGACACCCCAGTCAACTCCGAAGGAAACAATGACCATACGGATCCAGCGATGGAGCAGGACGAGCCAGGTCATGCCGAACACAGTTCGGAGCAGATACCCAATCACAATGATCCCGAGGGACGAGTTCATCAAACTGCCCCAGGACAACAACAAAGTCCGGATGATGACGCATTCATCATCCCAGAAACACGCGTGGAACGAGATAACCTCCATAGAAAGCTTATGGCCACCGCAAGAAGTCTAAAGAAGCAGAAGCAACGGCTAAAGGCCGCATAGGAAACGCTCAATCGTAGGTGGAACAAAGTGATCGACACCGAAGAAAGATACGGCGACGATCGCCATACAAAGAGCTACCCAAAATGCAAGCTACTGCCGGAATTCGATGACGAGGCCGTTCCACCAAAGAATAATACGACCAGGAGGCCAGATGTACCGCTTCATAACCACAATAGAGCGGCTACCGATGCCGTGCACGATCTACATGAGCACCTAGATAAGAAAGACGACGCGACCAGGTCCATCTACGGATCTAAAGGACACACCCCGACGAGGGACTATGGTCACCAAAATGATTATGCCAATCGAATACCAGTTCGGAATAAACACCGGACACAACAACAGCCAACGGCATGCCACAGCACGTCCAGATACAGAGGGGCTTCTCACCCCCTATGCTTTACCGAAGAATCATCGACCATGAATTTCCTGTGGTTTTAAACACGTGAATATATAGGCATCTGACGAGCAGCAGACCGTGGGTGCGGATCGAGATTTTATCCTGCATATACATATGGCTTGTGGGGATGATCTCCACGCCATCAAATACCTTGCCCTCAAGTTGAAGGGACCAGCTCGACACTGGTTGAAAAGCCTCCCCGAAATTCAACTGGGAGTTGGGAGGATCTCGAAGACGCTTTCAGGTCCAATTTTCAAGGGACTTATGTTCGGCCTCCGGATGCGGACGATTTAAGTCACATAATCCAACAACCCGGAGAGTCCGCCCGCAAGCTTTGGAACAGATTCCTCACTATGAAGAATCAAATCATCGACTGTCCGGATGCCGAAGCCTTAGCGGCATTCAAACACAGCATCCGCGACGAGTGGCTCGCCAGACACCTCGGCCAAGAAAAGCCAAGGAGAATGGCAGCCTTAACAAGCCTCATGACCCGCTTTTGTGCGGGTGAAGATAGCTGGCTGGCCCGTAAAGGCACCAGCGATCCCAGCACATCTAAAATAAGAACAAACGTCAAAACAAGGAAGAGAGCCCAGACAACACAACGGTAAACGCCGGATTCATGGGTTCTCGACCCGATCAGTCAAAGAAGCCACTTAAAGGCAGTAAAGAGGGACTGTCCGGTCTGAACAGAGTCCTGGACAGACTGTGCCAAATTCATGGCACCCTCGACAAACCTGCGAACCACACGCATAGAGAGTGCTGGGTCTTCAAGCAGGCCGACAAATTAAACTCCAAACACAAGGGGAGGGAAACACCAAGTGAAGACGAGGATGAACCTCATGAGCCGAACACTGGGGGACAGAAAAAATTTCCACTAGAGGTTAAAACAGTAAACATGATCCACGTGACTCACACATCCACGAGAAGGCACGAACGCATGCTCAAGACGCGTACGCTATAGAGTCCATCGTACCCACACCTAACTACTGCATGGCTTGTCCGATCACCTTCGATCACACGGACCGCCTGACTAGTATTTGGCGTGGAGGATCAGAGGCCTTGGTGCTTGACCCAATAATCGACGGATACCATCTCACCCACGTCCTCATGGACGGCGGCAGTAGTCTCAATCTAATATACCAGGACACTGTCCACAGGATGGGGATAGACCCATCCAGAATTAGTCAAAGCAACACCACCTTTGAAGGGGTGATACCAGGCGTTGAAGCCTACATCAGGGGCTCCGTCGTACTGGAGGTAACATTCTGCTCCCCAGGCAAGTCCAGAAGCGAAGAACTACTCTTCACTATCGCACCCTTCCAAAACAGCTATCACGCATTGCTTGGAAGAGCGGCCTTCGTCCGCTTCAGCGCAATACCACACTATGCCTACTTTACACTCGAGATGCCTGGTCCACGTGGCGTCATCACCATTAGCGGAAACACAGAGCGCTTTTCACGCGCAGAGGAATACGCAACGGCATAGCGGCCGAACTCTAAGCGGCCTCCAATACCATAAAGCATAACTGGTCGTCAAGACCACGGACACGGTTAGACGAGTCCGGCAGCCCGGATAAAAATGAACCAGGGTGCCGTATATGTAATCCCATAGAGGACACTAGGGGATATAAATATTTTAATATAGCCCCACACTTGGCTCAACCTCACTGGCAGGCCAACGTCTTACACTTTTACTATCCATCGCATACTTACGTTGTACTCTCCTACACGAGTTTTTCTTTTTTACAGACACAACGCGTGTGATACCCTTCCAGGATACGGCACAACGGAGACAAAGGCGCAGACGTGCAGTAGGGCCCCGCTCAAAGGTTTCTCTTTAGATTAAGCCCCTGTGTAAACCTTTTATATTGCCTCTTGTTGTTCACACATCCCATGGGTACTACACCCACAGAGGATACTGCCGTTATTGGCATTTCGCCACGACAGATTAACGCACGTACCTGGAAATACAGAGTTTATAATGAAAGGGCATTCTTCAGCCCATTTTCTGTTATAAAGTCTGAATACCTTCGGGAGTGTTCGGCGTCACGAGTTTGGCTTTATATGCATTAGCTCCGAATCATGTCTTTGGTCAAATGTTGGGTTTGCCCGGCTCCTGGGTTTGCCGCCTTATGTTCCATTCTTATCGGCTAAGGCGGCCAAAGGAGAACTACTGCGATTGTGCCCTGGTTATTCCGGATGAGCACCTCATTAGAGAAAGCCAAAAATTGACTATCATGATACAGCGCGAGATTGTTCAACCACTCGAAGACTTATCGGAATCTTTAGGATCCCTCTGCATTAACGAAGGACCATTTCCCGGTCAAGTACACATGCGCCCGTATTTGGATGCACGTGAAAGTACCAGGGTCTACATAGTAGCTCCACCGTTAGACTCTCATGGCTAAGCGAAGGTGTTATAGCTATATAGTCTGGTTGCCTAGTTCGACCTGCGATCACCTCCTTAATGGAACAAGACGTTGGATCAAGTGTGATTATGCATATTTTTCGCGAACACCCCCACATTGTACGCGTGGGGGCTGAAGCCACCGACTGCTAACTTTCGGATTATATATATATATATATATATATATATATATATATATATATATATATACAAATGGCCGCACAGGAGACACAATAATACTTTTAGGCAAAAAGTATAAATATAGCCTTGTAACCAAAATAGCATTGTTTTAAAATGATTCGATTTGTCACTCGAATAATACATTCTTCGAGCACTGCGCCTCTATTAAGCGGGCACCTTCTGTTACTTGCGCCAAGTAGTGCTCGGCCGGATACTGGCCTCCTGCCGGATTCTGGGTCGCTACAACGGTGGCCCCCATATCTATCCAATATGCTTTAACGCGGGCAAGAGCCATTCGTGCACCCACTATGCACGCCGACCTCCTCATGGCATCGATCTGAGGCACGGCCCCAAGGAACTGCTGCACCAAACCAAAGTAACTGTCCGGCTTAGTCCCCTTTGGCCAAAGAGGTTCTATTACAGACCGCATTGCAAGCCCGGACAACCTGTGAAGCTCCGCCACAGCAGCAATCTTCTCACTTAACGGCAGCGGGCGCGCGGGTGCATTGAATTGCGACCAGAAAAGCTTCTCCTCTTCTTTATCAACTTGACCCTTGAAAAACCTGGCTGCATCAACTGTACTCTTCGCCAAGTCCGCAGTGCACATACAGGGGAGCATACTTCGGATCCAAAAACTTCGTCTGCAGCAAGTAGGAGCCTCCAGCCGCGATTTTACCGGCCTGTTGAAGCTCCTCCCGCACACCCCTGACCTTGGTCCGCATCTCCTTGGTGGCATTAAGTGCCTTGTTCAGGTCGGCCGAACTAGCCTTATTGTCCTTTTCAAGGAGTTCATACCGGTCGGCGGCATTTATTAACTCCACAGCCATTTCGGCTATCTTTTCCTCACTTCGGCGATGATCAGCCTATTCGGCTCTCAATTCTTCGGCCGCCTTTAGGGCAGCCGCACTGCTGACCCGAGCTTGTTCCTTGGCCTGGGCAAGTTCTGCCCTTAGGGCTTCCACGGCAGCAGCACCATCTGCAGTCCAAACATATGGCATTAATATTATGCCCCTGTCATATTTTCTTATACAACATAATAAGGAAAGCAGAGCACATACCTTGTGACTCGACCAGCCGCTCGTTCACCAGCGTGATATCGGCATCAATAGATCCGATCTGCCTCCTTAGCTCGGCAACTTCAACGGACTGGTCGGCTGCCGGACCCTTAGATACCTGCGCATATGTACAACACAATCATTACTATATGATCCCCCGTTTGCCGCCTAGGGTGGGCAACTAGGGTCTCAGGGGATACTATCCATATGGAGCACACCTAGCGCGTGCCTCACAGCCAAAAAATAGTGTATTTTTCACTACATACCTCAAAGCCTCTGAGCAGGCCCATAAATGCTTCATTCAAACCGCTTGTGGCCTATGAAATCTTATTGAACACCGCGCTCATTAATGAGCAGTGCTCCTCCGAGAGCACAGCTCGCCTCGAAAACTGTCGTCAGATGTCCGCCGACATCGAATCGCGGACCCTTCTCATCGCCCCCCGTGGGAGCCAAACGCTCCGGGCTCAGGGCGGCTGACATATTAGCTTCGGGCTTTGGCAGATCCGGACTCCTCCGTGACGACACCTCGGTGTCTCCCATTTCATGAGGCGGAGAGGTGGGTGGGGTCTCGCTCTCCATCATCTCCGGAGGAAGATCCCCCAAGACGAACTCTGTTGAGAAGAGCTGCTAGCTGGACTGCAAAAGACGAATCCTGGTTATTGATCTCGGAGAAACCCAATACCTTCGAATTAACGATTAACTTACAGCTCGGTGGAGGGCTGGCCCGTTGGCGGGCATGACGCGGTGAGGGCGCCCATCGGGGTAGAGCCCCCTGGTGATACCTTTTTCTTGGTTTGGGCATCTCCGTCTCCAAGTCTTCGGAGGCAGCCCTCTTCTTCCTGCGCGGGGAGGAAGCTTTAGCCTATCCTTCCCGATTATCCTCCTTAGGGAAGGTAACAATTCCCCCGGTTCGGATGCGTAGCGTGTGAAGTTCATTTTCTTTGTTCTTCCCTTGTCTTTCCCTGAGGGCATTCTGCTGAGCACCCGGTCAAGCATCTTGGCAACGGTTGGACCAGGCAAGCCTTCGGGAAGTGGCGCCGGACACCTGATTCTCTCCGCCTTGCTGAGCCATTCCTGGCCACGGAGGGTTTTTCAGAATAATGACTATGACGAACATAAAACAAAGTGTCTGGTATCAAGGTTACTTACTTGGGTATCTAGACGATTGCAGCTTAGGCCCGCATCCTCGGTGGTGTCCGGACACTCTACTTGTGGTCCGAAGAATAATTTACACATCCCTTCGAGCTTCAGGCCGAAGAAGTTCTTAATAGTCCGCGGACCCTCTGGATTGAACTCCCACATCCGGAGAGGCCGGCGTTGGCACGACAACATCCGTCGGATTAACATCACTTGAATTATGCTGACAAGGTTAATGTCCCTCTCAAGAAGCTCCCGGATGTGGCTCTGCAGTACTGGTACATCGCCAGCGGGCCCCCAATTCCGTCCTACGTTGGTCCAAGACGCTATTTGTGACGGAGGGCCCGAGTGGAACTCGGGGGCGGCCACCCACTTTGTGCCTCTGGGAGCCGTGACATAAAACCACCTCCATTGCCATACATCGGATACTTCTGGGAAAGAACCCTGTGGCCATGGGGCATCGGCGTTCCTGCTTATTATGGCACCTCCGCACTCCACATGCCGCCCCTCGATCATCTTTGGCTTCACATTAAAGGTCTTGATCCATAAGCTGAAGTGTGGGGTGACGTGGAGAAAAGCCTCGCACACAATGAGGAACGACGAGATATGGAGGATAGCGTATGGAGCTAGATCATGAAAATCCAACCCGTAATAGAACGTGAGACCCTTCACAAAGGGATCGAGGGTGAGGCCCAAGCCGTGGAGGAAGTGAGGAACAAACACGACGCTCTCATTGGGCTCTAGCGTAGGGTTGACCTGCCCTGGAGCAGGAAGCCTGTGTTGGATGTCGGCAGTCAGATATCCGACCTCCCTAAGCTTCGCAATGTCCTCCTCTTGGATCGAGGAGGCCACCCACCGGCCTTGAGGGTTGGATCCGGAGATATTGGAGGTTCTGGGGTGTGGGAGCTTAGGTCTTGGGTGTTAGAACTCGAGGTGCGAGAAGGCGCGAGGGAGGTGGAAAGAGGCATAAGCCTCGGCCCCTTTATAAAGGGGGTGAATATCAAGAGTCCTCAGTGTGACCGCTTGAGGCTTATCTAAAAGCACACGGAGTCATGCCAATGGTCGTCATGGGGTTATACACGCCCGTATTGATGGAAGATCCCGTAATAAGAGGAACACGATCTCTGCTTTGGCAGGACGTGCCAATAAAACCGCCTCGCAACGCGAGTCGAGGTGGGGCGAGAAATGCCGGTTCGTGTTGGACCGGGCCACGATGCAAAGGCACGACGTATGAAGATTGCCAGCAGATCAGATTTATGCTCAGCTCCCTACGATGGTATGTGAGAATCATCTCGCAGATCTGGACACGGTTTAAGTGTTCGATAATTACTTTGGAGTATTCGGAGATGGAACCCGCCTTGCAATGCCAAAGACAAGACTGCGCGCCGGACTCATCTTCATTGAAGCCTGGGGCTGCTGAGGGATTCCTAGATTAGGGGGTATCCGGACAGTCGGCCTAAATACATCGTCCGGACCATTGAAGCGTGAAGATACAAGACTCAAGACTCCGTCCCGTGTCCGGATGGGACTCTCCTTTGCGTGGAAGACAAGCTTGGCGATCCGGATATTATATTTCCTTCCTTGTAACTAACTCCATGTAAACCCTAGCCCTCTCCAGTGTCTATATAAACCAAAGAGGTTGGTCCTTAGAAGGCCGATCACAATTACAATCGTAACCATCATAGGCTAACTTCTAGGGTTTAGCCTCTACGATCTCATGGTAGATCTACTCTTGTACTACTCATATCGTCAATATTAATCAAGCAGGGAGTAGGGTTTTACCTCCATCGAGAGGGCCCGAACCTGGGTAAACATTGTGTCCCTTGCTTCCTGTTACCATCAGCCTAAGACGCACAGATCGGGACCCCCCTACCTGAGATCCGCCGGTTTTGACACCAACACCGGCCTCTAGCAGGCGGCCGTTCCCTCTCTCGAAGCCCGTGCACCATTAACCTGATGAGACCAGGTGTGGCTACAGTGACCCCCCACCAGGCGGCAAGGACTGTAGCCACACTAAGATGACCAAGCCAACGTCATTAGCGGCACGGCTACAGTGAGCAGCCACCAACCAGACCCGCCAGCGGTGGAAGCGGCCCGTCGGCTCCGTACCGGACCGGTCGGCAGGGCCCGCCTGGCGGCGGAGAAGCCGGAGGCCGGAGAAGCTGACGGCCGGGCCCAGCAGCCGGCCAGATTACCATTGTACCCCTGGGGGGTAGGCCTATATAAACCCCCCAGGGCACCCATGCAAAGGGTTCGAACTCCATTAGACCTAGCTACATCCCTAGGGCAGGAGACAGTTAGCCTTGCCTTCTCCTTCCTCTAGCATACAACTCAAGGAGCAACCTTGTATCACTTGTGCCTTTAGTGATCATGCGGAGACCCCACAGAGCAGGACTAGGGGTGTTATCTCCTAGGAGAGCCCTGAACCTGGGTAAAGTTCGCTGGCGTTCGTGTCTATGCTTCATCCCGCTTCCGGGCACCGGGGACGTTCTACTCGCTCCCACCATGATAAGCCATCCTTTGGCATATGTCGCACCCAACCCCCGACATTTGGCACCCACCGTGGGGCGAGGTGCACCGTCTCCCGGAGACCTGCTCTGGACGGGAACCTTGTTCCTTCCTGGCGAGAGAAGCTAGCCCAGCATGCCCGACGGCATCAGCCTCGATGCCTTGCGTGGCGCGGAGATCGCCTTCGTGGTGAGCTGCCTCGCCGACCTCGTTGGCGAGATTCACCTCTCCGACGAGCCGGCCTCTGACACAGGCACCGGCTGCCCCGAGAGCCGCCTCGTCAGCCTCCTCGACCAGCTTAACATCACCCGCGAGCCTGCTGTGGACCTGGAGTCTGTTGGCTCCACCGACCCGATGATCGTCGACTCCGACACGGCGTCGCTTGACGTGTTCCCCACTAACATGGTGATCTACGACGAGTCGCCCCCTCGCGAGCACAGCGGCAGGAGCACCATCACGGAGGTGCTTGTCATTAACAGTGGCGAGCGCTCGAACGGAGAAGCTCAAGACCCACTCGATGCGGCGCTGCGGGACTTGACGGCGCCCATCCCAGAAGACGCAGATGCTGAGATGCTGGAGGCACGCCACGTCCAGCTTCTCGAGAGCGCTGGCCGTCTTGCCAGCATGCGGCGCCTCTCGGACGCCTATCGGCGCGAGATGGACAGAGCGGTCCGCGGTACGCCGGCTCCTGGGGGCCTAGCCGCATTGGCCCTGTCCGGCAGCGTGGCGGGACCATCGCCAGCATGTTTGGGGCAGAGCGCCCCGTCTACGCCACGCCTGCAGAGAATATCCGGGCCACCCAGCCGGTGACGGACGAGCTGGACAAATACGAGGGTGACGAGCGTCGCCACATGACGGAGCGAGTCCAGCAACTCCTAGACATGGCGGCCGCGTTGCACGAAGCCTGCTGCCGCGCTGAAGAGCCCGCCCTGCGGAATGAAGAGCCGCCTGAGGGAGTCCTGGACTAGGGGGTGTCCGGACAGTTGGACTATCATCGTCCGCCGGACTCCAAGACTACGAAGATACAAGATTGAAGACTCCGTCCCGTGTTCGGATGGGACTTTCTTTGGCGTGGAAGGCAAGCTTGGCGATACGGATATGTAGATCTCCTACCATTGTAACCGACTCTGTGTAACCCTAGCCCTCTCCGGTGTCTATATAAACCGAAGGCTTTAGTCCGTAGGACACAACAACCATTACAACAATCATACCATAGGCTAGCTTCTAGGGTTTAGCCTCCTTGATCTCGTGGTAGATCCACTCTTGTACTACCCATATCATCAATATCAATCAAGCAGGAGTAGGGTTTTACCTCCGTCGAGAGGGCCCGAACTCGGGTAAAACATCGTGTCCCTTGTCTCCTGTTACCATCCGCCTAGACGCACAGTTCGGGACCCCCTACCCGAGATCCGCCGGTTTTGACACCGACATTGGTGCTTTCATTGAGAGTTCCTCTGTGCCATCACCGATAGGAAGGATGCCTCCTCCCGTCTTCAAGGACGGTATTTTCGCCAAAGGAGCCTTGGCCGCCGGCCAGACTATTTGGCTAGGTGGTTTTCTTATGACCGCCTGTCCGGCCGCTGCTTCGACAATGACCTCTCAAGTCGTCAAAAGCAATCTTCACGTCAGCTTGGAATTCGCCGAGCGGCTCAATCCAGTAGAGCTCTCGTCCGTAAACGAGCTCTTGTATCGCATCGCCGCCCTGGGAGTCGCTACAGACTACAATCAGATTGGGCTTAAAACCGATCTGAGAGAGATTAACTATCCCCAGGTAACCCACCATGTTGCAGTGGTAGAGGAACAATGCAGCGACTCTTCTCCTGTATTGAAAACTAGTCATGTCCGGGCTGCCGAACCCTCCATGCCGGATTCCCGCGGAGGGATGGACTTCGATCAAGCACTGAACTTAAAGTCAGGCATCGGACCGGACTTGTTGGACAACGTCCAACAATCCAAGCTTCCAAATTTGGAAACTTCTCGGCCTTTGAGCCTTGAGATGGGTAGGGTTCCGGACTTAATTCCACCCGCCCGCCCAGACATATGCGATCTATCTCTAATCCGGCAAGAGCCCGCTGAAACAAGACATCATTATCGGGCGATTCTCCTGGTTATGGACAGGATAAAGGACTGCCGAGAGGAAAATGCAATCTCAATCTTTTGCAATAATTGCACGGACGAGGGAATCTTGAACGCCGTCAGCCATCGTGAAATTACATGCTTCGTCGACCTGGCATCCATAGTACGAAAGTACTGTGCGATGGAGAGTTTCCAGAAAACCGACAATAAGTTTTGGGACAATCCGGCCCCAACCCTAGTCCACAACAAAAGGGTGCATTACACTCAGGCACCAGATACAAAAACCAAAAAGCAAAAACCCCATAAAGGGCATGGAACCGTACTGGAGGGGTGGCTTAGGGGACCCTGTAAACTTCACAGTACAGAGGGCGCCACCCCAACACATAGCCTTCGAGCATGTTGGATATTACAGCAGGTGGCCAAAAGTGGCGAGAAGCTTCTAGCCCCGGAAGACCACTCCAACAATACCAGTACGGTATCAACAGTCTTCGAGACCTTCGCATCAAATAATATGCGGAAACGAACAATCCGCAGCCTCGCTGAAGTCTACCAAGTAGCAACAACAAATCCATGGAGCGACACATCCATCACCTTCGACGCCAACGACGAACCTAAATTCCGAACAGCCCGAGCACCAGCCGCACTGGTACTTAGTCCAATAGTGGACGGCTTTCGACTTACAAAGGTCCTCATGGATGGCGGCAGCGGATTAAACCTCATCTATGAGGAAACTCTTCAAAAAATGGAAATAGACTGGAGCCACATTGAGAAGCAGCACAACCTTGGAGGAATAATCCGCAGTGAAGAAGCGCTGCACCGGAAAAATCACACTCGATGTGGTGTTCGCTCACGGACAATTACAGATCCAAGAAGTCACGCTCCAAGTGGCCCCGCTCAATAGCGGATATCACGCTATATTAGGACGAGAGGCATTCACAATTTTTCAAGCCGCACCCATTACGCGTACATGAAGCTCAAAATGCCCGGCCCGGCTGAATAATCACTCTCGTTAGTGATCCGGACATAGCACTCGCACCGAGAACAAGACAGCCGCATTAGCCCCGAGGCACTATCCAAAGCCCTAGCGGCGAAGAACTTATCGCTACGCCCATCGTGAATAGAGACGATGTGATACTCGATAAGAGATCCAAGTCCACCGCTTTAAACCAGTGGGCGAAATAATAAAATTCCAGGTCCATCCAACGGACCCGACAAAGACGGCTTCCATCGGGCACGGTTGAACCTGATGTAGACATCGCGATCGCGAGAATTCCTTCGGGAAAATTGGGACATTTTCTTTGGCACCCTTCGGATATGCCCGAATCCCACGCAGATTGGCGTAACACAGCCTAAATATCCTAAAAGGATTCAAGCCAGCCAAACAGGCTCTTCGATGATTTTCCGAACCCAAAATACAGGCAATGGGAGAAGAGCTAGCCAAACTATTGGAAGTCGGATTCATCAGAGATATCAAACATCCGGATTGGCTAGCAAACCTGGTAATGGTACCAAAGAAGGACAAATCCTGGCGCCTATGTGTCGATTTTAAAGACCTCAACAAGGCCTGCCCAAAGGATCCCTTCCCCCTCCCCCGCATCAACCAGATAATCGATGCTACCGCAGGACACGATTCACTGTGCTTCCTCGACGCATACTCCGGTTACCATCAAATCAAGATGGAGGAAGTAGACCAAGCCGCAACGGCATTCATCACTCCATATGGACCATTCTGCTTCAACACGATGCCCTTCGGACTTAAAAACGCCGGCGCAACATATCAGCGCATGATTCAAACATGTCTAGCCACCCAGATCAACAAAACAGTAGAGGCATACGTAGACGACGTAGTCGTCAAAACCAAACACGCCGAAACTCTAGTAGACAACTTGAGGCTCACATTCGACAACTTCAGAGCATACGACATCAAGCTGAATCCGGAAAAATGCATTTTCGGCGTACCAGCCGGAAAGATCCTGGGCTTCATTGTATCCGGTAGAGGAATTGAAGCAAACCCAGCCAAGATCCGAGCTCTAACTTAGCTAGATTTTCCAAAAGACCTCAAACAAATACAAAAATTGACTGGATGCGTGGCGGCTCTAAGCCGCTTTATCTCCTGTCTAGGAGAAAAGGCATTGCCCCTCTATCGCCTCCTTAGGCGCACCGAACACTTCGAGTGGACGGATGCCGCCACTGCCGGACTCGAAGAAATAAAAGCCATACTGGCAACAACCGGTCCTGGCTGCGCCCAACCTGGGCGAACCAATGTTGTTATACATCGCGGCAACACATCAAGTTGTAAGCGCGGTACTCGTCGTTGAACGAGAGACAGAAGGGCATAAATTCCCTCTTCAAAAACCAGTGTACTACGTCTCCACTCTGTTAACCCCCTGCAAGTCCCGTTACCCGCACTATCAAAAGATAGCGTATGCGGTGTTCATGGCATCCCGGAAGCTCCGACACTACTTTCAAGAGTGTTCGATAACAGTGGCCTCCGAAGTACACCTCAATGATATTATAAACAACCGCGACGCGACGGGCAGGATTGCAAAATGGGCCATTGAGCTCTTACCATTCGATATAACTTGCAAATCTTGGCGAGCTATAAAGTCACAAGTTTTGGCTGACTTCGTCGCTGAATGGACCGAAGCTGAACTCCCTAAAGAGTATGGCGCATACTCCCATTGGATTATGCACTTCGACGGCTCTAAAATGTTGGCCGAATTGGGGGCTGGCGTCGTATTGACGTCCCCAACCGAGGACACAGTCCAATACGTACTTCAGATAATGTACACGGACTCCAACAACACAGCCGGATACGAGGCCCTTTTACATGGCCTCCGGATGGCAATCTCCATGGGCATTCAACGCCTAGAGGTGCGCGGGGATTCAAACCTTGCAATATTCCAAATAAATGCAGACTTTGATGCCAAGGATCCGAAAATGGCAGCATATCGCAACACTGTTCTAAAAATGTCAGCTCGGTTTGAAGGACTTGAATTCCATCACGTAGCCTGGGATAATAACCAAGCAGCCGATATATTGGCACGCATCGGCGCAAAACGTGATGCTGTCCCTCCAAACATCTTCCTAGAACGGCTCTTTAAGCCATACGTACTATGGGAAGCGGAGTCCAGAAATAACAAACCGGAAGCAGCCGCACCAACCGACACAGAGCAATCTGACATAACCGGCGATTCAGCCGAAATAACACCTTCAAATTTCACGACATAATGGCAGAATCGCCTGTGGATGTAACCATTCCTAGCCTACTTGCTTAGGCAGGAACTTCCCGAAGACCAAAATGAGGCCCGCTGCATAGTCCGGCGATCTAAAGCCTACAAGGTCCATGAGGGAGAACTTTATAAGAAAAGCACAACCTGAGTCCTTCAAAGGTGTATCTCCGAAGAGGAAGGGCGAAACCTTCCGCTGAAATTCATGCCGGACTAGGCGGACACCACGCAAGAGCTCGGGCCCTTGTAGGAAAGGCATTCCGACAGATTTTATTGGCCGACGCCCGGCAGATGCTCAGACTTAGTCCAAAGATGCGCGGTTGTCGGCTCTTTGCTAATCGAGCCATATGCCACCCACCGCCTCAAAACTATACCTATTACCGCCATTCATGTCCGGGGCTTGACATGGTTGGACCCCTTAAAGGGGGAACCCACAAGCAAAGGTACCTATTGGTCATGGTGGACAAATTCACCAAATGGATAGAGGCCAAGCCAGTCAAAACGGCAGAGTCCGGACCAGTGATAGACTTTATATCCGTGGTAGTACACCGTTATGGTGTCCCCCACAGCATCATCACCGATAACGGCACGAACTTCACGGCCGACGAGGTTAAGTCATGGTGCAAAAAGATGGGGATTAAGCTCGATTACGCTTCAATCTATCACCCTCAAACCAACGGTCAAGTGGAACGAGCAAATGGTCTAATAATGAGCGGCATCAAACCCGCACTAGTGCGGTCACTTATGAAATCGACACGACTTTGGGTAGAGGAGCTTGACTCCGACTGGGGCTGCGGACAACGCACAACCGCACTACGGATTCACACCATTTTTATGGTATACGGCGCAGAGGCGCTTCGCCTGCGACGTCATTCATGACTCACCTCGAAAAGCGCATGTATGAAGAAAGAGAAGCCGAGCTGGATCGGCGGGACAGCTTGGACGCATTGAGGAGGAACGCAACGTCGCCAAGGCTCGCTCCACATTCTATCAGCAGCAGAGCTCAAGATATCAAAGCAGAAGCACGGGCCAAGACTTACAACGTTGGCGAACTAGGTCTACGCCGGACAAGAAAAAGGACAAGCTCAAGCCCAAATGGGAGGGCCCATTCATTATCGATCAAGTCCTCGACCGCGGAGCGTGCATCGTTTATGAAATGCGTCGGACAACCGACTCGAGCCGAACCCATGGAACGCAGCCCGCCTCCGAAGATTCTATGCCTAGCGCCGGACTAAGAGTTCATCCCCTTCCGCCCGTCCAAATTTTTACATTTCATCTGCCTTTTGTTTCTCTTTCTTCCCTCATCTCTTTTCCTAAAAAGCCCTTACGGGCCTACTTGCGCATCGTTCGCACACACCTGATGTGCCCTCCGCACTCATTATACCTGGGGGCTTCTTTACTAGAAGCTTAATTATAAGGGCTTGATGCCCAGCACATGTGTCAAGCTTCCACATGTACCTTTTATTCACCATTATATGCATCGATATGACTTAATTTTTGGCCAAGCTGGGTTGCTCGGCTCCTGCTTACCCCACGCTCCCGATTGTTCTGCCACGAGGTAAAGGGAGCACCTCTACGATTGTTACGCCGGTCACCGGATGTGTACCTCAGACTGGGTGAAGCCGAAAGCTAGCGTTCTTAAGGGAATATTCGGTCGGTGATTTGAAAGATGATCTTTTACCTACTCATTTATCTGCCCCTAGATGTTTTTCTGCCCTTTTCGCAGTCCGGACATGCACTCTAGGGCATGCCTCCCAGGGAAAGGAACCTTTAACGGAACTATTCTCCCTGGAAGATGTTTCTTACTAACCATGTAATATAACATAACTAGTTGGGCACTTGTCTGATAAAGCACTCATGACCCCTACGCCTGGTCTCCATGCATACCCCGGTTGTTTCTTAACCGAGAAGGTATTCGGGCACACTCCGGACTCTAGGGTCCCGAGGTTGAAGCGAAAAGGTCGGCAATGACAAACGATATACAATCCGGCTAGAAGGCATTTCACATGTCATTTTCAAATACATTGTCAAATCTATTGACTGTATTCCTCCTCAATCCCGTCTAACAGGCTGTCTAATTTATAGTCCCATTGGGAAAATTTAGCGGCCAACTCTACTTGGCCGTATACTAAACTCACAGGGTTCTCCTTCCCATCGGGCCCCATAGGTCCGACCTCGGCCATGTGGTTGGGATCCGCCTTCTTGTACCACGAGTTCACCATGGCCCAAGCCTCCCTGGCACCTTGGCGGCAGGCCGAAATCTTCCATAAACGGAAGTGCTGCCACACTCCCTGAAGCTTCTCCGCAAGCTCCCCAAGGCCCCGGGTAGGGAGAGGGCTGGCCATAAAGCTCGGACGACGCTGCTCATTGCTCGCCGAACTTCGCTCGAGCAGCCTTGCAACAACTTGGGAAGTTGATCACCCGTTGATATGGGCATCTCCTCCGCAGGCGAATTCGTGAGTATACCTACAAGACATATTTTGTCAATTGACTTCCTCGCGAACTCTTCTTCTCAAAGGAGTCCGCTCAAGCACTTACTATAGATGCTTGCGACGAAGCCGCCAGTCTCCTTAACTGAGCCGGACAGCTCGGCTCGAACACCTTTCAGCTCTTCTCCGAGCTGGGCATGGGCATTCTCGAGCTTGTTCCTTTCTGCTGCACCTTATTCAGCACCCTCTCGCTGCCTTCAGGTGGCGCAGAGTTCTTGCATATCCGGATCTTGTCCGCAGCACTCGCAACGTCATTATTAGACTTGCTTGCGCTTACGCCGCACATCACTTATCTTTCTAAAATAATGTGTTACCGGAGGGGTCTCTGTGTTTCTCCTGCGGCTGCAAGTGCGGCCTCGAGTTGGGCCTTGCACTCTTGCAGCTCTGAGACATTGGGTATTCTTCTCCGTATGATCCTGCGTTTCAAATGATCCTTAAATCAGTTAATATAACTGCTTTAAGTCTCGGGGGCTACTGGCATATACAACTATTAAATTTTCTTACCCGTAGGTCCTTTACATACTGCTTCGTGGCTCTGGTAAAACCATCTTGAGCAGCACGGAGGTGCGCGTCCCCCGTGTTAAAGGCATTCAACGCCTCAGGGGAGAAGCACGCGTCACGAAATACTGTCCGATGGCGCCTGTGGTTCATGGCGCTCTCCACCTCAGACTTGGTGGCGGACAGTCTGTCGGCATCCTCCGTTGGAGGAGTATCGGCTCGCGCCTTGCGCTCGCCTCCCCTCCCGGACCAGTGCTTGGAGCTCGGTGGTAGAGGTTGGATTGGCAACCCCACGCCACAGATCCGCGGGCGCTTTTTCTACTACAAAAGTCATGAGCACTCAAACGCTTCCTAGGAACGTTGCTCCAAATAATTAACTGCGAGCTATACCTTTGCGGTGATGTTTCAGTCCGCGCCGCGCTCCTCTTCCTCCTACTGGTCCGGACTGGCCTTTGTTGGTCAACCGTCGCGGGCTCGGCTTCCCGCCTTGAAGGCGCTTCCTGCAAAACACCATCGTATGCGAAGGTCAGAAATGAGCAAGGAAGAGATAATGGTGCTGGGACCTCCGTCACAATCACCTAGGAAGCCGGGTATAGTCCGGGGTAGTCAGCCGTAATGGCGACTAAAGCATTATCCATGCTGAGCTGGTGGAACACCCCGTCGATTAGCTCCACCTGTATGTCCGGATCCTCTTCAGAGGCCGGATCACAGGATCTCTCGATCCTCGGTTGCGGAGCTGGACTTATCATGTCCTCCACAATCCGACGCAGTTCCTGCGTGGAAGACATAATATAAGAAGCTTAAACTTTGAAATCATGGGTCGGGCCCTTAAAGTGTTCGCTTACCCAACGCCGAGGGTTATTCATGGAGAACCCATTCAACGGGTTCGTCTGAAGGAAGTCCTCCTTCTCCCCCTTGTACAGGCCGGACAAGATCTTCGCTAGGTCCTCGGCCGAACCCGGCCCTTTGCGGCCGTGATGGGTGGCATCGTCCTCCCCGTTGAAATCCCACATGGGGTGGCCCCTGTATTGTAGTGGTTGCACCCCCCGCATAATGCATGTTGCAATGACTCCAATCATGGTCAACCCGGAATGGGCCAGTAACCTTATCCGGCCCATCAAATAATGGACGCTCTTGTCTTCCTCCAGTTCGGGGCTCCGCGGACGCCAACTGAGGCGTTTCTTCAGAGGAGCAGTACTGAACTCCGGGAGGCTGAGCCGAACAGGGTCCGGCAGCGGAGCGTCTTCTATGTAAAACCATTCCGAAGGCCAGTCTTCGGACGCCTTCTTAGGGGTTTCGGATGGATATCCGGTCCCGGCAATGCACCATATTTCGGCGCCGCCCACTTGATATATGGACCCCTCGTGAGAGCGGGGTATGAGGCAGAACAACCTCTTCCACAATTCAAAATGGGGCTCAATGCCCAGAAATAGCTCGCGAAGAGCTACGTAACCCGTGATATGCAGGATAGAGGCGGGCGTAAGGTGATGGAGCTCGAGTCCATAGAACTCCAGGAGCCCGTGGAGGAACGGATGTATAGGAAATCCGAGTCCCCTTATCAGATAGGGGACGAAGCATACCCGCTCCCCTTTGTTGGGACTTGGGGTAGCCTCCGCTTGCTTCCCACCTTGGTAGGTGGCCAACCCGCTCGAACCGGGACCATGAAGGCCGGAGGAGATATCCTTTGCTTGGAGCGCCACCACCTGCTGTCAAGGGATGAACATCTCCGCCGCCTCTGGCTATGGGTGAGGCGAGAGGAGGAGCCGCTACGACGGTCCATGATGGAATGGATTTTTGGTCGGAGGCGCTCCGATGAGTACTCGCGGAAGGAAGATGGTGTGATTTGGATCTGGATTCTTACCTCTCTTATAGGCAGATTATTTGCACAGCTAGGGGGTAAAACATAAAAGATACCCTGGCTTTTCACATTCATGCGACGCGTGGAAGATGGCCATTATTGGGCGTGGAAGCCAAGAAGCGCAACATTGATAAGGAAGCCGGACACTGTTCGGCAAACGCACGGAATTTGGAGGAGAACCCGCCTTGCAACACCGAAGACTATATACGCGCTGGACTTATCGTCATTGAAGCCTAGTTCGGGGGCTACTGAGGGAGTCCTGGACTAGGGGGTGTCCGGACAGCTGGACTATCATCGTCCGCCGGACTCCAAGACTACGAAGATACAAGATTGAAGACTCTGTCCCTTGTCCGGATGGGACTTTCCTTGGCGTGGAAGGCAAGCTTGGCGATACGGATATGTAGATCTCCTACCATTGTAACCGACTCTGTGTAACTCTAGCCCTCTCCGGTGTCTATATAAATCGGAAGGCTTTAGTCTGTAGGACACAACAACCATTACAACAATCATACCATAGGCTAGCTTCTAGGGTTTAGCCTCCTTGATCTCGTGGTAGATCCACTCTTGTACTACCCATATCATCAATATCAATCAAGCAGAGTAGGGTTTACCTCCGCCGAGAGGGCCCGAACACAGGTAAAACATCGTGTCCCTTGTCTCCTGTTACCATCCGCCTAGACGCACAGTTCGGGACCCCCTACCCAAGATCCACCGGTTTTGACACCGACACTGCCCCTTCGCCAAGAACACGGCGCGACATCCCGGACGCCGACTAGCGGCGCCCATGGAAAACGAGGCAACGAGCCGGCGGCCAGCCGGAGCTGGACTCGCCTTTCCATCGAGCGTGACGAAGACGGCCGCCCTCGAGCGATGGAGCGCCGAGGTGATCCTCCGCCTCCTCCGCCTCACAGAGCAAGATATCCCACTCCGCCGCCTGTCACGCACCCGACACTCGGCGGCTGCCTTGGTCGCCGAGAGGGAGTCGGAGAGAACGACGCCTGCCATCGGATTGACCGCCTCAACTGATCCCTGGCACTAGAAGAAGAAGACGCGCTGGGCCCACCCAGTTTTGGCCCACAAATCCGGGATGAGCCCTTTCCCAAAGGGTTCACCCTCCCTCGAGATACGCCCAAGTACACCGGCTCTGTGAAGCCGGAGGATTGGCTGGTCGACTACTCGACAGCCGTCAGCATAGCAAACAGCAACAAGCGTGTTGCCGTGAAGTATGTCCCACTCATGCTCCAGGGCACTGCCCGAACGTGGCTCAATAGCCTGAAACCCCACAGCATCAACAGCTGGGTTGATTTCACCGAGGCCTTCATCCGCAACTTCACCAGCACCTACAAGCGGAC
The DNA here is from genome assembly GCA_021437245.1 of Aegilops speltoides. Lineage (NCBI taxonomy): Eukaryota > Viridiplantae > Streptophyta > Magnoliopsida > Poales > Poaceae > Aegilops > Aegilops speltoides. Next base: position 38,977,251 of record CM038144.1, on the reverse strand, counting down.
TCCCAAGCCCCGACAGCTCTCCTTGTGCGTCCAAGGGCCCACAGAGTCGACTCGCGACTACCTCACGCTTGGACCGAAGCGCGAACTCCTGCAAGGCGCACGAGGTGCAGAAATCGAGTACTTCACTGCCGAGTGCCGAGAGGGCACCCTCCTCAAGCATCGACTCCTCTGCGACGAGCCCGAGACACTCGACGAGCTGCTGATCATCGCCGACAAGCACGCCACGGTCGACTCCTCCATGAAGGCGGAAATCCTAGTTGATGCGTCGGCAAAGAGTGGCACTCAGCCCCTGACCGATGGTGACACCAGTCGGCGACAGCAACCAGGTGACAACAAGCAGAAGGCCACCCAGCCGGCTTACACCAGCCGGCAGGTGGCGACGATCGAGGATCAGCAGCCGGAGGGGCAGCCAACACCCAAGCGGCAGAAGGGCGGCAAGTCCAATTGGTTGCCCGCCTTCTCTTACAAGCAAACCTTAGATGCACCCTGCAAGTTCCATAGCAGCGCAAAGCCATCCAACCACACCACATGGAAGTGTCACTGGCTCGCCAGAATCGCCAAGGGAGATGGACTCCTGCCTCCTCCGCCAGTCGGACCGCCGTCTTTTCAGCCCCAGCAGCCAGCGGCCGGACCGGTCGGCGCCATACAAGACGAGTACCCGGAGGAACACGGAGCCTATGTTGTGTTTACCAGCGTGGCAGATGACAGACGCAGCAGACGGAAGCAACAACAAGAAGTGCAAGCAGCGGCCTCCAACACTCCAGAATTCATGCATTGGTCTAAAAAGCCCATCAGTTGGAGCAGGGCCGACCACCCGGAAGTGATGCCTTCCCCAGGTTCATATGCCCTGGTCCTAGAAGCTACCCTTGCAACGGAGAGGCGCACAACACGTTTCTCCCGAGTCTTGATAGATAGCAGCAGCAATATCCTGTACCGTGACACCATGGAGAAGTTGGGAATCAAGCAGAAGCAGCTCATCCCCAGTCGGACTGTGTTCCATGGCATAGTCCCTGGCCTTTCCTGCTCACCAATCGCCAAGACCTAGATTGATGTTCTCTTCGGAGACAAGAATCATTTCCGCCGTGAGCCAGTTTGGTTTGAAGTGCTGGACCTTGAGAGCCCCTACCATGCACTGCTTGGCCGACCAGCTTTGGCCAAGTGCATGGCAGTCCCCCACTATGCTTACCTCAAGATGAAGATGCCGAGTACCAAGGGAATCCTGACCGTAGTTGGAGACTACAAGAAGTCAGTCGCTTATACCCATAGATAGTAGCAATACCGCCGAGTCCTCGTGATTGCAGCTTGAGAAGCTTACCCTAGACCGGTGGTTATGCTATGTGCAAGAAGCCGGAAATGTCACCCATCCCCCAAGAGTCAGAGGTTGAGGGCTCGTTCAGGCTGGCCAAGGAAACAAAGAAGATTCCCTTGGACCCGAAGCACCCGGAGAGGCACGCTGTCATAGGTGCAAACCATGACAGCAAATAGGAAAGCGAGCTCGTCGATTTACTCCGTGAGAATCATGACATCTTCGCATGGTCTCCCAAAGACATGCCGGGTGTTCCGACGGATTTCGCCGAGCACAAGTTACATGTCCGACCTGACGCCAAGTCGGTCAGGAAGCCCTTGCGCCACCTGTCGGATGAGAAGAGAAGAGTTGTCGGAGAAGAGATAGCCCGGCTTCTAGCAGCTGGATTCATCATGGAAGTGTTCTTTCTAGAGTGGCTGGCCAACCCGGTCCTAGTGTTGAAGAAAAACAAGCAGTGGCGCATGTGCATTGACTATACTAGCCTCAACAAAGCCTGCCCCAAAGATCCCTTTGCTCTTCCAAGGATTGATCAAGTGATAGACTCCACAGCCGGATGCGAGATGTTGAGTTTTTTGGATGCATACTCAGGGTATCACCATATAAAGCTGAGCCCGGCCGATAGGCTGAAGACCGCCTTCATCACGCCCATTCGAGCCTTCACACCGACCATGACGCTCGGCTTGAGAAACGCTGGGCGCCACGCTTCAGCATTGCATGCGTAGTGTCTACTCAAGCAACTCGGCAGAATGCCCATGTCTATGTGGATGATGTGGTGGTAGAAGACGGAGAAGGCACGCCGCTAGAAGACCTCAAGGAGACTTTTGAGAATTTGCGCCGATTCCGCATCAAGCTCAACCCGAGAAATGTGTCTTTGGAGTACCAAATGGCTAGCTCCTTGGCTTTCTCGTCTCGTGAGCATGGCATAGAGTGCAACCCGTGAAGATCAAGGCCATTGAGAAGATGGAGGCGCCCACCGACCGCTGGACGCAGAAGTTCACCGCTGCTGGCATCAATTAGCCATTTCATCACCACCGGGCGAGAAGGCTCTCCTCCGCACTAACTTATGAAGAAGACCACTTTTTTCGAGTGGATACTGTCAAGAACATCCCTAAATACCCGAAAAGTACTAAGGATATGTTTCGCTTATGGAGGTGTTCGCAGAGCCAAGGTAGGGGTACCTCAAGCACCCAACTTGTGCACGGGCGGTCGCAGCTTCCCGGCAAGGGGTTTACCACGTGCTCGCCTGGAGACCTTCCGCTCCATGTCAAACCATTCAAAGACAAAGTATACAAGATGTAAGATCGAGATTCTCGCAAGCGGAGCTTGTCGGAAGGCCGCTCTGGAGCTCAAGGTTACATCACTCACGCAAGGCCCCGCAAGAGGAGCTCGCCAGAAGACTAGAAGATTACATCATAGAAGACACGCCCGGCGCTTATATGCCTCGGCAAGGGCCCGGAGCTTATTAAGTTACAGAGCTCCGGCAAGCTCCCGGTCCGCAAGATCAAGACCGGCAAGGAACTTGCCGGAGAATTGCGCCAGGTGCTGCCGCCCAGCCATCAGCCCCCACGCCACGCCTGGGCCTTTCCAGAACGCTGGGCGGATGGTCAGTGCAGCCCGGGGACACGGTGGCACTTCACTTGGTGGATCCATCGCTGCGGGCATTTGGAGACGCAAGGGCGGAGCTTTTGGGGTCGATGGCGACGGGCATTAAATGCCCTTGTCCCCACTCACAAAGTAGGTAGCGACCATCGCTCACGACCGTAGCTTCACTGCTCTTCGACTGCTCCAACTACCACCTCTTTACATTTTTACCCCTTTCTCCCACGCCATTGCCACCGCATGCCTTCCGACTATAAAGGGAGGCCCATGCGCACGAGAGGGGTTCGCTCAAACCTTCGCAACTCTCGCCGCGTAGCCGCCATCAGAGCTCTTCAAGCTCCCCGAGCTAAATACAAACACAAAGCAAAGCAAAGAGGAGTTTTATCTCCCGGAGAGCTCCGGTGGGTAAAATCCGCGGCTCGCCTCGATCCGCTCTTCTGTGCTCCTCCACTCGCACTACGTACGCATAAGGCCCGCCCCATAGGTGTCCGTGGCGGCGATCTCCCCGCATCTTTGGCGCAGTAGGGGGCGCCGAGGTTGTGCGGACCTGATCCGGCGTCTTCGCTGGCGCGTTTTTCATCAACCTCTCCAGCCACAAGAATTTCATCAACAATTACGCCATGGTTCAAGAAGAAGGCTTCGTTGTAGTTCGGCCGGGCGGCCTCATCCGCCACCACCGAGCTAACGGTGGGCGAAGACGCTGCCGAGGGTGGTCGCCTGGCGAGACACTCGCGGGCGCCACTCAGATCTAAGGACAAGACGGATGACCGCGGCTGTCTCCGTGGACGCTGGGCGCTGGCCCATCTCAGCATACGACAACCCAGAAAGCGCCATACCACGGAGGTGGTATCCGCATGATGGAGCAAGGACACACCGAGGCTCAAGGATGCTTCAACCACCGTCCGGACGCAGCAGTTAAGGCGCCGGCAGGATCTTCGCCTCCTAACGCTGTTAGAGTCCGAGCATATCCCGCCTCGCACCGCCGCCCCGGAAGAAGAAAGCTAAGCCCGCAAGGACAGCTCGTGTTTCAGACCGCAGCGCATTCTCTTGAGCGGCGCCGCCGCCGAGGACGCGCTTATCGAAGCTCCACCGCAAGTGTGCAAGTCCGCAAGTGCTCGTGCTCAGACCGCAAGCGATCTCCCCGGAGCGCTGCGCCTACGCCGAGGACGCCATCGAGCTCCACCTGCAAGTGCAAGTCCGCAAGGACAGCTCTGTGCTCGATCCGCAAGCGCACTCTCTCCGAGTGTGCAAGGCCACCGCCGAGGATGTGCCATCGAGCTCCACCGGCCAAGAGGGCAAAGAAAGCAGCTAGTTTCAAACTTCGAAGTTATATTCCCGAAAGTCCGACTTTGTATGGAGAACTCCAGCGCGACAGGGTCGAATCGCTAAGGCTGGCGCCGACCGCTTCGAGTCCGCCAACGATGAAGGCGCGCTACCGCAACTAGCCCGACAAGCTCTTCTCCGCCGAGGCAACACCGCCAGCTGGCTGTTGATGTTCGCGACTCAAGAAGTGTGTTTTATACCGCAGTGCTCCCTCGAAGCGTGAGGGTGAAAACGCATAAGGAGGAAATCAGGGGAGAAGTGCGGCCTTGCCGGATCAAGCAGAAGACGGAAAAGCTAAGTCGTCCGAGCTTTTCTCAAGAGTATTCCTTAATTCCATGCTTTTTTATGTTATGTTCTCGTATGTTGGCCTTTGTACGCAGAAACTCAGGCGCGAGGAACCTCCCCGTGAGTAGCCGCACACTTATCTTGCTTTCGAGCACGCCAACTACTTAGTGAGCTGCATAAGTGTCGCGCTTCTGGTTTCATTTTCGAGCCCGCCAGCAAGTTAAGCTGCGGCGACAGTCACAGCAAGGTTGCTTGCCGGTAAGACTTGACGCCAGGTGCAGCTTCGAAGTTCAGACTCGCCAAGCAAGCAAGGGCCCCTTGCCGCAAGTTTCCCTAGAAGCGAGGGTAAAAGCACACAAAGGGTGTAAGGTAGAGGGCGAACGTAGCAAGCCCTCGCCAGAAGATGCCCTTCAGATGAGAAACTCCCAGCGCGGAGGGAGCTGTGTCGTGGTCCGCGGCGCCTTTGGTTTGTTTCCGAGCACGCTAACGATTGGCGGAGCTGCGCATAAGTGTCGCCTTTTGCTTCGCTTCCGAGCCCGCCAACAATTTAAGTGAGCTTACGATAGTGTCGCGCCTTTGATTTGTTTCTCAATCCGCCAACAAACACAAGTGCGCCGGAATCGCCCGCAAGGTTGCTTGCCGAGCAACACCGCCAAATGGGTTGCCGATGTCCGCGACTCAGCAAGCCGTGTTAAGACCGCAAGCTCCCCGAGAGCGAGAGTATAAACATATGAAGGGCAAGGCACGGCATCGCATTGCAAAGTTGCACGTAAAGGATTTATATATACATATACATGTAAATAATGAAACCGCTATGCACTCTATCTCACTGTTTTCATGGCTGAAATTACAGCAACAAGGAGAAACCAGAAGAGCACACCAAGACTGGATTTTGGCGGAGCCAGAGTTGCCGGGCTGCGAAAGCAAGATTCCTTCCCGCAAGCCGGCGCGCTGGGAGCATGAAAGTATCGAGATTCATCTCCGCAAGCCGAAGTTGCCGGGGCTGCGATATCGATAAGTTTTTCATCCTCGTCATGCATCCTCTCATGGACCGGGAAAGCGGGCTGCGCCTCTTTGAACGAAGCGTGTCTTGTAAAACCCATGCGCGAGAGGAGCTGTGTCGTGGCCCGCGCATGCCTTGGTTTGTTTCTCGAGCCCGCCAACGATTTAAGTGAGCTGCGACAAGTGTCGCGCCTTTGTTTCGCGTTTCGAGCACGCCATTGATTTAAGTGAGCTGCACAAGTGTTGCGCCTTGTTTCTGCTTCCGAGCCCGCCAACAAACACAAGTGAGCTGAATCGGCCCGGCAAGGTTGTTTGCCGAAGCAACACCGCCAAATGGGCTGCTTATGTCCCGTGACTCAAGAAGCGTAGTTCACAAGCAAGCTCCCCGAGAGCGAGGGATGGGAACATACAAGGCACGAAGTCAAGTAAAAGACTCATCCGACAAGCTGCCTCTCTTTTCATTAAAAACATCCTAGTTTAGTACAAGTCCATAGAGGATGAAAAACATGATAGAGAGGATTACATATTTTAAATTCAACTAAGGCCCAAGGGCTTACAAATTGAAAGATAAGATGCCCAGTAATCCCTCTCCTGCTTTCTCTGCTCAGAGTTCAGGAGGTAGGTCAGGAGGCCCCTGCAAGAGAAGCTTGCGGGAAGGGCAAAGGGCGCTTAGGAGAGCTACGGCGCCGAGAAGACACCAAGAGAACTTCCTGGGGCCGCCAGAGCTTGGCGGAGACGGAGGCGCCGGAGGCGAGCTTGAAGACGGGTGGTGGGACGTCAAGATGGCGACGAGGGCCCTCGCCTCAGATTCGACATGACGGCCTTGCCGCCACCCCTCTTCCTGTTCCGCAGCCTCCCACGCCAAACCGCCCAAGGAGACGGCCCCGGGGAGTTGAGAAGGCCGCGACCCGGATGATGGGGTCACCGTGGCGCTGGGCAGCGCTCGACGCCTAGTCGGACCCGCCATCCCGCCGTCGCCGTTGCCAGCCGCCCTCCTCGCCTCTCGCCGAGGAGGGACCTTCACTATCGGAGGAGCTGTCCACACAAGATCTCGCCCGATCCCGGAATCTCAAGACCTTGACGGCGAGAAGGTCGCCTCCATTAACTTGAAATGGAGGGTAAACCCCGCCGCTGCTGTGGATGCGGCGAACGCCTTCCACCGATCGAAGTACATCACGCCGGGGTGGAGACACGACACTCACTCGAAAGTGCCGCTGATCCCACAGCCCTCATGCGCAACTCCATCACCCGGGCGGATCCGTTCCATCGCCGCGAACGGGCCGCAGCCGGAGGCGGCGACGAGGCGCCGGGCGCAGCTTGATGAAGAACTCCCAGGATCGCTCAAAGATGGACCGCCGAGGAAAGGAGCCGCCGGAGGAGACGGGAGGCACGCCGCCACGACCGCCTCTCCCTCAACGCCGGCCACGCCGCCCTGCCCGTCCTTTCCGCCTTCCCCTCCCCTCGTGGCTGGCTCTGCCGCCACGGGTGCGGATAGGGAGAAGTGCCCTGCCCGAGGCGACACCTTGCTGCCACCGTGGAAGAACTAGGATTTCTCCTCCATGGCGTAAAGAAGAACGGAAGTCAAGACGAAGGGAGAAGAGGAAGTGTGAGACCATTGTGCTCCCCTTCCGCCCTTTTTAAAGGGCGAGGGGGGCTCAACCGCCTGCCCGGCCAATCGGGAAGCGAGGAGGGCAGAGGAGCGGGCCGACTCGCCATCTTCGCCTGCGGACGGCTCGGGTCTCCCACTGCCGCCCACGCACCCTCATGCATGAGGGCCAAGGTATGTGCAAGCGGGCCGAGCGACGGGTGAAGTGACTCTACCGCACCACGCATCACGGGGTGGATGCCCTAAAGACCGCACGCCGCCCACGCCTCCCACGACGCCGCAATCGACGCTGCGTCGCTACGGAGGGGATACTGCAGATGCGAAGTGGATTCGGGCGCCAGGCCGCGGTGCCTGCAGATCGCTTTTGGGCCTGGCCCAACAGCGCCGGGCACCGTGTGGCCCAGCCCGGGCTCCTGCCGGTCACTACAAGAAATATGTCAACTTATGACCTCTCGTGCAAGGACCTCAAGAATTGGTCATAAATTTATGACCATTTCGCACTCAATTGGTCAAAAGTTGTCTGGGGCTCCAAACCCTAAACCATTATGCACCATTTTTCGAGTGGACAGCGGTCAAGAACATCCCGAAATACCTGAAAAGTACTAAGGATATGTTTCTCGCTTATGGAGGTGTCGGTAGATTAAGGTAGGGGTACCTCAAGACTTCAACTTAGGCATCGGGCGGTCGCAGCTTCCTCGCTGACGGGTTTACCACGTGCTCGCCGGAGACCTTCCTGCTCCATGTCAAACCATTCAAAGACAAAGTATACAAGACAAGATCGAGACTCGCAAGCGGAGCTTGCCGGAAGGCCGCCTGTGCTCAAGGTTACATCACTCACGCAAGGCCCCGCAAGAGGAGCTCGCCAGAAGACTAGAAGATTACATCATAGAAGACACGCCGGCGCTATATATGCCGGCAAGGGCCCGGGAGCGACAGTTACAGAGCCCGCAAGCTCCCGGGTCCGCAAGATCAAGACCCGCAAGGTACTTGCCGGAGAATTGCGCTGTGTCAAGGCCCAGCTCATCAGCCCACGCCACGCCTGGGCCTTTCCAGAACGCTGCATGATGGTCTGTGCAGCCTGGGGACACGGTGGCACTTCACGATGGTGGATCCATCGCAAGGCACGGAGACGCAAGGGCAGGAGCTTTTGGGTCGACAGCGACGGGCATTAAATGCCCTTGTCCCCACCTGCCAAAGTAGGTAGCGACCATCGCCACGACCGTAGCTTCACTGCTCCCGCACTGCTCCAACTACCACCTCTTTTACATTTTTACCCCTTTCTCCCACGCTGCCACCTGTGGCGCCTTCCGACTATAAAAGGGAGGCCCATGCGACGAGGGGGTTCGCTCAAACCTTCGCAACTCTCGCCGTGTAGCCGCCATCAGAGCTCTTCAAGCTCCCGAGCTAAATACAAACACAAAGCAGCAGAGGAGTTTTATCTCCGGAGAGCTCCGCTGGGTAAAATCCGCCACAGGTTTCGCTCGATCCGCTTCTCAGTGCTCCTCCGCCTCGCATCAAGACAGCATAAGGGGCTCCGCCCCATAGGTGTCCGTGGCGGGCAGATCTCCCCCGGCAGGAGGTGACAAAGAGCTTGTCGTAAAGGGTTACGTCGATGCAAGCTTTGACACTGATCCGGTCGATTATAAATCACAAACCGGATACGTATTTATATTAAACAGTGGAGCTATCAGTTGGTGCAGTTCTAAACAAAGGTCATAGCAGGACCTACATGCGAAGCGGAGTACATAGCTGCTTCGGAAGTAGCAAATGAAGGAGTCTGGATGAAGGAGTTCATTTCTGATCTAGGTGTCATACCTAGTGCATCGGGACCAATGAAGATCTTCCGGACAAGATCGTGCAATTGCCTTGGCAAAGGAATCCAGATTTCACAAGAGGACAAAGCACATCAAGTGACGCTTCAATTCCATCCGGACCAAGTCCGTGGAGACATAGAGATTTGTAAGATACATACGGATCTGAATGTTGCAGACCCGTTGACTAAGCCTCTTCCACGAGCAAAACATGATCAGCACCAAGACTCCATGGGTGTTAGAATCATTATTGTGTAATCTAGATTATTGACTCTAGTGAAAGTGGGAGACTGAAGGAAATACGCCCTAGAGGCAATAATAAAGTTATTATTTTCCTCATATCATGATAAGTGTTTATTATTCATGCTAGAATTGTATTACCCGGAAACATGATACATGTGTGAATACATAGACAAACATAATGTCACTAGTATGCCTCTACTTGACTAGCTCATTAATCAAAGATGGTTATGTTTCCTAACCATAGACATGTGTTGTCATTTGATTAACGGGATCACATCATTAGGAGTATGATGTGATTGATTTGACCCATTCTGTTAGCTTAGCACTTGATCGTTTAGTATGTTGCTATTACTTTCTTCATGACTTATACATGTTCCTATGACTATGAGATTATGCAACTCCCGTTTACCGGAGGAACACTTTGTGTGCTACCAAACGTCACAACGTAACTGGGTGATTATAAAGGAGCTCTACAGGTGTCTCCGAAGGTACATGTTGAGTTGGCGTATTTCGAGATTAGGATTTGTCACTCTGATTGTCGGAGAGGTATCTCTGGGCCCTCTCGGTAATGCACATCACTTAAGCCTTGCAAGCATTGTAACTAATGAGTTAGTTACGGGATGATGTATTACGGAACGAGTAAAGAGACTTGCCGGTAACGAGATTGAACTAGGTATTGGATACCGATGATCGAATCTCGGGCAAGTAACATACCAATGACAAATGGAAAACGTATGTTGTTATGCGGTTTGACCGATAAAGATCTTCGTAGAATATGTAGGAGCCAATATGAACATCCAGGTTCCACTATTGGTTATTAACCGGAAACAGTTCTCGGTCATGTCTACATAGTTCTCGAACCCGTAGGGTCCGCACGCTTAATGTTACGATGACTGTTTTATTATAAGTTCATAAGTTTTTATGTACTGAAGGTTGTTCGGAGTCCCGGATGTGTTCACGGACATGACGAGGAGTCTCAAAATGGTCGAGACATAAAGATCGATATATTGGATGACTATATTGTCACATCCCTAGTTCTGACAATGCCTAGTGCATGCATTAGAGTGTTGCATCATGTTTAAATTTCATTTAAACCTGAAATGGGGATTGTTCAAACCCTAGCATCAAAGAGGAACGCAAATAGGTTCAACCAAAATATTTTTCAATGATTTCAAAATGCCCTTTAAAAATGTTCATCATTTCTGGATCAAGGTGGAAGCATCTACCAAAAATGGTTCACATTTTTGCAGGACATACTTGGACTTTGAATTAATTCAAACATATTTGAATTGGGGCTATTTAAATGCTATAAATATTTTAGATGCTCCAAAAATGTTGGAAATTGTTGAGGGTCACTGAAATAATTCAGAAAGCACCCATAATTATTTCCAGGATTTTATGAAATGGTTTAGCTTTATTACTAAACCAAAACAAAATAACAGAAATAGTAAAACTAAAATAAAAGCAGAGAGCAGAAACTTACGTGAGCTACTGCAGCCCACTGTTGCCCACCGGGCGGCTCCGCCAATCGCCCAGCCCACCACCGCTTTCTCCTCGCCAGAGAACTAGTCATGGCAGAGCTGGCCGCCCGCCACCTCCTCGCTTCGACGTGTCCTAGCCGCCTGACCCTCCAACAAGACCGTTGAACGCCCTGTCCCTCGCCTCTCTCTCACACTGGCTGCACCTCTCTCCTCCCCGACTTCTCCCCGAGCTCACCCGAGAGTCGCTGCGCAGCCGCTGTCGTTACTGTGGCCACCAAGATCCCCACGCCGCCAGCGTCCCCACTAGCTCCGCCTGCCCGCCTCGTCCTCCTCGCTGCCTAACGCCACCGAAGGGCCCCGAGCAGCCGCCATCGTCATCGCTCTTCAAGCTTCGCCCGCGCCTTTCTCCGTCAATTCGCCACTCCGGCGCCCCGATCCCACTAACCATCCCCGCAGCTCCGCGGTGAGCTTTGACCCATTCCCCTTCCATCGTCGCCCTTCGCGTTTCTAGCCCTGATCCCCAACCATGACCAAAGCATCTTGCCGTCGGCCATGGCGAGCCGTGTACACAGCCACCGCAGCTCGCTCGCGCCCACCGCAGGTTTCAAGACGATTGCATGAACCCAGACACCCACAACGCCCCCTGCTCAGAACGCCACCCCGAGATTGTTCAACTCCGCCGCTTTGAGCTCGCCGCCGTCACTCCGGCCTCCCCATCGACTTCGCACTCCGCACTGCTCGATGCGCTGGAGCAAGGGCTCTCCATCGAGCCCAAGCACGGCCTCGCCTGCGCCCTCAGAAGGTGTTTCGATGGCCGCCACTGCCTGGCCTCGGCCGCTGCCGAGACGCCGCGGATCAACTGCTGACCGGTGGGTTCGACTCGACGTGATGTAGGGCCCAGTGACTCCTCCGAAGTCAATGACAAGTGGGCCCAGAGCCCTGCTAATCTAGTTTAGTGCTAATTAACTTTTAGTTAGCCACCTAAGCCACTGACATGCGGGCCCACGCCCTAACTAACTTAGGTTAGCATTTAACTTAGCACTAATTAACTCTGTTAACTAGCTGTGACACTGACACGCGGACCCCACTGGTCAGGTTTGACCTGGACCGTGCCTCATTGACCTGCTGACGTCATGATGATGTCAGGCTGACGCAATAATGCCTTTACTGGAATTATTCTTATTCAGAAAAATCCAGAAATTTGCCTAAACTTCTAAAATTCATAGAAATTCAACCGTAGCTCCAAATGAAACAAGTTATATATGACAAATGATCAGAAAAATCCAATCTTTCCATCTGTACTAGTTTCATGCATGTCAGAACACTTTAACCTTGCTGTTTAGGTAAAACAAGCTAATGCACTTATATCACTTATTATTTTGGGTGATCATTTGAATCCTTGGTTCAAATGGACTCAAACCTTTATGTCCCAAGTTGCATTAGACCTATCACACATCATATTGCCATGTCATAGCATGCATCATATTGTCGCATTGCATTGATTGTGTCCTTCTGTGTTTGCCGGTAACTGCCCCCTCTCAGTAGACGACGTTCCGACGACGTGATCTATGACACCAATGAAGAACTATATTATCTTCAGAAGTGCCAGGCAAGCAAAACCCCCTTGTTCATTCCGATACAATCCCACTCTCTCGCCTCGCTTCTCTTTTATCGCATTAGGACAACAACGATTCATCTGTTACTTGTCATGTAGTTGAACCCTTTATCCTCTCGCATGACCCGTCATTGCCACAAAGAATAGATGAAACCCACTAGCATGAGTAGGAGTTGTTTGAGCCCCGATGTGCCTACTCATTCATGCTTGTTTGTCATGCCAACTATTGGTTAGAGTTGTGTCAGGTCTGATTCATCAAGGATGAATCAGAGGTGTGTGAACATGTCCTACTATGTGTGAGCTAAGTGTGTGAACACGATTTGGTAAAGGTAGAGGTGAGAGGCCATGTAGGAGTACATGGTGGGTTGTCTCATTGCAGCCGCCCTCGTGAACTGAGTTCGTGTTTGTGATCCATGATTCAGCTACTACCACGCATTGGGCCCGAAACCAATGGACCCTCTCGCTTCTTAATCACCCTTGTCCTCTGTCCAGAGTTGCAAGTAGTTTCGTGTTTGTAGTATGTGGAGGCCGGCAGCGCTGATCGAGGGGTGGGCTGTGATGCGGTAGGCACGTGGTCGGGTAAACCGGCGCCTGCTTGGTGTCACGAACCCCGCTCACATCGCTTGGGGCTGTGAGCGAAACTTCGCAGATCTCCTCATGGATGGAACCTGAATAGGCGATAAACTTGGACTAGGGACTTGAGTGTTTAGGTAGGTCGTGGCCGACACCCTCGCTGGGCTTCCGCTGAAGGTTGCCGAGTACATGTCGTAAACGGTGGTAAGTGGTGAGAGCGCAGTGAAGAAGTACACCCGCAGGTTAACATCATCTATTCAATAGCCGTGTCCGCGTAAAGGACTTCGTGTTGCCTGCATACTCATAGACAAGTGAAAGTGGATACTCTAAAATGCGCAAGTTAAGCGTGAGTGCTATGGATGGCGCTCTCGAGGGAGATGGGAGCGATCCATAGTGGTGTGTTGATATGGTGAATATGTGGACTCGTGCAGCGCCACCTCAAAAGAGTTACTTGCACCATAGTTAGAATAGCCACCGAAGTCAAAGCTGGCTTGCCGCAGCTTAAACCCCACCATCCCTTTGTTGATAATGATGCATATGTAGTTAGTTCTGATGTAAGTCTTGCTGGGTACATTTGTACTCACGTTTGCCTATTTTATGTTTTTGCAGAGAGACTTCGGTCTCGTTAGTAGTTCCGCATGGACTTCAACGTTTAGTTTGTTACCTCAGCTACGATCTTGTGCCCTCGGCAGGATCTGGTAGATAGTCAGGCTTTCAAGCCTTTTTCATTTGCAGATGTCTGTACTCAAACATGATAGCTTCCGCTTGTGCTTTGACTTGTATGCTCTGAATGTTGGGTCGTGAGACCCATGTTTGTAATATCTCGCCTCCTGAGCCTAATGAATACATACTTGAGTCGAGAATCATGTTGTGATGCCATGTTGTATTTGCACATATCGGCATATTGTGTGTATGCTATTGAAATGCTTGGTATGTGTGGGATCCGACTATCTAGTTGTTTATCTTTAGTAGCCTCTCTACCGGAAATGTCTCCTAGTGTTTCCACCGAGCCATGGTAGCTTGCTACGCTCCGAACACTTAGGCTGGCGGCATGTGTCCTTCTTCATTCTCGCGGTTCCGTTCTTCGGGAAATCTCACGCGATGAATACTGGAGTCCCGTTAGCCCGCTACAGCCCGGTTCACCGAGTCTCGCTAGCCCAAAGGCTACAGCCCGATTCACTACCACGACCGACACGCTCGATGTCGGGTCATGGATGCCTGTCCCTATAAGTTTGTGCCACTTTGGGTTTACGACTCAGCCATGTCAGCCCGGCCCTTATCATATGGATGCTAGCGACACTATCATATACGCAGTTAAAAGGCTTAAACGGTCCCGGGCAAAGGTAAGGCGACACCCGTGGGAATACCGTTTGTGAGGCCGCAAAGTGATATGAGGTGTTACATGCTAGATCGATGTAGCATTGAGTCGGGGTCCTGACATATATTCGGACACCGGAAATGTTTCGGGTGATTTCGGAGAAAACCGGAGTGCCGGAGGGGTTACCGGAACCCCCCGGGGAAGTATTGGGCCTTAGTGGGCCTGAGGGGAGAGAGAGAGGGCGGCAGCCCAGGAGGAGGCGCCCCCCATGGGGAGTCCGAATTGGACTAGGGAGGGGGGCGCGGCCCCTCTTTCCCTCTCCCTCACCCTCTCTTTCTTCCCCTCTCTCTTCCTAGTTGGACTAGGAAAGGGGAGTCCTACTCCCACTAGGAGGAGGACTCCCCCCTCCTTGGCGCGCTCCCTAGGGCCGGCCGGCCTCCCCCTTGCTCCTTTATATACGGGGGCATGGGGCACCCTAGAAGACACAAGTTGATCATCAAGATTGTTCCTCAGCCATGTGCGGTGCCCCCTTCCACCATATTCCACCTCGGTCATATCGTAGCGGTGCTTAGGCGAAGCCCTGCGTCGGTAGAACATCATCACCGTCACTGCACCGTCGTGCTGACGGAACTCATCCTTGACACCCTGCTGGATCGGAGTCCGGGGATCGTCATCGAGCTGAACGTGTGCAGAACACGGAGGTGTCGTACGTTCGCTGCTTGGATCGGTCGGATCATGAAGACGTACGACTACATCAACCGCGTTGTCATAACGCTTCCACTTATGGTCTACGAGGGTACGTGGACTTCACTCTCCCCTCTCGTCGCTATTCGTCACCATGATCTTGCGTGTGCGTAGGAATTTTTTTGAAATTACTACGTTCCCCAACAGTGGCATCCGAGCCTAGGTTTTATGCGTTGATGTTATATGCACAAGTAGAACACATGTGAGTTGTGGGCAAGTCATACGGCTTACCAGCATGTCATACTTTGGTTCGACGGTATTGTTGGATGAAGCGGCCCGGACCGACATTACGCGTATGCTTACGCGAGACTGGTTCTACCGACGTGCTTTGCACACAGGTGGCTAGCGGGTGTCAGTTTCTCCAACTTTAGTTGAACCGAGTGTGGCCACGCCCGGTCCTTGCGAAGGTTAAAACAGCACTAACTTGACGAACTATAGTTGTGGTTTTGATGCGAGGTAAGAACGGTTCTTGCTCAGCCCGTAGCAGCCACGTAAAACTTGCAACAACAAAGTAGAGGACGCCTAACTTGTTTTTGCGGGGCATGTTGTAATGTGATATGGTCAAGACGTGATGCTATATTTTATTGTATGAGATGATCATGTTTTGTAACCGAAGTTATCGGCAATCGGCAGGAGCCATATGGTTGTCGCTTATTGTATGAAATGCAAACGCCTGTAATTGCTTTTACTTTATCACTAAGCTGTAGCGATAGTCATAGAAGCAATAGTTGGCGTAGACGACAACGATGCTATGATGGAGATCAAGGTGTCGCGCCGGTGACGATGGTGATCATGACGGTGGTTCGGAGATGGAGATCACAAGCACAAGATGATGATGGCCATATCATATCACTTATATTGATTGCATGTGATGTTTATCCTTTATGCATCTTATCTTGCTTTGATTGACGGTAGCATTATAAGATGATCTCTCACTAAAATTATCAAGAAGTGTTCTCCCTAAGTATGCACCGTTGCCAAAGTTCATCGTGCCCAGACACCACGTGATGATCGGGTGTGATAAGCTCAACGTCCATCTACAATGGGTGCAAGCCAGTTTTGCACACACGGAATACTCATGTTAAACTTGACGAGCCTAGCATATGCAGATATGGCCTCGGAACACGGAGACCGAAAGGTCGAGCATGAATCATATAGTAGATATGATCAACATAGTGATGTTCGCCATTGAAAACTACTCCATCTCACGTGATGATCGGTTATGGTTTAGTTGATTTGGATCACGTGATCACTTAGATGACTAGAGAGATGTCTGTCTAAGTGGGAGTTCTTAAGTAATATGATTAATTGAACTTAAATTTATCATGAACTTAGTACCAGATAGTATTTTGCTTATCTATGTTTGTTGTAGATAGATGACTCGTGTTGTTGTTCCGTTGAATTCTAATGCGTTCCTTGAGAAAGCAAAGTTGAAAGATGATGGTAGCAATTACACGGACTGGGTCCGTAACTTGAGGATTATCCTCATTGCTGCACATAAGAATTACGCCCCGAAGCACCGCTAGGTGCCAGGCCTGCTGCAGGAGCAACGCCAGATATTATGAACGTCTAGCAGAGCAAAGCTGATGCCTACTCAATAGTTCAGTGTGCCATGCTTTACGGCTTAGAACCGGGTCTTCAACGACGTTTTGAACGTGATGGAGCATATGAGATGTTCCAGGAGTTGAAGTTAATATTTGAAGCAAATGCCCGGATTGAGAGATATGAAGTCTCCAATAAGTTCTATAGCTGCAAGATGGAGGAGAATAGTTTCACAAGGAGCATATACTCAAAATGTCCGGGTATAATAATCACTTGATTCAATCGGGAGTTAATCTTCCGATGATAGCGCCATTGATGTAATTCTCCAATCATCGCCACCAAGCTACAAGAGCTTCGTGATGAACTATAATATGCAAGGGATGAACAAGACAATTCCCAAGCTCTTTGCAATGCTAAAAGCTGCGGAAGTAGAAATCAAGAAGGAGCATCAAGTGCTGATGGTCAACAAGACCACTAGTTTCAAGAAAAAGGGCAAAGGGAAGAAGAAGGGGAACTTCAAGAAGAACATCAAGCAAGTTGCTGCTCAAGAAAAGAAACCCAAGTCTGGACCTAAGCCTGAAACTGAATGCTTCTACTGCAAGCAAACTGGTCACTGGAAGCGGAACTGCCCCGAGTATTTGGCGGATAAGAAGGATGGCAAGGTGAACAAAGGTATATGTGATACACATGTTATTGATGTGTACCTTACTAGAGCTCGCAGAGCACTGGTATTTGATACTGGTTCTGTTGCTAATATTTGCAACTCAAACAGGACTACGGAATGCTTAACACCGCCAAGGACGAGGTGACGATGCACGGGAAATGGTACCAAAGTCGATGTGATCGCGGTCGGCATGCTACCTCTACATCTACCTTCGGATTAGTTTTGGACCTGAATAATTGTTATTTGGTGCCGCGTTGAGCATGAACATTATATCTGGATCTTGTTTGATGCGAGACGGTTATTCATTTAAATCAGAGAATAATGGTTGTTCTATTTATATGAGTAATATCTTTTATGGTCATGCACCCTTAAAGAGTGGTCTATTTTTGATGAATCTCGATAGTAGTGATACACATATTCATAATGTTGAGGCCAAAAGATGCAGAGTTGATAATGATAGTGCAACTTATTTGTGGCACTGCCGTTTAGGTCATATCGGTGTAAAACGCATGAAGAAACTCCATACTGATGGACTTTTGGAACCACTTGATTATGAATCACTTGGTACTTGCAAACCGTGCCTCATGGGCAAGATTTCTAAAACGCCGTTCTCTGGTACTATGGAGAGAGCAACATATTTGTTGGAAATCATACATAGAGATGTATGTGGTCCAATGAATGTTGAATCTCGTGGCGGATATCGTTATTTTCTCACCTTCACAGATGATTTAAGCAGATATGGGTATATCTACTTAATGAAGCATAAATCTGAAACATTTGAAAAGTTCAAAGAATTTCAAGTTGAAAATCATCGTAACAAGAAAATAAAGTTTCTACGATCAGATCATGGAGGAGAATATTTGAGTTATGAGTTTGGTCTACATTTGAAAAATTTGTGGAATAGTTTCGCAACTCACGCCAACCGGAACACCACAACGTAATGGTGTGTCCGAACGTCGTAATCGTACTTTACTAGATATAGTGCGATCTATGATGTCTCTTACCGATTTACCGCTATCATTTTGGGGTTATGCTTTAGAGACGGCCGCTTTCACGTTAAATAGGGCACCATCAAAATCCGTTGAGTCAACTCCTTATGAACTATGGTTTGGCAAGAAACCAAAGTTGTCATTTCTGAAAGTTTGGGGCTGCGATGCTTGTGTGAAAAAACTTCAACCTGACAAGCTCGAACCCAAATCGGAAAAATGTGTTTTCATATGATACCCAAAGGAGACCGTTGGGTACACCTTCTATCACAGATCCGAAGGCAAGACATTCGTTACTAAGAATGGATCCTTTCTAGAGAAGGAGTTTCTCTCGAAAGAAGTGAGTGGGAGGAAAGTAGAACTTGATGAGGTAATAGTACCAGATCCCTTATTGGAAAATAGTTCATCACAGAAATCAGTTCCTGTGACGTCTATACCAATTAGTGAGGAAGTTAATGATGATGATCATGAAACTTCAGATCAAGTTGTTACTGAACCTCGTAGATCAACCAGAATAAGATCCGCACCAGAGTGGTACGGTAATCCTATTCTGGAAGTCATGCTACTAGATCATGGTGAACCTACGAACTATGAAGAAGCGATGGTGAGCCCAGATTCCGCGAAATGGATTGAATCCATGAAATCTGAGATGGGATCCATGTATGAGAACAAAGCGTGGAGTTTGGTTGACTTGCCCGATGATCGGCAAGCAATAGAGAATAAATGGATCTTCAAGAAGAAGACTGACGCTAATGGTAATGTTATTGTTTAAAAAGCTCGACTTGTTGCAAAAGGTTTTCAACAAGTTCAAGGGGTTCACTAAGATGAGACCTTCTCACCCGTAGCAATGCTTAAGTCTGTCCATATCATGTTAGCAATTGCTGCATTTTATGATTATGAAATATGGCAGATGGATGTCAAAACTGCATTCCTGAATGGAGTTCTGGAAGAAGAGTTGTATATGATGCAACCGGAAGGTTTTGTCGATCCTAAGGAAGCTAACAAAGTGTGCAAGCTCCAGCGATCAATTTATGGTCTGGTGCAAGCCTCTCGGAGTTGGAATAAACGCTTTGATAATGTGATCAAAGCATATGGTTTTATACAGAATTTTGGAGAAGCCTGTGTTTACAAGAAAGTGAGTGGGAGCTCTGTAGCATTTCTGATATTATATGTGCACGACATATTGTTGATTGGAAATGATATAGAATTTCTGGATAGCATAAAAGGATACTTGAATAAAAGTTTTTCAATGAAAGACCTCGGTGAAGCTGCTTACATATTGGGCATGTAGATCTATAGAGATAGATCAAGACGCTTGATTGGACTTTCACAATGCACATACCTTGATAAAGTTTTGAAAAAGTTCAATATGGATCAGGCAAAGAAAGGGTTCTTTCCTGTATTACAGGGTGTGAAGTTGAGTCAGACTCAATGCCCGACCACTACAAAAGATAGAGGGAAAATGAAAGGAGTTCCCTATGCTTCAGCCATAGGCTCTATCATGTATGCAATGTTGTGTACCAGACCTGATGTGTGCCTTGCTATTAGTTTAGCAGGGAGGTACCAAAGTAATCCAAGAGTGGATCATCGATGTGGTCAAGAACATCCCAAATACCCGAAAAGGACTAAGGATATGTTTTCGCTTATGGAGGTGACAAAGAGCTTGTCATAAAGGGTTACGCCAATGCAAGCTTTGACACCGATCCGGACGATTCTAAATCGCAAACCGGATACGATTTATATTAAACGATGGAGCTGTCGGGTTGGTGTAGTTCTAAACAAAGCGTCAGAAGGGATCTACATGCTAAGCGGAGTACATAGTTGCTTCGAAGCAGAAATGAAGGAGTCTGGATGAAGGAGTTCATTTCCGATCTAGGTGTCATACCTAGTGCATCGGGACCAATGAAGATCTTCAGTGACAAGATCGTGCAAATTCCTTGGCAAAGGAATCCAGATTTCACAAGAGGACAAAGCACATCAAGAGACGCCTCAATTCCATCCGGACCAAGTCCGTGGGAGACATAGAGATTTGCAAGATACATACGGATCTAAATGTTGCGTAATCGCTGACTAAGCCTCTTCCACGAGCAAAACATGATCAACACCAAGACTCCATGGGTGTTAGAATCATTACTATGTAATCTAGATTATTGACTCTAGTGCTAGTGGGAGACTGAAGGAAATATGCCCTAGAGGCAATAATAAAGTTATTATTTTCCTCATATCATGATAAGTGTTTATTATTCATGCTAGAATTGTATTACCCGGAAACATGATACATGTGTGAATACATAGACAGACATAATGTCACTAGTATGCCTCTACTTGACTAGCTCATTAATCAAAGATGGTTATGTTTCCTAACCATAGACATGTGTTGTCATTTGATTAACGAGATCACATCATTAGGAGAATGATGTGATTGACTTGACCCATTCCGTTAGCTTAGCACTTGATCGTTTAGTATGCTGCTATTGCTTTCTTCATGACTTATACATGTTCCTATGACTATGAGATTATGCAACTCCCGTTTACCGGAGGTACACTTTGTGTGCTACCAAACGTCACAACGAATCGGGTGATTATAAAGGAGCTCTACAGGTGTCTCTCAAGGTACATGTTGAGTTAGCGATTTCGAGATTAGGATTTGTCACTCCGATTGCTCGGAGAGGTATCTCTGGCCCTCTCGGTAATGCACATCACTTAAGCCTTTGCAAGCATTGTAACTAATGAGTTAGTTACGGATGATGTATTACGGAACGAGTAAAGAGACTTGTCGGTAACGAGATTGAACTAGGTATTGGATACCGACGATCGAATCTCAGGCAAGTAACATACTGATGACAAAGGGAACAACGTATGCTGTTATGCGGTTTGACCGATAAAGATCTTCGTAGAATATGTAGGAGCCAATATGAACATCCAGGTTCCACTATTGGTTATTAACCGGAAACAGTTCTCGGTCATGTCTACATAGTTCTCGAACCCGTAGGGTCCGCACGCTTAATGTTACGATGACTGTTTTATTATGAGTTTATAAGTTTTGATGTACCGAAGGTTGTTCGGAGTCCCGGATGTGATCACGGACATGACGAGGAGTCTCAAAATGGTCGAGACATAAAGATCGATATATTGGACAACTATATTCGAACACCGGAAATGTTCCGGGTGATTTCCTAGAAAACCGGAGTGCCGGAGGGGTTACCGGAACCCCCCGGGGAAGTATTGGGCCTTAGTGGGCCTGAGGGGAGAGAGAGGGCAGCAGCCCAGGAGGTGGAAGCCCCCCCCCCATGGGGAGTCCAAATTGACTAGGAGGGGGCGCGCCCTCTTCCTCTCTCCTCTCCTCTCTTTCCTTCCCTCTCTCTTCCTAGTTGGATTAGGAAAGGGAGTCCTACTCCCACCAGGAGGAGGACTCCCTCCTGGCGTGCCCCCTAGGGCCGGCCGCCTCCCCTTGCTCCTTTATATACGGGGCAGGGGCACCCTAGAACACAAAAGTTGATCATCAAGATCGCTCTCAGCCGCAGCGGTGCCCTTCCACCATATTCCACCTCGGTCATATCGAAGCGTGCTTAGGTGAAGCCTCGCATCGGTAGAACATCATCACCGTCACCACACCGTCAGGTCGACGGAACTCATCCCCGACACCCGCTGGATCGGAGTCCGGGATCGCCATCGAGCTGAACGGTGCGTAACACGGAGGTGCCGTGACGCTCGGTGCTTGGATCGGTCGGATCGTGAAGACGCACGACTACATCAACCGCGTTGTCATAACGCTTCCGCTCACGGTCACGAGGGTACGTGGACTTCACTCTCCCCTCTCGTTGCTATGCATCACCATGATCTTGCGTGTGCGTAGGAATTTTTTTGAAATTACTATGTTCCCCAACAAAACCTCCTCCGGAGATTTTATAGTTGAAAGCAGTATGTATCACGCTACCTTCTGTATTATGTACAAAGACTCCGGGTCCCCCGAGACGAACTCGGAGACTGCCCTCCTTTTATCTATATGATAAGTATTATGCCCATGAGTATGTTTCTGTTTTATGATTTCCACTTGGCAACGGGTCGACCAGTCAGCCCAGAGGTTTGTCGCCCTCTACTATATGCCGCCTCCCACAGCCGGAAAAGTAATGTGTTGGTACCTAAAACTTCTTCTGTCAGAAGCCACAGTTTGCAGAGTAGCTGCATGGCGGGCAGAAGCGGCAAGACAGTGCCCACATGAAAAATGGTTAAGGAAAAAGCACATATAGCCGAGGTCGGCACCATACCTGCCCGGCCAGCTGCCGAGCAGCCGGCCGGCCAGCCTCTGCCTCCCTTGCAAAAAACCTCCAAATGGCTAAGTACTTACCCTCCCGCAAAAAACCTAATTACTCAAACCAACCACAGTACACAGAGCGGCTGCTTGGCTGGCAAGAGGATAGCTAAGGGAGGGCGGCAAAGGAAAAAAGCAAGGAGTTCACGCAAGGAAGGCTAGAGATCGGCAGAACAAAGCATAAAATTGCGATAGAATATTTACATAGATAAAGGCCGATCGGCCAGCATTCAACAAAGTTTTAGATACACCCCACGGGTGGAATTGTGCGAATTTAACAAAAGTGTTCAGACTAGCAAGCAGGAAAAGAAAAAAGATAAAATCCCTAAGGAGAAGCGGAGGATTCCGGCTGGGCGCTGGGGTCGGCAGTGCCGGTTGGCGCAGCAGACTGCTCCGGCTGGATGTTGGGGTCGGCAGTGCCGGTTGGTGCAGCAGGCAGCTCCGGCTGGACGACGGAGTCAGCTGTGCCGATTGGCGTGACAGGCGGCTCTGGCTGGACGGTGGAGTCAGCTACGTTGATTGGCACAACAGGCGGCTCTGGCTGGATGCTGGAGTCGGCGAGGCCATTCGGGGTGGCGGAAGGCTGGACGATGGAGTCGGTGGCGTTAGTCGGAGACATGGGCGGCTGGTCGGTCACCACCTGGCCGCCTCCAGCAGCAGTCGGCGCTTTGGAGTGCAGGTCGTTGCTCGAGGCCTGGTCGGGGTGGGGATGATCATCCGCACCAGCCTCCGGCATGTCGATGTCGCTGTCCTTGTCGTCCTCCTCCTCCTCCTCATCCTCCTCCTCCTCCCTCCCCGCCTTCATCGCTGGAGTCGATGACTTCGGCTGAGTCCTCGCTGTCCTTCGGGTTCAGCCCAAGCCACTCTTGCGGGGCTTCGCCACCTTCCTCGGCCACCTCCGGAACGAAGGTGCTAGTGTCGGTGAAGTTGGCGATCGCCGCCACCCTGTTGACAAGTTCAGCCTCCACCGCTGCCAGCTCCTCTTGCGCTTCCAGGCGGAATGTGGCCAGCTGGGCTAAGTCCAGCCCAGGATACCATGCCTTGACAAACTCAAGGGCGCGGCGCGCTCCTGCCCGGGCTGTAGAGCCCTTCCAGGCCTCCAGGCGGTCGGCCGCCACCTCCAGCCAATCGGCGGTCCAGCTTGGAGTGCGCGGAGCCGGCAGGCCTGGCCAGAGGGCGGAAATCGCCTGGGCCCTGACGCGCTGAAGACGGTGCAACACTTGATGGGCGGGCCGAAGACGGGCCTGGATGCTAAGGATCTGCTCATTCAGGGTCCAGGGGGCGTCAGCAGCGATCTGCGCACCTTCCGCCCTCCGCTCCTTGCGCTGGGCCTCGATGGCTTGGCTCGCGGGAACGGGGTGACCCGGGAAGAAATCTGTTTGGGCAGAAAGCAAGGAAAAACAAAGTCAGAAAATGGCAGTCGGCTTAGAAGAGGCCGCAGCTCAAGACGACACAACAAGAAGAATGAAACTCACCGCCGACCAGTGTCCTCGATGTTATCGGGCAGCCGCCGTCCGCGCCTCCTTGTCGGCCCAGCGGCGCGTTGGTTTCAAACTCGGCCCGAGATCGGCCTCCTTCGCCGTGATCCCGCAAGCGCCGCCTTGAGAGCCTCCGTCTCGCCGGCGAGCTTGGCGACCAGCCGGTCCCCGCCTCGGTCAGCCTTATCGCACTCCGCCTCCTTGCTACGCAGAAGGGGTTGGCCTCGCCCAACTATCGCTGCAAGGCGGCGCTGGCCTCTCAAAAAGGGAAAGAAGAAAAGAGCATCAGTCAAGCAGACAAGACGAAGAAAGAAACACTGAGGAGATTCGGCCCGACTACTCAGCAGTCGGCCCGAACCTCGGGGACTACAGCCCACGGGTGCGCCATCACGCCCCCGCAAAGAATAAGTAATTAGCAAAGAAAGAAACACTAAGAAGATTCGGCCCAACTGCTCAGCAGTCGGCCCGAACCTCGGGGACTACATCCGGTGCGCCAGTGCGCCCCCGCGAAGAAGGAAGTCGGAACTTACTCCGGCTCTTGGACAGATGGCAGTCTGCGTCTCCAGCTCCCAAACCCTGGAGTTGAAGTAGATGGCGCGGAGATTATGGTAGTCCTGCAGATGGGATATCAGACAAGTCAACATTCGATATATACAAGTTGAAGCCTGATCGCCGCCAAAGAGCCGCCCAAACTTGGGGACTACACCCAGTGGGTGCACCAGCGCACCCCCATAAAGAAAGCAAGAAGATCAAAAAGCGAAGGAAACTTACGCGGATGGCTGCCCGCGACTCTAAAAAGGCCTCGTTGCAGCGCCTGAGGGCCTCGCCGCCCGAGCTTGGCCTAGACGCTGCTTACGCTGGTTCAGGCGCCCGCCCCGCCTGTATCCAGCTCGCGGCGCGGGCGCTGGTCGCCTTGTCGGGGGCCGACGAGCTCGTGGTGCCGACCTCCTGCGGCCGCGGTGCTAAGGCCGCCTTCTCAAGGCGGCGGTGCGTGGGTGTGCAGACCTCAGGAATCAGGTCCGTCACCACCATGTCCTCGACCGGTGGCACCGGCGGTGCAGCCGGCTGCTCGTCCTGCGTTCCGTTGGCTGGTGGCGGCAGTGGCGGCGGCGGCACAAAGATGTCCGACATGGCTACATCACCGCCCTCCTGCTCCCGGATCGGATGATCGTTACCGGCTCCTCCGGCCGTCGCCACATACTCAGGTGGAGGCGGCGCAGTGTTCAGGGGCATCACGAGCAGCGGCTCTTGGCGGCGTGCGGCCTCCGCAAGCCGCTCCTTCTTTGCGGCATCGGCCTCCGCTGCGCCAGCGCCCTCTCAGCAGGCGCGGCGGCCTTGTCTGCCTGCTCCTTGGCCAGATGGTCAGCCTCTTCCTCACGCGCCTCCCACGTGTTCTGCTCTGTCGCCTCCCGGAGGTCGGTGGCCAGGTCAATTCGCTGGCTGGTGGAGGAGGTCGCCGCCGACCTGATGACCGAGGCGGCGCTCGACTTCTCGAGGGTCAGGGGGGGCCTGAAATAAAAGGACAAGTCAGAAAAGCTCTCAGGCCGGATTGGCAAGAAGACGGAAAATATGAAAGGATACTTACGCCGACACCATGACGGGCACCTTCGGCTGCCTCTGGTACTTGTCCACCTTGGCCGCGGCTTCTTTCCGCCTGGTCGCCGCGGCCGGGTTCTTGGGCTTCTTTGGGGCGCTGCCGAACAGGGCAGCGCCCTGCTTCCGCTTGCGCTTGCCGCCACGGGTAGGCGGCCCGGTAGAGGGGCCTGCGCCGGTGTTGGCGGAGCTCCGAGTGGGGCGCGGCTCGTCTTCATCATCGTCATCGTCGGGCCAAGTCTCCATGCCGCCGCCTCCTCGAGTCAAGATGCTTCGGGCCGCCGACACTGCTATGCTGTCGCAGGCGGCCGCCCCCAAGTCGGGGTCGTCCAAGTCGCTAACCGCCCTGTCCGGTAGGTAGTCATCACCCGGCCCCAGGAGGGCAGCCGTTGCCGCGGACATATAAATCTACACTCCAGAAGGGAGTCACATCACGACAAGAACAAGACTAGAAAAACATATCATAAGGACAAGATGAAGAAACTTACGGCAGGCGGCGGATCGTCAAGCGAGTACGGCCGCTTCCCGTACCACCACTCTGCCTCCGACACCTTGAGGTCGGAGATCTCATTCACCATTCGTGCAACCTCGGCAGTCGGCATCTGCTTCGTGCACAGCCGGCTGGGGTCGCGGTGCCCGCTCATCCGGAAGATTGGATGAGGGCAGCTTTGGAGCGGGAGAACCCGGTGCTCGACGAAGGCGATCGGGAGGTCAGAGGCCACGAGGCCCTCCGACTCCTGGAGCACCCGGAGTCGGCCGGTGGCGGCCGCTGCGTCTGGCGTCACCGGCTTTGGCTTGTAGCCCTAGTTAGGCTGGAGTCCGGTGGGAGGGCCAGCCTCGTAGGCCGGCAGGTTGAGGAAGTAGGACTGCTGCCACATCTTCATGGACTGCGCCAGCTTGATGACGGGGAAGGCGTTCCGCTTCGCTGGTCGGCGCACGGCGACGAAATAGCTGCACTCGGCCGCCGTCTCCCTGGCGGAGGTGCCGAGCTTCTCGTAGAAGAACGCTCCCCATCGCTCGTGTGTGTGGAGGACGCCAATGTAGTCCTCGTACGCGGTGACGAAGGCGGAGAGTGAGTTACGGCGTTGGGCGTGAGGTGATGATGTTGGAGGTTGTTGAAGTCGAGAAAAGAACGGAGGAAGCCGCTCACTGGAAAGCCGAAGCCGCGGAGGAAGTGCGAGTGGAAGACGACCCGCTCGTTTCCCCTCGGTGCCGGCGAGATCTCCTCCTCTGGCGGCACCCGCGCCTTGACGAATGCCGCGTTGGGCATCCGGCGCATGTTGCGGAGGAAGGAGATGTGATCTCGATCATCGCCGATTGCCCCCGCCGCCGCTTCTTCTCAAGGCCATGGCTTCGGATGGCCGCGGAGGAGGAGGAGGAGGCCATGGCGAATGACGGCGGCAGCCCCACGGCAGCGCTGAGCACCAGCAACGGCAGTGGAGGAGAGAGCAGAGGAAGAAGAAGAGTGAGAGGGGGCACGCAAGCTTTGCCGCACCCCTCCCATCCCCCTACTTATAGCCCTCGGGCTACGAAGCCGAGGGGGCGGGGGCGTGGGTCGTGGGATTAACTGCGCCCACGACCCCACGTCCCCCATTTATCACACGCATTTGCCACGCCACGAACGGTCGTGGGAATGGCAACCGCCCCTTGGCACAGCAGATCCGCCCGGTTGTCGAGGCGCGGTAGTGGCGGGCCTGCCCACCGCCACGCCCCATCGGGGTGGGGTGGCAGGCTGGCTGGCTGGCGGCGCCGTGGCGCTGTCTGGTGGCGGGCGGCGACACGGAAGCTTAGCAGCACGCCACTTGTTTCCCGCCTTGGAGTTCAAAATCGACTAAATAGCTCGCTGGCGAGGCCGGCTTCAGCAATGGCTAGCCACAAGACGACCGACGCCTCCCGAGCCCCGGAGGGGGAAGCCGCCGACTTCACGCCCTCGACCACAACGCCACCGCTTCGGGGACTACTATCGAGTAATGGGCCACGGGTAGGCTCACCCGAGTCCCTGAATTTATCAAGACCTTGGGCCGGCTCCGCCTTGCTGCGCCCCAGGCCGAAGCTCCGCCCTCCGAGGGCCGGCTTGTCCAACGGCCGGGTGCCAGAGGGCGGCCAACCACCAACAAACGGAATCACGAGCGGCCGGCTCCAGTCAGCCGACCTCTATGGGAGACGGATCTAGCAGGCGGCTGCCGCGCAACCTCAGAGTCTGTGCCCCCGTCAAGAGGACGAGACGGGGGCGTGGCAACAGTGAAGCCCACACCCCCAAATCCTGGGGTCGGCGTGGCCACAGTGTCCCGTACGGGCGGAGATCTCCGCACGGCGTGGCACTGTTGCCACTCTTCCCTGACATCATTCTGGGCAAGCGGAGCCCTGCTCCCCACGACGGCCTATCGGAACGGCCCGCAGGCGGCGGGCCCTACCAGGCAGTGTCATCCCAGAAGACGGCGCATGCCGAACCAGACGGACTAGAGGAGGGCCGGCCTCTAGCAGGCGGCCGTCCCCTCCCTCAAAGCCCGTGCACCATTAACCTGATGAGACCAGGTGTGGCTACAGTGACACCCCACCAAGCGGCAGGGACTGTAGCCACACTGAGATGACCAAGCCAACATCATTAGCTAGACGACTACAAGGAGCAGCCACTAACTGATTCCGCCACGGGTGAAGCGGCCTGTCGGCTTCAGATTGATCGGTCGGTAGGGCCCGCCAGGCGGCGGGCCCCAGCAGTCGGCGGAGAAGCCGGAGGCCAGAGACACTGACGGCCGGGCCTAGCAGCCAGCCAGATTACCATTGTACCCCTGGGGGTAGGCCTATATAAACCCCCCAGGGCACCCATGCAAAGGGTTCGAACTCCATTAGACCTAGCCACATTCCTAGGGCAGGAGAGAGCTAGCCTTGCCTTCTCCTTCCTCTAGCATACTGCTCAAGGAGCAACCTTGTATCACTTGTGCCTTTAGTGATCATGCGGAGACCCCGCAGAGCAGGACTAGGGGTGTTATCTCCTAGGAGAGCCCCGAACCTGGGTAAAGTTCGCCGGCATTTGTGTCTACGCCTCATCCCGCTTCCGGGCACCGGGGACATTCTACTCGCTCCCACCATGATAAGCCATCCTTTGGCATATGTTGCACCCAACCCCTGACAAGGAGGGAGGGAGAGAGGCCGGCCCTCCTAGGGGCGCGCCAATTGTTGGGAGTCCTACTAGGACTCCCAAGTCCTAGTAGGGTTCCCTTTCCTTTCCCTTTCCTTTTCGGAGTAGGAAAGAAGGAAAGGAGGGAGAGGGAGAAGGAAAGGGGGGTCGCGCCCCCACCCCTTGTCCAATTCGGTTTGGGCAGGGGGGAGGCGCGCGCCACCTCGTGGCCCTTCTTTCCTCTCTCCACTAAAGCCCAATAAGGCCCATTAACTTCCCTGCGAATTCTCGAACTCTCCCAGATTCAAAAATACCCGAATCACTCGGAACCTCTCCAATGCCGAATATAGCCTTCCAATATATAGATCTTTATGTCTCGACCATTTCGAGACTCCTCGTCACATCCGTGATCTCATCCGGGACTCTGAACAAACTTCGGTCATCAAAACACATAACTCATAATACAAATCGTCATTGAATGTTAAGCGTGCGGACCCGACGGGTTCGAGAACTATGTAGACATGACCGAGACACATCTCCAGTCAATAACCAATAGCGGAACCTGGATGCTCATATTCGCTCCTACATATTATACAAAGATCTTTATCGGTCAAACCGCATAACAACATACGTTGTTCCCTTTGTCATCGGTATGTTACTTGCCCGAGATTCGATCAGCGGTATCATCATACCTAGTTCAATCTCATTACCAGCAAATCTCTTTACTCATTCTGTAAAGCTTCATCCCGCAACTAACTCATTAGTCACATTGCTTGCAAGGCTTATAGTGATGAGCATTACCGAGAGGGTCCAGAGATACCTCTCCAATATACGGAGTGACAAATCCTAATCTCGATCTATGCGAACCCAACAAACACCTTTGGAGATACCTGTAGAGCATCTTTATGATCACCCATTTACGTTGTGATGTTTGATAGCACACAAGGTGTTCCTCCGGTATTCGGGAGTTGCATAATCTCATAGTCTGAGGAACAGGTATAAGTCATGAAGAAAGCAGTAGCAATGAAACTGTAACGATCATGATGCTAAGCTAACGGATGGGTCTTGTCCATCACATCATTCTCCTAATGATGTGATCCCGTTCATCAAATGAAAACACATGTCTATGGTTAGGAAACATAACCATCTTTGATTAACGAGCTAGTCAAGTAGAGGCATACTAGGGACACTATGTTTTTGTCTATGTATTCACACATGTATTAAGTCTCCGGTTAATAAAATTCTAGCATGAATAATAAATATTTATCATGAGATATTGAAATAAATAATAACTTTATTATTGCCTCTAGGGCATATTTCCTTCACCTCGGCCCCTGCTGCTTTAAAGAGAATAAGCGCACCCAGAGATCGATCGAGGGCTCGACCCCCCAGGTACCCCTCGCAGAGGGTGACGAAGCCCGAAAGCTGCACCGATGGCGCCGGCGCCAAGATGATGGGGCTGGAGCCCGAAGAACTCCAGAAAGTCACGGAAGAAGGTGCTCATGGGAAGGTCGAACCCGCGCTCGAAGTGCGGGAAGAAGACCATGCGCTTCGTGCCCTCGGGACGCGGCTCCCGCTCGCCCTGCGGCAGGCGCGCGGCAACCTCCGTCTCCCCCGGCAAGCGCCTGGTGGTGCGGAGATTGGCGATGATGTCCAGAGTGACGGTCGAGCCCATCCATGAGCCCGACGGTAGCGCCATCACCGAAGATGAAGAAGAAAGAAGGAAGAAGAGTGACGATGAAGCTCTGCTCGCAACGGCAGGCGTCGCAGCACGCGGCGGTCGCAAGACGCAGAGAGAGGATGAAGAGGCAGGGGAGCGCGAGTGAGGATGATCTCCGCCGCCCCCTCGGCCCAATTTATAAGCCACGGTTCGAAATGTGGGGAAGGGAAGGGGGATCATCTGCGCTGGCCCTTCCCATTTCCCTGCAATAAGTGCGCGTGTACGTACGCAATAACTTCTTGGAGAAGGGCAACCGACTTGCGGACGCCGCACTAAATCCGCACGCGTGGGCCAGAGGCGCGAGGCGGCGGGCCCTGTTGTGCCGCCCAGTCCTGTCACGCGCTGGCCTGTCAGGCCCCTCCGGCTTCCAGGCGCCACGTGGCACCCGCGCGAAGCCCAAGGGATTGCCTCAAGATTGGACGGACCCTCCGGTTTTCCGCCGCTGCCGGGATGCTGCGATCTGGTTTCCGGAAACCGGTACACAGTGGGTGTTGCTAGACCCGGCGGTCACAAAATCCACCTCCTCGAGGGGGGGGGGGACTGTGAAGGCCCTCCCATCCGAGACGGCGGACCTTCACAGCTTCGGGGACTACTATCGACGGGATGAAACCCGGGCAGGCAATGGAACCCGGATCATTTTCAAAAACAACGGGGCCAACATCGCCCCTCAAGCCGGCTCGTGCTTGGCCGGGTCGCTCAACCCGGCCAAGCCCCTTGAACCGGCCAAACTCTCCAACCCGGCCGTACTCCTCAACTCGGCCCCAACGACCAACTCAAGGCGGCCGAACCCGGCACGCCAAGACTTCCCCAACAAGCCAGCTCCACCCTTGGCGTGTTCCTCAATCCGGCCACGGGTTAGCTTCTGTCCCATCCAGGCTGTACGATAGGACGAGTCTCCATCTACCGATGACCGAGGCAACAGTGCCCCGCCCATGCCTCCGGTCACCCGAGGGGTGGCGACAGTGCCCCTCACCTACCCGTTGACCAGGGCTGACGTGGCAACTATGCACCCATCGTCACTGCCGACGCCAGCAAGCGGCGACCTGACGGAGCGCCAATGTACTCGAGTCAACCCGACCACTCCCTGACGATCGACAAGACGACAAATAGTGCCCCTAGGCATGCGGGGCCCGTGCCCAGAGAACACGGCGAGCCCTGACACCCGGCGGGTCCCAGCTCCGGGTTCCCAGACGCTGAAAACCCGGCCCTATGGCCTTGTAACATTACCATTGTACCCTTGGGGGGTTGACCTATAAAATCCCCAGGAGCACTCATGCATACGGGCAAGCAACTAAGCAAGCATACGATAGAGGGCTCCATTGCTAGCAACACTCCACACATATGCCAGGGGAAGGAGCAGCCCTAGCCTTGGCCTGCCCTCCTTCCTCAATGCAGCTCCAGGAGCAACTCTGTACTATTACATATCAACCACACTCGGCAGGACTAGGGGTGTTATCTCACCGGAGAGCCCCGAACCTGGGTATGTCTTGCGTCCCGCGCTCGCTCATGCTGACCTCGCCTCTGGAGCCCACTAGTGCCCCCGAGCCTCCTCCTCTCTTTAGCCATCCCTTGGCATCTGTCGTGCGCCCACCATGATAGAGCTAAAGGGATTGATAACCCACAAGTATAGGGGATCAATTGTAACCTTCTTC
This sequence comes from Aegilops speltoides, assembly GCA_021437245.1. NCBI lineage: Eukaryota > Viridiplantae > Streptophyta > Magnoliopsida > Poales > Poaceae > Aegilops > Aegilops speltoides. Next base: position 38,945,280 of record CM038144.1, on the reverse strand, counting down.
GATAAATAAGAGTGTCAAACCCAACAGGAGCTAAAGGCAGAACAAATATTCCCTCAAGTTTTATCGACCACCGATACAACTGTACGCACACTTGACGTTTGCTTTACCTAAAACAAGTATGAAACTATTTTGCAAGAATAAAACTATGAGTACTTTGCGAGAATAAAACTAAATTGCAAGGTAATAAAAGTGGATAGCTTTTGTCAACGAGAAAGTCATTTGTCCCTAGGCAATCGATAACAAGTACCGATAATCATTCTTGTAATTCTGTATGAGGGAGAGGCATGAGCTAACATACTTTCTCTACTTGGATCATATGCACTTATGATTGGAACTCTAGCAAGCATCCGCAACTACTAACGATCATTAAGGTCATGAAACCCAACCATAGCATTAAGTATCAAGTCCTCTTTATCCCCATACGCCATGACCCACTTATCCGCATTTAGGCTGCTATCACCCCCGCAACACCGACAATAAGCAAACCATGAACATATTGCAACAGCCTACAATGGGGGCCACTCACATTTGCATGAGACGGAGGACACTGTAGGACAACACCATAAATAAAATATACAATCATACCAACCAAGATCATGATTAACCCATAGGACAAAACGGATCTACTCAAACATCATAGGATAGCCAAATTTCATTGGGAAACAATATATGGAGTTGAGCACCATGTTTAAGTAGAGATTACAGTGGGGAGAAGGGGTGTTACACCGCTGCATGGAGGGGGAGAAAGTTGGTGTTGACGGTACCAAGATTGTTGATGTAGATCGTCGTCATGATCCCAGCCCCGACGGCACTCCGGCGCCATCGGAAGAGAGGGAGAGAGAGCCCCCTCCTCCTCCTTCTTCTTCTTCCTTGGCCTTCCCCCTAGATGGAAGGAGAGTTCCCCTCCGGTCCATGGCCTATATGGCGGCGGAGGGGCGAGAGCCCCTCCGAGATTGGATCTCCCTCTCTATTCTCTTCTGTTTCGTGTTCCCCAGATCTGGCCCTTCACGATTTCTTAAATTTTCGGAGATCCGTAACTCTGATTGTGCTGAAATTTTTCCACAATTTTTTCCCATAAATTATCTTTCTTGCGCTAGAAGAAGGGCTCCAGTCAACGTTCGAGGAGGGCACAAGACACCAGGGCGCGCCTGGAGCCTGTGACGCGCCCTAGTGGGTTGTGGGCTCTGTGGGCCCCCGTTTGCGTTGATTCCACCTCCCAAAAATCACATATATTCCAAACTAATTCTCCATAAATTTTTATCACGTTTGGACTTCGTTTGAAATGGATTTTCTGTGATACAAAAATCATGCAAAAAACTAGAACTGGCATTGGGCACTGTATCAATATGTTAGTCCAATATAAATCATATAAAAAGTTGACAAAAGTATGTGAACGTTGTATAATATTGGCATGAAACAATCAAAAATTATATATACGATGGAGACGTATCAGGGATATTCATAATGCATTGCACATCAATTGGCCAAAAAAGACCATTTAGCAATTGTTCATCCCACACTATGTTTTCCGAATCAATGAGTGCAGAAACTCTTGTGATCACTATATTTCCCCTTTGTGTAAAAACTCCGCGGGTAGGGCTGCTGGGAATCTAAGGGTCCTCCCAGATGTTAATCTGTGATCCATGTCCTACTCTCCAAATGTGTCCTCTCTTGAAGGACTGGATTCCACTCCAAAGACTTTGACAGGTATATGAACTACCCTTCTTCAACCTACAATTCAGATGGTCACCATCGGGGAAATACTTTGCTTTAAATACTCAAGCACATAATGATTCTGGTTCGCACAAAAGCATCCAACACATTTTTACCAAAAGAGCCAAATTAAAGCCATGCAAGTCCCGGAAGCCCATACCACCCTTATCCTTTGGGACGCACATCTTTCACCAGGTGAACCAGTGCATACGTTTTCGAATCCTCATCTCCCCACCAATATTTCCACATCGCGGTGGTTATAATGTTGCACACTTGTTTGGGAAGTTTGAAAACTAACATGTAATATGAGAGAATAGCTTGCATTACAGCCTTTAGTAAGATCTCCCTCCCACCAACAGATAATAGCTTCTCCTTCCACCCTCTAATTCTGCTTAACACTCTATGAGATGTTGAAAGCAATCTGATGTGTCCACTCCCACAATTGGGGGCAACCCCAAATTTTTGTACGTGAGCGCTAATGCCATTATATTAAGTGAGGTGCACACTTCCACTCTTGTATCAACATGAGTGCATGGACTGAAAAATATATTGGATTTGACCTCACTCAAGATCTAGCCAGAAGCAGCACAGTAATCATCAAGAGCTCTTTGAAGGCAGGTTGCATTGGTGGCATCTGCTCGCATGAGGACTAGCGAGTCATCCACAAAAAGAAGGTGAGAGACCGAGGGGGCATCACGGCACACCTTGACTCCCAATAAATTGCCAGCCTCCACCTCATGCATAATTAGGCTTGACAAACCCTCAACACATAGCAAGAACAAGTACGGCGAAAGAGGGTCTCCCTACCGTAGGATCTTGGAAGGAACAAAATAGTCAGCTAACTCATTATTCACCCGTACCTTGTATTTCACCGATTTAACACACCCCATGATGAGGGCCACCCAATGTTCCATAAATCCCAGTCATAACTGAATTGCCTCCAAGAAAGTCCACTCTACCCGGTCGTATGCCTTGTGCATATCGAGCTTCACGCACAAGTGCCATATTTACCAGTTGTTTTCCTCTTAATCGCATGATATGAATCAACAGATACCATAAATTTATCAGTGATAAGTCGTCCGGGAACGAAGGCACTTTGATTTGGGGAGATGCTCTTAGAAACAAAATGGTTCAGTCAGTTTGCAAGGAGTTTAGAAATCACTTTATAGACCACATTACATAAGCTAATTGACCGGAATTGGATTATAACTTCTGGGTTGTTGATCTTCGGGATGAGCACAATAGTTGTGTTCTTCCACCCTCGGGGATCTTACGAGAATTGACCAAGTAACACTTCATCAATCAAGTCCTCTCCAATTATGTGCCAACACCTCTTGTAAAATACAACATTTAGGCCGTCTGGGCCGGGGGCCTTGAGGTCAAGTTAACCAATAACTCACGAGTTATGTGTTACAAAAAATTATACTATTGAAAATAATATTGAAGGAGTACCATGGACGTGGAGTTTTTGCTCCTCGGTGCATATGCACCCTGATGAATAGTAAAATGTCAAAATAGTAAAAAAATCAAAAACATAGGTTAATGTTTCACGTGCGTGCAAAATATCATAATGAAAAAAACATTCTCGATGCTCTGGGCAAAAACAAAAATGATAATCCAAAAAATATATTTTTGGAAGCATTTTGGAGCCTGGTTTTTCTTTTCTCCAGACCTCCATGAGTATCATTCTATCACAAAACTGTTCAAGCAGGTGAAACATTCAACAATGTTTGCCACACAAAAAATAGTTCTTTTAAATAAAATATCTTATATTCATTTTACTTTTCATTGAGTGCATATGTGCCCGGGAGCAAAAGGACACTTTGGGGTACTATATGCTTTAGTAGTAAAAAAGGATACTATATGCTTTGCGCCTCTGCTTGGGCACCACAACACGCATGGTCTACCCACACTGAGAAAAATAATACACATCTCTACTCCTAAACGGAGGGTTGGTAGTCTCGCTTCACCTATCACCAATCCTATATTATGCACACGACCGTCATACAGACGATCTTTTCAAGTTGGGCTAGTTTATTTCACGCGTGCATTAACTCAATCAAATATGCGCTTTCCTAAAACAACATCATGCATTAACTCATTCAAATCAAATCTTAACAAAATCTCAACTAAATCAAAACTTTCTTGAATTCTCCTACTCATACCCAAATCAAATCAAATCTTACCAAAACATCAACTATAATCAAACTTGGTCGACCCATTTCACGCGTGCACGCATTTTTTTAATTTTTTTCATTTTCTTTTTCCTATTTCATTTTTCTATAACCAATCTATTATTTTGTGCTCGGAATATTATCAGAATCGACACTTTCCCAAAACAACTTAATTCATTAACTCAATCAAATCAAATTGTACCAAAACATCAACTATAATCAAAGTTGGCCGGCCCATTTCACATGTGCGGGCAATTTTTTTCATTTTTTCTTCTATATTTCATTTTTGGTTTTCTTCTTTTCCGTTTCATTTTTTCTATGACTAACATATTATTTGTGCTCGGCATATTATCAGAATCGATACATATTTGTACGCCATGGTGAATTGGTAGTGTCGCCTCCATTCCGGTTAACATCCCCCTCCCCCACCGTTTTTTTCTCTATCCCACCAATTTACTTAAATTAGTATTTAGCCCACTTATCTACTTAATCTAGTTTTTATCTGTCAAATCTACACAAAACATGCAATATTTAAAGACCAAATATATGAAAGTAATCAATCACGGTGATCTCCAATCAATATTTAAAGACCAAATATATGAAAAGGAAACACTGTTTGATAACAAAACGGAAAATCTATGAAAAGGAATCAATCACATGTCTATAATCTCTCCCTTTATTATTAAGTGACAATCTATTATAAAATGGCAATCTGCAGTAGTCCTTGTTGTACCCATGACTCCCATGGATCGAAGGGGTACCCCACTGAGTCTTTTATCGTTCCCCTCTCACCGGTTTTACTGAATCTTTTATATTCCCAATCCAGCCCGTACTGCATGAGCCTCTCTCTCTTTCTCTCTCTCTCTCTCTCTCTCTCTCTCTCTCTCTCTCTCTCTCTCTCTCTCTCTCTCTCTCTCTCTCTCTCTCTCTCTCTCTCTAGCGATCGATTCCCCTCCGCGTAGGGAACCTCCTACAGAATGAGGTTGCGCCTCCGCCGCCCGACTCCTCCTCTCCCCTTGACTAGTGTTTCTATATCAAGTTGCACGCACCATGATGCACACCTACCTATGGATGCCACCCTTCTTCCGCGATGGTGAGCGACCCCGACCCCTAACAGCGATGTGTGCCCACTCTACGGCAGCTCGAGGACCAGGCTAGAAGGAGGATGTGTAGTTGTGATGTCATGCATTGCTCTGACAATTTAAAGTCGTCTGCTCTGCAACACTCGCTCGATTCGACTCCTCCACACTCGGTCCTTCTATTGTTGATGTGTTGCAGGAGCCTCCACCGAGGCGGCGGACAGTGAATATCAAATTAGATGTATGACGGCAATACAATTATTGTCGATTAGACCGCTTTGTGTTTCTTGAAATTAAATGGTTCACCATAGAATATGAAATTTGAGTATGACGGTCATTGAGTTGAAAAATATCTGACGAGCAGAAATAAAATGAAGAATAGCTTCTCGTACATTTCTAGCGGTGGTTGCGGCCATAGGGGCATCATGAAGCAGTGGGTGGCGATGGCAGCAACCGCAACATCTCAGAGCGATAGGTGGCGGCGGTGGTCTTGGGCCAGCATGTGGGCGGAGATGCTCCTCACAGTCTGCGTCTAGATCCGCTCCATTCAGCCGTGTCTGAGCTTCTCAACCATTCCTCATGAAGGAGGTGGGTGATACGTCTCCAACGCATCTATAATTTATGAAGTATTCGTGCCATGTTTACAATAGTTTTATATGATTTTGGTATGATTTGATTAGAACTAACTGGGACTGACGCTATTTTCAGCAGAACTACCGTGGTGTCATTTTTTGTGCAGAAATAAAAGTTCTCGGAACGAGTTAAAAATTACGGAGAATACTTTTAGAAAATATAAAATATACTGGAATGAAAATATATCAGAAAGGAGTCCCGAGGCAACCACAAGGGTGGGGGCGCGCCCCCTGCCTTGTCATCACCTCGTGGGCCCCCTTGACTTGTCCCCGATGCCAACACCTCCTATAAATCCCAAAAACTTCAGAAGTAAACCTAGATCGGGAGTTCCGCCACCGCAAGCCTCTGTAGCCACGAAAAACCAATCGGGACCCCATTACGGCACCCTGCCGGAGGGGGAAACCATCACCGGTGGTGATCTTCATCATCCCGGCGGTCTCCATGACGAGGAGGGAGTAGTTCACCCTCGGGGCTGAGGGTATGTACCAGTAGCTATGTGTTTGGTCTCTCTCTCTCTCGTGTTCTTGATTTGGCACGATCTTGATGTACCACAAGCTTTGTTATTATGGTTGGATCATATGGTGTTTCTTCCCTCTCTACCTTCTTGTGATGAATTGAGTTTTACCTTGGAGGTTTCACTATTATCGGATTGAATACTATTATGGATTTGAGAACACTTGATGTATATCTTGCGTGGGATACCCGAGGTGATAATGGGGTATTCTATTGATTCATTGGATGTATGTTTTGGCACTCAACTCGCGGATTCCCGAGGTGACATTGGGGTAATCTATGCATAGGGGTTGATGCACGTTTTCGCCCTTGTTTCTCCGGTAGAAATCTTGGGGCACGCTTTGAGGTTCTTTGTGTTGGATTGAATATTATGAACCTAAAGTTGTTTGATGCATATCGTATAATTGACCCACGGATACTTGTGGTGACATTGGAGTATCTAGGTGACATTAGGGTTGATTGATGTGCGTCATATGGTGTCATTTTACTACGAACTCTAGGGATGTTTGTGACACTTATAGGAATAGCCAAATGGATTGATCGGAAAGAATAACTTTGAGGTGGTTTCGTACCTTACAAGCAATTTCATCTTATGTTCTTCGCGATAGGAACTTTGGAGTGACTTTTGTCGCACGTTTAGGGATTGCCATATGATCTAATTATGTTATCATTGTCGAGAGAACTTGCACTAGTGAAAGTATGAACCCCATGCCTTGTTTCCAAGCATTATAATACCGTTTTTGCTCACTTTTGTCGCTTGCTACCTTGTTGTTTTTATATTTTTCAGATTACAAAAACCTATATCTACCATCCATATTACACTTGTATCACCATCTCTTTGCCGGACTAGTGTACCTATACAATTTATCATTGTATTGGGTGTGTTGGGGCACAAGAGACTCTTTGTTATTTGGTTGCAGAGTTGTTTGAGAGAGACCACCTTCATCATACGCCTCCTACGGATTGATAAACCTTAGGTCATCCACTTGAGGAAAATTTGCTATTGTCCTACAAAACATTGCGCTTTGAGGCCCAACACGAGTCTACAAGAAGAAGGTTGTGTAGTAGACATCAGTTGGGACCTACCTATGGATGTCATCCTTCCTCCGCCATGTTAAGCCGCCCTGACCCCTGATAGTAATGTGTGCCTACTCTACGGCAGCTTGAGGACCATGCGGGAAGGAGGAGGTGGAGGAGTTGTGTCATCATGCTCTCCCCGGACGGTTTAAAGTCATCTGCCCATCAGCACGCACTTGTTTTGGCTCCTCCACACCCGGTCCTTCTATTGTTAATGTGTCGCAGTAGCCTTCACAGAGGCGGCATCTGACAGATATGAAATTTTATGTATGGTGGTAATAGAATTGTTGTCGATTTACACGACTTTGTGTTTCTTGAAATTAAATGGTTTGCCATAGAATATAAAATTAGAGTATGACAATTGTTGGACTGAAATAATTTGGCGAGCAATAATATAATGAAGGATAGCTTCTCGGACATCTCTCACGGCGGTGCTGGCCATGGCGGCATCACGAAGTAGCGGGTGGTGATGGTGGCGACCTCAACATCCCGGAGCGGTAGGTGGAAGCGGCCCTAGGCTAGCGTGTGGCTGAAGATGCACCTCACAACCGGCGTCTAGACCCGCTCGCTGTTCGGGATATTGCTTCTCGTTAGCTTATTAGACAATTTATCGATTTTATCTGGCTATTTATCAGCAAGGTTTTTAAAAACTCTCAGGTTTTCATATCATCAGGATAAATCAACATGGCAAACTCGTAAGCCATGTGATCCGTATTCCTCTTAAACGGCATGAGATGTACTGGAAGTAGCCATCTACACAAACAGAAGACATCAAGGCTACAAAAACTGAACCAAAATAAACAATCGGGAGCTTAGTCGGTCAGATTTATCAGTGAATATTGGCAAATATCGGTGATATATCGGTTGTCAGACCGATATATGGGTCAGACATGCATGTACCAGCGATATTCACTTACCCTATTTGTCTGACCCGATAAGCGATAAATCGGTTGATCTATCGGCTTACCGGCCGATATTTAGAACAACCGCTCCATTTAGCCGTGCCCGAGCTTCTCGGTCGTTCCTCTTGTGACGGAGGCGGCGACCGCGGTGTCACGGAGCGACGACTGGCGCCATCCAAGGTCCCGCGCGCGGGCGGACATGCTATTTAAGAGTGTTTTTTTGTGGGATGTTATTTAAGAGGGTCTATTTTTCTAAAGAAAAAATATTTTATTCTTTTATTTCTATACAAGGTTTTGCACCTTCATAGAGTCCAAGTTTCATTTTAGTTTGTTGTGAGTGGTATTGCTTAAGTTTCTTTCAATTAACTAATTGCCCAGGAAGAAAGGCCATCACGGCTGATGCTCTCTTGCATTATTTATGAGATTACATCGAAGAAAGGTGTTCATCGACCCAATATGATGTTTCTCATAATTTAAACAAAATACATCTAACTCTTACATCATATGATTTGCTTCTCATTGGAAGTGCTTTCATTTGGCCTTCCCATTTGATCCTCAAAACTTAAGCATCCTAGGGAATCCGAGTGGTCAATGGAAAGGTGGGATATGGGAGAGGATAGCACTTGTTGTAATGTGCTCGTGGCATTTTCTTCTTCTGCCCGTAGTAACGCACGGGCATGTCTTTGCCACTGTAAAGCCATGGTGACGGTGAGCTGGGAGTCATCAGGTTTTAAAGGAGAAGGCTCCAACGAGAAATGTCCTGCTACAACGGAAAACTGAGCGGGAGGGGAGAGTCCGGTAGAAAAAGGGAAGGGTGTGTGGTGGGGATGGGGTTTTTGTGTGGCCCCGTGTGTTGGAGATAACATGACGGGTAGTCCAGATAACCACATTTCTCCACCACATATGGTCTGGATTTGACGGAGCCCGGTCTGTTGGTTGAATTTTGGGAGCCTGCTGGGATCCATACACGCCCAGACATATGAGGGAGAAATGAATTTTAATCTTAAATACGATCTTAATTATTTGGTTTATTTATTTATATGCAGTGTAGCCCGTAGCAACGCACGGGCGTTCTACAGGTCAGGTCACACTGTCATGATATATGCCCCCGCTTCTTCTCGTGCCATAAGCCAGCGAGCATGGCGCACATCTCCAATCAAAGACCAGGCATGCACGCATGGCGCACATCTCCAATCATTTTAAAAATTATTCCAAATAAGATGGAAAGGGCTAAATGTGTACCGTGTACGCAAGACATTCAATGAATCATATACCACTACTCCCTCCGTCACGGTTTAGAAGGCGCGTTTGGAAATTTTCTGGGACCTAGGTGATTATCTATTGGTTGTGAGATGGGCTAAAAAATAACATTCACACTATGCATGCATATAGAAATAGTATATCGGAATACTAATTAGCTACTACTCCCTCCGTTCCCAAATACTTGTCTTTCTAGGCATTTCAAATGGACTCAACATACGGATGTATGTAGACATATTTTAAAGTGTAGATTCACTCATTTTGCGTCGTATGTAGTCATTTGTTGAAATCTCTAAAAAGACAAGTATTTAGGAACGGAGGGAGTAGAAATAAATGTAATGTGCCCTAAACCTTGTCTATTGTGGAAATGCATGCAAATTTAAGTGTGCCTTCTAAACTGTGACGGAGGGAGTACTGTGTATTGCATTATTCCTTGGGACCAGAGCCTTCAAAATTGATGCTAAAGAATGTTTTCCTTTTGCGCGCGGCAACGCCAAAGAATGTTGTTGTCCGTTTCGACAGTACGCCATCACTTGTTTGAGGTCTCCTGCACCAATGCTTAGCAGACATGCTCATGCTTCACTCAAAATAGAAATATTTTGGTACAGAGGCTCAATATCAAAATATAGAACTTTTTTAGGCTACTTTAACCTAAAAAAACATCTTATATTTTGGTACAAAGGTAGTAGGATTTTCTAGAAAATACTCCCTTTATGGGTTAAAACCAGTGTTTGTTTAAATTATAAAACACAAATCAATTGGCAACTAAGAAGTTGTGACGAGATAAACATCCTTATTCAAATGAGCTGACTATTAAAGAGAACATCACCTCACTTCCCAGAGGATAATCAGCTTTAGTGAGACACACACAAGATATTTAACTTGGTTTTGTCTCTGATGAGCTAGAGCATGGAGGTACAACACACCATGTATCCAACCACAAATTGGTTCTCTCATTTATTTTTGATTTTAAACCAGCCTTTTTGTGCACTTGGTACAAAAAGAGGGAGACCCAGTGATTTTATCAATTTTTGCTACTTTACACACATATCATCCCCCAATTTCTATCTTCCCTTCCAACTCTTCGCACTCCCTCCTGAGCAAATCTCAGGTGTCCTATCTAACATCTTGTTCTAACATTTCATCATTCTGATTACCTCCTTAAGGAAGAACAACATTTTTGCATCCTCCCACTTGACACTCACTACAAAAGATGTAGGTCAGGAGGCCAACCGACACATCAACTGCTCAAATGGATCCCATATTTGTCACTTCGCAATCCTAATTTAGGAGAACAACGCAGTCTGTCCAACAAAGTGCCGGTGAGTTGGCATTTCCTGAAAAGAGTGATAATCAAGGGATTCCCTAAGCTTGCGCAGACTGAGTTGGCATTCGCGTATGGTTATGTTCACCCTCGTATGTCACAATGAGCATCGACGGATCATCCACGCAACGTTCAACATGCTTCCGCGCAGGGCAGCCCCTCACGCTGCTGCATTTGTAGTACCCCCTGCATTTTGCATTCAGCCATTGGTTTGGTTAGTCTTCTCCAGGGATAAATCAAAATTAGTAACATGTTGGGTTTGAAATAAAAATAGAAGTACGATGAGCCATGTTTCTATATCCGGTGTTTGTTAAAAAGAGGAAAAGTTTTGTGCCAATTCAGAGGACCATATTTATGTGGTTGCCATTACTGTACAGCTATATTTGTGTATTTCATTATCAGGCAATTAAGCCAGAGACATGGTGGGCAAGTCATTTGGATAGGATTATTATATGGTGAGAGAGAGTAAGTGAATCACGATAGCATGATCTCGGTTGAATTAAGAAGTGGTCACTTTAAGACTCATGATTGATATATTTTCCAAAAGTGGCATAGGAAAGAAAGAATGGCATCATCCACGAAGTAATTATTTAATGTGATAGCAATTAAGGCATCGACACCTCATGGATACCGAATCGCATAGAGGATAGAACAAACATGTACAGCACCCAAGAAAACACATTCCTTGGATAAAGTGTGTTCTGATTATCATTGACACATTAGTTGTCACAAGGCACTTGAGTGCTCATGGTTGTATGCAGTCGTGCATTCCATAATAGCATGTAAATGATCACATCTTTACCAATACCAACAAAGTTGATGTGTTATGGTGATTATAGCATCATCACGACTAATTTCTATCACTGTATAATAAAAATGTTACTCATTGTGTTATGGTGATTAAGCCAACTAAGTTGAAGCATGTTGAACGTGCAGTTCTGCACTTGTTTATTTGCACAACAAGAAAAATTAGAATACCTGGGATGAGGGGAACCCTTAATTGGCTTCTGCCCATACTTCCTCCAGGAGTATTCATCCGGAGGTATATCAGCAATTTTATTACTAATTGCGGGAACTTTAATCGTCCTCTTCACCCGCAACTTCCTGCTGAAATAGGGTAGATGACAATTATCATGGTGTCCTATCTTGAACAAAAAGAATCAGAAACACCAAGATAGCAGATTTACTACCTTCTCTTTGAGCAATGGCACCTGCCAGTTGCAGCACACTTGCCATTTCCATCCTCCCCACGCCCTGAGCATCGCCTCCTTGGAGCCTGCTGCGCATTCACCGGGTCGCTCATGGCAGGCCCGCCGATCAAATGGAACGAGGAAGACTTGGCATCCAGGCTGGCCACGCTGCCATCCATGCTCAGAGACGACATGAAGGACCTCGCGGACGACATCGTCCCGGTGCCACTGGGGCTGTCAAACTTCAGGTTGATACCGCTGTTGCTTCTCTTGAACATCTCGGCCCGCATCTTCTGCTGCTGGTGCTGATGCTGCTGGAACTGATTGTACCGCGACGAATCGCCGAACTGGAAATGCGCGGACAACGGCTGCACCAGCTTGGGCGGCCCTCCGATTGGGTGCGCGGGCTGTGATTCCAGAATGCTGTTTCTGGGATACACCTTCCCGGAGCTGGTCGAAGGGTGCGCGCTGTTCAGCACCACCACCGGGGTGTTGCTGTCCAGGAAGCTCTTCTGGCTCAAGAACCCGGGGGTCTGCCTTCTGCTCACAAGCTTGGCTCTAGGATGGTGGGTTCCCACTCCTTCGTTGCCGTTGCCGTTGCCGAGGAGGGAGACCACCTTCCTGAACTTGGCGCAGGCTTCGTCCGTCCCCAGAGCGATGCTCCTGAGCTGCGCCGGGTCCTGGGTCTGGGCGAGCAGGCCGAGCACTCTGTGGCAGCTCTCCACGGCCATCCTGTTGGCCTCCTCCACCTCCTCCATTTTTATTTTGTTGAGAAGTTCACGAGCACCTCGGCTGCTCGTGCTCGGTAGCTCTCACCGAACCGCAGCAGATCTGAAGAGCAGGAAATGGGAGAGGAAACTCGGTCAGATCTCAGGAAAAGCTCACCATGGCTGCTCTGCATCACTCGCACGGCCACGCATCAGCCATCACACGAGAAACAGTCTCAGCGTTCCCGGACCAGATCACGGCGTCCGGCAGAAGCCGGAGAAGCGGCAGGAGTGAGCGCCGAGAGAGAGAGAGAGAGAGAGAGAGAGAGCCGGGCGGGCGTGGAGGATGAACCCGCGGCGGCAAGAAGCGACCCTAGCAGGCGATTTGTTGCGTGCGGACGCATCAAACGGGGCAACAACCCCACCTCCCAAGATTCCCCCAAGAAAGAAGCGCTCGCCCGCGCAAGCAAGCAAGCACGACGGCGCCGAGCCCGCCCGCACGCACGCTACTCACCTCGGGGAGGGGATCCTCTGGCGCGTGCGATGAAATCCAGAGCCGCGGCCGCGAGCTCGCTCGGAGTCGACGGACGACGGTCGTCTCGTCCCCCGCCACCGGCCGGAGACCAGCTAGTGGAAGAAGGTGTGAACGAAGGAGCGGACGGAGACCAGGCCGGGGGGAGAAGAAATTAGTAATTCTCCGTCCGTCCTCATTTGTTTTCTTGCAGCCGAGGCCGCCGGTCTGTATAATATTGCCACCCGGCCCCCCACGCCGTGGAAAAAGCGTCGCCACTTGGCCTAGTTTATCGCGGCGCTGCGTTAGGAAATGCTGCCGCTGGGCGGATCCGGGCCGTCGGAGCGGCGATAGACGGCGGGTGATCTCTTGGGAAGGGTTTTAGTTTAGTTTAGTTTGGCGGTGAGATGGGATGATGCGAATGGGGTGGGTCAAAACGTCAAAGGAGGGAGGGACATGGGTCAGTGTGGTGTGGGGTGATTGTTGACCATTGCTCCTGGCTCACATGGAAAAGGTCAGGGAGGCACACATGCGGACGATTTGTTCCTCCATACTTTAATGTGCCGGATTTGGACTAGGGTTATAGAAACTTTACCTAACTCACATGATGAACTCTTTTAATTATGTATATAAGATTTTACATCGCCATCTCTACTTGCTTGGAAAAAGTAGTGGCGATTCACGATGAAATTTGGCAGGGGCATCGTCGATTCACACACGGACAGTGAACTTTCTCACGGGTCCTAAATTTGTCGTTTTTGCTGAGAGTTGCTCGGATGCGCAAACATGATGAAATCTGGCATGGGCATCACGAACACAAACATTTTCCATGGGAGTAAATTCAGATTCTTTTAAAAAAAATCTATACTTTATTGAATTTTTACTGTTCATCAGAAGCAGATGAGTCTAGGCTCAGAAATGAGTATTCACAATTTTAGTGCGTAAACTCCCTTCAACAGTGCGGATAATCAGAGAAAAATATGAGAACCGGTGAAAACCATGTGGAAACTATGTGTTGAAGTTTCAAAAAAATAAATCTAAAAATATATATTACGTTAAAGGGATGGTTTTCTGTCTGTCATGTATAGTTTCAAATTCAAATATAAATTAATTTACGAGGTAAAGAAAAGCAAAATCAGCAATGGTTAGTGTCGAACAGTAAATTGCTAATTTTATTTCATATAACGATCTTATATTTCGTTACGGAGGGAGTACCTCGTAAATGAATTCATGCTTGAACTTAGAATTTCACATACTAAGAGCAACTCCAACACAACGACCCAAACTCCAACACAACACAACTCCAACACAACTCCAACGCCGCCGGCCAGGCCTCGAGCCCCAGGAGGAACCCCGCGTGGGAGCACCCGGACGCGAACTCCAACGCCAGCTCCGACGGCTTGCCTCGCCGGATTGAGGTCGGGGTGCACGACACGAAGTGCGTGCAGTGCCCCAAGGACCACGGAGGAGGCGGGGAAGGAGGACTGGGTGGGGATGGCAGCGGTCTGCGCCGGTGAGCGCGGCGGTGGGCTGCATCGGTGAGCGTGATGGTGGACACGCTCCTCCTCGCGGCGGTTGTGGAGGTAGACGCCATCTCATGCGCGGTGACTGATGGGTGGGACCAGGGACGGACACGAGCAGATGACAGCGGTCAACGAGAGCGCGCGCTTCTGTCCGCTTTGTACCCATTTGTGCCCATGTTTGGGCCAAGTTTGGGTGGGGGGACTGTAAACAAACAGCAGGCGGACACACACGTCCGTTTGGGTCGCCCTGTTGGGTGCCAAGTTTTGTGTCCGGATGACCCAAACGAACAAAATAGGTCCCTGGGTTGGAGTTGCTCTAACACACCATATTTTTATATTTTTATAGAACTTTGAAAATTCAGACGTGGTTTCCATAACAATTCAGTTTTTCCACCGGATATTCTCTCCATCCAAATAAAAGCATCTTGGTCTCATATGAGGTCTACACTTTCTCGGCAATTTCTGCATATTTGTCGTGGTGCTCATAGATAACACTGCCTAGAATAGCATGCAATATCCAGCTGTCTCTCCGTTCAAAACGAAATGAATGCGGAGTCCGAACTCCTATAATAAGATGGGAACGGGAATGGGGGAGGGGAATGCTTGTCCGAACAACATGCTTGGCGTGTGGGGCACCGTTGATTCGATGCTGCTGCATTATGATACTACTACTGCAATAATGGATTTTTTTATCTATAGATAGATGAGGAGTGGCGCCATTATTACGAGCTCATGATTGATTTTTCTCTATCCATACACGAGTACGAGTAGCAGACACGTGAGTCGTCGGGCCCTGGATCACATGCTCCTGTTTACGTACAAGCATCCAGGTTGCCCAAAGGTCAAAAGACAGCTCCACCTCCGAAGGAATGTCACATGCAGCTTCTCTCCTTTTTATTTTCTTTGTACTACCACCAAACAATGCGCTTGCAATTTCCGGTTTAAGTCCTGCATACAAATCATAATCAGCACATGGGGTGATGATTACAAATTGATGATAAATAGGAATTTAGTTGCTAGAGTGGATATAGTCGTATTAAAATCTTTGTGATCAATAACTCTGTTATACCTCATAAAAAAGTTCAACTTGATTCATTTTCGGTAGCAACGATTAAATTAAACAGAGAACGTACATTTCAAAATAAAATTTGGCAAAATTAGCACGCTTGGAAAATAAATAACAGGGTTCATGAAAGAATTAGCGAGAGGAGGCGGAGTTCCCAGGCCCAGGCCACCGCGTCGAGTGCATATGAATCAAGTGCCAAGAATGTTTTTTTTAGCAATCACTTGAATAAACAAACAGATAGCACTTTTATTCATGGCGAAATTATGCAAAATACCATGAACCATGGCATAGCAAGCATAGGTGTAGGAAGCTTGACTTGGCCGGAGGGCTAGTAGGAGTAAATAGCATAAAGCTACTATTTTACAGGTTAGGGTTTTAAAAAATTACCAAATTTAATTTTTTCGCTGATAACTACCAAGTTAGGGGTCGGTCGTTTCAAAAAACACAAAACGCTCGGTGCTTTACAATTGATCATTATTATGACAGTTGGGGTCCGCATGTAAGAAAATTGATAAAGTGGACCGTTAAGTTGCACGTTATGACAAATGGGACCCATGTGTCAGCCTCATAAAAATCCCCAATACAAAAAAACAAAATCCCTAATTTCTCTACTCGTTCGTGTCTTCTTCCTTCGATCTGTCTTCTTCCTCGATCAGATCGGGAGGCAGAGAGGATCCCACCCCCCGATGCAGTCGCCCACCGCCAGCCTTCGGCGCGCCGCCTCGCTTGGGAGTTGCCGGATCTGCTCTGGCCCTTCGCCCTGCGCCTCCCCGTCGTTCCTCCCCTCACCGGGATACCAGCGCTGCTGGCCGCCTGCCTCGACTCGACGGAATCGAGCAAAGATCAACCGCGCGGCGTCCTGATCTAAGCTTGCTGAATGGGCCGACCCCGCCTCTCCTCTATCCTCCCTCGTTCTGGAATGGGAGGAGCCGGCTAGGTGGATGCTGGAGGCGCACCGGCGTCGGGCGGAGCCCTCCTTGTGAGCCGCAGGAGGGGCTGGCGAGGGAGGTCAGCCTCCACCTCCTTGTGCCCCAAGCTCCGACGTGCTCTCCCGGGTGCGTGGACGAGAGAGCCGGCAGCAGGCAGCTCGATGTCGATGCGGGGCAGGGGTCAATGCGGCGATGCGAAGCGGTTGTCGGCGACGTGCGACGACGCGGAGGAGACGTGAGTTCCAGTGGCGGCGCGGCAGTTCGTGCGGCGGCCCGTCCCACAGTTGGACCTGGCTTGGCATGCGGCAGGTGGTGGAGGTGCGGTGGTGGTGGTGGTGGAGAAGGGAGAGAAGAAAAAATAACAGGAAGAAGAGAGAACTTACATGTGGGTGCCACATGTAAGTTAATGGTCAAACAAAACAGTCAAACAAACGGAATGTTTAGGAGTGGGCACTGCTGTCAGAAAATGGCTTAATTCACTAACAACGAGCGTTTTGTGTTTTTTGAAACAGCCGACCCCTAACTTGGTAGTTATCAGTGAAAAAATAAATTTGATAGTTTTTTGAAACCCTAACCTGTAAAGTAGTAGTTTTATGCTATTTACTCGGCTAGTAGGGGTGGTCTTGTTCAATAGAAAGATCAAATCCCTCTCAAAATGATTAACAGGTTTTTATTTTAATAAGCATATAAGCAAGAAAAGGAAAAACAGTAGTATAAAATGGAAGGAAAATTCTAGCAAGCATACTACTGGAAAGATATTGCAATACAAACCGAAGGTAAAAAATATCAATTCATTTGGAGTTAAAATGAGCAAGTTATAGCCAGCCAAAGTTTGGTCAAAACTATCTATTTCTTGAATTTAAAAGTATATAAACTGAACCAGGGTGACGTCGAAGGCGTAAACGAGAAGTCGGGACAAAAGATTATGCCATGACACAAGACGGGGGCTAACCAAATCCCGCCTGAACGAAATATTCGACGGGGATGAACTCAACACATGCACAATAGTAATATTCTTATCGCGAGCAATGATGTGCAAGGCTGGATATTGTTGTGGGAGACTTGCATTGCCTAACCAGATGTCTTTCCAGAAATGAATCTTCGACCCGTCCTT
The DNA here is from genome assembly GCA_021437245.1 of Aegilops speltoides. Classification (NCBI taxonomy): domain Eukaryota; kingdom Viridiplantae; phylum Streptophyta; class Magnoliopsida; order Poales; family Poaceae; genus Aegilops; species Aegilops speltoides. The sequence goes on along the minus strand of CM038144.1, from coordinate 38,927,565 downwards.
TATCGCAAAAGACCCAACGCGAAAAAGATGCTTCTTTGCCGCCATTAGGCTAGCCCAAAAGTGTGAGTCTCCGAGTTTTCAATATGCATGAGACATTGCCTTTTGGCCTAGATACTTGTTGTGCAGTATGGTTTGCCAAACACCATCCTCATTAAGAATTTTGAACAACCATTTACTAAGTAGGACCTCATTCTTGACCTGCAGGTCATGAATTTCAAGGCCACTTGGTATTTCGGCCTACAAACCATGCTCCATTTGGCCAGTCCATATTTTTCCAATTCACCATCTCCTTGCCAAAAGAATATGGATCTAAAATAATCCAGTATTTGCAGGACCCCCTTTGGGAGTTGGAAGAAAGAAAGCATATAGAGAACCATATTTGTGAGGACAGAGTTAATCAGAACCAGCCGTCCTCCAACTGAAAGCAGCTTGCCTTTTCAACTACTCAAACGTTTCTCTGACGCTCCTCTACATGCTTCCACTCTGCAATAGTGATACATCGATAATGAATCGGAATTACCAGATATTTAATCGGGAATCGGCCATGTGCACAACCAAAAAGGCTAACATAATCGATCATCGCCTCAACGACTTCTCCGAAGCAGAAAAAAAAATCACTTTTATGGAAGTTAATTTTGAGACCCGACATTTGCTCAAACGCTGAAAGCAAGAGTTCTAGGCTTCAAGCCTTGTCCAGGTCATGTTCCATAAAAAGTATTATGTCATCGACATACTGCAGAATAGAGAGGCCACCATCCACAAGGTGTGGCACTACTCCTACGATCTGGTCGTCTTGCTTTGCCCGCTCAATCAATATAGCCAACATGTCAGCAGCAATGTTAAATAACATTGGTGACATGGGGTCACCCTGCTGCATCCCTTTTTTTGTCTGGAAGTAATGGCCTACATCATCATTGACTTTGATGGCCACACTACCTCTAGTTAGAAATATTTTGATCCACTGGTGCCATTTATCAGAGAAGCCTTTCATTCTTCGGGCCTGTTGGAGGAGAGACCATTTGACCTTGTCATAGGCTTTTTCGAAGTCGATCTTGAGTACTACTCCACCCATGTTTTGCGATGCATCTCGTAAACGGTCTCATGCAGAATTACTACACCATCAAGTATATTTCTCCCTTTCATGAACACCGTTTGAGATGGTCGGAAGACATGGTTGTTGGGAAACGTTGCATGGAAAACAAAAAAAATTATACGCACACGCAAAATCTATCCATGGATATGCATAGCAACGAGAGGAGGAGAGTTTGTCTACGTACCCTCGTAGATCATAAGATGAAGTTTTTCACAACGCGGTTGATGTAATCGAACTTTCTTCACGCTCCAACCGATCTAGTACCAAACGCATGGCACCTCTGCATTCTGCACACGTTCAACTCAGTGACGTCCTCCACCTTCTTGATCCAGCAAGACGGCAAGGTAGTAGATGAGTTCCGGCAGCACGACGGCGTGGTGACGGTGATGGTGATGTGATATCTGCAGGGCTTCACCTAAACACTACAAAAATATGATCGGGGTGTAAACAGTGGAGGGGCGTCGCACACGGCTATGCAATTGTCTGTTATGTGCTAGGCGCCCCTTCCCACATATATATATAGGTGGGAGGGAGGAGCATCCAAAGTGGGCACCCAAATAGGAGGAATCCTACTTGGGGTATCTCCCAAGCCGCGCCACCCTGCCTTATATAGGTGCGGGGGAAAGGCAGGGGAAGGTACCCCCTTTCCTTTCTCCCATTAGAGGGAAAGGCAGGAGGGGCTAGCCTCCCCCCTTTCCTTCCCTAGGGCTGGCCCGCCAGGGAAAGGGTGCACCAGCCCCCTGTGGGCAGGTATATCCCTTCCTTGGCCCATTAAGCCCATATCACCTACCGGGGGTGTCAGGAACCCCTTCCGATGACCCGATGGCTACCCGGTGCATCCCCTTCCGGTGTCCGAATACCATCGTCCTATATATCAATCTTTACCTCTCGACCATTTCGAGACTCCTCGTTATGCATGTGATCTCATCCGGGACTTCGAACAACATTCAGTCACCAAATCATATAGCTCATATAACATTATACTGGTACGCGTCGGTGTTATACAAACGGTTTTTAACCCCTTTCCACGTCGGCATTTGGAACCATCGCCAAGTGAGTGTGGGAGATAGGAGGGTCCTTCCCACACGACCTAGAAAACATTGGGTATAGGGAGCTAAGATGCATATACAGTACTCCTACTCATTTGTGCTCGCATTGCCATCACAGTCGGTATTTTGTGGTGCCACGTTTATGATGCGCGACCCATCACAAACGGTTCACTATTATAGAACATGTATGATAAGCATACAATCACACACATTCGCTTTTCCCAAACCATATGCGATAACTAATTAAGAAGATTAGCTAATCGTTATACGAGTGTCGGACAGGATTACGAAACGTTGGACCGTCGTAACATCGTCATACATAACAACTATCGCACACGTTATTCTGTGGTGCAACGTTTACGATGCATACTTCATCGGAAACAGTTCATGGTTGCGAATCGTGTACGATAAGGCAACTATCACAAACATTTAGTTTGCCCGCACCGTTTGTGATATTGTTTCACATCGCACACGCTTTGCAAACGGCAACTGTGTGCATGCTTGCACACGTTTCCTCTCCATGAACCATGTCGGATTATGGTGCATATTGCAATCGTTTGTGTTTTACCAACCTTGTGTGCCGTAACAACCTGGAGAGCGTAATTTCACCATAATTTAGTTGCTGCTATTTCAAATTGTACCAGATTTGAATGTATGCTAAAGCTTTATTCATATCCATCAGGTTCAAACAACCAATGCATTATTCGATTCATAGGTACATATGTTCATGAATTACATAAGAACCAAATAAAGAATGATGAACCACAGTTGTATACTTGTACTATTAAAGACAGTAAATAAAGAAGCAAAATACATTCTGGTTGCTGAACAAGGTGAAGCGGAATGCCCATATTGTGCCCTCCTCCATGCAGAAGGCATGCACGACTCTAGTCCAACCCCTTGTGATGGCCAACCACCCGTCCTTCACGATCTTCATGAAAACATCTAGATAATCATCGTGTTCTGGTAGAAATACTTTAACCTTTGCATGCCCACCAATCATGTAGTTTGAGAGCTAATCTTGAGTAAACTGCTTTGGGAACCACTGCAACGGAAAAAGATTCAGACATTGTCATCTAAGACAACTCATTATGGGCAGTAAAAAGAAGGCTGCAGAGTTCTTACTTACCATCCTGCAGTTCGCTGTTGTCTTGGATAAAGTGTAAACAAATAGTTTAATTGCCATCTTTTGACCCATTTTACTAACAATCTTTATCAGCTTCCTCACTCGATGCTGGTTCATCGATATCTCATTTCCCCATATGCAGAAATGGTCGAAGCGCGGATCTTTACCAATGACATATGTACCTAAAAGCACCAAATTAATATTAGAAGCTAAACAACAATTGCACAATGATGTAGTACACTCTTTTATAATATCTTATAACATCCAATATACTCACATATTAGATGGATTAACATCTTATATTATGGGCCGGAAGGAGTTTATTGCATTCTTACAAATTATCAGCTGATTAACTGCTGATGTATCCATGGGTTAGAGTTAGTTTGAGATAGTTCGGGCTCAAATAGCCCTAAAGTATATCCAAACATGAGGGCTAGTTTGAGCTAGTTGCATCTAACCCACCCAAAAAACTATCCAACCCAAGATGTGCTAATTGGAGTTAGTTCTCCTAGTGCATTTATTGTCAATCTAACCCTGTCATCCAAACACCTCTTTGGAAGGAGTTAGTTCAGGGTTAGTCATGAGCTAGAAACTAACTCTAACCTCTAGCTAAGTTGAGTATCCAAACAGGGTTGTGTTGTTGTTGCTGCTGCTGCTTTTCTGTGTATATCTAGACATCATCAGAACATTAAGGTAACACTCTTCCTTGTTGCTATGTAGCCTAGGATTGCATATTTAGACATTAAGTACAGTGCTTGTTGCTATGTAGCCTCAGATATATTACATATGGCCCTAGTTAACCTAACGATAATAGGATTACTGATAACCCACAAGTATAGGGGGTCGTTTGTAGCCTTCTTCGATAAATAAGAGTGTCGAACCCAACGAGGAGCTAAAGGCAGAACAAATATTCCCTCAAGTTCTATCGACCATCGATACAACTCTACACACACTTGATGTTTGCTTTACCTAAAAACAAGTATGAAACTATTTTGCAAGAATAAAACTATGAGTACTTTGCGAGAATAAAACTATGAATAAATTGCAAGGTAGTAAAATTGGATAGCTTTTGTCAACAAGAAAGTCATTTGTCCCTAGGCAATTGATAACAAGTACTGGTAATCATTCTTGCAATTTTATTTGAGGGAGAGGCATGAGCTAACATACTTTCTCTACTTGGATCATATGTACTTATGATTGGAACTCTAGCAAGCATCCGCAACTAGTAAAGATCATTAAGGCCGTGAAACCCAAACATAGCATTAAGTATCAAGTCCTCTTTACTCCCATACGCCATGACCCACTTATCTGTGTTTAGGCTGTTGTCATCCCTCGCAACATTGACAATACACAAACCATGAACATATTGCAACACCCTACAGCGGGGGCCCCTCACGTTTGTGCAAGATGGAGGGCACCGCAGGACAACACCATAAATAAAATAAACAATCATACCAACCAAGATCACGATTAACCCATAGGACAAAATGGATCTACTCAAACATCATAGGATAACCATAGATCATTGGGAAATAATATATGGAGTTGAGCACCATGTTTAAGTAGAGATTACAGTGGGGAGAAGGGGTGTTACACCGCTGCATAGAGGGGGAGAGAGTTGATGTTGAAGGTAGCAAGATTGTTGATGTAGAGCGCCATCACGATCCTAGCCCCGGCGGCACTCCAGCGCCACCGGGAGAGAGGGGGAGAGAGACCCCCTCCTTCTTCTTCTTCCTTGGCCTCCCCCTAGATGGGAGGAGGGTTCCCCCTCTAGTCCATGGCATCCATGGCGGCAGAGGGGCGGGAGCCCCTCCGAGATTGGATCTTCCTCTCTGTTCCCTTCTGTTTCATGTCCCCAGATCTAGCCCTTCACGGTTTCTTAAATTCCTGGAGATCCGTAACTCCGATTGCGCTGAAATTTCTACATGATTTTTTTCCATTAATTATATTTCTTATGCCAGAAGAAGGGCTCCAACCGACGTTCGAGGAGGGCACGATACACCAGGGCATGCCTGGGCCCTGGTGGGTTGTGGAGGCCTCGGGCCTCCGTTTACGTTGATTCGACCTCCTAAATTCACAAATATTTCAAAATAATCCTCCGTAGATTTTTATCGCGTTTGGACTTTGTTTGATATGGATTTTCTGTGAAACAAAAACATGCAACAAACATGAACTGACACTAGGCACTAGATAGGTAAGTTAGTCCAAATAAATCATATAAAAAGTTGCCAAAAGTATGTAAAAGTTGAATAATATTGGCATGAAACAATCAAAAAATATAGATACGATGGAGACATATCAGCATCCCCAAGCTTAACTCCTGCTCGTCCTCGAGTAGGTAAATGATAAAAAGATAATTTTTGATGTGGAATGCTACCTAGCATAAACTTGATCATATATCTGGTCATGGCATGAATATTAAGACATAAGTGATTCAAAGCAATAGTCTATAATTTCACATAAAGACATCAATACTCAGGCATCCCAACAAACAATCATGTCTTTCAAAATATCAATGCTAAAGAACGTTATCCCTACAAAATCATATAGTCTTGTCATGCTCTGTCTTCCTAACACAAAGTATAAATCATGTACTATCCCGGTGTCAGCCAAGCAATAGGTTCATACTTTTTAACGCGCTTCAGCTTTTTCAACCCTCACACAATACATGAGCGCAAGCCATGGATATAGCACTACGGGGGGAATAGAGTATGATGATAGGGGTAAATATAGAGAAGACAAAAAAGTAAGAAAGTCTCACATTGACGTGGCTAACCAACGGGTTATGGAGATGCCCATCAATTGATATCAATGCGAGGAGTAGGGATTTCCATGTAACGAATGCACTGAGAGCTATAAGTGTATGAAAGCTCCATATGAAAACTAAGTGGGTGTGCATCTAATCCTATAGTGAGAAATTCCCACTAGTGTATGAAAGTGACAACATAGGAGACTCTCCATATGAAAAACATGGTGCTAGTTTGAGGCACAAGTGTGGTAAAGGATACTAACAATGCCCCTTCTCTCTTTGTTTATTTTTTTCTTTTTCCTTTTTTTCTTCCTTTTCTTCTTTTTCCTTTTTTCTCTCTTTTTTTCTCTCATTGTCCGGAGTCTCATCCCGACTTGTGGGGGAATCATAGTCTCCATCATCCTTTCCTCATTGGGGCACTGCTCTAAAAATGATGATCATCACACTTCTATTTACTTATAACTCAAGAGAAATAAAAATTACAACTCGATTCCTATAACAAAATATGACTCTATATGAATGCCTCTGGCAGTGTACCAGGATGTGCAATGATTTAGCGTAGCATGTTTAAAAAATTATGCACGGTGGATGAGCCACAACTACTATGTCAGCTATATGATCATGCAAAGCAATATGACAATGAATGCTCAAGTCATCAAAACGGAAGCGGTGGATTGCATGGCAATATATCTCAGAATGGCTATGGAAAGGCCATAATAGGTAGGTATGGAGGCTGTTTTAGGAAGATATAATAAGGCTTATGTGTGATAGAGCGTATCATATCACAGGGTTTGGATGCACCTGCAAAGTTTGCACCGAGTCTCGAGGTGAGAAAGGGCAAGGCACGATACCGTAGAGGCTAGCAAATTGCCAAAAAGGTAAGAGTGTGTATAATCCATGGACTCACATTAGTCATAAAGAACTCATATACTTATTGCAAAAGTTTATTAGCCCTCGAAGCAAAGTAATACTACGCATGCCCCTAGGGGGGGAGGTTGGTAGGAGTTAACCATCGCGCGCCCCCGACCTTCACACGAAGATAGACAATCAAGGATAAATTGCGCTCCAACTTCCCGGCATAACGAGAGTCTATACGTGCATGCTTCGGGAATCACAAACCTTAACACCAATATTCTTACTAACCACAACCGTTTACTAGTACTTCCCACATATTCCATTTCTATATCGCAAAACTATTGCAAGGAATCAAACATATCATATTTAGTGATCCATAAGTTTTATGTAGGATTTTTATGACTAACCATGCAAATGACCAATTCCATTTGTCTCTAAATAGATATAAGTGAAGCATGGGAGTTCAATTCTTTGTACAAAAGATCATGCCCTTACAAATATAATTGAAGCAAAAGAGCATTCTACGAACATCGGTTTTCTATGTGAAGAGAAACAGGCAATCCAAACTTCAAACGGTATAAGTTAAGCACATGAAGCATTCTATAAAGCCATACTCAAAAGATATAAGTGAAGTGCAATGCGCATTCTATAAATCAACCATGGACTATCTCATACCAGCATGGTGCATAAAATAGAAGTGAAAACTAAATGCAAAAGACGCTCTAAGATTTGCACATATCACATGAACGAAACGAAGATGAAAACATACCGATACTTGTTGAAGAAAGATGGGATGCCTTCCGGGGCATCCCCAAGCTTAGACGCTTGAGTCTCCTTCAATATTTACTTGGGGTGCCTTGGGAATCCCCAAGATTGAGCTCTTGCCTCTTCTCCTTCTGCTCATATCGAGACCTCCTTGATCTTTGATCACTTCATCCACACAAAACTCAAGAGAAAGCTCGGTAAGATCCATTAGTATAATAAAGCAAATCACTACTCTAAGTACTGTTGCAAACCAATTCATATTTTGTTTTTGCATTGTAGCTACTGTAATATAACTTTTCCATGGCTCATACCACCGATAAAAATAGATAGTTTCATCAAAACAAGCAAAACAATGCATCAAAAACAAAACTTGTCTTAAACAGGACAGTCTGTAGTAATCTGAACATCTACCATACTTCTGGTACTCCAAAAATTCTGAAAAAAAAGGAAAAAAAATTAAAATTCTATATAGAAAGACCGTGCAAAAAGTTTCAGAACCATTTGACATTCTAGTAAAAATGAAAATTCACGCACTACAGCCAAAGTTTCTGTTTCTGCACCGCACATACCAACAAGTAATCTACCCATCCTAAAGGCAAATATTGGCACACTATTTTTATAATACATTGGAATTGTACAAGGTGATAATTATTTTTGTGAGAATCTTCATGAAAAATTCTACATTATTTCCATGTGCATGAACACAAGTGTTCAAGGTTGACCCTCACTTCCCCAATGCATCACCTTTCAATCGCTTCTCTTATTGTGAAGTTTTGAGTTCCCCTCTATATTTTTTTTGTTTTTAAACTTTGTAAAAGCACTCAGTAGAAATAAATGACTCTCTAAAACTTCTGGGTTGTTGTCGGATGTTGGGTTCCGGCAGACCCTTAAGGTTCGAACTCTGGGGAGCGCGCGAGGATCTTCCCCCTACCAATCCACGTCTGATCGCCTCGCGAGAATCTAAGCTAAACGATGAACAACACGAGGGACACAAGATTTATACTGGTTCGGGCCACCGTTGTGGTGTAATACCCTACTCCAGTGTGTGGTGTGGTGGATTGCCTCAGGGGCTGATGATGAACAGTACAAGGGAAGAACAGCCTCACGAGAGGTGTTCTTGTGGTGGTGGTCGCTTGAGAAGGATTCGATCCGCTCTCGATGGCTCTGGATGAGATCTCGATGCCCTGTACTGTGGTGGCTAGCCCTATTTAGAGGCCCTAGTCCTCTTCCCAAATATTGAGCGGGAAGGGCGCCAACAACGACAATTTTGAAGGTGAACATCTAGTACAAGTTATCCCGACTAAAGTTGGTCTTCGACTGCCAAAGGCACTGGTGATGACGCCGTCTTGGGCTCCACGGTGACCTCCGTCCTGCCGCTCTGCTGGTCTTGGTCTTGTTGCACCAGAATGGTAACCTTTGCCTGATGCCTCGGTACTCCGCGCCTGTGCTTGCCCCCTTTGCACCAAAGAGGAAACAAGGACACTACACAGGCCGGCGCCCGCCTGGTCTCGATCGTCACGGCTTGCATCATGAGCACCTCGTGAGGTATCACTGCCTTGTTCTCTCCGCCTCCTCATGAGCCTGCCCGGCGAGGCCGTTCCTGAGGAAGCCTTGTGTCATCCGCCCGCGAGGCTTGGCCCCTCGCGAGGGTCTTGTGCTTTGCGCTGATGAAGATGGGTCGTACTGGGCCTCCACTCGAGCCACGCCGTAAGCCACAGGCAGGCAAGTCTGGGGACCCCCGTTCTGAGAACGCCGACAGTAGCCCCCGGGCCCAAGGCGCGCTCGGACTTGGCTCAGCAAAGAAGCAAAGGGGCAAGTGCGGAGCGACGCGGGCCCCATCAGCCTGCGGCCTTGGGCGCCGCATGGCGGTTGATTGGAAGTGGGCGCCTCCGCTTCCCCATGCTGCCTCGGCAACCGCTCGACTTGACAAGTCCCTGCATGCAAAAATGAGTCATCATTACCTGCGATCGTGGAGGCCGACGGTTGGCCTCCTCCGGGCTATAAGTACGGATGGGCGAGGGCCCTCACAGTCCATCTCTTTCCGTTTCACTCTTTCTTCCTCGCCCTTGCTCCACTTCGCGCCAATGGCGCTGATCCGCCGGTTCTCAGCGGAAGAGAAAGGGAAGGCCCCCCGAGAGGGTCCCGACCCGCTTCCGCCGAAGAAGCGGCCAGTCCCCGGCCGCCGCGACGTGGTCGCGTGGCAGGAGGCGTCGAGGCCTTGGTACGAGCGGCTGCCACCTGGGTTTCCGTTGCCCTTGTAGCCCGGGTTGAGGGCCGTAGAGAAGAAAATGCCAAGCGACATCGCCTGCGCCACCGGTGACGCCGACGAGTCACGGCGGTGCGCGTCATCGCCCCTGGGGTCCATGCCGAGGGCTCTTCTCCCGAGCTTGTGCTTTACGCCGCCATGCCTCCAAGCTCTTGGATTCGCCTTCCTCCCTCCTTCGCCTTCGAGATGCCGCCGAGGGGGCCTCTTGAGCTCTGGCTGCAGCATGCTGGCTACAGTACCCTTGCGACTAGAGTGGAGGTCGAGGTTGTCGCTCCGGGCAAGGTCTACATGACCCGGGGCTGGGGCGAGATTGCCCGGGTCTGCCGGATAGGGGGTGCCCTCATAATTCATCTTGAATACGATGGCGCCTCCTTGATGTTCTTCAAGGTCTTTGATGCGGAAGGACGCCGACTGGAGTGCTGCCCCAAGGAAGGCGGCCGGGGCATCGAAGTGGTGAGGGCCAGGCCTGCCAACCGCTTCCCCAATGGCTCCACTGGTAGTAGCGGAGAAGCCAGAGGGTGTAGTGACTCTCCCGAGATTCTCATGACTCCGGAGACGAGCGACGACAGCTACGAGCCCCCGAGCTCGCGCCGCGCTCAGAGCAGGGCAACTGCATCGTGCCGCCGACGTCGCTGATCTGGATGGGGTTGGCGTTGGTGCTTGGCGGCCCACTGTTGATGATGGCGTCTCCTATGGAGGCACGCGTAGTTAGCGTTCCTTAGGATTGTCACCTTTTGTTCCCTGCGAGGAATCGAAGAAACACCCCACGGGGATATGTAAGGCGTCCGCCATGTCTTTTGTGAATATTATCCTTATTATGGAGCGATGCGAGATTCTTGTCCTATCTCGGCTCGGCTCTCCCTTTTTATCCTGGGCTTGGTGCTCTACGCTGACAGGTCCCGGTCCCCAGGCAGGCCTCAGCCGTCGCTGGTATGCCAGGTCGCGATGCCGTGGTCAAGGCTAGGAGGTGAGCGGCCCAAGGTCCATTAAGAGCCCCCGAGGCACGATGCTCAGGAGGTCCCCTTTAGCGCTCAAGCAGCCTCCGCTGGGCAAGAAAGGAAGGCAGCGTCGCCGTGACAGAGCCGCACTAGGCGAGGGTTTAGCGTCGCGTTGATTTAGATTTTCCAGGGGCATGACTTATCTCGTGAGCTTGGAGTTGTTCTTCGGCGAGGTGCCGGGCCTGCGCGCCGGCAGCTGGGGTGTCGCTGGGCTAGGCCCTCGTGAGCTTCTCCCCTCTTCCCCACACTTTCCTTCATGCTCTACATCCTCAGGTCCCGACCCTCGAGTGAGCTCAGCCGCCGCTGGTATGACAAGTCGCGATGCCGTGGGTCAAGGCCAGGGGGTCAGGGCTGGAGAGCCAGTTTGAGCTCCTGAGTCGCGATGCCTAGGCGCCCCCCTTTTAACATGCAAGCGGGTCGCACGGGAGAGAGAGAGGGCTCACGACGCCCACACCATTCCTTAGGTGGATCCTGTACACCTACACGAGGGAAACAAGGACTGCCATTACGGTTGCCAGCCGGCCATTGGTCGCTCCGAGGGAGTGATTGTGGCACTGGGAGCCCGGTGAGGTAGCGCCTTGCAGGGCTGCCGCGGCCAGAGCTCGACCACTCAGATTTATCGATGTTGTAGGGACAGACCCATGCGCAAGCGCCGTGCCAGAGCGAGCGGCTCCAAAGGTAGGTGTGAATCGAGCAGGCAATTATCTCAAGCAGGTTGAGCACGAAGAAGCAAATCAATTTAGATAGATGTAGAGAAAGGTACACACCACTTGGTCAGGCCCAAGCGGCTTGGGGATGATGCAGCCCGAGGGGCACCCCCAACAAGGTAAGCTGAAGACATAAGCAAAATGGATACATATGCCGCGGGGACAGGCCCATGCGACCTGGGAATGATGCAGCCCTGAGGGCGCTCCCAGCTGAAATGAAACTTGAGAGAAGTCACCTGATACCATTGCAGGGCGAGCGTCGGAGTAGCTGACGGTGCGTGGTGAAGAAGCCAATCCTCACGAGCCTTCAGGGCTCCGAGCCTCGGGAGGCTCAGGAGGTCCGGGCGGCTCGGCGAGGTCCATCTCCACTTCCTCCAGGAGTGCGTGGTGCTTGGCCACCTGAGCTTGCAGAATGCTTCTCATTAGGCGCTGGTGAGTAGCAGCCGCGTTCGGCAGGCCGAAGGGCATGCGAACGTAGTTGTGCGATGGACCCTTGCAACGCCCCACGCATGAAGGCCAGAAGCACTCCTGAGACGCGACTAGATTGAGCCCTGGGTAGTCGATGCAGACACGCAACCCGCCATCCTCGCCTGGATGGGGAGCTACGCTGGGCAGGCGGCGGTTGGCGTGCATGACTCTCGATTCCTGCGACTCTTGAGTGACCTTGATGATGAACTCCTGAGGGTTGGGCCCTCCTTATCTTATGCTTTCCTGAGGGAAGCGTGCCGTGAAGCATGCCTCCAAGTGGTGCCCGAGCGCCTCCCTCGTGATCTTGGCAAAGTTAGTGGCTCCCTAGGAGAGAGCCCCCGAGCCTTGCCTGAGGAGGGCGCCGGGCGCACCTTCCTACGCAGCGGAGGGTGGCGCCCCTTGGATGGGCGCAGGTCCTGATGTGGCGCCTCCGGAGGTGCCTGCCTCCTGAGGCCTTGAGCCAGGTGATGTCTTCTTCTTCTTGGGAGCTGCTTCAGGAAGGTTTCCACTCTTGCTGTCTAGGTCCTCGATTGACGTGGCTTGGAAGGCGTGCTCAAGAGAGCACACCTCATCCTTCTCTTCACAGGGGACTGTGATGACCTCGCCACTTCCTGGCATCTTGAGGACGTTGTAGCCATGGTGAGTCACTGCCATAAACTTGGCCAGAGCGGGATATCCGAGGATGGCATTGTATGGCAGGTAAATGTGGGTGACGTCGAAGTCGATGAGCTCGGTACGGTAGTTCTTGCGCTGCCCAAAGGTGACAGGGAGGCGGACCTGCCCTATCGGGACAGTGGAACCATCAGTGACTCCTGAGAAAGGCTTGGTTGGTTGAATTTGATCGTATGGCACTTGGAGATTGTTGAACGTCTCGATGGATAGGACGTTGAGCCCTGCTCCGCCGTCGATGTGGGACCTGGTAACTTGCACGTTGCTGATGACTGGGGAACAGAGCATTGGGAGGATAGTACATCTTGAGCTTGCGTTGGTTTTCCTCGAAGAGGAGAGGGTGATGCAGCAGAGTAGCGTAAGTATTTCCCTCAGTTTTTGAGAACCAAGGTATCAATCCAGTAGGAGGCTCCTCAAAAGTCCCACGCACCTACACAAACAAACTGAGAACTCGCAACCAACGCGATAAAGGGGTTGTCAATCCCTTCACGGCCACTTGCGAAAGTGAGATCTAATAAGGATAGTATGATAAGATAAATATATTTTTGGTATTTTATAAGATAGATGCAAAAAGTAAAGATGCAAATACAAGTAGATTAAAAGCAAATATGATAAGAGATAGACCCGGGGGCCATAGGTTTCACTATAGGCTTCTCTCAAGATAGCATAAGTATTACGGTGGGTGAACAAATTACTGTCGAGCCATTGATAGAAAAGTGCATAGTTATGATATTATCTATGCATGATCATGTATATAGGCATCACATCCATAACAAGTAGACCGACTCCTGCCTGCATCTACTACTATTACTCCACACATCGACCGACTCCTGCCTGCATCTAGAGTATTAAGTTCATAAGAACAGAGTAACGCATTAAGCAAGATGACATGATGTAGAGGGATAAACTCAAGCAATATGATATAAACCCCATCTTGTTATCCTCGATGACAACAATACAATACATGCCTTGCAACCCTTTCTGTCACTGGGTAAGGACACCGCAAGATTGAACCCAAAGCTAAGCACTTCTCCCATGGCAAGAAAGATCAATCTAGTAGGCCAAACCAAACTAATAATTCGAAGAGACTTGCAAAGATAACTCAATCATACATAAAAGAATTCAGAGAAGATTCAAATATTATTCATAGATAAACTTGATCATAAACCCACAATTCATCGGATCTCGACAAACACACTGCAAAAAGAGGTTACATCGAATAGATCTCCACAAGAGGGGGGGGGGACATTGTATTGAGATCCAAAAAGAGATAAGAAGCCATCTAGCTAATAACTATGGACCCGTAGGTCTATGGTAAACTTCTCACAACTCATCGGAGGGGCAAGGATGTTGATGTAGAATCCCTCCATGGTCGATTCCCCCTCTGGCAGAGTGTCGGCGAAGGCTCCAAGATGGGATCTCACGGATACAGAAGGTTACGGCGGTGGAAATTGTGTTTCGTGGTGCTCCCTGGATGTTTTCGGGGTATGTAGGTATATATAGGAGGAAGAAGTACGTCAGTGGCCCCCCAAGGGGCCCACGAGACAGGGGGGCGCGCCCTACAGGGGGGCGGCCTCTTATCTCGTGGGAGCCTCGGCTGCTTCTTGACTTGCACTCCAAGTCCTCTGGATCACGTTCGTCCAAAAATCACACTCCCGAAGGATTCATTCCGTTTGGACTCCGTTTGATATTCCTTTTCTTCAAAATACTGAAATAGGCAAAAAAACAGCAATATGGGCTGGGCCTCCGGTTAGTAGGTTAGTCCCAAAAATGATATAAATGTGTAAAATAAAGCCCACAAACATTCAAAAAGGGTAATATAATAGCATGGAACAATCAAAAATTATAGATACATTGGAGACGTATCAAGCATCCCCAAGCTTAATTCCTGCTCGTCCTCGAGTAGGTAAATGATAAAAAAAGAAATTTTTGATGTGGAATGCCACCTAGCATAATTCTCAATGTAATTTTCTTTATTGTGGCATGAATGTTGAGATCCAAATGATTCAAAATAAAAGCTTATAAAACATAAAAATAATAATGCTTCAAAGCACACTAACAAATAATCATGTCCTATCAAAATAACATACCCAAAGAAAGTTTATCCCTACAAAATCATATAGTTAGGCGATGCTTCATTTTCATTACACAAAATACTCCCATCATGCACAACCACGATGACGAGCCAGGCATTTGTTTCATACTTTTTAACGCGCTTCAACTTTTTCAACTCTTACGCAATACATGAGCGCAAGCCATGGATATAGCACTATGGTGGCAGATGGTGGTGGTTGTGAGGACAAAAAGGGAGAGGATAGTCTCACATCAACTAGGCGTATTAACGGGCTATATGGAGATGCCCATTAATAGATATCAATGTGAGTGAGTAGGGATTGCCATGCAACGGATGCACTAGACCTATAAATATATGAAAGCTCAACAAAAGAAACTAAGTGGGTGTGCATCCAACTTGCTTGCTCATGAAGACCTAGGGCATTTTGAGGAAGCCCGTCATTGGAATATACAAGGCAAGTTCTATAATGAAAAATTCCCACTTAATATATGAAAGTGACAACATAGGAGACTCTCTATCATGAAGATCATGGTGCTATTTTGAAGCACAAGTGTGGAAAAAGAGATAGTAGCATTGTCCCTTCTCTCTTTTTCTCTCATTTTATTTTTCTCTTTTTTTGTTCTTTTTTTCTTTCTTCTTTTTTTTTTCTTTGGCCTTTTTCTTTTTCTTTTTGACCTTTCTCCTTTTTCTTCTTCTTTTTTTTGTAGTCCGAAGTCTCATCCCGACTTGTGGGGGAATCATAGCCTTCATCATCCTTTCCTCACTAGGACAATGCTCTAATAATGATGATCATCACACTTTTATGGATTTACAACTCAAGAATTACAACTCAAAGCTAGAACAAGATATGACTCTATATGAATGCCTCCGGCGGTGTACCGGGATATGCAATGAATCAAGAGCGACATGTATGAAAATTATGAAAGTGGTCTTGCCACAAATACGATGTCAACTACATGATCATGCAAAGAGCAATATGACAATGATGGAACGTGTCATAATAAACGGAACGGTGGAAAGTTGCATGGCAATATATCTCGGAATGGCTATGGAAATGCCATAATAGGTAGGTATGGTGGCTGTTTTGAGGAAGGTAAATAAGGGTTTATGATACCGCGTGAAAGTTGCTTGTGGTAATAATAAAGGCTAGCAAAGTGGAAGGATGAGTGTGCATATATCCATGGACTCACATTAGTCAAAAAAGAACTCATATACTTATTGCAAAAGTCTACTTAGCCCTCGAAGCAAAGTACTACGACGCATGCCCCAAGAGGGATAGATTGGTAGGAAAAGACCATCGCTCGTCCCCGACTGCCACTCATAAGGAAGACAATCAAAAGCGCACCTCATGCAACAAATTTGTCACACAAATTTTACCATACGTACGTGCATGCTACGGGACTTGCCAACTTCAACAAAAGTATTTCTCAATTTCATAATTACCCACTAGCATGACCCTAACATTACTACCTTTATATCTCAAAACAATTATCAAGCATCAAATTGATCATAGCATCCAATTCTTTTTCTATGATAGTTTTTATTATACCCAACTTGGATGCTCATCATTCTATAGGACCAACTTTATGACCATAGCAAATACCATGCTTTTATAAAAGACTCTCAAAAAGATATAAGTGAGGCATGAGAGAATAGAAACTTATTCAAAATTAAGACACCACCGTGCTCTAAAAGATATAAGTGAAGCACTAGAGCAAAAACTATCAAGCTCAAAAGATATAAGTGAAGCACATAGAGTATTCTAGCAAATTCTAATCAAATAGGCTTCTCCAAAAGGTTTGTACAACAAGGATTATTGTGGTAAACTAAAAAGCAAAGACTAATATAATACACGACGCTCCAAGCAAAACACATATCATGTGGCGAATAAAAATATAGCTCCAAGTAAAGTTACCAATGAACGAAGACGAAAGAGGGGATGCCTTCCCGGGGCATCCCCAAGCTTAGGCTTTTGGCTATTATTGAATATCTTGGGGAGACTTGGGCATCCCCAAGCTTAGGCTCTTGCCACTCCTTATTCCATAGTCCATAAAAGCTTTACCCAAAACTTGGAAACTTCACAACACAAAACTCAACAGGAAATCTTATAAGCTCCGTTAGTGAAAGAAAACAAAACCACCACATAAGGTAGTATAATGAACTCATTCTTTATTTATTTTGGTATTAAACCTACTATATTCCAACTTATTTATGGTTTATAAACTAATTTACTAGCCATAGATGCATTGAAATAAGCAAACAACACACGAAAAACAGAATCTGTCAAAAACAGAACAGTCTGTAGCAATCTGTAACTAACACAAACTTCTGGAACTTTAAAAATCCTACCAAAATAGGAAGTCCTGGAAAATTTGTTTATTGAACAGAAGCAAAAAACATCAACGCAAAAGCATGTTCCTGTGATTTAATAAAATTATATTCGTGCGTGCAAAGTTTCTGTTTTTCAGCAGAATCAAATCAACTATCATCGTAGGTTGTCCTATAGGTTCTACTTGGCACAAACACTAATTAAAAGATAAAAGCACATCTAAACAGAAGGTAGATGCAAGTTTTATTACTAAACAGGAGAAAAAACAAAAAACATAAAGAAAATTGGGTTGCCTCCCAACTAGCGCTATCGTTTAACGCCCCTAGCTAGGCATAAAAGCAAGGATAGATCTAACGGGTGCCATCTTTGGCACTAATTCATCAATAGAGCGCTTGTGATCTCTAGGGGTTTCTCCCCGTTTAGCAATGGCTAAATTTTTAGGCAAAAATTCAAGAAATTCATTGGCAGCAAAAGGTTCCTTAACGATAGAAAAACAATTGGGAAGAACACTTATGGATTTGAGATCCGCGTCTCCCTTACTAGAAGATTCACCCTTATTTTTAGGAACATAAATAAACTTGGCAGTTTTAGTTGGGGTTTTTGGAGTGTTTTTCATGGGGGGAAATGCGGAACCTAAGTTTGTAATGATATCCTCAAGTTTACCAATTCTAGCAGAGTCTAGATCTATTTTTTCATTGACTATAGGTTCTTTTTCTTTAAGATTTTTCAAAGTAACTCCAACCCTAGATCCAAATTGGGTAATGTGATTATGAATCTTTTTATCCAAATTTTCAATCAACTCAACAGTGGCAATTTTATTTTCGATAATATCAAGCCGTTGCATCACATGTTCTAAAGTTAAAACCGTTCCATTAACCAAAAGAGGTGGTGGGCCAAACAAATCTAACATAGCATTATAGGCATCAAACGTATGGCTACTCATAAAATCACCTCTGGTAGCAATATCAAGAACACATCTATTCCAAGGAGTAATGCCTACGTAAAAATTGCGGAGAAGAACGGAAGTAGCAAGCTTCCTAGTAGCTTTATATTGGGCATTGCAAATTCTATGCCAAGCATCTTTTAAACTTTCTCTCTCCCTTTGCTTAAAATTGAGAATTTCTTGTTCGGGAGTGAGAATAAGGATAGGAGAACTAGCCATAACGACAAAGTAAACAAACTAACACACGAGCAATCAAAAGGCAAGCGAAAAAGAGAGGAGATTTGGAAAGAGAGGGCGAATAAAACGGCAAGGGTGAAGTGGGGGAGAGGAAAACGAGAGGCAAATAGCAAATAATGTAAATGCGAGGGAGATGGGTTTGTGATGGGTACTTGGTATGTTTTGACTTGAACGAAGACCTCTGTAAGTGCATCTAGTGCCCCTTAGTGATTTTGGTGTATTGAAGACTTATAGGTTAAGGGACTGATGCGTTTGTGAGTGTACACAGGTCTATAAGTCTATGAGGAGTTTGATATTTACAGAGAAAGTCGAACCCTAAAAATGAAGTTCTTCGACTGAAGACTTTGATATTCTGAAGACTTTCTGAAGACATTGAAAGTGAAGAAATTGGTGTGACCTTGAAGACTTGATATTCATTTGAGGAACATGAAGCGTGAAGACTTTTGTTTTCGTAGTTTCATTTTCTCTTTCTTGAGTCATAGGAAACACCGTCATCGTTAAAGGGGTCGAGGAAATACTAAGGAAAAATTTCCATGTGATGCTCAACTCAAAATCCTACACCTACCAATCCTTCGAGTGAAGCCATTGGAAATCTCATACAGTTCACCATTTTCTTGATGATAGAGACGCAGTTCTTTCAGTCACGAGGACTTTGTTTAATCGAGGAGTTAGGAATTCGCCATCGTAATTGCCTACACAAGGAGGAACATGATAGCCCGAGGAATTTGAGAGTCAAATTTCCGACCGTTGTTAAGTTCTGGCACGGCTGTCCCAAAATATCTTATCCACCTAACGGTCATATCATTGAAGGGCATTTATGTCTTATCATGTCGGGCTGCTCCCTAGGCTATAAATAGCCGCCCCCTACAACCACTAGTTGGTTGGCTGCTCCGAGAGAACTTGACACTTGTCATTTGAGAGCAACCCATCCTCCGAGGACTTTGAGCAAAAATCATCAAGTGAGGAAAACCCAAAACCAAACCCCCACAAACCCAAAGTGATTGAGCATCACTGAAGAAATTGATCTTGCGTGGATCCGACGCTTGTTACCTTTGAAGACTGTGCTTCTTCCAGACGGTTAGGCGTCAAGGTCTAGAGCATCCAAGA
Source organism: Aegilops speltoides (assembly GCA_021437245.1). Lineage (NCBI taxonomy): Eukaryota > Viridiplantae > Streptophyta > Magnoliopsida > Poales > Poaceae > Aegilops > Aegilops speltoides. The sequence goes on along the minus strand of CM038144.1, from coordinate 38,908,130 downwards.
GGAATTGTGGATCGCCGAGTGACCAAGTCTGTGAAGGTTTGAAGTCACCAAGACTTACCACGAGTGATTGGACGAGGCCTCGTGGTCTTAGTTCAAGGAGAATACGGTGAGGACTGGGTGTCTTGAGTTGCGGCTCGATGATCGGGTGTCCGGACTGCGTGTCCTCGAGTTTAAATAATCACCGCTCCAACAGACGCATAACCGAGACGAGAGTTGGAACTGGTTTACCAAATCATTGTCTTCACCAACCTAACTGGTTCTATTCCCTCAACCCTTTCATTTCCTCATTATTGTGTTGTGTGTTTGTTCATATCTGTGGTTGAAGACATTGACTGAAGATTTCTCAATTTCCTCAGTTTAATTTCTTCAGTCTGTTCGTCTTCGTCTTGTGTTATCCTGTGATTACGCTTTCTGTACTCTGTGCTTGTCTTCATTTCATCATGATGACCATGCTTGTATTCTGTTATGTTTACTTCTGAGTACTTATTCCGCTGCAAGTAGTTCTTCGCTAAGGAATTTCCTCACCAGCAAATTCCTCAGTGAAGAATTCATAAAAATCACCTATTCACCCCCCTCTAGTCGATATAACGCACTTTCAATTGGTATCAGAGCAAGGTACTCCCTTGTTCTGTGTGATTTTGGTTTAACCGCCTGGAGTTTTAGTTATGTCGACCGCAGGTATGAAGAAAGTGACATGCCTTATCTTTGACGGTCACGACTATCCCAAGTGGAAAGCCATGATGAGGAAGCGCCTCATGGCAATGAACAACGAGCTGTGGACCGTCACTGAGATTTGTCTTACTGATCTATGCAAGATGGTAGACGCTGATGATATTCACAAGTACACTCGACTTGACCTCATAGCGAAGGATATCATCTGTTCCTGCCTATCCAGAGATCAATTCGGGCGCATTATGCATCTTGGCAATTCGAAGCTTATCTGGGACCGAATCTCTGATGTCTATGAAGGTCATCGAACCCGTCATGATCCCTGGTTTGAGGACTTCAAGGAATCTCTCAAAATGATGACTTTCGAGCCGAATCATCATCTTCGTGATCATGTCTCATGGCGACGGTCTTTGAGGTAACCGAATGCTCCTCATCCGAGTCTTGTGATGATGAATCTGATAATGATGAATCTGATAATGATGAATCTGATGATGATATTGAATCTTGTTATACCAAACTTGTTTGCATTGCCACTAAACAACAAACGGCTTTGGAACAAGTTCAAAACATGCTAGATAAAAGTGATGATATGTTGCGCAAAGAAATGGATCAGTCAAAAGCATTGGGTGAATGTCTTTAGAGAATTCACTCCAAGTTTGACGCCCTTCAAGATCAACATAATACCCTCTTGACTGATCATGAGAAGCTTTCCTCTGAATCTCTTCAAAGAAAGGAAGATCTTGAAAAGCTAAGAGTGTGTTATGAAGATCTTCAGAAGGAGCGCGACTCATTACTAGCTCAACAAATCAGCGCTTCTCAGGAAGAATTTGTTCCTCATGCTTAAAGTGCATTGAACGTGAATCTGCTAATTCTTCACCTGAATGTTCAAATGCTTCAACTGTTACAAATTCTTCATCTTCCTCTGCTATCGCTAATTCCTCATCTGAGGACATTGCTAGTATCACTAACAATGCAGGGCTGAAGGAATTGTACATGACAGGCATGTACAAAAGCCTCAAAGGGCATCGACTCTTTGTGATGTGCTCAAAAGCAGATCCTCAACGAAACCCTAGGAAAGAGGGTATTGCCTTTGAGAGGAAACTCAATGCTGATGGAACATATTGGAAGCCTTTGAGCAAGACCCCAAAACCTCATGGGTTGTGCAAAGGGACCTCCAGTTGATCCATCTAACTTATCTAGCTTTACATGTGAATCTCCTCATTCTTCCGATGAGTCATTTGACTCAACTATAAACTGTTCAAAAATCGAATGGTGAAGTATTTGCTAGATATGTTGGCACTAATCGCAGAACGGTTCCCCTATGAAGAAAATCTGGGTTCCCAAAAGTTATGTTGAAAGTCTTGGTGAATGTCCTCATGACACCACCGTGAAGAACAAGAACCCCAGATCAAATTCTTCATATGGACCAAATTCTTCATATGGATCCAAGTCCTCATACGGACCAAATTCCTCACATGGATCAAATTCTCAAAAGGATCAAAGTCCTCATATGATTATCATCGTGCTAACAACTCTGTCTCGCAGGTAGAGCTAAGGGCTATGAATATGTGCATTATTCTTCAAACAATTATGTTCATAAGTCCTCAAGAATTTCTCCGCTTATGCATATGCTTACCCTAACCCCTCTTATGTGAAACGAAATGGTTTGGCATCTTTGCCACCTTTCTCATATGGTGCTCGCAGAGTGATGAATTCTTTGCCACCCTCGAGATGTGGGTGGTGAAGAAAAGAACTAATCTCTTCTGAGGTCAGGTCTCGGGCGTGCTTTAACGTCAAGAATTTTAAGGGACCGACAAAATTGCTCGAAAGGACGCAGTAAATCATGATGAAATGAACTTTCATTTCACACGCCCTCATCTCGCTATATCATTTCTTCGCTTGATGAAATTCATCGATGAACTTGATATCATATTCTTCATCGATGAAGCATATGAGATTGTAAGCTACACTAATTCATCTGCAGGATGATCAACCCAAAACTACTGAATGGGTCCTCGATAGTGGATGTACAAATCACATGACTGGTGACAAGAATCTATTGATGGATGCTCCCTTATCACCGTCACCTCTGAAGCATATCATCTTTTGCTGACAAAGGCAAAAGTCAGGTATTGGGTCTTGGTAAGGTTGCAATCTCTAAGGATAAACACATGGACAAAGTCATGCTTGTTGAGTCCTTAGGATACAACCTCATGTCAGTCTCAATGCTTTGTGATCTTGATATGGTTGTTGTCTTTGGCAAGTATCGCTGTGTTGTGATTATGGAAGCTGACAATTCCATAGTCTTCGAAGGCTTTAGGAGAGGAGATTTGTATATTCTTGATTTCTCTACAGGACCACAACCAGCCGTGTGTCTACTTGCAAAACCTTCAGAAGGCTGGCTATGGCATCGACGACTTGGTCACGCAGGCATGAGGAATTTGCACACGCTTGCGAAGAAGAAGCATGTCATTGTCATTGAGAATGTCAAATTCCTCAAGGATCACTTATGCGGAGCCTGTGAAGCCGGAAAAATGACCAAGGCCAAGCATCCAGCAAAGACTATCATGACCACTACCCGTCCATTCGAATTGCTTCACATGGACCTCTTCGGACCTAATCATTACTCAGCAGTCACTAATGATGCATCTCTATATGGCTTTGTCATTGTTGATGATTACTCTCGATATACATGGGTACACATTGTTACTTACAAACATGAAGTGCAGGAAGTCTTCAAACGATTTTCCTCGAGGGCTTCAACCAACTTTGGTGTGAATATCAAGCATATCAGAAGTGACAATGGAACTGAGTTCAAGAATTCCGGTCTTGATGCCTATCTTGATGAACTTGGTATTACTCATGAGTTATCCGCTCCCTATACTCCTCAAAGAAATGGCGTCGTGGAGCGCAAGAATAGAACTCTTGTTGAGATGGCTCGCACTATGCTTGATGAATACAAAACGCCTCAGCGTTTCTGGATTGATGCAATTGATACGGCGTGCCACATCATCAACAGAGTATATCTTCACAAATTCTTCAAGCAGACGGCCTATGAACTCCTCACTGACAAGAACCCAATGTGAGTTATTTCAAAGTCTTCGGTGCTAAATGTTGGATTAGAGATCCTCACCACAACTCTAAATTTGCACCGAAAGCACATGAAGGTTTTATGCTTGGTTACGGAAAGGACTCGACACCTACTGAGTCTTCAACATTGTTCTTCACAAGATTGTTGACATGTAGATGTGCGGTTCGATGAAACTAATGGCTCGCAAAGAGAGCACCTACCTTCTCGTGTTAGATGAACCAGCACCGAGGATTCTATCAAGTTCAAGGCAACCGAGGATGTCATTCCTCATCAAGAACCTCGTCAAGAATTCATTCCTGTTCATGAAGAACGCCGAGTGATGCACCAAGAACATGATGAGGAAAATGGTGTCAAGAAAATGTTGATCAAATTCTTAGCGACAACCAGCTCATCCTCGCGTTGCAAAAGAAGTGCAAGTGGAGAAGATCATCGATGACATTAGCGCACCAGGTCCTCTCACACGCTCAAAAGCTTCATATTTATCTAACTTTTGTGGGCACTATGCTTTTGTCTCTATCACAGAGCCCACTAAGGTAGATGAAGCATTTCTGGAGCCGGAGTGGATTCAGGCTATGCAAGAAGAATTACATCATTTTGAGCTAAACAATGTCTGGGAATTGGTCAATCGCCCAGATCCTCGCAAGCATAATATCATTGGCACAAAGTGGATCTACCGCAACAAGCAAGATGAAAATGGCCTTGTGGTGAGGAATAAGGCACGTCTTGTAGCTCAAGGCTACACACTGGTTGAAGGAATTGATTTCGATGAAACTTTTGCACCTGTTGCTAGACTTGAGGCTATTCGCATATTACTTGCTTACGCTAACCATCATGATATCATCTTATATCAAATGGATGTGAAAATTGCATTCCTCAATGGTAAGCTTGAGGAAGAAGTATATGTTGCTCAACCCCCAGGTTTTGAAGATCCAAAGAATCCCGACAAAGTCTTCAGACTTAATAAGGCCCTGTATGGCCTCAAGCAAGCCCCTCGGGTGTGGTATGATACATTGAAGGAATTCTTCGTGAAGAATGGCTTCACACCTGGTTCACTCGACCCTACTCTCTTTACTAAATCTTATGATGGTGAACTGTTTGTGTGCCAAATATATGTTGATGATATTATCTTTGGTTGCACTGACCAATGTTATAGTGATGAATTTTCCTATATGATGAGTGAAGAATATCAGATGTCTATGATGGGAGAGTTGAAATTCTTCTTAGGTCTTCAAATTCGTCAGCAACGCAATGGCATATTCATATCTCAGGAGAAATACCTCAAAGATGTACTGAGGAAATTCGGCATACAAGATTGCAAAGGCATCAAAATTCCTATGCCCACAAATGGCCATCTATGCACTGATGAAAATGGTATTGACTTCGATCATAAGGTATACCGCCCATGATTGGTTCTTTATTGTACTTATGTGCATCTAGGCCAGATATAATGCTTAGTGTTTGCATGTGTGCCCGATTTCAAGCTGCAGAAGGAATCACACCATAAGGCTGTGAAGCATATTCTTCGATATCTAGCTCACACACCAACACTAGGATTATGGTACCCCAAGGGCTCTGCTTTTGATCTCATTGATATTCTCGACTGACTATGCCGGTGATCGTGTGGACCGCAAGTCAACTTCGGTACTTGTCATTTCCTCGGACGATCTTTGGTCCGTTGGTCCTCGAAGAAACAGAATGCGATCACCGCTCTCATCGCTGAAGCTGAATACATTGCTGCTGGCTCTTGCTGTGCTCAACTGCTTTGGATGAAGCAAACCCTCAAGGACTATGGCGTCAACGTGAAGAATGTGCCTCTCCTCTGCGACAATGAGAGTGCCATCAAGATTGCACACAACCCAGTTCAGCACTCGAAGACAAAGCACATTCAGATTCGTCATCATTTTCTTCGTGATCATGTGTTGAAGGGCGACATCTCCATCAAGCACGTGAAGACTGAAGAACAGCTAGCTGATATCTTCACTAAGCCCTTGGATGAGAAGAGATTTAGCAAGTTGCGGTGTGAGCTAAATATCTTAGAGTCTTCGAATGTTCTTTGAAAAGGACACACATCCTAACACTTATGCAAAATTGATGACTTAGATTTGCAACACATGAAGAAACGTTTTTCTTCAATCAATGAAGAATAACACTCTAAGTGTGAAGAAATTAATGAAGAATTTGATTCTCGTAACCCACGACAATTGTACGCGTGTCTGAAATCATCATTCTTATACGGTGGGTCACGCCACCACAAAAAGTTGAAAATCTTCAATTTGAGTTTTTTCCTCATTTTTGAAATTCTTCAGTTTTTCAAATTCTTCAACTTTGCAAAATCTTCACTGTTCTGTCGTTTTTCTTCATTGGCTATATATATATATATGAGTTTATGTCCTCTACAGCATTCTCTTATGGCTATTTCTTCAAGTTGCGTTTTCTGCTAAGTGAATGTGATCGGACCCTTCCTCCTCTATGTCGGTGGCGAACTCTGTGCGGCCACGGGCACCTATGGGGCACGGGGGCCCCTTCTAGTCCGGCAAGGGAGCGGAGGCCGGGCGTGCGCAGAGCAGATCGAGGTCGGGCGCGCGGGGGAGACGGGAGATTTTTACCCAGCTTCGGAGCTCTCCGGAGAGATAAAACCCCTACTGCTTCTTTTGTGCTTGTATTTGATCTTGCTCGGAGCGCGAGCGTATGGTGGTGTTGTGGGTGTCGAACGGACCGAACCCCTCCTGCGTGCGCATGGGCCTCCCTTTTATAGTCTGAAGGGGGCGCCAACAGGTGGCAGCGTAGGAAGAGGGGGTAAAAAGGTAAAAACGCAGGTTGGTACAAGTGATGACCACAAAGGACCCCTACCTAACTCGACGGCGGGGGACAAGGGCATTTAATGCCCGTCCGGTCGCCCAACAAAGGCAAAGAACGACCGTTAGGTGAGCCACGGTTGCCACGATGGCGTCCTCGTCAGCTCCGCTGCCACCTCGCTCCGCATGGCTGCATAACGCCGCCACGCGCCCTGGGACGGCCCTGGGTGACACGTCGCTGGGCGCGCTGGACTTTGGTGGCAACCTTGCCGCGGCAAGTGCCTTGCCGCGGCCCTTCTCTTGCCGTGCCGACAAGCTTGCCGGCCGTCGGGCCTTGCCGGGACGCGCGGAGCACTGCGGCAAGTCTTCTGGAAATGCCTTGGTTGGCCTTCCCGGCAAGCTCCTCTTGCCGGGGCCTTTGTCTTCTCAGTTAATACTTTGTTCTTGAATGGCAAAAAATAGGGAATGATGGAGGGTCTTGGCGGGCGCCCGCAAGAAGCCTTGCCGCTGGTGCTGCGGCTGCCTGCAGACAAGTTCGGGTACTAAGGTACCCCTACTTTAGTACACCGACAGAGCCCGGGCTGGGCCATACACGGTGCGGCGTTGTTGGGCCAGGCCCAAAACAATCTTGTGAACACGCAGCGCCGCCTCGGGCCCACGCAAAATCGGACTCCGTGTCCACCGCGTCCTCTCGCAACGGCACGCGTCGATTGCGGCGTCGTGGGAGTGATCGTGGCCAATACTTAACTCCAGGAAATGCGTAACGTTCGCATCCCCCGTTTATAAGAAGAGGAAACGGGGCCGTTCCCCCACTTTCGCCACTTGCAGTTCCTTCCTCCGAAAGCTCCGCCGCTCTCCTCCGTCTCCCGAATCTAGAAGAAAGGAGCGCTCTGCCGCCCGCCGTCGCCGTCACCGCCGTCGATTTCGCCTCCTCCTACTGCCTCCGCTATGGCTCCGAAGGCTGGGAAGGCTACGAAGGCGGCGAAGGCTGCGAAGGCCGCGAAGTCGGCCGAGGCACTGGAGCTCGAGGCGCTGCGCAAGAAGCAAGTGCTTTTCCCCCCTGAGCTCACTCCGGAGGCATTGCGGGCGGAGTTCTACCTCTTCTGGTCGACGGAAACGCGGGCGCACCCGCGCACACCGGTGCTTTCCGCGGAGGCCTCCAAATCGAAAAAGTGTCCCAAAGGGTACTACTTCTTCCCTGTGTTCTTCTATTGCGGGCTCTGCCCACCCTTTTCCAACTTCTTTTGCGATATCATGAACACCTACGGGTTCCATCTGCTTGATTTCACCCCCAACGCCGTTCTGACAATGGCCGTTTTCGCACACCTCTGCGAGAACTTCGTTGGTATCCTCCCCAATGTGGCTCTTTTTCGTCATTATTTCTCTCCTCGGGCTGAGAAAGGGGAGCCACTGGCTGGTGGAATCGCCTGGACTTCCCGGATGGGCATGAAGGAGGTGTACTTGTCGGGCGAACTCCGCAGCAAGTGGGACGAGTGGAGGGCGGAGTGGTGCTGGATCTGTGATGCCAATCCGCCGTCGTTCACTAAGCTGCGCAAGACCCGGGTGGTGCGTGGCAACGACTGGAGTGCTCTGTTGTCGGATGATGCCAAGCTGACGATCGCTACCACCCAAATCCTCCGGCTCCGGCATGCCGGACTTACAACAGGGGCGGTTGGCGCGGATTTCCTTCGTCGCCATATCGCCCGTCTGCAGGCGAGGGGGAGACCCGCCTGGCAGTTCAGCGGCCCGGCAGATTTCATGAGGCTGCGCCCAGGCCTCAACTTCAACTTCACGGTCATGGAGCTTGGCGCGATGCTGAGGGAGATGTTCAAGCATGACCCCTATCATCCGGAGTGGTTCCAGTTGGCGCAGGGCGTCGTCCCCTTGTGCAATAATTCCCAGCGCGATCGTATCTGCGCAATGATGCTAGAGTGCGACTCGCATGGGATAAGTGCAAACTGGATAGAGCCTGCTGCCGAGGTCGTGCAGCAATTCTTCGATGACTTGTTGGAGGTGGCAGTCAATTCCGACGAGCAGAAACTTCTCACCCGCGCCACCACAGGCGATGAGTTGGCGTATATCGCTAGCAGGGCCGAAGAGGCGGCGGCAGCCGCCGCAGCGGGCGAGTTTGGCTTCACGTTGGCGGAGGCGGATGCAGCTGCGGCGGCAAGCCTTGCCGCCCGGGAAGAACTTGCCGGAGAAGGCGATGGCGAAGGGGAGGTCGAGGCCGGAACGGGCGAACCCGTTGAGGGCGCGAGTGGCTAGCCGTCTTCGAGCAGCTTGCCGCAGGTGGAGCCCACAGCACAGCCCCAATTCCGACCGAGGAGGCGCCTCCGTCGAGTTGGAGAGCTGGCAGAGGAGCAGGCCGTCCAGCAGCCGCGGCGCCGTGGGACACGTTCCACTGCGGCAAGTACCGTTGCCGCGGGAGGGTCCCAGGCCGCGCCGGCAATCGAGGCGGTGGTCTTCCACGCCGCCACGCCGATCTGCCAGAGCTCTCGGCAAGCGCCGGAGGGAGGCCACTCCTCCGCCGCGTTGCGCTGAGAGGGTACCGGAGTTTGACCTCTCCGCGCTGAGCTCCGATGATGAAGAAGAAGAGGAGGAGGAGGATGAGTATGGCCCTCTCCATACTGTATTCGTCTTTCTCTTGATTCTGGTTGTTGTTTGTCTTGTATCTAATCTGTTTCTCTCCAAACCCCTGCTCCGTCTCAGGACTTTGGCGGAGAGGGCGGCGAAGAGGGCCAAGGTCCCCGTGGTTAACATCGAGGACGATCCTGCTGCGGCGGCAGAAGGTACGTCCGAGACCACTTTGACGGACCCAGTCCCTTCCTCGCGAAGAGTTTCCCAAAGACAGCCTGAGCCCAGGAGTGCCTTGATCCACTTCCCATCGTGGGCGCGATGGTTGCTTCTTCTTTGCCAACATCTTGATTGTTGACTCTTTTTATATCAGGAGGAGAACAGGCCCACCAGGAGCAGTCGGAGGCCGACCCGGAGGTGTCGTCGGCTTCGACTACACCACCAAGGGCCGATTCCCCGACATGGGAGCCCTCCCCGGCAAGGAAGGGATCTCCGGGAAGGGGTGGAACCAGTGAGCCCCCGGTGGTGGAGCCCACGATCACAGAGCCTAGCACAGGTGACCCTCCTCGTCGGGGATTCTCCCTTGGGTTCTGCCGATCTCCCTTCTCTTTCTTTTGGGTATTTGCTTGACTTCCCCTTCCTCTTCCTGCCTCGATTCTCCCTTGGGGACCCGATGGAAGCCGAGGCCACCGTGAGGAGGGCGTCTTGGCAACACTGGGACGCTGCGTTGATGAGGCAGAGGCCGGGCGGAGGAGCCTGGGCCGCGAAGAGGCCGCCAAGGCACCTGGCATGAGGGCTGGCGAGGGTCCGCGACCAGACTCGACGACCCGGAGGACGCAGGAGCGCGAGGCGCTGCGCCGACTGCCGACCCCTCCGCCGCTGACGCAGAGCTGGGTTCCGAGGAGCCCCAGCCCGGCGCTTACTTGAAAGCCGGCGAGGGCGTGTATATCAAGCTCCCCTGGGCATCGACCTCCAGGGCGCCGGTTGAAGGGGAGGAGTTCGACGGAGAAGTACTTGCCTCTGCTGGGCTGGCAGTGGTTGACATGCCGAGCAGCAGCAGCGGCGAGTCCGAGGAGGAGCAGCTGCTCCGAAAGCTGGTGTCACTCTATCGCACCCGGCAAGCGAAGCTCGAGTCCCGGGAAGCGCTTGTCGTGCAGGCGGGAGTTGATATAGAGAAACACGCGCAAGAGCTCAAGAGCCGCAACCAGGACGCCCTCTGGTCCATTGCCGAGGAGAGGGCGCAGCTCGATGAGGCAAAGAAGGCGTTCATCCTGGAGAAGGCTGAAGCCGAGGAGCAACAGAGGCTCGCCGCCGAGGAGCTGTCCAAGCGGGACGGTGAGCTGATACATAGGAAGGCGTACTTGGATAGCCATGACGAGGAGCTCGCCGTCCGAGAACAATCGCTGGCGGGCGCCAAGGAGGCGAAGGATGCGCGATCGCTGAAGCCGCCAGGAAGGAGCTAGAGGAGAAGGTGACGCAGCTGCAGGCAGACGCGACAAGGAAGGATGAAGAGCTTGCCGCGCTCCAGCGCGACCGCGAGAAGGATGCACGCGCCCACGGCGACCTGCAAGCCCAGCTCTCCGAGAAGACCAAGGAGCTGAACGCCGCCAAGAATTCAAGCGCTGATCTGGAACTGAAATTGTCCACCTTAATGGAGACGCTGGACGCCGCCAAGAAGCGGGAAGATACCCTGAGGAAAGACCTCTAGGGTAATGAGGAGCTGCTGACGAGGGCCGCCGAGACCCAGAACACCTTCAAGACCACGGTGGAGCTCTGGACGGAGGGCCTCGTCGACATCGCCGCGCTTATTGACGAGGAGTTGGCAGAGCTGAACTTGACGGGCTTCAGGTACTCTATTGAAGAGAATCTCCAGCCCAGCGCCAAGCTCACGCTCTTCTTCAAGGATGTGGTGACGGCTCTCCGGCAGCTCCGGGAGAGGATCCCGAAGCAACTGGCCGACGAGTCGCGTGCGATCTGCGCCGGGGTCCTGGAGAAGGTGTTGGTGAAGGTCCTCTTCCGCAACCCGGGCATCGACCTCTCCCGCGTCACCAAGAAGCTGCCGGAGGGCGCCGATCTTGAGGAGCTCAAGGCCATCGTCGCACCCATCATGGATAAGGTGAACGAGGTCGAGGGTCGGACGGCGGCGCTGGACTAGGCCGCCCTTCTTCTCCCTTTTCTTCTTCTTTGCCGTTTTGGTTATGAGAACAATTTGGTCAGTGCCACAATAAGTCATTCTTGTAATATAACTTTATTCTGGGTACTGCTTGCTATGTTATTCCCTTTACTCCATTGCATCCCTTGTATGCTTTTACCCTACGCTTTGGGGAACCTTGCCGGCGCAAGCACACTTGCTGAGTGCGGAACGTCAGCAGCCTGCTGGCGGTGCTGCCCCCGGCAAGAAATCTTGTCGGGGCTAGTTGCGGCTCACTTGTGTTGTTGAGCGGGCTCGAAAACAACGCAAGGGCGCAACTTAGCCGCGAGTCGATTCCTCCGCGCACAGGTTTTCCATACAAGGTACGAACGTTCAAGGAATACAACTTGAAAAATTCAAAATTGACTAAGCTCAAACTTTGGCTACTTAGCTTTTCTGTCTTCTTCGTCCCGGCAAGGTTAGATTCCTTTGAACGGCGCCCGGTCTCGACTTTTCTTGTCTCCTCTCCCCCCTGGTGAACTTGTGGGCAGAGGAATCTTCTCTTTGGGAAGAAAGAAGAGAAAATAATGATATAGGACCCTGAGGTTCTTTATTGCTTACCGGGGGTAAGTACTGCACAAAGTGTCAGATATATATGCAAGGAAATAAAGATTCAATAAATTTGACAAGATGTGCAGTGCACACAAACTTTATTTACGCACGGGATCTGCGCCCGGCTTTGTACAAAGTGTTACATGCGACAACAGCAAGGCTTGTACAAAAGGTGGTTGCCGGAACGGGTCCGGCAACCGCGCCTTATGGGTAAAACTTGCGAAGATGTTCTATGTTCTAGGAATTGCTCACCGGAATGCCATCTTCGGTCTCAAGGCGGACGGCGCCGGGCCTAGTGACTCGTTTCACCCGATAAGGGCCCTCCCACTTTGGCGTCAACTTGTTTGAATTCTTGGCGGATTGAACGCGCCAAAGAACAAGGTCGCCTTCCTCGAAGCTTCTGGCGTTAACCTTGCGGCTATGATAGCGGCGCAAAGCTTGCTGGTAGCGAGCAGCTCACACAGCAGCCTGAAGACGATCCTCCTCGAGGAGCAGCGCGTCATGTTGCCGCAGATGCTCTTGCTCAAGCTCATCATAAGCGAGCACTCGTGGCGATCCGTATACGAGTTCCGTGGGGAGAACTGCCTCTGCTCCATAGACAAGAGCAAAAGGTGACTGGCCGGTGGCTCGATTCGGTGTCGCTCCGATCGACGAGAACCACCGCAATCGCCGATCCAATTCTTTCCGCACTTATGCAGGTATCGAAAGTTCTGGTCTTGAGCCAGCGTAGCACTTCAGCGTTGCCCTCTCGCTTGACCGCTGCTCCTTGGGTGAGCAACGAAGCGAAGCAGATCTTGGTGCCAAGATCTTGGATGTCTTCGCATGAAGGTGTGGCTCAGAACTGTGTGCCATTGTCGGTGATGATCCTGTTAGGGATCCCAAACGCAAACAATCGACCTAAAGAACTTGATCGCTGATTGTGCTGTCACCTTCCTCATCGGTTCCACTTCGTGCCACTTTGTGAACTTGTCGATTGCAACGCATAAGTACTCAAAGCCCCTGACAGCTCGGGGAAAGGGGCCGAGGATGTCGAGCCCCTGCATCGAAAATGGCCAGGACAAAGGGATTGTTTGGAGAGCTTGAGCTGGTTGATGAATCTGTTTGGAATGGAACTGGCACACTTCACACTTCGTTACTTGTGCAGTTGCATCCTGGAGGGCTGTCGGCCAGAAGAATCCTTGCCGGAAAGCCTTGCCGGCAAGTGCTCTTGCGCCGATGTGGTGACCACATATGCCTCCATGTATTTCCGCCAGCAGCTCTTGTCCATCTTCCCGGGAAATGCACTTCAACTTCACTCCATTGAATCTTCTTCAGACAAAGATGTCATCGACAAACTGGTACATACTTGATTGCCGGGCTACTCTTTCCGCTTCTTCCCGCTCTTAGGAAGTTCTCCGTCTCAAGGAAATGGACTATCGGTCAGTGCCAGCCGGAGCACGTGGCTCGACGGCAGGACTAAAGGCGAACGCTGCCGCGGAACATCCACTTCTACGGCAAGGGTCGGGGATCCTGCCGGAGTGAGATGTTCCCCGGCAAGCGTGTCGGGACATAGCTTGCCGGGAGCGTGTGCTTTGATGGAACAAGCTCTGGGGCTTGCCGGAGCGGACTACTCCTCAGTGTCCTCTGTGTTGATCCTGGGAACCTTCTTGGCGGCGGCTCCGGGGAGCTCGGCCGGAAAGTGGTCGCCGGCAGGCAACTTCCTCTTCTTGTTCTGTCCAGTTGATGGTGTGACGGATGGCTGAGTTAGCTTGAGCACAAAAATCCCTGGTTCCACAGGAAACTTAAGTGCGGCACATTTCGACAGGCCATCTGCGATGTCATTCTACGCTCTTGGAAGATGTTCCATTTGTAGGCCGTCCAAATGCTCCTCTAGCTTTCTCACTTCATCAATGTATGCTTCCATCAGCGGACTCTGATAATCTTTGTTAACTTGGCGGACGACAAGTTGTGAGTCACCCCTGACAATAAGCTTTTTGATCCCAAGTTCAGCTGCGATCCTGAGTCCGGCAAGCAAACCCTCGTACTCTGTAAAGATTGTTTGTTGCTTGCTCTTTGGGAAAGTGCATCTGGACCACATACTTGAGGTGTTCTCCGGGAGGAGCGACAAGTAGCACGCCTGCTCCGGCGCCTTGCAGCGAAAAGGCACCATCAAAGTACATGACCCATTCTTTGCTAGTTTCTTTGACGGGGATACTCTTCTCCGGAGTTTCTTCGTCCGGTGTTGGCGTCCATTCCGCTATAAATTCCGCCAAAGCCCGGCTCTGAATAGTTGAAGTGCTTTCAAACTTGAGGCCAAAGCTTGACAATTCCAGTGCCCACTCGACAACCCTGCCTGTTGCTTCTGGATTCTGTAGTATCCTCTTCAGTGGAAAGCGAGTGACAACCGTGATCTCATGTGCTTGAAAATAATGGCGCAGCTTCCTTGAGGCCATGAGTAGGCCGAATAGCAGCTTCTGCACGCTAGAGTACCTTGATCTAGCCCCCTGCAAAAGGGAGCTGACAAAGTAAACTAGGCGCTGCACCTTCTTCTTCTGTTTTTCTTCCGGCAACTGCATAGATCCATCCTTGGCGGAGCCAGAACTCGTCGGATCAGGTCTTGCCGGGTCAGAGCTTGTCGGAGAAACCCTCTGCTTGTTGCTGGACTTGCTTGCCATGGCTGCTGGCTCATCGTCCGCCTCCCTCTCCGCCACTAACGCAGCACTAACCACTTGATTGGTTGCCGCTAGGTATAGCAGTAACTTCTCTTGTGGCTTAGGTGCGACGAGTGTCGGAGTGGAGGACAAATATTTCTTCAAGTCTTGCAGCGCAGCCTCCGCTTCCGGAGTCCATTTCATGGGACCTGCCTTTTTCAAGATTTTGAAAAATGGCAAGGCCCGTTCGGCCGATTTGGAAATGAATCTACTGAGAGCAGCAACGCAGCCGGCAAGCTTTCGCACATCCTTGACGCGCTTTGGCGCTTCAATTTGCTCAATGGCCTTGATCTTGTCGGGATTGGCTTCAATTCCCCTCTGAGACACAAAGAACCCGAGAAGCTTGCTGGAAGGAACTCCGAATACACACTTCTCGGGGTTCAATTTGAGGTTGACCTTGCGCAGATTTGCAAAGGTCTCGTCCAAATCTTGGATCAGGGTCTCTTTGTCCTTGCTCTTGACCACTATGTCATCCATGTAAGCTTCTACATTTCTGTGCAACTGTGGCTCAAAAGCATGGCTGACTACCCTTGCAAATGTCGAACCAGCATTCTTTAACCCGAAAGGCATTCGTACGAAGCAGTACGTGCCACATGGGGTAATGAATGCGGTTTTCTCCTCATCCTCTTCCGCCATGAAGATCTGATGATATCCTGAGTAAGCATCAAGGAAAGAAAGCAGATCACATCCTGCTGTGGAGTCTACAATCTGGTCAATGCGCAGCAAGGGGAATGGATCCTTGGGACAGGCCTTATTGACATCAGTGAAGTCGATGCAAAGCCTCCACTTTCCGTTTGCCTTGCGCACGACTACTGGATTGGCTAGCCACGTCGGATGGAGTAGTCCTCGGACCAGGCCTGCTGCTTCCAACTTCCTGATCTCCTCTGCTATGAACTCTTGACGCTCTACTGCTTGCTTTCTGACCTTTTGCTTGATGGGCAGCGCGTGAGGGCAGACGGCAAGGTGGTGCTCAATTACTTCCACTCGAACACGGGGATGTCGATGGTTGCCATGCAAACACATCGACATTAATTTCGCAGAAAGCAACGAGCGCGCTTTCCTATTTAGGATCAAGCGTGGCACTGATGGTGAAGGTACCACCGGTGCCGTCCTCCTTGGCGGCCACTTTTTTGGTCTCTGGTGAAGCTGTCTTTGCCTTCTTGCACTTGCTGGTGGAGCTCGATGGTGCGTCCTCGACGTCAGCGCAGCACTCCGGAGAGGTGCGCTTGCCGGAGTGGGCATCAGAGCTACTCTTGCCGGACTTGGCTTTCTTCTTCCCCCGGGGAGTCTCAGTGGCAAGCGGCTTGCACCCTCCCGCGGCCGCTGCTTCCCGGTAGATCTTGTCGGTGCAGATAAGTGCATCCTTTTTGTCACCTTATACTGAAATGACACTTATCGGACGAGGCATCTTGAGCACATTGTATGTGTAGTGAGAGGCTGCCATGAACTTGGCAAGCGCTGGTCGGCCGAGTATCCCGTTGTAGGGTAATGGGATATCAGCAACATCGAATGTGACCCTCTCTGTCCTGAAATTTAGCTCGCTGCCAAACGTCACTGGCAGTGTGATCTTCCCCTTCGGCTTGCTCCTTCCCGGATTTATCCCTTGGAAGGTACCAGTTTCTTCCCGGATCTGGAGCTTCTTGAGCGTTGCGGAGGAAATCAGGTTTAGGCCGGCCCCGCCGTCAACCAACATCTTCGTGACCTTGAGGTTGCGGATTGTTGGTGAAACCAACATCGGCAAGCACCCGACCGCAGTGATGCGATCAGGGTGGTCCTCAACGTCGAAGATGATGGGCGTGCTGGACCACTTCAGAGGCTTGCGCGACTCGATGGACAGCTCCGCTGCGTTCACTTCTCGCACCCACTGTTTGAGTTGGCGGTGCGAGGTGTGCAGAGAGGCGCCGCCGTCGATGCACAACACCTCTGTTGCCTTCTAAAACTCTTGGTCATCAGTCTCATCTTCCTCCATCTCATCATCCTCGTCTTCATCTTCGTCCTTGTCGCGGCCACGAGGAGGTCTGTCTCCTTGCCGCGGCTTGGCCTTGCCACGGCGCCCTCCCCGGGTGGGAAGCTTCTTGCCGGATCCACCACCACCTCCCTGGGCTCTCTCCTTGTCGCGGCGCTCGTACTCAGCCTTCTATAGCTCTGCCATCTGCTCTACCTTCTTGCAGGTTTGGAGGTCATGGCCCTTGGTGCGGTGAATCTTGCAGTACCTCTTGCCGGAGCTATCTTGCTTGTCGGCGGCTACCACAGCCTCGTCGGAGTCATCAGCTTTGGCCTTGTCGGAGCCGCCTCCGTTGCCGGAATGCTCAACAGCTAGCACATCCTTAGCCTTTCTCTTCCTGTTGTTCCGCCTCCGGTTCTTCCTTGCCGGGGCGGCATCCTCACTGTCAGATCCTTCGGCTCCCGCAATCTCTCCGGGGATTTTCCTCCCTTCCTCAGCCCGTGCACACTTGTCGGCCAGAGCATAGAGCTCGCTGACATCTCTGATCTTGCACATCGCCATCTCCTCCCTCATCCTGCGGTTACGCACGTTCTGATGAAAGGCGCTGATAACTGCAGCAGGGTGGACGTCTGGGATGTTGCGCTGCACCTGGCTGAACCTCTGTATGTACTTGCGCAGGGGCTCCCCCTCCTTCTGGACAAGCAGATGCAGATCGCTCTCCTGGCCATGGGGTTTGTGGCCGCCTGTGAAGGCGCCGACAAACTGATGACACAGGTCCGCCCACGAAGAGATGGAGCCGTCCGGCAAGTGCATGAGCCAAGATCTGACGTTGGGTTTGAGCACCAATGGGAAGTAGTTGGCGAGGATCTTCTCGTCGCGCCCTCCGGCAGCCTGCACCGCGATGGTGTAGATGCTGAGGAACTCCGACGGATGTATCCTGACATCGTACTTCTCGGGCACGTCTGGCTTGAAATTCTTGGTTTTGGGCCACTGGACTTGCCGCAGCTCGCGGGTGAACGCAGGGCAACCTGCCACGTACGGCAAGTCGCCTGGTTCCCCTGGTGCGTGCATGTCGATGGTGGGCCCGGCGCGCTGGTCAGATTGACGTCGCGCTTCTCTCCGGCGCTCGAAAAGGTCTGGCGTCTTCGTGTTGCCGTTCTTGGAGAACGTGGCGTTAGTCACGGCGAGTTCGCGGGTCAACGACGCGGTGGAGTCGGCGTCGGGGTTGGTCCGCGAGTGGCGATCTTAGCCTCGGGCTGGGAGTGCGGAAGTGGCACCCCAGCGGTCTTGTTGGCGTCGGCTTGCGCTGGGCGCCTGCCGGGCTTCGGCGCTCGCTGCTGCGGGGCTTATCGCCGTTGGCGGCCGATGAGGCTGATATGGTCATCCTCCAGTCGTCAATCTTGTGTGGCGCCGGAGGGTAATCTAGAAGCAGCTGGGCTCGGGCCAGCGCTTCCTCTGCCGTCTTGGGTGGCGGTGGCGAGGAACGGCGCGAGGAGCGGGATGTGCTTGGACTCCCATCTGGATTGGGAGGTACCACCCCCCGTCCGGGCGACCGTACCTCACTCGCGCCAGCATGCTGGCGTGCATGCTGACCTCGAACGTCCCGCGACCCACCAGCTTGGCCTTGCTCCAATGCGAGCACGGTGCTAGGTGCACCGGGGCGTTGTCGACCTTGCACCTCCTGGGAAGGGTGTGGTGTCTGCACGGTCGCTGACGCTTGCGGGGCCTTGTTTTTGGACCTGGTGACGACATGAGTCCCACCGTCGGCGCCCGCTCCTTCGCCGGCGTCCACTCCACCGCCCGCTTGCTCGGCGGTGGTGGCGAATTGATGTAGGCGGGCGGCCACCTCCAAGGCTTCTTCTTGGTGGCATGTTGGCGAAGACGTTGATGTAGCGAGCGGAGACGGATCGGATGCTCACGACCTCGACGCGACCCCCTACCAGGCGCGCCAAAGATGTCGGTGGCGAACTCTGTGCGGCCACGGGCACCTATGGGGCACGGGGGCCCCTTCTAGTCCGGCAAGGAGGAGGGCGTCTTGTGAGCAGATCAAGGTCGGTAGCTGGGAGACGGGCGATTTTTACCCAGCTTCGGAGCTCTCCGGAGAGATAAAACCCCTACTGCTGCTTTTGTGCTTGTATTTGATCTTGCTCGGGAGCGCGAGCGTATGGTGGTGTTGTGGGTGTCGAGCGGACCGAACCCCTCTACGTGCGCATGGGCCGCCTTTTATAGTCTCGGGGGCGCCAACAGTGGCAGCGAGGGAAGAGGGGGTAAAAGGTAAAACGCAGAGTTGGTACAGCAGTGACCCCTACCTAACTCGACGGCGGGGGACAAGGGCATTTAATGCCCGTCCGGTCGCCCCAACAAAGGCAAAGAAACCGTTAGGTGAGCCACGGTTGCCACGATGGCGTCTTTGTCAGCTCTGCTACACCTCGCTCCGCGATGGCTGCGCAACGCCGCCGCCGCGTGCCTGGGACGGCCCTCGGGTGACACGTCGCTGGGCGCGCTGGACTTTGGTGGCAACCTTGCCGCGGCAAGTGCCTTGTCATGACTTCTTCTTCTTGCCTTGCGGCAAGCTTGCGGCCGTCGGGCCTTGCCGGACGCTGCGAGCGCCGCCAGCAAGTCTTCCGAAATGCCTTGGTTGGCCTTCCCGGCAAGCTCCTCTTGCCGGGGCCTTTGTCTTCTCAGTTAATACTTTGTTCTTGAATGGCAAAAAATAGGGAATGAAGGAGGGTCTTGGCGGGCGCCCGGCAAGCCTTGCCGCGGGGTGCTGCGGCTGCCCGTGCACAAGTTCGGGGTACTAAGGTACCCCCTACTTTAGTACACCGACACTCTATGCTATACTCAACCCAATCTATTCACAAATTCTTCATGTGCGTTCTATTTGAAACTCGTTCAAAATCTTCACTGTGTCCTTGTCAGCTGAAGAAATTGCGAACGAAACTTTAAAACAAATCTTATCCAGATTTTTGGTTTTATCACTCAAACTGTTCCGCATCCCATGATGCATTATTATAATCACCCACGATCTTACACGATCTCATATGCACAGTACGTGGGTGACACATGTCGCGTGAAGGAGAAAGGGCAGGGGCATGTTCGTCCCAAAATCTTTGGGCGAACAGTTTTTCACCGTGGCTATAAATACCCCTTTCCCCTTCCTCACTTCATTTACTCCGCTTGACCGCGCTCTCTCTCTCGCTCGAGCTCCTCAAACCCTAGCGCCGCCGCTACTCCATCATCATCGGTGAAGAAGAGCTTCGCTGCCTCGACCTCGTCGCCGTCGTACTCGCGCCGGTTGCGGAAATCTTCACTCCGTCGCCGCCGTAGCTGTTTCCCTCTGCCAAGTTAGGGCGTGGGAGATCTAACTTGACGAACTTCACCTCTGTTCATCTCAGTTCTTCGTGTTCTTCAGTTCGGGTAATTAAAAGTTACTTTTATTACTCACTTTGATTCTCAAACTTTCCTGAAAATCTTCAAAGGTGTTTTATTCTTCAAATCTTCACACATCTGAACACCTCACACACTATATGCTCTTGATCCATTTCTCTAAGCACTCATTTTCTTCAAGATTCCTCAATTGTGTGGATTTTCGATCTGTACAACTCTGGAACCTAAGACAAAGAACGCTTAGTGAAATTCCTCAAGGCTCAACTGGTCAAATTCCTCAAAACTTGTCTTTTCGAAAAACCTTCTGAGAATGCATATGACCTCTCCAAATTCCTCGCACCTACACTCTGTTCACAGGTACTCATGTCCGCTGCTGAATCACTAGGTTCTCATCAACTTAACTCATTTGCAGCGTTCCTCAAAGAAAAACTGCATGCTTCTTCAGAGTGTTCAATTGTTCAAATTCCTCATCTGAAGAATATGGATGAAGGAAAGAGACCACAGAAAGGAGGAAAGAAACCTGAGGTCATGACTGCTTTTGAGATCCCTGATGACATATACAAGGACTATTGCACACCTGATGAAGCCAAACTTGGCAAAGAGAACAAAAATCAGCGCAAGGTGCGCATTCAGAGGATTGAACGGAGATGGGCAAGAGAATGGAGGGAATATCAATATGTTACTCCAAAGTACATGAAGAAATTCGCTTTAAATCCTCCATGCCCAAGAGCTCCATTGGCACCTGGCCAAATAGCTGATCCCACTAGCATCAAAAGTGGTGAGGACTTTCCTAAAGAATGGGCTAAGCGCCAAGCCAAATTGGCAAGACAAGCCAAGGAAGCAGTGAGCAAATTCAATGAGGATTCTGCTGCTACTGCTGCTACTGAGGCCTCGGCCAAGCCAAGGAAATCAATGCCAAAGAAGCCTGCTCGTAAGCCAAGTGCTTCACCAACAGCGCCCTCACGGCCAAGTTCCTCAGCTATGCCCTCACGGCAAATTCCTCGACCGCCATCGCTCCACCAAAGTCCTCAACTCCTGTGCATCCGGCTACATGTCAAAGGACTACGGGTTTTTCAATTGCTTCGGTGTCTCAAAGAAGTTCCTCACCTGCACTAATGTCCTCATCAGGCCCCACAGCTTGAAGACTAAAGCAACAATGGATGCGGTCCTCGGCCAAGTCCAAGGAAGAAACAGTCGCGTTCCAAGTGCCTCTCGATGATGAAGCTTCGATGAAGAACTTGCGAAATCATCGAGATGACAAGTGAAGGCCGCTAGAGCCAAAGGCACATCGGTACCACTGCTTTTGGATCCGAGGAAAATCCTCGACTACATTGACCTCTGGCACAAGGATCCAAACACCCCCATGCCTAATTTTCAACTGACTCCTGGTCAAAGTCACATGCTGACCCATTTCATCACTCAAGAGAAATGGAAATTTGAAAAGGCCAGAGAGATCAAGGAGGCTCAATACAGGAAGAAGAAGCTCCTGAAGAAAAATGTTGTCAGAATGACACCTGAGGAACTTCTCAAGGCTTAGTCTGAAATCCAAGCCCTCAGCAAAGACTTCGATGCATACTATGCTGATTGGCAAGGAGCCAAAGTGAGATTCATCAACCTGACGAAGAAAATGACAACTGTTGCAGCCCCATCGCAACAAGAAAATCTTCAGGCTGCAGACTGCTGTTCGACTCTTTGAAGAACATACCAGCACCGCTGATGACTTTCAGCCTGCTGAAGAAAATGTAAGTTCCAGGGCTGATGACTCCATTCCAGCCGTTGAAGAAAATGCCAGGGCATCCACTAGTGGTGCGCCTGAAGAAACTGAAGAGATTAGGGCAACTGCATCAGTTGCGCCTGAAGAAAATCAACCAAATTCCTCAGCTCCTCCCGCACCTACACCCACTCCAATTCTTCCTTCTGCCTATTAAGTGAAGAAGACCAAGGCTGCAGAGCAAGCTGCAGTGAAGAAAAGGAAGGCATCAGCTGCGTCAAACTCTTCGGCTGCGAAGAAAATGAAGCCAATGACCAGCTCACTTGAACATCCAATTGATGCCGTTCCGATTTCCTCCATGTCATCAAAGGAAATTGTTCCTTTTGGAGAAGACTACAAGATTCCAAGCGGATCTAATGAAGAAAATCACTCTGCTACTTCGACAGAGCAGATTGATGAAGAAATTGAAGTGGATACCATCCCTTCAACGACAGTCAATTCCTCACATATGCCTCAGTTCACAGCTGAAGAGGCTGGTGTTGAGGAAATTGAAGATGAAGATGTGGATATCGGATGCACCACACCTGTGATGAACGATGACTTCTGGGAAAGTCAGCATCCCAATACTCCCCTCTTCACTCCTATTCAACAGATTCCTCAGTCCCCGGCAACAACAGTTCAAATGGGCTCAAGAAACTCATCCCACTCCCTCTCATTCATGAAGAAATTCCAGCCGCTAGTGTGAAGAACCTCTTCTGCTGATCACAAGGTTGCACAAGAAGAGGAACCGGAAATTCCTCAGCCTGAAGAACCTGAGCTCGCGATTCCTGAGGTGGTACTGCAAATCACTGACATCCCTCTGCCAAAGCCGAAGAATCCGTTCTCAAGCGAACAGAAGTTCAAGGCTGAAGACTTCTTTTCCGAGCATGTGTTCTTCACTGACTACAACCCCTATGACTATGCTCGCATAAGGAAGAGACGTTTCTGGACTGCTAGTCAAGCCAACTTCTATTCCTCAGTGCTATTTGACAAGGACAAAATCTTCGATCATGAACATATTCCTCACGTGGATATGGAATCTCTGCCATGCTTTGAGCCAGTCCTCAGTGTTCTTCATGATGCAGGATTACTGAATTTCTGCACTGATATTTGCGATTGGAATGAAGAACTCATTCTTGAGTTCTACGCCACATTGCATATCACGGAGACTTTGAAGATGTCAATTCATGGGTGTTGGATTGATGACCGAAAACACTCACTACAAGGCACCGACAACTGAATTGCTTCGTGTCCTTCCTCTCGATCCTCCCCATGACGAAGGCACGTTGCATCTACAATGACCCTAAACCGACAAATCATTATATGCAAGTGCTCACGAAGCCTTTGAAGTTCGGGCAGGCCCCATTTAACCAAATTCCTCGTCAAGGAATTGCTCTATGTGCCTCGGACTGTCTATATCGATTCTCGACGAAGACAATGAGTCCTATCAAAGGCCACGACTCAAATGATGAAGATGTCATTGGCATCATGAAGAACATGCTTTTCAACATCATTCATGGCGTGCCGTCAACTTCCATGATTTCTTCATGAGGACTCTGGCAAATGTTGCTATGTCACCTTTCGAGCTGAAGCCCTATGCGCCTTGGATTATGAGATTCATAAGGGCAATATCTTCACTGAATTACAAAGCTGACACTCTGAACCATGGTAGCTACTTGCCTCCCATTGAAGTCCTCAAACGGACAGTTTCATCAGCTGATGATAAAGGCAAAGCAGCTGCTGTGATTGATGAAGGCAGTCGTCCATTGGATGGTCAATTTCGTCTGGCTACATCTTACTCTACCAATGACGAATCAGCTACTCATGACACTGCCGCAAATACCTCAGCTAAGCAAAATCCTCAAGCCACAACACCCAGGGTGATGACTGATCATGAGTTACTCCTCAGTCTTCATCAGAAGGTTGATCGCAATCACAAATGGGTGAAGCGTCAGTTTGCTGCCGTTCTTCACAATATGACCTCAACACATAATGCAGTGAAGAAAAACCATTATCACCTTCATGAAACCCTCAACCGCACCTGGGCTGTCCTCACACATGCGCGAAAGAACTGAAGACTATGGGTCTCCAGGAAGCATTTGACTGGTCTGCACCTCCTCCGACGAAATTCAAGAGGGTCAAAGTTCCTGATCTAGTGGCCAGCTCTTATTCTTCATCGCGTGAAACTGATGAGTATGAAGATTTGGACGACACTGCGGCAGGCCCTACTTCAACAAACAACCCCGACAACGCTGGCGCTCCTCCATCAACTTGAAATTCTTCAGGGGCGTTAGTCCTCAGTTTCAATCCTTTTGGTCATTTGATGACAAAGGGGGAGAAATCTGAGTTAGTCTTCAAGCGGGTCTATACTAAGGGCGTTTTTTTAAGTTACAACTCTTGTTCTTCCAAAACTTTTATTGGATCGAGTTGTAATCTTAAACCCGATGGTGCTCTGATACTTTTGGCCGGTGCTCTGATACTTTTGATGCACTATGCTCTGATACTTTTGATGTGCTATTCTGCATGCTTATTCCTTGTTAATATTATTGCACGCATGCTGAATCTCATCAGGCACCATATTTCATCATGCATTTCAAATTCTTCATAGTATATATCAAATGCGTGTATGTTACAGGATATAGGGGGAGATCTCCATGATTCAACTCTTCAAATGTGCATTGCCTCAAAAGCAAATTCCCCACTATGCACATCTTCAGGGGGAGTTCTTCTATATCTTGCAATCAAATTCCTCAATATCAGTATTTACACTTCATATGTTTATCCCCGTTGAAAACTTAACTTATGTTGTCATCAATCACCAAAAAGGGGGAGATTGTAAGTGCATCTAGTGCCCCTTAGTGATTTTGGTGTATTGAAGACTTATAGGTTAAGGGACTGATGCGTTTGTGAGTGTACACAGGTCTATAAGTCTATGAGGAGTTTGATATTTACAGAGAAAGTCGACCCTAAAATGAAGTTCTTCGATCAAGACTTTGATATTTCAAGACTTTAGAAGACTTTGAAAGTGAAGAAATTGGTGTGACCTTGAAGACTTGATATTCATTTGAGGAACATGAAGCGTGAAGACTTTTGTTTTCGTAGTTTCATTTTCCCTTTCTTGAGTCATAGGAAACATCGTCTTTGTTAAAGGGGTCAAGGAAATACTAAGGAAAAATTTCCATGTGATGCTCAACTCAAAATCCTACACCTACCAATCCTTCGAGTGAAGCCATTGGAAATCTCGCATGCAGTTCAATCATTTTCTTCATGTGATGAGACGCAGTTCTTACAGTCCTTGAGGACTTTGCTCGATCGAGGAGTTAGGAATTCGCTAGTGCGTAATTGCCTACACGATGAGGAACATGATATACGAGGAATTTGAGAGTCAAATTTCCGACCGTTGTTGTCTGCTTGCATGGCTGTCCCAAAATATCTTATCCACCTAACGGTCATATCATTGAAGGGCATTTATGTCTTATCATGTCGGGCTGCTCCCTAGGCTATAAATAGCGCCCCCTACAACCACTAGTTGGTTGGCTGCTCGAGAGAACTTGACACTTGTCATTTGAGAGCAACCCATCCTCCGAGGACTTTGAGCGAAAATCATCAAGTGAGGAAAACCCAAACCAAACCCCACAAACCCAAAGTGATTGAGCATCATCAAGAAATTGATCCCTGCGTGGATCCGACACTTGTTACCTTTGAAGACTGTGCTTCTTCCGCACGGTTAGGCGTCAAGGTCTAGAGCATCCAAGAGGAATTGTGGATCGCCGAGTGACCAAGTCTGTGAAGGTTTGGAAGTCACCTGAAGACTTACAAAGAGTGATTGGACGAGGCCTGCGTGGTCTTAGTTCAAGGAGAATACGGTGAGGACTGGGTGTCCTGATTTGCGGCTCAGTGACTGGGTGTCCGGGACTGCGTGTCCTCGAGTTTAAATACTCAGCCGCTCCAACCAGACGTACAACTGAGACAGCAGTTGGAACTAGTTTACCAAATCATTGTCTTCACCAACCTAACTGGTTCTATTCCCTCAACCCTTTCATTTCCTCATTACTGTGTTGTGTGTTTGTTCATATCTGTGCTTGAAGACATTGACTGAAGACTTTCTCAATTTCCTCATTTCAATTTCTTCAGTCTGTTTGTCTTCGTCTTGTGTTATCCTGTGATTACGCTTTCTGTACTCTGTGCTTGTCTTCATTTCATCATGATGACCATGCTTGTATTCTCGTTATGTTTACTTCGAGTACTTATTCGCTGCAAGTAGTTCTTCGCTAAGGAATTTCCTCACCAGCAAATTCCTCAGTGAAGAATTCATAAAAATCGCCTATTCACCCCCCTCTAGTCGATATAGCGCACTTTCAACCTCCCCGGCAACGACGCCTGAAATCCTTCTTGCTACGTCTGGAGCTTGCGTTGGTTTTCCTCGAAGAGGAGAGGGTGATGCAGCAGAGTAGCGTAAGTATTTCCCTCAGTTTTTGAGAACCAAGGTATCAATCTAGTAGGAGGCTCCTCAAAAGTCCCACACACCTACACAAACAAACTGAGAATTCGCAACCAACGCAATAAAGGGGTTGTCAATCCCTTCACGGCCACTTGCGAAAGTGAGATCTAATAGAGATAGTATGATAAGATAAATATATTTTTGGTACTTTATAATATAGATGCAAAAATTAAAGATGCAAATAAAAGTATATTAAAAGAAAATATGATAAGAGATAGACCCGGGGGCCATAGGTTTCACTAGAGGCTTCTCTCAAGATAGCATAAGTATTACGGTGGGTGAACAAATTACTGTCGAGCAATTGATAGAAAAACGCATAGTTATGAGATTATCTAGGCATGATCCTGTATATAGGCATCACATCCATAACAAGTAGACCGACTCCTGCCTGCAACTACTACTATTACTCCACATATCGACCGACTCCTGCCTGCATCTAGAGTATTAAGTTCATAAGAACAGGGTAACACATTAAGCAAGATGACATGATGTAGAGGGATAAACTCAGGCAATATGATATAAACCCCATCTTGTTATCCTCGATGGCAACAATACAATACGTGCTTTGCAACCTTTACATCCTTTGGGTAAGGACACATAAGATTGAACCCAAAGCTAAGCACTTATCCCATGGCAAGAAAGATCAATCTAGTAGGCCAAACCAAACTGATAATTCGAAGAGACTTGCAAAGATAACTCAATCATACATAAAAGAATTCAGAGAAGATTCAAATATTATTCATAGATAAACTTGATCATAAACCCACAATTCATCGGATCTCGATAAACACCTTTGCAAAAAGAGGTTACATCGAATAGATCTCCACAAGAGAGGGGGAGAACATTGTATTGAGATCCAAGAAGAGAGAGAAGCCATCTAGCTAATAACTATGGACCCGTAGGTCTGTGGTAAACTACTCACAACTCATCGAAGGGGCAAGGATGTTGATGTAGAAGCCCTCCGTGGTCGATTCCCCCTCCGGAAGAGTGCCGGCGAAGGCTCCAAGATGGGATCTCGCGGATACAGAAGGTTACGGCGGTGGAAATTGTGTTTCGTGGTGCTCCCTGGATATTTTCAGGGTACGTAGGTATATATAGGAGGAAGAAGTACGTCAGTGGCCGCCCGAGAGGCCCACAAGACAGGGGGCGCGCCCTAGGGGCGGCCTCCTATCTCGTGGGAGCCTCGGCTGTTTCTTGACTTGCACTCCAAGTGCTCTGGATCACGTTCGTTCCAAAAATCATGCTCCCAAAGGTTTCATTCCGTTTGGAATCCGTTTGATATTCCTTTTCTTCGAAATACTGAAATAGGCAAAAAACAGCAATATGGGATGGGCCTCCAGTTAGTAGGTTTGTCCCAAAAATGATATAAATGTGTAGAATATAGCCCATAAACATCCAAAAAGGGTAATATAATAGCATGGAACAATAAAAAATTATAGATACGTTGGAGACGTATCAGAGGACACCGGCCGTTGCCGCGCACTTGAGCTGATCTGCTGAGCTGAACGTGATGGCGCACGTGGAGCACCTGAGGGGGCGCGTGTCCTCAAGCTTGGGGAGGACTGCATTCACCTCGCGAGCAAGCTGCTTGAAGATGCGCTGAGAGGCTGGGGCCTGGGCACCGCCCAAGATGCAAGCGATTGCCCGCGGCTCCTGGAAGCCCCCAGCCCCCTCGTCCTGATGATGGTCGTCAGTCCTTCTTGGCGATGGTGGCAGAGGAGGAAGTCCTGCATTGCCTTGTGGGCGATCCTCACGAGGCTGATCCCTCCAAGCCCCCTTGCGAGGCTGGTCCTGCCAGCGGTCCTCGCGAGGCCGGTCACGCCACCCTTGGCGAGGGCCTCGGTCGTCCCATCGTCCTCCACCTCTTCCTCCGCCTCGGCCGTAGCCCCGATTGTTGCACTCGGGGCATCGACCGACACGGCCTTCTCGCACGGCCCTGAGCTCTTGGCATTCGTTGGTGTTGTGGGTGTGGAGATCATGGTACACACAGTACCGGCTGCCTTTGGACGACTCCGGCTGGTCCCTGCCGCGCTTCATGTCCGGCTCTGCTGCGAGCATAGCTGCTCCGTTGGGCTTCACATCCTTGGCCTTGGCTTTCTTCTCTTCTGGATCTGCTGCTGGGAGCTCGAGAAGGGAGAGGCGTCCCTCTTCAGCCCTTGCACACTTGGTCGCCAGGTTGAACAACTCCAGAGACGTGCACATATCTTTGTGGATTGCCAGCTCCTCCTTCATCTTGACATCGCGGACGCCGTCAGAGAACACCGAGATGATGGCCTCCTCGGTCACCTTGGGAATCTTGAGGCGAGCGCTATTGAAGCGCTGGATGTACTTCTGCAAGGTCTCTCTGGGTTGCTGCTTGATGCGGCGTAGGTCACCGACGATCGGTGGACGGTTGCGAGTTCCCTAAAAGTTGGCGATGAAGCGAGTGTGCATCTCGTCCCAGGAGGAGATCGTGCCAGGAGGGAGGTTCAGGAGCCAGGTGCGGGCACTGTCCTTGAGTGCCATGGGAAACCAGTTCGCCATGACCTTTTCATCCCCGTTGGCGGCTTCGATGCCCAGCTCGTAGAGCTGCAGGAACACCGTGGGGTCGGCAGTGCCGTCGTAGTGAGGGGGCAGGTCAGGTTTGAACTTGCCCGGCCAGGAGATACTGCATAGCTCGATGGTGAAGGCGCGGCAGCCTGCAGTGGCCACCGGAGCTCTCTGCTGATGCGGGGCTTGCTCCTGGGGATTCCCGTGCGCCGCTGCTTAGAGCAGCGTGGGGTCTTGACGTGCTGGTGCAGGGACGCGGTCATGGCATGCTGGTGCCGGGAGCACGGGAGCACCTTCTTGGCGACGAGGGATTTCTTGGCAGCTCCTTTCTTGTCGTGCGGGCGCTGGACGCGGTGGATCTCGTCCTAGGGCCGCGTGCCTTGGTGCCAGGGCGCCTTCTTGGGGAGGAGGTGGCGGAGGCACCTCCTGGGCTGCACCACCCGCGCAAGACGGAGGGTGAGGCAGCAAGAGGGACGGCACAGGGGAGCCCCTTGCGGCGCTGACGAGCGAGCCACTCCTCGTAGAGGTCGTCGACGGGACGGTAGTGCAGGAGCTCACGCGCCAGGAGCAATGCGGCGTGCGCGTCCGTGGGGGCGCGACAGGCGTGGGACGACGAACCAGCTGGAGTCAGCGACGGGGTAGCGGTGCGGCCTTCCCGCCGCACCGAAGGATGCAGCAACGAGGCCTGCTGCTCGTTCCCCGCCGGGCCGGTGGCGGCATTGGCGGCAGGCGACGGGGAACGACGGGGACACCCGCCGATAGGAGCCGTCTGGGCGACGCGGGCGTCGAGAGCAGCCCGACGCTCGGCGTGAGCCCGGCGAGCGTCAGCCATGGACACAACGGGTGATCGAACGCGGAACAGCGGAAGAAAGATTTCGGCGCTCCCCTACCTGGCGCGCCAAATGTCGGATGTTGGGTTCCGGCAGACCCTTAAGGTTTGAACTCTGGGGAGTGCGCGAAGATCTTCCGCCTTCCAATCCACGTCTGATCGCCTTGCGAGAATCTAAGCTAAACGATGAACAACACGAGGGACACAAGATTTATACTGGTTCGGGCCAGCGTTGTGGTGTAATACCCTACTCCAGTGTGTGGTGTGGTGGATTGCCTCAGGGGCTGATGATGAACAGTACAAGGGAAAAACAGCCTCGCGAGAGGTGTTCTTGTGGTGGTGGTTGATACGTCTCCAACGTATCTATAATTTTTGATTGTTCCATGCTATTATATTACCCCTTTTGGATGTTTATGGGCTTTATTTTACACATTTATATCATTTTTGGGACTAACCTACTAACCGGAGGCCTAGCCCGTATTGCTACTTTTTTTGCCTATTTCAGTATTTCGAAGAAAAGGAATATCAAACGGAGTCCAAACGGAAAGAAACCTTCGGGAGCTTCATTTTTGGAACGAACGTGATCTAGAGGACTTGGAATGCAAGTGAAGAAGCAGTCGAGGCCTCCACGAGATAGGAGGGCGCGCCCCCCTGTAGGGTGCGCCCTCCTGTCTCGTGGGCCCCTCGGGCGTCTACAGACATACTCCTTCCTCCTATATAGGCCTATGTACCCCGAAAACATCCAGGGAGCCAACTAAAAACAATTTCCACCGCCGTAGCCTTCTGTATCCGCGAGATCTCATCTTGTAGCCTTCGCCGGCACTCTACCGGAGGGGGAATCGACCATGGAGGGCTTCTACATCAACACCATAGCCCCTCCGATGAGTTGTGAGTAGTTTACCACAGACCTACGGGTCCATATAGTTATTAGCTAGATGGCATATTCTCCCTTTTTGTATCTCAATACAATATTCTCCCCCTCTCTTGTGGAGATCTATTCGATGTAAACTCTTTTTGCGGTGTGTTTGTCAAGATTCGATGAATTGTGGGTTTATGATCAAGTTTATCTATGAATAATATTTGAATCTTCTCTGAATTCTTTTATGTATGATTGAGTTATCTTTGCAAGTCTCTTCGAATTATCAGTTTGGTTTGGCCTACTAGATTGATCTTTCTTGCCATGGGAGAAGTGCTTAGCTTTGGGTTCAATCTTGCGGTGTCCTTACCAAAGGATGTAAAGGGTTGCAAGGCACGATTGTATTGTTGCCATCGAGGATAAAAAGATGGGGTTTATATCATATTGCTTGAGTTTATCCCTCTACATCATGTCATCTTGCTTAATGCGTTACTCTGTTCTTATGAACTTAATACTCTAGATGCAAAGGCAGAGTCGGTCGATGTGTGTAGTAATAGTAGTAGATGCAGGCAGGAGTCGGTCTACTTGTTGCGGACGTGATGCCTATATACATGATCATGACTAGATAATCTCATAATTATTCGCTTTTCTATCAATTGCTCGACAGTAATTTGTTCACCCACCGTAATACTTATGCTGTCTTGAGAGAAGCCACTAGTGAAACCTATGGCCCCCGGGTCTATCTCTTATCATATTTGCTTCCAATCTACTTTTATTTGCATCTTTACTTTTTGCATCTATATTATAAAATACCAAAAATACATTTATCTTATCATACTATCTCTATTAGATCTTACTTTCGCAAGTGGCCGTGAAGGGATTGACAACCCCTTTATTACGTTGGTTGAGAGTTCTTTGTTTGTTTGTGTAGGTGCATGGGACTTTTGAGGAGCCTCCTACTGGATTGATACCTTGGTTCTCAAAAACTGAGGGAAATACTTACGCTACTATTGCTGCATCACCCTTTCCTCTTCAAGGAAAACCAACGCATGCTTAAGACGTAGCAAGAAGGATTTCTGGCGCCGTTGCCGGGGAGGTCTTCACTCAAATCAAGACATACCAAGTACCCATCACAAACCCATCTCCCTCGCATTTACAATATTTTCCATTTGCCTCTCGTTTTCCTCTCCCCCACTTCACCCTTGCCGTTTTATTCGCCCTCTCTTTCCCAATCTCCTCCTCTCACTTTCGCTTGCCCTTTTTGCCTGCTTGTCATTATGTCTAGTTCCTTATCCGCTCCTATGTCTCCCGAGTTTGAAGTTCTTCACTTCAAGCAAAGGCAAGGAGAAAATTTAAAAGATGCTTGGTACAGTATGATGGAATCTTATTGCAAATGCACCCTAGAGGTGAACTTTATAATTCTTCCTCGCAATTTTTATGTTGGGTTAAATATGACGCATAGACAACTCTTGGATTGCATTGCCAAGGGAAATTTTATTGAAATTGATCCTAGTATTGCGCATGAAATTATAGAGGGAATAGTGGGAACACTACCTCAAAAGGGAGGATCGCATCCTACCCAAGAAGAAACACAAGTGTTTGGAAAGATTTGCGAAGTAACAATATTTTTACAAAAGTCTCTTGAGCCTCTTAAAAGTGTTAGCGGGAATCTTCACCACATGAATATGTTGATTACTCTTTGCAATAAGCAATTGGATTCTTTAGATCTAAAAATTTCCGAGGGAAGCGGATAGAACCTCCCGGATTCGAACATGACTCCGCTAAAAAACGGAAAATCAAAGATGGCACTACTTAGATCGATCTTCGCTTTTATGCCTAGCTAGGGGCATTAAACGATAGCGCTAGTTGGGAGGCAACCCAATTTCCTTTGTGTTTTTTGTTTTTGTTCCTGTTTAGTAATAAATCTTGCATCTGCTCTCTGTTTAGATGTGTTTTTATCCTTTAGTTAGTGTTTGTGCCAAGTAGAACCTATAGGATAACCTATGATGATAGTTGATTTGATTCTGCTGAAAAACAGAAACTTTGCATGCACGAATTTAATTTTGTTAAATCACAGAAATATTCGTTGATTCTTTTTGCTGCTGATCAATAAACAAATTTTCCAGTACTTCCCATTTTGGTAGGATTTTTAGTGTTCCATAAGTTTGCGTTAGTTATAGATTGCTATAGATTGTTCTGTTTTTGACAGATTCTGTTTTTCGTGTGTTGTTTGCTTATTTCTATGCATCTATGGCTAGTAAAATAGTTTATAAACCATAGAGAAGTTAGATTGCAGTAGGTTTAAGACCAAAAAAAATAAAGAATGAGTTCATTACAGTACTTTATGTGGTGGTTTTGTTTTCTTTCACTAACGGAGCTTATAAGATTTCCTGTTGAGTTTTGTGTTGTGAAGTTTTCAAGTTTTGGGTAAAGCTTTTATGGACTATGGAATAAGGAGTGGCAAGAGCCTAAGCTTGGGGATGCCCAAGGCACCCCAAGATATTCAAGGATAGCCAAAATCCTAAGCTTGGGGATGCCCCGGGAAGGCATCCCCTCTTTCGTCTTTGTTCATTGGTAACTTTACTTGGAGCTATATTTTTATTCGCCACATGATATGTGCTTTGCTTGGAGCATCGTGTACTATATTAGTCTTTGCTTTTTAGTTTACCACAATCATCCTTTCTGTACACACCTTTTTGGAGAAGCCTATTTGATTAGAATTTGCCAGAATACTCTATGTGCTTCACTTATATATCTTTTGAGCTTGATAGTTTTTGCTCTAGTGCTTCACTTATATCTTTTAGAGCACGATGGTGACTTATTTTTGTAGAAATTGCTAGTCTATAATGCTTCACTTATATCTTTTTGAGAGTCTTTTAGAACAGCATGGTATTTGCTATGGTTATAAAATTGGTCCTAGAATGGTAGGCATCCAAGTTGGGTATAATAAAAACTATCATAGGAAGTGAATTGGATGCTATGATCAATTTGATACTTGATAATTGTTTTGAGATATGGAGGTAGTGATATTAAATCACGCTAGTTGGTTCATTATGAATTTAAAGAATGCTTGTGTTGAAGTTGGCAAGTCCCGTAGCATGCACATATGGTTAAAGTTGTGTAACAAATTTGAAACATGAAGTGTATCTGGCTTGTGCATCCTTATGAGTGGCGGTCGGGGACGAGCGATGGTCTTTTCCTACCAATCTATCCCCCTAGGAGCATGCGTGTAGTACTTGATTTTTGATGACTTCTAAATTTTTGCAATAAGTATATGAGTTCTTTTGACTAATGTTGAGTCCATGGATTATACGCACTTTTACCTTTCCACCATTGCTAGCCTCTCCGGTACCGTGCATTGCCCTTTCTCACCTTGAGAATTGGTGCAAACTTCGCCGGTGCATCCAAACCCCGTGATACGATACTCTCTATCACACATAAACCTCCTATTATCTTCCTCAAAACAGCCACCATACCTACCTATTATGGCATTTCCATAGCCATTCCGAGATATATTGCCATGCAACTTTCCACCGTTCCGTTCATCATCATGACATACTTTACTTTTGTCATATTGCCATTGCATGATCGTGTAGTTAACATCGTATTTGTGGCAAATCCACCATGCATTGTTTTTCATACATGTCACTCTTGATTCATTGCACCATCTCGGTACACCGCCGGAGGCATTCATATAGAGTCATATCTTGTTCTAGTTTCGAGTTGTAATTCATATGTTGTAATCAATAAAAGTGTGATGATCATCATTATTAGAGCATTGCCCAAAGAAAAAAAAGAGAAGAAAGGCCAAAAAGAAAAAAAGGCCCAAAAGAAAAAAAATAGAAAAAAAGAGAAAATAATAAAAAGGGCAATGCTACTATCTATTTTTTCACACTTGTGCTTCAAAGTAGCACCTTGTTCTTCATGTAGTGAGTCTCATATATTGTGCTTCAAAG
This sequence comes from Aegilops speltoides, assembly GCA_021437245.1. Lineage (NCBI taxonomy): Eukaryota > Viridiplantae > Streptophyta > Magnoliopsida > Poales > Poaceae > Aegilops > Aegilops speltoides. The sequence goes on along the minus strand of CM038144.1, from coordinate 38,873,815 downwards.
TAGCACCATGTTTTTCATATAGTGAGTCTCATAAGTTGTCTTTTTCATACTAGTGGGATTTTTTCATTATAGAACTTGGCTTGTATATTCCTACGATGGGCTTCCTCAAATGCCCTAGGTCTTCGTGAGCAAGCAAGTTGGATGCACACCCACTAGTTTTCTTTTGTTGAGCATTCATTTATAGCTCTAGTGCATCTGTTGCATGGCAATCCCTACTCCTCATGTTGACACCAATTGATGGTCATCTCCATAGCCCGTTGATTATCCTTGTCAATGTGAGACTTTCTCCTTTTTTGTATTCTCCACACAATCCCCATCATCATATTCTATTCCACCCATAGTGCTATATCCATGGCTCACGCTCATGTATTGCGTGAAGGTTGAAAAAGTCCGAGATTACTTAAGTATGAAAGAATTGCTTGGCTTGTCATCGGGGGTATGGAAGTTGGGAACATCTTTGTGTGATGAAAATGAAGCATAGCCTAACTATATGATTTTGTAGGGATGAACTTTCTTTTGCCATGTTATTTTGAGAAGACATGATTACTTTGAATAGTATGCTTGAAGTGTTACTATTTCTTTTATCAATATGAACTGTATTTTGAATCATTTAGATCAGAACATTCATGCCACAATAAAGAAAATTACATTAAGAATTATGCTAGGTAGCATTCCACATCACAAATTCACTTTTTATCACTTACCTACTCGAGGACGAGCAGGAATTAAGCTTGAGGATGCTTGATACGTCTCCAACGTATCTATAATTTTTGATTGTTCCATGCTATTATATTACCCCTTTTGGATGTTTATGGGCTTTATTTTACACATTTATATCATTTTTGGGACTAACCTACTAACCGGAGGCCCAGCCCGTATTGCTTTTTTTTTTGCCTACTTCAGTATTTCGAAGAAAACGAATATCAAACGGAGTCCAAACGGAATGAAACCTTTGGGAGCGTGATTTTTGGAACGAACGTGATCCAGAGAACTTGGAGTGCAAGTCAAGAAGCTGCCGAGGCCTCCACGAGATAGGAGGGCGCCCCCCCTAATAGGGTGCTCCCCCTATCTCGTGGGCCCCTTGGGCGTCCACCGACGTACTACTTCCTCCTATATAAGCCTACGTACCCCAAAAACATCTAGGGAGCCAACGAAACAAAATTTCCACCACCGTAACCTTCTGTATCCGCGAGATCTCATCTTGGAGCCTTCGCCGGCACTCTGCCGGAGGGGGAATCGACCATGGAGGGCTTCTACATCAACACCATAGCCCCTTCGATGAGTTGTGAGTAGTTTACCACAGACCTACGGGTCCCTAGTTATTAGCTAGATGGCTTCTTCTCTCTTTTTGGATCTCAATACAATGTTCTCCCCCTCTCTTGTGGAGATCTATTCGATGTAAACTCTTTTTGCGGTGTGTTTGTCGAGATCTGATGAATTGTGGGTTTATGATCAAGTTTATCTCTGAATAATATTTGAATCTTCTCTGAATTCTTTTATGTATGATTGATTTATCTTTGCAAGTCTCTTCGAATTATCAGTTTGGTTTGGCCTACTAGATTGATTTTCTTGCAATGGGAGAAGTGCTTAGCTTTGGGTTCAATCTTGCGGTGTCCTTACCCAGTGACAGAAAGGGTTGCAAGGCACGTATTATATGTCACCATCGAGGATAAAGAGATGGGGTTTATATCATATTGCTTGAGTTTATCCCTCTACATCATGTCATCTTGCTTAATCGTTACTCTGTTCTTATGAACTTAATACTCTAGATGCAAAAGGAGAGTCGGTCGATGTGTGGAGTAATAGTAGTAGATGTGCAGTGAGTCAGTCTACTTGTTGCGGACGTGATGTGTATATACATGATCATGCCTAGATAATCTCATAATTATTTGCTTTTCTATCAATTGCTCGACAAGAATTTGTTCACCCACCGTAATACTTATGCTATCTTGAGAGAAGCCACTAGTGAAACCTATGGCCCCGGGTGTATCTCTTATCATATTTGCTTCCAATCTACTTTTATTTGCATCTTTAGTTTTGCATCTATATTATAAAATACCAAAATATATTTATCTTATCATACTATCTCTATTAGATCTCACTTCGCAAGTGGCGTGAAGGGATTGACAACCCTTTATTGCGTTGGTTGCGAGTTCTTTGTTTGTTTGTGTAGGTGCGTGGGACTTTTGAGGATCCTCCTACTGGATTGATACCTTGGTTCTCAAAAACTGAGGGAAATACTTACGCTACTATTGCTGCATCACCCTTTCCTCTTCAAGGAAAATCAACGCAAGCTCCAGACATAGCAGTGGTCGCTTGAGAAGGATTCGATCCGCTCGATATGGCTCTGGATGAGATCTCGATGCCCTCTACTGTGGTGGCTAGCCCTATTTATAGAGGCCATGGTCCTCTTCCCAAATATTGAGCGGGAAGGGCGCCAACAACGGCCATTTTGAAGGGGAACATCTAATACAAGTTATCCTGACTAAAGTTGGTCTTGGGCTGCCAAAGGCACTGGTGATGATGCCGTCTTGGGCTCCATGGCTGTGCTTGCCCCCTTTGCACCAAAGAGGAAACAAGGACACTGCGCAGGCCGGCACCCACCTGGCGCCTGCCTGGTCTCGATCGTCACGGCTTGCGTCATGAGCACCTCATGAGGTATCCTTGCCTTGATCTCTTCGCCTCCTCGTGAGCCTGCCTGGCGAGGCCGTTCCTGAGGAAGCCTTGTGTTGTCCGCCCCGCAAGGCTTGGCCCCTCGCGAGGGTCTTGAGCTTTGCGCTGATGAAGATGGGCCGTACTGGGCCTCCACTCGAGCCACGCCACAGGCCGCAGGCAGGCAAGTCTGGGGACCCCCATTCCCAGAACACCGATAGTTGTCTCCCTGACAGCGCTTTCTTTAAAGCCATTAAGCTAGGCATAAACTGATCAAGTAATGGATCCACCCGGACCCAAGGTATATCAAAGCCGATTTTAATTAGCAATGATTTGGCATTTAGTAGTGAGCACAAAGCAACATATATCATGCAATGATGAAGTCTAACTCTCTTCATATGCATCGGCATGTCATAAAAGAACAATTCATGCACATCAAGAAAAGGCCAATACATAGTATAACTAGTTTCTTGCAATTTTATCGTGTTGGAAACATAAAGAGGTGGAGATGTAGTTCCTCCACTACTGCAGGATGCTGCTAACGCGACAGTACGATCAGAGACCCTCTGACGAAACTGTGTGTGATGCATTAATCACAAACGGTGGTGTAAAAACTGTCAAAAAAGGTGCAAAATGTTTGCGATGACGGATGCATCAAATAGGGTCCAGATTTTAGTTCCGTGTGTGATGTAGGGCAGATGTTTCAGTGCAATTAACCGTTTGTGATGAGGAGCAACAGAAGAAACGGGCAGCCAGATGAAGGTGTGTGCGATAAACAGCATATAGTTCACTAGGATGAACTGTTTGTGATTAGGCAACACAAAAGAAACGGTCAGCCAAATCAAGGTGTGAGTGATATACGGCATTGCGGTTCACGCGGATGAACTGTTTGTGTTGAGACAAGAGAACATAAACGGTTCAATATAACAAGATGTGTGTGATACGCGGCAAACAGGTCTATAATCAGAAATGTGTGCGAAGACTGATAATAACATAGACGATTGCTGCTAATAAGATGTGTGTGTTGTGCAATGGGATTGCATATAGAACAACAACATATATATTACATGCATGATTAACCAAATTAAACATCCAATTACATAGGTGTCTACTACAACCATGGCATTTGCACACACCAAAGTAAACTATTACATGCATAACTTTATAGGTGGCTACTACCCACATGACACTTCCACACATCAATAAACTAAACTATATATTACATGCATGATTAACTAGCATAAACAATCATCTGATCATCATCTACTTCTTGTGACGCTTGCTCTGGTTGTGGCTCGATCCGGGCTTGTCGATTTGGGTAACGAGGCACTTCCTCATGTCAACGATCCACCTGTACATCTTGAAGCATGTGTACACGCTCTTGGCCACGAACCTGAGGTGAGGTTCATCCAGTCGCCGCACCCAGGCCCCGTGCCAGGATACGACACTTGTTCTTTGGGCATCCTGCTTCATCTTTTCATAGTAGGGGTCGATGATGGCCGAGGCGAGTTTGACCAGGGAGTCCTTCTTAGTGCTGCCCCAGACCCTATAGTGGTCATGGATTTTGACAAGGTTCTCGCAGGCCAAGCCTATAACACTGAGCGCTTTTACATCGCCAGTGGTTTCCACCGTGGCGAACTTGCAGTCGGTGCTATTCACAAACCTGTTGAAATGGTCGCAAGGCTCTCTGGCCATGCAGTAGTGGTAGATGAGGACATGATGGCGCATGCAAAACTGGGCAACGACAACTGTCGGTGTCAAAACCGGCGGATCTCGGGTAGGGGGTCCCGAACTGTGCGTCTAGGCGGATGGTAACAGGAGACAAGGGACACGATGTTTTTACCCAGGTTCGGGCCCTCTCGATGGAGGTAAAACCCTACTCCTGCTTGATTGATATTGATGATATGGGTAGTACAAGAGTGGATCTACCACGAGATCAAGGAGGCTAAACCCTAGAAGCTAGCCTATGGTATGATTGTTGTTATTGTCATATGGACTAAAACCCTCCGGTTTATATAGACACCGGAGAGGGCTAGGGTTACACAGAGTCGGTTACAATGGTAGGAGATCTACATATCCGTATCGCCAAGCTTGCCTTCCACGCCAAGGAAAGTCCCATCCGGACACGGGACGAAGTCTTCAATATTGTATCTTCATAGTCTTGGAGTCCGGCCGATGATGATAGTTCGGCTATCCGGACACCCCCTAGTCCAGGACTCCCTCAGTAGCCCCTGAACCAGGCTTCAATGACGACGAGTCCGGTGCGCATATTGTCTTCGGCATTGCAAGGCGGGTTCCACCTCCGAATAATTCATAGAAGATTGTGAACACCAGGATAGTGTCCGGCTCTGTAAAATAAATTCCACATACCACCGTAGAGAGAATAATATTTACACAAGTTCAATCTGCTAACTTATTTGGTGGCATGACGTCATACCACAACCAAGCCTTTACTTGAATCGTTTTTATTATACCACCTCAGCACGTTTAGCGAAGCGGTTTCCTTGGCACGTCTTGTCGAAGCAGAGATCATGTTCCCCTTATTCCAGGATTCCCATCAATACGGACGTGGGTAACCCAACCGCGCCATTGATTGTGGCGCTTGGGAGATAAGCGAGTTTTACCAGGCCGGTGGGGACGATAGTTTAAATCCACCCATATATAAGGGGATAAGGATCCACCTTTTTACCTATGCCTTCTTCCTCCTTTGCTTATCCTTCTCCACGCACTCGAGCTCCAGCGCCCAAGTCCGCACATCTTGCCTCAACCTTCTCCAGCCATGTCCGGAGCGGGAGGCAAGTGGATGGCCTCCTCCGTTACGGAGGGCACATCAAGCTGCATGATGCGGATATCTGTCCAGCGACATCGCGCACCGGCTCCCCGACGAGGGGCAGCTCATCCCCACCCCTGGGCCACATCAGAGGGTGGTATTCCTTCCCCATTTCCTCTGCAGACTAGGCTTCCCACTCCATCCCTTTGTCCGGGGGCTCATGTTCTACTACGGCCTGGATTTCCATGATCTGGCCCTGAATTTCATCCTCAACATCTCGGCGTTTATCGTCGTGTGCGAGGCCTTCCTCTGCATCCAGCCTCACTTCGGCTTGTGGCTCAAGACCTTCAATGTCAAGCCGAAGGTTGTGAAGGGCAGCCAAGCGGAATGTGGAGGCGCCATGGTGGGCAAAATGCCCAACGTCACTTGGCTCAAGGGCGCCTTCATGGAAACCATCAAAGGGTGGCAATCGGGGTGGTTCTATATCACCGAGCCGCGCGACCCTGAATGGGCAACGGCCCCCGAATTCAGATCTGGCATCCCCATGCGGCTCACCTCCTGGAAAGAGAAGGGCCTGCAGTGGGGTGATTTGGAAGAGCTGACCGGACTTCAATCCTGTCTCCAAACCCTGGTGAACAAGAAGCTCAAGCTTGTCAACGTAATCTAGGTCATGCTCATCCGCCGGATTCTCCCATGCCAACAACGGGACTTCAATTTGTGGGAGTTCAATCCGGCACAACATCGGACCTTGAGTGGGCTCTTCGACACAACGTACGAAGATGGCTGGAAGGTGCTGTTTAAGGGCAGCGAGGCCCCCTCATCCGCTACCGAAGATCGCGGATTCAGCTTGCAGCGTCTGGCTGGCGAGGTAAGCCAGGTTATCCTTTATGGGACACTTGCTTTTCATAGTTTGACTCTATGCGGGATCTAAACTCCCAATGCCTTTAACAGGCCTGGCAGAAGACGTCCAGACAGGTTAACTGTCCGACCCCCCTTCCAGAAGACCCAGCGAATGCCCGTTTGACAGGGCTGCTGGTCCCGGCACTTTACGTAGTGCCGGAGAATAAGGCCAAGAAGAAGGCCACGGGAACCCGAAGGAGTTCCTGGCGTTAGGTGGTATCGGACTCATCGTCCGATGACTCCAAGGCGGACTCCTCCCACGAGGACGAGGAGGAGAAGAAGAGGCCTCTCCCGGAGAGACGAAGAGGAAGGCCTCCCAACGAGGGAGGCCGAAGGTCCAAGAAGGAAGGACCCTTCCCGGACTGTTCGCCAACGCCGGCGACGGCGACGAGGAGTGGCCCTCAAGGGCCAAGCCCCTGGCGAGATAGCAAGTATCCGGACTCCCGAATAACTTCATGATTTTTCTTTTTGCCACACGGTGTCTTTCTAATGCCGTGATACAACCCGTAGTCCGCCTAAGGGCGATCTTCCCGCTTCGTCGGCGGGTCCTTGGGCACGTCGGATATGGATTCTCTTCCGACCGCCTCCACCCCCCGTGACGCTGACGACGCCGAGGTAGGATCCCGGGAAGGGACCGACACGGAGGAGGAGGCCCCGGAGGTGCCGCAGGGCAACCTCCCGGACTTTGTACCGGACTCCGCACCGGAACCTGCAGTGGTTCCGAGTCCGTGAGTGGCCCTTCGTAAGAAGGGCAAGATCATGACACCGGCGGCCTCCGCCCAACCGGAGGCGCTGGATAACTTGCCGGAGGCGCCAACGGCGCTTCCATCGAAGAAGAACACTTCACCGCATGAGTGCGGTGATTCGAAGGTTCGGCCGCCAAGAGCGGGCTGACCGAAGCTGCAGCAGCCTTCTAACAGAGCTTTGAGGTAAGAATTTTAATATGTAAAATAGTACCGCATAGACAGTAGCCCTCGATGCTCGTTCGTGTTCGGAAAGAAAAGCCGAACCGAGGATCTAAAAGATATATGCAGGAGTCCTAAAAATATGTCAATATTGGATTTCAGCTGCTGCACGACCTCTGCCAAGACCGATTGTGGAGTTCAATGCTTTGAAGCAAAGCCTCGAAAGCGTCCGAGAACGAAGCTCGGCCGTGCCAAGAAGCAGCTCGAGGACAAGGAAGGTGAGTAACACCTTATTAAAGTTGTACCTCATGTAAAAGGATTTGGTTGCAAGAGGAATGACAAGGATAACATGGGTACTCCGGGGCCACGAACAAGGTGGCGACCACGAAGGAGGCGGTGTCCGCGTCGAACATAACGCGGCGCATGAGTGTGCTGGGCGAGAGAAGCAGGAGGCACGGGTGGCGGAGGTACAGCAAGAGCTCCTGTGCTCGTGGAAAAACATGAGAGTTTGGAGCGACTTGAAGACTCGAGAGTCCGAGCTTGCATCGGCTCTTGAGAGTGCCAAGGCCGCTAAGGCCAAGCCCACAAGGCCCTCCAGAAATCGAGGCGTTGAAGAAAATAGCAGCGGTAAGGCATTTTTCATGCAAAGCAAGCATGTGAATGTGAATTACCTATTACTTACTGAATTCAAGCTCTCCAGAGCGTCAGAGATCTGCCCCGAAGCATGTCCGATGCCGCCGCTCTACAGGCCGAGGAGGGAGCTCGACGGAGAAGGTCTTCTAGTCTCAGTATGCCGAGGCGGACATCCGGTGCTTTTTAGCGACCAGCTGAAGCAGCTGGTCGAGCTCCAAGGTGGCCGAACAGGCCATGAAGGGCCTCATAGTTCGGCCTGTGGCCCAAGGAGGCCATGCCAGGAGCTACTTCGCCCTGGTGCGGCGGCTGGTGGATGCATGTCCATGGGTTGAAGTCGTCAAGCACTCCCTTTGCATTGAAGGTGCCTGTCGGGCCTTGCCGTGCAAAGGTGCATCGGGCAGGATGGACACCGAGAAGCTTGTGACGGACGCGCCACCGACGGGCAAGGAGTATTGTACACCCGAGATGTATTATAAGAGTGTCCTGAAGGGTGCCCGCATGATTGCGTGTGAGTGCTCCAAAGATGTAATATTTGAGTAGACTCACATTTTGTTATCCTGTCTTGCTGAAAACTTTGTTCATATGCGCTAAGCAACGCTTATTGATTTAAAATATTACCTTACGTGCGGCCGCTTATCAAATCGAGAGATGGCAAGTCGTCGGCTTCAACCCCCATGTCACGAAAGTCTTTGGGGTGTTCGGATAAACTTGAGCGCTCTTGTTCCCATTTTTGGGTCCATCTAGGAGGCGCCAACACAACGAACAAGGCAACCGAACTTATAGTGCTTGAACACTCTCACTTACCCATAGAATTTATAATTTTAAATTTCGGTGAAGCCCCTAGTGTTCGGAAGGTCAATTCGGGCGCTATCCACGCTGGGCGGACAAAGCCGGTTCCTCGCTCTAAGCGGCATACGCCTTTAGAGACTTGTTAGATATTACCACTAGGCGAAACCGCTTACTTGGGCCGGGTTAGCTTCATTAGTGGTATAAATGATGAAGGCCCAAGGCCCGTAGTTGATTTAGAACACAGTAGCCGTAAACCGCCTAATGTATAACTTGTATTGTAAGTTAGAATAGAGAGGAACCAACGGGATACGAGTATGAACCGTTGAGACTCGAGGACCGACAGGCGCCACCGTGTTTATAAGGGGCGACCGGCGCGGTTCAGAGAGACAACCACAACTCGAGCCTAGGCGGCTTGTTTGCTCCTAGCCATCGAGACCACATCAATTCCATCACAACTAGACGTAGGCTTTTACGTTCATCGAAGGGGCCGAACTAGTATAAACCCTCGTGTCTTTGTGTCCGCTTTAACCGCTTCAAGTAAACCCGTAGCGATGGCTCCACGACTAAGTCCTTTTACTAGGACATCTGCCGTGACAAATCCACGGCAGTTGGCGCCCACCGTGGGGCTATCGCACGATGGTTTGACGATCTTGGAGGGCAATCTCAAGGGACTCGAAGGCTATGCTGTGGGCCGGATGACCAAGAGTCGTCGGGGCAAGATCTACATCGACGACGCAGGATGGGGTCCCGAGGCCGATTCGATCGAGTACGGGTACCGGGTCCCCTTTGGTGGCATACACGTTTTCATCGGCAAGATTGGTGAACCTGGGCCTGAGCCGGACATCTGCACCGACCTCGTCGAGATGGCTCAGCGTGCGAGATCTCCCTAGGCTAAACCGGCTGTGAAGCATGCCTTCGTTGGAGTCATCCACGGAGGAGAGCGTGAGGACGAGTCCGAACACGGAAGCGAGACCGTCGTCTATTCCGGCGACGAGTCCTCGACCGGAGAGACCGAATCACTATACCAGTTGCAAGACGACCAGGTTAGGGGCTGTTCTGATGGCGATAGTATTCCAGACCCCCCGGCCCAGGTCAACCGGGTTGGAATATTCATGGCTGGCACCCAGGCGGCAAATCACTCTTCGACCGCCGCAGCGATGCTCTCCGGATCAGCAGCGGCATCGGCAGCAGGGGCAGGAGGCCTTGTGCGCCCGCCGGTTCAAGTTCTATCTGATCTGTTTGATGCACTAGCCGAGCTTATGGCAGAGGCCAATCCGGCGGATCAGGAGGCCCATGATGCAGAGATTGCAAAGGTGAGAGAGCAGATCGTGCAAGCCAAAGCGGATCTGGCAGTAGAAAAAGACAGGATGGCTGCAGAGCGGGCCGCTTTGGACGCCCAGGCCTATAAGCTCATGCTTGACCGTAACGCATCACAGAGGTCTTGAAGCGGAAGCACGATCACGCCGCCGTTAGGGTTTGACCCCAAATCTCTTTCACACTCCAGAGCTGGACCCAAGAATCCGCCGCGAGCACTGGAGACAAACCAGATTGAGGCACGGGACCAGGGCGACGGTCCAACCTCGCTTGATGGAACCTCCTCAACAGAACATTGTGGTTCCTCCGCCGTCCGACGCCCCGGTCATTATTCTAATCCTATGGACAACCTTGTTGCAGCCGCCCGATTAGAGGCTATCCGATCGAAGGAACTCTCCCATAGCGATAGAGACGCGCCGGTTAAGGAGCTTCTCCGACCGCGCTGATTCAGCAGAAGCATATTCAGACAGCCGTGATCGGATTCACTCCACGCCCCATCCAAGCCGGAGCTATAGCAGGTGCATGGATGAACCGGCCATATCGAGCAATGCGCGAGGCCGTGAGGCGGCCCGTGGAAATAACCCGGCAGGTGGAGTTCGCGATGCTCAGGATGTGGTGGACCGGGCCCGGGCACGAAGGGAGGCCGAGCTAGCAGCACAGAATGATGCGGGTCAACTTACACCGGTTCGTCCTACCACCTCCGCCGGATTGTGGGTCGATCCGCTTTGGGAGTGCCTTGTTTAATCCTCGCTACGCAATGTGCGCCTGCCCAAAGATTTCAAGGGTCCGCGCAAGGTGCCGAATTACACCGCTGATTTATCTCCCGAAGCGTGGGTAGAGAGTTATGAGATGGCCATGGAGATGCTAGATGTGGATGAGACCGCGTGTGCAAAATACTTCACCATGATGCTTGAAGGCACGGCTCGTACTTGGTTGAAGAGCCTGCCGCCCAATTCTATCAGCTCATGGGCCCAGTTGCGGGCCCGGTTTATCCAGAATTTCAAGGATACATGTAAGCAGCCCAAGTCCATAGTAGACCTGGCGGCTTGTGTCTAGGAGGACGGAGAATGAATGACCCATTGGGTGCGCCGCGTTTCGGAAGTTTTGCACTCGTCTGACAGGATCAATGCTGACTCTGCGATCTTAACACTGGAAGGCAACTGCCGGTTTAAGCCTTTAAAATTGAAATTGGGACGCATGAAGCGGTTCTGTAATGACATGGGAACTCTCATGGCCGCTTTAGTGAAGTATGCTGATTCGGACAGTACCAAGGATCCCGAGACTGATGATGATGAAGCAGGAAGGAAATAAGAATAGCAACCCAAGGGGCAACAAGACAAACCGACGGGTTATGGAAACGGAGGCAAGCGAAAGGCGGATGGCAGCATAGACTTTGTGGCTAACACTAATGCACAGGACAGGGGCAGCGGCGCAGAGGTAAAGAGGCAAATCGTAATGGGGCTCCCAATCCTAACGCAGATCGTTTGAATTATTTGTTGAACCAGCCTTGCCCAAAACACGGGACGAAGGAGGCGTCGGCTAACCACCTTTGGAAGGATTGTTACATTATGCAGGAGTTTAAAAACTCTAATGCCTTCCGGTATGACCGCGGGTCAGGTGGCGGTTCAGATCCGTTTCACAGCCGGGCCACGATGGAGCTTCCGTTCAGTCTCAATCGTAGGCGGTCACAACAACCAGAATAATCAGAATGGCCAACAGCAGCAGCAGCAGTCGGGTTATCAGAGCCAGCCAAAACAGTTGAACAATGGGCAATATCATGTTTTCACAACTAGCTTGGATAAACGCGACCGAAAACTCCACAAGCGAGCGGTGAATTCTGTTGAACCGGCCTTACCACGTTACTTACGCTGGTCGGAGCAGCCTATCGTGTGGAGCAGAGAGGATCACCCACCCCGGGTTGATAATCCGGGCCAGCTAGCGTTAGTGGTATACCCTCAGGTGGGGGGTTATAAATTCACCAAGGTACTCATGGATGGAGGGAGCAGTATTAACATACTATACTATGAGACATTCCGCCGCATGGGTGTAACGGACAAGGATCTCAGACCGTCTAATACGGTGTTCCATGGTGTGGTGCCTGGCAAATCTGCATATCCTATTGGTAAGATAGCCCTGGATGTGTCTTTTGGGGACGAACACGATTCCCGGTCTGAAAAACTAACCTTTGAGGTGGTGAAGATCCGGAGCCCGTATCACGCCTTGTTTGGGCGGCCGGCTTATGCCAAGTTCATGGCGCGACCTTGTTATATCTACTTGCAGCTCAAGATGCCGGGTTACAAGGGGACAATAACGGTTCATGGGAGCCGTAAGGTCGCTTTGGAATGTGAGGAAGGTGATGCGGCTTATGCAGAATCGGTCTGTGCCACGGAGGAGTTGAAGTACTATAAGGACAATGTTGATCCGGCGGATATGACCCCTTTGAAGAAGCCAACTACAGAGCATGATTCGGATCTGAAGTTCAAATCGCAGTGAGACCAAGCTTGTTGACTTCGTGTCTGCAATTCGTCCAAGTAGTTCTTTATCGTGCTAACTGATCCCAAATAGGAAAGCGCTCATCGAAGTTCATCCGTGAGAATCGGGACATTTTGCATGGAAACCGTCCGACATGCAAGGTGTACCGAGGAACTCGCTGAGCACACTCTTAATGTGGATCCTAAGTATAAACCGGTGAAACAATTCCTCCGCAGGTTAACGAAGAAAGGCGCAAAGCCATTGGAGAGGAAGTGGCCAGGCTTTTAGCAGCTGGCTTTATCATTGAGGTGTTCCATGCAGAGTGGCTTGCTAATCCGGTGCTGGTTCTTAAGAAAAACGGCACTTGGCGTATGTGTGTGGATTACACGGATCTTAACAAGGCTTGTCCAACGGATCCTTTTGCCCTCCCCCGCATTGACCAGATCATTGATGCCACAGCGGGTTGTGAGCATTTGAGTTTTTTTGATGCATACTCTGGATATCATCAGATCAAAATGGCGGTTAAGGACCAGGAGAAAACAACGTTTATTACTCCCTTTGGTGCCTTCTGCTATGTATGTATGCCCTTCGGGCTCAAGAGTGCCCAAGCCACCTATCAACGGTGTGTACAGAATTGCCTGCATAAACAGATCAGCCGCAATGTGCACGCCTATGTGGATGATATTGTAGTGAAATCAAGGCAGAAGGAGACGCTGGTGGATGATTTGAAGGAAACCTTTGACAACTTGCGAGTTTACAAGATGATGCTTAATCTGGCCAAGTGTGTCTTTGGTGTTCCGCAGCAAGTTCTCGGGTTTCGGTGTCTAACAGAGGAATTGAGGCTAATCCGAGAAGATTACGGCTATTACCTCCTGGCTAAACCAAAGTGTATCAACGATGTTCAGCGTTTGGCGGGCGAATCGCCAGACCGAGCTGGTTTATCACCGCCTCGGAGAAGGCCATCCTTTGTACCAAATGCCGAGGAAGATGACCATTTCGCTCGAGTCCGGCCACGATGAAGCATTTGAGGACTTGAAGCGGAATTAGCTAATCCGCCGTTTTGCAGCTCCGGTCGACAAGGAGCCACTATTATTATAATGTAGCAGCCAATGCTCGGGCGATTAAGCGTGGCTATTGTGGTGGAACGCAAGGAGGCGAGCAAGGAATATCGGTTCAGTGGCCGGTTTATTATATCAGCGAGGTGCTTATTGAATCCAAGCAAAGGTATCCGCATTGGCAAAAGCTGGTCTATGGTGTCTTCATGGCCACGGAAGTTGAAGCAGTATTTTCAAGGGCACCCCATCACAAAGGGTCGCCTCAGCTCCCTTGGGTGATATCATCTGTAACCGGAGGCGATCGTCGGATTGCCAAGTGGGCTATAGAGCTTGGGCCACACGGATCAAGTATGTACCTCGGACGGTGGTGAAGTCTCAAGCACTTGTTGATTTCATCAATGACTGGACGGAGTTACAAGCACCGAGGAGAAGCCGGATCACATATTGGACCATTCATTTTGATGGATCCAGCAATTGAAGGCTCGGGGTGGAGTCGATTAACTTCCCCACGAGGTGATAAGTTTTGTTATGTTCTCTCGCTTAATGTTCCCTGTACTAATAATGCAGCTGAGTACTGAAGCCTTGCTCCATGGTCTCCGGATGGCTAAAGAGATGAATTTAAGCCGGTTAAGTGCTTGGTGACTCGGACCTCGTGGCTCAACAGGTGTCTCGCACTTGGGATTCTAAGGACCCTCTCATGGCTGCATATCGTCGGGAAGTGGATAATATTGTGGGTTGCTTCAAGGGTTATCAAGTGGATCATGTGGACCGTCGGAAGAATGAAGCGGCGGACGCTTTAAGCCGGTTGGTTTCTCGGCGCAAACCGTCCCACCTAATGTCTTTCTCGACGTGTTGCACAACCCGTCACCAAGCTCCTGTGTGAAGCGGATTTGGCTATTCCCGATCCGGAGGCTCAATTGGTGGCAGCCCCGCATGTTATTCCGGATTGACAGTTCCTTATCTTGCGTACATGAACCGGGGAGTTACTAGAGGATGAGATTCTAGCGAGCAGATAGTCCGCGATCCAAGTCTATGACGATTGTCAATGGTGAATTGCATCATTGCAAAGGTATCGAGGCGTTTCAACGTTGTGTTTCTCCCGAGGAAGGCTATGAAATCTTAAGAGAAATCCATGAAGGGATTGTGGACACCACGCCGGTTCAAAGTCTCGTGGCAAAGGCGTTTAAATCCGGTTCTATGGTTGACAGCGATGCCGATGCGGAGGACTTGGTTAAACGGTGTGATGGATGTCGAAATTTTCAAGGCGTGCTCATGTGCCGCTCAAGAATTGAGGATGATCCCAATAATGTGGCCGCTTGCAACTTGGGGCTGGATATGGTCGGACCTTTTAAAAGATCCAAGGATAAGAAAACCCACCTTTTGGTGGCGGTTGACAAATTTACCAAGTGGGTTGAAGCGGCACTGTCGCCAAGTGCGATGCAGCAACAATGTGCAGTTCATCAAAAGGTGATTTTCCATTTGGCTTTCCACACAAGATTTATTGACAATGGTACCAATTTATCCAAGGGCGCTATGAAGGAGTTCTGTGAATGTGAGCACATCCGACTTGACGTGTCGTCAGTGGCACACCCCCAGTCCAATGGACAGGCAGAACGAGCTAATCAAGAGATCTTGCGAGGCATCAAACCCCGGCTTATGGTCCCATTGCAAAGAACACCAGGATGTTGGGTTGAATAACTACCATCTGTGCTATGGAGTATCAATACTACGCCAAACCGATCCACAGGATACACACCATTTTTCATGGTCTACGGAGCAGAGGCAGTTCTCCCTAGTGATATCCGCACGATTCGCCTCGTGTGGCAGCTTATGTTGAAGTTTAACAATGAGACAAAGACGGCAAGACGCTTTGGACCTATTGGATGAGGAGCGTGATATAGCGGCTGCCCATTCGGCGATTTACCAACAAGATCTTCGCCGCTATCACAATCGCGGGTTAGAACCGTAACTTTTCAAGAAGAAGATTTGGTGCTTCGACTCATCCAAGACCGCATGATATGCACAAGTTATCCCCACCTTGGGAGGGACCTTCAGAGTCAAGAAGAATCGCACAACGGGTCGTTATCTCGATTGATATTCGAGAGCATAAAGACTCACGCACATCAGAGGAGGAGACCAACAGGCCGTGGAACATAGCTCATCTTCGGCCTTACTACACTTGAGCCATCGGCTCTATCCATGTACATATCATGACAGTGTATATATTATTTTCGATATAATAAAACCGGAGCCTCAGCTAAAGCGCGGTCTCTGTCTTTTCTTATCATGCGTGGTTACATGGAGTGGTTCTGTTTTTAAAACGGCCTCCGGTTTACCCCTTGACATTTACTTTTTATATATCACTTGGGGCCTTGGTCGTGTCCGAACCAACGCGACACCTTTTGATAGGCGACAGCCACCAGATCACTTGGGGACATGGTCAAGTCTGAACCAGTCACGCCTCTTGATCGGCCTAAGGCCACAAAATCACTTGGGGGCTTGGTGAAACCCGAACCATTGCCACGCCTCTTGATTGGCATATATGCCACGGTTTCATTTGGGGACCTGGCTGACTTGAATCATTGTCACTCCTATTGGGGGCTTGGTCCTGTCCGACCATGGTAACACCATCTGATCAGCTCAGTATAGCATATTTTTGCAAACGGTCTTTATCATTGCCTTTGCTTCCATGTTATTTTCATGGACTGTTTTTTCTTTGTTTTTGTTGTATTTCTTTTATGTCAACAACACCTTTTTTCCGGTTCAGCCGATGGATTTGATTCCCCTTTAATCCGGAGAAATATGCCCGGTTTACCTTTTCCTGTTAGCATCATGGAGTAACAAGGGGGTTCGTATTGACTCAGTACGGTTTATACGGGAGCTGTTTTCTCCCCCCTTTTTTGACGGTAATGGTTTATAAAACCTCCGCTTCAAGCTTGGCTAAGCCAGATTCATGCCCAAACATGGCAGGTATTTTGTATCACCTATTTGTTACATTACTGATACACATATCAAGATCATAAACCGGCTGGCGGTATAACCGCCACCGAAGTTCAAAATTTTCTGATTGCAGGAAATATGAATTGAGGTTTTTCGAACAAAAGCTTCAGTACTTATGCACGAAGGCATATTCAAGGTAGAAGTATTAACTATCCTATTACAAGGCAACATGGTGCCCAAATAAGATTATTGTTATGTTGGAAAGATGCCAAAGACAGCTATCCAAACCGGCTTCCGGTTCAAGCCTGCTCCTCGTCATCCGCCGCTTCAGCTTCCTCGTCTCTATCCATTGGCTGGAAATCAACAGTGGTCCAGTCGATTCCCATTAAAGCTTGGAAAACAGCCTCCTCATGGATCAGGGAAGATGATTCAATATCAGGAGTGTAAGTATGCTTACAGATTGGAGGAATCAGATTCTCCGCTTCAAGAGTTGGGGCAGGCACTCGCTTGTTCTGATCGTTGTATTGCGCTTGATAATGCGTCAAGTCTGCCTCTTCAGCTAATTGACAAGCCAGAGGGTGCACTGCATGGTTTATTACCCTCGAATCATCTTCGTTGAATTCAGAGCCATCTTCCTTCAGGCTGGGATAGCCTTGAGCTGCCTCCACAGGGTCGAAATCTGGCACCCATGCCTTTGCCCGGATCAAGGCGTTAATAGCTCCGGTTCACGCAGCGGATTTTTTCAGCTCCTCAATCCGGGTCGGAAGCATTGACAACCTGTTAAGAGTGTCCTGGATTAAAGAGGGTGCTGGGTTGTTATGAGAGGCTGTGGTGATGATCCGCTGGGCTCGTATCTGATTGTTCCACTAAGGTGTAGGCAGCCTTTCGCTTCCGCACATCGGATCCTAAGTGCCCGCGCGTGTACCTGCAATAATACAGGACGGTCTCAAACCGGATTTATACTACAAAGAGTTCAAGTTATCACGGTTAAAAGGAGCTTACCAAAGATCGCAGCGGTCATAGAGTGTATTTGCCGCTTTATAGCTGTAAGTTCATCCACCACCGGTTTAAGAGCAGCTTCAGCATCTTTAGCTCTTTTGGTTAAAACGGCCTTCTCATCGCCCAATCAGCCCGCTCTTTCTTGAAGCGTGCCTTCACTGTTCAGCGATGCTCAAGGCGCCGGTTAATTCTTCCTTGCCTTGTCATTTCAGACTGTTGGGTTTTCAAGATCTCCTGCAAATCGGCAATCCGGTCCTCCTTGATTCTCACCTCAGCCTGCATACAGACAACATTTAGCTTTAAACAAGCAGCCTGAGAAATTGAAGTATCAACCACATAACAAAGTTATACGCCTGATACTTGGGGGCTAATGCACCTTCAATTTTCATATATTACTAGATTGCAAAGTCCCAAGCTCAATATAGGTATTCAACTTGGCACTTGGGGGCTAATGGCTATTTGATCACATTATGTTCTAAGGATAGTTTTCAATCGGAGCCCCGGTTTAATTATGCTAAGTTAAACCGGCCCTTGGGGGTTATATTGATGGATTTCAAAGTGTTGAGGGTCGTATTCAAGTCCCGGTTTGACGACGGTTACAAACCGACCCTTGGGGGCTAGGAGGATTGATACAATGGCAGTAAGTAAAGAAAGTAAGTTACCTCAAATTTATCCCTCATCATCTTTACTGCATCAGCTTCACAACACGGCTAGTATAAAGCCGGTTTAAATAGCCGAATGAAGATCTTGGGCACTCTGAGCATCATATGTCTCGAGCTCAACATCCCATTTTCCTTTGTTGAGCGGAAAAATCCTCTTTACGGTATGCTTGGTTAAGGTGACAGGATTCCCGGGTTCAAAGCGGCCTACACCGGTAATCACAACGTCATCATCTTTGGACTCGCCGGTTTGTGTTGGTGCGGTCGGTTTGTCAGCAAGACTGTGGGATTTCTCAATCCGGACGGAGCTGGCAGGCGGGTCAGCAGAGACTGAAGTATTAATAGGCCTCTCTTCGGGAATAACATCATCTTGCAAAAGAGGATCATTGGGAATATCCTCAGGAGCAAACGCTTCCAGATCTGGCGCTTTGTCATGTTCTGGGGCTACATCTTCTTCAGCAGCTTTATCCAGGCGGGCTTTCTTGCTTGGTTTAGGTTTGGCCCTGAAAAGAAAATCAAAGAGTCAAGGGAAAGCATAAGCCATTACATAGTATACTAGAAGCATATGTTCAGCTTAGCTTACCCAAGAACCATTTTCAATGGTGGCAGCTGAGTGGCCGACGATTCACCAGAAGATGAATGAGAAGTAACCTGATAATCGAAGTCGGATGGATTAAGAGGTTGACGGAAGAAACCCGCTTTAGGATTTAAATCAATAAAAAGGTCGAGACCTCGGAGCGGCGTTTTCGAAGCGGACTGTTTGGTAAACCGGCGGAGGTAACTACCTGGCCACTGTGCCGGGTTGTGCGGCGAGCTTTATGTTGCTGAGTCTTCATAAGAAATTTGGGATCCAAATAAGCAAGAGGATGAGAAAATTTAACTTTCCGGTTTGCCTGGCGAAATTTCTGAATCGGAAGAGAGAATAGTTACCTCAACGAATTCCGCATTGCTGGCTTCAGCGTCGTCCTGAAAATCATCATCATCAATAAGGCATGTAAAAAGTAAGCCAAGTGAATCAAGTTCTACCTCAAGGTCCGGGTTACCCACATCATCATCAATAGCTGGATCAGATGAAGCGGTGGTTTTTCTCTTATGAGTTGGCTTCATGATAACCTTGGTCTTGGGCCAGGTTGACCGCCCTGCCTTCTCCGTTTTGTCTTGTGGAAGCTTCTTGCTCCAAAACGGATTATCGCCCTGGATCAACAGTAATTAAATGTCAGACGGATAAAGCAGTAACAGGTTCAACAATAGAGCAATTAAAATCTTACCGCTGGCGGTTTGTTGGTGGTGCAGTAAGGAAGCAGACCGGTTTGAGCACAGAGGTGCTCCGATTCATTCAACATCTTCTTTACAGAATCTGTGACTTCATCATCGGAGAGTTGGACTTTAGTGTGTCGGAGTGGGTCATCGACACTATCAGTATATTTGCACATCAAACTGGAGCGCCGGCTCAGAGGCAGTATGCTCCATGATATCCAATAGCGTGCAAGGTCTATTCCCGTTAAACCATTGGCCATAAAGGCTCGGAGCTTGGACAGTTGCGGAGCATATTTAATTCTCTGTTTGGCGCTTAGTCTTTGTGGAAAAGGGTGAGTGTTGCTGAGCCGTTCCGGAAGGAAGCCAGGCAAGGGATTTTCATTGCCAGGGGAGGTATCCTTGCAATAAAACCAAGTTGCATTCCACTCCTTGGGGTGAGTATGGAGTTTGACGTGGGGATAAGTGATCTCTTTCCTCTTCTGAATGGCCATACCGCCCAATTCAGTATTGGGGCCGTCGGTAAATTCAGTGCGACGGTTTAAGTGGAAGCAATCTCTAAACAACTCGACTGAAGGCTCCTCTTGAAGGTATACCTCAGAGAGCACTTCAAAGTGACATAGATTGGTAACGGAATTGGGGCCAATATCCTGTGGACGGAGCTGAAAATTGGCTAACACATCACGGTAAAATTTAGAACTGGGCGGTTTGAAGCCCCGGGCCAAGTGATCTGCAAAGACCACAACCTCTCCCTCCTGAGGTGTGGGAGGACATTCATTTCCAGGAACCCTCCAGTGGATCGTATCTTTATTGTCTAAAGCGCCGATCAGGACTAGATCATCCAACTGAGATTCTGTGACGCGAGAGGGAACCCAATTGCACTCATATACTTGTTTGGCCATGGTGAGATCTACAAGAAATAGGTGATCCGGTTCAAGAATGTGTTGGATAAAAGAAGGTGTTGATCTAAACAACCATAAACCGGAGGCAATACCTATAAACCGGTCTTCTACAATGCAGCATCATATGGATTCTGGCGGTTCAACCAGGGGACTAATGGTATATACCGGTTTAGTAACTTTTTTCTATGGTAGTTAAACCGCCTGACCTAAGCATCGGAAGCAATTGAAGTTGTGGACAGCTAGGTATGTAGAAACAGGTTTCACAAGATCCTATTATAGCCGCGGATCTACAGCAAGCTCACAAAAACAGAAAATATTCCGAAGAGTAAGGCAGAACGGAAGTGAACCATTGAGCGGGTATGTACGTGAGATCTATGGACTTAGATGAGAAATTACAGGCGGATGTTTAAAGATTACTACTAAACAAAGCAGGGGTTCACAGATTCATTCAAGAGTCAGAGAACAAGTATGAGCAAGCTTATTTAACACAGCGAACTTGAAACCCTAAGAACAGATCTAGGTCAAGAAGAGGAGAAAGCTTATCGAAACGGAGAAGATGCGGAAGGATACCGCAATGCTCGTGCGTTTCAAGTTGATGCAGTGCCCAAGACGAAGCAGTAGATCGACGGCGGTGGCGGAGCTCCAAGGTCATGGCGCGATGAAGACGAAGAAGAAGGGAAGAAGCGAAAGGAAAGGAAATGACCTTCGGTCTTATTTATAAGGCAACAGAGTTAGGTCAAGCGCGAATCCAGGGCTATTGTTAAAGGAGGGCGTTATAAATGATAAATTTCATGATGACGCATGCGGTTTATAGCAACCAGAAATGATGACGACATGGCGGTTTACCAATTACCAGAAGATGTCCAAGACACAAGATTTTGCGAAGGATTGACATGAACCGGTTCAAATCAATCTGGGGCCTAATGTTGGGGATATTACCACTAGGCATAAACCGGCTTACTTGGGCCGGGTTAGCTTCATTAGCGGTATAAACAGATGAAGACCCAAGGCCTGTAGTTGATTTAGAACCTGTAGCCGTAAACCGGCCTAATGTATAACTTATATTGTAAGTTAGGAATAGAGAGGAACCAACCGGGATACGAGTATGAACCGGTTAAGACTCTGAGGACCGACGGGCGTCACCTGTGTTTATAAGGGGGCGACCCGGCGGCGGTTCAGGAGAGACAACCACAACTCGAGCCTAGGCGAAGCTTGTTTGCTCCCTAGCCATCGAGACCACATCAATTCCATCACAACTAGACGTAGGCTTTTACCTTCATCGAAGGGGCCAAACTAGTATAAACCCTCGTGTCTTTGTGTCCGCTTTAACCCCTTCAAGTAAACCCGTAGCGATGGCTCCACGACTAAGTCCTTTTACTAGGACATCTGCCGTGACAAATCCACGACAGACTCGAAAAAACCTCTCGAAACGACAATCGCTCTCCTCATCATGACGGTCGGTTTAGCTTTTCCATCGAGGCGCCGCCCAGCTCAACTGGGCGCAATCGCAGTGGTTCTCCCAGTGCTACCTTAGCCGATACAACGGAACGTAAGGTACCAAAACATGGGAGCCAGGCAAACCCAACTATTGACCCAAGATATGATTCCGAGCCGATGCATATAGTGCTATAAGTTCGGGGTGCCGCACTTGTGAAAGTGTTCAGACTTGTCACACCATAATGTGGGGAACTTAAGCCCCTGGTGTATTTAGCCGTACCAAAGTGTACGGATGCAACATGTCCTAAATGAACGTATGTATAAAAAAGGAATGCGATCATAAGCAAACGAGCGATGCATTGTTTATTCAAGAAATACTGCCATGAATGAAGAACGATACAAATAGTGCGGTAAGCAAGGGATGGACTATTAAACATGTCCCCCTCCAGGGGTAGGCTGCGGAATGGTGTATAAAACAGATTCAATGCTCGTAATGGAGACCACCTGGATACTCGTCATAGCCTTTCTCCTTCCCTGGCTGTTGCATCGTGAGTTCGGCAGGTCTACTACCGGACAGGGCCTCTGGTGAACGGAGTCCTGTGGGTAAGAAAAAAGAAAAAGAAAAAAAAGAATTACACACTTGGGAGCCCCTGGTGTGGTTAAGCCGCACTCTGGGCCTGTCGTGGCCGTGCCCCTCCCCCTATGCCCATGGTATCTCCAGGGCGTAATGATGTACGCGAGGGACCAGTCTTGCGATTTTGCAAGGGCTAGGGTTGGGGCCGCATTGCTACGCGTGCTCGGAACGTGCCAGGTGGTCTTGTTGTAGGTTACTTCGGGCACGTTTAGCAGTGTCCGGTCGCTTAATGGCCGGACTCGAGAATTGCCTTAAGAGGCTGCTCTGTACTTCTGCCGCGAGAGCCGTTGTATGTTCCTCCGTTCAGAGAGAGCATTCAGTGTTTCCGGTTGACCGTGATGACTCCTCAAGGGCCTGGCATATTGAGCTTGAGGTATGCATAGTGCGGCACCGCGTTGAACTTTGCAAACGTGGTCCGTCCGAGCAGAGCGTGATAGCCGCTGCGGAACGGAACTATGTCGAAGATTAACTCCTCGCTTTGGAAGTTATCCGGGGATCCGAAGACCACTTCAGTAATGGCGAGCCTGCATAATTGGCCTCTACACCTGGTATGACGCCTTTGAAGGCCGTCTTTGTTGGTTTAATCCTTGAGGGGTCTATGCCCATCTTGCACACTGTATCCTGGTAAAGCAGGTTCAGGCTGCTGCCGCCGTCCATCAGGACTCTAGTGAGGTGAAACCCATCGACGATTGGGTCTAGGACCAATGCGGCGAACCCGCCGTGGCGGATGCTGGTGGGGTGGTCCCTTCGATCAAAAGTGATCGGGCAAGAGGACCATGGATTGAACTTTGGGGCGACTGGCTCCATCACAGATACGCCCTGAGTGCACGCCGCTACCTTTTGGGTATGTGGGTTGCGATATCATGTTCACCGCTCGCACTTGTGGGGAAACCTTCATCCTCTATTGTTCGGGCGGCCGGGTCTCTTCCTCGTCATCGCTATGCAGCCCCTTGTCATTGTTTTCGGCAATTAACTTGCCTACCTGCTTGAATACCCAGCAATCCCTGTTGTTGTGATTAGCTGGCTTTTCGGGGCTGCCGTGTATCTGGCAAGAGCGGTCGAGTATCGGTCCAAATTGGACGGACCCGGAGTAGTTCTTTTGAATGGCCTTTTCCGCTGACCGGGTTTGGAGCCTCTGAATCCGGCGTTGGCTGCCGTATCCTCAGTGTTATCGCCGTTAACGCGGCGTTTGTTTTTGTTGCGACGCGACCTGCCATTGCGGTCCTTGATATCCGGACTGCTAGAATTTTTGCCGAGGTTGTTCTCGCATGGGCTAGCCAGCTGTCCTCTCCCGCGTAAGGGTCATCGCGATGTGAGGGCTGCCATGGATTTGAATTTTCCTGTCCTAGGTGCGGGCAAGCCACTCGTCGCGGATGTTATGTTTGAAGGCTGCGAGGGCCTCTCAGATCCGGACAATGGCGATTTGATTTTTCTTTGTTAAGAACCGTGTCCGTAATTGTGCGCCGATTCGTCTGCTGCTGAATTATGTGGCTTAGGTCATCAGCGTCTGGTGG
The DNA here is from genome assembly GCA_021437245.1 of Aegilops speltoides. Classification (NCBI taxonomy): domain Eukaryota; kingdom Viridiplantae; phylum Streptophyta; class Magnoliopsida; order Poales; family Poaceae; genus Aegilops; species Aegilops speltoides. The sequence goes on along the minus strand of CM038144.1, from coordinate 38,849,986 downwards.
TCGCACATATGTGCCCTGGAAGTTGTCAAGGAATGCGGCTTCCAGGTCCTCCCAACACCCAATTGATTCTGCTGGCAAGCTGTTAAGCCAATGCCGAGCTGGTCCTCTAGTTTCGAGTTGTAATTCATATGTTGTAATCAATGAAAGTGTGATGATCATCATTATTAGAGCATTGCCCAAAGAAAAAAAAGAGAAGAAAGGCCAAAAAGAAAAAAAGGCCCAAAAGAAAAAAAAATAGGAAAAAAGAGAAAATAATAGAAAGGGCAATGCTACTATCTATTTTTTCACACTTGTGCTTCAAAGTAGCACCTTGTTCTTCATGTAGTGAGTCTCATATATTGTGCTTCAAAGTAGCACCATGTTTTTCATATAGTGAGTCTCATAAGTTGTCTTTTTCATACTAGTGGGAATTTTTCATTATAGAACTTGGCTTGTATATTCCTACGATGGGCTTCCTCAAATGCCCTAGGTCTTCGTGAGCAAGCAAGTTGGATGCACACCCACTAGTTTTCTTTTGTTGAGCATTCATTTATAGCTCTAGTGCATCTATTGCATGGCAATCCCTACTCCTCATGTTGACATCAATTGATGGTCATCTCCATAGCCCGTTGATTATCCTTGTCAATGTGAGACTTTCTCCTTTTTTGTATTCTCCACACAATCCCCATCATCATATTCTATTCCACCCATAGTGCTATATCCATGGCTCACGCTCATGTATTGTGTGAAGGTTGAAAAAGTCCGAGATTATTTAAGTACGAAAGAATTGCTTGGCTTGTCATCGGGGGTATGGAAGTTGGGAACATCTTTGTGTGATGAAAATGAAGCATAGCCTAACTATATGATTTTGTAGGGATGAACTTTCTTTTGCCATGTTATTTTGAGAAGACATGATTACTTTGAATAGTATGCTTGAAGTGTTACTATTTCTTTTATCAATATGAACTGTATTTTGAATCATTTGGATCAGAACATTCATGCCACAATAAAGAAAATTACATTAAGAATTATGCTAGGTAGCATTCCACATCACAAATTCACTTTTTATCACTTACCTACTCGAGGACGAGCGGGAATTAAGCTTGGGGATGCTTGATACGTCTCCAACATATCTATAATTTTTGATTGTTCCATGCTATTATATTACCCCTTTTGGATGTTTATGGGCTTTATTTTACACATTTATATCATTTTTGGGACTAACCTACTAACCGGAAGCCCAGCCCGTATTGCTGTTTTTTTGCCTACTTCAGTATTTCGAAGAAAAGGAATATCAAACGGAGTCCAAACGGAATGAAACCTTTGGGAGCGTGATTTTTGGAACGAACGTGATCCAGAGAACTTGGAGTGCAAGTCAAGAAGCTGCCGAGGCCTCCACGAGATAGGAGGGCACCCCCCTAATAGGGCGCGCCCCCGATCTCGTGGGCACCTTGGGCGTCCACCGACGTACTACTTCCTCCTATATAAGCCTACGTACCCCAAAAACATCTAGGGAGCCAACGAAACAAAATTTCCACCACCGTAACCTTCTGTATCCGCGAGATCTCATCTTGAGCCTTCACGCAAGATCACGGAGGGGGAATCGACCATGGAGGGCTTCTACATCAACACCATAGCCCCTTCGATGAGTTGTGAGTAGTTTACCACAGACCTACGGGTCCCTAGTTATTAGCTAGATGGATTCTTCTCTCTTTTTGGATCTCAATACAATGTTCTCCCCCTCTCTTGTGGAGATCTATTCGATGTAAACTCTTTTTGCGGTGTGTTTGTCGAGATCCGATGAATTGTGGGTTTATGATCAAGTTTATCTATGAATAATATTTGAATCTTCTCTGAATTATTTTATGTATGATTGATTTATCTTTGCAAGTCTCTTCGAATTATCAGTTTGGTTTGGCCTACTAGATTGATTTTCTTGCAATGGGAGAAGTGCTTAGCTTTGGGTTCAATCTTGCGGTGTCCTTACCCAGTGACAGAAAGGGTTGCAAGGCACGTATTATATTGTCACCATCGAGGATAAAAGATGGGGTTTATATCATATTGCTTGAGTTTATCCCTCTACATCATGTCATCTTGCTTAATACGTTACTCTGTTCTTATGAACTTAATACTCTAGATGCAGGTAGGAGTCGGTCGATGTATGGAGTAATAGTAGTAGATGCAGGCAGGAGTCAGTCTACTTGTTGCGGACGTGATGTGTATATACATGATCATGGCTAGATAATCTCATAATTATTTGCTTTTCTATCAATTGCTCGACAGTAATTTGTTCACCCACCGTAATACTTATGCTATCTTGAGAGAAGCCACTAGTGAAACCTATGGCCCCTAGGTGTATCTCTTATCATATTTGCTTCCAATCTACTTTTATTTGCATCTTTAGTTTTTGCATATATATTATAAAATACCAAAAATATATTTATCTTATCATACTATCTCTATTAGATCTCACTTCTGCAAGTGGTCGTGAAGGGATTGACAACCCCTTTATTGCGTTGGTTGCGAGTTCTTTGTTTGTTTGTGTAGGTGCGTGGGACTTTTGAGGATCCTCCTACTGGATTGATACCTTGGTTCTCAAAAACTGAGGGAAATACTTACACTACTATTGCTGCATCACCCTTTCCTCTTCAAGGAAAATCAACGCAAGCTCTAGACGTAGCAGTGGTCGCTTGAGAAGGATTCGATCCGCTCTCGATGGCTCTGGATGAGATCTCGATGCCCTCTATTGTGGTGGCTAGCCCTATTTATAGAGGCCCTGGTCCTCTTCCCAAATATTGAGCGGGAAGGGCGCCAACAACGGCCATTTTGAAGGGGAACATCTAGTACAAGTTATCCTGACTAAAGTTGGTCTTGGGCTGCCAAAGGCACTGGTGATGATGCCGTCTTGGGCTCCATGGTGACCTCCGTACTGCTGCTCCGTTGGTCTTGGTCTTGTTGCACTAGAATGGTAACATTTGCCTAATGCCTCGGTACTCCATGCCTGTGCTTGCCCCCTTTGCACCAAAGAGGAAACAAGGACACTGCGCAGGCCGGCACCCACCTGGCGCCTGCCTGGTCTCGATCGTCACGGCTTGCGTCATGAGCACCTCATGTGGTATCCTTGCCTTGATCTCTTCGCCTCCTCGTGAGCCTGCCTGGCGAGGCCGTTCCTGAGGAAGCCTTGTGTTGTCCGCCCCGCAAGGCTTGGCCCCTCGCGAGGGTCTTGAGCTTTGCGCTAATGAAGATGGGACCTACTGGGCCTCCACTCGAGCCACGCCACAGGCCGCAGGCAGGCAAGTCTGGGGACCTCCATTCCCAGAACGCCGATAGTTGTCTCCCTGACAGCGTTTTCTTTAAAGCCATTAAGCTAGGCATAAACTGATCAAGTAATGGATCCACCCGGACCCAAGGTATATCAAAGCCAATTTTAATTAGCAATGATTTGGCATTTAGTAGTGAGCACAAAGCAACATATATCATGCAATGATGAAGTCTAACTCTCTTCATATGCATCGGCATGTCATAAAAGAACAATTCATGCACATCAAGAAAAGGCCAATACATAGTATAACTAGTTTCTTGCAATTTTATCGTGTTGGAAACATAAAGAGGTGGAGATGTAGTTCCTCCACTACTGCAGGATGCTGCTAACGCGACAGTACGATCAGAGACCCTCTGACGAAACTGTGTGTGATGCATTAATCACAAACGGTGGTGTAAAAACTGTCAAAAAAGGTGCAAAACGTTTGCGATGACGGATGCATCAAACAGGGTCCAGATTTTAGTTCCGTGTGTGATGTAGGGCAGATGTTTCAGTGCAATTAACCGTTTGTGATGAGGAGCAACAGAAGAAACGGGTAGCCAGATGAAGGTGTGTGCGATAAACAGCATATAGTTCACTAGGATGAACTGTTTGTGATTAGGCAACACAAAAGAAACGGTCAGCCAAATCAAGGTGTGAGTGATATACGGCATGCGGTTCACGCGGATGAACTGTTTGTGTTGAGACAAGAGAACATAAACGGTTCAATATAACAAGATGTGTGTGATACGTGGCAAACAGGTCTATAATCAGAAATGTGTGCGAAGACTGATAATAACATAGACGATTGCTGCTAATAAGATGTGTGTGTTGTGCAATGGGATTGCATATAGAACAACAACATATATATTACATGCATGATTAACCAAATTAAACATCCAATTACATAGGTGTCTACTACAGCCATGGCATTTGCACACACCAAAGTAAACTATTACATGCATAATTTTATAGGTGGCTACTACCCACATGACACTTCCACACATCAATAAACTAAACTATATATTACATGCATGATTAACTAGCATAAACATTCATCTGATCATCATCTACTTCTTGTGACGCTTGCTCTGGTTGTGGCTCGATCCGGGCTTGTCGATTTGGGTAACGAGGCACTTCCTCATGTCAACGATCCAGCTGTACATCTTGAAGCATGTGTACACGCTCTTGGCCCCGAACCTGAGGTGAGGTTCATCCAGTCGCTGCACCCAGGCCCCGTGCCAGGATACGACACTTGTTCTTTGGGCATCCTGCTTCATCTTTTCATAGTAGGGGTCGATGATGGCCGAGGCGAGTTTGACCAGGGAGTCCTTCTTAGTGCTGCCCCAGACCCTGTAGTGGTCATGGATTTTGACAAGGTTCTCGCAGCTGCCTATAACATCGAAGCGCTTTTACATCGCCGATGGTTTCCACCGCGTGGCGAACTTGCGCAATCGGTGCTATTCACAAACCTGTTGAAATGGTCGCAAGGCTCTCTCGCCATCTTTGTAATGGTAGATGAGGACATGATGGCGCATGCAAAACGGGCAACGGCAATCGTCGGTGTCAAAACCGGCGGATCTCGGTAGGGGGTCCCGAATCAGGCGTCTAGGCGGATGGTAACAGGAGACAAGGGACACGATGTTTTTACCTGTGTTGGGCCCTCTCGATGGAGGTAAAACCCTACTCCTGCTTGATTGATATTGATGATATGGGTAGTACAAGAGTGGATCTACCACGAGATCAAGGAGGCTAAACCCTAGAAGCTAGCCTATGGTATGATTGTTGTTATTGTCATATGGACTAAAACCCTCCGATTTATATAGACACCGGAGAGGGCTAGGGTTACACAGAGTCGGTTACAATGGTAGGAGATCTACATATCCGTATCGCCAAGCTTGCCTTCCACGCCAAGGAAAGTCCCATCCGGACACGGGACGAAGTCTTCAATCTTGTATCTTCATAGTCTTGGAGTCCGGCCGATGATGATAGTTCGGCTATCCGGACACCCCCTAGTCCAGGACTCCCTCAGTAGCCCCTGAACCGGGCTTCAATGACGACGAGTCCGGTGCGCATATTGTCTTCGGCATTGCAAGGCGGGTTCCGCCTCCGAATAATTCATAGAAGATTGAGAACACCAGGATAGTGTCCAGCTCTGTAAAATAAATTCCACATACCACCGTAGAGAGAATAATATTTACACAAGTTCAATCTGCTAACGTATTTGGTGGCATGACGTCATACCACAACCAAGCCTTTACTTGAATCGTTTTATTATACCACCTCAAAGACGCTTAGCTTAAGCGGTTTCCTTGGCACGTCTTGTCGAAGCAGAGATCGTGTTCCCCTTATTCCGGGATTCCCATCAATACGGACGTGGGTAACCCAACCGCGCCATTGATTGTGGCGCTTGGGAGATAAGCGAGTTTTACCAGGCCGGTGGGGACGCATAGTTTCGTCCACCCATATATAAGGGGATAAGGATCCACCTTTTTACCTATGCCTTCTTCCTCCTTTGCTTATCCTTCTCCACGCACTCGAGCTCCAGCGCCCAAGTCCGCACATCTTGCCTCAACCTTCTCCAGCCATGTCCAGAGCGGGAGGCAAGTGGATGGCCTCCTCCGTTACGGAGGGGCACATCAAGAAGCTGCGCAGTGCCGGATATCTATCCAGCGACATCGCGCACCGGCTCCCCGACGAGGGGCAGCTCATCCCCACCCCTGGGCCACATGATAGGGTGGTATTCCTTCCCCATTTCCTCTGCAGACTAGGCTTCCCACTCCATCCCTTTGTCCGGGGGCTCATGTTCTACTACGGCCTGGATTTCCATGATTTGGCCCTGAATTTCATCCTCAACATCTCGGCGTTTATCGTCGTGTGCGAGGCCTTCCTCTGCATCCAGCCTCACTTCGGCTTGTGGCTCAAGACCTTCAATGTCAAGCCGAAGGTTGTGAAGGGCAGCCAAGCGGAGTGCGGAGGCGCCATGGTGGGCAAAATGCCCAACGTCACTTGGCTCAAGGGCGCCTTCGTGGAAACCATCAAAGGGTGGCAATCGGGGTGGTTCTATATCACCGAGCCGCGCGACCCTGAATGGGCAACGGCCCCCGAATTTAGATCTGGCATCCCCATGCGGCTCACCTCCTGGAAAGAGAAGGGCCTGCAGTGGGGCGATTTGGAAGAGATGACCGGACTTCAATCCTGTCTCCAAACCCTGGTGAACAAGAAGCTCAAGCTTGTCAACGTAATCTAGGTCATGCTCATCCGCCGGATTCTCCCATGCCAACAACGGGACTTCAATTTGTGGGAGTTCAATCCGGCACAACACCGGACCTTGAGTGGGCTCTTCGACACTACGTACGAAGATGCCTGGAAGGTGCTGTTTAAGGGCAGCGAGGCCCCCTCATCCGCTACCGAAGATCGCGGATTCAGCTTGCAGCGTCTGGCTGGCGAGGTAAGCCAGGTTATCCTTTATGGGACACTTGCTTTTCATAGTTTGACTCTATGCGGGATCTAAACTCCCAATGCCTTTAACAGTTCGGCAGAAGATGTCCGGACAGGTTAACCGTCCGCCCCCTTCCAAAAGACTCCAAATAATGCCCGTTTGATGTGGTTGCTGGTCCAGCACTTTACGAGTGCCGAGAAGAAGGCCAAGAAGAAGGCCACGGAACCCGGGATTTCTGGCGGCCAGTGGTATCGGACTCATCGTCCGATGACTCCAAGGTGGACTCCTCCCACGAGGACGAGGAGGAGAAGAAAGAGGCCTCTCCCCCAGCGGGGGGAGAGACGAAGAGGAAGGCCTCCCCAACGAGGGAGGCCGAAGGGTCCAAGAAGGGAAGGACCCTTCCCCCGGACTGTTTCGCCAACGTCGGCGACGGCGACGAGGAGTGGCCCTCAAGGGCCAAGCCCCTGGCGAGATAGTAAGTATCCGGACTCCCGAATAACTTCATGATTTTTCTTTTTGCCACACGGTGTCTTTCTAATGCCGCATACAACCCTGTAGTCCGCCCAAGGACGATCTTCCCGCTTCGTCGAGCGGGTCCTTGGGCACGTCGGATATGGATTCTCTTCCGACCGCCTCCACCCCCCATGACGCTGACGACGCCGAGGTAGGATCTCGGGAAGGGACCAACACGGAGGAGGAGGCCCCGGAGGTGCCGCAGGGCAACCTCCCGGACTTTGTATCGGACTCCGCACCGGAACCTGCAGTGGTTCCGGAGTCCGGCGGGTGGCCCCTTCGTAAGAAGGGCAAGATCGGACACCCGGCGCCTCCGCCCAACCGAGGCGCTGGATAACTTGCTCGGAGGCGCTCAACGGCGCTTCCATCGAAGAAGAACACTTCACTGTCATGAGTGCGGTGATTCAGAAGGTTCAGCCCGCCAAGAGCGGGCTGACCGAAGCCTGCAGCAGCCTTCTAACAGGCTTTGAGGTAAGAATTTTAATATGTGTAAAATAGTACCGCATAGACAGTAGCCCCTGATGCTCGGTTCGGTGTTCGGAAAGAAAAGCCGAACTGAGGATCTAAAAAGATATACGCAGGAGTCCTAAAAAATATGTCAATATTGGATTGCAGGCTGCGCTGCTGACCTCTGCCGCACTGACTGTGGAGTTCAATGCTTTGAAGCAAAGCCTCGAGCGGTCCGAGAACGAGCTCGGCCGTGCCAAGAAGCAGCTCGAGGACAAGGAAGGTGAGTAACACCTTATTAAATTTGTACCTTACAGAAAAGGATTTGGTTGCAAGAGGAATGACAAGGATAACATGGGTACTCCAGGGGCCACGAACGAGGTGGCGACCCTGAAATAGGCGGTGTCCGCGGCCGAACGTAATGCGGCCGCGGAGTGTGCTGGGCGAGAGAAGCAGGAGGCACGGGTGGCGGAGGTACAGCAAGAGCTCCAGGCTCTCGTGGAAAAACATGAGAGTTTGGAGCGCGACTTGAAGACTCGAGAGTCCGAGCTTGCATCGGCTCTTGAGAGTGCCAAGGCCGCTAAGGCCGAAGCCCACAAGGCCCTCCAGGAAATCGAGGCGTTGAAGAAAATAGCGGCGGGTAAGGCATTTTTCATGCAAAGCAAGCATGTGAATGTGAATTACCTATTACTTACCTGAATTCGAGCTCTCCAGAGCGTCAGAGATCTGCCTGCAAGATGTCCGATGCTGCCGCTTTCAGGGCCGAGGAGGGAGCTCGACGGAGAAGGTCTTCTAGTCTCAAGATCTTCGAGGCCGACATCCGGTGCCCTTAGTGACTAGCTGAAGCAGCTGGTCGAGCTCCACAAGGTGGCCGAACAGGCCATGAAGGGCCTCATAGTTCGGCTGTGGCCCAAGGAGGCCATGCCTGGGAGCTACTTCGGCCTGGTGCGGCGGCTGGTGGATGCGTGTCCATGGGTTGAAGTCGTCAAGCACTCCTTTGCATTGAAGGTGCCTGTTGGCCCTTGCCGCGCAAAGGTGCTTTGGGCAGGATGGACGCTGAGAAGCTTGTGACGGACGTGCCACCGACGGGCAAGGAGTATTGTACACCCGAGATGTATTATAAGAGTGTCCTGAAGGGTGCCCGCATGATTGCGTGTGAGTGCTCCAAAGATGTAATATTTGAGTAGACTCACATTTTGTTATCCTATGCGCTGAAAACTTTGTTCATATGCGCTAAGCAACGCTTATTGATTTAAAATATTACCTTCTGTGCGGCCGTTTATCAAATCTGAGAGATGGCAAGTCGTCGGCTTCAGCCCCCATGTCACGAGTGTTGGGGTGTTCGGGATAAACTTGAGCGCTCTTGTTCCCATTTTTGGGTCCATCTAGGGAGGCGCTCAACACAACGAACAAGGCAACCGAACTTATAGTGCTTGAACACTCTCACTTAGCCATAGAATTCTATAATTTTAAATTTCGGCGAAGCCCCTAGTGTTCGGAAGGCCGAATTCGGGGCGCTATCCACGCCTGGGCCGGACAAAGCCGGTTCCTCGCTCTAAGCGGCATACGTCTTTAGAGACTTGTTGGGGATATTACCACTAGGCGTAAACCGGCTTACTTGGGCCGGGTTAGCTTCATTAGTGGTATAAACAGATGAAGGCCCAAGGCCTGTAGTTGATTTAGAACACATGAGCCGTAAACCGCCTAATGTATAACTTGTATTGTAAGTTAGGAATAGAGAGGAACCAACCGGGATACGAGTATGAAACGGTTGAGACTCGAGGACCGCACGGCGCCACCGTGTTTCTAAGGGGCGACCCGGCGTGTTCAGAGAGACAACCACAACTCGAGCCTAGGCGGCTTGTTTGCTCCTAGCCATCGAGACCACATCAATTCCATCACAACCAGACGTAGGCTTTACCTTCATCAAGGGGCCAACTAGTATAAACCCTCGTGTCTTTGTGTCCGCTTTAACCGCTTCAAGTAAACCCGTAGCGATGGCTCCACGACTAAGTCCTTTTACTAGGACATCTGCCGTGACAAATCCACGGCAGTTGGCGCCCACCGTGGGGCTATCGCACGATGGTTTGACGATCTTGGAGGGCAATCTCAAGGGACTCGAAGGCTATGCTGTGGGCCGGATGACAAAGAGTCGTCGGGGCAAGATCTACATCGACGACGCAGGATGGGGTCCCGAGGCCGATTCGATCGAGTACGGGTACCGGGTCCTCTTTGGTGGCATACACGTTTTCATCGGCAAGATCGGTGAACCTGGGCCTGAGCCGGACATCTGCACCGACCTCGTCGCGACGGCTCAGCGTGCAAGATCTCCCCAGGCTAAACCGGCCGTGAAGCATGCCTTCGTTGGAGTCATCCACGGAGGAGAGCGTGAGGACGAGTCAGAACACGGACGCGAGACTGTCGTCTATTCCGGCGACGAGTCCTCGACCGGAGAGACCGAATCACTATACCAGTTGCAAGACGACCAGGTTAGGGGCTGTTCTGATGGCGATAGTATTCCAGACCCCCCGGGCCAGGTCAACCGGGTTGGAATATTCATGGCTGGCACCCAGGCGGCGAATCACTCTTCGACCGCCGCAGCGATGCTCTCCGGATCAGCAGCGGCAGCGGCAGCAGGGGCATGAAGCCTTGTGCGCCCGCCGGTTCAAGTTCTATCTGATCTATTTGATGCACTAGCCGAGCTTATGGCAGAGGCCAATCCGGCGGATCAGGAGGCCCATGATGCAGAGATTGCAAAGGTGAGAGAGCAGATCGTGCAAGCCAAAGCGGATCTGGCAGCAGAAAAAGACAGGATGGCTGCAGAGCGGGCCGCTTTGGACGCCCAGGCCTATAAGCTCATGCTTGACCAGAACGCATCACACAAGGTCTTGAAGCGGAAGCACAAATCACGCCTGCCGTTAGGGATTGACCCCCGAAATCTCTTTCACACTCCAGGAGCTGGACCCAGTAATCCGCCGCAGTACCTGGAGACAAACCAGATTGAGGCACCAGGACCAGGGGCGACGGTCCAACCTCGCTTGATGGAACCTCCTCAACAGAACATTGTGGTTCCTCCACCGGTCCAGACGCCCCCGGGTCATTATTCTAATCCTATGGACAACCTTGTTGCAGCCGCCATGCGATTAGAGGCTATCCCAAATCGAAGGAACTCTCCATAGCGATAGAGACGCTACGGGTTAAGGCTTCTCCGACCGCGCTGATTCAGCAGAAGCATATTCGCAGACAGCCGTGATCGGATTCACTCCACGCCCGCCCAAGCCGGAGCTATAGCAGGTGCATGGATGAACCGCCATATCGAGCAATGCGCGAGGCCGTGAGGCGCCCGTGGCAATAACCCGGCAGTGGAGTTCGCGATGCTCGGGATGTGGTGGACCGGCCCGACACGGGGAGGCCGAGCTAGCAGCCTGTAATGATGCGGGTCAACTTACACCGTTCGCCCTACCACCTCCGCCGACTGAGGGTCGATCCGCTTTGGGAGTGCATTGTTTAATCCCGCTTATGCAATGTGCGCCGCCCAAAGATTTCAAGGGTCCGCGCAAGGTGCCGAATTACACCGCTGATTTATCTCCAAGCGTGGGTAGAGAGTTATGAGATGGCCATGGAGATGCTAGATGTGGATGAGACCGCTGTGCAAAATACTTCACCATGATGCTTGAAGGCACGGCTCGTACTTGGTTGAAGAGCCTGCCGCCCAATTCTATCAGCTCATGGGCCCGATTCGCGGGCCCGGTTTATCCGAATTTCAAGGATACATGTAAGCAGCCCAAGTCCATAGTAGACTGGCGGCTTGTGTCTAGGAGGACGGAGAATGAATGACCCATTGGGCGCGCCGCGTTTGGAAGTTTTGCACTCGTCTCGACAGATCAATGCCGACTCGCGATCTTAACACCGGAAGGCAATCGCCGTTTAAGCCTTTTAAATTGAAATTGGGACGCATGAAGCGGTTCTCAGAATGACATGGGAACTCTCATGGCCGCTTTAGTGAAGTATGCTGATTCGGACAGTACCAAGGATCCCGAGACTGATGATGATGAAGCAAGGAAGGGAAAGAAGAATAGCAACTCCAAGGGGCAACAGTACAAACCGACGGGTTATGGAAACGGAGGCAAGCGAAAGGCGGAAGGCAGCATAGACTTTGTGGCTAACACTAATGCACAGGACAGGGGGCAGCGGCGCAGAGGTAAAGAGGCAAATCGTAATGGGGCTCCCAATCCTAACGCAGATCGTTTGAATTATTTGTTGAACCAGCCTTGCCCAAAACACGGGACGAAGGAGGCGCCGGCTAACCACCTTTGGAAGGATTGTTACATTATGCAGGAGTTTAAAACTCTAATGCCTTCCAGATGACCGCTGGGTCGTGGCGGTTCAGATCCGGTTTCCACGGGCGGGCCACGATGGAGCTTCGGTTCAGTCTCAATCGGGCGGTCACAACAACGAGAATAATCGAACGGCCAGAAAGCAGCAGCAGCAATGGGTTATCGAGCCAGCCAAAACAGTTGAACAATGGGCAATATCATGTTTTCACAACTAGCTTGGATAAACGCGACTGAAAACTCCAAGCGAAGCGGTGAATTTCGTTGAACCGCCTTACCACGCTATTTACGCTGGTCGGAGCAGCCTATCGTGTGGAGCAGATAGGATCACCCACCCCGGGTTGATAATCCGGGCCAGCTAGCGTTAGTGGTATACCCTCAGGTGGGGGTTATAAATTCACCAAGGTACTCATGGATGGAGGGAGCAGTATTAACATACTATACTATGAGACATTCCGCCGCATGGGTGTAACGGACAAGGATCTCGCACCGCCTAATACGGAGTTCCATGGTGTGGTGCCTCGCAAATCTGCATATCCTGTTGGTAAGATAGCCCTCGATGTGGCTTTTGGGGACGAACACGATTCCCGGTCGAAAAACTAACCTTTGAGGTGGTGAAGATCCGGAGCCCGTGATCACGCCTTGTTTGGGCGGCCGGCTTATGCCAAGTTCATGGCGCGCCTTGTTATATCTACTTGCAGCTCAAGATGCCGGGTTACAAGGGGACAATAACGGTTCATGGGAGCCGAAGGTCGCTGGAATGTGAGGAAGGTGATGCGGCTTATGCAGAATCGGTCTGTGCCACGGAGGAGTTGAAGTACTATAAGGACAATGTTGATCCGCGGATATGACCCTTTGAAGAAGCCAACTACAGAGCATGATTCGATCTGAAGTTCAAATCGGCAATGAGACCAAGCTTGTTGACTTCGTGCCCGCAATTCGCCCAAGTAGTTCACCGTCAAGTGCCAACTGATCCCAAATAGGAAAGCGCGCCATCGAAGTTCATCCGTGAGAATCGACATTTTGCATGGAAACCGTCCGACATGCCGGTGTACCGAGGAACTCGTGAGCACACTCTTAATGTGGATCCTAAGTATAAACCGTGAAACAATTCCTCCGATGGTTAACGAAGAAAGGCAAAGCCATTGAGAGGAAGTGGCCGTGCTTTTAGCGGCTGGCTTTATCATTGAGGTGTTCCATCCGAGTGGCTTGCTAATCCGTGCTGGTTCTTAAGAAAACGGCACTTGGCGATGTGTGTGGATTACACGGATCTTAACAGGCTTGTCCAACGGATCCTTTGCCTCCCCCGCATTGACCAGATCATTGATGCCACGGCGGGTTGTGAGCGCTTGAGTTTTTGGATGCATACCGGATATCATCGATCCAAATGGCGGTTAAGGACCAGGAGAAAACAACGTTTATTACTCCCTTTGGAGCCTTCGCTATGTATGTATGCCCTTCGGCTCAAGAGTGCCCAAGCCACCTATCAACGGTGTGTACTGAATTGCTCGCGATAAACAGATCGGCCGCAATGTGCACGCCTATGCGGATGATATTGTAGTGAAGTCAAGGCGTAGGAGACGCTGGTGGATGATTTGAAGGAAACCTTTGACAACTTGCGTAGTTTACAAGATGATGCTTAATCCGCCAAGTGTGTCTTTGGTGTTCCGCAGCAAGTTATCGGGTTTCGGTGTCTAACAGAGGAATTGAGGCTAATCCGAGAAGATTACGGCTATTACCTCCTGGCTAAACCGAAGTGTATCAACGATGTTCAGCGCTTGGCGGGTCAATCGCCCGACCGAGCTGGTTTATCACCGCCTCGAGAGAAGGCCATCCTTTGTACCAAATGCCGAGGAAGATGACCATTTCGCTCGAGTCCGCTGCCGATGAAGCATTTGAGGACTTGAAGCGGAATTAGCTAATCCGCCGTTTTGCAGCTCCGGCCGACAAGGAGCCACTATTATTATACGTAGCAGCCAATGCTCGGCAGTTAGCGTGGCTATTGTGGTGGAACGCAAGGAGGCAGGCAAGGAATATCCGGTTCAGCGGCCGGTTTATTATATCAGCGAGGTGCTTATTGAATCCAAGCAAAGGTATCCGCATTGGCAAAAGCTGGTCTATGGTGTCTTCATGGCCAGCCGGAAGTTGAAGCAGATTTTCAAGGGCACCCCATCACAAAGGGTCGGCCTCAGCTCCCTTGGGTGATATCATCATGTAACCGGAGGCGATCGCCGGATTGCCAAGTGGGCTATAGAGCTTGGGCCACACGGACTGAAGTATGTACCTCGGACGGCGGTGAAGTCTCAAGCACTTGTTGATTTCATCAATGACTGGACGGAGTTACAAGCACCAAAGGAGAAGCCGGATCACACATATTGGACCATTCATTTTGATGGATCCAGGCAATTGGAAGGCTCGGGGGCTGGAGTTGTATTAACTTCCCCACGAGGTGATAAGTTTTGTTATGTTCTCTGCTTAATGTTCCCCTGTACTAATAATGCAGCTGAGTACGAAGCCTTGCTCCATGGTCTCCGGATGGATAAAGAGATGAATTTAAGCCGGGTTAAGTGCTTCGGTGACTCGGACCTCGTGGCTCAACAGGTGTCTGGCACTTGGGATTCTAAGGACCCTCTCATGGCTGCATATCGTCGGGAAGTGGATAATATTGCGGGTTGCTTCAAGGGTTATCAAGTGGATCATGTGGACCGTCGGAAGAATGAAGCGGCGGACGCTTTAGCCGGTTGGGCTCTCAGCGCAAACCGGTCCCACCTAATGTCTTTCTGGACGTGTTGCACAACCCGTCAGTCAAGCTCCCAGGTGAAGCGGATTGGCTATTCCTGATCCGGAGGCTCAATTGGTGGCAGCCCTGCATGTTATTCCGGATTGGACAGTTCCATATCTTGCGTACATGAACTGGGGGGAGTTACTAGAGGATGAGATTCTAGCCAGGCAGATAGTCCGGCGATCCAAGTCTATGACGATTGTCAATGGTGAATTGCATCATTGCAAAGGTATCGTATGCTTCAACGCTGTGTTTCTCCGAGGAAGGCTATGAAATCTTAAGAGAAATCCATGAAGGATTGTGGACACCACGCGGTTCAAAGTCTCGTGGCAAAGGCGTTTCATCACAGGTTCTATCGTTGATAGCGCATGCCGATGCGGAGGACTTGGTTAAACAAAGGTGATGGATGTCGAAATTTTCAAGGCGTGCTCATGTGCCGCTCAAGAATTGAGGATGATCCCAATAATGTGGCCGTTTGCAACTTGGGGCTGGATATGGTCGGACCTTTTAAAAGATCCAAGGATAAGAAAACCCACCTTTTGGTGGCGGTTGACAAATTTACCAAGTGGGTTGAAGCGGAGCTGTGCAAGCAAGTGCGATGCAGCAACAGTGTGCAGTTCATCAAAAGGTGATTTTCCATTTTGGCTTTCCACACAAGATCATTATCGACAATGGTACCAATTTATCCAAGGGCGCTATGAAGGAGTTCTGTGAACGTGAGCACATCCGACTTGACGTGTCGTCAGTGGCACACCCCCAGTCCAATGGACAGGCAGAACGAGCTAATCAAGAGATCTTGCGAGGCATCAAACCCCGCTTATGGTCCCATTGCAAAGAACACCAGGATGTTGGGGTGAAGGAACTACCATCTGTGCTATGGAGTATCAATACTACGCCAAACCGATCCACAGGATACACACCATTTTTCATGGTCTACGAGCAGCAGGCGCTTCTCCCTAGTGATATCCGCACGATTCGCCTCGTGTGGCAGCTTATGTTGAAGCGGACAATGAGACAAAGACGGCAAGACGCTTTGGACCTATTGGACGAGGAGCGTGATATAGCGGCTGCCTGCTCGGGCGATTTACCAACAAGATCTTCGCCGCTATCACAATCGCCGGGTTAGAACCGAACTTTTCAAGAAGGAGATTTGGTGCTTGACTCATCCAAGACCGCACAGATATGCACAAGTTATCCCCACCTTGGGAGGGACCTTTCAGAGTCAAGAAGAATGCACAACGGGTCGTACTATCTGATTGATATTCGAGAGCATAAAGACTCGCGCACATCAGAGGAGGAGACCAACAGGCCGTGGAACATAGCTCATCTTCGGCCTTACTACACTTGAGCCATCGGCTCTATCCATGTACATATCATGATAGTGTATATATTATTTTCGATATAATAAAACCGGAGCCTCAGCTAAAGCGGGGTCTCTGTCTTTTCTTATCATGCGTGGTTACATGGAGTGGTTCTGTTTTTAAAACGGCCTCCGGTTTACCCCTTGACATTTACTTTTTATATATCACTTGGGGCCTTGGTCGTGTCCGAACCAACGCGACACCTTTTGATAGGCGATATACCACCAGATCACTTGGGGACATGGTCAAGTCTCGAACCAACACGCCTCTTGATCGCCTAAGGCCACAAAATCACTTTGGGGCTTGGTGAAACCCGAACCATTGCCACGCCTCTTGATTGGCATATATGCCACGGTTTCATTTGGGGACTGGCTGACTTGAATCATTGTCACCCTATTGGGGGCTTGGTCTGTCCGACCATGGTAACACCATCCGATCAGCTCAAGATAGCATATTTTTGCAAACGGTCTTTATCATTGCCTTTGCTTCCATGTTATTTTCATGGACTGTTTTTTCTTTGTTTTTGTTGTATTTCTTTTATGTCAACAACACCTTTTTTCCGGTTCAGCCGATGGATTTGATTCCCCTTTAATCCGGAGAAATATGCCCGGTTTACCTTTTCCTGTTAGCATCATGGAGTAACAAGGGGGTTCGTATTGACTCAGTACGGTTTATACGGGAGCTGTTTTCTCCCCCCTTTTTTGACGGTAATGGTTTATAAAACCTCCGCTTCAAGCTTGGGTAAGCCAGCTTCATGCCCAGACATGGCAGGTATTTTGTATCACCTATTTGTTACATTACTGATACACATATCAATATCATAAACCGGCTGGCGGTATAACCGCCACCGAAGTTCAAAATTTTCTGATTGCAGGAAATATGAATTGAGGTTTTTCGAACAAAAGCTTCAGTACTTATGCACGAAGGCATATTCAAGGTAGAAGTATTAACTATCCTATTACAAGGCAACACGGTGCCCAAATAAGATTATTGTTATTTTGGAAAGATGCCAAAGACAGCTATCCAAACCGGCTTCCGGTTCAAGCCTGCTCCTCGTCATCCGCCGCTTCAGCTTCCTCGTCTCTATCCATTGGCTGGAAATCAACAGTGGTCCAGTCGATTCCCATTAAAGCTTGGAAAACAGCCTCCTCATGGATCAGGGAAGATGGTTCAATATCAGGAGTGTAAGTATGCTTACAGATTGGAGGAATCAGATTCTCCGCTTCAAGAGTTGGGGCAGGCACTCGCTTGTTCTGATCGTTGTATTGCGCTTGATAATGCGTCAAGTCTGCCTCTTCAGCTAATTGACAAGCCAGAGGGTGCACTGCATGGTTTATTACCCTCAAATCATCTTCGTTGAATTCAGAGCCATCTTCCTTCAGGCTGGGATAGCCTTGAGCTGCCTCCACAGGGTCGAAATCTGGCACCCATGCCTTTGCCCGGATCAAGGCGTTAATAGCTCCGGTTCACGCAGCGGATTTTTTCAGCTCCTCAATCTGGGTCGGAAGCATTGACAACCTGTTAAGAGTGTCCTGGATTAAAGAGGGTGTCGGGTTGTTATGAGAGGCTGTGGTGATGATCCGCTGGCTCTGGTATACAGTTGTTCCACTAAGGTGTAGGCAGCCTTCAGTTTCTTCCGCACATCGGATCCTAAGTGCCCGATGCGTGTACCTGCAACAATACAGGGACGGTCTCAAACCGGATTTATACTACAGCAGGTTCAAGTTATCACAGAAGTTAAAAGGAGCTTACCAAAGATCGCAGCGGTCATAGAGTGTATTTGCCGCTTTATAGCTGTAAGTTCATCCACCACCGGTTTAAGAGCAGCTTCAGCATTTTCAGCTCTTTTGGTTAAAACGGCCTTCTCACTGGCCCAATCAGCCCGCTCTTTCTTGAAGCCTTCCTTCAGCTGTTCAGCGATGCTCAAGGCGCTGGTTAATTCTTCCCTTGCCTTGTCTGTTTCAGCCTGTTGGGTTTTCAAGATCTCCTGCAAATCAGCAATCCGGTCCTCCTTGATTCTCACCTCAGCCTGCATACAGACAACATTTAGCTTTAAACAAGCAGCCTGAGAAATTGAAGTATCAACCACATAACAAAGTTATACGCCTGATACTTGGGGGCTAATGCACCTTCAATTTTCATATATTACTAGATTGCAAAGTCCCAAGCTCAATACAGGTATTCAACTTGGCACTTGGGGGCTAATGGCTATTTGATCACATTATGTTCTAAGGATAGTTTTCAATCGGAGCCCCGGTTTAATTATGCTAAGTTAAACCGGCCCTTGGGGGCTATATTGATGGATTTCAAAGTGTTGAGGATCGTATTCAAGTCCCGGTTTGACGACGGTTACAAACCGACCCTTGGGGGCTAGGAGGATTGATACAATGGCAGTAAGTAAAGAAAGTAAGTTACCTCAAATTTATCCCTCATCATCTTTACCAGACCAGCTTCACAGTCACGGCTAGTATAAAGCCGGTTTAAATAGCGGAATGAAGATCTTGGGCACTTCGAGCAGCATATGTCTCCGCTCAACATCCCATTTTCCTTTGTTCAGAGCGGAAAAATCCTCTTTTACGGTATGCTTGGTTAAGGTGACAGGATTCCCGGGTTCAAAGCGGCCTACACTGGTAATCACAACGTCATCATCTTTGGACTCGCCGGTTTGTGTTGGTGCGGTCGGTTTGTCAGCAGGACTGTGGGATTTCTCAATCCGGACGGAGCTGGCAGGCGGGTCAGCAGAGACTGAAGTATTAATAGGCCTCTCTTCGGGAATAGCATCATCTTGCAAAAGAGGATCATTGGGAATATCCTCAGGAGCAAACGCTTCCAGATCTGGCGCTTTGTCATGTTCTCGGGCTACATCTTCTTCAGCCGCTTTATCCAGGCGGGCTTTCTTGCTTGGTTTAGGTTTGGCCCTGAAAAGAAAATCAAAGAGTCAAGGGAAAGCATAAGCCATTACATAGTATACTAGAAGCATATGTTCAGCTTAGCTTACCCAAGAACCGTTTTCAATGGTGGCAGCTGAGTGGCCGATTTATTCACCGTAAGATGAATGAGAAGTAACCTGATAATCGAAGTCGGATGGATTAAGTGGTTGACGGAAGAAACCCGCTTTAGGATTTAAATCAATAAAAAGGTCGGAGACCTCGGAGCGGCGTTTTCGAAGCGGACTATTTGGTAAACCGGCGGAGGTAACTACCTGGCCACTGTGCCGGGTTGTGCGGCGAGCTTCATGTTGTTGAGTCTTCATAAGAAATTTGGGATCCAAATAAGCAAGAGGATGAGAAAATTTAACTTTCCGGTTTGCCTGGCGAAATTTTGGCAAAGGCAAGATTTCTGAATCGGAAGAGAGAATAGTTACCTCAACGAATTCCGCATTGCTGGCTTCAGCGTCGTCCTGACAATCATCATCATCAATAAGGCATGTAAAAAGTAAGCCAAGTGAATCAAGTTCTACCTCAAGGTCCGGGTTACCCACATCATCATCAATAGCTGGATCAGATGAAGCGGTGGTTTTTCTCTTATGAGTTGGCTTCATGATAACCTTGGTCTTGGGCCAGGTTGACCGCCCTGCCTTCTCCGTTTTGTCTTGTGGAAGCTTCTTGCTCCAAAACGGATTATCGCCCTGGATCAACAGTAATTAAATGTCAGACGGATAAAGCAGTAACAGGTTCAACAATAGAGCAATTAAAATCTTACCGCTGGCGGTTTGTTGGTGGTGCAGTAAGGAAGCAGACCGGTTTGAGCAGAGAGGTGCTCCGATTCATTCAACATCTTCTTTACAGAATCTGTGACTTCATCATCGGAGAGTTGGACTTTAGTGTGTCGGAGTGGGTCATCGACACTATCAGTATATTTGCACATCAAACTGGAGCGCCGGCTCAGAGGCAGTATGCTCCATGATATCCAACAGCGTGCAAGGTCTATTCCCGTTAAACCATTGGCCATAAAGGCTCGGAGCTTGGACAGTTGCGGAGCATATTTAATTCTCTGTTTGGCGCTTAGTCTTTGTGGAAAAGGGTGAGTGTTGCTGAGCCATTCCGGAAGGAAGCCAGGCAAGGGATTTTCATTGTCAGGGGAGGTATCCTTGCAATAAAACCAAGTTGCATTCCACTCCTTGGGGTGAGTATGGAGTTTGACGTGGGGATAAGTGATCTCTTTCCTCTTCTGAATGGCCATACCGCCCAATTCAGTATTGGGGCCGTCGGTAAATTCAGTGCCACGGTTTAAGTGGAAGCAATCTCTAAACAACTCGACTGAAGGCTCCTCTTGAAGGTATACCTCAGAGAGCACTTCAAAGTGACATAGATTGGTAACGGAATTGGGGCCAATATCCTGTGGACGGAGCTGAAAATTGGCTAACACATCACGGTAAAATTTAGAACCGGGCGGTTTGAAGCCCCGGGCCAAGTGATCTGCAAAGACCACAACCTCTCCCTCCTGAGGTGTGGGAGGACATTCATTTCCAGGAACCCTCCAGTGGATCGTATCTTTATTGTCTAAAGCGCCGATCAGGACTAGATCATCCAACTGAGATTCTGTGACGCGAGAGGGAACCCAATTGCACTCATATACTTGTTTGGCCATGGTGAGATCTACAAGAAATAGGTGATCCGGTTCAAGAATATGTTGGATAAAAGAAGGTGTTGATCTAAACAATGATAAACCGGAGGCAATACCTATAAACCGGTCTTCTACAATGCGGCATCATATGGATTCTGGCGGTTCAACCAGGGGACTAATGGTATATACCGGTTTAGTAACTTTTTTCTATGGTAAGTTAAACCGCCTGACCTAAGCATCGGAAGCAATTGAAGTTGTGGACAGCTAGGTATGCAGAAACAGGTTTCACAAGATCCTATTATAGCCGCGGATCTACAGCAAGCTCACAAAAACAGAAAATATTCCGAAGAGTAAGGCAGAACGGAAGTGAACCATTGAGCGGGTATGTACGTGAGATCTATGGACTTAGATGAGAAATTACAGGCGGATGTTTAAAGATTACTACTAAACAAAGCAGGGGTTCACAGATTCATTCAAGAGTCAGAGAACAAGTATGAGCAAGCGACGAACACAGCGTGAACTTGAAACCCTAAGAACAGATCTAGGTCAAGAAGAGGAGAAAGCTTACTGGAAACGGAGAAGATGCGGAAGGATACCGCAATGCTCTGGTGCGTTCAGGTTGATGCAGCGGCCCAAGACGAAGCAGAGATCGACGGCGGTGGCGGAGCTCCAAGGCTGGCGATGCGAGGAAGACGAAGAAGAAGGGACGAAGGGAAAGGAAAGGAAATGACCCTTCGGTCTTATTTATAAGGCAACAGAGTTAGGTCAAGCGCGCGAATCCAGGAGCTATTGTTAAAGGAGGGCGTTATAAATGATAAATTTCATGATGACGTCATGCCGGTTTACAGCAACCAGAAATGATGACGACATGGCGGTTTACCAATTACCAGAAGATGTCCAAGACACAAGATTTTGCGAAGGATTGACATGAACCGGTTCAAATCAATCTGGGGCCTAATGTTGGGGATATTACCACTAGGCATAAACCGGCTTACTTGGGCCGGGTTAGCTTCATTAGTGGTTTAAACAGATGAAGGCCCAAGGCCTGTAGTTGATTTAGAACCTGTAGCCGTAAACCGGCCTAATGTATAACTTATATTGTAAGTTAGGAATAGAGAGGAACCAACCGGGATACGAGTATGAACCGGTTAAGACTCTGAGGACCGACGGGCGTCACCTGTGTTTATAAGGGGGCGACCCGGCGGCGGTTCAGGAGAGACAACCACAACTCGAGCCTAGGCGAAGCTTGTTTGCTCCCTAGCCATCGAGACCACATCAATTCCATCACAACTAGACGTAGGCTTTTACCTTCATCGAAGGGGCCGAACTAGTATAAATCCTCGTGTCTTTGTGTCCGCTTTAACCCCTTCAAGTAAACCCGTAGCGATGGCTCCACGACTAAGTCCTTTTACTAGGACATCTGCCGTGACAAATCCACGACAGGACTCGAAAAAACCTCTCGAACAGCGACCGGCTCTCGCCTCATCATGACGGTCAGTTTAGCTTTCCATCGAGGCGCCGCCCAGCTCAAGCGGGCGCAATCGCAATGGTTCTCCTAGTGCTACCTTAGCCGATACAACGGAACGTAAGGTACCAAAACATGGGAGCCAGGCAAACCCAACTATTGACCCAAGACATGATTCGGAGCCGATGCATATAGTGCTATAAGTTCGGGGTGCCGCACTTGTGAAAGTGTTCAGACTTGTCACACCATAATGTGGGGAACTTAAGCCCCTGGTGTATTTAGCGGTACCAAAGTGTACGGATGCAACATGTCATAAATGAACGTATGTATAAAAAAGGAGTGCGATCATAAGCAAAAGAGCGATGCATTGTTTATTCAAGAAATACTGCCATGAATGAAGAACGATACAAATAGTGCGGTAAGCAAGGGATGGACTATTAAACATGTCCCCCTCCAGGGGTAGGCTGCGGAATGGTGTATAAAACAGATTCAATGCTCGTAATGGAGACCACCTGGATACTCGTCGTAGCCTTTCTCCTTCCCTGGCTGTTGCATCGTGAGTTCGGCAGGTCTACTACCGGACAGGGCCTCTGGTGAACGGAGTCCTGTGGGTAAGAAAAAAGAAAAAGGAAAAAAAGAATTACACACTTGGGAGCCCCTGGTGTGGTTAAGCCGCACTCTGGGCCTGTCGTGGCCGTGCCCCTCCCCCTATGCCCATGGTATCTCCAGGGCGTAATGATGTACGCGAGGGACCAGTCTTGCGATTTTGCAAGGGCTAGGGTTGGGGCCGCATTGCTACGCGTGCTCGGAACGTGCCAGGTGGTCTTGTTGTAGCTTACTTCGGGCACGTTTAGCAGTGTCCGGTCGCTTAATGGCCGGACTCGAGAATTGCCTTAAGAGGCTGCTCAGCATTCGCCGCGAGAGCCGCCAGATGTTCCTCCGCTCGAGAGAGCATTGGTGTTTCGGTTGACCGTGATGACTCCTCGAGGGCCTGGCATATTGAGCTTGAGGTATGCGTAGTGCGGCACCGCGTTGAACTTTGCAAACGTGGTCCATCCGAGCAGAGCGTGATAGCCGCTGTGGAATGGAACTATGTCGAAGATTAACTCCTCGCTTCGGAAGTTATCCGGGGATCTGAAGACCACTTCAAAGTAACCGAGCCTGCATAATTGGCCTCTACACTGGTATGACGCCTTTGAAGGTCGTCTTTGTTGGTTTAATCCTTGAGGGTCTATGCCCATCTTGCACACCGTATCTCGGTAAAGCAGGTTCAGGCTGCCGCCGCCATCCATCGTGACTCTAGTGAGGTGAAACCCATCGACGATTGGGTCTAGGACCAATGCGGCGAACCCACCGTGGTGGATGCTGGTGGGGTGGTCCCTTCGATCAAAAGTGATCGGGCAAGAGGACCATGGATTGAACTTTGGGGCTACTGGCTCCATCGCGTATACGTCCTTGAGTGCACGCTTTCGCTACCTTTTGGGTATGTGGGTTGCGTATATCATGTTCACCGTTCGCACTTGTGGGGGGAAACCCTTCTGTCCTCTATTGTTCGGCGGCCGGGTCTCTTCCTCGTCATCGCTATGCAGACCCTTGTCATTGTTTTCGGAAATTAACTTGCCTGCCTGCTTGAATACCCAGCAATCCCTGTTGTTGTGATTAGCTGGCTTTTCGGGGCTGCCGTGTATCTGGCAAGAGCGGTCGAGTATCGGTCCAAATTGGACAGACCCGGAGTAGTTATTTTGAATGGCCTTTGCCGCTGACCGGGTTTGGAGCCTCTGAATCCGCCGTTGACTGCCGTATCCTCAGTGTTATCGCTGTTAACACGGCGTTTGTTTTTGTTGTGACGCGACCTGCCATTGCGGTCCTTGATATCCGGACTGCCAGAATTTTTGCTGAGGTTGTTACTGCGGGCTAGCCAGCTGTCCTCTCCCGTGCAGAAGCGGGTCATCAGTGATGTGAGGGCTGCCATGGATTTCGACTTTTCCTGTCCTAGGTGCCGGGCAAGCCACTCGTCGCGGATGTTATGTTTGAAGGCTGCGAGGGCCTCTGATCCCGGACAATGACGATTTGATTTTTCTTTGTTAAGAACCGTGTCGTAATTGTGCGGCCGATTCGTCTGGCTGCTGAATTATGTGGCTTAGGTCATCGCGCGTCGGTGGTCGCACATATGTGCCCTGGAAGTTGTCAAGGAATGCGGCTTCCAGGTCCTCCCAACACCCAATTGATTCTGCTGGCAAGCTGTTAAGCCAATGCCGAGCTGGTCCTTTAAGCTTGAGTGGGAGATATTTGATGGCGTGAAGATTGTCACCGCGGGCCATGTGGATATGAAGGAGATAGTCTTCGATCCAAACCGCGGGGTCTGTTGTGCCATCATAGGATTCAATATTCACGGGTTTGAACCCTTCGGGGATTTGATGATCCATTACTTCATCTGTGAAGCATAGTGGGTGTGCGGCGCCTCTGTATTGGGCTATATCACGACGTAGCTCAAACGAGCTTTGTCTACTGTGTTCGGCCCGGCCGGACTTGCTGTATCCGGCGCGACGGTTATTGTCGCATGTCATGGGGCACCCACGCGATCCATAGATCGATCTTGATTGTCTTGCCTTATCCTCCAATATATCTCGCAAGTCCGGAGCGTTCCCCTGTGGCTTTGTGCTTTTCGAGCGATGCCGGGGTACGGTTCTAGTGGAGGGCCTAAAGGCCTCTCTGTCGCGGCCACGAGGTGGTCGGTCAGTCGTATTGTGCGCTGGTGATGCAGGTTTATATGCCTCCTACTCTAATCTGGGGAGCAGCTTGCGTTTGGGGTAGCTTTTGGAGGGGCGTTCGAGTTCATGCTCTTCGGCCGCAAGGACTTCAGTCCATCTGTCGACTTGCAGATCTTGATCAGCTCTAAGCTGTTGCTGCTTTTTCTTTAGGCTGTTTGCCGTGGCCATAAGCCTGTGTTTAAAATGCTCTTGTCGACGGGATCCTCAGGCACGACGAATTCGTCATCGTCGAGGCTTGCCTCGTCTCCAGAGGGAGGCATGTAATTATCCGCCTCTACCTCTTCGTCTGCCACTCTCTCATGAGGGCTGGCTTCTGCGTGCTCCTGTGCTGAATCTTGCCGGAAGGGGTTGTCCTCGGCACTGTCTGGGGTGTTATTATCTCTGGTGCCGGAATCTCCATTCTTTCTATGGCGGGATTTAGAGTAGGCTGTTTCTTGGAGGGGTCTTCCTCCGCTGTTTCCTCGCCATTCCCATCCTTTGGGGTATCCACCATGTATATGTCACATGACGAGGTGGCCTTCCAGTGCCCTGTAGGCGCTGGTTCTTGGTCGTCTCCGGCATCGTCGTCCATACCGTCGATGTCTTCGGAGTCGTAGTCTAGCATGTCGGTTAGATCGTCGACAGTGGCTACAAAGTGGGTGGTGGGTGGGCTTTGAATTTCTTCGTCGTCCGCATCCCAACCGTCCTAACCGCAGTTCGGCCAGGGCTCTCCTGATAACGAGAGATACTTTAGCGAATTCAGGATGTCGCCGAAAGGTGAGTGTTGAAAGATGTCCGCGGCGGTGAACTCCATGATCGGCGCCCAATCCGATTCGATTAGAGGGGGCGCGGGAGGTTCGGAGTCCGACGCCTCGGAGTCACGAGCTTCAAAGGGGCAAGGTCGGTATTTGGCTCCATCGCCGTTGATGTAGCAGCCCCCGAGGCGGTGTCTAGCCACTCATCCTCGACCAGGCGATCGGCTCCAATTAGGGTCGGAGCGACTCGCAGCGGCCTCGTGGCACTATCCGGCAGCAGAGCTAAATCATGCCCATCGAGACAGTGCGGCGCGCTCGGTTGTGGCTCGAATCCATCGAAGATCAAGTCTCCGCGGATGTCAGCCGTGAAGTTCAGACTTCCAAATCTGACCTGATGGCCAGGGGCGTAGCTTTCAATATGCTCCAGATGGCCAAGCAAATTTACCCGCAGTGCAAAGCCGCCGAACATGAAGATCTGTCCGGGGAGAAAAGTCTCACCCTGGACTGCGTCGTTGTTGATGATCGAAGGAGCCATCAAGCCTATCGGTGACGACACAGAGGAACTCTCAATGAAAGCACCAATGTCGGTGTCAAAACCGGCGGATCTTGGGTAGGGGGTCCCAAACTGTGCGTCTAGGCGGATGGTAACAGGAGACAAGGGACACGATGTTTTTACCCAGGTTCGGGCCCTCTCGTTGGAGGTAAAACCCTACTCCTGCTTGATTGATATTGATGATATGGGTAGTATAAGAGTGGATCTACCACGAGATCAAGGAGGCTAAACCCTAGAAGCTAGCCTATGGTATGCTTGTTGTTATTGTTGTATGGACTAAAACCCTCCGGTTTATATAGACACCGGAGAGGGCTAGGGTTACACAGAGTCGGTTACAATGGTAGGAGATCTACATATCCGTATCGCCAAGCTTGCCTTCCACGCCAAGGAAAGTCCCATCCGGACACGGGACAAAGTCTTCAATCTTGTATCTTCATAGTCTTCGAGTCCCGCCTATGATGATAGTTCGGCTATCCGGACACCCCCTAGTCCAGGACTCCCTCAGCAACCTTCTGATCTATGTCGGGACTACCGTCGGTGTACTAGAGGTCGATGCTAACAACCTTGTACTTGTCTCCAGCAAGCAACTGCTCAATGGTGTTGATGTAGTCGTCCAGCACGGCCGGGTCGATGGTGTACACCACCGAGAGATTCGTCTCCCTCGCGTGGGTCTCCACTTTATACTCACTGAGCTCCATTGGAGCGCCGCTAGACATCCCCTCTCTATGTGTCATCGTGGGTGTGCTTGTTGTGTTATGGGGCGCGATCGAAAGGTTGAAGAGACTAAGGTATAATGGCCACGGGAATTAAAGGGGAGGCCAGACGGCACGTCCTGATGGCAGTTCTAATTCGCAGCGCGTAACTCCATCGTGCCGCACATAACTGCATCGCGTGGCAACGTGCGCGGCGCAACCGCATGCATATGGGCCCCCCGATGTGATCGTGCACAGGCCCAACCACTAGCAGAGCGCGCACGGAGGGATGCGAGCAGAGCGCTCCGTGGTTGCCTCAACGGAGAGCAACCATATATATGCATATAGCAGTTGAACACGCAAGGAAAAGCTGTCCACAACTCGAGCACGCCGACGGACGCGAGTAGAGCGCGCCATGGCGCCTAACGGAGAGCACAGCGCACCACGGTGCCCAACGGTTGAACTGTTTGTATAGATTAAGCATGACTGCTTAATCTATGAATGAAATATATGCTTAATTACTAAATTTTAGTTGCAAAAATTAGATGGTGCTATTGATTTTTAGCTGCATATTTTGACAAATCGCCATTGGAACCGATGTATGTCCTCTCTGCATGTGTCGTCGTGGGTGTGCTTATTGTGTCGTGCGCCGGCCCCAAACACTGGCAGCACAACTTATAAATTGAAAGGATGGAGTACTAGTTACAGTGATGCATATAATTAAGCAAAGGGATCACACATGTCTGTATTGACTGGAACGAGAATGCAATAGCACAATAAGAATTAAGGAGGCAATAAGAAAGATGCATCCATCAACGTACGACCTCCTCCTCCTCAACTCAGTGCGCCGGGCCACCGACCGACGGCTAAGGATCGGCGGCTTTTGTGGCGAGGTCAAGGTGCTTCTCAGCAAAGGCATCAAAGGCTTCCAGCCGGTTGAAGAAGGCCAACATCATAGCATCCTCACTGGCCTTGTAGATACCTATGTACATGATTTCCTCGTACACGTGGATGTGTAGGTCGACTAATTCTTGCAGGGCGAGGCGCCTTGCGGCGAGCGTGACCTCCAGGTGGACATTCTTCATGGCATCAGCGGGCAGTCGCAGGGCCACCAACGCTTGAAAGAGGTTCCGACCATGGAGGCCAATTAGGGTGGCAGGCAATGAGGAGCCTGGCCGCGCGGGCTAGAGGAGTACAACGACGTCGTTTGCGAGCTTCTTGACGACGGCAAACTTGTTGGTGGTGGCAACGATCATCTGGTCCAACTGAGAGTCGTAGCTGGCGTCGACGGCGGCCATCCACCAGCCGGTCGCCAACAACGTCTAGAGACGATCCTCGGTGCCATGCCGCAGGCCGGCGTCGTGGACCGTCTGGCACAGTCGCTCGCGTGCATCGCCGCCATGGGTCTGGAGTGAGCACTTTTGCGCTTCGTGTAGGTGCTTAGGCAAATGCTTAGGTGCGTACGATGTGGTAGATGCATTGGAATGGAGGGGCGCCTTTATATGAGTGCAAACTGCGTTGCATTCACATCGTGCTACCTATTTTACCAATCCTCCTCCCATTACTTCCCTCATGCATTCGTGATGCTAATTGAAGGAGGATGCATCATTGGCCGTTCAATATTTTAGGAACCGCTACCCTCTCCCTCGTCTGCATTAAAGCCGTATCAAGAACTGTGCCGCCCGCTGCACGCCCGGCTAAACACGCCTCGTCGCCTCTATCTATGCTTAATTACTGAATTTTAGTTGCAAAAATTAGATACTGCTAGTGATTTTTAGCTTCATATTTTGACAAATCGCAGTGTTACAAGGTTGACAGATGGCAGTGTTACTAGATCAACAAATGACAATCTTTCCAGTTTGACAAATGGCAACATAACCAATATGATGGATGCAAATCTTACCAAATTGTTTGTAAAGTGGTTGCACACGGGTCATCCAAAACAACCGTTTGTGTTGAAGAGATGCACAAATCCTGCTCTTACTTTGCATACGGGTGTTGTTTGTAAAACGTTTGCGACCAAGAGCCATTAAAACCTACGGCCATTAAAACCAAGACACATGGCGTCACATGAATGGTTAAAATTTGAATTATACACATAAATGCATTGAAAAACTCAATTAATGCATAAAAAATGTCCAAACGAACCCCGAAAAATCCAAAAAATTGACGTGGTACTC
Source organism: Aegilops speltoides (assembly GCA_021437245.1). Lineage (NCBI taxonomy): Eukaryota > Viridiplantae > Streptophyta > Magnoliopsida > Poales > Poaceae > Aegilops > Aegilops speltoides. The sequence continues at coordinate 38,820,866 of CM038144.1, read as the reverse complement.
CTGTTGTTCTATGTTGACACGAGAATTTTTTTCAAAGCAATAAGAGGCAATGGATATTGTTTTGTCCCCAAAGGTGGGACATTCCCTACCGAAACCATCAGGCTTGTTGTGAGAAGCTCTGGTTTGTGAGAAGCATATCCCCAAACCTGCCCCAAATGGGACAAAAAATTTACCACAGCATGTTGATGCCCCTCCATGATAGCATGCATGCCAAGTCTCATGAATTCCAGACGAGCTTTGGATTTATACTAGAATTTGAAAACCAGGTATCTCAATGTTTGCGGCCGAGTGATGGTGGCAGGGTGTTTGACGACATTCATTCTGATTTCTTGCATGGGACCTACTTAAGCATGCAACCAATGACACAAATTTGAATTTTTCAACCAATTTATATGCATTAGAGCATATGTGTGCATGTATAGTTCAAATTTGAATTATGCACATGAATGCATAGAATACTCAGTTAATGTATTAAAATGTCCAAGGGAACCCCCAAAACTCCCAAAAATTGACACAACACCCTTGTTGTTCTATGTTGACACTAGGAAAAAAATTTAAATCGAGAAGAGGCAATGCATATCGTTTCGCCCAGAAAGGTGAAATGTTCCCTACCGAAACCATCGGGTTTGTTGTGAGAAGCTCTGGTTTGTGAGAAGCATATCCCCAAACCTGCCCCAAATGGGACAACAAATTTACCACGGCATGTTGATGCCGCTCCATGACATAATGCCAAGTTTCATGAATTTCAGACGAGCTTTGGATTTACTAGAATTTAAAAACCAGGTATATATCTCAATGTTTGTGGCCGAGTGACGGTGCCCGAGTGTTTGACATTCATTCTCATTTCTTGCATGGGACCTAATTAAGCATGCAACGAAGGACACAGATTTGAATTTTCAACCAATTTGTATGCATTAGAGCATATGTGTGCATGTAGTTCAAATTTGAATTAAGAACATGAATGCATAGAAAACTCAGTTAATGTATAAAAATGTCGAAGCTAACCCCCAAAAATCCCAAAAATTGACACAACACCCCTGTTGTTCTATGCTGACACTAGGAAAAAAATTGAAATCGAGAAGAGGCAATGCATCTCGTTTCGTCCAGAAAGGTGAAACGTTCCCTACCGAAACCATCGGGCTTGTTGTGAGAAGCTCTGCTTTCTGAGAAGCATATCCCCAAACCTGCCCCAAATGGGACAAAAAATTTACCACGGCATGTTGATGCCGCTCCATGACATAATGCCAAGTTTCATGAATTTCAGACGAGCTTTGGATTTACTAGAATTTAAAAACCAGGTATATATCTCAATGTTTGTGGCCGAGTGACGGTGCCCGAGTGTTTGACATTCATTCTCATTTCTTGCATGGGACCTAATTAAGCATGCAACGAAGGACACATATTTGAATTTTCAACCAATTTGTATGAGTTAGAGCATATGTGTGCATGTAGTTCAAATTTGAATTATGCACATGAATGCATAGAAAACTCAGTTAATGTATAATAATGTCGAAGCTAACCCCCAAAAATCCCAAAAATTGACACAACACCCCTATTAATCTATGTTGACACTAGGAAAAAAATTGAAATCGAGAAGAGGCAATGCATATTGTTTCGTCCAAAGGTGAAACGTTCCCTACCGAACCATCGGGCTTGTTGTGAGAAGATCTGGTTTGTGAGAAGCATATCCCCAAACCTGCCCCAAATGCGACAAAAAGTTTACCATGGCATGTGATGCCGCTCCATCATAGCATGCCAAATTTCATGAATTTCAGATGAGCTTTGGATTTACTAGAATTTAAAAACCAGGTATATATCTCAATGTTTGCGACCGAGTGACGGTGGCAGGGTGTTTGACATTCATTCTCATTTCTTGCATGGGACCTAATTAAGCATGCAACCAAGGACACAGATTTGAATTTTCAACTAATTTATATGCATTAGAGTATGTGCATATAGTTCAAATTTGAATTATGCACCTGAATGCATAGAAAACTCAGTTCATGTATAAAAATGTCCAAGCGAACCCCAAAAAATCTCAAAAATTGACACAACACCCATGTTGTTCTATGTTGAGACTATGAAAAAAAATTGAAATCGAGAAGATGCAATGGATATCGTTTCGTCCAGAAAGGTGAAACGCTCCCTACGAAAACCATCATGCTTGTTGTGAGAGAAACTCTAGTTTGTGAGAAGCTTATACCATAACCTGGCCCAAATGGGACAACATTTTTTTACCCCAACATCTTGATGCCATTCCATGATAGCATGACAAGGTTCATGAATTTTAGACGAGTTTTGTATTTACTAGAATTACAAAAGCAAGCACCTCAACATTTGCCGGAGAGCCACAGTGCCGTGGTGTCTGACATTCATCCCCATTTCTTGAATGGGACATAAGCATCAATCCATGTACACACATATCATTTTACAACCCATTTTGTTGCACCAGAGCATGTGCATGTGGTTTAATTTTGAATTGTGCACCTGAAATTCCTAGAAAACCAAGTTACCCTATAAAAATGTCCAAACTAACCCTGAACAATTCCAAAATTTTTGACAACACACCTATATTTGCATGTTCACTACAGATAGAAGTTCTAGCAATTCAAACACCATCCTTTGCAGTTGTGACCCCATTATGTAATTCAAATCAAGATGAAAAATCAAGTATACCCCACACAGTTTATTATCACCAACCATGTGAGATGCAGTACAAAATATCCTGGAGCACCATCTGTGTATAGTATGCCTATGGCTTACTCGAGAAGGTTCGTCAACTACAGTCCACAGCCCGCTCTGAATAAGGGACCGTGTCTGATAACACTTTGCGCGCAAGTTTTTTCACTGAAGCGATTCCAAATTTTTGGCTTCCGTGGAAATATCTACCTCCCCGCCACCTCCCCCTTACCAAAAGCCACATTTTCCCTGTTTCTGCCTTCCTTTCCAAGTTGAAACCTTCACTCCTTGCTTATAGCGCCGCCTCCTCGCCGGCGACCCTCCTTCACGCGGCTCGGCCTCGCCTATCCAGGCAGGTAATCCACACCCAAATCCCGTCCTCCTCCTCCTTCCACATCCCACATGCCCTGACCACCGGCGCGATCGTGACACCTTCCACCCAAATCACCGATCCCTTCACCAAATAAGCGCTGTCCTAAGCCATGGTGCATGCAGTATAGCTAAGATCTCAAGGAGCATTTGACAGCGGAGAAGCAAATCGCGGCCGCACGCGCGGATGAGGTCGCGATGGCTGCCATTCGTGCCGATCCCCAGATCTTGGAGGAGCACCTCGCCGTCGAGGCCACCGTCGACGCATCATGCGCCGACATCGTGGGGCGGTTGGCTTCTTTAAACGATAGTTTGTGACGTTTTCTCGAGGCCACCGTTGGTGCCTTCGATGAAGACTACGAGATGTTTTCTCAGCATGCACGTGCTTACCTCATCTCGAGAGCCAGCAGGTTGGTGCCCGGAGTGGCTCAGGCAACTCACCACTACGACGAGGGCAACCATGATGCAGAGGCCTCGCTCTCTTTCATGTCCAAGGAGCCAATCGTCATCAATATCTCCAACAATGAGTAGCTTGTCTTATTAGCTCACTATAAGGACCCATGTTCAGTTTGCTAGCTACTACCTTTCCTTAACAAATTTTAGTGAATTGTGCTATCTACTTTTACCATGCAATCTTCTGCTCTAGTGTATATGTTTTATATGTCATGCAATATGGTGTTCAATTAACTGTTTGGTTCAATTCTACAAATGTGATGTTCAATTCTTTAGGGTGCAATTTTCCAAGTTGTCAAGCATGCTTGGTTTGGTTAACTGTCTGATCTTCTATTAGGAGTATGTTATATTGTGCAATGTGGTGCTCAGTTAACGTTTGGTTCATTTGTTGTGGTGTTTAGTTAACTGTTTGGTTCAATTGTGCAATGTGATGTTCAATTGGCGTGTGTGTGTGCATTCTATTATTGTATACCATGTGAGAAATAAATTGAATGTGGTTGTACCAAATACATGAGAAACAAATACAATTGCTATATTTCCAAGTTGTTAAGCATGCTTGGTTTGGTTAACTATCCGATCTTCTATTAGGAGTATGTTATATTTGTGCAATGTGGTGCTCAGTTAACGGTTGGTTCATTTGTTGTGGTGTTTAGTTAACTGGTTGGTTCAATTATGCAATGCGATATTCAATTGTTGTGGCTGCATTCTGTTATTATATACCATGTGAGGAATAAATCGAATTTGGTTGTACTAAATACATGAGAAACAAATACAATTGCTATATTTCCAAGTTGTTAAGCATGCTTGGTTTGGTTAACTGTCTGATCTTCTATTAGGAGTATGTTATATTTGTGCAATGTGGTGCTCAGTTAACGATTGGTTCATTTGTTGTGGTGTTTAGTTAACTGCTTGGTTCAATTCTGCAATGCGATGTTCAATTGTTGTGGCTGCATTCTATTGTTGTACACTATTATACATTGTCTTTTTATTCCTTTGCCCCATTTCCAATATAGAGAAGATATTTATGCACATCCTTGTTTTCACGCCTTTCCAAAACAGTTCATTGATGATTACCTCTCAAACCACCTATATGGACAAGCGGCGAGGAAGGTTTTCATACAACACCCACGGTTCAATATTGAAGTGTTCCTAAAGAGGACGAAGGATGGACGGTCAATCATCCACAAGCACTGGCCTAAAGTTGCAAAGACCTTCAACATCAATGAATGCTCAATGTTCGCCTTCTGCTTCAGCAGTTTTCCCGATGAGATGCATCTGTCTATGTACCGTCTATGATGCTAATTTCGAAAGGTTCTAGATGTTGCACGTGAAACTTGGTGCTGGTGCAGTTGTGTAATGGGTTAGCTGAGTGCTGAAGCTATATCATGTTGTACTATGATGTATTTCAATTATGAAATCCTGCTTCCTTAATATGGGAATTAAATATATTATGTGTTTAATATGAATGTCAATTAGATTAATAAATGGATTATTAATAATAGGGCAATTAGCCTGCTAATTGGTTTTTGCTATTGCAAACAGTTATTGAGAAAATACCGTGGACGATGACCTAAGGCAACGCACACAGTTTCTTCTATGCACAGTGTGTGATGCATTCAATAACGCAAACGATATTTTTTTAATATTGTGTGCGATGGGAAGGCCATCACAAACTATTTAATGGGGAAAATTGTGTGTGATGTACATATGAACGGAAACGTTTTCCTTGCAGCGACTGTGTGGGATGTATGTACGAACGGAAACGTTTCGCGGGGACTGACTGTGTGGGATGAACTTACGACCGGAAATGATTTCGCTACCAGATAATTGTATTTTTAGCATTATCAGACGATAATCAGATTTGTTTCGCTCACTTGGTCGCACCCGACCTCATTTTGCCGAGAGTGTGTGCGAGGAGGGCATATCCCCGACGGTTTCTGCGTCGTGTGCGAAGGACCCCCTAATCGCCCACACTCACTAGGTGACGGTTTCGAATGTCGTAGCGGAAAGGGGTTTAAAACCGTTTGTATAGCACCGACGCGTACCAGTGCTCTCTCATAATAATTGCAAGTAGTAGCAGCAAGCACATGCATATTATATTCTTCAAAATAATCACGTGCAACAGTAGAAAGCAACCCATCAATATAATCCTTAACAAGAGCAAACTTCTCAGATATAGTGTAGTTTGGAGAATTTAAAAAGATAATAGGACTATCAAGTGTGGGTGCAATAGCATGAATTTCATTTTAACATAAGGAACTATAGCAAGTTCATCTCCATAAGCATCATTGAAATTGGCATCTTGGCGACAAGCATCAAGTTCATCAAAAGGGATATTTCAAAAGAATCAATGGGATCATACCAATTATCATAGCATTCATCCTTCGGTAAGAGCAAAGGGACGTTAAACAATGTATGAGTTGAAGAGTTACTCTCATTAGAAGGTGGGCATGGGTGAACAATCCGCTCTCCTCCTTTTGTTCTTCGCTCTCCTCATCATCTTTTTCATCGAATGAGCTCACAGTTTCATCAATTTCTTCTTCCATATTACATTGTCTTCCTTGTCCAACGTCGACTCTTTTGCCGTAGGAATGGCGCTCCCACCCCCCACCACGGCGCTACCCCCTTCTTCGGCGATCTCTCCAATCCTTTACTAATCTGTGGACTTTCTCCGATCAACATCTTCGGCGTCTCCTCTGGATCAAGGAAATACCCATCTTCCATGGGTTCTTCTGGTGGATCTACCCTTGGCTTGGATTTCTCCAAGGGTAGGGTTTATTCGGACGAGGTTTTCAAATCTATTGGGAATTCGGTTCATCCTTCGGGGCATAGAAGGCCTTTTATTTTAATTTTTTCATTCAGCCATCATGCCTTCCGTCTCTCGGTGGACTCGGTGGCTGCGGCTTTGGAAGCTGCAATTGGAGGTTCGGCTATTGATCTTCATGTTGATCACATCAAAGGCAAGGTTTACTCTTTCCATGCTTGTGATCTCTTCAAGTGTTATTTTCATTTATGGGGTAATGGTGGACCGAATTGGATTAGAGAGCTCAGGATCTGGAGGAGAGAATGTGATGCTGAGTGGATTTTAGTTAGTCCAACTAAGCGTCGATCATCTATGGGCCTTTTGGCTATGCATAAACCTCCAGTTAGATCTGCCATAAAATCGGCTGCTTCTTCTAAGAAGACTCTTTCTTTTGCCACGTTTGAGCGCTACTCTGCTTGCAAGGGATATAGATATCCATCTTCGCAAAAATGCATTGACACTATGAGGGATGCGGGGTATGATCTTCCTGTTCATGAGCGTGTAGTCATTCATCTATCCCCCGCCCCGGACTTGCATTGGACTGTGGCTCGTCCACCTATTGTCTTTGGCACGATCACTCCATTGCCGGAGTTGTGCCGGCCGATCTCATCTGCTCCGGCTGCTGATCCGGTTTCTGAGGATATTTCCTCCATGCATGCGGGGATTATGTCCGCTCTTTCCGCTCAGGCGGGATTGCCTCCGATTCAAAATATTTCTATTGCTGATCCAGTTGAGTTGGAGGCCTGCCATGTTTCCAGCCCAAATGAGCCGATCAGCCCAGTTACTTCTGGGCCTCCCACGTCTTCGGATCCAAGCCCACTGGTCTTTGATGAGCATATCCCCTCCTCTCAAGAGGCTGCGAGACAGTTTGAAGCTATGGTCGATGACATGGTGGACCGTGTGATGACATGTTCTACCTGCTCTCAGAGGGGACACCTGTCTGCGGCTTGTGGAATGCGAGCGGTATGCTCGGCTTGCTCTCGCTCAGGTCACTCTAGCCGAGACTGTAATGATTTCGCGCGCTCCAATGGATTGGTTTGGAAGCCAATTTCGATGCACCAAAAAACGATTTTCTCAGAATCTGCTGCCTCTCATGGGAACAGAGCCGGAGTTATTGGGATAGACTGTCCAGTCCCATCGCTGCCGTCCCCATTGAATCTTCCCTCTCCTCACGCCAAAGAAAAACCATGAACAGCTCCGGCTCCATCCATGGTGAACTATGAGCTCGATCCTCAGCGCTTCGTGCCTGTTGGCCACCACATCATCGATGGTGGCGATCGTCGGCTTCCTCGCACCTTCTTCACGCCTGCTGCTCGGACCGACGCCATGAGGACTACATGGTCGCCGAAGTAATGCCGGCACCAGACGGACCGCTTGGCCCGGTGCGTGAAGAGGTGGTTCAGTTTCTGCAAGATTCAGGTATTATGGTTCGATCTGCTCAGCCGTGGTTCCATGGGGTGGGTTTGTTTCAAGTCAGAGATCCGTCAGTTAGATATACCTTGATTCAGCATGCGCCTTTTCCGTTGGGCAACGATCGTTTTGTTAGATTTATGAAGCATGATGAGGGGGAAAATTTCAAAGGAACAAATGGTTTTCGCAAGGGCTGGTTAATGTTCATTGGGATTCCTCTGGATTACCGCACTACTGAGTTCATCTCGCAGGCTGTTGGTACTTTCGGCAAGTTTATTTCTTGGAACAGTGAGGATCCTTACCTTGTCCGAACTATGGTGGAGGCTAGTTTTCCTGACACTCCGTTAGTTCCAAGAGATGTGGTTTTTGGTGATTATGCGGAATGGAGAGGTGCCCAAGTGTCTTGGACTGCTGCATGCTATGTTCTAGGTGCTGACTTTGTAGATCAAATGCCAAATGATGAAGACCCAATGCCGCTGGATGGCAACCCCCACCCGTTGCCTGGTAACTTGATTCAGGATAATTTGCCATTTATTCTTCCTCCGTACCCAATGTTGGGATGGAATGATGCTCCTCTTGTTCCACCTGCCCCACCTGTTAATGAGGAGGTACCTGGTTGGGGTAATGCAGTGTGGGGTGATGAAGCTGTTGATGAGCAGGTCTTGCAGCCGCCTGCACCTGAATAGGATCAAGTTTCTATTGTGATTGACCAACCAGAGGGCTCAGTGTCTGTGGATCATCCAAAGCCGGGCATTCAGCATGTTCCTCCACCAGATCTTCTGCGGCATCAAGTCTTTAAGGAGAATCAGCTGGCAATCGTGCCCTACCAACCTCTTGTCATTCAGTATCATGAGATATTCATTGGCATGGCACATATTGTCGCTGGCCCTCCTCTCCCTCCAGAAATGATCTGGAAGAGGTCTTTCCAGAACCTCATGTTTGATTTCTTTGTGAAGGAAGTGCCCAGGTCTATCTTTTGCAAGCCGTTGGGCACATTCATTTATTCCAAGAGGAATTGGTCTATTGCTTTTGATGAGTCCAAGCAGATGTCTTGCTTGCATGCTTCTTTACCCTTGGTTGTGGCTGACAGAAGAACTATTGTGGTGAAGCGACCGGTGGCCAGAGCTTTATTTGAGAACCTGCCTGCAGACTCTATCTCTGCTTCTGAAGATGTGGCACATGCTATCGCTGCCAGTTCAGTTTCTGCTGCATCAACACCTGTTTCTGCCTCTACTGAATCAACACCTATGGTTTTCTCTGTGGAACAATCTGTCAGAAAGCAAAGAGAGAAGAAGAAGCCTCCTGTGGTCGATACGACGCTGAGACGTTGCACTCGGAGCGTGGCAAAGTTAGATGGTTTCAAAAACATGGCTTTTGAGCAGCTCTCGCTTCAGCCATCAAAGAAGCGCCCACGTGCCAAGCCCATGGAGGACAAGGTCCAGCCCACTGCGGATGGCACTGAGGATGCTTCGACTGCTCCACCACCACACACTCCAATTTGAGTTCTTCAGGCGGTTGGCGTGGAGCTGGAGATCGATCCCTCTCTGCTGTCAGTGGACAAGCTTATGGCTAATCCACAGGAGGACTCGTCCACATCTTCAACTTAATGATTATGTCATCTTATTTGTCCTTGCCTCGGGTGCATGTTATGCGTGTTCTCCTTATGGTTGATCTATGTCAGTTTAGGGAACTGTCATTTTGTGGCTCTGAACTATGTTATCTTTTGGGTCGTATGGCATTGTATGTCATGCTTTATATACTTTTATGCTCATTGGTGGTTAATGAATCGTATCAAAATGCGTAGTTGGAAGGTTTTGTGTTGGAATGTCCGTGGCTTGAACTCAGATACGAGGCAGCGCTCTGTCAGAGAGAAAGTGGCTAAAAGTCAATGTTCAGTTATTTGTCTTCAAGAAACTAAGCTTTCCTCTTGCTCTCGGGCAACCATGAAATCCATCTGTCCTCATGGTTTTGATCAATTTGTTGAATCACCATCTAGAGGTGCCTCGGGGGCTTTTGACTGCTTGGTGATCGGATGTGTTCCATGGCACTCTCTTACAAGTTAAACCCTATGCTATTGTCATGCAGTTTACTTCGGTTCATAACACTGAACAGTGGTTTCTGGTTAATGTTTATGGTCCTTGTCAGGGTGAACTTAGGGATGAGTTTGTCTCATGGATATACAATTTGGATATTGATCCTGGCCAATTGTGGATGTTGATGGGGGATTTCAATTTTATTCGTTGCACTGATAATAGGAACCTCCCGGGTGGTGACATAAATGATATGTTTATTTTCAATGAAATTATTGCCCATTTGGGACTTCTTGAGCTTCCCCTAAAGGGAAGAAGGTTTACTTGGTCCAATATGCAGGACATGCCTGTTTTGGAGCAACTGGACTGGGTTTTTACATCTGCTAGTTGGATTAACTCATATCCCATGACACAAGTGACTCCTTTGGCAAAAACTGCTTCTGATCATGTGCCTTGCCTGGTTGACATCAGTACATCCATCCCAAAGGCACACATTTTCAGGTTTGAAAACTTTTGGGTGCATGAGGCTGGTTTCTTTGACTATGTGCAAGAGGTTTGGAATCGTCCTTCTCGTAAAACTCATATTGCAGCAATTATTGTTGATAAATTAAAGGCTTTGCGGTTTGCTTTGAAGAAATGGCAGAAATGTTTATCTCATATTAAAGGGCTGATTGAGAAATGTAACTGGGTAATTCTCTGGTTGGACAATCTTGAGGACATGAGACATCAGAAAGATCATCAAGCAGCACCACGAGCACCTGGTGCACATGCAATATCTTTACTGGAGGAAGAGATGTACTATCAGGTATATTAAAGTTGGAGAGGAAAGCTCCAATTTTTTTCAGGCCATGGCAACTGAAAGATACAGAAAAAATTCAATTGCTAGTCTATTGTTGCCTGATGGATCTGTCACATCTAATCATGAGGTTATGGCCAGAGAGTTCTTGATTTCCTTCAAGAACAGAATGGGGATGATTAGGCCAATAGTTTTGGATGAGAACATTCTTTCATTAAGACCTAGGGTTCAGGGCTTGGAGGTCCTTACAAAACCTTTTGAGATTAAGGAGATTGAGCAGGTTATTAATGAAATGCCTATTGATAAGGCACCTGGGCCTGATGGCTTCAATGGTCTTTTTCTCAAAAAGTGCTGGCCAATAATTTCTGCTGATTTTATTCAGTTAGTGCATGAGTTTCATGCTGGTACAGTACAGTTAGAGAACCTCAATGATGCTTACATTACACTGATACCAAAGAAACAGTCGCCTGAGGGGGTGGGAGACTTTAGGCCTATCTCCCTTACTAGTGTTGGCCTGAAATTCCTTACAAAACTGGCTGCTAATAGATTTCAACAGGAAATCATTAAGTGTATCCATAAAAATCAATATGGCTTCATAAAGTCAAGAACAATCCAGGATTGTCTTGCATGGACTTTTGAATATATCCATCAGTGCAACTAGTCTAAGTAGCCCATCCTTTTGCTCAAGTTGGATTTTGAAAAGGCCTTTGATTCCATTCAGCATGAAGCTATACTAAGGATACTTGCTGCAAAATGTTTTGATAGTAAATGGATTACATGGATTAGGCAGTTACTGTCATCAGGCACTTCTTCTATCTTGCTCAATGGGGTTCCTGGAAACCATTTCAAATGCAAATGTGGAGTTAAGCAAGGGGATCCAATCTCTCCCTTGCTCTTTGTTATTGCTGCTGATCTTTTGCAGACTTTGATTAATAACCTTCTTCAGCAGGGTTTGATATGCAGGCCTCTGCCAACACATGATCCTGATTTTCCAGTGGTACAATATGCTGATGACACACTGTTACTCTTAAAGGCTGACAGGGATCATTTGAGGGCACTGAAATCAGTGTTATATTCTTTTTCAGAGGCAACTGGTCTTCAGATTAACTTTCATAAATCTTCCATGTATCCCATTAATGTGATTGACCAGGATGCTATTGATCTTGCTGCTTTCTTTGGTTGTAAGTTAGGCAAGATGCCCTTCACATATCTGGGCCTGCCTATTGGGACTACCAGACCTAAGATTGTGGATCTACTTCCATTAGTGGATTGTATGGAGAGAAGATTGACAGCAAGTTCTTGGTTTTTGCCTCACGGAAGCAGATTGCAATTAGTAAATTCTGTCATTTCCTCTTTGCCTATCTTCTTCCTTTGTACCCTGTCAATCCCTAAGGGTATTTTGATGCAGTTGGAAAGGATGCAAAGGCAATGTTTATGGAGGAAATATGGTCAGGGGAAGGGCCATTCTCTGGCAGCTTGGCCCCTTGTTTGCAGGCCCAAAACAAAGGGGGGACTTGGAATCTTAAATCTGGGTTTGCAAAATCAAGCTCTGCTACTGAAATTTCTGAATAAATTTTATAATAAAATGGATGTGCGTTGGGTTCAGTTAATTTGGATCTTATTATTATGAACGAATTCCTCATGATACCACCCTTTGTGGCTCTTTTTGGTGGAGGGATGTCTGCAAGTTGATGGATAGTTTCAGAGCAGTTATTGAGGTGAATGTTCATTGTGGAGACACTGTGTTGTTCTGGTCTGACTATTGGCAAATTGGGAGCAGCCATGTGCCTCTTCAGGATCGATTTCCTAGACTATATTCTTTTTGTCTCCACAAAAACCTTTCAGTCAAGGAAGTCTTTCTGGCTGGTAGCTTGCAAGATCTCTTTTACTTGCCCCTCACTGAACAAGCTTTTCAAGAATTGCAGCAGCTTTCGACCCTAATGGGATCTTTCCATTTGGACTCTAGCTGTCATGATTCTTGGGAATGGAGGCATGGAAAAAAGTCATCTTATACTGCAAAAAAGTTTTATGATTTTGCCTACCAGCCAATGGTAGCAAACCCAATTTTGAGCTGGATTTGGAAGAGATGCTGTACCATGTCGATCAAGATGTTTGCTTGGCTAGTTATAATGGACAGGGTTAACACCAAGGACATGATTCAGAGAAGCCAATGGAAGATTAATGAGGGTCCGCAATGTGTTCTATGTCCAACAGGGATTTTGGAGGACAGAAACCACCTTTTCTTCCAGTGCAACTTCAGTGCTCGTATCTGGATCTATCTGCAAATTGTCTGGAAAGACAGTGAGGACATGGTGGAGATTGCATTCCAGGCTAGAAAGGATTTCAACAAGCCTTTCTTTGCAGAGTTGGTTTTTACTGCCTGGTGGAATATTTGGAAGGTTAGAAATGACAGAGCTTTCAGGAACATCAAGCCTTCCTTCAGAGCATGGAGATATGGATTCATTCATGATCTCACTCTGCTTTCTCATAGAATCAAACAGAAGCACAGGGAGGCCTTACTTAAATGGATTGATTTTCTTCCTCCTTGAGGGGAGTTACTTTTGTTCTCTTTTGCTTTTTTGTATATATCAGGACTAGCCAACTTGTATAGCTTTCTTTTGCTGTTTTTTAATCCTCCTCTTGAGGATACCTTGTACTAGATCTGTTTTTTACTTTGCATTAATAAAATGCTATGGGGTGTAAGCCCTGCAGTCTTCAAGGTCAAAAAAAAATCTTCTTCCATAGACTCCTGCAAAATATTAGTCTCTTCTTGGACAACGAAGACTCTCTCAATAAATGCATCAATATCGGAATTGTATTTGTAAGTATCATTGCAATATTTAAGGATGCAAAAAATTTAGGTCTATAAACATCATCATCAAAAGCTTCATACTTAAAAACAAAGATTCAATTTCATAAGCACCCTTAAAAGCAACAAATTCTTCTATTTGTTCCACATCGTAATAATCATATATACCATTGGAATAAAAAGCCAAGGTTTCACTATCATTAAATTTGCATGAAAAGGTATGATATGGAGTGTTCATCCTAGAGCAACAAATTGCCTAGCATACCAATGTAACATATACATTTGATCCCATGAAAGTTTCCCTTCCTGTGTCAACCGATAATCCCTAAAGTATTCGCGTTGATCCAACGTTACTTCCATTATCAAGTCGAATGGGGTTTTCTCAGGATTATAAAAATAGTGCATAATATTTTTCACATAATGAGCATCAAGGGTTTTAGGAGGTTCCCCATTTCCATGAGTAGCAAGTACTACTAATTTTTTTTTGGTGTTTCGTGTTCCATATCCATAACTAAAGATAGAGAACAACTTAGAACTGAAAATAAAAACTACTTAGTGATAAAGCAAACGAGCACACACGAGAATATTCACCCCATGCTATTGCTCCCCGGCAATGGCGCGAGAAAAAAGTCTTGATAACCCACAAGTATAGGGGATCATTTTTATCCTTCTTCGATAAATAAGAGTGTCGAACCCTACGAGGAGCTAAAGGCAGAACAAATATTCCCTCAAGTTATATTGACCACCAATACAACTTTACGCACAGTTGACGTTTACTTTACCTAAAACAAGTATGAAACTATTTTGCAATAATAAAACTCGAGTACTTTGTGAGAATAAAACTATGAATAAATTTCAAGGTAGTAAAAGTGGATAGCTTTTGTCAACAAGAAAGTCATTTGTCCCTAGGCAATTGATAACAAGTACCGGTAATCATTCTTGCAATTTTATTTGAGGGAGATGCATGAGCTAACAGAATTTCTCTACTTGGATCATATGTACTTATGATTGGAACTCTGGCAAGCATCCACAACAGATCATTAATGTCGTGAAACCCATCCATAGAATTAAGTATCAAGTCCTCTTTACTCCCATACGCCATGACCCACTTATCCGCGTTTCGGCTGCTATCATCCCCCGCAACACTAACAATAAGAAAACCATGAATGTATTGAACCACTCTACAATGGGGGGCCCTCGCATTTCAACGAGACGGAGGGCACCGCAGGACAACATCATAAATAAAATAAATGATCATACCAACCAAGATCACAATCATGATAGAACAGATCTACTCAAACATCATAGGATAACCATAGATCATTGGGAAATAATATATGGAGTTGAGCACCATGTTTAAGTAGAGATTACAGCGGGGAGAAGGGGTTTACACCGCTGCATAGAGGGGGAGAGAGTTGGTGTTGACGGTAGCAAGATTGTTGATGTAGATCGTCGTCACGATCCTAGCCCCGGCGGCACTCCGGCGCCACCGGGAGAGAGCGGGAGAGAGCCCCCCTTCTTCCTCTTCCTTGGTCTCCCCCTAGATGGGAGGAGGGTTCCCCTATGGTCTATGGCCTCCATGGCGGCGGAGGGGCGGGAGTACCTCCGAGATTGGATCTCCCTCTCTGTTCTCTTCTGTTTCGCGTCCCCAGATCTGGCCCTTCATGGTTTCTTAAATTCTCGGAGATCCATAACTCCGATTACGCTGAAATTTCTACACAATTTTTTTTCCATAAATTATCTTTCTTGCGCCAGAAGAAGGGCTCCAACCGACGTTCGAGGAGAGCATGATACACCAAGGCGCGCCTGGGCCCTGGTGGCGCGCCATGGTGGGTTGTGGAGGCCTCGGGCCTCCGTTTACGTTGATTATTCCACCTCCTAAAAATATTCCAAAATAGTTCTCCGTAGATTTTTATTGCGTTTGGACTTCGTCTGATATGGATTTTCTACAAAACAAAAACATGCAACAAATAGGAACTGGCACTGGGCACTGGATAAGTAAGTTAGTCCAAATAAATCATATAAAAAGTTACCAAAAGTATGTAAAATTTGAATTATATTGGCATGAAACAATCAAAAATTATAGATACGATGGAGACGTATCAATTACAGATATATTCAGTTAAAAGTCCGATTCACCGATTAGTCCCTTATCAGCCCTCGACCTATATGCCACTAGCTACCGATATCCTGAACAATGGGTATATATAAGCCATGGTATGAAATTAACCTCGATGGAAAACATAACTCGTTCCCAAAATTGTCCTGTGTAGGTACATCGAGACTCATGTTAAGCACAACAGGCTAAACATGAACCAAAATTATCCATGGCAGACAAAACAATCTCCAAAATATAGATTCAGTGTGCAGGTTTAAGCACGCTAGTAAAGCAAAACAACTGGAAAGGTGTGTTAACTACAACATGCCTAAAATTTAACAACAAGCAAACATAGTCATTCAAACTGGTATTGTGACGGTTTAAGTACACTGGTTATTGTTAAATAAAAATGGAAAGGCGTGTTAGCTACAAGATGCACTATCCAAATGTAGTCATTCATAGTGGTATTGTTGAAATTGGCACTGATGGAATTGAACTGCACAGTTCGTACTTGCACATATAGAACATCATGTTGTGAATAACTGGAAGAAACAAGGCATACTACAAACAACCAAAGATAGCATTTGAAACTGGACATATGCTAACTACAAACAACCAAACAATCGAAAAACTTTAAAAGAGGCATATGCTAGCTATAACAGGCTTAACAACAAGCAAATATATGCATTCCTATCGGTATGTTTAAAACTGGATTGATGAAATGTACTGCACAGTAAATAATTGCGCATATAGA
This sequence comes from Aegilops speltoides, assembly GCA_021437245.1. Taxonomy (NCBI): domain Eukaryota; kingdom Viridiplantae; phylum Streptophyta; class Magnoliopsida; order Poales; family Poaceae; genus Aegilops; species Aegilops speltoides. The sequence continues at coordinate 38,804,665 of CM038144.1, read as the reverse complement.
GCATAACATTGTGAACAACTGAAAGAAACAAGGCATACTGCAAACAACCAAATATAGCAATTAAAACTGGACATAGTCTCACTACAGTACAAAAGGGACTCGACAAAACGAATCATGGGTTCCCCCCTATGAAGTGATGTCTACTACACAACCTTCTTCTTGTAGACGTTGTTGGGCCTCCAAGTGCAGAGGTTTGTAGGACAGTAGCAAATTTCCCTGAAGTGGATGACCTAAGGTTTATCAATCCGTGGGAGGCGTAGGATGAAGATGGTCTCTCTCAAGCAACCCTGCAACCAAATAACAAAGAGTCTCTTGTGTCCCCAACACACCCAATACAATGGTAAATTGTATAGGTGCACTAGTTCGGCGAAGAGACGGTGATACAAGTGCAATATGGATGGTAGATATAGGTTTTTGTAATCTGAAAATATAAAAACAGCAAGGTAACTAATGATAAAAGTGAGCGTAAACGGAATTGCAATGCTAGGAAACAAGGACTAGGGTTCATACTTTCACTAGTGCAAGTAGTCTCAACAATAATAACATAATTGGATCATATAACTATCCCCCAACATGCAACAAAGAGTCACTCCAAAGTCACTAATAGCGGAGAACAAACAAAGAGATTATGGTAGGGTACGAAACCACCTCAAAGTTATCCTTTCTGATTGATCTATTCAAGAGTCCATAGTAAAATAACACAAAGCTATTCTTTCCGTTCGATCTATCATAGAGTTCGTACTAGAATAACACCTTAAGACACAAATCAACCAAAACCCTAATGTCACCTAGATAATCCAATGTCACCTCAAGTATCCGTTGGCATGATTATACGATATGCATCACACAATCTCAGATTCATCTATTCAACCAACACAAAGTACTTCAAAGAGTGCCCCAAAGTTTCTACCGAAGAGTCAAGACGAAAACGTGTGCCAACCCCTATGCATAAGTTCACAAGGTGACTGAACCCGCAAGTTGATCACCAAAATGTACATCAAGTAGATCACGTGCATATCCCATTGTCACCACAGATAAGCACATGCAAGACATACATCAAGTGTTCTCAAATCCTTAAAGACTCAATCCGATAACATAACTTCAAAGGGAAAACTCAATCCATTACAAGAGAGTAGAGGGGGAGAAACATCATAAGATCCAACTATAATAGCAAAGCTAGCGATACACCAAGATCGTGCCGAATTAATATCACGAGAGAGAGAGAGAGAGATCAAACACATAGCTACTGGTACATACCCTCAGCCCCGAGGGTGAACTACTCCTTCCTAGTCATGGAGGGGATGATGAATATGGCCACCGGTGAGGGATCCCCCCTCCGGCAGGGTGCCGGAATAGGGTCCCGATTGGTTCTTGGTGGCTACAGAGGCTTGCGGCGGCGGAACTCCCGATCTATTGTGCTCTTCGATGTTTTTAGGGTATATGGACATATATAGGCAAAAGAAGTCAGTCAGGGGAGCCATGAGGGCCCCACGAGGGTGGGGGCGCGCCTCCCTGCCTCGTGGCTTCCTTGTTGCTTCCCTTACGTGCACTCCAAGTCCCCTGGATTGCTTCCGTTCCAAAACTAACTCTCCCAAAGGTTTCATTCCGTTTGGACTCCGTTTTATATTCCTTTTCTTCGAAACACTGAAATAGGCAAGAAAACAACAATATGGGTTGGGCCTCCGGTTAATATGCTAGTCCCAAAAGTAATATAAAAGTGTATAATAAAGCACATAAACATCCAAAACAGATAATAATATAGCATGAATGCTTCATAAATTATAGATACATTGGAGACATATCAGCATCCCCAAGCTTAATTCTTGCTCGTCCTCGAGTAGGTAAATGATAAAAGAAATAATTTATGAAATGTGAATGCTAGCTGGTGCATAAGTTTGATCAACGATAATTTTTCAATCACCTTTTCTAGCATCATTATATGTCATAACAGTAGTTCATCTCATAAAACTTCTCACGATCAAGTAACAAGCTATTCACATGTTAAAGCATATACCATAAACTTTCTTGAAAACTAGCAAACTATGTTCTCAGTCATCAAACAATTGCAATTCATCTTATTTTCTGGAAGAGTCTATGTAAGAGCTTTAGCAAATCCCACATACTCAACTATCATATAGTCTTCCATGATTGCTACCACTCAAAGCATATTTTTAGAACAAATAGCATCGATTGAACACAGATAAAGATAGGGGCTTAATGTTTCGCCGCCCAACTTACTTATCATATAGATAATTGTCAACAATTATATTTCATGATCAAATATATTTGAATGGCCATATATGCTTAGATCATTCCATCACATGATGCTTGCCAACTAAAGAGTAGATTGGAATGAGAAGGAATACTACTGACTCTTGCATAAAAGTAAAAGATAGGCCCTTCGTAGAGGGAAGCAGGGATTTGCAGAGGTGCCAGAGCTCGATTTTGAAATAGAGATAAATAATTTTGAGAGGCATGCTTTCATTGTCAACATAACAACCAAGGGTTCCCAGTTTCTTCCATACTGGATACATTATAGGCGGTTCCCAAATAGAATGGTAAAATTTTTACTCCCCCTCCATCAACAATCATCAATCCATGGCTTGCCCGAAACAACAGGTGCTTCCAACTAACAACAATTCTGGGGGAGTTTTGTTTGCAATTATTTTGATTTGATTTTGATCTTTTGATCATGGGACTGGGCATCCCAGTTACCAGCCATTTTTCTCGTGAATGATGAGCGGAGTCCACTCATCGTGAGAATAACCCACCTAGCATGGAAGATACTGACAAACCCTAGTCGCTACATGAGCGATTTGGGCATACAAAACAGATTATTATTCGAAGGTTTAGAGTTTGGCACATGCAAATTTACTTGGAACGGCAGGTAAATACCGCATATAGGTAGGTATGGTGGACACTCATGGAAGAAACTTGGTTCAAGGGATTTGGATGCACAAGCAGTATTCCCGCTTAGTATAGATATTTTGGCTAGCAAAGGATTCTAAATAGCAAGCACCACATGTTGGAGGATCTATAACAATATAACTTATATACAGATATACCCAAGCATAACTCATTATGTTGTCTTCCTTGTCCAATTTCAACTAATTTGCTCAGGTTTGAAAATAATTAATGGGGCTCACAATCATAGAAGATGTTCAAGATAGTATATTTATAAGTGAAATCTCTCTTCCTTCAATATCCTTTCATGCAACCATTTACCATAATATAATTTCAGATTTATGAAATTCAAATCATTCAACCATTTACCCATAGGATATAAGTGAAGCACACGAGTAAATGACAAACTACTCCAAAAAGATATAAGTGAAGATCAATGAGTAGTTAAATAATTATGTAACATTGTGAAGACTCTCTCTCATTTAAGAATTTAGATCTTGGTATTTTATTCAAATAGAAAGAAAAACAAAAGAAAACTAAATGACGCTCCAAGCAAAACACATATCATGTGGTGAATAAAAATATAGCTCCAAGTAAAGTTACCGATGAACAAAGACGAAAGAGGGGATGCCTTCTGGGGCATCCCCAAGCTTAGGCTCTTGGTTGTCCTTGAATACTACCTTGGGGTGCCTTGGTAATCCCCAAGCTTAGGCTCTTGCCACTCCTTATTCCGTAGTCCATCGAATCTCTACCCAAAACTTGAAAACTTCACAACACAAAACTCAACAGAAAACTCGTAAGCTCCATTAGTATAAGAAAATAAAACCACCACTTAGGTACTGTTGTGAACTCATTATAAATTCATATTGTTGTAATATCTACTGTATTCCAACTTTTCTATGGTTCATACCCTCCGATACTACTCATAGGTTCATCAAAATAAGCAAACAACACATAGAAAACAGAATCTGTCAAAAACAGAACAGTCTGTAGTAATCTATAACTATCGAATACTTCTCTAACTCCAAAAATTCTACCAAATTAGGAAAATCTGAGGCATTTGTGTACCAATCCAGAGAAAAAATAATCAGATCAAAATCAAGTTTCTGTGAATTATGAAAACTAATTTACTACATGCAAAAGTTTCTGATTTTCAGCAGGATCAACACAACTATCACCGTAAGCTATCCTAAATGTCTTACTTGGCATTTTATTGAAACAAAAGCTATAAAACATGATTACTATAGTATCATACTCATGTGGACACACAAAAACAGTAAATGTAAATATTGGGTTGTCTCCCAACAAGCACTTTTCTTTAATGCCTTTCTAGATAGGCATGATGATGACAATGATGCTCACATAAAGGATAAGAATTGAAACATAACGGGAGCATCATGAAGCATATGACTAGCACATTTAAGCCTAACCCACTTCCTGCATAGGGATTTTGTGATCAAACAACTTATGAGAACAGTAATCAACTAGCATAGGAAGGTAAAACAAGCATAGCTTCAAAATTTTCAACACATAAAGAGGAAACTTGATATTATTGCAATTCCTACAAGCATATGTTCCTCCCTCATAATAATTTTCAGTAGCATCATGAATGAATTCAACTATATAACCAGCACCTAAAGCATTCTTTTCATGATCCACTTGCATAGAAATTTTACTACTCTCCACATAAGCGAAATTCTTCTCAATCGGAATAGTTGGAGTATCATAAGAGACTCGAATACTAAAAATTGTTTCCACATTAAAAGAGTAATGTTCAGATAAAGGGTAATCGTAGTCATGACAAGTTTTACAATTATAATCATCACTACTTTTTATAGCATAAGTTTCATCACAATAATCATCATAAGTAGCAACTTTGTTCTCATCATAATCAATTGAAACCTCTTCCAAAATAGTGGAATCATCCTAAATAAAGTCATTACCTCTCCAAATCCACTTTCATATTCATCACAATAAGATTCAACATCCTCCAAAAGTGGGATCACTACTTCCTAAAGTTGACACTCCTCCAAACACACTTTCATCAATATAATCATCATAAGTAGGAGACATGCTATCGTCATAATAAATTTGCATATCAAAACTTGGGAGGCTAAAAATATCATCTTCATTAACCATAGCATCCCCAAGCATGGGACAAATATTAACTGTAGCAAATATATTCTCAAATATGTCATCCTCATCAAACATAGCTTCCCCAAGCTTGGGCCTTTTCATATCATAAGCATAATCGCACTCATCATTAATAGTATGGATAGCACCAATAGTATAGCAATTATCATCATCACAATGCCCCCTCTCCTGACCGCTTTCCCCTCTCCTGAGCGCTTCCCCCTCTCCTGAGTGCCGACAGCCACTCCGGCGCCGGTGGCCACCCTCTCCCCGCCGGCCACCACTCCGGTGCCGGCGTCCACCACCCCCCTCCCCCTCTCGTCGGCCGGATGGCCTCACGGGTCTCTCTCTGGTTCTGCGGCATCCTCAGACTCCTCCACGCCAGCGCGTCCTTCGCCCCCGCCCCCGCCGCGTCCTCCGCTCCATTCCCTGCTAGTGCTCCCTCACGTGGTGGGGACGGTGTTCGGGCCAATCTCGCAGGGGGGTGGGGCAGGGGTCTCTGGTGTCCCTCCGCCGCGGCCGGCGGCTGCAAGCGGTTGGGAGAGGCCGGGTCGAAGGCCCCGGGGCCCTTCATCCCTTTCCCCGCCAGCCCAGCGCCGCCGCGTCGGCCTGACGCTGCCCTCCTCCAGGCCACCACGGTCGAACATCCCGGCGTGCCTACATGGCTGCTGCTACAACTGCAGGGACGACGGGTACATCTCGAGGGAGTGCTGGAAGAACACGAACTATGTGCGGTGTGGCGGCGAGGGCCACATTGCCAGGGAGTGCAGGGAGCCGCGGGTTTCCTCGGCGTCCGGTGGCGGGCGCACTCGGACTGTGGCTGGTGGTGGTCATCTTCGGCCGGCAGCTGGTGGCCGCGACTCTGGTGGAGTGGGTCCGGCGGCTGCTGTTTATACGCCGTCGGGCTCCTTTCGATCTGCGTGCACGACGCTCCCCCTCCCGCCTCCAGGCCCTCCCCCGCCTGGGGCGGCCAGGGTTGCTTGATCCTGGAGCCAAGTTGCCCAAGGCTCAGACTCGTCGGTGGCAAGTGTGGAAGGTCCTGGTTTCTCGGTCCCGTTTGTTGGCCCGGTGGCCATGCCAGCGCAGGCTGGCCCGACGGCCCCGGACATGGAGGTGGAGTGTTGCTTCCTGGAAGATTCAGACAATCTACAGAGACTTGAGCATGACCTGGCGCGCGCGGTCGTGGTCACTGTCACTGGTGCGTGGCCGCCGGTGGATTTGGCAGACGCGGCGGCTGCGCTGCATGCCAAGTTTGGCATCAGTCCGGCGGACATGTCTATCCGCCGTTTTTTCCCCGAGGACTTCCTCGTCCTTTGCAAGCATCCCATCATCAGGCAGCTCATGGTGGATCGTGGACACGCCCCTGGCCAGGGCTTTGCGCTTTCTCTCCGGCCGTGGATACGTCAGGCGCAGGCCACTGGGGCGTTTCTTCCTTACCTAGTCCCGCTTGAGCTTTGTGGAGTGCCTGCCCATGCCTGGACGCGGCGCACGGCAGAGGTTGTGCTTCGGGGATGTGGTTTCGTGGTGCAGGTTGCGGAGCGCACGGCCCAGTGCTTCGACATGGCTGGGTTCAGAGTTTGGCTGAAGACGGCGGACCCGGGCAAGATCCCTCGCCGACGTTTACTGTTCATCCAAGAGCCGGTGGAGATCCAGGGCGCCCCGGACGCGCTGTGGTACCCTATGGACATCAGAATGCTTGCGCCTCCGGTTAGGGCGGAGCCGGGCGTGGACGGCACTCCCCCCCTCTGCCGCCGCCGCCATCGCCGCCGTCTGGCAGCCCGCCGAGTGGCGATGATTCTGGGGGCCTAGGTCCGGCCAGGCAGGGGCCAGCCGCGAGTGGTCCGGCTCCGGCATCGGCGCCAGCACAGGGGGATCCGCCGGTGCAGTTGGCGGCTCGCGTTCGTGTGGTTCCGGCGTCCTCGCCGGCAAGGGGATGCATGGTGGTGAGGAACAGTTCTCGCTTTCCAGCTGCGCTGCTGTCGTCACTGCTGCCGCTTCCGTTGGCCAAAGCGAGGTGGGGCCGCGGCCACTTTTGACCAGGTGTGAGTCAAGTCCCGTTGCCCCGTCGTCTTGCAGTTCAAACAGGCAGAGCCCGAGCCTGAGTGTGGAGGAGCCGTGGCTGGTGGGCAGCAGTCCCGATGTTGACTAGCAAGCTAGGCAGGCGCCTGGCAGAGGCGGTCCAATCAGAGGTAGGGTCAATGATGGACAGGGCCAGCCAGGGTGCATGCTGGATGCTGACAGGAGAGGATAAGGAGGTGGAGAGCCAGAGCAGCTCTGGGGGCTTCCAAGTGGGGTCGCTTCGGATCCCGACGTTCAGCAATTTGGCGGTAGCACCACACCATGGACAGGCAGGAGGGGGCAGCGCCCACTTGCTGTCTCCTGGACAGGATATGATGCTGTCAGAAGACTCAGCGGGCGCACCTTTTGAGGGAGCGACCTTGGGCAGCTTTTCTTCGGTGAATGACGAGGTCGTAGCAACTCCTGTTCGCATGCTTGGGGAGAGTTATTCTGTGTGAGCCTATTGGATGGGTTTGGCGGTCCTAGGCGCCCCCGGACAATTGATGGAGGGCCATGCAGCTCATGCAGGTCGGCCGACCATCGTGCCTCCCTGGAAGAGCTGTGTGGTGAGCTGAAAAAGGCCCTGTCGCCTCTTCTTGGCAGTAGGCCATCCGCGGCAAAGGACAGGACCAGGAGGCGGCCTAGGAGGAAGCTCGAGCCGGTAGCCAATCCAAGGCGAAATGTGCGCCTGGCCAGGGGTGTGGGGCGCGGCTCTTTTGCCTCAAAATAGCAAAATGTTCTAATCAGAAAGCTCTGTCTGGCCAACGAGGGCGAAGTCATTAGCGATGAAGCGCTGCAAAATTATGCTAAGTTGTTCGAGCAACCATTATCTGATGGCCATATTCGGGTGATTCTTGCTCTGTTTGGTTGGGATGCTTCGGCTTTGCCCATGCTTGAGCAGAGCGCGGTGGACGCGAGTCAGCATTGAGGCTGCACTGTGGTGGTGTTCGTGTAGGCTGCTGTAATGAATGCCGCTCCCTTCAAAACTCTCGTGTGGAATGTGCGGGGCCTTAACAGTCCCGCGAGACGCAATGCCATTTACCAAGTGGTAGTGCCGGCCAGACCGAGCATAGTGTGTTTCCAAGAGACAAAGTTAGAGGTTGTAACGGCCGAGCTGGTGGCTCAATGTCTTGGGAATAAATTTGAAACTTTCTTCTATTTGCCGGCAGTAGGCACAAGGGGGATTCTACTTGCGTGGGACGCTTCGGTGGTTGCCATCTCAAATCCCCACTACACAGAGAACACGTTAACGGCGCTAGTCAAGCACCGGTGGAGCGCAATGGTGGGTAACCGGGGTTTATGGACCGCAACAGGATCACGAGAAGATTGCTTTTATGCAAGAATTGGTGGACATTCGAGAGCTCATTGCCGCTCCTGGGCGGTACTGGGTGATTTCAATCTATTGGTAAATCCGGAGGACAAAAGCAACTCTCTCATCAATAGGAGGATGATGGCGCGTTTTCGGGAAAAGCTCAATTTTCTCGAGCTGAAGGAAATCTACCTAAATGGTAGGAGATATACTTGGTCAAATGAAAGGGAATGTGCAACTTTGGAGCGGATCGACCGTGTGTTTGCCACTGTGGATTGGGAGGGTGCTACCCGACTTGTCAGCTTACCGCACTAGGATCGGCCGTGTCGGATCACTGCCCACCTCTTTTGGATCTAAATGCCGACTTGTGTATGGGACGGCGATTCAAGTTTGAATCTTTTTGGACCAAGGCAGAGGGTTTCATGCAAATGGTGCAGGAAGCGTGGAGCTTGACCTCAAGCGAGGGAAATCCATATGTGGTGCTTGATGCAAAACTAAGGGCAACGGCGAAGCATCTAAAGAAGTGGAGTGATCGTTGGATTGGAAACGTTAAGATTCAGATTGGTATAGCTATGCGGTGATTTTCCGGCTGGACACGTCAATGGAATCAAGGGCACTGACTGAGCAGGAATATGCCTTACGGAAGCTGCTCAAAAGGAAGCTACTGGGTCTGTGCTCACTGGAGCGCACCATCGCGCGACAAAGGTCACGAATCATTGTCCTCCGCGAGGGAGATGCAAATACGAAGTTTTTTCACCAAAGCGCCTGTTATAGACAGAGGAGGAATATGCTGACGGCGATTCGGCATGGGGACAGCATGGCCACTGGGCAGGACGAGATTGCAAGCAAGGTAGACGATTATTTATCATCTGTGTTTGGGGAGGCACCGGTATGTGAGCATGCTCTGGACCTGTCTAGCATTCACCTGCCATCAAGGAACTTGGCGCACCTAGAAACCCCTTTCACCGAAGAGGAGGTGGAGAAGATCGTGAAGTCTATGCCGCTAGACAAAGCGCCGGGCCGGATGGATTCACGGGCCGGTTTTATGCTGCGTGATGGAACATTATCCGTCAGGATTTCATGCGGGCCTTTGAAGGTTTTTACCAGGCGGACATGCAAGGTTTGGCAGTGCTCAACAAGGCAATTGTGACCCTGTTGCAAAAAAAGGAGGGAGCTGTGGATATTAAGTACTTTAGGCCAGTGAGTCTGGGGCATGGGGCGATCAAAATCTTCGACAAAGTCTTGGCTTCAGTCTCGCCGCCGAGCTTCCATTCCTCGTGGGCAATCACCAAAGTGCTTTCGTCAAGGGACGATCAATTCACGACAACTTCATGTTGGTTCAATCCACTGCGCGACGTCTCCATGCCCTTCGGGAACCGGCAGTTATGCTCAAACTGGATATCTCCAAAGCTTTCGATTCGGTGCAATGGCCATTCTTGGTGGAAGTACTTACTGCCATGGGTTTTGGCGCTCGTGGGGTGGACTGGATATGTGGGCTGCTTGCGACTTCGTCCACTAGAATCATGGTAAATGGGACGCCGGGAAGACCAATTTCAAATCAGATCGGACTGAGGCAGGGCGACCCAATATCTCCTATGCTTTTTATCATGATCATGGAGCTGTTGCATCACATTTTCAAGCTTGCGGCTGCGAGGGGCATTCTGGCTCCCCTAGCGCGGCCCGGAATGAAGCATCGACTCTCAATGTTCGCCGATGACGTGGTTTTCTTCACCAAACCAAATGAGCTTGATTTGCACACATGTGCGATGCTACTTCAAACTTTTGGAGAAGCCTCGGGGCTCAAGTTAAACCTTACAAAATCTGCAGCATTCCCGATCAGATGCTCGACTGAAATGATGGAAATGGTGGAACAGACCTTTGGCTGCCCTAGTGGATCCTTCCCTTGCAAGTACTTGGGGCTGCCCCTCACCCTCGTGAAGCGATCCAGACAAATTGTCTTATCTTGTGGATCAACTAGCGGGTGCGCTGCCAAAGTGGAAGGCCTCTAAGATGCCCAAGAGTGGAAGATTACTGCTGATACAATCGGTCCTCTGCGCAATGCCGCTGCACGCAATGCTGGCTCTTGATTTACCAAAGAAAACAATCGCTGCGTTGAACAAAATCTGCCGTGGCTTTCTATGGGCTGCAGATACATCGGTGCATGGCGGAAGCTGCGCTGTTGCGTGGGAAAAGGTTTGTTCGCCTAAGTGGGCTGGGGGACTTGGCATCCCCAATCTACAATGGCTGAATATTGCCTTGCAAGCATGATGGCCATGGCTGCAGAAATTCGACAAGGACCGGCCCTGGGCTGAATTCCAAATCCAAGTCCCAAACGTCGCACGTCAGATTGCTCTCTCGGCGATGAGGCCAATTGTGGGCAGTGGCCAGAGCATAAGGTTTTGGGAAGATCGATGGATTGATGGTTTCTGTGTTGCTGATATCGCCCCCAACATCTATGCCAGTGTGAGGCCCCACACAAGGAAAACCTGCTCGGTTGCCACTTCATTGCATGACAATGCCTGGACGAGAGATGTGAACCCTGAGCTCAGCCCCGAGGCACTGCAGGAGTACTTCGCAGTGTGGAATAGGGTTGCTGGCATAACGCTGGATGAAACAAGACATGGTGGTGTGGTCTGGTGCTGGGAGACAAACGGCATATACTCAACGCGATCAGCTTACGCGGCAAAGTTCTAGGGAAGAGAGGTGGATCAAACAGCTGACTTTACATTGAAAGCTAAGGCACCACTACGTTGCCGATTCTTTATATGGCTGGCCACGCAGAACAGATGCTGGACCTCGGACCGGCTGGCGAGGAGAGGACTAGACCACCAAGACAGTTGCCCGTTATGAGGCCAGAAGGAGGAGAGCATTGATCATCTTTTCATTTGGTGTGGCTTTGCCAGGCAGGTTTGGGCTACGATCTTTCAGGCCATGGACAAGCCCGGGTGGATACCAACGATGACAGACACGCTTGCTGGTTGGTGCGCGGCACAAAACTCAAATGAGACTCGCAAGAGAATGCTCAATGCTTTTCGTGTCTTAGCAATGTGGGAGATTTGGAAGCATTGCAATACCATTGTTTTTGAGGGTGCTTCCCCATCTATTCCACATGTGCTTCGACACTTCGTGGAGGAAGGGAGGAATTGGAAACAAGCGGGGCTGCTCAAGGGCGACCTAACCATTTTCTTGAACCGGGTGGAAAGGCGGGCAGACGAGACAAGTTAATTAACTACGGTATAAATAAGGGATAATTAGATTTATGCCCCTAGTTGTGTCCCACTCGTCGGTTTTACCCCTAATTCCCAAAAGTCACCGGTTCTGTCCAAGTCACTTTGCTCCTCTTATGCTTTTGCCCTTTGACCGTTTGACTGTCAGTTTGAAAACTTCATAACTAATTCATACGAAATCAGAAAAATGGAAATAAGATACCAAAATGTTTAGAAAAACATCACCTATATGTCAGTGTCATTTGAATTCATGAAAAAAGTGTTGGAAAGTGCCCATCCGAGTTTTAGCTCTTATGCTACCACCATGAATAGTAAAATCTAGAAAAGTTCAGAAAAAATCATCATCACAATGAGTAATAGGAGCAACATTAATTGGGAGGGATACCTTTTTACCTTTGCCTCTCCGTCTTTTCTTTTTCTTCTTCACATCATGTGTGGGTTGAATCCTCTTTTTGGAGCTCCTTATTAATGAGATTGGTTGAATAGAAGGCTCCTCCTCGTTACCTGATTCATCATAAGAAATAATAGGAGGATATTGGGAAGTTTCTTCCCTTTCATTAGAATTTTCTTCATCTTCTATTTGCTTTCTTTTCTTTATGTAATTGGCAATATAAGGATTTTCAATGCAATTCACCGCACAATACATATAAATTTCCCCTAGATTAATATCAAGAAAATTCTTAAGATTAAATTTTGGAATATGCTTAGTTGCACGTTTCAATTCTTCATAACCCAAAAGCAAACTAAGTTCATTATGATGTGCCAGGGAAATCAGGTCATCACAATTTTTGGACACGATTTGATCATGAAACAATTTGCATCGGAGATTTAAATGACCATGTTCATTACAAAATTCACAAGTATGGTAAAGATATAAATTTGCAGCACTCACATTTAGCCTTTCTTGCAACCATTTAGTTTCTAAATTGAAAGTGCTAGTGGCACTTATGCTATATTTTGGTGTGATGACAATGTGGTTAGTTGAACTAATATCGGTTGCTAAAGTTTATCTCAGGTTATTGGTTCTAAGTGCCCGGGATGGAGATGTGCGACCCCCCCCCCATTTCAAAAAGGAGAAAGGCGTGGTCTTTCAACGCCTCGAAGGTTTAGTTTTGGTTTGCTTCGAGTCGTAGGAAAGACCACACTATTAAGAGGGGTTTGTGTGGATAAATGTCGTGTGGGAATGGCATTGCCGAGCCTTACTCTCTTACCCTTCCCCTCCGACCACCTAAAAGAACCTAGTGTGTATCTTTGTGGTACTCAGAAGTTGCAACAGAATTTATTGGGTACCCGTGCGCACGGGTCTTGCGTAACTCTCTGGGTACCCGTGCAAGACGGGTCTTTTGACTCGCGCGCACGGGGTCCTATGTAAACTCTCGAGTACCCGTGCAAGACGGGGTATTTTGACCCCCGTGCGCATGGGGTACTCAGAGAGTTGGCGTGAGTGTCTCTGAGTACCCCGTGCGCACGGGACTGACTTAGCCCGTGCGCACGGGGTCCAACGGGCAAAAATCCCCACCAGCCCATGAACACTGTATAAAGGCCCTTCTTCCACCTCCAACCTCTAACTTTAATGTATTGTTGAGCTCCACCATTGCTACACCCCATTTTGCTCAATACTCTCAATCCCTCCACCCAAACTTGTTGAAACTTTGGGGATTGGGAGAGCAAGACCCGATCTACATCTTGACCAAACCAAATCGCGTTCCCCGCAACATTTCTTCCCCCATTGAATTGTTACTCTTGGAGCTTGGGATCCTAGGCGGCTAGTGGTTCCTCCGGAAGCTTCCTTGCTTGTGGTGTGCTCCGGAGAAGTTTGTAAAGGTGTGGTGGTCGCCTTCAAGACCAACCCCGAGTGTTTCGATGCTCATCCGTTGGGGGTTACTCGAAGGAGAATACGGTGAGCCTTTGGTGGCGTTCTGTAAGCTTTGGCTCCGGCACCGCTCCAAACAGAGATTAGCTCTTCCCCAAGGAAGAGTGAACTTCGGGTTAAAATCCGCTTCTTCGTCTCACTTGTGGTTAATCCTTTCCCGCACCTTTCCTTGTTGTTGTATGCTTGTTGGCTTGCTAAGTAGTTTGTTGCCTAGCATATTTATCTTGGAGCTTGCTTGTCATATAGGTTGCATTCACCTAGTTGCATATGTAGTGAACTCTTTTATCCGCTAAGCCTTAAAATCTACAAGAAAGATTAAAATTTGTAGTCTCCTATTCACCCCCCTCTAGTCGACCATATCGATCCTTTCAGTTGGTATCAGAGCCTCGTGCTCTAATATAAGGTTTTACAACCTTAGAGGATATGGTCGATCTAGGGAATGAGGGAGGTGGCTTACCCGTTGCGGAGGATGGTCAAAACCAACCCCCCGCCGCGACCGGGACACTTGGTGCTCCTGTCGTTGCTCACGCCGCTCCTACTAACCCGAATGTCCCCTTGACCGCGGCCGATCTTTTTTCAATGTTTGCAGACCTCAAAGTCTCTATGTTGAAAGAGGTTCGGGCCTCGGTCAAGGAGGAAATTGATGCCCGCTTAAAGCCATCAACGTCCATATCAAACTCTTTTAATCCAAATGAAGTTCATGATGCGGATGACTAGAGGGAACCTCTTGCTTCTCTGGCTCGTACTAAAGTTCCCAAGTACAATGCCGTGGAACCCTTTTACTCTCCTCAACCCTTGCAATATCCCCGCATTAATCCTGTTGGGCCTCTGCCCCCTTTGAAAGCTAATGCCTTTGCTAAGTGGAAACTAGATATGGAGTCTCACATGCGCAGTGCTTCAAGTCAAATGTGGTGGATTGTGGTCAATGGATTCAACCCCAAGGACCCAATGAATCTCACTCCAAGGGAAGCAGCTGACGATCAACTCAATGCTACCGCACACAACATGCTTCGCAATGCTGTGACTGAAGACTATAGTGAGTCCATTGCTCTTCTCAAAACTGCAAAGGAAATTTGGGATTGCCTTGAGGAGGCTCTTGAAGGATATGAAGCAATTCGAAGATCTCGGTTGGCCTTGCTCAAACAAGAAGTCAATCTTTTTGTGAGGAATGATGGTGAGTCCGCAGAAGAGGTTTACCGAAGGTTGAGGTCTCTTGTGATCCACTTGAGAACCTTTTGGTGCACTTGGGCAAATGATGACTTCATCAAGGACAAGTTCATAGATGCCATGGTTCTCACGGAACATACCATGGTCATGATGGTTCATCAACACCCGGACTATCACAAGCTGACTTCGGCTCAAGTTGTTTCCACCTTCTCTACCCATGTTCTTTTGGAAACCAAGTTCAAGAAAACATTTGCAATAGCTCAAGTAACCAAGAAGTCCAATCTTGCCTTGAAGGCCAAGAAAGTGGTGAGCCAACCCTTAAGGGAGGAAGAAGTGAGTGAAGAGATAGGTGAGGAGGATAATGACACCTCGTGCCCGGCAAATGATTTTGCAGAAGACTTGGCTCTCTTAGTCAAGAAGTACTCCGGGACCATGGCAAACAAAGGAAAAAAATCTTCAAGGAAGATCTTTTGGACGAAGGAAATGCTACAATTGTGATAGCTAGCCCAAGACACTTTGTTCATGATTGTCCATATGAGAGACGTGAAGACAAGTCCGAGAAGCTTGTGCTTAAGAAGAAGAAGTTCACCAAGTTTGCAAAGAGGAAGGATGACAAGGCTCTTGTTCATGAAGAATACATGTCTGGAGATGAAGATGACGGTGATGATGATCAAGTGGGCATGGCCGTCTTTGCCATGCATGCCACTACCTCCTCCTCCACTGCTGGCCTCTTCGACTCTCCAAACGAGGACACGCCATTCACTCATCGGTGCCTCATGGCCAAAGAGGTAAAAACAAAGTCCAAACCCAAGAAACCTGACAACTACACTCCCAATGTCTCATGTGAGATAGTGGAGGATGAGTGTGAGGAGGGTGTGGATAATGATGAGGAACCCTTAATGGCTTTCATGAAAACTCTTCATGGTGAAGCTCGTGCTCATTTTGGCGATCTCCTTAAGTCACTTGCCAAACGCGATGACTTTATTGAGAATGTTGAGAACCTCCTTATAGAGGAAAAAGAGAGAGTTGATCTCCTCAAGCACAAACTTAATGAAGAGAGTGTCATGAGAGAATCACTTGAGGTAGCCTTATCTTCTCATCAAATTGACTTTGTTAAAACCAACGATGCTTTGCAACTTGCTCTTGAAAATAAAGATGCTCTTAACGTTAGAGTTGAAAAGCTTCTAGTTGACCATACAAGACTTGTTGAGGAGCATGAGTTCCTTGTGATTAGTTCCAAGGTTGTCAAAGGTGACCTCATTGCCCTCACCGAGTCTTATGCCCAACTAAAAGCTACAACCATTAAGGCTCTCACTTCCGTACCTCATATTGATTTAAATGATGATGCTTGTACGACTAACTTTGCTCATGATTGCACCTCCCTTCAAGAGGAAAATAAGAAGTTGAAAGCTCAAGTTGAGAAAGGGCTTGTATCATGCATCCAAGGGGAGAAAAACATAAACGACATCTTGAGCAACCAAAAGGAGTGTGTTGCCAAGGAGGGAGTTGGGTTTAATCCCGCATCTAAGAGTGGTAAGAAAAAGAAGAAGAAGAACAACAAGAAGGTCGGTCTGACTCCTTCCCCTCCCCAAAAGGTAGTGTTTGTGCAAGAAGGGCACAAGGAGAAGGAGAAGGAAATGAAGGGTGTTGGGAATGGAAAGGTCATTAGGGACAAGGCCATTCCCAAGAATTTTCCTGGCAAGAACAATCCATCATATGTTCTCATGAGAGGAGATGATGGCTATACCTTTGCAAAATTTGTTGGAACTAACTATGATGATTATGCTTGGACTATTTGGGTTCCCAAGATCCTCGTTCCTAACTCACCAGGACCCATTGCAAAATGGGTACCTATAACCAAAGCTTGATTATTGTAGGACTATGTCTCCGGTGGAACTCAATGGGTGATCGACAGTGGATGCACCAATCATATGACCGGAGAAAGAGAGATGCTCGTGGAGTTCGTTGATTCACTCAAGGCCTCTTCGAACATCTCCTTCGGTGACAATAGCAAGGGCAAGGTATTGGGTCACTACAAGAAATATGTCAACTTGTGACCAGCACTATTGGTCACTGAATGGTCACTGTTTTCAATTTGTGACCTTTTTGTGACCAAAAACATAAGGTCAAAAGCTGGCAGTCGTAAACTGACTATATCGACCTTTCTTCCGAAATGGCCGTAGACGTTTATGACCAAAATATGTCTACTGTGGCGTTTTGGTCACTAGCAACCTCCCCAGGCCACGTAGGCATCCAGCGTGGCAATTTGATGTGGCACAAGATTCAGCCCGGTCCAATTCGGTTTTCTCTACATGGGCCTAGCCCAACAATTCGGCCTTGTTAACGTATTTTTTCTTGTTAATTTTCACTAGCTACATGGGCTTGGGCCATTAATTCGGCCTTTTTTTCTAAGATGCAGCCTTTTACAGTCTACTAATTTTTTATTTTCGTCCTTTTTTTTGCCACTGGTCCCACCAATTAGATTGGTCCCACTTGTCATGCTTATCACAAAATTGATCCCACACATCAAAAATTTCAAATCTATCAAACAACCATTATAACTTGGACCCCCTTGTCAGGTTTCCATTTGACGGGTATTCAAATCACATACACAATCATTATTTCAAACAATCCAAATAGCAAATGAAATTCGTCCAAAACAACACGACACTAGTCTATTACAAACGCCACAGTATACTACAGCCCAGATAAGCCTACTACTGCCTACATTTACAACACATAATATGCTAGTCTTTGTTGATATGCTTCACAGGTTCGAACTTGGATTCGCACTTAACCTGTGCAAAAAACAAGAATGAACATATAAGATGACTTTGATTTAGACAATTTACAAAAAGTTATATATAGAGTCTGAAAGATATATATTTTTTGTGAGCAGTCAGCAGAGCAAAATCAACCAAAAACAGTACAAGATGACTTTGATTTAGCACTTCACCTGTTCAAACCATGCATGTTCAGAACATAAATTAGTACTAGTTCTCTATATATGGTGTTCATTGATTTCAGCATGATATATATGGACTTTGAATGTAAACAAGCAGCCAGATTTAATTTCATGCCAAAATTTCTAGATAAGGCACAAATTAGATGACGGTTTAAACTGTAGCACCAAACTGTAAAAACAAGCACAGAGAGTTTATCAAAACATGGCAGGTGTTTTGTCTAGGTTTAATTATATCAAGCAGGTTAACTGAATGTAAATAAGCATCCAAATTTAATTATATCAAGGTTAACTGAACTAGTAGTTTTGTCTAGTTTTGCTCAAGCAGGTGTTTGTCAGGTGATTCACCGAGAGTTTATCAAAACATGGCAACGATTTGTGGGATATTTTATTCCCAACACAACAAACAATGTCAAGAGAGCAGGTGTTTGCTACTGGTACTGGTAGTGGTAGTGGAGAAAAGAGAAAAAACGATTGTCACTGCAGCTCTGTCGGGCACTCAATCACAGTACTGGAGAGGGTTCCATTTAGGAGCATGGCAGAATTAACGAAATGACTTGTCTCATTCATTCAGGGACTTAAAAACCTACGCCGTTTACATGACTAGTGTGAATCAACACACACGGTGAGAAGATGGATAATTTTCTGCATCAATGAATCAATCATTCAGAAAAAGAGAAGGGAAATATGCAAACAACAAGTTGGCACAAGGAAGGGCTGCTCCATGGCCCGGCGTCCTCCTGCAGCACCATAACATGACCAATTTGTGTCTGGAAGAAGAAGAATCGCTAGTGTTCATGTGCAAATCAAATCAAATCAATCAGGGGGGCTGGGTAGAGCTCACCAAGTCCATCAGATAGGGGGTGGGTTGGAGGAGGACGTCCAGCTGCAGCAGCCGCCATGAGGGCTTCCTTGTGCACCACCTTGAGCAGAGCAGCTTCTACAAATTAGATCAGACACAAAACAAATCACACGCACGAGGAATCAGATGAAGAAACAGACAAAGACAAGGGAGGGATTCACGCTCACCCACTATGGCCGGCCGGAGAGGAGATGCGCATCGTGGAGGTCGAGGAAGAACCGGCCTTAATTGGTCGGTGTCGTCGAGAGAGAGAAGGCCACCGCATCAGGAAGGATGCTCCGATGGGTGCGGATCTGGCGCCGCTGCCATCGTCATCGTCCCTGTAGCAAAGCAAAAATTCAATCTTAACAGCCGTGGAGCCGGAGCAGGGAGGGAATTGGGGATCTGCAGAGATCCTCACTTGGTCCTCTCGCTGGAGTAGTCCCTGGGCACGCCATTGATGAAGAAGAGGAGGGTGGGGTAGCCCTGCACGTCGTGCGCCTGTGCCAGGTCGTGGTCCTCGATGGCGTCCATCTTGTCCAGCGCGACATCGATCCCCTGTAGTGGCCGCACCAGGGCGCGTAGAACTCGACCATGACATGGCGGCGGGCCGATCTGAGGGGATAGGGTTCCCGGAGGAAGCTGAGGAAGGGGTCATCGCAGCCGGGGATTTGGAGCTCGAGAGGAGCGTGGGGAAGGGGGATGAGAAGTGAAATCGAGGTCGGTGAGCGGATCCGTGCGTATGGGGTTGGTGTGATTGCAGAGGGGCTGGCGCTAGGGTAGGGGATGGAGGGACGAGGTCGGCGTCGGTGAGGACGACGACGAGGTCGGTAGTGGGTGGGAGAGGACAGGGAGGAGGTGGATCGGGAGGGGCCGGGGACGGGGACGAGGAGGTGGCGGCGGCGGCGAGGAGATTGGGAGGAGGGAGGAGGGGTGCGATGGGGGAGGGGTTTGACCTAGGGTTGGGGGTGCATGGGGTGTCTCTTTTTCTTTTTTGTTTCTTTTTTCTGTAGATAGATGGATGGATGGATGTGGGATGGAGAGATGGATGGATGGATGTGGGACGGAAAGATGGATGGATGGATGGATGGACGCCATGTCATCCATCCATCGGAAGAGCCCTAATTGGTTCGGAAGATAAGTGATTTAAAATAGTTTCTAAGTACTAAAAATAGGGGAATTCTGTGAAGCAACTATCAAAATATTTTGCAAAACAACACAACTAAATTTTTCACTCAAGTTAGACCCCATTTTTATGGATGATCACCGATTTGCATGCATTTTTATCTTTCTAGATATTTTTAATCATTTTCTTGTGGTAAAAATGTTTTTTTTTGAAGAACCTACCAAATATTTGTTGTAAAATTGGACCAAATCAATTTTCTAAAATACTAGGCCATATGTAATGCACAATTGACCAAATGGTTGGGTGTCAAAAGTTTTGATCCACCTTTGGTGAAAAAGACAAATTTCCGCCGTTTCAGCTGGAAGCGGGTCAAATTTGAACTGCGGCTGCCTCATAGTTTGCTATTTAATTTTTCCAAAAATCATTTCTAGGTAAATAAGTATCTATTTAATCATAGAAACACCAAAAAAATTCCAAGATTCAACCACTAGATAGGAACGGTCAAGCCCGCCGTTTTGACCGCATTTTGAAACGGGCATAAAAAATTCAAAAAAATGAAAAAATTGGAAAACCTTCGCATTGTGTCATTATATGTGACCAAGTTTCCAGGAAAAATAATAAACTTGTAATACGATAATTATTTTAAAAAAGTATTCTCAGAAATGAGCTATCATGCGTGAAGATTCATGGCTTTCAAGCCAAATGATCAATCTTATGGCCACATTCATGGCATAGTTTGTTCAAATGATCTCATATTGTGCACAAGGGTGCATATTGGAATGGCAACAATGTTGCCTAAGGAAGTTTTTATTTTCTTTGCACGGAAAATTTATTTTTCATTTTCCGAGTGCTCAAAAGGAGGTTTATTTGTGAAGGACCTACCAAATATTTGTTGCAAAGTTGGACCAAATCAATTTTCTGAAATACTAGGCCATATATAATGCACAATTGACCAAATGGTTGGGTGGAAAAAGTTTTGATCCACCTCTGGTGAAAAAGACAAATTTCCGCCGTTTTAGTTCAAAACGGGTCAAATTTGAACTATAGCTGCCTCATAGTTTGCTATTTATTTTTTCCAAAAATCATTTCTAGGTACATAAGTATATCTTTAATCATAGAAACACCAAAAAAATTCCAAGATTCAAGCACTAGCTAGGAACGATTAAGCCTGCTGTTTTGACCGCATTTTGAAACGGGCATAAAAAATTCAAAAAAATCAAAAAATTGGAAAACCTTCGCATTGTGTCATTATATGTGACCAAGTTTTCAGGAAAAATAATAAACTTGTAATACGGTAATTATTTTAAAAAAGTATTCTCAGAAATGAGCTATCATGCGTGAAGATTCATGGCTTTCAAGCCAAATTATCAATCTTATGGCCACATTCATGGCATAGTTTGTTCAAATGATCTCATATTGTGTACAAGGGTGCATATTGGAATGGCAAACAATGTTGCCTAAGGAAGTTTTTATTTTCTTTGCATGGAAAATTCATTTTTCATTTTCCGAGTGCCCAAAAGGAGGTTTTTTTGTGAAGGACCTACCAAATATTTGTTGCAAAAATGGACCAAATCAATTTTCTAAAATACTAGGCCATATATAATGTACAATTGACCAAATGGTTTGGTGGAAAAAGTTTTGATCCACCTCTGGTGAAAAAGACAAATTTCCGCCGTTTTAGTTGGGAACGGGTCAAATTTGAACTGTAGCTGCCTCATAGTTTGCTATTATTTTTTCCAAAAATCATTTCTAGGTACATAAGTATCTCTTTAATCATAGAAACACCAAAAAAATTCCAATATTCAAGCACTAGCTAGGAACGATCACGCCTGCTGCTTTGACCACATTTTGAAACGGGCATAAAAAATTAAAAAAAAATCAAAAAATTGGAAAACCTTTGCATTGTGTCATTATATGTGACCAGGTTTCCAGGAAAAATAATAAACTTGTAATACGATAATTATTTTAAAAAAGTATTCTCAGAAATGAGCTATCATGCGTGAAGATTCATGGCTTTCAAGCCAAATGATCAATCATATGGCCACATTCATGGCATAGTTTGTTCAAATGATCTCATATTGTGCACAAGGGTGCATCTTGGAATTCCAAACAATGTTGCATAAGGAATTTTTCATTTTCTTTACACAGAAAATTCATTTTTCATATTCCGAGTGCCCAAAAGGAGGTTTTTTTGTGAAGGAACTACCAAATAAATGTTGAAAAAATGGACCAAATGAATTTTAGAAAATACTAGGCCATATATAATGCACAATTGACAAAATGTTTGGGTGAAATTTTTTTTGATCCACCTCTGGTGAAAAAGACAAATTGCCGTCGATTTAGTTGGAAAAGGGTCAAATTTGAACTGTAGTTGCCTCATAGTTTGCTCTTTATTTTTTCCAAAAATCATTTCTAGGTAAATAAGTATCTATTTAATCATAGAACTCCAAAAAAATTCCAAGATTCAACCACTAGCTAGGAACGGTCAAGCCCGCCGTTTTGACCGCATTTTGAAACGGGCATAAAAAATTCAAAAAAATCAAAAAATTGGAAAACCTTCGCATTGTGTCATTATATGTGACCAAGTTTCCAGGAAAAATAATAAACTTGTAATACGGTAATTATTTTAAAAAAGTGTTCTCAGAAATGAGCTATCATGCGTGAAGATTCATGGCTTTCAAGCCAAATGATCAATCTTATGGCCACATTCATGGCATAGTTTGTTCAAATGATCTCATATTGTGCACAAGGGTGCATCTTGGAATTCCAAACAATGTTGCCTAAGGAAGTTTTCATTTTCTTTGCACGGAAAGTTCATTTTTCATTTTCTGAGTGCCCAAAAGGAGGGTTTTTTGTGAAGGACCTACCAAATAATTGTTGCAAAAATGAACCAAATCAATTTTATAAAATACTAGGACATATACTATGCACAATTGACAAAATGGTTGGGTGAAAAAAGTTTTGATCCACCTCTGGTGAAAAAGACAAATTCCCGTCGATTCAGGTGGAAGCGGGTCAAATTTGAACTGCAGCTGCCTCATAGTTTGCTCTTTATTTTTTCCAAAAATCATTTCTAGGTAAATAAGTATCTATTTAATCAGAAATACATGGTTTGATGGCGAGACATCGAGGTTTGGACGGTGGCCGAGGGGCCCAACTCTAGAGCACGAAGCTCAAGATGCTCCAAGCGTGGTCACTGCGTGACCGTGGCGTTTCCATGTGTTCTGTGCGGCCTAGGCATGTCTAGTGGGTTGGGCACTCCCTAGGTAGGTGCTAGGAAGAAAACCACAACATAAGATTCTCACGAGGAGACCGCTTGATGCTCAAACATGAATAAGCAGCCAAGTGTTTGATTTGTGGTACGGGAAATGCACATGGCTAATGGGCGTGAGTTTTGGCTGAGGATGATCAGTTACTAAGAAGACTGTCTTCACAAATTTTCACCTCAAAAGGAGGAGCCTAGGTGGTACTTGCTTGACAAAGTACCACACTGGAAATAAATACGAATGTTGAAGCTGGGCTCAAAATAATGAATGGATTGAGCTAGCATTTGGTGGAGGATGGTTATTTGGGCATAGGAAGCACTGTAGAAAATGGATACCATTTGGACATGCCAAAGTGGTACTTCCTTCACAAAGTGCTGCTTTGAACAGAATAGGAAAATGAATATTTTCGAATTGTTTTTGAACTAGGCAAGGAATTTTTTTGACATATTTGATGAAGATATGATCCAAAACATTTATGAGAATTTTTTGGGAATTTTTGGAATAACAGAAATATAGGTTGCTTCACAACCTAGGGCAAAAACTGCCACATGGACATGACATATAGGCAAAACTGATGAGATGGCGCCTAGTCATCACAACCTACCACAATCTACAAGGCTATGACCATCTATATTGGTCATTAACAACTAGAAATAAGGCAGCGGACTAGCACTGTTTGCTTTGTGACCATTTCGTGTAAGGAAATTATGACCTTTCTGACCAAAATGGTCGCAATGGTTTAGGGTTTGGAGCCCCCCGAACAGCTTTTGGCCAATTGGTCTGAAATGGTCATAGATCTATGACCAATTCTTCCAGGGTCACTCATAGAAGGTCACTAGTTGACATATTTCTTGTAGTGGGTTTGGGCAAGGTGGTAATCTCTAATGATTCATCTCTTTCAAATGTCATGCTTGTCCAATCCCTTCACTACAATTTACTTTCAACTATTCAATTGGCTCGTGTCGGATATGATTCACATTTTGGTGAATTCCATGTGACCGTCTTTAAGAGAAGCAATCTCAAACTGGTATTCGTTGGGCATGTTGAAGACAACATTTACGTGGTTGATTTCTCGAAAGAGAAAACTCATCTTGCAACATGCCTAATGGCCAAGGCCGACGTGGGGTGGCTATGGCACCGTAGGCTAGCCCACGTGGGCATGAGAAATTTATAATCTCTCTTAAAGGGGGAGCACATTCTTGGATTAACCAATGTGTCTTTTGCCAAAGATCGTCCTTGTAGTGCTTGCATTGCCGGAAAGCTTCATGAAAAAGCTCACAAAGTGAAGACTATCATCACCACCTTGAGGCCCCTCGAGCTTATCCATTTGGATCTATTTGGGCCTCCAACATATGATAGTTTGGGAGAAGGAGATATTGCCTTGTCATTGTTGATGACTTCACAAGATATACTTGGGTGTTCTTTCTCAAGACTAAAGATGAAACTCAAGAAACCTTCGTCAGCTTTGCCAAAGAAGCTCAACGTCAAAAAAACTGTGAGATCAAGGCAATCCGAAGTGACAATGGCACCGAGTTCAAAAACTATACAATGGATGATTTCTTGAGTGAAGAGGGGATAAAGCACCAATATGCCTCACCATATGCTCCCAAACAAAATGGTGTTGCAGAGAGGAAGAATCGGACTCTTATTGAGATGGCTAGGACCATGCTTCATGAGTACAAATCACCATACAAGCTTTGGGCAGAATCCAACAACACCGCGTGCCATGCTTCAAACCGGCTTTATCTTCGCAAGATCAAGAACAAGACCCCTTATGAGCTCCTAATAGGGAGAAAGCCCAACGTCTAATACTTTCAGGTATTCGGTTGTAAGTGTTTCATTTTAAACAAAAAATCCCGATTAGCTAAATTTGAGTCTAGAACTTATGAGGGCATATTTGTTGGATATGCATCAAACTCTCATGCTTACCGAGTTCTCAATAAATCCACCGGATGCTTTGAGGAAATGGTAAATGTGGAGTTTGATGAAGATAACGGCTCCCGCATGGAGCAAATTGTTCCTAGTGTTGTAGGTGATGAGGCTCCTTCACAAGCTATAAGGACAATGGGGATAGGCCACATTCTCCCACAAGAAACACCCCATGTCCAAGTAGAAGATGGAGTAAGAGCCCCTCTTGAGGATTCTCCAAAGGGAAGTCATCACCGACACCACTTGTCCAAGATGCTTTGGTAAATAATGAACCTATCGAAGAACAAGATCAAGACCCTCATATTCCTGAGCAAGATCAAGAGCAAACTCTTCCGAATAATGAAGAACCAATCGTTGAGGCTCAAGATCAAGCTCAAAGTCATGATCATGATCAAGATCAACCCCAACCACATGTGTCTTCATCGTCATCACTTCCTATTGAGCAAGAACCCGTGGTTGCAAAGAGAAGAGTGTCTCCAAGGTTAAAGCAATCTCAAGGGCAAGCTTCTTCATCAAGTCCAAAACCAAGTGAAGAAGAGCTTGACCGCAAAGAGCAAAAAGTGGCCGCCAAGCTGAAACATCTTCAACACCTCACCGAGAACATCTACGGAAGCATCAAAAAGGGGGTAACTACTCGTAGACGTTTGGCAAACTTTTTTGAACATCACTCGTTTATCTCTTGTGTTGAACCCCTTAAGGTGGAAGATGCACTTGACGATCCGGATTGGATAGATGCCATGCATGAAGAACTCAATAACTTCACACGCAACAAAGTGTGGACCCTTGTAGAAAGACCCAAGGAATTTCATAATCTCATTGGAACAAAGTGGATTTTCAACAACAAACAAGATGAATATGGACAAGTAATAAGGAACAAGGCAAGGTTAGTGGCACAAGGTTTCACCCAAGTTGAAGGTTTATACTTTTGTGAAACTTTTGCCCCCGTTGCCCGTCTCGAATCCATTCGCATCTTGCTTGCTTATGCCTCTCGTCATGATTTCAAATTATATAAAATGGATGTTAAGAGCACATTTCTTAATGGTCCTCTTAAGGAGTTGGTGTATGTCAAGCAACCTCCCGGTTTTGAAGACCCCGATCATCCCTATCACGTTTGTGAACTCCATAAGGCACTCTATGGACTCAAACAAGCACCTCGTGCTTGGTATGATCACCTTACGGCGTTCCTAAACGAGAAAGGGTTCCAGATTGGGGTAATAGATTCCACTCTCTTTACAAAGAGGGTAAAAGGAGAGTTGTTTGTCTGCCAAATATATGTTGATGATATTATCTTTGAGTCAACTAACCAATGTATTAACATTGAGTTTGAGAATATTATGACTAAGGAATTTGCGATGAGCATGATGGGAGAGTTGAAGTTCTTTCTCGGTTTTCAAGTGAAGCAATTGAGAGGCGGAACCTTCATCAATCAATTTCGTTATATCCAAGACATGCTCAAGAGATTCAAAATGCAAGATGTCAAGCCAATGAAGACACCCATGGCCACAAATGGTCAACTTCATCTTGATCCAAATGGTAAAGAAGTGGATCAAAAGGTATATTGCTCTATGATCGGTTCCTTGCTTTACCTTTGTGCATCTAGGCCAGATATTATGTTGAGTGTGTGTATGTGTGCAAGATTTCAATCCGCTCCTAAGGAGAGCCACTATTCGGCAGTGAAAAGAATCCTTCAATATTTGGTTCATACCCCAAACTTGGGCCTTTGGTATCCCAAGGGATCATCATTTGAGTTAATGGGTTACTCGGATTCGGATTGGGCCGGAGACAAGGTTGATCGAACATCCACCTCCGGTTCATGTCAATTCCTAGGGAGGTCGTTGGTAAGTTGGTCTTCAAAGAAGCAAAATTGTATATCTCTCTCCACAGCCGAAGCCGAGTATATTGCTGCCGGAAGTTGTTGTGCCCAATGATTATGGATGAGGCAAACTTTGATGGATTATGGTGTCAAATGTGACAAAGTGCCTCTTTGGTGTGACAATGAAAGTGCCATCAAGATCGCCGAGAATCCGGTTCAACATAGCAAGACCAAGCATATTGAGATTCGTCATCATTTCATTAGAGATCATGTGGCCAAGGGAAACATTGAGTTACTCCATGTCAACACCGAGAATCAACTAGCAGACATCTTCACCAAGCCCCTTGACAAAGCAAGATTCCGCGAGTTAAGGCATGAGCTAAATATCTTGGATATTAGTAACTTCGGATGAAACTCCTGCACATACACACATACTCATGTACTATCTTGCTTAGATGCAGGCACATGTCTAGGGGGTGCTAGCTCAACCCATGAGCTATCTTATCCTGGAAGTGCATAAAACGAACTCAATCTTTCACATTAGCCACTTTAGGTGGTACTTGTGCTTCAAAGATGAGTATTGGTCTTGGGCCCAAGGTTCATATCTTCGCGGTGCCATACCAAGTAAACTCAAACATGGTGGCCCCAGCCACCGCCCTCGCTTGAGGGTTGTGTCCGTGTTTGTTTCGCTTGTGTGGTGTGTTGTCTCTTTTCCTTTTTTTGGTTGTTTCTCCTCGCTTCTCTTTTGGTACAAGTGCTCCACATATAACCTTTCCATAGTGATAGGACTTTCCTCGCGGCGTATTTAGAAATGTAGACCGAGTGCTTTGTGAAGTAGGGGTAATAGTATACACTCAGCCCTGTATTTGGAAAATTCACTCATGTCAAAGTTCCTGAATACCCCGTGCGCACGGGCCTGTACCGTCCACACGGGGCCCCCGTGCCCACGGGCTCTGTACCGTGCGCACGGGACCCCCATGCACACGGGGCTCACTTAGCCCGTGCGCACGGGGTCTGCAAATTCTGGTCCTGAGGAGGTGGGGCATGGGGGGGCTCGGGTTCTCTTCCACCCATTCGCCCCCTCCACTCCCAGGAAGCCTCCAGCGCCACCGCCGTCGCCTCCACTCGCCGGAGCTCCTCTGGGCTTCGTCGGGGTTCTTCCTCCGTGGATCTGCATCCAAATGGGGTCCTCCTACGGTTGGTCTTGCCTCCTTGATCTATCTCCTTGAGTTCCTATCTAATTTTCTAGCTTTAGGGTTTCTTTTCTCCCTATATTCGTTTGGCCTCAACTAGTTTGTAGATAGAAGTCTAGTGATTAGATCCTTTGGTCCCTCTGCTACACCCACTCCCGGAGTTCTTTCTGGTAGTGGCTGCTGCTGGGAGACCCTCGTGTCCACGGGGTGTTTGACCCCCGTGCGCACGGGGCCCCGTGCCCACGGTCCTGTACCATGCGCACGGGACCCCGTGCCCACGGGGTCTAAACCCTCGTGTGCACGGGCTATCCAGGAACTTTTGCCTAGATTTTTGTCTATCTCCTTGCCATTCATCTTGCACTTGTACTCATTTGTGTTTCGTGCTTTGTGTTGTTGGGTGTTTGCGTGTGTTTCAGACTCCGCTGACAAGAGGTCTGAGCTTCATCGCAAGCATGCAAAAGGAGGATCAAAGGACTTCACCATTGCTCGTCGTCAGCCGTCTGAAGGCATGGGTCAGGGGACCAAGCCAGAGATCTAGGCTGAGAGACAGAGCCATCCGTATGTTGCTGCCACTGGTATGGGAGTGGATCCCCGGTTCAAGAATGAGTTTCAGCAAAGGGTCTATCATGAGCTTCTTATGACAAAGTCAAAGAAGTTTGCTCCTCACAAGCAAGTCAACACTGAGAGTTTGCGTGACAATGATCATCTGTATCCCGGTGTGTACTCCACTCTTGGACGACTAGGTCTGATTCTGTTTGTCACCTTCAACCACCCCTATAATGAAGATCTAGTGATGCAGTTCTTTGCCACTCTGTACTTCTCCAATGATTCTACTCACACCCTCACATGGATGTCCGGAACGCATCATTGCTCAGCTCCTATGGCAAAGTTCTCCGAGATCATTCCCTACCCGTTCATGGATGAAGAGACTGTTTCTGATGAGTTTGGCATTGTTCGGGAAAGTGGGCAGCGCACTATGGATGAGATTGCCTTTGCTTACAAACAAGAGAAGTCGTTTGTCACCGGGTCAATCAAAGACCTCTTGCCCCTCTAGGACACCATGCACCATATCCTGAGGTATACCCTCACTCCAAAGGCTGGGGATTCCCATAACATTCGGAGATCCATGCTTGATGTCTTTGTGTATCTTCATCAGAAGAAGAAAGTGGATGTTCTGGATTTCATGTACTACGAGCTGCGTTAGTGTGTATAAGAGAACAAGTCCTTGATCTATGCTCCATTCATACAGGCGTTGATTGAGACCGTCTGTCCAGCAAAGTACATTGCCAGCTTCAAGACTTCTGTTCCCAAGCGCAACTCCAACTGGACCCCAGCTGCTCCTGCTCCCTATGTGCCTAGCAAGAAGGGGCGCAACCCTAGGCCTGAGGATCGTGCTACTTACACTCCAGGCATGTCCTCTACTGCACGGATCCCTCGTGGTCAGTCCAAGTCTGTTGGCTCTGAGGCCATTATTGCCAAGGGAGAGAAGAAGTCGCAGTTCAAGACCTTGAGCAACATGTTCAAGATTTGTCAGTCGATTCAGCGTCGTCGGATCAAGGAAATCAACAAGGAGAAGCTTGTTCGGCGTGAGCAGAAGGCAGAAAGGGCTGCTGCTGGTGAGGAGGTCGGTCCAGGTTCAGAGGACGTCGACAGTGAGGCCACTACTCGGTCTTTCCCAATGGCCGGGTGGCGTTTTAATGATGATGATGATGCCTCGAGTGCTCCTCCGCTTGTCTAATGGGTCTCGTGTCGCCATTTGTCTCCTTTTTGTTGTCTTGATGAAAAAGGGGGAGAAGTGGTGTGTGGTGCATTCGTGGGTGTGTTGAGATCTGAAGCCTCGTGTTTCTCGCTATTGGTTGGTATTAGTTGGCTTGAGATACTCTTTTTTTCCTTCCGTCTGTGTGGTTGTGAGACTCTAGCTTTATTATTGAACCTTGCCATTATCCTCTTATGCTTATTGGGTCTCATAATATTTTCTCACCACACTGTGTCATGAGATCTAGGCACCGTTATAGGTTTATTTTGATTAATCTCATGACTTAACAATAATGATCTTGGTCGAACCTCCTATGGGTATTCTAGATGCATTCTTGTTTTCGGGCACACATATAGGGGGAGATATCATGATCATTATTTGTTCCATGGCTTTTTATCTGTTTATCCTCTATGCCATGCTCTAACCATGTTGTCATCAATGCACCAAAAAGGGGGAGATTGAAAGTGCTAGTGGCACTTATACTATATTTTGGTGTGATGACAATGTGGTTAGTTGAACTAATATCGGTTGCTAAAAGTTATCTCAGGTTATTGGTTCTAAGTGCCAGCGATGGAGATGTGCGACCCCCCCATTTCAAAAAGGACAAAGGCGTGGTCTTTCAACGCTTCAAAGGTTTAGTTTTGGTTTGCTTCGAGTCGTAGGAAAGACCACACTATTAAGAGGGGTTTGTGTGGATAAATGTCGTGTGGGAATGCCATTGCCAAGCCTTACTCTCTTACCCTCCCCACTCCGACCACCTAAAAAGAACCTAGTGTGTATGCTGTGGTACTCAGAAAGTTGCAACAGAAAGTTATTGGGTACCCCGTGCGCACGGGGTCTTTTGACCCCCGTGCGCACGGGGTACTGCGTAACTCTCTGGGTACCCCGTGCGCACGGGGTCCTATGTAAACTCTCTGAGTACCCCGTGCGCACGGGGTCTTTTGACCCCTGTGCGCATGGGGTGGCGTGAGTGTCTCTGAGTACCCCGTGCGCACGGGGCTGACTTCGTGCACACGGGGTCCAACGGGCAGAAATCCCCACCAGCCCATGAAAACTATATAAAGGCCCTTCTTCCACCTCCAACCTCTAACCCTAATGTCTTGTTGTGCTCCACCATTGCTACACCCCATTTTTCTCAATACTCTCAATCCCTCCACCCAAACTTGTTGAAACTTTGGGGATTGGGAGAGCAAGACCCGATCTACATCTCGACCAAACCAAATCGCGTTCCCCGCAACATTTCTTCCCCATTGACTTGTTACTCTTGGAGCTTGGGCTCCTAGGCGGCTAGAGGTTCCTCCGGAAGCTTCCTTACTTGTGGTGTGCTCCGGAGAAGTTTGTAAAGGTGTGGTGGTGGCCTTCAAGACCAAACCCGAGTGTTTCGCGGCTCATCCGTTGGGGGTGACTCGAAGGAGAATACGGTGATCCTTTGGTGGCGTTCCGCAAGCTTTGGCTCCGGCACCGCTCCAAACGGAGATTAGCTCTTCCCCAAGGAAGAGTGAACTTCGGGTTAAAATCCGCGTCCTCGTCTCACTTGTGGTTAATCCTTTCCCGCACCTTTCCTTGTTGTTGAATGCTTGTTGGCTTGCTAAGTAGTTTGTTGCCTAGCATATTTATTTTGGAGCTTTCTTGTCATATAGGTTGCATTCACCTAGTTGCATATCTAGTGAACTCTTTTATCCGCTAAGCCTTAAATTCTACAAGAAAGATTAAAATTTGTAGTCTCCTATTCACCCCCATCTAGTCGACCGTATCGATCCTTTCATAAATGCTTATGTCTCTTGCAATATCTATCTTCCCTATTTGGTGTGTACTTGCAAACCCAATACACTCCACAAAAATTGACATGCTTATAGGAGACATTTTCATCATAACTAGTGCATTCATCATTTGTACTATGGATATTCAAAGAGTTCATACTAACAATATTGCAATCATGCTCATCATTCAAAGATTTAGTGCCAAACATTTTATAGACTTCTTCTCTAGCACTTGAGCACAATTTTCCTTTTCATCATACTTACGTAAGATATTAAAAAGATGAAGCGTATGAGACAAACTCAATTCCATTTTTTGTAGTTTTATTTTATAAACTAAACTAGTGATAAAACAAGGAACTAAAAGATTCGATCGCAAGATCTAAAGATATACCTTCAAGCACTCACCTCCCCGGCGATGGCGCCAGAAAAGAGCTTGATGTCTACTACACAACCTTCTTCTTGTAGACGTTGTTGGGCCTCCAAGTGCAGAGGTTTGTAGGACAGTAGCAAATTTCCCTCAAGTGGATGACCTAAGGTTTATCAATCCGTGGGAGGCGTAGGATGAAGATGGTATCTCTCAAGCAACCCTGCAACCAAATAACAAAGAGTCTCTTGTGCCCCCAACACACCTAATACAATGGTAAATTGTATAGGTGCACTAGTTTGGCGAAGAGATGGTGATACAAGTGCAATATGGATGGTAGATATAGGATTTTGTAATCTGAAAATAGAAAAACAGCAAGGTAACTAATGATAAAATTGAGCGTAAACGGTATTGCAATGCTAGGAAACAAGGAATAGGGTTCATACTTTCACTAGTGCACTTTCTGTCAAAAATAATAACATAATTGGATCATATAACTATCCCTCAACATGCAACAAAGAGTCACTCCAAAGCCACTAATAGCGGAGAACAAATGAAGAGATTATCGTAGTGTATGAAACCACCTCAAAGTTATTCTTTCTGCTCGATCTATTCAAGAGTCCGTAGTAAAATAACACGAAGCTATTCTTTCCGTTCGATCTATCATAGAGTTCGTACTAGAATAACACCTTCAGACACAAATCAACCAAAACCCTAATGTCACCTAGATACTCTAATGTCACCTCAAGTATCCGTGGGCATGATTATACGATATGCATCACACAATCTCAGATTCATCTATTCAACCAACACAGAGTACTTCAAAGAGTGCCCCAAAGTTTCTACCGAAGAGTCAAGACGAAAACGTGTGCCAACCCCTATGCATAAGTTCACAAGGTCACTGAACCCGCAAGTTGATCACCAAAATGTACATCAAGTAGATCACGTGCATATCCCATTGTCACCACAGATAAGCACATGCAAGACATACATCAAGTGCTCTCAAATCCTTAAAGACTCAATCCGATAAGATAACTTCAAAGGGAAAACTCAATCCATTACAAGAGAGTAGAGGGGGAGAAACATCATAAGATCCAACTATAATAGCAAAGCTCGCGATACATCAAGATCGTGCCGAATTAATAACACGAGAGAGAGAGAGATCAAACACATAGCTACTGGTACATACCCTCACCCCCGAGGGTGAACTAATCCTTCCTCGTCATGGAGGGGATGATGAAGATGGCCACCGGTGACGGATCCCCCCTCCGGCAGGGTGCCGGAACAGGGTCGCGATTGGTTTTTGGTGGCTACAGAGGCTTGCAGCGGCGGAACTCCCGATGTATTGTGCTCTTCGATGTTTTTAGGGTATATGGACATATATAGGCGAAAGAAGTCGGTCAGGGGAGCCACATGGGGCCCACGAGGGTGGGGGTGTGCCCAGGGGGGTAGGGTGTGCCTCCCTGCCTCATGGCTTCCTCGTTGCTTCCCTTACATGCACTCTAAGTCCCCTGTATTACTTCTATTCAAAAAATAACTCCCCCGAAGGTTTCATTCCGTTTTTACTCCGTTTGATATTCCTTTTTTCGAAATACTGAAATAGGCAAGAAAGCTCCAATATGGGCTGGGCCTCTGGTTAATAGGTTAGTCCCAAATGTAATATAAAAGTGTATAATAAAGCCCATAAGCATCCAAAACAGATAATAATATAACATGAATGCTTCATAAATTATAGATACGTTGGAGACGTATCATTAAGGGGCACGGCAAAACAAATCATGGGTTTCCTCACTTGTCACAGATGGGCTCGTTCCCATGGGAAGAGCACGGACCCTGGATGCGCTCCATGTGTTGTCCCGGATGGGCTCCTTCCCCTTGGAAGAGCATGGCTATAGGGTGCCCTCCCTGATGTCGCAAATGGGTTCTTTTCCCTTGGAAGAGCAAATGGGCTCTTTCCCCTTGGAAGAGCCGGAGAGGGTGCCCTCCTCGTGGTCCCCATCGATGAGGTCTGACTTGGAAGCTGTGTATCCCAAGCCAGCTCGCAGAACATGTCCTTCAAAAATGACAAAAGGGGCTCGATGGCGATGTAGGATGGCAAATTCTTGACATTGAGCCAGAGGAGATCAGCGGCCGGGCCATGGATGAGACCGACGGCAGTTGAACCCAATGGGTTGGGGGTGAGCCACTTAACCTATGATAGCCCACCTCGGCGACGTCAGCTTCCTCGGCGACGTCAAGTTAAGAGACCGCGATACACCTCTTTTGGGCCAGTCGCTCCTCGAACTCCACGGGAAGCGTAGCCGGGCTTAGGCTGCGATGCTCTGGAGTGGGGGATGGGGATGGGGATCTATGGGAAATGGGGCGTTTGGCAGGCATCATCTAAGAAACACTCAGGGAGGCCTGGGTATGGAGATCGGTGGGTAAGCTGCATGTGCAAATTGGCAGATGTTGACAATGGAGGCCTTGCGGCAGCGGGGACCTTGCGAGGGTTTCGAGTGAGGGATGGGTGTGTGTGTGTGCGCACCCGAGGAGGTTTTGGTGTGTGTGTGTGTGTGAGTGTGTGTGTGTGTGTGTGTGTGTGTTGTGTTTGAGGAAATGATGCGGGTACTAAAAATTTTACTACGCAGGAGTCAAACGCGGGACTGAAGTGCCGGGGCTATTGAAAATATTGATGATGGTGCATCGCACACGGTTCGGAGATAACAACCGTGTGTTATGAAACAGAAAAACCCTCAAGGAGGGAAAATATTTTCAAGGGATGCAGGCGGATTGGGAACAAGAAACATCACACATGGTCGAAACACAATAACTGTGTGTTATCAAACAGAAAAAAGCTGCAGGCGGGTAGATATTTTTTAGAGGGGAAGCCTCATGGATCCCAATGTACTGTGCAGATGTGTGCGTGACAGGGGCACCGGCGTGGCACACTATTTGTTTGAGTGAACCGTGTCTATTAAATCATCCGACTTATCTAATGTTCATAAATTTGGCGAAAAATGACGTGGGAGAGAGTCAGAACACGAACACACTTGCACGTGGACCAAATTTATGTATGAAAAGGGTGGTTTGATGTTCAAATACCAAATGCAACTTCAATGTGGCACCTATCTCGCAAAGCGCACAGTATTGCTTGCCCCTCTCGTGTTGGCACAAAGGGGTTGCTAAGCTATGAATGCATGCCCCCCCCAGCCGAGGTTCACCTAGCAAAGTGTGAAGTAGCTAGCATCCCCCCTCATGTCGGCATGAAGGGAATCCTAAGCTATGAATGCATGCCCGCCAACCGTCACCTAGCAAAGTGCGAAGTAGCAGCCCGCCCCTACACACACACAATTTCAGTCGGCGGGCCAGAGAGGCATCTCACCAAGATGGATCGTAAAACGGACCAAGAATAATCCACATTGGTCGTACAACCTCTCTCTTGTTGTTGGTCAAAGTCATGTCCGTCCATGCGACCCCGGAGATGGGCTAGCTCGCCAATAATCATGCAAGTAGCTAGTCCTCGAGGACAACCACTGCATGCGTGTGGCCCAAACATATGTATGGAGAGGTGTGTTTTTGAATACACAATGGAACAACTTTGATGTGGAACTGTGATTTCGAACTAGAAATCCCCACACTGTGTGAGGGTATGTATGTTACACCACACTTCAAGCCGACGACGGGGATTCATGCATGCATGCGTGCATAGTATATGCGCTCAAACTTAATTAGGTCTGAATCTCACCATGACCTATATATACTACAATAACACGAACCAAAGTAAGAATCCGCCATGGTAACCTATCTTGTTGTCGGTCAAGGTGATCATGGATGTCCACATGGGCCCACAAAATATAGGCTTGTCGCCGATAACCACGCGAGGGAGTGTACTGTTCGAAGACAACCACTACATGCATATGTATGAAGGTGATGCATGCATGCATGTTTGAATACAATTTCACAACATTGATGTGGCGCGTGCGTCGAAAATCATACAATCCCCACATAGAGCAAGATCAGTTCATGACATGTCGTTGTACTAGCCACTTCGACTCGATTGGAGGGATTCATTCGTACTCATGCATGTGTGTGTGCTCAAACTCTATCATGTCATCCTAGAGCATGACTTATATATATACCGTATTATAAGCAAAAAAATAATCCCCTCCTAAGTCAAATTAACCTCTCTCGTTGTCAGGCAAAAAGTAGTGATGGACCAAGCAGGCCCACAAATGGAAAGCATCGATATCGCTGATAACCGCTTAAGTGGGTGCGAGAGGACAACCACCATTATTTTGCATGTGGGCCAAACATATGTTGAATACCCAAAGCGCACAACTTTGATGTGCCACATGCCTCAAAAACTGTAACCCCCCCAGAGCGAGGTTAAGCGTACTACATATGATGGCCCCTGAGGGAGTCCTGGACTAGGGGGTGTCCGGATAGCCGGACTATCATCGTCCGCCAGACTCCAAGACTACGAAGATACAAGATTGAAGACTCCGTCCCGTGTCCGGAGGGGACTTTCCTTGGCGTGGAAGGCAAGCTTGGCAATACGGATATGTAGATCTCCTACCATTGTAACCGACTCTGTGTAACCCTAGCCTCCTCCGGTGTCTATATAAACCGGAGGGCTTTAGTCCGTAGGACACAACATACATCACAACAATCATACCATAGGCTAGCTTTAGGGTTTAGCCTCCTTGATCTCATGGTAGATCCACTCTTGTACTACCAATATCATAAATATTAATCAAGCAGGACGTAGGGTTTTACCTCCATCAAGAGGGCCTGAACCTGGGTAAAACATCGTATCCCTTGTCTCCTGTTACCATCCGCCTAGACGCACAGTTCGGGACCCCCTACCCGAGATCCGCCGGTTTTGACACCGACAGCCCTCTTCCCCCTCTTCGACACATACTATATGCTCCTACCGTAATACAACCCAAAAAGAATCCTCCTCGATGGTGAAATTAATTAACCTCTCCCGATGTAGGTCAAAGTGATGCATTCATCAACGATGGCCTCATGGGCCCACAGATGGAAGCGCCACACGTGAGTGTCCTAGCTAGGATAACCACCGCCTGCATGCATGTGGCCCAAAGAGGTGTTGTGTGATGTTTGAATAGCCAATTTCACAACTTTGATGTGGCATGTGGCTCGGAAACCGAAAAGCCCCGACACTGAGTGAGGTGTACTAGTTCATGGATGCGTACATATAGTATATATTCTACTCCCCTCCCACCTCTTCGACGCGTACTATGTACCACCATAACACAAACAAAAAAGATTCTACCTTGCTGGTCAAACTAACCTCACTGTCGGCTGTTCGTCAAAGTGATGGACGACGACCTCGCGGGCCCACAAAAAGCGTCACACGCGAGTATCGAGTGTCGTGTAGGACAACCATCAACTGCATGTGTGAAAGTGCAACTATCCCTGGGTGATTTTGGTAATGGTTAACAACATATAGCTCATTAAACTAATGCCATTACAAGATAAATATTTTAGTAAAGTTCAATGATTGGCAAGGACAAAAGATTGGCTCGAGCTTCAAAGTCCAAGACTCTACATTTTCTATTTTAGTGATCCAAGATCACATTGAGTCTATAGGAAAGCCAATACTATTAGAAGGGGATGAGGTTGTCACGCCCAAGATGCGACCCTATCCTAAAGGAACTAGAAGGTCCCACCAAGGATAGAAGCGCATCTTGAAGACGCTTTTGCAAGGTGGATATCATTACATCAACATCACATAATAGTGGGGATACATCCAATACATTCAATGTCACATGAATACAACATACAAGAACAACATCCGACTACGGATGAATCATAAACAAAAACTCAAACAATATCCACCCTGCTAGCCCAGGCTGCCGACCTAGAACCTATCCCCTGATCGAAGAAGAAGCAGAAGAAGAACTCAACACAAGCAAGCATCGCTCTCGCATCATGACCATCGCATAACCTGTACTTGCAACTGTTGTTGTAGTAATCTGTGAGCCACGAGGACTCAGCAATCCCATTACCATGGGTATCAAGACTAGCAAAGCTTAATGGGAAAGGAAGGGGTAAGGTGGTGAGGTTGCAGCAGCGACTAAGCATGATATGGTGGCTAACATACGCAAATGAGAGTGAGAAGAGAAACAAAGGAACGGTCGTCAACTAGCAATGATCAAGAAGTGATCCTGAACTCCTACTTACGTCAATCATAACACAGAAACCGTGTTCACTTCCCGGACTCCGCCGAAAA
Source organism: Aegilops speltoides (assembly GCA_021437245.1). Classification (NCBI taxonomy): domain Eukaryota; kingdom Viridiplantae; phylum Streptophyta; class Magnoliopsida; order Poales; family Poaceae; genus Aegilops; species Aegilops speltoides. The sequence continues at coordinate 38,766,749 of CM038144.1, read as the reverse complement.
GAGACCATCACGGCTACACACACGGTTGTTGCATTTTAATTCGGATCTGGTGTCAAGTTATCTACAACCGGACATTAACAAATTCCCATCTGCCACATAACCGCAGGCACAGCTCTCGAAAGTTTAAACCCTGCAGGGGTGTCCCAACTTATCCCATGACAAGCTCTCGCGATCAACGAAGGAATAGACCTTCTCCCAGGAAGACCCGATCAGGCTCAGAATCCCGGTTTACAAGACATTTAGACAATGGTAAAACAAGACCAGCAAGACCTCTGGCGTGCCGACATCCCGATAGTAGCAGCAGATCTCGCCTCGTGCCATGACCGGATGAGCAAGACGCATAACTAGAACCAGCCCTCAAGTTTCCCGAGGTGGCGCTGCAAGTGGTTTCTAGTTTGGACCAACACTTAGACAAGCATTGGCCCGGGGCTGAATAAAGATGACCTCGAGAGAGCGACTCCCAAGGGAAAAGTAGGTGGTGGTGAGGCAAATGGTAAAACCAATGTTGGGCCTTTTGGAGGAGTTTTATTCAAAGTGAACTGTCAGGGGGTCCCCATAAATCACCCGTGCGTGTAAGGAACGCAAAATCCGGGAACATAACACCGGTATGACGGAAACTAGGGCAGCAAGAGTGGAACAAAACACCAGGCATAAGGCCGAGCCTTCCACCCTTTACCAAATATATAGATGCATTAATAATATAAGAGATACTGTGATATCCCAAACATAAACCCTGTCCACCATGGAGAAATCTTCAACTTCACCTGCAGCTAGCAACGCTATAAGAGGGGCTGAGCAAAAGCGGTAACATAGCCAAACAACGGTTTGCATAGGGAAGGTGTCAAAGGTTATAGGTTCATGGCAATATGGGATGGCTTGATAAACAGGTAATAGGTAGCACAACATAGCGATAGAACGAAGCAACTTGCATAGCAATGATAGTAGTGAGATCCAGGGTAGCGGTCATCTTGCCTGAAATCCCGCAAGGAAGAAGAACGAGTCCATGAAGAAGATGAAGCCATGAAGACGAACCACACGTAGACGAACGCATCCTCACGATCGCAACGAAACGGGAACTATCGAGAAGAATCACACAACATAGTAAACAAACCACTCATGAACATGACATGATGCACAAACAAGCATGATGCATGACAAAGCTACATGAAGCTACTCATGGCAAGAGATGATGCAAACAAGAACAACACATCAAGGCAAGTTTAAATGAGGCCGGGAACAACATATAACAATTCCGGTAAGTCCTCATATGCATATTTCGAAATTGGTCCAGAACTGAAGAAACCTTATGTTCAAGTTGTTAAACAGCAACTTAAGATGCACCAAGATGATCTACACGAAATTCTAGTCAAGTTACATATAAAGTTCATTAGATTCGGAGCTACGGCCTAGAAGATATGAGCAAAACAAGTTAAACATGGCATTGATGCAAAATGCACCCAAACATCAAGCAAAACACACCAAAACAAGGATGCAACATGGTAATATGGATCTACATGCAAAAACAAGCAAGTTTCATATAGAGCACACTCAAAACGGAGCATCGGTGCAACACATACTCTATACAAGTCATAACCACAATCTGTCCAAAACAGCAACTAGGCATCTTGCAAGCATCAAAACAATATGCTACAGCACCCCAACATAATAACAAAAGGCAATGGCGTGAAGTACTGGTAAAGCATAACAAAACATGAACACTGAGCTATCTCCAGAAACAATTAAAACATGCTCAAAAAGACATGGAAAGATTGCAAATAATAACAGTTTCAGACTTTAGCAGAAATAACATCAGGTAGCAATGTTTAGAGCTATCATACGACATGTTACAGGAACATATCATGGCAAACAAAAGCATGACATGAATTTACTAATTGCATAGAACAAGAGTCCCTTACTGAACATGAGCCAAAAAGGCACAGCAAATATGATGGCACCCATGTAAACATGGCAAGTTATAATACAGATTCAAACATGGCAGGAACAACAATAAGTAGGCATGTTCGTGAGCTTGAACCACTCACCACAGAGCAATACATGGCATGGCAAGGCAACCAACAGTAAGAAGGCATGTTTATGAAGCTAAGCATGGCAAGTGCAAGGTCATAGGGTGCATGGAACACTAGCAAAACACATGGGAACAAGTGAACTTAATGTTAACAGGCTGACAGCAACATTATGAAGCAACTTTGGAGCAAGATATGAACAATCTACATCAAGCTATAAATGCAACCAGGGGCATGGATGGATAGGGAATAACATGTAGATCAAAACATGTTTATAGAGCATCTCCAGATTATGCATAGAATGATTAGTAGCCACATGTTAACATAGCAACAAAATATTACAGAATCTGTCTAGCAAAACAGCAACAGCAAGTACTCTACTTAGCAAGCTTGATACACTTAGCACACAACTCACAAAAATACATGGGTAGCACCCCTGGAAAGATGGCATGGCATAGATCAACATACATGTAGAGCTCATACTCATAGGATGCGGGAAGATCCCGGGACGGATAGAAGCGGGACGGCGGGGTGTTTGGTTGGCTGAGGTGGTGGATCTGGTCCACCTGACCAGATCCGGCGACGACGGCGGCGGCCGGAGACGACGGCGAGGTCGCCGGAGATGGCGACGGGCCGGGACGACAGCGACGGGTCGCCGGCGTGGTGGAGCCACGGGCGGGAGCAGAGGCTCGAGGTGGCGCGGCCCGGCGAGTGGAGGCGGGCCGCGGGCGCGGGTCGGCGAGCGGGCGCCGGAGGCGGGCGCTGGCCGGGCGTGACGAGGAGGCGGCGGCGGCGGGGACCAGCGCGGGCGGCGCTGGTCGCGCAGCGGGAGCCATGATCGCCGGGCGACGGGAGACGTCGAGACGCCTGGGCGCTGGGCAGCAGCTGAGGCGCGCGCGGATGGGGCGGGCGGGCCCGCCTGGCCAGCGGGCGGGCCGGGCGCGTGGAGGGCGGCGCGGGCGACGTGGCGGCGTCGTATTGGACGGGGGCGATGGGCGGACATGTCCGTCGGTGGAGGAGAAGGTGTCCGGCGGCGCGAGGGGAATTCCTAGGGTTTCATCCGCGAAAAATGGAGGGGGGAGGCATATTTATAGGTAGAGGGAGCTAGGAGAGTCCAAATGAGGAGCGGTTTTCGGCCACGCGATCGTGATCGAACGACCGAGAGCATGGAGGGCAGTTTGCTGGGTTTTGGGCCACTTTGGAAGGGGTGTTGGGCTGCAACAAAAGAGGCCTCCGCGGTTATCCGGTTAACCGTTGGAGTACCAAACGACCTCCAAATGGCACAAAACTTGACAGGCGGTCTACCGGTGCTATACCAAGGCCGCTTGGCAAACCTCGGGCCATTCCGAGAAAGTTTAACACCCGCACAAGAGAAGAGGAAAAAAGGGGACGCCGGATGACATAGGAGTGCCGGATTGCAAAACGGACAACGGGGAAAATGCTCGGAGGCATGAGACGAACATGAATGCGAAATGAGATGCACATGATGACATGATATGAAATGCAGATGATGACATGGCAAAATGCAACACGCAAGCAAATGACATGGCAAGGGCGGTGAATAACTGACGGACACCTGGCGCATCGGATCCTGGGCGTTACAGAGGTGTTGCTTAATGGCTTGCTTGCTCAAAATGCTTAGTGATATGCTCCAAAATCCCTCAAACACTTTCTCATATCCACATAGGTCCCAAACCAAAAGTCAAACTCGGCCCCACCGATTTGATCCATCCGGCGCCATTGAGTTCATTTGACATAGCCACTGCCAGAAACCCTAGTCTTTTCGGTCTGACCGATAGGGATCTCGGTCTCACCAAGATGGGGTTGCAAACTCTCTGTTTCCCTTTGTAATGTTTCTGTCTAACCGAGATGAGCGATCGGTCCCACCGAGTTTACAATGCAAACTCTCTGTTTCCTTTTCGTAACGCTTTGGTCCCACCGAGGCGAGCGAATTGGTCCCACCGAGTTTGCCTGACCAACTCTCTGGTTAGCTTATTACCAAAGTCGGTCCAACCAAGTGTGAGTAATCGGTCCAACCGAGATTACGTTATGCCCTAACCCTAATGATTTCGGTCCCATCGAGATGACATGTTGGTCCCACTGAAATTGCCTAACGGTCACATATGCACTGAATCGGTCCGACCGAGTTTTCTGATTCGGTACCACCGAGTTTGGTATAATGTGTGTAACGGTTAGATTTTTTGTGGAGGCTATATATACCCCTCCACCCTCTCCTCATTCGTGAGGGAAGCCATCAGATCGTGCCTACACTTCCACTACTCATTTTCTGAGAGAGAGCCACCTACTCATGTGTTGAGAGCAAGACATTGCATTCCAACCGTATGAATCTTGATCTCTAGCCTTCCCCAAGTTGCTTTCCACTCAAATCATCTTTCCACCAAATCCAATCCTATGAGAGTGAGTTGAGTGTTGGGGAGACTATCATTTGAAGCAGAAGAGCAAGGAGTTCATCATCAACACACCATCTATTGCCTTTTGGAGAGTGGTGTCTCCTAGATTGGTTAGGTGTCACTTGGGAGCCTCCGACAAGATTGTGGAGTTGAACCAAGGAGTTTGTAAGGGCAAGGAGATTGCCTACTTCGTGATGATTTACCCTAGTGAGGCAAGTCCTTCGTGGGTGATGGCCATGGTGGGATAGACAAGGTTGCTTCCTCATGGACCCTTCATGGGTGGAGCCCTCCATGGACTCGCGCATCCGTTACCCTTCGTGGGTTGAAGTCTCCATCAACGTGGATGTATGATAGCACCACCTATCGGAACCATGACAAAAACATCCATGTCTCCTATTGCATTTGCACTCTCCAAATCATTCCCTTTACGTTCTTGCAAGTTGCATGCTTTACTTTCCGCTGCTCATATACTCTTTGCATGCTTGCTTGAATTGTGTTAAGATTGCTTGACTTGTGCTAAGTTGTTAAAATCTCCAAGAACTAAAATTGGGAAAAGGTTAAGTTTTTATTTGGTCAAGTAGTCTAATCACCCCCCCCCCCCCGTCTAGACATACTTTCAATCCTACAATTGGTATCAGATCTTTGGTCTCCATTTGCCTTGATTTCCATAGCTTTTGGTGATCATAGCCTTGGTTTCACAACCTAGGAGAGTATGGCGTCTAGCGAGGGAAATTACCACCGTAGAGGTCCTTACTTTGATGGTACAAATTTTGCTAGTTGGAAGCATAAGATGAAAATGCATATTCTTGGAAGGTGAATTCTTCGATGGGAGAGAACCGAACCGTGAAGCTACCGCGGAAGAGTTGAAGATGCTACAATACATCGCTCAAGCTTGTGATATCCTCTTCAATGGATTGTGCCCCGAAGAATTCAACAAAATCAGCGGCCTTGAGAATGCAAAGGATTTGGGATACTTTGATTTACATGCATGAAGGTACTGACTCCATCAAGTAATCCAAATTGGATGTGCTTCAAAGTCAACTTGAAAAATTCAAAATGAAGGATGGTGAAGGTGTCGCTGAAATGTACTCTAAGCTTGCTCTCATCACAAATGAGATTGCCGGCTTAGGAAGTGAAGAGATGATCGACAAATTCCTCATCAAGAAGATCCTAAGAGCCTTGGATGGAAAATATGATACCGTGTGTACAATGATCCAAATGATGCCCAATTACAAAGATCTCAAGCCAACGGAAGTCATCGGAAAAATTGTTCCTCATGAGATGTCACGCAAGGATAAGGAGGAGCTTCACAACAAGTCAAGTGGTGCTTACAAAGCCTCATGTGATGCTCCTACATCATCAAGTGAGAAACAAACCTTCAATGAGGAATTGAGATTAATGGTGAAAAACTTCAAGAAGTTCTACAAGAGTAGAAGCAATGAAAGGAGTTCCAAGTCAAGGTCCTACAATGACAAAATATCTTCAAGTCGTGAACGTAATTGCTACAGTTGTGGAAGACCCGGACACTATTCCAATGAGTGTACGGCTCCTTACAAAAGAAGAGAAGAATCACCACCAAGAGAGAGGAAGAGTAGAGATGATCGTTATGAATGAAGAACATCCCGGAGAAGCAAGGATTCAGAAAGGAGGGACAAATCATCAAAGAGCTACACAAAATGAAGACAGCAAGCTCATGTTGGTGAATGGGTATCCGGCTCCGACTCCGACAGTCACTCAGAGAGAAGCTATCACTCCGACTCCGAATATACTCAAGTTGAAGGTGTTGCCGGTGTAGCACTTGTGTCAACCAACTTCTACGACATATTTGACTCACCAAATGAAGGAATTGGAAGATGCTTCATGGCTAAAGGCCCAAAGGTATCACACCCCGAGTATGTTGATTTCAATATACATCTCCAACATATCTATAATTTTTTTGTTCCATGCAATTATATTACCCGTTTTGGATGTTTATGGGCTTTACTTTACACTTTTATATCATTTTTGGGACTAACCTACTAACCGGAGGCCCAGCCCATATTGCTGTTTTTTTGCCTATTTCAGTGTTTCAAAGAAAAGGAATATCAAACCGAGTCCAAACGCGATAAAACCTTCGGGAACGATCTTTTTGGAACAAATGCATACCTGGAGACTTTGAGTGGAAGTCAAGAAACAAGGGAGGCGGCCACAAGGGTGCCCGGCGTGCCCCCTACAGGTGGGTGCGCCCCCACCCTCGTGGGCCCCCCAGGAGTCCACCGACCTACTTCTTCCTCCTATATATACCCATGTACCCCAAAAACATCAGAAGCGACCACGAAAACCTAATTCCACCGTCGTAACCTTCTGTATCCGCGAGATCCCATCTTGGAGCCTTCACGGTGCTCACATGGGAGGAATCGACCATGGAGGGCCTCTACATCATCTCCAAGGCCTCTCCAATGAGTTGTGAGTAGTTTACCGCAGACCTTCGGGTCCATAGTTATTAGCTAGATGGCTTCTTCTCTCTCTTTGAATCTCAATACAAAGTTCTCCTCGATCTTCTTGGAGATCTATTCGATGTAACTCTTTTTGCAATGTGTTTGTCGAGATCCGGTGAATTGTGAGTTTATGATCAAGTTTATCTATGAGAAATATTTGAATCCCCTCTGAATTCTTTTATGTGTGATTAACTTATCTTTGCAAGTCTCTTCGAATTATCAGTTTGGTTTGGCCTACTAGATTGATCTTTCTTGCAATGGGAGAAGTGCTTAGCTTTGGGTTCAATCTTGCGGTGTCCTTTCCCAAAGGATGTTAGGGCAGCAAGGCACGTATTGTATTGTTGCCATCGAGGATAAAAAGATGGGGTTTATATCATATTGCATGAGTTTATCCCTCTACATCATGTCATCTTTCTTAATGTGTTACTCTGTTCTTATGAACTTAATACTCTAGATGCATGTTGGATAGCGGTCGATGTGTGGAGTAATAGTAGTAGATGCAGGCAGGAGTTGGTCTACTTGTCACGGACGTGATGCCTATATACATGATCATGCCTAGATAATCTCATAATTATTAGCCTTTCTATCAATTGCTCTACAGTAATTTGTTCACCCACCGTAATACTTATGCTATCTTGAGAGAAGCCACTAGTGAAACCTATGGCTCGGGTCTATCTTTTATCATATAAGCTTTCAATCTACTTTTATCTATATCATTACTTTTCCAATCTATATCATAAAATACCAAAAATATATTTATCTTATAATATTATCTCTATCATATCTCACTTTCACAAGTGGCCTCGAAGGGATTGACAACCCCTTTATTGCGTTGGTTGTGAGTTCTTGTTTGTTTGTGTAGGTGCGTGGGACTTTTGAGGAGCCTCCTACTGGATTGATACCTTGGTTCTCAAAAAGTGAGGGAAATACTTACGCTACTATTGCTGCATCACCCTTTCCTCTTCAAGGAAAACCAACGCAAGCTCAAGATGTAGCAAGAAGGATTTCTGGCGCCGTTGCCGGGGAGGTCTTTGCTCAAGTCAAGACATACCAAGTACCCATCACAAACTCATCTCCCTTTCACTTACATTATTTGCCATTTGCCTCTCGTTTCCCTCTCCCCCACTTCATCCTTGCCGTTTTATTTGCCCTCTCTTTCCCGATCTCCTCTCTCTTTCGCTTGCCTTTTTGTTTGCTTGTGTGTTGGATTGCTTGTCGCGATGGTGCAAGACAATACCAAATTGTGTGACTTTTACAATACCAATAATAATGATTTCCTTAGTACTCCGATTGCTCCTCTTAATGATGTTGAGTCTTGGGAAATCAATACTGCTTTGCTGAATCTTGTTATGAAAGATCAATTCTCCGGACTTCCTAGTGAAGATGCCGCTACCCATCTAACCAACTTTGTTGATTTGTGTAAGATGCAAAAGAAAAAAGATACGGATAATGATATTGTTAAACTGAAGTTGTTTCCGTTTTCACTTAGAGATCGTGCTAAAGTTTGATTTTCGTCTTTGCCTAAGAATAGTATTGATTCATGGAATAAGTGCAAAGATGATTTTATATCTAAGAATTTTCCTCCCGCTAAGATCATCTCTCTTAGAAACGATATTATGAATTTTAAACAGCTTGATCATGAGCATGTTGCCCAATCTTGGTAAAGAATGAAATTGATGATTCACAATTGCCCTACTCATGGTTTGAATTTATGGATGACCAAACAAATTTTTTATGCCAGATTGAATTTTGCTTCTAGAAATCTTTTACATTCGGCCATGGGAGGCACGTTTATGGAAATCACCTTAGGAGAAGCTACTAAACTCCTTGATAACATTATGGCTAATTATTCTCAATGGCACACAGAAAGATCTACTAGTAAAAAGTGCATGCTATAGAAGAAATTCATGTTTTGAGTGGAAAAATGGATGAACTTATGAAATTGTTTGCTACTAAGAGTGCTCCTATTGATCCAAATGATATACCATTGTCTACTTTGATTGAGAATAATAATGAATCTATGGATGTGAACTTTGTTGGTAGGAATAATTTTGGTAACAATGTTTATAGAGGAAACTTTAATCCTAGACCGTTCCCTAGTAATTCCTCTAATAATTATGAAAATTCCTAAAATAATTCTTATGTTAATTTTAATAAGATGCCCTCTGATTTGAGAATAGTGTGAAAGAATTTATGATTTCCCAAAAGAATTTTAATGCTTTGCTTGAAGAAAAATTGCTTAAAGTTGACGATTTGGCTAGGAACGTTGATAGACTTTCGTTTGATGTTGAATCTTTGAAACTTAGATCTACTCCTCCTAAGCATGATATCAATGAGTCTCTCAAAGCTATGAGAATTTCCATTATTGAGTGCAAAGAAAGAACCACTAGATTGCGTGCTAAGAAAGATTGCTTTGTAAAGCGTGTTCTTCTAGTTTCCATGGAAATAATGATGAAGATCTAAAAGTTATTGATGTGTACCCTATTAAATCTTTGTTTTGCAATATGAATCTTAATAATGATGGGACTGGAGATGAGTCAACTTTAGTTAAAAGGCGTCCCAATGATTCGGAGTTCTTATATCTTGATGCTAAATTTAGTAAAAAATGGGATTGGAGAGGTCAAGACTTTAAATAGCATTGAACCCACTATCTTGGATTTCAAGGAATTTAATTATGATAATTTTTCTTTAGAAGATTGTATTTCCTTGTTGCAATCCGTTGTGAATTCTCCTCATGCTTGTAGTCAAAATAAAGCCTTTACCAAACATATTGTTGATGCCTTGATGCAATCTTATGATGAAAAGTTTAATTAGGAAGTTTCTATACCTAGAAAACTTTATGATGAGTGGGAACCTACTATAAAGATTAAAATTAAAGATCATGAGTTTTATGCTTTGTGTGATTTGGGTGCTAGTGTTTCCACAATTCCGAAAACTTTATGTGATATTCTAGGTTTCCATGATCTTGATGATTGCTCTTTAAATTTTCACCTTGCAAATTCTACCATTAAAAAACCTATGGGAAGAATCAATGATGTTCTTATTGTTGCAAACAGGAACTATGTGTCCGTAGATTTTATCGTTCTTGAAATAGATTGCAATCTTTCTTGTCCTATTTTTTTGGTAGACCTTTCCTTAGAACGATTGGTGCGATTATTGATATGAAGGAAGGGAATATTAGATTCCAATTTCCGTTAAGGAAAGGCATGGAGCACTTTCCAAGAAATAAAGTCAAATTACCTTATGAATCTATCATGCGAGCTACTTCTGAATTGAGTGCCAAAGATGGCACTACTTAGATCTATCCTCGCTTTTATGCCTAGCTAGGGGCGTTAAACGATACCGCTAGTTGGGAGGCAACCCAATTTTTTTTGTTTATGATTCTTTTAGTAATAAATTTTGCATCTAACTTCTGTTTAGATGTGTTTTTATGTTTTAATTAGTGTTTGTGCCAAGTAGAACCTATATGATAACCTATGGTGATAGTTAATTTGATTCTGCTGAAAAACAGAAACTTTGCACGCACGAAAATAATTTTAGTAATTCACAGAAACGTGATTTTGCGTTGATTCTTTTTGATGTATATCAATAGACAAATTTCCCAGGACTTCCTATTTTGGTAGGATTTTTAGAGTTCATAAGTATTCGAGAGTTACAAATTTCTACAGACTGTTCTGTTTTTGACAGATTCTGTTTTTCGTGTGTTGGTTGCTTATTTTGATGCATCCATGGCTAGTATGTAGGGTATGAACCATAGATAAGTTGGAATACAGTAGGTTTAACACCAATATAAATAAAGAATGAGTTCATTACAGTACCTAAAAGATCGTGGATGTCGCCTAGAGGGGGGTGGGGGGTGAAAAGGTGTAACGCCCCGAGACCGACGCTCCAGAAGACTTCCAGCTATTCCGGGTTTCGCCGCGTGTTTCATTTATGCTTGCTCTTTTATTTTTGCATTGCATCATGTCATCATGCCATCATGTCATTTAATTTTTAAAACCTCAACTAAATAAATGGCATGGATCTTTGGTCCATTTAAATCGAGGGAATTCACTCGTGATTTCTCTTTATAACATACATAAGCCTCTCAATATTATTAGGGAGCTATAATAAAATTATTCCATTTATTCGGAATCACCCATAAACACACTTGCAAATTAATTTCATTCCTTTTCTGCTTCAAGTTTGGTCTCCAAACCTTGCCATAAATCATTTCGTCATTTTCCAGAGCCCCACCTAAATCCTCAACATTTTTGAACCTTCCTTTTATCAAGTCCTAGTTCAAACCCATTTGAATTAAATTCAAATGAGTTTGAATTTAAATCTTTCAATCATGGCCTATCCTATTTTCTTGGAACGAGCATATTTTTTGCGAGTCCGGGAAAATTATCCCCATGCGCAAATCTTTCCCTAACCCTCTCTTTCTTTTCCTCTCTCTATTTCTTTTCTGCTAGAAAATTAGAGGGAGAGAGAAGAGAGAGACAGCCCAGGCCAGCCCACATCTTCAGCCCACCATCCGCAGTCCAGCTCCTCCACGGCCCAAGGCTCAGCTCGCCCCAACCCTTAACCCTAGCAAGCATCTCCCCTCGTACCCCCGCTCCATCCCTCTCGTTCCCTCGCGCCGCCACTCACACACGCACATCGCCAGGAGAGCCAGCCGATCCCTCCTCCCTCGTTCTTGCCGTCAGAGAGAGAGGGAGGAGCGCCACGCCTCGTCCCGCCCCTCGGCCTCCTCCTCGTCGCTGCGTCCCGCCAGCCACCATGAGAACCAGGCCGCTGCCGCTCATCCGCCTCCTCGTCCAACTCCGGTGGCTCCACACCTGCATCTCCACCGGCGCCATCAGTCCCCGTCGCCCGAGCGCTCGAGGAGAGGAGCTCCTCGAGCACCTGCGCCTGCATCCGTCGTCCTCTGCGCCCAGCAGGAGCCCCGCGCCGCTTGTCCCCTCCGTTTGGCTGGAGTTCGTTGGAGCCCCAGCACCGGCCGCCTTGCACCCGCGAGGACCACCACCTCCAGCGCGCCTCTGCCTCCTCTGTGCTTGCCCCACTGCTGCCGTGTTGCTCCTCACCCGCACGCCCCTTGCCGCCTCCTCCGCTGGTGGCGACCACCAGGAGCTCCACCAGGAGCCCGGAGTACCCTGCCTCCTCGATCGCTTCAAGTCCCCGCCGTCAAGCTCCATGCCACTGCTCCTGCTTCCCTTCGAGCCCTCCTCTGTGTCGCTCGCTCAGGCTACCAGCAGCCTTAGCACGCCAAGACCCATTCGTGGATTTCGCCAAGTTCGAGCACCGCTAAACGAGGGTTTTTGCCTTGCTCATTTTGGATGTGCCAAGTTCTTGTTCGAAAGTTCGTCTACATGGACAAGTACCGTGGCACCGAAGACTTTTGTTGCATCAAGTCCCTCTCCGACAATTGTTGGACTACCATCCCGTGCATTGCACCAAGTACCACGACATCGTCGGCCCTACAAGTTCAAATATGGTTGCCGTGTACGACTACCGTCGACCCTCGAAGACCCTGTGGACCCCGAATCATCTACGGGACATGAACAACTACTACCACTACCGTCGCCGTGAACCACTACTTCCACTACGGCATGTGTACGACTACTTCCTCTACGACCGCTACGAGAACGTCTACTTCCTCTACACCGTGCCGAACTCGTTCTGCCCGAGAACGCATGCTTCAAAGGTATAACCCGAGACGACCGCGATGAGATGCCCTTGCATGTATGAGATGCACCGTTTTCACCGTGTCCGAATTGTCACTCGTTTCCATGCCGTCGACCCGTGGGAACCCGGTAATCCGGGATCACTCCACCATCTTGCATGACTCGCTCACGCCCACTTCTCTTTTGCATCGGTATCTCACTCGAGTTGTCGGATCATCGGAATGCTGCCGTGGCACCATTTTCGTTATCGTTGCCGTGGCACCCCTTTTGTTCCGCCATGGTGACCAAATGCTCCCTATCATTTTAGATGTCAACATTTTCATAAAAATTGCATATAACTTGTATATGTCATCCGCATCATGATAATAACTTTTAAAATGTTTAAACTTCTTGTTGCATTAAATTGCTAAATGCATGTGGGGATTTACCGGATTTGTTGTTTTTTATATCCGGCCCCATTTAAATTGTTTAGATGGTGTAGTTTAATTATGCTTCACCTCTTGCCATGTTTAACAACATTTAATCTTGTCTTGTTCATAACCGAGAGAGAACAAAATAATTGATGTGGTGTTTCATCAATATGCAACTCGTTGCATATTGAGCTCCACTTAACTTGTAGTGTTGTTTGTGCATATTGCCATGCCATGCCTCATTAAACCGGACATGCATCATACTTGATTGTGCATCATGACATGTTTATGCTTGTGTGTTTACCATGTTGTTTGTTTCTTTCCGGGTTGCTTCTCTCGTTAGCTTTGGTTTCGTTCCGGAGTTGTGAGGATTCGTTCGACTATGTCTGTTTGTCTTCTTCATGGACTCGTTCTTCTTCCTTGCGGGATTTCAGGCAAGATGATCATACCCTCGAAATCACTACTATCTTTGCTATGCTAGTTTGCTCGCTCTTTTGCTATGCCAGTGCTACGATGCCTACCATTTGCTTGTCAGCCTCCCAAATTGCCATGTCAAACCTCTAACCACCATGTCCTAGCCAACCGTTGATTGGCTATGTTACCGCTTTGCTCAGCCCCTCTTAAAGCGTTGTTAGTTGCAGGTGAAGATTGAAGTTTGTTCCTTGTTGGAACATGGAGATGTTGTTCCTTGTTGGAACATGTTTACTTGTTGGGATATCACAATATATCTTATTTAATTAATGCAGCTATATACTTGGTAAAGGGTGGAAGGCTCGGCCTTATGCCTGGTGTTTTGTTCCACTCTTGCCGCCCTAGTTTCCGTCATATCGGTGTTATGTTCCCGGATTTTGCGTTCCTTACACGGTTGGGCTATAATGGGAACCCCTTGACAGTTCGCCTTAAGTAAAACTCCTCCAGCAAGGCCCAACATTGGTTTTAACATTTGCCACCTAAGCCTTTTTCCCTTGGGTTCTGCAGACTCAAGGGTCATCTTTATTTTACCCCCCGGGCCAGTGCTCCTCCGAGTGTTGGTCCAAACTAGAGCACCGTGCGGGACCATTCCTTGGCAACTTGGATTACGTTGGTACCTGTACCTTCACTTATCCGGTGTGCCCTGAGAACGAGATATGTGCAGCTCCTATCGGGATTTGTCGGCACAGCGGGTGGTCTTGCTGGTTTAGTTTTACCCTGTCGAAATGTCTTGATGTACCGAGATACCGAGTCTGATCGGAGTGTCTCAGGTGGAGGTCTATTCCTCCGTTGACCGTGAGAGCTTGTCATGGGCTAAGTTGGGACACCACTGCAGGGATTATAAACTTTCGAGAGCCGTGCCCGCGGTTATGTGGCAGATGGGAATTTGTTAATGTCCGGTTGTAGATAACTTGACACCAGATCCGAATTAAAACGCATCAACCGCGTGTGTAACCGTGATGGTCTCTTTTCAGCGGAGTCCGAGAAGTGAACACGGTGTTGGAGTTATGTTTGACGTAAGTAGTTTCAGGATCACTTCTTGATCGCTACTAGCTTCACGACCGTGCCTTGCTTCTCTTCTCGCTCTCTTTTGCGATTGTAGCCACCATATATGCTAGTCGCTTGCTGCAGCTCCACCTCATTACTCCATCCTTCCTATAAGCTTAAATAGTCTTGATCTCGCGGGTGCGAGATTGCTGAGTCCCCGTGGCTCACAGATACTTCCAAAACCAGTTTGCAGGTGCCGATGAAACCGTGTAGGTGACGCATCCAAGCTCAAGGAGGAGCTCGATGAAGATCTTGCCCTTTGTGTTGTTTCGTTCTAGTTGATCAGTAGTGGAGCCCAGTTGGGGTCGATCGGGGACCTTTGTTGCATTTGGGGTTCTTCTTTTATTTTGGTTCCGTAGTCGGACCTTGATTGTATCCGAATGATGTAATGCTTTATTCATGTAATTGTGTGAAGTGGCGATTGTAAGCCAACTATGTATTTATTTCCCTTATGTATTACATGGGCTGTGTGAAGATTACCTCACTTGCGACATTGCTTTCAATGCGGTTATGCCTCTAAGTCGTGCTTCGACACTTGGGAGATATAGCCGCATCGAGGGCGTGACAAGTTGGTAATCAGAGCCTTCCCCGACCTTAGGAGCCCCACTGCTTGATCGTTTTTAGCGGCCGAGTTGTGTCTAGAAAAATGTTTTGAGTCATTAAGATTATATATATCGGAGAGTTAGGAATTCTTTTTACTCCCCAGTCTCTTCATCGCTCTCGTAAGGCATCCTGACGTAGAGTTTTGACTCTTCTCTTCTCAAATTTCACTAATTTTTTTTTAGGATCACGTGGGTATCTTGGAATCGTTCCGATGGTTTTATGATGAGAACATTGTCTTGGTGCCTCCTATCAGGGGTTTAGTGGAAGTGTCCCGGGGAGTTGAGCTCTGAGGTGTTGCCATCATAATTTTATCGTTGCAGTTCTGGAATACCTGAGTTTAGTACGCCGACATCGAAAATCTCTTTTATGCAGTTGTTGGTGAGATAACCCTGATAACCCAGTACTGAGTTGAGTATGGGAGTATTGCCATGACTCGTATAACGGATGCTTTTCGAAGGTTGAGGTAGACGATTTCCGAAGGTTTCTTGGTTATGTGTTGAAGGATGGATACATCTGGATGTAGGATTTGCTAGTTTTGGGTGAGGTATTATGCTTCCCCTGTATCCCCAACACCAGATTGCATAACCAGAAAGTTTCGGGAGTTTTATAGGTGGGAATTCAAGTAGCTCTTAGGATATCTTTCTGACGGATGTATGATATGATGTTGGGGTTCGACGTCTAGTGGTCCGCCTATCCACGGTCGTTTTTTTACAGTGGTCTCGTTGTGTCTTAAAGAGTCCTTGGCTATGCCGACTCGGGGACGCTTCGTATGTCATGTGCACTGCATTGTACATGATGGTGCTGTACGATCGAGCCCGTGTAGGCCCCACCACGAAAACTTTGGACGAAATCTCTATCACATGTTTGTTCCGGCTTATTCTGCAAGCCAGTCCTTTGTTTTTATTTTGAGTTGTGGTATTCGAGTTGCTTCAATGTCAAGTGTTGATTCCATACCTTTCCGAAATGGTGTTGTCAAACTCCGATGTGAATACCAATCCTTCTCGACAATCGAGATTGTCATGTCAATCCTTTTCAACCGGCGTGTTTCTCTTCAAGTGGATCCGATCACTTCAACATCAGCAAGACCAATTATCATTTCTTCTCAACGGTGTTTGTTTCATCCGTCTCCAAGTTGCCTTTGTTTTTTCCCGCCCACCCACCCTTTTTCCTCAAGGACTAAGATTTCTTTACCAAGTATCCTTTTATTTTTGTGAAGTTTCTCCATTTTTTTCCGTCAATGTTCTTACCCGGTGGTTCTCAAGAAGATGTTCTACTAGTTCGTCATTCCTCATTCCTTTCTCTTCTCCGGTGGATTCAAGTCAAGTTTTGTTGATCATACCTTTTCCCTCATTTCAATGTATTCTCATACCGGTGCACCTCATTATCATTCTACTTCTCGCTATTTGTTATTCCGGAGTGCTCAAGACATCTCGAAGATTCGTGTTTCCACTCTGCATTCATTCAAGCTCTTTCGAGATTGGTATCTCATTCAAGTCATTTAATTCAACCGGTGCAACATCTCTTTTAAATCTTTTCAACGGTGTTCTTTTGAGTGGGCCCTAAACCACAGGTCTTTTCCCAGGATCTTACCTGACTCTTCTATTTTCCCGGAGCTATCTTAAATTCTTCTCCAAGTTTGACGTAAGAATGAGTTATCATCAGTCAAATGCTTTTCTCCAAGATCTTTCAAATTCTTTTCATAGTTGGCTCAACCTCTTCGCTTTTGATTCTTCCGGTGTGCCTCAATAATTCTTGGTGGTGTTTCTCGTTGTCATTATCATCATTTGAAGACCGAAGAAGAGTTTCTCTTTAATCTTGCTCTATTCTCTTCAAGATTCATGGTGCTAGCTTGTTGCCATCCTTTCATAATTGTTTTCGATTGTGAGAATCTTTTTCACCCATCCGGAGCATTTTAGGAGTCTTTTCAGTTTCATTCTTTGAAGCTCATCATCTCAGTATTATTCATTCAAGCTTTCAGCTCTCGTTCTCCAAATCATACCGGTGCATCATTCAAGTATTCTCTAATCAGCTCGTGATCTATTCGTTCATTTGTATCTAGATACCCTCAAGTATCTTCATTCATTTTGCAATTCTTCCCGGTGAATTGTGCCTTTGCTATGTTCATTCTCAATTCTTACGGTGGTTCGTTCAAGATTTCACTTCCGTCGTTACCATATCAATTCATTCGTTGTCTTCAAATCCTACCGCTGGATCGTTGAAGACCTTCCTCAAGTTTGCGCTATATCTCTCTTAATCCTTTCTACGAGAATAAGTAGTATGCCAAATCCGTTGATTGTCATCAATTTAATTGGTGAAGGATAAGCATAACATAATTCTTATTCTTGTTCATCCAAGTGATTAATTCTTTATTCCGGAGGCCCTTAAAATTCTCGGTTTCATTTGTTTCATCTTCTCTTTTTCCCGGAGTTCCAAGCTCTAATTATCACGGAGATCCATCTAAATCATTGCAAGGATTCACCTTGTGTTTTCAATTTCTCTTTCTTTTCATTCCTTTTGTTTACCGGAGTTCTTCATGGAGGCTCTACATGGTGCTTCGTCAAGGATTATTTTCATTCTTCAATTGTTCTTCAAGATTTCTCTTGAAGTTAAGATCAGCCAAGCTATACTCAAAAATTAAACATGGTGTTCAACACATGTCTTGTTTTGGGGAGTTCAAGTATTCTTCATCTTGCATTCCAAAGTGCAATTCTTTCTACCTTATCTTCTGAGGTGGTGTTAGGTCATTCTTGATAATTTCCCTTCGTGTTTCATGATTCACAAGTTCTCAAGAGTGACATATTTAAATCCATCTTTTTCTCTTTGTTCAAGAGATCTTTTCAACCGTCAATCTCTTCATTGGAGTTATCTTGGGCTATATTTCACCTAAAGCTTTCCGTAAGGATTGTTGCTATTTTGGTTCTTATTAATGACCCAAGTTATCTCTTTTCCATCTTGATGGAACAAGCTTTCATCTCTTCGTTAATCTCAAGCAAGCAATTGTTTCCGTTAGTGGCCGGTTGTCACCCCATAATTTTGAGATGTATTCCATAAGCCCACAACAAGCTTGTTCTTTTAGTTGTTGGTTTTCCAACAACTCCATTCTAACCTTCTTGGAAGGGTGCTTTCCAAGATCATTTGTGGCAGAAGTTGTCATTTTCTTCTCCATCCCTTTATTCCAATGATCTACTTCTATTCTTTCTTACGAAGGCATTGTCATGTTGCTCTTTTCACTCATCATCTCGATTGTGAGGATCGTGTTCTTTTCGTGCTTATCCATTTAATCGGAGTGTCGTGTCCTCGTTCAAGTTCTTTTTCATCTTATCAAGTCTTGCATCTCTTTTCAACCGGAGTGTTGTCCAAATTTGTTCTTCCTTGTTCCTTGTTTATCTTGTTTCAACCAGAGTGGTTCAATTCCTTCTTGTCCATTGTACTCGTCATTCATAGCTTTGCAACCTCCAAGGTTCACATGGTGTTCCTTGTTTCTATTTTCTACCGCAGTGCTCTCAATTGTGTTTAACTCCGTTGTGTTCTTTCTTCCAACTTTTCAACCTCTCAAGGATCGTGGTTTCACTCATTGGTCGAAGAAGCAACTTAGTTTTATCTCTTCTCTTCCTCTTCCGTTTCTCTCCGGTGCCATCCTAGATCTCGGGACGAGATCCTCTTGTAGTGGTGGAGTGTTGTAACGCCCCGAGACCGACGCTCTAGAAGACTTCCAGCTATTCCGGGTTTCGCCGTGTGTTTCATTTATGCTTGCTCTTTTATTTTGCATTGCATCATGTCATCATGCCATCATGTCATTTAATTTTTAAAACCTCAACTAAATAAATGGCATGGATCTTTGGTCCATTTAAATCGAAGGAATTCACTCGTGATTTCTCTTTATAACATACATAAGCCTCTCAATATTATTAGGGAGCTATAATAAAATTATTCCATTTATTCGGAATCACCCATAAACACACTTGCAAATTAATTTCGTTCCTTTTCTGCTTCAAGTTTGGTCTCCAAACCTTGCCATAAATCATTTCGTCATTTTCCGGAGCCCCACCTAAATCCTCAACATTTTTGAACCTTCCTTTTATCAAGTCATATTTCAAACCCATTTGAATTAAATTCAAATGAGTATGAATTTAAATCTTTCAATCATGGCCTTTCCTATTTTCTTGGAACGAGCATATTTTTTGCGAGTCCGGGAAAATTATCCCCATGCGCAAATCTTTCCCTAACCCTCTCTTTATTTTCCTCTCTCTATTTCTTTTCTGCTAGAAAATTAGAGGGAGAGAGAAGAGAGAGACAGCCCAGGCCAGCCCACCTCTTCAGCCCACCATTCGCAGCCCAGCTCCTCCATGGCCCAAGGCCCAGCTCGCCCCAACCCTTAACCCTAGCGAGCATCTCCCCTCGTACCCCCGCTCCATCCCTCTCGTTCCCTCGCGCCGCCACTCACACACGCACATCGCCAGGGAGAGCCCAGCGCTCGATCCCCTCCTCCCTCGTTGTGCCTTCGCAGAGAGAAAGGGAGGAGTGCCACGCCCTCATCCCGTCTCCTCGGCCTCCTCCTCGTCGCCTGCGTCCGCCGCCAGCCACCGCAGAACCAGGCCGCTGCCGCGCCATCCCGCCTCCTCGTCCAACTCCAGTGGCTCCACACTTGCATCTCCACCGGCGCCATCAGTCCCCGTCGCCCGAGCGCTCGAGGAGAGGAGCTCCTCGAGCACCTGCGCATGCATCCGTCGTCCTCTGCGCCCAGCAGGAGCCCCGCGCCGCTCGTCCCCTCCGTTTGGCCGGAGTTCGTTGGAGCCCCAGCACCGGCCGCCTTGCACCTGCGAGGACCACCACCTCCAGCGCGCCTCTGCCTCCTCTGTGCTTGCCCCACTGCTGCCGTGTTGCTCCTCACCCGCACGCCCCTTGCCGCCTCCTCCGCTGGTGGCGACCACCAGGAGCTCCACCAGGAGCCCGGAGTACCTTGCCTCCTCGATCGCTTCAAGTCCCCGCCGTCAAGCTCCATGCCACTGCTCCTCCTTCCCTTCGAGCCCTCCTCTGTGTCGCTCTCTCAGGCTACCAGCAGCCTTAGCACGCCAAGACCCGTTCGTGGATTTCGTCAAGTTCGAGCACCGCTAAACGAGGGTTTTTGCCTTGCTCATTTTGGATGCGCCAAGTTCCTGTTCGAAAGTTCGTCTACATGGACAAGTACCGTGGCACCGAAGACTTTTGTTGCATCAAGTCCCTCTCCGACAATTATTGGACTACCATCCCATGCATTGCACCAAGTACCACGACATCGTCGGCCCTACAAGTTCAACTATGGTTGCTGTGTACGACTACCATCGACCCTAGTAGACCCCGTGGACCCCGAATCATCTACGGGACATGAACAACTACTACCACTACCGTCGCCGTGAACCACTCCTTCCACTACGGCATATGTACGACTACTTACTCTACGACCGCTACGAGAACGTCTACTTCCTCTACACCGTACCGAACTCGTTCTGCCCGAGAACGCACGCTTCGAAGGTATAACCCGAGACGACCGCGATGAGATGCCCTTGCATGTATGAGATGCACCGTTTTCACCGTGTCCGAATTGTCACTCGTTTCCATGCTGTCGACCCGTGGGAACCCGGTAATCCGGGATCACCCCACCATCTTGCATGACTCGCTCACGCCCACTTCTCTTTTGCATCGGTATCTCACTCGAGTTGTCGGATCATCGGAATGCTGCCGTGGCACCATTTTCGTTATCATTGCCGTGGCACCCCCTTTGTTCCGCCATGGTGACCAAATGCTCCCTATCATTTTAGATGTCAACATTTTCATAAAAATTGCATATAACTTGTATATGTCATCCGCATCATGATAATAACTTTTAAAATGTTTAAACTTCTTGTTGAATTAAATTCCTAAATGCATGTGGGGATTTACCGGATTTGTTGTTTTTTATATCCGGCCCCATTTAAATTGTTTAGATGGCGTAGTTTAATTATGCTTCACCTCTTTCCATGTTTAACAACATTTAATCTTGTCTTGTTCATAACCGAGAGAGAACTAAATAATTGATGTGGTGTTTCGTCAATATGCAACTCGTTGCATATTGAGCTCCACTTAACTTGTAGTGTTGTTTGTGCATATTGCCATGCCATGCCTCATTAAACCGGACATGCATCATACTTGATTGTGCATCATGACATGTTTATGCTTGTGTGTTTACCATGTTGTTTGTTTCTTTCCGGGTTGCTTCTCTCGTTAGCTTCGGTTTCGTTCCGGAGTTGTGAGGATTCGTTCGACTATGTCCGTTTGTCTTGTTCATGGACTCGTTCTTCTTCCTTGTGGGATTTCAGGCAAGATGATCATACCCTCGAAATCACTACTATCTTTGCTATGCTAGTTTGCTCGCTCTTTTGCTATGCCAGTGCTACGATGCCTACCATTTGCTTGTCAGCCTCCCAAATTGCCATGTCAAACCTCTAACCACCATGTCCTAGCAAACCGTTGATTGGCTATGTTACCGCTTTGCTCAGCCCCTCTTATAGCGTTGTTAGTTGCAGGTGAAGATTGAAGTTTGTTCCTTGATGGAACATGGAGATGTTGTTCCTTGTTGGAACATGTTTACTTGTTGGGATATCACAATATCTCTTATTTAATTAATGCACCTATATACTTGGTAAAGGGTGGAAGGCTCGGCCTTATGCCTGGTGTTTTGTTCCACTCTTGCCGCCCTAGTTTCCGTCATATCGGTGTTATGTTCCCGGATTTTGCGTTCCTTACACGGTTGGGCTATAATGGGAACCCCTTGACAGTTCGCCTTAAGTAAAACTCCTCCAGCAAGGCCCAACATTGGTTTTAACATTTGCCACCTAAGCCTTTTTCCCTTGGGTTCTGCAGACTCAAGGGTCATCTTTATTTTACCCCCCCGGGCCAGTGCTCCTCCGAGTGTTGGTCCAAACTAGAGCACCGTGCGGGACCATTCCTTGGAAACTTGGATTATGTCGGTACCTGTACGCTTCGCTTATCCGTTGTGCCCTGAGAACGAGATTTGTGCAGCTCCTATCGGGATTTGTCGGCACAGCGGGTGGTCTTGCTGGTTTAGTTTTACCCTGTCGAAATGTCTTGATGTACCGAGATACCGAGTCTGATCGGAGTGTCTCGGGTGGAGGTCTATTCCTCCGTTGACTGTGAGAGCTTGTCATGGGCTAAGTTGGGACACCCCTGCAGGGATTATAAACTTTCGAGAGCCGTGCCCGCGGTTATGTGGCAGATGGGAATTTGTTAACATCCGGTTGTAGATAACTTGACACCAGATCCGAATTAAAACGCATCAACCGCGTGTGTAACCGTGATGGTCTCTTCTCGGCGGAGTCCGAGAAGTGAACACGGTGTTGGAGTTATGTTTGACGTAAGTAGTTTCAGGATCACTTCTTGATCGCTACTAGCTTCACGGCCGTGCCTTGCTTCTCTTCTCGCTCTCTTTTGCGATTGTAGCCACCATATATGCTAGTCGCTTGCTGCAGCTCCACCTCATTACTCCATCCTTCCTATAAGCTTAAATAGTCTTGATCTCGCGGGTGCGAGATTGCTGAGTCCCCGTGGCTCACAGATACTTCCAAAACCAGTTTGCAGGTGCCGATGAAACCGTGCAGGTGACGCATCCGAGCTCAAGGAGGAGCTCGATGAAGATCTTGCCCTTTGTGTTGTTTCGTTCTAGTTGATCAGTAGTGGAGCCCAGTTGGGGTCGATCGGGGACCTTTGTCGCATTTGGGGTTCTTCTTTTATTTCGGTTCTGTAGTCGGACCTTGATTGTATCCGGATGATGTAATGCTTTATTCATGTAATTGTGTGAAGTGGCGATTGTAAGCCAACTATGTATTTCTTTCCCTTATGTATTACATGGGTTGTGTGAAGATTACCTCACTTGTGACATTGCTTTCAATGCGGTTATGCATCTAAGTCGTGCTTTGACACGTGGGAGATATAGCCGCATCGAGGGCGTGACAATAGGCGTTTTAAAATAATTACGGTAGAGGCTTGAACAAATGCGGAACCTAGCGGTTAATTTGTCAAGCACAAAACCTACAACAACTAGGCTCACCTATGTGCATCAAAAACTTATGCTAAGCAAGATAAGCAACTATGTGATACAAGATATATGACAAAGAACAATATGGCTATCACAAAGTAAAGTGCATAGGTAAAGGGCTCGGGTAAGAGATAACCGAGGCACGCGGAGACGACGATGTATCCCGAAGTTCACACCCTTGCGGATGCTAATCTCCGTTTGGAGCAGTGTGGAGGCACAATGCTCCCCAAGAAGCCACTAGGGCCACCGTAATCTCCTCATGCCCTCACACAATGCAGGATGCCGTAATTCCACTAAGGGACCCTTGAGGGCGGTCACCAAACCCGTACAAATGGCGACCCTTGGGGCGGTCACCGAACCCGTACACTTTGGCAACCCTTGGGAGTGGTCACTGGTACCCATCAAATTGCTCGGGGCGATCTCCACAACCTAATTGGAGACCCCGACGCTTGCCCGGAGCTTTACACCACAATGATTGAGCTCCGAACACCACCAACCGTCTAGGGCGCCAAGGCACCCAAGAGGAACAAGCTCTAGAGTGTCCAAACACCCAAGAGTAACAAGCTCAAGGGTACCAAGCACCCAAGAGAAATAAGCTTCTCAACTTGTAACTTCCACGTATCACGTGGAGAACTCAAACCGATGCACCAAATGCAATGGCAAGGGGACACGGAGTGCCCAAATCCTTCTCTCTCAAATCCCACCGAAGCAACTAATGCTAGGGAGGAAGATGAGAGGAAGAACAAGAAGGAGAACACCAAGAACTCCAAGATCTAGATCCAATGGGTTCCCCTCACATAGAGGAGAAAGTGATTGGTGGAAATGTGGATCTAGATCTCTCTCTCTTTCCCTCAAAACTAGCAAGAATCCATGGAGGGATTGAGAGTTAGCAAGCTCGAAGAAGGTCAACAATGGGGGAAGAACACGAGCTCAAAGGATAAGGTTCAATGGGGAAGAAGACACCCTTTTATAGGTGGGGGAAAATCCAACCGTTATGCTCACAGCTCGCACAGAGCGGTACTACCGCTCTTTCTCACGGTACAACCGCTAGGGATCGTGGTACTACTGCTTGCGAGCGGTAAAAAAAATACTTCCGTACCTACCTCCGCAGGACTTGGGACGAGTTTTTTGTCCGGAGCGGTACTACCGCTGTAGGAGCCGCGGTAGTACCGCTCTGGAGCGGTAGTAAAAAATTACATCCGCTCCAATTCACGGTAGTACCGCTGCAGACTTTTCAGAACACCAAAACTGCCACAACTTTTGCAAACAGACATCGAATTCGATGAAACCAAGTTTGTTGGAAAGCTAGCGACAAGGGCTAACACAATCTTGAAAGAAATATCAATAAGAAGAAAAATAGAAAAGGCCCATAAGAAAAAGGTGAGAACCCTTCCTCGGATAAGACCGGTAAAACCTCCAACACCGAAAACATTATAGAAGACGCATGCGAACTCCGTTTTTCATGAACTAAAGCTTGTCATAAAGCTGACCATAAGCTCTAACACTCACAAAGAGAACCAAACAAGAACCAAGAAATATGATGCAAGGGTGCAATGGTTTGAGCTCTCTACTAATGATACAATCAAGCTACCAACTTGAGAGCCCCCCTTGATAGTACGACAAACGATCCTATAACCCGGTCTCCCAACTACCACCACGAGACCGGTAAAAGAGAAAACCTATCAAGGGCAAACCTTTTCCTTGCACATGGTCCACATGATCTAGATGATGACGATCTTGACTCCCTCAAGTTGGACCACCTTTCTTGATTGCATTGGCTCGATGAGGACTAGATGATTGCTCCCACATAGTCCACTATGGGTGAGCCACTCTTTAGCACGTCTTCACAAGTCCATTGACACCACAATGGATGGCAAGATTCAAGCACTTGATCTCTTCGTGATGCTCCACTTGAACTTGCACATGGCAATCTTGATGACGATCACCACTTGATGCCATCCTTTTCATGGGTTGTATGATATCTTCCTCTTGACGCAAGCCCATGGACACGTACCTAACCCTAGATAGAACTCTCACATAGACCATGGGTTGGTACACAAAGTGCAATGGACAATGCTTACCATACCATGGGATCACTTGATCCCTCTCGGTACATCTTCTACGCTTTGTGAGTTGATCAACTTGATTCACTCTCGACTTAGTCTTGATCAGCCTTGAATATTTCCAACTCTCTTCATTTGGATGATGTCTTGAAGGTAAACATGAATGTTCACACAATCTTCTTCTTCAAGACATGCTTGCAATAAGCTCAGCACTCAGATGACCACTCTTTGGATAATTCCTTAATAGCACCTTGGTCAACTCATAAACTCCTTGAAACCAACACATGGACTTCAAGAGAAGCCTATGGACATATCCTTCAAATAAAACTCAAGACAACCATTACTCCATAGATATTGTCATCAATTACCAAAACCAAACATTGGGGCACGACATGTTCTTTCAATCTCCCTCATTTTGGTAATTGATGACAATCACTTTCAATAGAGTTTATATAAGGAATTATGCATCACCATGCAATGCAACAACCAAGTGCATGCGAATGAGATGCAAATGCTAAGGAACAAAACCAAAGCAAGAGGAGACAACTCTCTAAACTTCTCCACAAAACTCTCTGAAACTTCTCCCCCATTGGCATCGATTGCCAAAATGGGCAAAAATCTAAGAAAGCCAATATAAATTGTGGTCCTCCATAAAATGTGTATTTCTCAACAAGAGAGTGGAATGCAATACACATACCCAAAGGTAAATACTTGGAGGAACACAAACTATATTGAGGCACACAGATTGCTAAAGAATGATATGCCACAAAGACATAACAAAGAGACACACAAGCAATGAAGCAGTCAAAATATACCAATTGAAGCAAGCAATCAAAGGATATCAACTGAACCAACTAGACCAAGGATCCTATGAGCCACAAGAATAAATGATATTCATATGAGCAGAGGAGTGTTCTAAAGAAACTAGGAGAAGCTCCCCATGATTTGTGCACAAATAAGAATATTTGTATTGGATACAAAGTGCACAAGATAGGATCATAGCTCCCCCAAAATCAATAGAAACTCACATCTAGTGCAAGTGAGCATATAGGAAACAAAGCCTAGCGCTTGCAACAAGCACATGGTTGAGCAACATGTAAAAG
This sequence comes from Aegilops speltoides, assembly GCA_021437245.1. NCBI lineage: Eukaryota > Viridiplantae > Streptophyta > Magnoliopsida > Poales > Poaceae > Aegilops > Aegilops speltoides. The sequence continues at coordinate 38,740,403 of CM038144.1, read as the reverse complement.
AGGCAACTTAAGAATAGGCTCAACCAAAATGATGTATGTGAGTCATGGCGAAGCACTTGAGAAGACTAAAATTAGGATGAGCATTAAGCATCAACATAGTCTGGAAAGAATGAGGCACATGGTGCAAGGCCTAACATTCCCACACACAACTGGCAAATGGGTTCCCAAGCTTACTAATAAGAAAATAGAGAACCTATGCTTGTGACAACCCATGGTGAAGATAGACGATGAGAGGCTCATCAAGACGAGGGATACCAATTAAGATGGCAAGCCTCGTAAAGATAATCAAGAGGAAAATAATCTTCACCACATAAGAGTGCATCAAGATGCAGCGATAGAGGACACACACTCAAGGCAAAAGCTTTCACGGAGCCACCAAAGAAATAACATAAGAAAGACAAGGTGGACGTGAAAGAAAGGATATCAACTAGAGATGTAATTTCTCTCAAGTGTATAAGGTTCTAGGTAGACAAAATCAATATCTACAAAGAACGATGTATACCCAAAATAGTTATAACACGAAGGAACAAGATGTCCACAAGGAAGTCATAAGTATACCAATAAGATATTTTCTTGAAAGCATAGCACTTGGCTAGATATGGTCTTATTGTATATAAATGAAGTCCAATCACACATCCATCAAAGACATCACAACTAGCAACAAGAGATCATCGTTAGGATGCTTTGAGAAAGGAAACAAGTATCACAAGATATGAAATGAATATCATGCCAAGATGCAACCTACACAAGGTTGAATGCAAGAGAGGAAAGCATGAATAGATACATGTTACCGAGATATCATTGGAAGGATGTAGTAGATACCAATTGAAGGTAGATAGTAGTTCATTGATCATCCTAGCTTGACTCCAATATGCACATGGTGACAACCTTCCTTGTGAGTCAGTCGAGCATCCAATGCATCTCCAAATTTTCCTATAACAACAACACAAACAAAATGGTACCCATACTCATTGGGACCAAAGAGTTAGAAACACCAACAATACATAGGACAAACTCCACATAAATATGTGCATATAGATATGGAAATGAAATTCATGCACATCTCATCAATTTGAGTCTTGGTGGAGTTTCCCCTATATTTGGGTCAAAGAGAGAAAGCATGCCAAGGAAACTACATGAAGTTAATATGCATGCTCAAGACTTTAAAGGACCGATGCCAATTGACAAAGAAATACCAAGTGAAAAGAATACCAAATGGTGAAATCATCACTTGGAAGATATCATTAAAAGATACAACAAGGAATGAGATATCCATTGGAACCAACAAAATGATATCAAACTCCCAAGAGAGAGGATGGTTCCAAACAAACCAAGCTCTCTACAAAGTTTCATGATGGCACAAAGTACCAAAAGAAACGACTCGCCAACCACCAACACACACTTAATATGGATCACAAGATGAGTGTTTTATAGAAAGTAGGATAGCTCCCCCACGAGTTGTGCATTATAGAGTATTTGCATTTGAATACAAAATGCACAAGGTGGGATCACCACTTTCTCTATATCAAGAAAACACTAGACAAGAACAAGACCACAACAAGATCCTCAAGTGGCACGGAAGGCAATGGGAGTTGACACAATTTAGGCAAGAGATAAAGCAAATAAAGCAAAGGCCAAAGTAAAGATGATCAATAATTTCTACCACACAAGTGAGTATCAATTGTCATAAGACAAGAAGTATTTGGAAATAATTCCTGTTGGTAGATAGCAAGGATCCAACATCATCTTCACACCAAACACAAGCAAATTGCAACTTGTAGAGCTAACATGCCACCTAGGAACAAGATAATCTACAATATCAACACTAGGTGACAATATCTCAAATGTACACATTTTATAGGCTAGTAATATACATAGCATATTACTCTCCCATAATGTGATACCAATTAAATATAAACAAGAGGCAAAATAACGATCCAACGAGAGATAATTAATGGACAATTTAGAATTTGAATTTCTCCTGAGAAGACATACCACATAGTGACTAGATAATCTTGTAATATCAATACTAGATGGTATTCCTCATGTACACACATTTATAGGATTGTGAGGTGTACAAAGCACATCACTCCACCATAATGGGATATTCCATTAATCTCTCACAAGAGCCAACTAAGAATCAAACAAGATGCATAAAGGCTCAACGTACGACACACATGTACACACATACTTGATTACTCAAGATAAGCAATTGGAGGCACAACATATACAAACACATGCAAGGAACAAAACCAAAACATGCAGAGGGGCAAGTAACCTTCAATGTAAACAATTTAAGTACGAGTTACCGCAAGGAAGAACATTGGATATAACATAACTTGAGAGTCCTAATGGCTTGGATTGAGAAAATATGAATGATGAAGACCCCTCAAATCTTCATAATGTAGCCAAGTCTCCAATGCCCTCCAAAAACACCTATTTATCAAGTTTGAGCTTGTTGGTCCCCAACCAAGTTGGGTCCTAAGAGGTTAGTCACAATAGGCTTGGCTACCCAAATGGTTCTTTGCTTGACACCACTTTGAGTGCGAACAAACTTGGCAAACACATTGCCAACCTTATCCTTCCCAAGAGAATAGATATTATCAATAATAATTGTTTTGGATAAGTTACCACTAGTGCATCAAGAAGCAATGTGACCTTTCTCACGACATAAGTAGCAACGTCTACTCTTCATTTTCTTCTCGCTTGATTTCTCAACAAGAGAGACATTAACTTGAGTCTTCTTGGGAAGTGGCCTTTCTTCAACTTGAGGTTGAGAATGAGATTGAACTTGTGGCCTATTCCCTTGTTGCTTGTCACCAATGGCATTCTTCTTCAATGGGCAATATCTAACATGATGCCCTTCAGTTTTGCACTTGAAGCAAATAATCTTGGCTGAATTCTTGACTTGTTTTTGGCCCTTCTTCTTGTTGATCTTGGACTTCTTCTTATTGGAGTTGAATCCAAGTCCACCTTTGTCATTCGGTGATTTTTGCACACTCAAGATATTGTTGAGTGTGGATTTCCCTTCATGGCTCTTTTCCAAGTCTTTCTTCAAAGAAGTGACTTGGGCCTTGAGCTCTTTGATTTCCTCTACATGGTTAGTCTCAACACAAGTACTAGAGGAAGTATAAGCTTCATAGTTAGAGCAACAAGGCAAGGAGAGCAATTCATCACAAGATGTACCAACATTGTGAGTAGATGAATTACAAGGACTAGCACATGGCAATATAGTATTTTGACTAGAAATGGTGCTAGTATCCACATGAGGCTCACTATATGTTACCTTAGAAATCATGGCCTCATGAGCTATCTTTAGCACATTATGGGATACTAGAATATCATCATGAGAGCTTGAGAGCTTTTCATGGCTTTCTTCAAATTTCCCATAATTGCTAGATAGCAATTCAAGTTGAGCCTGTAGCTCAACATTCTCCTTCAAAATGGATGCTTCACAAGTAATAGAGTTAGTAGCACAAGCATCATCATTAACAACAATAGGAGGGGGCAACTTGGCAAGCTCTTTTAAATAAGAAGCATCAAGTTGAGCATGAGACTCGGTGAGTTTGGTGAGCTCACCCTTGATGACCCTTGAGCCATTTTCAAGGTGCTCAGAATCCTCAAGGAGTCTAGCATGAGCAACTTCAAGCTTAGCATTTTTAGTTTTGAAATCATTGGTCACCTCAAGATTTCTATTATGAGATTCCCTCACTCTAGATAATTCTAGAGCAGAAGTCTCCTCAAGAGATTCGGGGGTGGTTTGTTCATGTTCAAGAGCTTGAGATAGCTCCGCGATCTCATTTGCGTAATCACGCTCATGAGGTTCCATTTTCTCAATGGTGACCTCATGCTCCTCTAGATGAGTTTCCAACTCCTCAATGTATTTCTTGCCTTCAATGGCAATGGACATTATTTCCATGAAGTTGGAACGAGCAATTTTATTTTTATGAAGAGCTTTAAAAATCATTTCCCCCTTAGTTTTTAAGGATGCAACATTACCATTCTCTTCATCATTATCATCATCATCATCATCATTGGCATCAACATCATTATCGAGAGACATATTGGGGTTCAAAGTAGGAGATACCTTTGATGCCTTAGGCATAGGGCAAAAAGCTATAGATGATGATGTAGGATCCCTTGGGGCACCATTAAACACCACATCTTGTTCCATGGAGTGTTGGGTTTCCTCTACATTGTTAGCACAACAATTCGAGGAAATAGATGCATTTTTATCATGGCAGCAAGACATAGCAAGCATATCATAATGAGATTTAGTCAAGCAATTTCTACATGATATGCAAGGACTATCAACACAAGCATGTGAAACATTTGGAGTGCTCGAAGTGCTAAAGTCCAAAGATGAAGCATTGCATTAAGAAGGTGATGAAGGATTATCAACAATAAGCCCACTATCATCATTGCAATGAACACCACTACTCACCATGTCATTACCTTGTGGAAAACCACATGTAGGTGAAGTAGAAGAAGTTGGGAACACAACACGGTCGGAGGTGGAGGGAGCACGATCATCCTTACAAATCTTGGACACACCATATTTATCTTAAAGCTTTGTCCACAACTCATGAGCATCCCGGAACAGCATCAGTTCAAATAAAACTACATTGCTCAAAGCATCGCACATTAGAAGCTTGAGCATTGAGATAAGAGTTTTTCTCATCCACTAAAGATAAGCTTTGGGGATCCTTTGGAGGAGAAAAACCCATATCTACAATTTGCTCTAAATTTGGGTCCATGATCCTAAAGAGATTAAGCATGCGAATTACCCAAACATCAAAATTTGTGCCATCGAAACTAAGAGTGTCAGAGAATCCTAATCCCCTAGTCGACATCTTTACTCTCTAGGCGGTTAAGCCCAATAAAGAGAGACGAGGATCTGATACCAATTGAAAGATTGTGGATGTCGCCTAGAGGGGGGCGGTGAATAGGCGTTTTAAAATAATCACGGTAGAGGCTTGAACAAATGCGGAATAAACCTAGCGGTTAATTTGTCAAGCACAAAACCTACAAAAACTAGGCTCACCTATGTGCACCAACAACTTATGCTAAGCAAGATAAGCAACTATGTGATAGCAAGATATATGACAAAGAACAATATGGCTATCAAAAAGTAAAGTGCATAATTAAAGGGCTCGGGTAAGAGATAACCGAGGCACGCGGAGACGACGATGTATCCCGAAGTTCACACCCTTGCGGATGCTAATCTCTGTTTGGAGCGGTGTGGAGGCACAATGCTCCCCAAGAAGCCACTAGGGCCACCGTAATCTCCTCACGCCCTCGCACAATGCAAGATGCCGTGATTCCACTAAGGGACCCTTGAGGGCGGTCACCGAACCCGTACAAATGGCGACCCTTGGGGGCGGTCACCGAACCCGTACACTTTGGAAACAGTTGGGGCGGTCACCGGTACCCGTCAAATTGCTCTGGGCGATCTCCACAACTTAATTGGAGACCCCGACGCTTGGCCGGAGCTTTACACAACAATGATTGAGCTCCGAACACCACCAACCGTCTAGGGCGCCAAGGCACCCAAGAGGAACAAGTTGTAGGGTGTCCAAACACCCAAGATTAACAAGCTCAAGGGTACCAAGCACCCAAGAGTAATAAGCTTCTCAACTTGTAACTTCCACGTATCACGTGGAGAACTCAAACCGATGCACCAAATGCAATGGCAAGTGCACACGGAGTGCCCAAATCCTTCTCTCTCAAATCCCACCGAAGCAACTAATGCTAGGGAGGAAGATGAGAGGAAGAACAAGAAGGAGAACACCAAGAACTCCAAGATCTAGATCCAATGGGTTCCCCTCGAGAAAGTGATTGGTGGAAATGTGTATCTAGATCGCCTCTCTCTTTTCCCTCAAAAACTAGCAAGAATCCATGGAGGGATTGAGAGTTAGCAAGCTCGAAGAAGGTCAAAAATGGGGGAAGAACACGAGCTCAAAGGATAAGGTTCAATGGGGAAGAAGACCCCCTTTTATAGGTGGGGGAAAATCCAACCGTTATGCTCACAGCCCGCACAGAGCGGTACTACTGCTCGTATCGGGGGTTGGATACGACATATGCCAACGGGTGGCTTATCATGGTGGGGGCGAGTAGAACGTCGCCGGTGCCTGGAAACGGGATGAGGCGCAGACATGCACGCCGGCGAATCTTACCCAGCTTCGGGGCTCTCCGGGGAGATAACACCCCTACTGCTGCTCTGCGGGGTCTCCGCATGATCACTATGGTAGGATAGTACAGAGGTGCTCCTGGAGCTGTTTCGGGAGGCAGGAGGGAGCAAGGCTAGCTCTTTCCCCTCTTGCTATGTGTCTAAAACCTATCCAGGGCCGAACCCTTTGCATGGGTGCCCCGGGGGGTTTATATAGGCCTATCCCCGGGGGTACAACATTAATCTGACAAGGTGTGGCCCCCAGCCGTCAGTCTCTCTTGCAGCCGTCCTCCTGCCCGGCCACAGGGCCCGATTGGCGGGCCTCATGGACATGTAGAACACTGTGCAGCACTCGATGACGAGCTCGGTCATGGGGTCGTGGGAACAGTGCCGCCGTCTGTCGGGCGATCACTGTCGCCACTCCCCGTCCAATCTGGTTTATGGTTTGTGGGGCCCTGGCCGGGAGGCGGCCGACTCTGGGGAGGCCGACTCCCTTGAGGCCGTCTTGAGCTCTCCGGCCATCTTCTTCTCTCTCACTGACGGGGGCCCAGCGATCTCTGGGCCGTACCTGCCGCCGTCGTGGGCACAGTGCCTCATGCACTGTGGCTGGAGTCAGGGGAGGCATGGCAACAGTGCCGCGCCTCACCGGAGATCTCCTGGTGATGCGGCTCACTGTAGCCATGCCTTCCTCCCGTGGGTTTGAGGGGACGGCCACGTCGGGGCTGTACCCCGCATCGGTCTTCGTGTAAGGTCGCGGGCCGACTCTCATAGTCGGCCCCTTGAAAGGTCGCAAGCCCGGAGTCGGCTTGTTTCAGAGTCGCCGTCTAAGGACTCGGCTTATTCGAAGGTCGCCGTCTAAGGACTCGGCTTCTCCAAAGGTCGCCAGCGGGGACTCGGCCTTCTCGAAGGTCGCCAGCTGGGACTCGGCTGAGGGGCGCGGCCTGCCCCGATGTCTTGAAAGATCTTGGGTCCCGGGTCAGCCTACCCGTGGCCCATTACTCCGACAGTAGTCCCCGAAGCTGGCGAAGCCCAGCGGGTGCCGCCTTGTGGGGCTTCGGCAGTTTCAATCTTCCCAGCGCCGACTCTGAGACTCGGCCGCTGTTTCTTCGGACCGCCTCGCCGAAGTCGGGCTGCTCGCGAGCCGCCATGGTAAGTCGTGGCGGAAGCGGCGCGCGTCGGTTCGCTTCCCGCCATTATTGAGGTGGTCCTATCGCACGGCGCCACGTGGAGGCGATAGTCTGCCTGCCCACGCGCGCGACGGGAGGGGCCGTCAGGTGGGGCCCGCCACTACCGCGCTCGGCTCCCGAGCGGATCCGCTGTGGCCGAGGGCGGTTGGCATCCCCACGTCGTTACTGCGTGCAGTAACTTCGTGGGGGGGTTGATCGTGGGCAGCGTGGGGCCGCGGGCGCACTTAATCCCCACGTCGCCCCCTCGGCTTCTCAGCCCGTTGGGCTATAAGTAGACGGGAGGGAGCGGGCGGCAATGTACGCGCACCCTTCCCCCGCTCCCCTGCCCTTCCTTCCTCCTTCGCCGCGAGCCGCGGCTTTCTCCCTCCGCCGCGAGCCAAAGTGCCCCTTCTCGCCGACGGTGAGCTCTTCTTCCGCCGCGCCCACCACCTCGCGCTCCGGCGTGTGGGACGGCTCGGACGTGGGGGCGGAGGACATCGAGTTCCTTCGCCGGACCCGCCGCCTCCCGAGTGCAGACTTGGTGCAGGCCCGTCCCGCCGGCGGGAGAGATCCGGCCCGCGCCGGCGGAGGGCGAGCGGGTCATCTTCCGCTCGCACCTCATGTGCGGGCTGGGGCTCCCAGCGAGTGGATTCTTCCGCTCTTTTCTCGAGTTTCATAGCTTGCAGCCGCACCACCTCACCCCCAACGCGGTGGTGCTTCTCTCCGCCTTCGCCACCCTGTGCGAAGGCTACATCGGCATTCTCCCCACCCTCGAGCTGTGGGGGGAGTTCTTCTCTTCGAAGGTCGGCATTCAGGCTGCCGGCACGCCGACACAGTGCGGCACCTACATCGCGGTGCGGCGCACGACGGCCGACAATCCTTTTCCGCCCATCCCACTGGTGAAACCGGTGAAGATGTGGCAAAAGACCTACTTCTACGTGAAGAATGTCTCCACCGACGGCGACTGGGTCAACCTGCCGCCTTTCAACCCCGAGCCACTGACTGGCCGACTGTCCAGTTGGTCCCATCGGTCGTAGTCACTTTCGACCTCCGGAGCCGGCGCCGTGGCGCGACTCCGAGTCATGCTGCAGTCGGAGGGGCTCGTCGCCTCCGATCTCTGGCGCCGCCGTGGCGCGTCCGGGTTCTTCGCTCGGGGCGGCCTCACCTCATCGCCGGATGAGCGGCCGGCCGATCCAAGCCGGCTGTGCACCAGGACATGCAGCGTGGAAGGTGGCGAACTTGGTGAACCACATCGCCCATGCTGCGGGTTCACGGAGGAGTGGCAGTTCGGCAAGGAGCCGTACTGTCGCGACAACCCCCTCAATGGTAAGTCGCATCTTTACGCAGCTCGATCTTGTTTGCGTCCGACTTGAGCTCGATCTTTGTTGGCGCTTACGGCGAGAACCCTCTCACGGCGCTGCAGCGGCGCCACAAGAGAGCCAGCGACTCGCCCCCGACCGCGAGGTCAGCAACGTCGACGACCCTGTTTGGGGGGCCGCGGCGCTGGAGGCCGACGCCGAAGGCGGCGGAGAGGGGGCAGACGGCGGCCTTAAGCCGTCGGTGACCTTCGCCGACTGGCCCGAGGACGACGTCGACACGGAAGTCGTCCTGCGCCGCCAGCCAAAAGCCGGCTCCTCCAGCCAAGCCGGCGCGAGGAGGCGTCACGCCGGGCCGAGTGTGCCCGGCGGCAAGTCGAAGAAGTTCAAGGGGGCCGCCGCCGCGACCAAGCGGGAGGAGGCGGCCGTGAAGGCCAACCGCTTCCGGAAGGAAGTGAGAAGGCCGCCGCTAGTTTCCTCGTGAGTCTTCTTACTCTGTCATTTCTTGCTGGATCTTCATCCGACTCTTATTTGATCTTTCCTCCGATCTTCTCTAGAGCTCCCCTCTCCCTTGAGAGAGCCGCCGTCCCCTCCGTCATGGGGTCGGTGGAGACGTCTGCCAATACTCGGCGGATTGATCCCGCCGCCGACCTTCGGGAGGCGACGACACGAAACGCGCGAGAGAAGCGCGAGGAGGAGGAGGCCGACCGCCTGGAGAAGGCGGAGGCCGAGAAGGCGGCCGTCAACGCCCAGCGGCACCTGGAGGAGGCCGTGGCTGCGGCCGCGGCGAAGCGGCATGCCGAGGAGGTCGCGTGTCGTCGATCAGCGATGCTCGTCCCCCCACTGTCGTCGGCGCCACCGGCCACTGAGTTCACGGGGCAGACCGGGGAGGTCGGCACCGCAAACCCTCTCGCGGAGGAGGGCGGCGACGTCTCAGGCTCGGATACTCACGCGCCGCCCCCGCCGCCCCCGCCGCCTCCGTCTTGAAGGCCGCACGGCAAACAGCCGGTGGACCCGCAGGATCTTCCGACTGCGGACGATGCCGACGCGCAACTGCTTCTTCAGGTCGCCGCGCCAGCGCGCTGCCGGATTGAGAGGACGAACTCAGCGCCTCGAGCTCGGGAAACCGGCGCTGCAAGCTCGGCGAACTTGGACGTCGAGGCCTCAAGTGCCGCGCCCACCGGCTGGCTGCGTGAAGGCGGCTTTGCCCTCGAACCAGGCCCTTACGGGCGTCGATCGAGTTGCGCAAAGAGGGCGACGCCCTCCAACTCTACACCAAGGCACATCTGGCCCTTCGGACCTCCGTCCGGGTATGTTTAGTTTTTCCTTTTTTAGTTTCTGTCTTTTTCCGTGGGGGCGCGCCAGCGCACCCACTGGGTGTAGTCCCCGAGTTCGGGGCCGGCTGCTGAGCAGGCGGCTCGGAACTCCTTCTAGCGAGCTCCGAAGACTAACTTTTATTTTGCCGGCTTTGCAGGAATACCACAATCTCCGCACCACTGCCTTCAACCGCAACGTTGAAGAGCTGAGGAAGCGGACCGCCGATCTGACGGAAAGTTGAGGTGAGCCAATTCTTCCTCCTTGGCGAAGCGCACCTGGCGCCTGCTGGCTGTAATCCCAGATTCAGCCGATGGCTGAGCAGTCGGGCCGGATCTCCCCGGCGACCTTCCTTCTTTTTTCTCCGCGGGGGTTGCGCTGGCGCGCCCGCGGGCTGTAGTCCCTGAGATTCGGGCCGACTACTGAGTAGTCGGGCCGGATCTCCCCGGCGACCTTCCTTACTGATGACGTTCTTGTCTTTTTCTTCAAACTTCAGGCGCTAACGCCGCCCTCCAGGAGCAGCTGGGCGAGGCCAACACCGCCCGTCGCGCCAAGGAGGAGGAGTGCGACAAGCTCGTCCAAGAGTGCGACCTGCTGGCGACGCAGCTGGCCGAGCAGAAGGAACTGCTCCGGAAGGCGCAGGAGGATGCCAAGTCGCGGGAGGATGCCCTCATAGCCGAGTTCGAGGTCGAGCGCTCCGCCTGGACCGATCGGGAGGCGATGCTGACCTCCGGCTACCACGAGCTCGAGGACATCGTTGACGGTAATTCTTTTTTCTCTTCTTTGGCCTTCCGACTCTGTGTCGGGCTGATTTTGGGTTTTTCTGACTGTCTTTCCTTCTGTCTCGGCAGACTTCTTTCCCGGCCACTCGCAGGCCGTTCCCCTAGCCAACGAGGCGGCTCGGGAGGAGCGAAGGGCGAAGGGCAAAGTGATTTCCGCCAATGCCCCCCGAACCATCGACGAGCAGCTTCTGAGCATCGGGGGTTCGTCTTCGTCCTGCTCATCGTCTGCTGCGCCGTCTGCAACGCGCCGGCGCCCAAGTCGTTGCCGCTCTGTGGCCGGAGGTGCCAGCTCTTCGCACCGCCAGCCGGACGGCTGACTGGCTGGAGGTCGCCGCCGGTCGCTTCGAGGCTTGGAGGGGCTCCTCGGCCCGTGCCGGAGCACGCCGGGCCTTGGAGTTCGTCAAAGGGTGGTATCCAGGGCTAGACCTGGACCGTCTGGCCGCGTTCCGGTCAGAGGCCCAGGCCGAGCTGGAGGCCGTGGAAGGCGCCCTCGTCGAGCGCGCGGCGGCCATCGCCGAGTACACGGACACCAGTGTCTTTGTGCCCGAGCAGACCGACGGCAGCGAGGAGGTGCCGCCGGAGTGGTTCGGGATGCACCCGGAGTATGAGGAGGACTCGGCGGAGGTGATCGGCTCCAGCACCAAGGAGGAGGACGAGTCGGAGGACGGAAGCGAGGAGGAGGCGCCAGAGGACGAAGCAGGCGGCCAGCCTCAGCCTGATCGTGCCTCCAGCAACGAGCCTTAGAAGGACAAGGCGGCCGTCACTGGAGGCGACCAAGCCAAGACCGCCCAGCCGACTGCCCCGACGTCCGACACTGCCGCCACCTCCGGCCCTCCGGCTCCGGAGGCCGCCCCCTAGAGCGCTTCAGTTTTACCTGTCTCTTTTGTTCTTTAAAAAACTTGTCAGTTTCGAACAATTCCACCCGCGGGGTGTATTCGGCCAAGGGCCTTATGTAAATATTTATCAAATTTCCGCATTTCCTTGCTTCGGTTCTTTAGACTTTTTCCTTTGCCGCCTTCCTTCCGTTGCCGCCTTGCCGATCGGGCGGCGCTCTCATGGATTGCCGCCGGGTCAAGTGCTCAGCTACTTTAGGGAGGCAAGTACTTAGTCGTTTAGAATATCCTAGCAAGTTGGTTGAAAATCGATAGGCCGACTCTCGAGAGTCGGCTATTCTTGATGAAAAATGAGACTGCGAGCCGACTGCTCGTGAGTCGGCTCGGTAAGGGGAGGCTGGCAGCCTGCTTGGGCTATGCGTAGCTCTTAACTCCTTAGCCGTTTTTCATGTGTGCACTCGTTCTTTCCGTCCCTGCCTACCGGCGATGCGCTCTGCGAGCTGCGGCTTTCGGCAGGAGACGGCTTTGAGCGCAACACATTACTTGTCTGACTTCAGGGAGCATTTCATAGCGCAAGCAGCGAGTCCGGGCGACTAGTCGGACCGGTGCGAATAATACGATAAAAGGGAAAGCATACTCGAAGCGGAATCCATATCATCTGAGATAATCAAAAGGCGGTCCCGAGCTCGTCCGGGGGCCTAAGGTCTTGGTACTTTAATACAAAGAGGGTAGCGTGATACATCTGCATCAAGCTGTAAAATCTTCGCAGAAGATTGGCGTTCCCAGGCGTCGCTTTTCTTTGCGGTCGTCCCTCTTGCGCGCCGAGGCTTCGGCGTCGTCGACGATAGTAGGCGTCGTTCCCTAGCACCTTGCGATGATGAAGGACCTTCCCAAAGGCGCCGACAACTTGTGCTGGCGGCTGTTCTCACGAATCAGCGGAGCACAAAATCGCCCTCTTGGAATGATCTTGGCTTGACCTTGCGATTGTAGTATCGGCGCAGACTACTGCTGGTAGATGCGGACCGACCGAGTGCCAGCGATCGACCCTCTTCCAGCGGTCGGCGCCCGTCTTGGCATCTTCTTGACTTCCTCTTGGTGTACATGGAGACTCGCGGAGAGTTGAAGCTGTATATCCGTCGGAATAGCGGCCGGCACCGTGAGCGAGGAAGAAAGGCGTGAAGCCGGTTGACTTGTTTGGGGTCGTCGCAGACTCTAGAGGACAGCGAGCAGCTCTTGATCCAGCAGCGGCGGCGCTCGAGTGGTTCGACCAATCGAGGCTTGATGTCGACAGGATGAGGCCGTTGGCTCATTCCACTGGCCGTTTGATTGCGGATGGGCAGCGGGCGCTAAGTCGATCGGATGCCTGCGTCGCGAAAGCGAGCCAAAGCGCCCTTGGCGAAGTTGGTGCCGTTATGCGTGATAATGCTTTGTGCGGTATGCGTAACGCACCGTGATGTCGGCAATGAAGGTCACAGTGTGGGCCCGTTTAGTTTCTTGATGGGCTTTGCTTCTACCCACTTGGTGAACTTGTCCATGCGACAAGCAAATGAGTTAGGCCGCCTCGGGCCGTCTTGAATAGTCCCACCATATCAAGCCCCAAACTGCGAAGGGCGGGCAATGGGGATTGTCTTGGCCATGAAGCCGGTGAAGGGGCTTGGAGCGGAACACAGCACCTTGCATTTCTTGACTAGGTCTTTGGCTTCTTCAGGCGGTCGGCCAAAAGAAACGTGCCGAAGGCTTTGGCCCTGGCGCCCTTGAAGCCGCATGGTGGCCCTTTTCATAGCGATGGATGTCTCTGAGGATCACTTGGCCTTGCTCTGACTTTACGCAGCGTTGGTGGACACCAGTGACACTGCGCCTGACTAGCTCTCTGTTGACTATGGTGTAGGCTGCTGCTCGGCGTTGTACTTGCCGAGCCAGGGTCTCGTCTGCTGGTAACTCCTTGTTTACTAGGAACTTGAGGATGGGCTGCGCCCATGAAGGTGCTGCTATCTCTTCAACTGCTACCACAGCGACTTGGACAAGGGTGGCTGGGCTGGGAGGCGGCGGGTTGGACTCTGTTGCCGCTTGCTGGGTGAGGAATCTCTGGGCCATTGGAGCAGCTCCGGGCAGTGGCGCAGTCCCAGGTCGGGCTTGGAAGTCCCAGGCCCTCTTGGCACAGTCCCGGCTGAGCTCTGAAGTCCCAGGCCGGTGGCGCGATCCCGAGCCGGCCGGCGCGATCCCGGCCGGCCGTGGCTTTCTTGAGGTCGCTTCTTTGGGGCCTGAGTCGGATCCGACTATCTCTGGCGGGCAACACGAAGATGGAGTCGGATTCGGTGGCGGCTTGATAGGCGGCAGGAGGCGTTGAAGGCGACACGGAAGGTATCGCTTGGCGGGTAGAGCCGACTCGTGCCAAGGCGTCTGCTTGATCGTTGTCGTTTCTCGGTACGTGAAGGAATTCGCACCCTTCGAAGTATCCGCTGAGTTGCTGCACCAGGAAGCGGTAGCTCGCCATGTTTGCGTCTTTGGCGTCCAAGTCGCCGGATGATTGCTGAACCACCAAGTCGGAGTCGCCGTAGCACAGGATCCGGCGAATGACGAGTTCTTTGGCAAGCGGAGTCCGTGGATGGCGCTTCATATTCGGCGGCGTTGTTGGAGGCGGCGAAGTGGATTTGCACGCGTACTTGAGCTTATCGCCCTTGGGGAGGTGAGGGCGGCGCCGGCTCACGAGGCGGTGCGCATCTTGGAGCCGTCGAAGTGCAGCCGCCAATGAGTAGAGTCGGTTTGGTGGCGGTCTTGAGTCTCGGCCCGGTCGACGAGGAAGTCGGCGGCGCTTGCGACTTGATGGCGGTCGAGGTTGGTACTAGATGGTGTAAGGGGCTAGATCGATAGCCCACTTGGCCACTCGATCGGAGCATCTCGGCTTCCAATGATCTCGGCGAGTGGGCGGTGCAAACCACCGTGATTGGATGCTCTTGAAAGTAGGGCTTGACTTCTTGGCGGCAAAATGCACGCCATAGCACATCTTCGATAGTGAGGTAGTTACGCTTGGAGGTCGGCGATTACCTCGCTCAGTAATACACGGTCTCGGACCGAAGCGCCTTGCCTTCCTCCTTGCGCTCGACTACAATAATTGTCTTTGACTACCGGTGGTAGCGGCGATGTACAAACATGGGCTCTTTGGGAGTCGGAGCCGCCAACACGAAGTCGCCGACATCTTCTTCAGTTGGAGAAATGCCTCATCGCCTTGTGGTTCCACTCAAAAGGTGGTCTTCTTCATCAATTGATACAAAGGCGAGCATTCTCGCCTTGACCGGTGATGAATCGGCTCATTGAAGCCAAGCAGCCGGTGAACTTCTGCACATCCAGCAGTCGGCTGGGTACCTCCATTCTCTCAATGGCCTTGATCTTCATGGGGTTGCACTCTATGCCGCGTTCGGAGACTAAAAAGCCGAGGAGCTGGCCGGCTGGGACTCCGAATACGCACTTCTCGGGATTGAGCTTGATCTGGAATCGGCGCAGATTTTCGAAGGTCTCTTTGAGGTCTTCCAGCAGCCTCCCACGCTTCTCCGTCTTCACCACCACATCATCCACATAAACATGGGCGTTTCTGCCGAGTTGCTTGAGGAGGCACTTCTGCATGCAACGCTGAAAGGTGGCGCCGGCATTCCTCAAGCCAAGCGTCATTGTCGGTGTGAAGGCTCCAAGCGTCGTGATGAATGCGGTCTTGATCATCTGCTGGATTCAGCTTGATCGGTGATATCGAGTATGCATCTAGGAAACTCAACAGCTCGCATCCGGCTGTGGAGTCTATCACTTGATCGATCCTTGGCGAGCGAGCGGGTCCCCGGGCAGGCTTTATTGAGGCTGGTGTAGTCGATGCACATCCGCCACTGCTTATTCTTCTTCAATACCAGTACTGGGTTTGCTAACCACTCCGGAAAAAACACTTTCATGATGAATCCGGCTGCCAGGAGCCGGGCTATCTCTTCTCCGACGACTCTTCTCTTCTCTTTTGACAGGCGGCGCAAGGGCTGCCTGACGGGCTTCACATCCGGCCTGACGTGTAGCTTGTGCTCGGCGAATTCCGTCGGTACACCTGGCATGTCCTTGGGGGACCACGCAAAGATGTCCCGATTCTCACGGAGGAAATCGACGAGCTCGCCTTCCTATTTGCTGTCAAGCCTGTGCCTATGACAGCGTACCTCTCTGGGTGCTCCGGGTCCAAGGGTATCTTCTTGGTTTCTTTAGCCGGCTTGAATGATCCTTCTGCTTCCGACTCCTTGGGGTCAGGCAAATTCTCCGGCTGCTTCCCCGCCATCGCCACGACACGGTCAAGGAGCCGCTTCTCGGCCGCGATCACCAAAGACTTCGGCCAGCCATTGCTCTCGGCAGCATAATGACGACTTCTTATGTCGCCGGCAATGGTCAGGAACCCCTTGGAACTCGGCATCTTCATCTTGAGGTAGGCGTAATGGGGAACCGCCATGAACTTGGCCAAAGCTGGCCGGCCAAGCAGGGCGTGGTACGGACTCTCCAAGTCTACCACCTCGAACCAGACAGGCTCTCGGCGGAAGTGATCTTTGTCTCCGAAGAGGACGTCTATCAGGATCTTGCCGATCGGTGAGCAGGAGAGGCCGGGTACAATTCCGGTGCGGCTGCTCTGCAGCTGCCTTCGCCTGATTCCGAGCTTCTCCATGGTGTCCTTGTATAGGATGTTTATGCTGCTGCCTCCGTCTATCAGGACCAGCGAGAAACGGGCGGCCCGCCTATCAGTGGCCAAGGTGGCATCTAGAACCAAGGCGTGGAGCCGGACTCGGCATCACCTGGGTGATCTGCCCGACTCCAGCTGATAGGCTTCTCGGACCAATGCATGAACTCACGAGCCTCTGTTGCCACTGCGTTGACTTCTTGCTACTGTTGGCGCCTGTTGCGCCGATCATCTGCCAGACTGGTGAACACTACTTATGCTCCGTGCTCTTACGGGAACTCGTCTTGGACTGCGCCGGTGGCGAGCCGCCCGGCTCTTTGGGGGCGGCGGAGGCGGCGTTTCAAGCGGCGGCGGAGGAAAACCATCTCCTTGGCGATCTGACGAGCGATGGCACTTTCGGTGGTATCGTTCGGCGGCCGGCGGCTGTGGAACTTGCAAGGACCATCAGACTCTGCTCATAGGAGAAAGCGGCAACCAGTTGGACTTGCCGCCTTTACGCCGCTTGGCGGAGGCTGCCCATCCGATTCTGATCTTCCCTGCGCGACCTGCCGATTGTTGGAAGTCGGCTGTGGGACTTTATGCTTGTTGTCGTTCTATTCTTTGTCGCGGCTGGCGTCTCCGGCCGGGGTTACGGGAGCACTGGGAGTCACTTTGCGGCCGCGTTGACTTGGATCTCCGTCTTCATAGAAAGTCGGCCGTGGCGTACTTATGCGCTATGACTAGCGGTTAAATCGAGGTTTCGGGCTCGTCGCGAGGAGCTTGTGCTCGAGGAGGTGCCTCTCGGCACCCGGCCGTGAAATACTCGATGGCCTGCACCTCGTTACGCCCTCGCAGGAGTTCGGAGTTCGCCCAGTAGCGTGAGGTAGTCGCGTGTTGATTCTTGAGGGCCTTACGCACAAGGAGAGCTGGCGGCGGCTTGGGAGGTCGCTTATGCGTCTTTGGTGAAGTTGCGAATGAAGGCTTGATGAAGTCGACCCAGCTATTGATCTGCGGGGCTTGAGCTGTTCAGCCATGTCGGGCCGTGCCACGGGCATGAGAGGAACATACTTCACGACAACTTCGCTTGTTGCCGTTGGCGTGTTGGCGGCTGTGGGTAGTCTATCAGCCAATCCTCCGGTTTCACGGGCGGTGTACTGGGCATATCTCGGGGGCGTGAACCCTTTGGGTAGGGCTGCGTCTACGATCACGGGGCCCGGCAGGCGGACCCAACTCATCTTCTTCTTCTAACGCCCGAGGATGCGGAGTCGGTCGATCCGGTGGTGGGCATCATTCTCTCCGACTCCTCTCGGCCAAAGGCGACCTCAAAGTCGGATGCTCAACGGCGGCGGGCTTCGCCGTTCTCTTGGGCGGGAGGCGGATAATCGTCCGTCGCTCCACGGCTCTGGGGCGGCCGTCTTGGTCACGCTCGATGGTGATGCGAGTCCGGCTGTGGCTAGCAGGCGACTCCTTCTCTTTCCTTCCGCGGACTCTGCCAGTCGGCGTCCGGGAAGTCGCGCCTTGGTCTCGGCGAGGTAAGTCGTCGTTCGCTCTCTGCTGCTTGCGTCTGCCGGCTGCTGCCGCGTTCTGCGCAGCAACCGCATCGAGCTGCTGGACTCGCTCCGTTATTACGGCGCTCTTCGCCGAGAGTTCTTGAGCTCTTGATGCGCGCGCTTAGGCGCGCGGATATTCTCCGCGAGGTGGCGTACAGGCGTTCGCCCGAACAAATCGGCGATAGCTGCGCGCGCTCACGGACCGCACCTAGGCGGCTCGGCCCGGTCGAACGGCGAGCCGCCTAACATGATCCATCTCACGCTGGTATGCGCCGGACAAGCGTCTCATGCTTACCAACTTCTTGGCGCCGATGATCTGAAGCGGCGCTCTTCAACATCTCTGCGTCCGCGTCCCCAGGATGGGCGGCCAGGTCTTGCGGGCGGCGGCGGCGGTCTTGGCGTTTCGCGGAGTGCTTGCCGTGGCGATGGCGAGCACCTCCGTGGCGGTGCTTCCGCCACTCTCCTCGTGCGGAAGTGGCTCGTCGTGAACCACCACGTTGGTGGGGAAGATATCAAGCGTCTGGCGTCGGAGTCGACCAACATCGGGTCGGAGGCCTACGGACTCCAAATCTGGCGGGCTCGCCCGGCGGCGTGGAGTTGGTCGAGAGGCCGCGAAGGTTCTCGGGGCCACCGCGCTGCACTTTCGGTGCAGGCTCGTGCGTGGCGCACCTCACCGATGAGTTGGCGAGGCGCTCACGGCGCAAGCGGCCGGCGCCATGCAGCGTGTCGATCAGACTCCATCTGGCGGCGGGCTGGCTGCGCTTCGCCCGAGGAGAAGAGGTTCTGTCGAAACAGATCTCCGGACGGCGGTGCACCTCGCCCACGGTGGGCGCCAAATGTTGGGGTTGGATCGACATATGCCAGCGGGTGGCTTATCATGGTGGGGCGAGTAGAGCGTCGCCGGTGCTGAAAGCAGGATGAGGCGCGAGACATGCGCGCCGGCGAATCTTACCCGGCCGGGGCTCTCCGGGAGATAACACCCCTCTGCTGCTCTGCGGGGTCTCCGCATGATCACTATGGTAGGATAATCTGAGAGGTGCTCCTGGAGCTGTTTGGGAGGCGGGGAGGGAGCAAGGCTAGCTCTTTCCCTCTTGCTATGTGTCTAAAACCTATCGAGGGCGAACCCTTTGCATGGGTGCCCAGGCGTTTATATAGGCCTATCCCAGAAGTACAGTGATATCTGACTGGTGTGGGCCCCAGCCGTCGATCTCTCTTGCAGCCGTCCTCCTGCCGGCCAGGCCCCTGTTGGCGGGCCCAGCAGACAGAGCGAGAACACTCTGTGCGGCACTCGATGGCCGAGCTTGGTCATGGGGTCGTGGGAGCAGTCTGCCGTCTGTCGAGCGATCCTTGTCGCCACTCCCGTCAATCTGGTTTATGGCTTGTGGGGCCTGGCGGGCGGCCGACTACTGGGAGGCCGATTCCCTTGAGGCCATCTTGAGCTCTCGGCCATCTTCTTCTCTCTCGCGGCGGGGGCCCGGCGATCTGGGCCGTACTGCGCCGTCGTGGGCACGGTGCCTCATGCTTGTGGCTGGTCGAGGAGGCATGGCAACAGTGCCGCGCCTCACCGGAGATCTCCTGGTGACGCGGCTCACTGTAGCCATGCATTCCTCCCATGGGTTTGAGGGGACGGCCACGTCGGGGCTGTACCCCGCATCGGTCTTCGTGTAAGGTCGCGGGCCGACTCTCATAGTCGGCCCCTTGAAAGGTCGCAAGCCCGGAGTCGGCTTGTTTCAGAGTCGCCGTCTAAGGACTCGGCTTCTTCGAAGGTCGCCGTCTAAGGACTCGGCTTCTCCAAAGGTCGCCAGCGGGAACTCGGCCTTCTCGAAGGTCGCCAGCTGGGACTCGGCTGAGGGGCGCGGCCTGCCCCGATGTCTTGAAAGATCTTGGGTCCCGGGTCAGCCTACCCGTGGCCCATTACTCCGACAGCTCGTCCTCATGGTACTAACGCTAGGGATCGCGGTACTACTACTTGCGAGCGGTACAAAAAAATACTTCCGTACCTACCTCCGCAGGACTTGGGACAAGTTTTTTTGTTCCGGAGTGGTACTACCGCTGTAGGAGCCACGGTAGTACCGCTATGGAGCAGTAGTAAAAAATAGAAAAGGCTCATAAGAAAAAGGTGAGAACCCTTCCTTGGATAAGACCGGTAAAACCTCCAACACCAAAAACATCATAGAGGACGCATGCGAACTCCGTTTTCGATGAACTAAAGCTTGTCATCAAGATGACCATAAGCTATAGACTCACAAAGAGAACCAAACAAGAACCAAGAAACATGATGCAAGGATGCAATGGTTTGAGCTCTCTACTAACGATACGATCAAGCTACCAACTTGAGAGCCCCCCTTGATAGTGCGACAAACGATCCTATAACCCGGTTTCCCAACTACCACCATGAGACCGGTAAAAGAGAAAAATCAAGGGCAAACCTTTGCCTTGCACATGGTCCATTTGAGCTAGATGATGATGATCTTGACTCCCTCAAGTTGGACCACCTTTCTTGATTGCGTAGGCTCGATGAGGACTAGATGATTGCTCCCTCATAGTCCACTATGGGTGAGCCACTCTTTAGCACGTCTTCACAAGTCCATTGACACCACAATGGATGGCAAGATTCAAGCACTTGATCTCTTCGTGATGCTCCACTTGAACTTGCACATGGCAATCTTGATGACGATCACCACTTGATGCCATCCTTTCCATGGGTTGTATGATATCTTCCTCTTGACGCAAGCCCATGGACACGTACCTAACCCCAGATAGAACTCTCACATAGACCATGGGTTGGTACACAAAGTGCAATGGACAATGCTTACCATGCCATGGGATCACTTGATCCCTCTCGGTACATCTTCTACGCTTTGTGAGTTGATCAACTTGATTCACTCTCGACTTAGTCTTGATCAACATTGAATATTTCCAACTCTCTTCATTTGGATGATGTCTTGAAGGTAAACATGAATGGTCACACAATCTTCTTCTTCAAGACATGCTTGCAATAAGCTCAGCACTCAGATGACCAATCTTTGGATAATTCCTTAATAGCACCTTGGTCAACTCATAAACTCCTTGAAACCAACACATGGACTTCAAGAGAAGCCTATGGACATATCCTTCAAATAAAACTCAAGACAACCATTAGTCCATAGATATTGTCATCAATTACCAAAACCAAACATTGGGGCACCGCATGTTCTTTCAGTACTTTATGTGGTGGTTTTTCTTTCTTGCACTTAAGGAGCTTATGAGATTTCCTGTTGAGTTTTGTGTTGTGAAGTTTTCATGTTTTGGGTAAAGATTTGATGGACTATGGAATAAGGAGTGGCAAGAACCTAAGCTTGGGGATGCCCATGGTGTCGCGCGCGATGGGTGGCGCGGCACCTATGGGGCCTGCCTGGGGCAACCCCTTCGTGTGTTGATCGATGAGGCGAGGGCGCCTGAGAGAGCAGATCGAGCGTCTTGGCAGGCGAGAGGATTTTACCCAAGCCGGGCGCGATGGTCGCGTAAAACCCTACTGCTGCTTTGTGTTGTATTGCGCTCGGGAGCCCGGAGAGTAGCCACACCGAGCGTGAGAGTCGCCAAAGAGTCGACCCTCGCGAGAGTAGCGAATGATCGGAACCTCCTCTACATTGTGCATGGGCCTCCTTTTATAGGGCAAGGGGTCACCGACAGGTGTCAACGTAGGGTAGAGGGGTAAAAATGTAAAAGAGGTGGTAGTTGGAACAGTGCGGGAACAGTGCAGCTCACGATGGATTCTACCTACTTTTGAGAGAGGGGACAAGAGCATTAAATGCCCGTCGCCGTCGCCCCAAAAGCTCCGCCCTTGCGTCTCCGTTTGCCCCAGCGATGGAGCCACCACCGTGGAGTGCCACGCACCCTCATGCAGCCTAGCCACCCGCCACGCGTCTCTGGAGAAATTTGAAGGCGGCGTGGGCAGGTGAGGTGGAGTGTGGGCGCGATGTAGCTTGCCCGGCAAGCACCTTGCGAGGTCTTGATCTTGCGGGCCGGGAGCTTGTCGGGCTTGTAACTTGTCGCTCCCGGGCCCTCGCCGGGGCGCATGGCGTCGGCGTGTCTTCGTGGCGTGATCTTCTAATCTCCCGGCGAGCTCCTCTCGCCGAGGGCTTGCATGAGTGATATAGCCTTGAGCACAGGGCGGCCTTCCCGGCAAGCTCCTCTTGCCGGGGTCTTAACCTTCTGTCTTGTACACCTTGTTCTTGAATGGCTTGATATGGAGCGGAAATGATCTCCGGCAAGCATTTGGTGGATCTAGCTGGGGGGAGCTGCGGCTGCCCGTGCACAAGTTGGGGTACTGAGGTACCCCCTACCTTAGTACACCGACAGGAGCCCCGGGCGGGGCCATACAGTGCGGCGCTGTTGGGCCAGGCCCAAGACAGTGCACGGGCACACGCGAAGCCCATGGCGCGTCGAATCCGCTTCTGCATCCGCCGCTTCCCAAGCAGCGCAGCGTCGATTGCGGCGTCGTGGGAGGCGTGGGCGGCGCATGCAGCCTTTAAGGCATCCACCCGTGATCGTGGCGCGAGCGGGTCGCTTCACCATCGCTCGGCTCCGCTTTTTAGCCGCAGCCCTCATGCATAGGGGGTCGTGGGCGGCGAAGTGGGAGGCCGAGCCGTCCGCAGGCGGAGAGGCGAGTCGGCCCGCTCCTCGGCCTCCTCGCTTTACGATTGGCTGGCCAGGCGGTTGAGCCCCACCTCGCCCCTTTAAAAAAGGCGGAAGGGAGCACAATGGCCACACTCATCCACTTCTCCTTTCATCTTCATCTTCTGTTCTTCTCGCCACCATGGAAGGAGAATCCCGGCTCTTGGCGGTGGCGGCGCTGGTCGCTTCGGCAGCGCACCATTCCCCATCCTGCCCTGCGGCGTGAGCCGCCACGAGAGAAGAGAGGGAGGCGTGGCATGCGAGGCAGGCGGCGTGGCGAGGCGGTCGAGAGGCGGCGGCGGCGTGCCTCCTCCATCTCCCGGCGTCTCGATCACGGCGCGGTCCACACGGAGATGACCCACAGGAGTTCTTCATCAAGCTTGGCGGGCGCCTCGCCGTCGCCTCCGGCTGCCCGGTCCCGTTGCGGACGCGATGGGACGGATCCACCCGGCGTGATGGAGCTACGCGCGAGGGCTGCGGGATCAGCGGCTTTTCGGGTGAGTGTCGTGTCCCCAGCCCGGCGTGATGTTCTTCGACCGAGGGTGGAAGACATTCGCCGGATCCATAGCAGCGGCGGGGTTCACCCTCCACTTCAAGTTGTTGGATGGTGACCTCCTCGCCGTCAAGGTCTTGGCGACTCGGAACCGGGTGCGCTGCTGTGTGGACAGCTCCTCGGATGCGAGCCCCTCCTCGGCGAGAGCGAGGAGGAGGCGGCGGCGGCGACGAGGGGATGGCGGGCCCGACTAGGCGTCGGACACGCTGACCTCAAGGCCACCGGCAACCCCATCTTCTGGGTTGCGGCCTCCTGGCTCCGGGGCCGTCTTCTTGGCGGCTGGCGTGAAAGGCAGCGAAGAAGAAGAGGGGGCGGCGGCAATGCCGTTAAGTCGGAGTACAAGGCGAGGTGCCCTCGTGCCGATGTCCCACCACTCCGTCTTCAAGCTCTGCCTCCGGCGCCTCCGACTCCGCCAAGCTCTGGCCGGCCCAGGTGTTCTCTTGGGGTCTTGGCGCCCGTGGCTCTCCAGCGGGCCGAGGGACTGTCGCTGGCTCTCGGGCATCGTTCCCCATGCCCGTCACCTTGCGCAGCTCTGGGGCACGGCGGCGTCACCGCCACGCTCTCCTAAGCGCTCCTTCGCCCTTCCCGACAAGCTCCTCTTGCGGGGTCTCCTCTCCAGCAAGCTTATCTTGCCGGGGCTCCTGACCTACCTCACGAACTCTGTCTGAGAGAAAGCAGGAGAGGGATCACGGCACCTTATCTTTTTTAAATCGTAAGCCCTCGGGCATTAGCTGCATTTAGAACTTGTAATCCTCTCTATCATGTTTTCATCCTCTATGGACTTGTACTAAACTGGATGTTTTTAATGAAAAGAGGAAAGCTTGCGGACTGAGTCTTTTACTTGACTGCGTGCCTTGTGTGTTCTTACGCTATCGGGGAGCTTGCCGGGCGAACACGCTTATCGACCAGCGGGACAGCCCGCTGGTGGTGTCGCTTCCGGCAAGCAACCTTGTCGGGCGATTCGGCAGCAACTTGCTGAGCATGCTCGAAAGCAAGATAAGGGTGCAGCGGCACACTTGTGTTTGTTGGCGGACTCGGAAACAAACCAAATGCATAAGCTGGCCCGACTCGGCTCCTCCACGTCACGGGTTTTACAAGACACGATCGTTCAAAAGCGATCCGCATCTCCGGTCCATGAGAGGATGCATGGCGAGGATGAAAAACTTATCTGAAATCGCAGCCCCAGCAACACTAGCTTGCGGAGGCGAATCTCGATGCTTGCAGCCCCAGCGAGGCTGGCTCGCGAAGAAGAACCTTGGCACCGCAGCCCGGCGACCACGGCTTGCCGGGCCCAGTGCTGGTGTGATCTTTGGTTCCTCCTTGTCGCTGCAATTGCAGTCATAAAACAGCTGATGTATATATGCAAGCTGCTAAGCGCACATGTATGTGTATATAAATCTTGACTTCATGTCGATGCGAGCTTTGTCCCCGTATGTTTGTACTCTCGCTCTTAGGGAGCTTGCCGGGCGAACACGCTTATTGACGGCGGGACAGCCAGCTGGTGGCGTCAACCGGCAAACAACCTTGCCGGGCCGATTCGCGGCAGCAACTGCTGGCAGGCTCGAAAGCAAGATAAGGTGCAGCAGCACACTTGTGTTTGTTAAGCGGACTCGGAAACAAAACAAGCGCATAAGCTGGACCACGACTTGGCTCCTCTCGCGCACAAGCCTCTCATCGAAGGACATCTCACGGCAAGGGCTTGCCATGTTACACCCCTACTTTCGCCCTTTGTGCGCTTTCACCCTCGCTTCTAGGGAACTTGCGGCTTAGCGCGCTTAGTCTGGGACATCGGCAGCCCGGTGGCTGGCGTCGCTTCCGGCAAGCAACCTTGCGTGTCAGCCGCGACGCGCTTATCCTGCTGGCGGACTCGAAGCAAGCGAGGCGCGAAGCTGGTCGCGGCTCACTCTTTACTCGTTGAGTGTGTTCGAAGCAAAGTAAGGGTGCGGCTGTTCACAAGCAGGCTCCTCGGCGCCGAGTTACGTGCACAAGCGGCGAGCGAGAGGATATAGCGAATAAAAGCGTGGAATTAAGGAGTGCTCCGCTACGAAGGCTCGGCGACTTAGCTTTTCTTTTCTTGCTTCTTCGCACTTGCTGGCGAAACTCAATGGCGCGTCCTCGTCGACAGCGCAGCACTCCGGGGAGGTGCGTTTGCCGGGACGAACAACAATGCTGTCTTTGCGGGCTTATAGCGTTCGAGAGCCGTGCTTGTCGGAGTGGCGCGAGCCGTCCTCGCGGACTTAGAGCTCGATGGTGCGTCCTCGGCGACAGCGTGGCGTTCAAGGGACACGCTTGCGGCGGAGGAGGCGGGGAGTGGCGGCGCGAGGAGCAGTCGTGCTCGGACTCCTAGTAGCGATAGGAGGAGCAAGGCCCTGCTCCGGCACTTCGCTTTGCTCATGTCCGGACAGCAGTCCGGAGCATCCCGCGAGCCTCCGGCCTATTCTTGCCCCAGCAGGCGGATACCACCTCTCGTGGCATGGCGCTGCTGAGCAGCCGTGTGCTAGGATGGGCGTGGATCTGCGGAGACCGAGGCGTGGTCATCCGTCCTGCCCCTGGATCTGATGGCACCGCGAGTGCCCTCGCCGGTGTCCACCCTTCGTGGCGTCTCCTCCGCCCACCGCCCGGCTCCGGTGGCGGCGGGTGAGGCGTGAAGCGGGTCTCGACCCTCGAAGCTCGTCTTGGGGCCATGGCGTGGTTGTCGATGAAGCGGTGGCAAACTGGAGAGGTTGATGAAAAACGCAGCGGTATGACGCGAATCAGGTCCGCACAACCTCGGCGCCCCTACTGGCGCGCCAAAGATGTCATGCTAGCGATGGGTGGCGCGGCACCTATGGGGCCGCCGGGGCGGCCCCCGTGTGTTGATGCGAGGCGGGCGCCTGAAGAAGCAGATCGAGCGTCTTGGCGGCGAGAGGATTTTACCCAGCCGGACGCGATGGTCGCGTAAAACCCTCTGCTGCTTTGTGTTGTATTGCGCTCGGGGCGGAGAGTAGCCACACGGCGTGAGAGTCGCCAAAAGTCGACCCTCGCGAGTAGCGAATGATCGGAACCTCCTCTCGTTGTGCATGGAGCTCCTTTTATAGGGCAGGGGTGGCGGCAGGTGTCAGCGTAGGGTAGAGGGGTAAAAATGTAAAAGAGGTGGTAGTTGGAGCAGTGCGGGAGCAGTGCAGCTCGATGGATTCTACCTACTTTTGTGAGAGGGACAAGAGCATTAAATGCCGTCGCCGTCGCCCCAAAAGCTCCGCCCTTGCGTCTCCATTTGCCACAGCGATGGAGCCACCACCGTGGAGTGCCACCGCACCCTCATGCAGCCTAGCCACCCGCCACGCGTCTCTGGAGAAAGGTGAAGGCGGCGCGTGGGCAGGTGAGGTGGAGTGTGGGCGCGGTGTAGCTTGCCGGCAAGCACCTTGCGAGGTCTTGATCTTGCGGGCCCGGGGCTTGTCGGGCTTGTAACTTGTCGCTCCCGGGCCCTCGCCGGGCGCGCATGGCGTCGGCGTGTCTTCGTGGCGTGATCTTCTAATCTCCCGGCGAGCTCCTCTCGCCGAGGCTTCATAGTGATATAGCCTTGAGCACAGGAGCGGCCTTCCGGCAAGCTCCTCTTGCCGGGGTCTTAACCTTCTGTCTTGTACACCTTGTTCTTGAATGGCTTGATATGGAGCGGAAATGATCTCCGGCAAGCATTTGGTGGATCTAGCTGGGGGGAGCTGCGGCTGCCCGTGCACAAGTTGGGGTACTGAGGTACCCCCTACCTTAGTACACCGACACATGGCACCCCAAGATATTCAAGGATAACCAAAAGCCTAAGCTTGGGGATGCCCAGGAAGGCATCCCCTCCTTCGTCTTCGTTTATCGATAACTTTACTTGGAGCTATATTTTTATTCGCCACATGATATGTGTTTTGCTTGGAGCGTCTTGTATAATATTAGTCTTTGCTTTTCAGTTTACTAAAATCATCCTTGCTGTAAACACCTTTTGGGAGAAACCCACTTCATTGGAATTTATTAGAATACTCTATGTGCTTCACTTATATCTTTTGAGCTAGATAGTTTTTGCTCTAGTGCTTCACTTATATCTTTTAGAGCATGGTGGTAACTTGCTTTTGTAGAAAATGTTAGTCTCTCATGGTTCACTTATATTATTTTGGGAGTCTCTTAGAACAGCATGGTATTTGCTATGGTTATAAAATCGGTCCTAGAATGATGGGCATCCAAGTTGGGTATAATAAAAACTATCATAGAAAGTGAATTGGATGCTATGACCAATTTGATGCTTGATAATTGTTTTCAGATATAGAGGTGGTGATATTAGAGTCATGCTAGTTGGTGTGATTATGAATTTAAAGAATACTTGTGTTGAAGTTTGTGATTCCCGTAGCATGCACGTATGGTGAACCGCTTTGTGATCAACTTGGAGCACAATTTTATTTATTGATTGTCATTCTTACGAGTGGCGGTCAGGGACGAGCGATGGTCTTTTC
This sequence comes from Aegilops speltoides, assembly GCA_021437245.1. Taxonomy (NCBI): domain Eukaryota; kingdom Viridiplantae; phylum Streptophyta; class Magnoliopsida; order Poales; family Poaceae; genus Aegilops; species Aegilops speltoides. The sequence goes on along the minus strand of CM038144.1, from coordinate 38,712,923 downwards.
CTACCAATCTATCACCCTAGAAGCATGCGCGTGGTACTTTATTTTCAAAGACTTGTAGATTTTTCAATAAGTATATGAGTTCTTTATGACTAATGTTGAGTCCATGGATTATACGCACTCTCACCTTCCACCATTGCTAGCCTCTCTTGTGCCGTGCAACTTTCGCTGGTACCATATGCCCACCATATACCTTCCTCAAAATAGCCACCATACCTACCTATTATGGCATTTCCATAGCTATTCCGAGATATATTGCCATGCAACTTTCCACCATTCCATTTATATGACACGCATCATCATTGTCATATTGCTCTTTGCATGATCATGTAGTTGACATCGTATTTGTGGCAAGGCCACCTTCATAATTTTTCATACATGTCACTCTTGATTCATTGCATATCCCGGTACACTGCCGGAGGAATTCATATAGAGTCATATCTTGTTCTAAGTATTGATTTGTAATTTTGAGTTGTAAGTAAATAAAAGTGTGATGATCTTCATTATTAGAGCATTGTCCCAAGTGAGAAAAGGATGATGGAGACTATGATTCCCCCACAAGTCGGGATGAGACTTCGGACTTTATAAAAAAAGATTAACAAAAAAAGAGAAAGGCCAAATAAAAAAAGGCCAAATATATAAAAAAGAAAAAAAAGAAAATAAAATGAAAATGAGAGAAAAAGAGAGAAGGGACAATGCTACTATCCTTTTTACCACACTTGTGCTTCAAAGTAGCACCATGATCTTCATGATAGAGAGTCTCCTATGTTGTCACTTTCATTTACTAGTGGAAATTTTTCATTATAGAACTTGGCTTGTATATTCCAATGATGGGCTTCCTCAAAATGCCCTAGGTCTTCGTGAGCAAGCGAGTTGGATGCACACCCACTAGTTTCTTTTGTTGAGCTTTCATACATTTATAGCTCTAGTGCATCCGTTGCATGGCAATCCCTACCCACTCACATTGATATCTATTAATGGGCATCTCCACAGCCCGTTGATACGCCTAGTTATTGTGAGACTATCTTCTCCTTTTTGTCTTCTCCACAACCACCATTCTATTCCACATATAGTGCTATGTCCATGGCTCACGCTCATGTGTTGCATGAAAGTTGAAAAACTTTGAGATTACTAAAGTATGAAACAATTGCTTGGCTTGTCATCGGGGTTGTGCATGATTAAATACTTTGTGTGATGAAGATAGAGCAACAGCAAGACTATATGATTTTGTAGGGATAACTTTCTTTAGCCATGTTATTTTGAGAAGACATGATTACTCTGATTAGTATGCTTGAAGCATTACTATTTCTTATGTCAATATGAACTTTTATTTTGAATCATTTGGATTTGAACATTCATGTCACAATAAAGAAAATTACATTGAGAATTATGCTAGGTAGCATTCGACATCAAAAATTCTGTTTTTGTCATTTACCTACTCGAGGACGAGCAGGAATTAAGCTTGGGGATGCTTGATACGTCTCCAAGGTATCTATAATTTTTTATTGTTCCATGCTATTATATTACCCGTTTTGGATGTTTATGGGCTTTACTTTACACTTTTATATCATTTTTGGGACTAACCTACTAACCGGAGGCCCAACCCGTATTGCTGTTTTTTTGCCTATTTCAGCGTTTCAAAGAAAAGGAATATCAAACGGAGTCCAAATGCGATGAAACCTTCGGGAACGATCTTTTTGGAACAAATGCAAACCTGGAGGCTTGGAGTGGAAGTCAAGAAGAAAGGGAGGCGGCCACGAGGGTGCCCGGCGCGCCCCCTACAAGTGGGCGTGCCCCCACCCTCGTGGGCCCCTTGGGCATCCACTGACCTACTTCTTCCTCCTATATATACCCGTGTACCCCGAAAACATCAGAAGCGACCACGAAAACCTAATTCCACCGCCGTAGCCTTTTGTATCCGCCATATCCCACCTTGGAGCCTTCGCCGGTGCTCCGCCGGAGGGGAATCGACCACGAAGGGCCTCTGCATCATCTCCAAGGCCTCTCCGATGAGTTGTGAGTAGTTTACCGCAGACCTTCGGGTCCATACTTATTAGCTAGATGGCTTCTTCTCTCTCTTTGAATCTCAATACAAAGTTCTCCTCGATCTTCTTGGAGATTTATTCGATGTAACTATTTTTGCAGTGTGTTTGTCGAGATCCGGTGAATTGTGGGTTTATGATCAAGTTTATCTATGAGAAATATTTGAATCTCCTCTGAATTCTTTTATGTGTGATTAAGTTATGTTTTCAAGCCTCTTCGAATTATCAGTTTGGTTTGGCCTACTAGATTGATCTTTCTTGCAATGGGAGAAGTGCTTAGCTTTGGGTTCAATCTTGCGGTGTCCTTTCCCGGTGTGCGGGGGTAACATGCGTATTGTATTGTTGCCATCGAGGATAAAAGATGGGGTTTATATCATATTGCATGAGTTTATCCCTCTACATTATGTCATCTTTCTTAATGCGTTACTCTGTTCTTATGAACTTAATACTCTAGATGCATCTGGATAGCGGTTGATGTGTGGAGTAATAGTAGTAGATGCTGAGGCGAGTCGGTCTACTTGTCATGGACGTGATGCCTATATACATGATCATGCCTAGATAATCTCATAATTATTAGCTTTTCTATCAATTGCTCGACAGTAATTTGTTCACCCACCGTAATACTTATGCTATCTTGAGAGAAGCCACTAGTGAAACCTATGGCCCTCGAGTCTATCTTTTATCATATAAGCTTTCAATCTGCTTTTATTTGCATCTTTACTTTTCCAATCTATATCATAAAATACCAAAAATATATTTATCTTATCATATTATCTGTATCAGATCTCACTTTCGCAAGTGGCCTTGAAGGGATTGGCAACCCCTTTATTGCGTTGGTTGCGAGTTCTTGCTTGTTTGTGTAGGTGCGTGGGACTTTTGAGGAGCCTCCTACTTGATTGATACCTTGGTTCTAAAAAACTGAGGGAAATACTTATGCTACTATTGCTGCATCACCCTTCCCTCTTCAAGGAAAACCAACGCAATCTCAAGACGTATCAATGATTTACTTGTTGACAACTCTAGTGATGAATAGATGAAATGTCAATTAATCATGCTAGTCAAGATAAAATGAATGACCATTATAAGGGGAATATTGAGTGCCTAACTAAAGAACTAAACACTCTTAAGTTAGCTCATGAAACTATCTTGGAAGATCATCGAAACTTTTAAGACTCATGAGAAGTTACGCTTTGAAAAGCTCAACCTTGAGCAAGAGCATGAGTTTTTAAAGGCAATCAATGATGATCTTTGCAAGAAAAGTTCTTCTTACATTGCCAAGCGTTTACTCTTATCTACTTACATGCCACAAGTCAAGTCTAGTAACAAGAGCAAGAAAGATTCTTCTTCTAGTAGTAACAATAATCATGCTAAATCCAATGTTGTTGCTTCTAGTAGTTCTCTTGATTCCACTAATGATTCTCTTATCCAAGTTACACTTGAGCAAGAAAATAGCTTATTGAAGGGAATTAGAGAGAAGGGTGTCTACAAGAGCCTTGCCGGGAGTAAGAAATTTGAGGAAATTGTACGCAAGCAAGAAGGCACCGGAAGAGTCAAGGTGTTGGTTTTGAACAAAAGTTCAATGCCAATGGAGTTGAGTGGGAAGAAGATCAATACCCCAAGATGAAGTTTGTTCCTCAACAAGAGAAGTATGATCCTACTTCTTTCCAAGGGACACAAGCTCAAGATGATCTTCCGCCACAAGACCACAAGCGAAAAGGCAAGGACAAGCTTCAAGAAGAGATTGATGCATTTGAAGAAGCTCCCAAGGCCTTGGTCAAGTGGGTTCCCAAGACTACATAAAGCTCTACTACATCAAGTTCCACTACTACCCCAAGGATTCCCATCAAGATGATGTGGATCCCAAAGAAGAAGAACTAGAGAGTTCTTGAGGGTGACTCCGCAAATATACATCACTCATATCATTTTGGCAAGGACAAGTGCAATTAACTTCCACATCTTGAACTAGTTCAAGGAGTCACAAACCCTCTTGTTGTTAAGACAAGGGACAATGTAACATAATGCTTTCATGGACATCCTCTTGTGTATGCATCACTCTATGTCTATGGATATCCTTGTTTGTTCCTTGTGGGACTAACCCGTGTAGGTATTGAAAGTGCAACTCACTGCAATGGATTGCCCCAAATGATCTACAACAACATTGAGCATCCACATCTTCAACATCTACATGAAGTCATCATGGAAAAAACCCAAGGTTAGTTCATCCCTCTTAGGGGGGATCTCACATCGAGGGGAGCTTTGCTCTAAAAAATTGAGCAAAAGCAACTCTAATGGTGTGAACACAACAATGCTTTATGTAAAAGTGGCAACCCCACTTGTGCTTAAACGATGAGTATGACCTATAATCAACTGTTCTCATTTGACTCCTAAGTCAATATACTCATATATAGATGACCTAGTCATCGCTAATTGTTTGATAGATGCTAGAATTGGTTGTGCATGCTTTGCCACATATTTCATTTGCCATTTTATTGTGTGAGCATGTTGGTTACATATTTTAATCATTCGAGGACATCCACTTGTTGTTTTGATTTTTTGGGTCTCTTTTCTCTTTTTCCAAGTGGATGGACAAGAATGCCTAAGAACCTTCTCTAGCTAACTATGTTTTTCTCATCTCAAACTCTATTCATGCTACATCACAAAGTCTGATCATGTCAGATTCGAACCACTCTGTGTGAAGAGCACTCAGAGTCCCAGATTCGTCATAGACTTAAACTTCCAAAACCTCTTTGTGCATTTTGGTCTGACCGAGAAATCCAATTCGGTCAAACCGAGTTCACTAAGTTGATCTAGGTTTTCATCTTGGTGCAACCGATTTGAACACTTTGGTCACATCAAGTTGCAGCAACAGCTTGCGATTCTGCAATCTCGGTGCCACCGAGTTGTTCCAGTCGGTCACACCGACAGGGTCGAGATAAAAATACCCACGGGTGAGACTTTGGTAATTTCTTCAAATCTTCTCAGCCCATGCGTGTCCTGCTCTGCCTCCTCGGGTCTCCGGATTGTCTCCTCACCGCCAACGACCTCCCGCCATTTGACTCTGCCGCTGTCGCGGATTCTGCTCCGCCGTCGCCGCCGTAGCGAACACTCGCCGCTCTAGGGTAAGTGTTCGACCCCGTGTGCTATCTTTTTCACTCCGATTCCTAGCACAAGGACAATGTCGTACTTCTTGCCACGAATGAGATTAGTCTATCTACCCAAATCTTCCTTAGGTCTAGATTGATTCAAAAATTTTAGGGTTAGTCCTCCGTAGAACTCATCTCGGACCGACCGAAATGTATAAATTTGTGAGGGAGTCGTGGACTAGGGGGTGTCCGGATAGCCGAACTATCATCATTGGCCGGACTCCAAGACTATGAAGATACAAGATTGAAGACTTCGTCCCGTGTCCGGATGGGACTTTCCTTGGCGTGGAAGGCAAGCTTGGCGATATGGATATGTGGATCTCCTACCATTGTAGGCGACCTGTGTAACCCTAGCCCTCTCGGTGTCTATATAAACCGGAGGGTTTTAATCCATAGGACACATAACAATCATACCATAGGCTAGCTTCTATGGTTTAGCCTCCTTGATCTCGTGGTAGATCTACTCTTGTACTACCCATATCATCAATATTAATCAAGCGGGAGTAGGGTTTTACCTCCAGCTAGAGGCCCAAACACAGGTAAAAACATAGTGTCCTTGTCTCTGTTACCATCTGCCTAGAGCGCTGAGTCGGGACCCCCTACTCAAGATCCGCGGTTTGACACGGCGTTGGTGCTTTCATTGAGAGTTCCTGCGTGCGTCGCCATCGGGAGGATGCCTCATCTCGTCTTTAAAAGGCAGTCTTTGTCGCCAAAGGAGCTTTGGCCATCGGCCAAACTATCCGGCTAGGTGGTTTTCTTATGACCGCCTGTTCGGCCGCCGCGCCGACGATGACCTCTCGGGTCATCAAAAGCAATCTTCATGTCAACTCGGAACTCGCCGAGCAGCTAGATCCGATGGAGCTCTCTTCCATAAACGAGCTCTTGGATCGCATCACCGCCCTGGGAGTCGCTACAGACTATGATCAGATCGGGCCTAAAACCGATCTGAGAGAGATCAACTCTCCCCAGGCTACCCACCACGTTGCTGTGGTGGAGGAACAACACAACGACTCTTCTTCTACATTAAGGACAAGCCGTGTCCGAATTTCCGACCCATCCATGCCGGATTCCCGCGGAGGGACAAACGCCGATCAAGCCCTGAACCTAAAGTCAGGCAGCAGGCTGGATTCGTTGGACAACATCCAACAAGCCGAACATCCAAGTTCAGAAACTTTCCGGCCCCTGAGTCGCAGATTGGACGTGGTTCCGAATTTAATTCTACCCGCCCACCCAAACACAAGCGATCTATCCCGAATCCGGCAAGAGCCCGCTGAAATAGTACATCATTACTGGGCCAGATTCCTCCTGGTTATGGACAGGATGAAGGACTGCCGTGAGGAAAGTGCAATTTCAATTTTCTGCAATAATTGCACGGACAGAGGAATCATGAACGCCATAAGTCGTCAGCGAAATTACACGCTTAGCCGACACTGGCGTCCATAAGTACAAAAAATCTTGTGCGATGGAGAGCGCCTGGAAAACCAAAACCAAATTTTGGGACAATCCGGCTCCGAACACAACCCTAGACCGAAATAAAAGGGTGCATCATATTCATGAACCTGGGTTAAAAACCAAAAAGCAAAAACCCCCTAAAGGAAACGGAACCGTACTGGAGGGATGGCTCAACGGACCTTGCAAAATTCATAGCATAGAGGGCGCCACTCCGACGCATAGCCTTCGAGCATGTTGGATACTACGGCAGGTGGCCAAAAGTGGCGAAGAGCTTCTAGCCCCAGAGAACCAGCCCAGCAGTACTAATGCGGTATTAACAGTCTTGAGACTTTCACATCAAATAATATCGCGAAGCGAACACTCCGCAGCCTGCTTGAAAGTCTACCAAGTAGCAACAATAAATCCATTGGCGACACGGCTATTACCTTCAATGCCAGTGACGAACCTAAATTCCGAACAACCCGAGCACTAGCCGCATTGGTACTCAGTCCAATAGTGGAATGACTTCGCCTTACTAAGGTACTCATGGATGGCGGCAGTGATTAAATCTCATCTCGAGAAACCCTTGAAAAATGGAAATAGTGGAGCCGCATTGGCGAAGCAGCACAACCATTAGAGGAAAAATCCTAGTCGGAAAAGCACGCTGCAGGAAAAATTACCTTTGGATGTGGTGTTATTTCATGGGACAATTACAGGTCCAAGGAGGTTACGTTCCAAGTGGCCCCGTTCAACAGCGGATATCACGCTTTACTAGGGCGAGAGGCATTCACAATTTTTCAAGCTATACCCCATTACGGGTACATGAAGCTCAAAATGCCCGGGCGCATTGGAATAGTCACTCTTGTCAGTGATCCGAACATAGCACTAGCCCTAGAGGCACTATCCAAAGCCCTAGCGGCCGAGGAACTCACTGCGCTGCGCTCCACGGTGAACAGGGACGACGTGATACTCGATAAGAGATTTAAGTCCACCTCTTTTAAGCCAGCTGACGAAATAGTCAAATTCCAAGTCCATCCAACGGACCCCACAAAGACGGCCTCCATTGGGGCACAACTAAACTCCAATGTAGACGCCACACTACGAGAATTCCTTCAGGAAAATTGGGACATCTTTGCACGACACCCTTGGACATGCCGGGAATCCCGCGGGTTGGCGAGCACAGCCTAAATATCCTAAAAGTTTAAGCGATCAAACAGGCTCTTGGCGATTTTACGAACCCAAAAGACAGGCAATGGGAAGGAGCTAGCCAAACTATTAGAAGCGGATTCATCAGAGACATAAAACATCCGGACTGGCTAGCAAACATGGTAATGGTACCAAAGAAGGACAAATCCTGGCGCCTGTGTGTCGATTTCAAGGACCTTAACAAGGCCTGTCCAAAGGATCCTTTCCCCCTTCCACACATCAATCAAATTATAGATGCTACCGCAGGACACGATTCATTGTGCTTCCTTGATGCATACTCCGGCTACCATCAAATCAAGATGGCAGAGCTAGACCAAGCCGCAATGGCATTCATCACTCCATACGGACCATTCTGCTTCAACACAATGCCCTTCGGGCTCAAAAACGCCGGCGCAACATATCAGCGCATGATTCAGACATGTCTGGCAACCCAGATCGGCAAAGCGGTGGAGGCATCGTGAGCGATGTGGTCGTCAAGTCTAAACACGTCGAAACTCTAGTAGACGACTTGAGGCTCACATTTGATAACCTCCGAGCATACGACATTAAGCTCAACCCGGAAAAATGAGTTTTCGGTGTACCAACCGGAAAGCTCTTGGGCTTCATTGTATCCGGTAGAGGAATTGAAGCAAACCAAGCCAAGATCCAAGCTCTATCACAATTGGATATCCCAAAAGACCTCAAGCAAATACAAAAATTAATTGGATGTGTGGCGGCTCTAAGCCGCTTCATCTCCCGCTTAGGAGAAAAGGCATTACCCTTTATCGCCTCCTCCGTGCCTTGAACACTTTGAATGGACGGATGCTACGCGGCCGGACTCGAAGAAATAAAGGCCATATTGGCAACAAATCCGGTCCTGGCCGCGCCCAACTTGGGCGAACCAATGTTATTATATATCGCGGCAACACATCAAGTTGTAAGCGCGGTGCTCGTCATCGAGCGAAAGCGAAGGGCACAAATTCCCTCTTCAAAAACCGATGTACTCGTATCCTTGTCCTAACTCCATGCAAGTCGGTATCCACATTATCAAAAGATAGCGTACGCGGTGTTCATGGCATCCCGGAAGCTGCGACACTACTTCCAAGATTGTTCGATAACAGTAGCCTCCGAAGTACCTCTTAACAACATTATAAACAATCGCGACGCGATGGGCAGGATTGTAAAATGGTCCATTGAGCTCCTACCATTCGACATAACCTACAAACCACGGCGAGCCATCAAGTCGCAAGTTTTGGCTGACTTCATCGCCGAATGGACTGAAGCCGAACTCCCTAAAAATGCGGCGCATATTCTTGGATCATGCGCCGATGGCTCCAAAATGTTGGCGGCACGGGGGCTGGCGTCGTTCTACGTCCCCAACGGGACACAGTCCATCGTGCCGAGATAATGTACGGACTCCAACAAGCGCGGCGAATCGAGGCCCTTCTACATGGCCTCCGGATAGCGGTCTCCATGGGCATTAAGCGCCTAGAGGTGCGAGGATTGAACCTCGCGATATCCCAAATAAATGGAACTTGATGCCAGGATCCAAAATGGCAGCTTACCATAGCGCTGTTTTGAAAATGTTAGCTCGGTTTGAAGGGCTCGAATTTCACCATATAGCGGGATAATAATCAAGAAGCGAGCGTGTTAGCGCGCATCGGCAAGCGCGATGCGTCCCCCAATATCTTCCTGGAACGGCTTTTTAAGCCGTCCGTACTATGGGAAGGGAGTCCGGACATAACAATCCGGACCTGACCGCACTACCTGACACCGTACACTCTGACACAATCGGCGGTTCTGCCAATGAAACAACACCTTCAGCCCACGAAATAATGGCAGTCATTGCCCCGTGGACCGAGCCATTCCTAGCTTACCTAACTAAGCAAGAACTTCTCGAGGACCAAAATGAGGCCCGCTGCATAGTACGGTGCTCTAAAGCCTATAAGGTCCATGAGGGAGAGCTTTATAAGAAAAGCACAATCGGAGTCCTTCAAAGGTGCATCTCCGAAGAGGAAGGGCGAAATCTTCTGGCTGAAATTCATGCCGGACTCGGTGGGCACCACGCAGCAGCCCGGGCCCTTGTAAGCAAGGCCTTCCGTACAGGATTTTATTGTGCGGCCGGATAAACGCTTCGAGATTTAGTCCAACGATCGTCGGTTGCCAGCTCTTTGCTAACCAAAGCCACATGCCACCCACCACCCTGAAAACTATACCCATCACCTGGCCGTTCGCTGTCTGGGGGCTTGACATGGTTGGACCCCTTAAAGGGGGAACCCACAATTAAAAATACCCATCACCAAGCCAGTTAAGACGGCCGAATCCGGACCTGTGATAGACTTCATATCTGGGGTAGTACACCGTTATGGTATCCCCCACAGCATCATCACTGATAACGACACAAACATCACGGCCGACGAGGTTAAACTCTGGTGCAAAAACATGGGCATTAAGCTCGACTACGCTTCAGTCTATCACCCTCAAACTAACGGTCAAGTCGAGCGAGCAAATGGTTTGATCATGAGCAGCATTAAACACAGACTAGTGCGGTCCCTCAAGGAATCTAACACGCACTGGGTAGAGGAGCTCGACTCCGTACTCTAGGGGCTGTGGACCACGCCAAATCGTACTACCGGATTCACACCATTTTTCATGGTGTGCGGTGAGAGCGAGTCTTGCCTGCGACATAATTCATGACTCACCTCGCATGCGCATATGCGAAGAAAGAAGCCGAGCTGGATCGGCGGGGATAATTTGGGCGCCTTAGAGGAAGAAGCGCGGCGTGGCAAAAGCTCGTTCGGCATTCTATCAACAACCGCTCGAAGATATCAAAGCAGAGAAGTACGGGCCAAAACTTACAATGTTGGCGAACTCGTTCTATGCCTGCCGGACAAGAAAAAGGACAAACTCAAGCCCAAATGGGAAGGTCCCTTCATCATCGACCAAGTCCTGACCGGCGGAACATACCGACTGCGAAACGCATCGGACAACTGACTCGAGCCGAACCCATGGAACGCAGTCCGTCTCCGAAGATTCTACGCCTAGCGCCGAACACAAAGTTCGTCTTCTTCCTCCGTCCACATTTTATACTTTAGCTGTCTTTTGTTTCTCTCTTTCTCCTTCCTTTTTCCTTAAAGCCTTTAGAGGCCGATCTGCGCATTGTTCGCACACACTTGACGTGCTTCTCGCACTCATTATCCCTGGGGGCTTCTTTCACAGAAGCTTATTTATACGGGCTTCATGCCCAACACATGCGTCAAACTTCCGCATGTACCTTTTATTCACCATTATATGCATCGATATGACTTAAGTTTTGGCCAAGCTGGGTTGCACGGCTCTGTGCTTACCCTCGTTTGCGATTGTTCGGCTAGGAGGTAAAGGAGCACCTCTGCGATTATTCTTGTCGAATTGACCGGATGTGTACCTCGGTAGGTGAAGCGAAAGCTAGCGTTCTTAAGAGAATATTCGGATTCGGTGACTTAAAAGACGATTTCTTACCTATTTATTCATCTGCCCCGGATGCTCTCACTGCTTTTCATGATCCGGACATGCACTTTAGGGCATGCCTCGAGAAAGGAACCCCTAACGAAACTATTCTCCTGGAATATGTTTCTTACTAACCATGTAATATAACATAACTAGTTGGGCACTTGTCTGATAAAGCACTAATGACCCCTACGCCTGGTCTCCACACATACCCCGGTTTTTCTATAACCGCGAGGGTATTTGGACACACTCCGGACTGTCGGGTCCCGAGGTTGAAGTGAAAAGGTCCACAATGACAAACGATCTACAATCCGGCTAGAAGGCATTTTACATGTCATTTTAAATTACATAGTCAACTCGACTAATTGTATTCCTCTTCAATACCATCTAGCAGGCTGTCTAGTTTATAGTCCCGCTGGGAATACTTTGCGGCCAACTCTACTTGGCCGTACATTAAGATCACAGGGATCTCCTTCCCATCGGGCCCCACAGGCCCGACCTCGGCCATGTGGTTCAGGTCGGCCTTCGTGTACCTCGTCTTCACCATGGCCCAGGCCTCCCTGGTGCCTTGACGGCAGGCCGATATCTTCCACAGACGGAAGCGCCGCCGAGCTGCCTGAAGCTTCTCCACAAGCCCTCCAAGACCCTCGGGTAGGGAGACGGACGACCATAAGGCCTGGGCGACGCCGCTCATCACCTGCCGAACTCGTTCGTGCAGCTGCAATAGCTCGGGAAGCTGGTCACCCATTGAACCGGGCATTTCCTCTGCAGGACGGCCTGTGAGCATACCTATAGACATATTCTGGTTAATCGACTTCCTCGCTGAACTCTTGTTCCCAAAAGTTCGTTCAAGCACTTACTGTAAATGTCGCGACGAAGCAGCAGATTCTCCTTCACGGAGTAAGACAGCTGGACCCGAACATCTTTTACTTCCTCGCCCAGCTGAGTGTTGGCATCTTGGAGGTTATTCCTCTCCTGCCGCACCCTTGTCAGCACCTTCTCGCCGGCCTTTAGCTGGCGTAGTAGCGGCTGCTTGTCCGGATCTAGTCCGGCACCATCTGCAATTTTATTGTCAGACTTATACACGCGCCGCACTTCGCAAATTACTTATCTTTTGAAGTATGTATTACCAGAGGGGGTCTCTGTAGCTCCCCCTGCGGCGGCTAGTGCGGCCTCAAGTTGGGCCTTGCACTCTTGCAGCTCATGGGACAGGTGGGTATTCTTCTCCGTAAGATCCTGCACAACAAATGATCCTTAAATCATTTATTCTAACTATTTTGAGTCTCGGGGGCTACTGGCATATATAACTGTCAAAATTACTCACCCGTATGTCTTTTACATACTGCTCCGTGGCTCTGGCTAGACCATCTTGAGCAGCACGGAGGTGCGCATCACCCGAATTAAAGGCATTTAACGCCTCAGGGGAGCAGCATGTGTCGTGAAGAACTGTCCGGCGGCGCCTGTGATTCATGGCGCTCTCCACCTCAGATCTGGTGGCGGACAACCTATCGGCGTCCTCCGTTGGAGGAGCACCCGAAGGGCGCCTTGCGTTCGCCTCCCCTCCGGACCTGGTGTTGGAGCCTGGCTGGTGGAGGCGGGATTGGCAACCTCTCCGGGCACAGTCCGGCGAGCACTCTTTCTCCTGAGAAAACCACAAGCGTTAGTAGGCCTTCCAGGAATATTTTCCGGAAACATGGGGGCGCATCATAACGTTGCGGCAACGTCTCCATTCGCGCCGCACTCCTTTTTCGCCTGCTGGCCCGTGCTGCCCCTTGTTGGTCAGCCGCCGTAGGTTCGGCTTCCCGCCTCAAAGGCACCTCCTGCAGAGTACCATTAGTATACGGTGGTCAGAAATAAGCATGGATGAGTCGTGGTATCAGGACTCCGGTCACGGTTACCTGGGAAGCCGGAGATAAACCAGGGTAGTCGGCCGTAATGGCAACCAAAGCATTGTCAATGCTAAGTTGGTGGAACACCCCCTCAATCAGCTCCACCTTTATGTCCGGATCCTCTTCGGAGGCCGGATCGAGGGATCGTTCCGGATCCTCGGGTTGTGGAGCCGGGCTGTGTATATTCTCTACGGCCCGGCGCAGTTCCTGCGTCAAAATCATAAAGTGAGACACTTAACTTTGGGAACAAGGATCGGATAGACAAACGTCCGCTTACCCAACTCCGAGGGATGTTCATCGAAAATCCATTCAATGGACTCGCGCGGAGGAAGTCCTTGTTAGAAATATGCCCTAGAAGCAATAATAAAAGTATTATTATATTTCATTGTTCATGATGATTGTCTGTTATTCATGCTATAACTGTATTATCCGGAAATCGTAATACACGTGTGAATACATAGACCACAATATGTCCCTAGTGAGCCTCTAGTTGACTAGCTCGTTGTGATCAACAGATGGCCATGGTTTCCTAGCTATGGACATTGGATGTCGCTGATAACGGGATCACATCATTAGGAGAATGATGTGATGGACAAGAGCCAATCCTAAGCATAGCAAAAAGATCGTGTAGTTCGTTTGCTAGAGCTTTGCCAATGTCAAGTATCTCTTCCTTCGACCATGAGATCGTGTAACTCCCGGATACCGTAGGAGTGCTTTGGGTGTATCAAACGTCACAATGTGGCGGGTGACTATAAAGGTGCACTACAGGTATCTCCGAAAGTGTCATTGGGTTGACACGGATCGAGGCTAGGATTTGTCACTCCGTATGACGGAGAGGTATCTCTGGGCCCACTCGGTAATGCATCATCATAATGAGCTCAAGGTGACCAAGGTGTTGCCACGGGATCATGCATTACTGATGCAGTAAAGTGACTTGCGTGCGAGGCTGAAGAAGGTATTGGTATACCGACGATCGAGTCTCGGGCAAATAACGTACCGATTGACAAAGGGAATTGTATATGGGGTTTGATCAAATCCTCGACATCGTGGTTCAACCGATGAAATCATCGAGGAGCATGTAGGAGCCAACATGGGTATCCAGATCCGCTGTTGGTTATTGCCGAAAGTCGTCTCGGTCATGTCGCATGTCTCCGAACCCGTAGGGTCTACACATAAGGTTGGTGGCGCTAGGGTTATTGGAAGACTAGTATGTGACTACGAATGTTGTTGAGTCCGGATGAGATCCGGACGTCACGAGGAGTTCGGAATGGTCGGAGGTGAAGTTTATATATGGGAAGTTGTCATACGGACACCGGAAAGTTTGGGGCCTATCGGTGATTGTCTTGGGCCACGGAGAGGTTTCGAGGTCCACAGGAGGGGCCACCCCCCGAGAGGGCCACATGGGCGCAAAGGGGAGGATCCAGCCTGGAGGGCTGGGCACGCCCCCCACCTTGGGCCCATGCGCCTAGGGTTGGGGAAACCCTAAGGGGGGCGCCCCCCTTGCTTGGGGGCAAGCCTCCCCTTCCTGGCCGCCCCCTCTAGATCCCATCTAGAGGGGTCGGCCCCCCTTGCCCCTTCCCCTATAAATAGAGGGGTGAGGGGAGGGCTGCTGTACACATCTCCAAGGCACATCCCCTCCCCTCCCCAACACATCTCCTCCTCCGTTACGTGCTTGCGAAGCCCTGTCGGAGTACTGCTGCACCAACACCACCACGCCGTCGTGCTGCCGTTGGAGCGATCTTCCTCAACCTCTCCTCCCCCCTTGCTGGATCAAGAAGGAGGAGACGTCTCCCGTCCCGTACGTGTGTTGAACGCGGAGGTGCTGTCCGTTCAGCACTTGGACATCGGTGATCTGAATCACGTCGAGTGCGACTCCATCATCACCATCCTTGCAAGCTTCATACGCGATCTACAAGTGGTATGTAGATGCAAACTCACTCCCTGACTTGTTGCTTAGATGAACTCATAGATGGATCTTGGTGAAACCGTAGGAAAAATTTTAATTTTCTCGCAGCGTTCCCCAACAGTGGACATCATGAGCTAGGTCTATCGTAGTTCTCTAATGCACGAGTAGAAC
The DNA here is from genome assembly GCA_021437245.1 of Aegilops speltoides. NCBI lineage: Eukaryota > Viridiplantae > Streptophyta > Magnoliopsida > Poales > Poaceae > Aegilops > Aegilops speltoides. The sequence continues at coordinate 38,697,673 of CM038144.1, read as the reverse complement.
ACAATTTTGTTGTGGGCGTGGATCTTGTCAACTTGCTTGCCACTACTAGTCTTTTCTTGCTTCAGCGGCATTGTGGGATGAAGCGGTCCGGACCAACCTTACACGTACGCTTACGTGAGACCGGTTCCACCGATTGACATGCACTAGTTGCATAAGGTGGCTGGCGAGTGTCTGTCTCTCCCACTTTAGTTGAAGCGGAATCGATGAAAAGGGTCCTTATGAAGGGTAAATAGAAGTTGACAAAATCACGTTGTGGTTATTCGTAGGTAAGAAAACGTTCTTGCTAGAACCCAATTGCAGCCACGTAAAGATGCAACAACAATTAGAGGGCGTCTAACTTGTTTTTGCAGCGATTGATCATGTGATGTGATATGGCCAGAAGTTGTGATGAATGATGAATTGTGATGTATGAGATCATGTTCTTGTAATAGGATTCACGACTTGCATGTCGATGAGTATGAAAACCGGCAGGAGCCATAGGAGTTGTCTTTATTTTTGTATGACCTGCGTGTCATTGAAGAATGCCATGTAAACTACTTTACTTTATTGCTAAACGCGTTAGCCATAGAAGTAGAAGTAGTCGTTGGCGTGACAACTTCATGAAGACACGATGATGGAGATCATGATGATGGAGATCATGGTGTCAAGCGGTGACAAGATGATCATGGAGCCCGAAGATGGAGATCAATGGAGCTATATGATATTGGCCATATCATGTCACAACTATATAATTGCATGTGATGTTTATTATGTTTATGCATCTTGTTTACTTAGGACGACGGTAGTAAATAAGATGATCCTTACAAAATTTCAAGAAGTGTTCTCCCTAGCTGTGCACCGTTGCTACAGTTAAATCGTTCAAGCACCACGTGATGATCGGTGTGATAGATCCTTACGTTCACATACAACGGGGTAAGACAGTTTTACACACGAAAACACTTAGGGTTAACCAGCGAGCCTAGCATGTGTAGACATGGCCTCGGAACACGGAGACCGAAAGGTCGAACACGAGTCGTATGGAAGATACGATCAACATGAAGATGTTCACCGGCGATGACTAGTCCGTCTCACGTGATGATCGGACACGGCCTAATCGACTCGGATCGTGTAACACTTAGATGACTAGAGGATGTCTAATCTGAGTGGGAGTTCATAATTTGATTAGATGAACTTAATTATCATGAACTTAGTCTAAAACCTTTGCAAATATGTCTTGTAGATCAAATGGCCAGCGCTCATGTCAACATGAACTTCAACGCGTTCCTAGAAAACCAAGCTGAAAGATGATGGAAGCAACTATACGGATTGGGTCCGGAACACGAGATCATCCTCATAGCTGCCGGAAGCAATATGTCCTAGAAGGACCGCTAGGTGGCGCTCCCATCCGAAGAACCAAGACATTATGAATGCTTGGCAAACTCGTCTTGATGATTACTCCCTCGTTCGATGCGGCATGCTTTACGACTTAGAACCGGGCTCCAAAAGCGTTTTGAGCATCACGGAGCATATGAGATGTTGAAGAGCTGAAACTAGTTTTCAAGCTCATGCCGGGTCGAGAGATATGATGTCTCGACAAGTTCTATGAGTTGTAAGATGGAGGAAAATAGTTACGTCGGTGAGCACATCCTTAAGATGTGCAGGGTTGCACAACCGTATGACCCAGTGAACATTAACCTCCGGATGAGGCGGTCATTGACAGAATCCTCGATCGCTCCCACCAAGCTACAAGAGCTTTGTGATGAACTACAACATGCGGGGATGGTGAAGACCATTCTGAAGTGTTCTCGATCTGAAGTCAGCAGAGGCTGAAATCAGAAAGAACATCAAGTGTTGATGGTCAATAAGACCACTAAGTTCAAGAAGGGCAAGGGCAAGAAGAACTTCAAGAAGGGCGGCAAGGATGTTGTCGCGCCCGGTAAGCCGATTACGGGAAGAAGTCAAAGAATGGACCCAAGCACGAGACCGAAAGTGCTTTTATTGCAAGGAAGGGTCCTTTGAAGCGGAACTGCCCCAAATACTTAGCGGATAAGAAGGCGGCAACACCAAAGGTATATTTGATATACATGTAATTGATGTGTACCTTACCGATTACTAGTAGTAACTCACAGGTATTTGATACGGTGCCGTTGCTCATATTTGTAACTCACGGGGAGCTGCGGAATAAGCGGAGGCGGCAAGGGCGAGGTGACGATCTGCGTCGGGAATGGTTCAGTCGATGTGATCGCCGTCGACGCTGCCTCTACATTTACCTCACTGGGATTAGTTTTGAACCTTAATAATTGTTATTTAGTGCCAAGTTTGAGCATGAACATTGTATCCGGATCTCGTTTATCTGAGATGGCTACTCATTTAAGTCCGAAAATAATGGTTGTTCGATTTATATGAGAGATATGTTTTATGGTCATGCTCCGATGGTCAATGGTTTATTCTTAATGAATCTCGAGTGTAATATTACACATGTTCATAGTGTGGATGCCAAAAGATGTAAAGTTGATAACGATAGTCCCACATACTTGTGGCACTGCCGCCTTGGTCACATTGGTGTCAAGCGCATGAAGAAGCTCCATGCTGATGGACTTTTAGAGTCTCTTGATTATGAATCGTTTGACACATGCGAACCATGCCTCATGGGCAAAATGACCAAGACTCCGTTCTCCGGAACAATGGAGTGAGCAACCAACTTGTTGGAAATCATACATACCGATGTGTGCGGTCCAATGAGCGTTGAGGCTCGCGGAGGATATCGTTATGTTCTCACTCTCACTGATGACTTGAGTAGATATGGGTATGTCTACTTAATGAAACACAAGTCTGAGACCTTTGAAAAGTTCAAGGAATTTCAGAATGAGGTAGAGAATCAACGTGACCGAAAGATAAAGTTCCTATGATCAGATCGTGGAGGAGAATACTTAAGTCACGAATTTGGTACACACTTAAAGAAATGTGGAATCGTTTCACAACTCACGCCGCCTGGAACACCTCAGCGAAACGGTGTGTCCGAGTGTCGTAATCGCACTCTATTGGATATGGTGCGGTCTATGATGTCTCTTACCGATTTACCGCTATCATTTTGGGGATACGCTCTAGAGACAGCTACATTCACTTTAAACAGGGCACTGTCTAAATCCATTGAGACGACACTGTATGAATTATGGTTTGGGAAGAAACCTAAGCTGTCGTTTCTAAAAGTTTGGGGATGCAATGCTTATGTCAAGAAACTTCAACCTGAAAAGCTCGAACCCAAGTCGGAAAAATGCGACTTCATAGGATACCCTAAGGAAACTGACGGGTATACCTTCTACTTAAGATCCGAAGGCAAGATCTTTGTTGCCAAGAACGGATGCTTTCTGGAAAAAGAGTTTCTCTCGAAAGAAGTAAGTGGGAGGAAAGTAGAACTCGATGAAGTACTACCTCTCAAGCGGGAAAGTGGTGCAGCTCGAGAAAATGTTCTGTGATGCCCACACCAACCAAGAGGAAACCAATGATGATGATCAAGGTACTTGGATCAAGTTGCTCTTGAACCGTAGGTCCACAAGGACACGTTCCGCACTGAGTGGTACGGCAACCCTGTCACGGAAATCATGTTGTTAGACAACGGTGAACCTTGAACTATGAAGAAGCGATGGCGGGCCCAAATTCCAACAAATGGCTTGAAGCCATGAAATCCGAGATAGAATCCATGTATGAAAACAAAGTATGGACTTTGGCAGACTTGCCCGATGATCGCGACGATAGAAAACAAATGGATTTTTAAGAAGAAGACGGGGATATGAGATGGTAATGTCACCATTTATAAGGCTCGACTTGTCGCTAAGGGTTATCGACAAGTTCAAGGGATTGACTACGATGAGACATTCTCTCCAGTAGCAAAGCTGAAGTCCGTCCAAATCATGTTAGCAATTGCCGCATACTATGATTATGAGATATGGCGATGGACGTCAAAACGGCATTCCTTAACGGACATCTTAAGGAAGAGCTGTATATGATGTAGCGGAAGGTTTTGTCGATCCTAAGAACGCTAACAAAGTATGCAAGCTCCGGCGATCCATTTATGGGCTGGTGCAAGCATCTCGGAGTTGGAACATTCGCTTTGATGAGATGATCAAAGCGTTTGGGTTTATCTGAGACTTATGGAGAAGCCTGCGTTTACAAGAAAGTGAGTGGGAGCTCTGTAGCATTTCTCATATTATATGTAGATGACATACTCTTGATGGGAAATAATATAGAACTTCTGGACAGCATTAAGGCCTACTTGAATAAGTGTTTTTCAATGAAGGACCTTGGAGAAGCTGCTTATATATTAGGCATCAAGATCTATAGAGATAGATCGAGACGCCTCATAGGTCTTTCACAAAGCACATACCTTGATAAGATTTTGAAAAGGTTCAAAATGGATCAGTCCAAGAAAGGGTTCTTGCCTATGTTACAAGGTGTGAGATTGAGCTCGCTCGATCACCGACCACGCAAAAGATAAAGAAGAGATGAGTGTCATCCCTATGCTTCAGCCATAGGATCTATTATGTATGCCATGCTGTGTGTACGGACCTGATGTAAACCTTGCCGTAAGTTTGGTAGCAAGATACCAAAGTAATCCCGACAAGGAACACTTTGGACATCGGTCAAGAATATCTGAAGTACCGAAAAGGACAAAGGACATGTTTTCGTTTATGGAGGAGACGAAGAGCTCGTCGTAAAGGGTTACGTCGGCGCTAGCTTTGACTCAGATCTGGATGACTCTAAGTCACAAACCGGATCGTGTATATGTTGAATGGTGGAGCGATGGCTGGTGCAGCTGCAAGCACAGCGTCGTGGCGGGATCTACGTGTGAAGCGGAGTACATGGCAGCCTCGGAGGCAGCGCATCAAGCGATTTGGGTGAAGGAGTTCATCACCGACCTAGGAGTCATACCCAATGCGTCGGGGCCGATCAAACTCTTCTGTGACAACACTAGAGCTATTGCCCTTGCCAAGGAGCCTAGGTTTCACAAGAGGACCAGGCACATCAAGCGTCGTTTCAACTCCATCCGTGAAAATGTTCAAGATGGAGACATAGATAGTTGCAAAGTACATACGGATCTGAATATCGCAGATCCGTTGACTAAACCTCTCTCGCGAGCAAAACATGATCAACACCAGAACTCTATGGGTGTTCGATTCATCACAATGTAACTAGATTGGTGACTCTAGTGCAAGTGGGAGACTATTGGAAATATGCCCTAGAGGCAATAATAAAAGTATTATTATATTTCATTGTTCATGATGATTGTCTGTTATTCATGCTATAACTGTATTATCCGGAAATCGTAATACACGTGTGAATACATAGACCACAATATGTCCCTAGTGAGCCTCTAGTTGACTAGCTCGTTGTGATCAACAGATAGTCATGGTTTCCTGGCTATGGACATTGGATGTCGTTGATAACGGGATCACATCATTAGGAGAATGATGTGATGGACAAGACCCAATCCTAAGCATAGCACAAAGATCGTGTAGTTCGTTTGCTAGAGCTTTGCCAATGTCAAGTATCTCTTCCTTCGACCATGAGATCGTGTAACTCCCGGATACCGTAGGAGTGCTTTGGGTGTATCAAAGCGTCACTGGCGTGGCGGGTGACTATAAAGGTGCACTACGGTATCTCCGAAAGTGTCATTAGGTTGACACGGATCGAGGCTGGATTTGTCACTCCGTATGACGGAGAGGTATCTCTGGGCCCACTCGGTAATGCATCATCATAATGAGCTCAAGGTGACCAAGGTGTTGGCCACGGGATCATGCATTACAGTACGAGTAAAGTGACTTGCCGGTAACGAGACTAAACAAGGTATTGGGATACCGACGATCGAGTCTCGGGCAAGTAACGTACCGATTGACAAAGGGAATTGTATACAGGGTTTGATCGAATCCTCGACATCGTGGTTCAACTAATGAAATCATCGAGGAGCATGTAGGAGCCAACATGGGTATCCAAATCCCGCTGTTGGTTACTGCCCGAGAGTCGTCTCGGTCATGTCTGCATGTCTCCCGAACCCGTAGGGTCTACACACTTAAGGTTCGGTGACGCTAGGGTTATTAGGAAGACTAGTATGTGACTACCGAATGTTGTTCGGAGTCCCGGATGAGATCCCGGACGTCACGAGGAGTTCCGGAATTGTCCGGAGGTGAAGTTTTATATATGGGAAGTTGTCATACGGACACCGGAAAGTTTCGGGGGGCCTATCGGTATTGTACCGGGGCCACCGGAGAGGTTCCGAGGGTCCATCGGGAGGGGCCACCCCTCCCGGAGGGTCACATGGGCCGCAAAGGGGAGGGAGCCAGCCCCTGGAGGGCTGGGCGCGCCCCCCACCTTGGGCCCAAGCACCTAGGGTTGGGGGGGAAACCCTAAGGGGGGCGCCCCCCTTGCTTGGGGGGCAAGCCTCCCCTCCCTGGCCGCCGCCGCCCCTCTAGATCCCATCTAGAGGGGTCGGGCCCCCTTGCCCCTTCCCCTATAAATAGAGGGGTGAGGGAAGGGCTGCTGTACACATCTCCAAGGCGCAGCCCCTCCCCTCCGCAACACATCTCCTCCTCCGTTCTGGCGCTTGCAAGCCACAGCCGATCTTCGCTGCACCAACACCACCACGCCGTCGTGCTGCCGTTGGAGCGATCTTCCTCAACCTCTCCTCCCTCCTTGCTGGATCAAGAAGGAGGAGACGTCTCCCGTCCCGTACGTGTGTTGAATGCGGAGGTGCTGTCCGTTCAGCACTTGGACATCGGTGATCTGAATCACGTCGAGTACGACTCCATCATCACCATCCCCTTGCAAGCTTCCGCACGTGATCTACAAGTGGTATGTAGATGCAAACTCACTCCCCTGACTCGTTTCTTAGATGAACTCATAGATGGATCTTGGTGAAACCGTAGGAAAAATTTTAATTTTCTGCAACGTTCCCCAACAGTCCTCCTTCTACCCCTTGTACAAGCCGGACAGGATCTTCACCAAATCAGCAACCGATCCTGGCCCCTTGCGGCCATGACGGGTGGCGTCATCCTCCCCGTTGAAATCCCACATGGGGTGGCCCCTGTATTTAAGCGGCTGCACCCCTCGCATGATGCATGTGGCCATGACTCCAATCATAGTCAATCCGGAATGAGCCAATAGCCTTATTCGGCCCATCAGATATTGAACGTCCCCATCATTCTCCCGTTGAGGGCTCCGCGGGCGCCAACTCAGGCGTTTCTTTAGAGGAGCGTGGCTGAACTCCGGGAGGCCGATCCGAACTGGGTCCGGCAGCGGGGCGTCCTCCATGTAAAACCATTCCGAAGGCCAGTCTTCGGACGCCTTCTTCGGGGTTCCGGATAGATATCCGGTCCCGGCGATGCGCCATATTTCGGCTCTGCCCACTTGATATATCGACCCCTCGTGAGAACGGGGTACGAGGCAAAATAATCTCTTCCATAGCGCGAAATGGGCCTCGATGCCCAAGAACAGCTCGCAAAGGGCCACGAAGCCTGCGATGTGCAGAATGGAGGCAGGCGTGAGGTGGTGAAGCTGGAGCCCACAGAACTCTAGGAGCCCCCGGAGAAACGGATGTATGGGAAATCCGAGTCCCCTTATTATATGAGGGACGAAGCATACCCGCTCTCCTTTGGAGGGATTGGGGACGCTCTCCGCCTGCTTTCCGCCCTTGTAGGTGGCTAGTCCGGCTCGAACCGAAACCATGAAGACTGTGGGAAGATATCCCTCTGCTTGGAGCGTCACCAGCTCGCTATGCGGGACTGAACATCTCCCCCAATCTCTTGGCTGAGGGCTGGGAGCGCGAGATGAGGAGCCGCGTCGACTGTCCATGATGGAGTGGATTTTTGTCAAAGGCGCTACGATGAATACTTGCGGAAGGAGGATGGTGTGATTCGGATCTGGATCCTCGCCTCTCTTATAAGCAGTTTATTCACGCAGCTAGGGGGTAAAGTGTAAGAATACCCTGGCTTTTCGCATTCATACGGCACGTGGAAGAGGGCCATTATTGGACATGGAAGCCAAGGAGCGCAACATTTATGAGGAAGCTGTACACTATTTGGTAAGCACGTGGTATTTGGAGGAGAACCCGCCTTGCAATGCCGAAGACAATATGCGCGTCGGACTCATCGTCATTGAAGCCTGGTTCGGGGGCTACTAAGGGAGTCCTGGACTAGGGGGTGTCCGGATAGCCAAACTATCATCATTGGCCGGACTCCAAGACTATGAAGATACAAGATTGAAGACTTCTTTCCCGTGTCCGGATGGGACTTTCCTTGGCGTGGAAGGCAAGCTTGGCAATACGGATATGTGGATCTCCTACCATTGTAACCGACCCTGTGTAACCCTAGCCCTCTCCGATGTCTATATAAACTGGAGGGTTTTAGTCCATAGGACACATACCAATCATACCATAGGCTAGCTTCTATGGTTTAGCCTCCTTGATCTCGTGGTAGATCTACTCTTGTACTATCCATATCATCAATATCAATCAAGCAGGAGTAGGGTTTACCTCCATCGAGAGGCCCGAACCTGGGTAAAAACATCATGTCCCTTGTCTCCTGTTACCATCCGCCTAGACGCACAGTTCAGGACCCCCTACCCGAGATCCGCCGGTTTTGACACCGACAATCGGTCTCACCGATTTGGCTTAAGCCATTGCACTTGCGCTTTTCGGTCTGACCGAAACGTGAAAATCGGTGTGACCGAGTTCAGCATTCTGTGAAACCCTAGAAATCTTGGTGCCACCGAACTGTGAGTCGGCCCCACCGAGTTCGCTAGTTTAGGTTCCAAGTGTTGCTTCAGTATCACCGAGTTTGTCAATTCGGAAGCTCCGAGATCACTTCTGTAGAGAACTAAAACTAATCTTTTTGACTCAATTTGTTTTGCAATACCTCTTTACTTTGTGATGCTCATCTACTCTACCTCATCTACAACCTATTCACAGGGTCTGCTGATAGGTTGACTGCAAGATGTCTGACCAGAGTGACAGCCAGGACAGGTTTGCACAGCCAGGACAAATGAGTGAGGGCACTAGTCCCTCCAGCAACTATGATGAGGGCAGCAGGAGCACACCTAGTAACTTGCCCAAGGCAGCTACTAGAATAAGGAAGAAGAGAACTTCTGATTTATAGGATGAAGACTATGTTGCAGCTGATGATGACGCCATTTCCAAGAGGAAAGTTGTGAAGAAAGAGTTTGGCACAGCTGCATCAACTAAGCCAGGCATGAACAAGAAGGCACCTGCCAGGAGAGTGCCTACATCCAAGCCAAGGAAGGTTGCCACAGGTGAAACTATGAAGTTCACCATTCAATCTAAAGAAGAAGCAGCCGGTGAAGACAAGAAGAAGAAGAGGGAAAGAACAACAACAGCCAAAGTTCTTGGAAAGTCCACAATGGTAAGATCAGAAGATGAAGAGGAAGAGTATGCTGCTCCGGCACCTAAGGCACAGAAGCTCATGGGAGATGCTATAAAATCAGGGGCTGCTTCTAAGTCCAAAACAGCTCCCAAAGCTGCTGCTACTGTTCCCAAGACTGCACCCAAGAGGAGTACTAGGAACATACCTGCTGAGGAGAAGAACAAGGCCCCAGTGCCTGAAGCTGCAGAAGAGGAAGCTGAAGCCCAAGTGCTAAGGAAGCTAAAGCCAAAGATCCCTGACCATAATGATGCACATCTTGTTGCAGAGGACATGAGGATCAGGAAGGATGCAGGACTAAGACAGAGGAGAACTGCTATGGATTACAGGTTCCACACAAAGGAACAACAAGATTTCTATGAGACAATCCTGCTTGACAAGAAGCCCATAGTGTGTGACATGAGATGGGTGGACTGGACCTACATCAGAGAGAATGAAGAGCACTTCCCTGGTGTCTATGACAGCTTCAGGGCATGTGAGGTTGACAAGTTTGTTGGCCAAAAGCTAACTAAGTGGAATGATGAGTTGATTATGCAATTCTTTTCAACTGCTCATTCTATATCCAGATGGCAAAATTGTGTGGATGTCAGAGGGTACAAGGTACCAATCTACAGTTGATGAGTGGGCTAGATTGATCAATGCCCCAGAGGCTCATGAAGATGACTTGGATGTCTATGCCAATAAGAAGAAGGATCACAACACAATGGCCAGCATGTACAAGGAGATTCCTGATACAGACCTAGAGACTAACAAGTTTGGCTCAGTGAAGCACTTGTTGTCAGGGCTACCAACATCAACACCATTCTGAGGCACACTCTGTTGCCAAAGTCAAGAGATCACAGAATGATCAGAGGACACTCCATCAACTTGCTGCATATATTTGATGTTCCTCAAAAGTTCAAGGTGATGAGTCTGATTGTGGAAACAATCAAGAGGACAGCTGCAGATCAGAAGAGATCTTGTGGCTATGCTCCACAGATTCAGGTGCTCATCAACTCCAAGATGGGCACAGGCACATATTTGTTGGACAAGGAGCATTTACCCCTCAAGCCAGACTTTGAGGACAACATTGTTGTCATGAATGGAGAAGAGCCATCATATGTCCAAGCAAATGAGAAGAGAGAGAAGGCCAGGGTAGAGAAAGCTGCAAAGATGCCAACAGCTGAAGAGGCATCTCAGGTATTCTTGAAGAGCAAGCAAGATCAGCTTGGATATCTGATAGCATCCACCTTGAGCATTGAGAAGGGATTGGCCACCCTGAATCAAAACCAGGAGAGCTTGGAGAGGATCATTGAGCAGAAATCCTATGATCTTGATGTCAAGGTAACTGAGATCTAGTCAGTAGTTGAGCAACTTCAGGAGGAAGCGGAGGAGAAGAAGGGCAAGTCTACTACAGATGCTTTTACTAGAGTGCCCAGGAGTCAGAGATCTGCTGCAGTGCCTGTCCCAGACACAAGAGCTACTACATCTGCACCAATAGCCACAACTTCAGTGCCACCAGCTCCAGCAGCCACTCCACCAACTCCAACCACATCTACAGACGCTTTCGTCCTTGGAGTCATCTCTACACCACCTCATGAAGACCAAGCCTGAGAGACGCATAGCACTATGCATATTTTTAACTTTTTGGAACTTGTTGCCAAAGGGGGGGAAATATGTATAGATCATAGTCTTCGAGAGAGGGTGTTGTTTTGTCTCTCTTTGCATTTTATTTGCTTGAACTTTATTGTGTGTTTGCTTGATACATTATGTCTTTTGTGAGATACTTGGATAATCATGTGTTTGATCATATGCTACTTTAATGTGTGCTTGAATGATATTATCCTTCATATCCATTTATGATCATTCACTTTGCTTGATGATGTGTGCATGTGTTCAATTATTATCATTTTGAGCACTCCACCAAGATGTATGTGACATGGAAGAGTGACCCATGATCCTAACACATTATGCATTTGAAGTCCAAAGCAAATTTTAAATAATGCACAAATTTAGGGGGACCTCTTGTTTGTCACATACTTCTCAAAGCGACAATGTATTTCAATCTTATTATCAGTTGTCGAAGCTTTGATCTATATGTTGTCATCAATTACCAAAAAGGGGGAGACTGAAAGTGCAACTATCCCTGAGTGGCTTTGGTAATGGTTAACAACATATAGCTCATTAAACTAATGCCATTACAAGATAAATATTTCAGGAAAGTTCAACGATTGGCATGGCATGGATAAGGAATGTGGACCCCTCAAAATGCTAAGGACAAAAGATTGGCTCAAGCTTCAAAGTCCAAGACTCTACATTTTCTATTTTAGTGATCCAAGATCACATTGAGTCTATGTCGGGGGGATGAACCCCGGGCAGGCAACAGAACCCGGATCTTCTTCAAAAACAACGGAGCTGGCACCGCCCCTCAATACTGACGGGCACTTGTCCTGGTCGCTCGACATGGCCGAGCCCCGCAAGCCGTCCAGACTCGCCGACCCGGCAAGACACGGAGACTCGGCCCCAACAACCAGCGCAAGACAGCCGAACCTGGCACGACCAAGGGTTACTCAACAAGCTAGCACCACCCGTGGCGTGCTATGCAATCTGGCCACGGTCAGCTCGCGTCCCATCTAGGCCGTACGATGGGATGAGTCTTCAATCAGCGATGACCGAGGAAACAGTGCCCCGCCCACTCCTCTGGTTAGCCGGAGCATGGCAACAGGGCCCCTCACCTACCCGCTGACCAGGGCCGGCGTGGCTACAGTGCTCCCGCCCTCACCTCTGACGCCAGCAAGCGGCAGCCTGACAGGGAGCACTGTACACGACTCGACTCGGCACGACGACCGACAAGACGACGCATAGTTCCCCTAGGCATGCGGGGCCCACACCTAGGGGAACCCGGCGAACCACAAGCCCTCGGCAGTACCCAGCCCAGGTTCCCGGACACCGACAGTACGGACCCATCGACCTGTAACATTACCATTGTACCCCTGGGCGGTTAGTCTATAAAACCCCCCAGGAGCCCACGATCATACGGGCAAGCAGAAAGGCAGAGAACGCATACGAGAGGAAAGCTAATAAGCATAGGACTAGCCACCAGACAGCAACACCGGAGAGAAGGAGCAGCCCAAGCCTTGGCCAGCTTCCTTCCTCCTCCATACAGCTCCAGGAGCGACATTGTACTATCGATCATCCAACTACACTTGGAAGGACTAGGGGTATTATCTCTCCGGAGAGCGCCGAACCTGGGTATGTCCGGCGTCCCATGCCCGCTCATGCCAACCTCTCCTATGGAGTCCACCAGCGCCCTCGAGCCTCCTCCTCTCTTTAGCCATCCCTTGGCATCTGCCGTGCGCCCACCACGACAGCTGGCGCCCACCATGGGGCAGCTCGAGGAGCTGGACGGGAGCATGCTTCAGACGGGGCCCTTCTCCTACACTGACGAGTCCGTCGCATTGGCAGACGACGTCGTCGGCGCGCTTGCCGCCTCCTTCGCCGCGCCGCGCATCTCTGATGCGTTCGTGGTTGATGAGTACCCCAGCGAGGTGCTCAGCTACTCCGACTCTCCCCTCTCCCTCGGCGGCGGCGTTTCCGCCGGCGGAATGGACATCCATGTGGAAGTCGTCGTCACTGGTGACGGCGCCTCCTCCTCGTCGAGCCAGACGAGGAAGGCTGCCGAAGCCAGGGCCGCAGCGGAATGGAACGAGCCGTCCGATCCGTTGCGCGCCATGATGCAGAGCCTCCGCATCCCCATCGGCACCAACGTCGACGCCACAAACGTCATTGAGGCCCGAACCCAGCTCGAGGAAAGGCGCTAGCAGATGCTGGACCTGTTCGAGACGCTCACCGCCACTCAGCGTCACCTGGATGCCGCTCAGCTGGAGCGCAACACCGCCTACGGGTTCACGCTTGCCGCGGCCGAGCCAAGCCGGGTTGCCGACGTGCGTGCCCGGGGAGGCGCGATCGGCCGGGCCCTCGACGCTGTCCCAACCGTCTATGAGACCCCAGCAAAGAACATGCGCGCTTCCCAGGCTGCCGCAGCCGGCCTGGATCAGCTCACAGGTGAGGAGCCGAAAGAGCGCATCGGGCGAATGCGCGAACTCCTCCACGCTGCCAACACCCAGCAGGACCGCCCCAACTAGCTCGCCAAGCCGGCGAGATCCGGCTCCGCCCGCCTTGGAGGGCCCGGCGAACTTCTGCACACCGCTTCCTCGCCACCCGGCGAGGCGCAATCTGGCCGCTACGGCCGCCAGCGGATTGGGTGACGAGCCCATCCCAGAGATCCAGCGTATGGCCGGCATCTTGCTCCAACCGACCCGGCCCCCCCGTGGCCTGGCCGCAAGTCGACTCAGCCCGCGCGCCATCGACGACGCCGACACATGCCACCTCCTCGAGCAGCTCGCGCGCTCCCTGGAGGTGGAGGAGAGCGGCGCTATCGGGCCGGCGTGCTTCGCCCCGCGCATCCAGGAGGAGCCCTTCCCCAAAGGGTTCATGCTCCCCCGCGACACCCCCAAGTACAACGGGACAGTGAAGCCAGAAGACTGGCTCACCGACTACACCACGGGCATTTGCATCACTGGTGCCAATCGTCGTCTTGCCATGTGCTACGCACCGCTCATGCTCCAAGGGTTGGCCCGCATGTGGTTGAACCTGCCGACGAGCAGCATCAACACGTGGGTGGACTTCGAGGAAGCCTTCGTTCGCAACTTCACGGGGACCTACAAGCGGCCCGGCCATCCTAGCCAGCTTGCCATGTGCGTGCAAGGGCCTACGGAGACCGGTCGCGAGTACCTCGCACGCTGGACCGAGCTCCAGAACAGCTGCGAGGGTGTCCAAGAAGTCCAGGCGATCCAGTACTTCGTCAGCGGGTGCCGAGATGGCACCCTCCTCAAGCACAACCTCTTACGCTCTGAGCCGGACACCATGGCCGCGATCATGGTGACGGCGGACAAGTACGCCAACGCCGACTCCGCCATGAAGATCCAGGTGGTACTGGATGAAGCCAGCAAGGCAAAGCCAGTTCCCTCTCCGAAGCTAGCCGGCAAAAGCAGCCGGCAGCAGCATCATCAGAATAACAAGCGCAAGGCCAATCAGCCGGCACAGCGTCACGACAACCGGCTCGTCGCGGCTACCAAGCCCGCGGCGGACCCGGCGGCGAAGCGTCGGCAGACCGGCAAGATGGCATGGCAACCCTCCATGAGCTTCGAGCAGATGCTCAACGCCCCCTACAAGCACCACAGCGGTGCAAGACCCTCCACGCACACGCTTTGGCAGTGGGCCATCACCAAGTGCATCATGAGGGGCGACGTCCCGCCTGATCCAGCTATGGCTCCAGGCGCGGGACAGCCGCCTCCGCCTCCACCGCTGCCTCCAGCTGGTGGCACGATGCGCCACGACACCTACCCGGACCAGAACGCGGCCTACATCGTCTTCACCAGCCTCGGCGACGACAAGCGCAGCGAGCGCCTCCTTTGACAGGAGGTGAACACCGTCATCCCGGCCAAGCCGGAGTTCATGCACTGGTCGGATCGCCCGATCACCTGGACCCGGGAGGATCACCCGGCAGTCTTGCCGAGCCCGGGTGGTTATGCCCTCGTCCTCAACCCGACCATCACCACGCGACGCACATGCAAGTTCTGCCGAGTCCTCATCGACGGCAGCAGAAGCATCAACATCCTCTACCGCGACACGATGACCAAGCTCGGCCTCAAGGCCAAGGACCTGGAGCCGACTCGGACGATCTTCCACGGCATCGTGCCCGGCCTCTCCTGCTCCCCCGTTGGCTGGGTCCGGCTCGATGTCCTGTTCGATGACAGCAGCCACTTCCGACGCGAACCGATCTAGTTCAAGGTGGTGGACCTGTCCAGCGAGTATCACCCGTTGCTGGGCCGGCCCGCGCTCGCCAAGTTCATGCCGGTTCCCCACTACGCGTATCTGAAGATGAAGATGTCGGGTCCCAAGGGCCTCATCACCATCACCGGCAATTACCGCAAGTCCCTGGAGTGCGCCCGAGACGGCACCAAGTTGGCCGAGTCACTAGTCATTGCCGAGGAGTGGCGCCAACTCGACCGGATCGTCGCTCTGGCAGGCGAAGCCTCCGCTGCGTCGATCCCGACCCCGGACCCGGTCGATGAGGCCGCCTTCAAGCCCTCCAAGGATACCAAGAAAGTGAAGCTCAACCAGGAAGACCCCAATTGCAGCAAGTACGTTGTCGTAGGGGCCCGCCTCGATAGCAAATAGGAAGGCGAGCTCGTTGACTTCCTCCGTGAGAATCGGGATATCTTCGCATGGACCCCCAAGGACATGTCAGGTATCCCGAGGAAGTACGCCGAGCACAAACTTCACATCCGCAAGGACGCCAAGCCTATCCGTCAACCCCTACGATGATTTTCCAAAGAGAAGAGAAGAACCATTAGTGAAGAGGTCGTCAAGCTTTAGGCGGCTGGATTCGTAATGGAAGTGTTTCACCCCGAGTGGCTGGCCAATCCAGTCCTCGTCCTGAAGAAGAACGAGACCTGGCGCATGTGTATCGACTACACCAGCCTCAACAAGACCTGTCCCAAGGATCCGTTCGCTCTCCGGCGGATCGACCAAGTCATCGACTCGACCGCCGGGTGCGAGCTCCTGTCCTTCCTGGACGCTTACTCCGACTACCACCAAATCAAGCTGGACCCGCCGACGCTCAAGACGCGTCTTCGTCCGCCTTTGGGGCGTATTGCTACATCACCATGTCGTTCGGCTTGAAGAATGCCGACGCCACCTTCCAACGCTGCATGCAGAAATGCCTGCTGCCGCAACTCAGCCGCAACATCCACGTTTACGTGGACGACATCATGGTGAAGACCAAGCAGCACCTCATGCTCCTCGATGATTTAAAGAAAACATTCGCCAACCTCCGCGAATACAAGGTCAAGCTTAACCCGGAGAAATGTGTCTTCGGCGTCCCGGCCGGAAAGCTACTTGGCTTCCTCATCTCAGAATGCGGCATTGAGGCGAACCCGGAGAAGGTCAAGGCCATCAAGCGCATGCGCAAGCCGGCTTGGCTGCGCGATGTCCAGAAGTTCACAGGATGCTTGGCCTCGATCAGTCGGTTTCTAAGCCAGCTGGGCGAGAGGGCGCTACCCCTATACCAGCTGATGAAGAAGACGAGCCCGTTCAAATGGAACGGCAAGGTAGACGAGGCCTTCCAAGACCTGAAGCGCATGCTCTCCACCGCACCAGTCCTGGCCGCATTGACCGACAAGGAGCCATTGTTGCTCTACATAGCCGCGACCTCGCGGGCAGTGAGCACGGTGCTGGTGGTCGAGCGACCGGAGAAGGGCAAGATCAAAGCCGTCCAGCGCCCAATCTACTACCTGAGCGAGGTGCTCTCCATCTCCAAGCAGAACTACCCGCACTACCAGAAGATCTGTTACGACATGTACTTCACCGCCAAGAAGCTGAAGCACTATTTCCAAGAGCACGTGGTCACCGTGGTCAGTACGGCGCCTATCGGAGAAATCATCGGGTGCCGGGATGCCTCTGGCCGGGTCGCCAAGTGGGTGATCCAGCTAGCCGGCCACACCATCCTCTACGAGCCCCGCACCACGATCTAGTCTCAAGCCCTGGCCGACTTCCTCGTCGACTGGACCGAGACCCAGTACTTGCCATCGCCCCCGACTCGACGCATTGCGCATGCACTTTGACGGGTCCAAGATACGACTCGGCTTGGGGGTCGGCATCGTACTTTCGTCCAAAAAGGGCGACCGGCTCCGCTACGCGCTCCAGATCCACTATGCCGCCTCCAACAATGTCGCCGAATATGAAGCCCTTGTGCACGGCCTCCGGTTTGCCAAGGAACTCGGCATCTAGCGCATCCTGTGCTACGGTGACTCAGACCTGGTGGTGCAGCAGTGCTCCGGCGAGTGGGACGCCCGCGACTCAAACATGGCAAGCTACCGCTTCCTCGTCTAGAAGCTGTCCGGATCCTTTGAGGGCTGCGAGTTCCTCCACGTCCCGCCTGCGGAGAGCGAAGCAGCCTACACGCTCGCCAAGATTGCCTCGTCGCGACAAGCCATCCCGTCCGGTGTCTCCCTCGAGCACATGTGCAAGCCGTCCGTTAAGCCATCGCCGGACTCCGAGTCCATCCACATTCCAGACGACCCAGCCGCACCTCAAGCCGGCCCGGGAACTGCTGAACCCGGCCTGGGGGCTGCTCATCTTGACCCGGCCACCATCGTCCCAGACCCGGCTGTCGCCATCCCCGACCCGGGGGATACTCAACCCGGCTCGAGGGCTGCCGACTCGGAACCCGCCCTGGTGGCCGTCTTCGCCGTGGTCAGGGCTCCATCTTGGGCCCTCCCGATATCAGAACTTTTGGAGAGCGGGGTTCTCCCCATGGACAAGATCGAAGCTTGGCAAATACAGCACCGGGCGTCCGCCTACAGCATCATCAACAACGAACTCGTCAAGCGCAACTCCACCGGCGTGTTCCAACACTGCGTCGAGCAGGAAAAGGGCATCGACATCCTCCTCGACATACATCGTATGAAAAGGGCACCCACGCGTCATGATCCTCAGTGGCCAAAGGCGTTCGCCATGGTTTCTCTGAGCCCACGGCCCTCGAAGACGCCGAGTCGCTCGTCCTCAAGTGTGAGGGATGCCAACGCTTCAGCAAACGCAGCCACCAGCCGGCGTCAGCACTCCGCATCATACCGATCGCCTGGCCCTTCGCGGTCTGGGGACTCGACATGGTGGGACCCTTCAAAACCGCTCGAGGCGGCATGACGCACCTTCTAGTGGCAGTGGAAAAATTCACCAAGTGGATCGAGGGAAGACCAATCAAGAAACTGGACGGGCCAACAGCCGTCTGGTTCATCAAGGACATAGCGGTGCGCTACAACATGCCGAACAGCATCATCACCGACAACGGCACCAACTTCGCCAAGGGTGCGCTCGAGCAATACTGGTCTGTCTCTGACATCCGCCTCGACCTGGCCTCCATAGCGCATCCGCAGTCCAACGGGCAGGTCGAGCGGGCCAACAGACTCATCCTGTCCAGCATCAAGCCGCAACTCGTCGAGCCACTCATCCGCTCACCCGGCAGCTGGCTGGACGAGTTGTCGGCCGTTCTTTGGAGTCGACGCACCACACTGAATCGGTCGACCGGGTTCACCCCGTTCTTCCTCGTCTACGGAGCCGAAGTCGTCATCCCGACCGACGTCGAGTTCGACTCGCCGTGCGTCGCAATGTGCACTGAAGCCAAAGCCAGAGAAGCCCGCGAAGATGGCGTCGACCTGCTCGAGGAAGCACGCCTCCTGGCGCTCAGTCGCTCGGCCATCTACCAGCAAGGCCTAAGGCACTACCACAGCAAGAAGATAAAGCCCCTCGCATTCCGAGAGAGCGACCTCGTCCTTCGACTCATCCAAGAGGAGGCAGGCCAGCACAAGCTGTCTCCTCCATGGGAGGGCCCATTCATCGTGAGCAGGGCCTTGCGCGACCGCAACACCTACTACCTCATTGATGCACGCAAGTCAAGGAAGCGCAAGAAGGACACAGTCGGTGAAGAAACGACCCGGCCGTGGAACACGGAACTCCTCCGCCCGTTTTACAGTTAGTCGCACGAGTGTATGTATCATCGCCTTTTGTAAACGCATGAAACTACGGGGTCCCCGAACGAGACTCGGGGGCTACCTTTTGTCGACTAATTTATTGTGTCCCTATTTTTTCCTGCATCACTACACCACTGAACCCGGCCACCGGTCGGACTCGCTCGACCCGGAAGCTCGGGGGCTGGCCGGCTCGATCGCTACCCCGCCGCCTTACGTAGTGATTCCTGATAAAAGTTAGGACACTGCGGTCCCTCACTTCGCCCTAAAGCCACAGATCCAGCTTTGGCTGTCGGCTGGCAAGCACAACGGGCCAAAGCTCCTTTACGCTTCATACACTAAGTCAAAGGTTGCCGGGTCGACCAACCCGGCCCGCCGTTCATCAAATGAACAGCCGCACGACCAGCTGCTCGCCAACCGGCTTCGCCGGATTGCCGCCAGCTGGCCTAGTGGGTGTTTCGCTCGCGCTCCATGTTTTGTGGAACCCAAGTCTCACGCCCTCCTCTTGAAGAACTGAACTCCTTGTCATCGACCGGAGCCTCAGCCGTTTGACTCGCGCGGGGGGGGGAGGTTTGAGAAAGGAAGAGCGCACGAAATCAGTCCAAAAAATGGAAGGCAAAAAGCAAAAGCACCCACGACATTCACACAAATACTTAAGAAAAGGCCCACGGCCCGAGTTCATTACACCCTAAAACCCCCAGTGGGTGGGTGGACTTGCTACTTAACAAATTTTACAAAGTGTCTCAGGCATCTCCAGCGCCGCGTCGTGATGTCGAAGGCTCTCCCCTGGCGGCCTCCGGGTCCAGTGAGGTGTCGGTGTCCTCCTCGGCATCCGCATCACGGTAGACGCTCGTCTCCTCCGAGCTCCCCTCCGGATCATGGAAGAGCAAGCCGTAGTCGTCACTGTCCACGGCCCTACCGTCTTCCGTCCGCTCCAGATGGAACTCGTCGTGGAAGGCAAACTCGGCAATGTAGCTAGCCCGGGAGGCGATCCGGCCGGCTTGCTCCTGCAGAAGCTGCTCCGAACCAGCCCGCTGGCCCATCAACGCATCCAGTTGCAGGTCTGGATGTTGGAAATATGCCCTAGAGGCAATAATAAATTAGGTATTATTATATTTCCTTGTTCATGATAATCGTTTATTATCCATGCTATAATTGTATTGATAGGAAACTCATATACATGTGTGGATACATAGACAACACCATGTCCCTAGTAAGCCTCTAGTTGACTAGCTCGTTGATCAATAGATGGTTACGGTTTCCTGACCATGGATATTGGATGTCGTTGATAACGGGATCACATCATTAGGAGAATGATGTGATGGACAAGACCCAATCCTAAGCCTAGCACAGAGATCGTAGTTCAGATGCTAAAGCTTTTCAAATGTCAAGTATCTTTTCCTTAGACCATGAGATTGTGCAACTCCGGATACCGTAGGAATGCTTTGGGTGTACCAAACGCCACAACGAATCTGGGTGGCTATAAAGGTGCACTACAGGTATCTCGAAAGTGTCATTGGGTTGGCACGAATCGAGATCGATTTGTCACTCCGTAAACGGAGAGGTATCTCTGGGCCCACTCGGTAGGACATCATCATAATGTGCACAATGTGACCAAGGGGTTGATCACGGATGAGGTGTTACGGAACGAGTAAAGAGACTTGCCGGTAACGAGATTGAACAAGGTATCGGTATACCGATGATCGATTCTCAGGCAAGTACAATACTGTTAGACAAAGGGAATTGTATACGGGATCGATTGAGTCCTTGACATCGTGGTTCAACCGATGAGATCATCGTGGAACATGTGGGAGCCAACATGGGTATCCAGATCCTGCTATTGGTTATTGACCGGAGAACGTCTCGGTCATGTCTACATGTCTCCCGAACCCGTAGGGTCTACACACTTAAGGTTCGATGACGCTAGGGTTATAAAGGAAGTTTGTATGTGGTTACCGAATGTTGTTAGGAGTCCCGGATGAGATCCCGGACGTCACGAGGAGTTCCGGAATGGTCCAGAGGTAAATATTTATATATGGAAGTCCTATTTTGCCACCGGAAAATGTTAAGGATTTTTCGTATTGTACCGGGAAGGTTCTAGAAGGTTCCGAGTGGGGCCCACCTGCATGGGGACCCACATGAACGTGGGTAGTGGGGTCAAGGCCCCACACCCCTGGTCAAGACGCACCAAGATCCCCCCTTAGAAGGAATAAGATCATATCCCGAAGGGATAAGATCGAGATCCCTAAAAAAGGGGGATAACAATCGGTGGGGAAGGAAATGATGGGGTTTCTTTCCTTCCACCTTTGCCAACGCCCCAATGGACTTGGAGGGCAAGAAACCAGCCCCCTCCACCCCTATATATAGTGGGGAGGCGCATGGGAGCTACATGCTTCCCCTGGAGCAGCCCTCCCTCTCTCCCAAGTACTCCTCTCCCGCGGTGCTTGGCGAAGCCCTGCAGGATTGCCACGCTCCTCCATCACCACCACGCCATCGTGCTGCTGCTGGACGGAGTCTTCCCCAACCTCTCCCTCTCACCTTGCTGGATCAAGGCATGGGAGACGTCACCGGGCTGTACGTGTGTTGAACGCGGAGGTGCCGTCCGTTCGGCACTAGGATCTCCAGTTATTTGGATCACGACGAGTACGACTCCTTCAAACCCGTTCTCTTGAACGCTTCCGCTTACCGATCTACAAGGGTATGTAGATGCACTCTCCTTCCCCTCGTTGATAGTCTCTCCATAGATAGATCTTGGTGTTGCGTAGAAAATTTTGAATTTCTGCTACGTTCCCCAACAGTGACATCATGAGCTAGGTCTATTGCGTAGATTCTTTGCACGAGTAGAACACAAAGTAGTTGTGGGCGTTGATGTTGCTCAATATGCTTACCGTTACTAGTCCAATCTTGATTCGGCGGCATCGTGGGATGAAGCGGCATGGTCCGACCATACACGTACTCTTACGTGAGACAGGTTCCACCGATTGACATGCACTTGTTGCATAAGGTGGCTAGCGGGTGCCAGTCTCTCCCACTTTAGTCGGATCGGATTCGATGAAAAGGGTCCTTATGAAGGGTAAATAGCAATTGACATATCACGTTGTGGTTTTGCGAGGTAAGAAACGTTTTGCTAGAAACCCATAGCAGCCACGTAAAACATGCAAACAACAATTAGAGGACGTCTAACTTGTTTTTGCAGGGTATGCTATGTGATGTGATATGGCCAAGAAGAATGTGATGAATGATATGTGATGTATGAGATTGATCATGTTCTTGTAATAGGAATCACGACTTGCATGTCGATGAGTATGACAACCGGCAGGAGCCATAGGAGTTGTCTTTATTTTTGTATGACCTACGTGTCATTGAAGAACGCCATGTAAATTACTTTACTTTATTGCTAAACGTTAGCCATAGAAGTAGAAGTAGTAGTTGGTGACAACTTCATGAAGACACGATGATGGAGATCATGATGATGGAGATCATGGTGTCATGCCGGTGACAAGATGATCATGGAGCCCCGAAGATAGAGATCAATGGAGCTATATGATATTGGCCATATCATGTCACTACTATATAATTGCATGTGATGTTTATTATGTTTATGCATCTTGTTTACTTAGAACGACGGTAGTAAATAAGATGATCCTTACAACAATTTCAAGAAGTATTCTCCCTAACGTGCACCGTTGCTAAAGTTCGTCATTTCAAGCACCACATGATGATCGGTGTGATAGATCCTTACGCTCACATACAACGGTGTAAGACAGTTTTACACATGCAAAACACTTAGGGTTAACTTGACGAGCCTAGCATGTACAGACATGGCCTCGGAACACAGAGACCGAAAGGACGAGCATGAGTCGTATAGTAGATACGATCAACATGAAGATGTTCACCGATGATGACTAGTCCGTCTCACGTGATGATCGGACACGGCCTAGTTGACTCGGATCATGTAATCACTTAGATGACTAGAGGGATGTCTATCTGAGTTGGAATTCATAAGATGAAATTAATTATCCTGAACATAGTCAAAAGATCTTTGCAAATTATGTCGTAAGCTCGCGCTTTAGTTCCACTGTTTAGATATGTTCCTAGAGAAAATATAGTTGAAAGTTGACAGTAGCGATTATGCGGACAGAAGGAAGCTTGTGTCCTTAATGCACCGCTTAGTGTGCTGAACCCCAAACATCGTTTGTGGATGTTGCAAACATCGGACATACACGTTTTGATAACTACGTGATAGTTCAGTTAAACGGTTTAGAGTTGAGGCACCAAAAGACGTTTTCGAAACATCGCGGAACATATGAGATGTTTAGAGGGCTGAAATTGGGATTTCAGGCTCGTGCCCACGTCAAGAGGTATAAGACCTCCGACGATTTTCTTAGCCGGCAAACTAAGGGAAAAAATCTCAATCGTTGAGCTTGTGCTCAGATTGTCTGAGTGCAACAATCACTTGAATCGAGTGGGAGTTGATCTTCCAGATGAGATAGTGATGTTTCTCCAAAGTAATTGCCACCAAGTTGCTAGAGCTTCGTGATGAACTATAACATATCAGGGATAGATGTGATGATCCTTGAGGTATTCGCGATGTTTGACACCGCGAAAGTAGAAATCAAGAAGGAGCATCAATTGTTGATGGTTGGTGAAACCACTAGTTTCAAGAAGGGCAAGGGTAAGAAGGGATACTTCATGAAACGGCAAATCAGCTGCTGCTCTAGTGAAGAAACCCAAGGTTGAACCCAAACCGAGACTAAGTGCTTCGTAATAAGGGAACAACCATCGGAGCAGAATTACCCTAGATACTTGGTAGATAAGAAGGCTGGCAAGGTCGATAGAAGTATATAGGATATACATTATGTTAATGTGTACTTTACTAGTACTCCTAGTAGCACCAGGGTATTAGATACCGGTTCGGTTATTAAGTGTTAGTAACTCGAAATAAAAGAGCAACGGAATAAACGGAGACTAGCTAAAGGTGAGCTGACGATATGTGTTGGAAGTGTTTCCAAGTTTGATATGATCAAACATCGCACGCTCCCTCTACCATCAAGATTAGTATTAAACCTGAATAATTGTCATTTGGTGTTTGCATTGAGCATAGACATGGTTGGATTATGTCTATCGCAATACAGTTATTCATTTAAGGAGAATAATGGTTACTCTATTTTGAATAATACCTTCAATGATCTTGCACCTAAAGGAATGGTTTATTAAATCTTGATCGTAGTGATACACATTTTCATGCCAAAAGATATAAGATAGTAATGATAGTACCACTTACTTGTGGCACTGCCATGTGAGTCATATTGGTATAAAACGCATGAAGAAGCTCCATATTGATGGATCTTTGGACTCACTCGTTTTTGAAAAGTTTGAGACATGCGAACCATGTCTATTGGTGTATACGTATGAAGAAACTCCATGCAGATGGATCGTTTGGACTCACTTGATTTGGAATCACTTGAGATATGCAAATCATACCACATGGGCAAGATGACTGAAAAGCCTCGTTTTCAGTAAGATGGAACAAGATAGCAACTTGTTGGAAGTAACACATTTTGATATGTGCAGTCCAATGAGTGCTGAGGCATGTAGTGAATATTGTTATGTTCTTACTTCATAGATGATTCGAGTAGATGTTGAGTATATTTACTTGATGAACACAAGTCTGAATTATTGAATGGTTCAAGTAATTTCAGAGTGAAGTTGAAGATCATCGTGACAAGAGGATAAAATGTCTATGATATGATCATAGAGATGAGTATCTGAGTTACGAGCTTTGGCATGCAATTAAGACATTGTGGAAATTGTTTCACAACTAATACCGCCTGGAACACCATAGTGTGATGGTGTGTCTGAACATCATAGTTGCACCCTATTGGATATGGTGCGTACCATGATGTCTCTTATCGAATTACCACTATCGTTTATGGGTTAGGTATTAGAGACAACCACACTCACTCTAAATAGGGCACCACATAATTCCGTTGAGACGACACCGTATGAACTATGGTTTGGAGAAACCTAAGCTGTCGTTCCTTAAAAGTTTGGGGCTGCGACGCTTATGTGAAAAAGTTTCAGGTTGATAAGCTCGAACCCAAAGCGGATAAATACATCTTCATAGGACACCCAAAACAGTTGGGTATACCTCCTAATTCAGATCCGAAAGCAATAGGGATTGTTTCTTGAATCGGGTCCTTTCTCGAGAAAAGTTTGTCTCGGAAAGTTGAGTGGGAGCATGGTGGAGACTTGATGAGGTTATTGAACCGTCACTTCAACTAGTGTGTAGCAGGGCACATGAAGTTGTTCCTGTGGCGCCTACACCAATTGAAGTAGAAGCTTATGATAGTGATCATGAAGGTTCGGATCAAGTCACTACCGTACCTCGTAGGGTGACAAGGATGCGTACTGCTTCGGAGTGGTATAGTAATCTTGTCTTGAAGGTCATGTTGCTAGACAACAATGAACCTACGAGCTATGGAGAAGCAATGGTGGGCCCAAATTCCGACAAATGGTTAGAAGCCATGAATTCCGAGATAGGATCCATGTATCAGAACAAAGCATGGACTTTGGTGGACTTGCCCGATGAACGGCAAGCCATTGAGATAAATGGATCTTTAAGAAGGCAGACGTGGACGGTGATGTCACCGTCTATGAAGCTTTACTTGTGGCGAAGAGTTTTCACAAGTTCAAGGAGTTGACTATGATGAGATTTTCTCATCCGTAGCGATGCTTAAGTCCGTCGGAATCATGTTAGCATTAGCTGCATTTATGAAATCTAGCAGAGGGATGTCAAAACGAGTTTCCTTACCAGTTTTCGTAAGGAAAGATTGTATATGATACAATCAGAAAGGTTTTGTCGATCCTAAAGATGCTAAAAGGTGTGCTAGCTCTAGCGATCCTTCTAAGGACTGGAGCAAGCATCTCGGAGTTGGAATTTACGCTTTGATGAGTTGATCAAAGATTTTGGATTTATACAAAGTTTATAAGAAACTTATATTTCCAAAGAAGTGAGTGGGAGCACTATAGAATTTCTGATGAGTATATGTTGTTGACATATTGTTGATCAGAAATGATGTAGAATTTCTGGAGAGCATATAGGGTTATTTGAAAAGTGTTTTTCAATGGAAAACCTGGATTAGGCTACTTGAACAATAAGCATCAAGATTTATAAGATAGATCAAAATGCTTAATAGTACTTTCAAATGAGCACATACCTTGACATGATCTTGAAGGTGTTCAAGATGGATCAGTCAAAGAAAGAGTTCTTGCCTGAGTTGTAAGGTATGAAGTTAAGACTTAAAGCTCAACCACGGCAGAATAGACAAAAAGGACGAAGGTCGTCCCCTATGCTTCAGACGTAGGCCCTTTAGTATGCTATGCTGTGTACCGCACCGGAAGTGTGCCTTGCCATGAGTCAGTCAAGGGGTAAAAGAATGATCAAGGAATGGTTCATTGGACAACGGTCAAAAATTGTCCTTGGAGTAAATAAGGACATGTTTCTCGATTATGGAGGTGATAAAGAGTTCAGCGTAAAGGGTTATGTCGATGCAAGTTTTAACAGCTATCCGAGTGACTCTGAGTAGCAAACCGGATACGTATAGTGGAGCAACCATTTGGAATAGCTCCAAGTGGAGCGTGGAAGCAACATTTACAGAATGACCTAGAGATTTGCGAAGTACATACGGATCTGAAAGTTGCAGACCCGTTGACTAAAACCTCTCTTACAAGCAAAACCTGATCAAACCCCAGAACTCATTGAGTCTTAATCACATGATGATGTGAACTAGTTTAATGACACTAGTAAACTCTTTGAATGTTGGTCACATGGCAATGTGACCTGTGAGTGTTAATCACATGGCGATGTGAGCTAGATTATTGACTCTAGTGCAAGTGGGAGACTGTTGGAAATATGCCCTAGAGGAAATAATAAATTAGGTATTATTATATTTCCTTGTTCATGATAATCGTTTATTATCCATGCTATAATTGTATTGATAGGAAACTCAGATACATGTGTGGATACATAGACAACACCATGTCCCTTGTAAGCCTCTAGTTGACTAGCTCGTTGATCAATAGATGGTTACGGTTTCCTGACCATGGACATTGAATGTCGTTGATAATGGGATCACATCATTAGGAGAATGATGTGATGGACAAGACCCAATACTAAGCCTAGCACAGAGATCGTGTAGTTCGTATGCTAAAGCTTTTCAAATGTCAAGTATCTTTTCCTTAGACCATGAGATTGTGCAACTCCCGGATACCGTAGGAATGCTTTGGGTGTACCAAACGTCACAACGTAACTGGGTGGCTATAAAGGTGCACTACGGGTATCTCCGAAAGTGTCATTGGGTTGGCACGAATCGAGATCGGGATTTGTCACTCCGTGTAAACGGAGAGGTATCTCTGGGCCCACTCGGTAGGACATCATCATAATGTGCACAATGTGACCAAGGGGTTGATCACGGGATGATGTGTTACGGAACGAGTAAAGAGACTTGCCGGTAACGAGATTGAACAAGGTATCGGTATACCGACGATCGAATCTCGGGCAAGTACAATACCATTAGACAAAGGGAATTGTATACGGGATCGATTGAGTCCTCGACATCGTGGTTCATCTGATGAGATCATCGTGGAACATGTGGGAGCCAACATGGGTATCCAGATCCTGCTGTTAGTTATTGACCGGAGAACGTCTCAGTCATGTCTACATGTCTCCCGAACCCGTAGGGTCTACACACTTAAGGTTCGATGACGCTAGGGTTATAAAGGAAGTTTGTATGTGGTTACCGAATGTTGTTTGGAGTCCCGGATGAGATCCTGAACGTCACGAGGAGTTCCGGAATGGTCCGGAGGTAAAGATTTATATATGGGAAGTCCTATTTTGGCCACCGGAAAATGTTAGGGATTTTTTGGTATTGTACCGGGAAGGTTCTAGAAGGTTCCAGAGTGGGGCCCACCTGCATGGGGGACCCACATGAACGTGGGTAGTGGGGTCAAGGCCCCACACCCCTGGTCAAGGAGCACCAAGATCCCCCCTTAGAAGGAATAAGATCATATCCCGAAGGGATAAGATCGAGATCCCTAAAAAAGGGGGATACCAATCGGTGGGGAAGGAAATGATGGGATTTCTTTCCTCCCACCTTTGCCAACGCCCCAATGGACTTGGAGGGCAAGAAACCAGCCCCCTCCACCCCTATATATAGTGGGGAGGCGCATGGGAGCTACATGCTTCCCCTGGAGCAGCCCTCCCCCTCTCCCAAGTACTCCTCCTCTCCCGCAGTGCTTGGCGAAGCCCTGCAGGATTGCCACGCTCCTCCATCACCACCACGCCGTCGTGCTGCTGTTGGACAGAGTCTTCCCCAACCTCTTCCTCTCACCTTGCTGGATCAAGGCATGGGAGACATCACCGG
Source organism: Aegilops speltoides (assembly GCA_021437245.1). Lineage (NCBI taxonomy): Eukaryota > Viridiplantae > Streptophyta > Magnoliopsida > Poales > Poaceae > Aegilops > Aegilops speltoides. Next base: position 38,669,272 of record CM038144.1, on the reverse strand, counting down.
GCTGTACGTGTGTTGAACGCGGAGGTGCCGTCCGTTCGGCACTAGGATCTCCAGTGATTTGGATCACGACGAGTACGACTCCTTCAACCCCGTTCTCTTGAACGCTTCTGCTTATCGATCTACAAGGGTATGTAGATGCACTCTCCTTCCCCTCATTGCTAGTCTCTCCATAGATAGATATTGGTGTTGTGTAGAAAATTTTGAATTTCTGCTACGTTCCCCAACACTGGATGCCAGGACAAAGCGAGCCGGAGCGCCATCTCAGCTCCGGCACGAGCGGCAGAGACGCGCCACTCGCCAAGATGGTCCGGGCCCGTCTCCAACCAACGTGCCAGGCCCGAGAAGCTGCTCGGTTGGACGGCGCCTTGCCATAGGTCCGCCGTCATCGCGGTGCCGGCCCGGGACAGCCGCTCTATCTGCGTTCCCAGGACCCGCAGTCGGGCCTCAGCGGCGGCGATGATCTCTGGGAAGGACCAGGCCGCCTGTGGATCCGTCCCGGACCCAACGACGTCGGTTGGGTCGCGCTGATAGCGGACGGATTCTTCCGCCAGCCGTTGCGTCTCCGGGATGGCCCCTGCCGCAAAGGAAGAAGCAAGTTAGAAGAAGAACAACAAAGAAGAAAGGCTGGATCCCGACCCGGCAAACTACAAGAAAAAGCACTTACTGGAGAAGGACTCTTCCAGGTGCTGCGCCTCAAGCAACATACCACACCGCTCCTTCTCAATGGTGCGGTCACGCTCCTCAAGCACCTTCTCCAAATTGGCCGCCTTGGCAAGGGCTGCCTTCAGCACGGCGTCCTTGTCTTTGGCCACCTTCTCGGCCACCTCGCGGCAACGGGCCTCGTCCTCACGGGCCCCCTCAGCCGTGGTAACCTGCCCGCGCAGGCGTTCCACCTCGACCTGGAGCCGGCCCTTGTTGTCGGCCAGCTGGTTGGGCTGTTGGTCCGCCTCCACCAGGGCCCGCTGCGCCTCCGCGACCTTGGCGGCTTCCGCCTTGAAGAGCTCCACCTCGGCCTCAAGACGGCTCTTGTGACCCGCCAGCTGCTCATGCAGCCAGTTGGCCTCGTCAAGAGACCGCCGAGCCGCGGCTGCCTCCGCCCTCGCCTGCGCCGCCTCGACGCCAAGACGGATGGTGTCGGCAACAAGCCGGTCGTAGTGATGACCGGCCCGAAGCAGACGAGTCCCCCAGGACAGCACCTCAGCTACGAAAAAAGAAGGACTCAGCAGAAGAAAAGAAGCAAGACTTAAGATTTGGCCCAACTGTTACATAGTTGGCCCGAATCTCAGGGGCTACATCCAGTGGGTGCGCTGGCACGCCCCCACTAGAAAAGAGCACAAGAGTACCTGCGGCGACGCGGAGCTCCTCCTCCTTGGCGGCAAGCTGCTCCACGAGCTCCCGGTGCTTGCCCAAGAGACGATTGTAGGCGGCGACCCGGAAGGCGTCGAGATGCTGAAGAAAGCAGAAGTCAGAACAAGGTCAAAAGCTCTAAAGATTCGACCCAACTACTACATAGTTGGCCCGAACCTCGGGGGCTACACCCAGTGGGTGCGCTGGCGCACCCCCACAAAGAAGAAATTACAAGAAAAAGAAGACTCACTAGGACGGTGCGCTCTAGGTCGCGCGTCCGCTCCACCTCGGCCTGAGCGAAGGCCTCGAGCTGTTCCGTCCGGCCTCGCAGGCGGCGGCTGACGGCGTCCAGCGCCGCCTCCTCCTGGGTCTGAGGCATGAAGACGGCGGCGCCCGCCCCAGCTGGCTACGCAGACGGCGGCTCGGCGCCATCCTGCCGGGCACTAAAGCGTGCTCCGCTGGCCGCCGCGTCGCGCCAGCACCTCCGACGCCTCCCCGGCGCCGGCGATGACCCGGACGCCGGGATGCCCTGCGTCGCCGCCTCCCGGACGACTGGGATGGATGGCTCATTGAGCCACCATCGCTCAGCCGCCGGGGTGGCCTCCGGCACCGCCGCCCGCGGTGCCTCCTCCAAAACCGGCGGCACCTCCGGCACTGCCGCCCGCAGTGCCTCTTCCAAGACGACGCCGCCTCTACCGCCATCAGCCCCCACTTGCTCAACCATGTCGGCCCGCGGCGGGGTGTCATCCGCCACCTCCACGATCTCCCGGTCGAGGACCACCACCTCAGCTTAGTCTCCACGCCGCACTCCCTCATTGACGACGGCTCAAAGACCGTCGCCACCACCACCGTGCCCTCCGGCATTTCGTGCCAGGCCGGCTCCGCGCCGCCTCACGCCCATGCCGCCGCCGCGTCGGTCCAAGCACGGACCAACGTCGTCTCCAGCTCTTCCTCGGCCCGGTTCCTGTCCTGCCAGGCCAAGGCCTTGGCATTGTTCGGGTCTAGGCCGAGGTCCGAGTCGCCTCGTCCCTCCACCTCGACCTGGTCGGCAAGGTCGGACCGGCTCCTGTGGAACGCGGCCCCTTCGGCGGCCGCGGCTTCCGCCGCTGCCCTCGCCAGTGCGATCGGTGACCCAAAGAAGAAGACCGAATGAGTAAAGAAGAAATAAGACTAGCTCAAGAAATCTAGGCGCAAGCAGGAGATGAAGCTTACCCCATCAAGACCGGGACCGGGGTTGGCCCCCCGCGCCCACTGCCGTGCTTCCTCTTGGACGGCCTCCCGGCCCCGGCTGGGTTCGCCGTGCGCTTCAGAGCCCGGGGTCGCGGCGCGACGCTGTCTTTCCCATGCTGGCGGCTCGGCGCCGCCGCCCCCGCCCAACTCCACTGCACCAAGCAAACGGCATCAGCATCGCCCACACCATGCCGTGATCAGCAATCCAAGACACATGAAGAAAGATGCGAGACTTACCCGCGCGACGCCCTGCACCAGCGTCGGACTCGGCCTCCTCCTCCCCTCCATGGGCCGTGGGCTCCTCTGGCGCCGCCGGAGCCACCTGCGACGGAGCCCGAGCATAAGGGTGCCGAATCGCGTTCAGAAGTATCTCCGCGTCGCGTCAGGACGGAGGTGCGCAGCAGCAAAGTAACAAGACCAGACACTCACCTGCGGCGCCGGGTTCGACTCGCTGTACGGCGCCTTGCCGAACTGCCAGTCCTCTCCAAGGTTGGCCCTGGTGATGCCATTCACGCCGCACGCGATCTGCTCCGCTGACAGCCGCGTCGACCCCATGCAGTTGGGGTCTTGAAGGCCGACCATTTCACTGATGAGGCAGGAGCGCCCCTGAAGTGGAAGGACCTGAAGCATGATGAACACGGTAAGGAGGTCAGTGCCGGTGAGACCCTCCTGTGTCCTCATCACGGTCACCTGCTCGCAGAGATTGACGATCTCCTGCGACGGGCGCCTAGGCGAGTAGCCCCAGTTCGTCTTCACCTGCAGCGGCATGATGGCGAAGTCCAGAAGGTTGATGCAATCCGCACCGAGGTTGCAGACGTAGAAGAAGGAGTTCTGCCACTTCTTGGCAGAATCCTCCAGTTGGATCTTGGGGAAATCCGCCCCCGACCGCTTCGAGATGACGGTGGCGCCGCAATCGGAGAATTCCCCGGCCAACGGGTCCTGCTGCTTCAAGGAGAAGAAGCGCGCCCAGAGGTCGATCGAGGGCTCGACCCCCAGGTACCCCTCGCAGAGCGTGACGATGGCGCCGGCGCCAAGATGATGCGGCTGTAGCCCAAAGAACTCCAGGAACGCGTGGAAGAAGGCGCTCGCCGGCAGCCCGAACCCGCGCTCGAAGTGCGTGAGGAAGACCACATGCTCTTGACCCTCGGGCCAAGGCCTCTGCTCGCCGCGCCGCAGGCGGACGCCAACATCCGTCTCCCGAGGCAGGCGCCGCAATGCCCGGAGTTGGGTGATGTCCTCGGTGGTGACATTCGAACCCATCCAGGAGCCCGATGGCAGCGCCATGATCAGAAGAAGAAGAAAGATGGATGACGAAGGAGTTCCACTCGGAGCAGTGGGTGCTGCAGTGCGTTAGTTGCAAAGAGTGGAGCAAGAGCAAAGGGACAGGAGGGCGCGAGCGAGAATAATATCCGCCGCCCCTGCCCCCCGATTTATAACCCTCAGTTTGAACGTGGGAAAGTGGGGAAGTGGGATGCTACGTCTTGAGCTTGTGTTGGTTTTCCTTGAAGAGGAAAGGGTGATGTAGCAAAGTAGCGTAAGAATTTCCCTCGGTTTTTGAGAAACAAGGTATCAATCCAGTAGGAGGCTCCTCAAAAGTCCCACGCACCTACACAAACAAACAAAGAACTCGCAACCAACGCAATAAAGGGGTTGTCAATCCCTTCACAGCCACTTGCGAAAGTGAGATCTGATAGAGATAATATGATAAGATAAATATATTTTTGGTATTTTATAATATAGATGCAAAAAGTAAAGATGCAAATAAAAGTAGATTGGAAGTTTATATGATAAGAGATAGACCAGGGGGCCATAGGTTTCACTAGAGGCTTCTCTCAATATAGCATAAGTACTACGGTGGGTGAACAAATTACTGTCGAGCAATTGACAGAAAAGCGAATAATTATGAGATTATCTAGGCATGATCATGTATATAGGTATCACGTCCGCAACAAGTAGACCGACTCCTGCCTGCATCTACTACTATTACTCCACAAATCGACCGTCTCCTACTTGCATCTAGAGTATTAAGTTCATAAAGAACAGAGTAACGCATTAAGCAAGATGACATGATGTAGAGGGATAAACTCAAGCAATATGATATAAACCCCATCTTTTTATCCTCGATGGCAACAATAAAATACGTGCCTGCTGCCCCTGCTGTCACTGGGAAAGGACACCGCAAGATTGAACCCAAAGCTAAGCAGTTCTCCCATGGCAAGAAAGATCAATCTAGTAGGCCAAACCAAATTGAAAACTCAAAGAGACTTGCAAAGATAACTCAATCATACATAAAAGAATTCAGAGGAGATTCAAATATTTCTCATAGATAAACTTGATCATAAACCCACAATTCATCGGATCTCGACAAACACACCGCAAAAGAGTTTACATCGAATAAATCTCCACAAGAGAGGGGGAGAACATTGTATTGAGATCCAAAATGAGAGAAGAAGCCATCTAGCTAATAACTATGGACCCGAAGGTCTATGGTAAACTACTTAGAGCTCATCAGAGGGGCTATGGTGTTGATGTAGAAGCCCTCCGTGGTCGATTCCCCCTCTGGTGGAGCGCCTGGCGAAGACTCCAAGATGGGATCTCGCGGATATAGAAGGTTACGGCTGTGGAAATTGTGTTTCGTTGGCTCCCTGGATGTCAACATGAGGAGTAGGGATTGCCATGCAACGGATGCACTAGAGCTATAAATGAATGCTCAACAAAAGAAAACTAGTGGGTGTGCATCCAACTTGCTTGCTCACGAAGAACTAGGGCATTTGAGGAAGCCCATCGTAGGAATATACAAGCCAAGTTCTATAATGAAAAATTCCCACTAGTATGAAAAAGACAACCTATGAGACTCACTATATGAAGAACATGGTGCTACTTTGAAGCACAATATATGAGACTCACTACATGAAGAACAAGGTGCTACTTTGAAGCACAAGTGTGGAAAAAGAGATAGTAACATTGCCCCTTTTATTTATTTTCTTTTTTCTTTTCTTTTTTCCTTTTTTTCTTTTTTTGGGCCTGAGGGAGTCCTGGACTAGGGGGTGTCCGGACAGCCGGACTATCATTATCCGCCGGACTCCAAGACGACAAAGATACAAGATTGAAGACTCCGTCCCGTGTCCGGATGGGACTTTCCTTGGCGTGGAAGGCAAGCTTGGCGATACGGATATGTAGATCTCCTACCATTGTAACCGACTCTGTGTAACCCTAGCCTCCTCCGGTGTCTATATAAACCGGAGGGCTTTAGTCCTTAGGACAACATACATTACAACAATCATACCATAGGCTAGCTTTAGGGTTTAGCCTCCTTGATCTCGTGGTAGATCCACTCTTGTACTAACCATATCATCAATATTAATCAAGCAGGACGTAGGGTTTTACCTCCATCGAGAGGGCCCGAACCTGGGTAAAACATCGTGTCCCTCGTCTCCTGTTACCATCCGCCTAGATGCACAGTTCGGGACCCCCTACCCGAGATCCGCCGGTTTCGACACCGACATTGGTGCTTTCATTGAGAGTTCCTCTGTGTCGTCACCGATAGAATTGATGGCATCTGCAACCAACGACGCTGTCCAGGGCGAGACTTTTCTCCCCGGACAGATCTACGTATTCGGCGGCCGCAAGCTCGCGGGCTAATTCGCTTGGCCATCCGGAGCAGATCGAAAGCTACGCCCCTGGCCGTCAGTCAGATTCGGAAGCTTAAACTTCATGGCCGATGTCCGCGGAGACTTGATCTTCGACGGACTCGAGCCACAGCCAAGCGCCACAAGACTATTGCGATGGGCATGATCTAGCTCTGCCGTAACGAAAGTGCCTTGGTGGTCATAAGCGAATCCGCCCGGCCATTAGTCCGAGCTGATTACCCGATAGAGGATCGGTGGATGGACACCGCCGGGGCATTAACTTCCACGGCGATGGAGCGAACACCGATCTTGTCCTCGCAAAACCCGTGATTCGAGGTGCCGGACTCCTTGCGGACTCAACCTCCCACGCCCTACCAACCAAATCGGATTGGGCGCGGTTATGGAATTCACCACGCGAACATCTTCCAATACTCGCCTTTTGGCGACATCCTGAATTCACTAAAGCATCTCGTTATCGAGAGCCTGGCGGACTATGGCGTGATGGTTGAGATACGGACGATGAAGAAATTCATAGCCCACCCGCCACCCACTTTGTAGCCACTGTCGACGATCTAACCGACATGCTAGACTACGACTCCGAAGACATCGATGCTATGGACGACGACGCCGGAGACGAAAAGGAACCAGCGCCTACAGGGCACTGGAAGACCACCTCGTCATATGACATATACATTGTGGATACCCCAAAAGACGTGGACAGCGAAGAAACAGCGGAGGCAGATTCTTTAAAGAAACAGCCCAAGCGCCGGCGTCAGCGGCGCCGCTCTAAATCCCGCCACAGCAAGAATGGAGATTCCGGCACAGGAGATAATAATACCCCAGAAAGTGCCGAAGACAACCCTCTCGGCATGACTCAGCGCAGGAGGATGCGAAGCAAGCCCTCACGAGAGGCGGCGGGCGAAGAGGTTGAGGATTACAACTATATGCCTCCCTCCAAGGCGAGGCAAGCCTCAACGATAACGAATTCGCCGTGCGTGCGAGGATCCCATCGAACAAGAGCGTTTTAAACGCAGGCTTATCGCCACGGCAAACAGCCTAAAGAAAAAGCAGCAGCAGCTTCAAGCTGATCAGGACCTGCTGGCCGATCGATGGACCGAGGTCCTCGCGGCCGAAGAGTACAAACTCGAACGCCCCTCCAAAAGCTATCCAAGACGCAAGCTGCTCCCCCGATTAGAGGAGGAAGCATACATACCTCCATCACCAGCGCACGATACGGCTGACCGACCACCCCGCGGTCGTGACAGAGAGGCATCCAGGCCCCCAACCAAGACCGTACCCCGGCATCGCTCCAAAAGTACGAAGCCAAGAGGGAACGCGCCGGACTTGCGAGATATATTGGAGGACAAAGCAAGGCAATCCAGATCCATCTACGGATCACGTGGGCGCCCCACGACCCATGACGAATACCGTCGCACCGGATATAATAACCCCGGCCGGGCCGAACACGGCAGACAGCGCTCTCTCGAGCTGCGTCGTGATATTTCTCAATACAGAAGTGCCGCACACCCGCTATGCTTCACTGACAAAGTAATGGATCATCAAATCCCTGAAGGGTTTAAACCCGTAAACATTGAATCCTACGATGGCACAACAGACCCCGCGGTTTGGATTGAAGATTATCTTCTCCACATCCATATGGCCCGCAGCGACGATCTCCACGCCATCAAGTATCTCCCACTCAAGCTTAAAGGACCAGCTCGGCATTGGCTTAACAGCTTGCCCGCAGAGTCAATTGGGTGTTGGGAAGACCTGGAAGCCGCATTCCTTGATAACTTCCGGGCACGCGATGTGTGACCACCAGACGCCGATGACCTAAGCCACATCATTCAGCAGCCAGACGAATCGGCGGACAATTACGGACACGGTTCTTGACGAAGAAAAAATCAAATCGTCGATTGTCCGGATGCAGAGGCCCTTGCAGCCTTCAAGCATAACATCCATGACGAATGGCTAGCCCGGCACTGGGACGGGAAAAGCGAAATCTATGGCAGCCCTCACATCATCAATGACCCGCTTCTGCGCGGGAGAGGATAGCTGGCTAGCTCGCAGCAACAATCTCCGTAAAAATTCTGGCAGTCCGGATACTAAGGATAACAATGGCAGGTCACGTCGAAATAAAAACAAACACCGCATTAACGGCGATGACAAGGAGGATACGGCGGTCGGCGCCGGATTCGAGGCTCTAAACCCGTCAGCGGAAGAAGCCATTCAAAAGAACCACTCCGGTCCGTCCAATTTGGACCGAATACTCGACCGCTTATGCGGATACATGGCACCCTAAAAAACCAGCCAATCACACTAATCTGATTCTTTGGGTGTTCAAGCGGTAGGCAAGTTAATTGCGAAAACAACGACAAGGGGCTAAACAGCGGCGATGAGGAGGAGACCGACCGCCCGAACAATAGAGGATGAAGGGTTTTCCCCACAAGTGCGGACGGTGAACATGATTCTGCGACCCATATACCCAAGAGGGAGAGGAAGCGCGCACTAAAGGACGCGTCTGCGATGGAGCGAGTCGCCCAAGTTCAATCCATGGTCCTCTTGTCCGATCACTTTCGATCGAAGAGACCATCCGACCAGCATACGCCATGGCGGATTCGCAGCATTGGTTTTAGACCCAATCGCCGATGGATTTCACCTCACGAGAGTCGATGGGCGGGTAGTAACTGAACCTGCTTTATCGGGATACGGTCGCAAAAATGGGCATAGACCCTCAAGGATTAAACCTACAAAGACAACCTTTAAAGGTGTCATACCAGGTGTGGAAGCCAAGCTATGCAGGCTCGGTAACACTAGAAGTGGTCTTCGGATCCCCGGACAATTTCTGGAGCGAGGAGTTAATCTTCGACATAGTCCCGTTTCGCAGCGGCTATCACGCTCTGCTCGGACGAACCGCGTTTGCAAAATTCAATGTGGTGCCACATTATGCATACCTCAAGCTCAAGATGCCAGGCCCTCGTGGAGTCATCACGGTCAACGGGAATACGGAACGCTCCCTCCGGACGGAGGAACATCTGCGCTCTCGGCGGAAGTACAAAGTAGCCTCTTAAGGCAATTCTCGAGTCCGGCCGTTAAACGGCCGGATACAGCAAAACGCGCCCGAAGCAATACCAACCAAGACCACCTGGCGCGATCAGAGCACGCGTAGCAATGCGGCCCCAACCCCCGCCCGCGCATGATCGCAAGAATAACACTCCGCGTACATCATTACGCTTTGGAGATACCATGGGCGCAGGGGAAGGGGCACGATCGCAATGGACCCAGAGTGCGGTTCGACCACACCAGGGGCTCGCAAGTGTGCCCCCTTTTTATTTTATTTATTATTTTCCTTCTTTGTGTACACAGGACTCCGGTAACCAGAGGCCCTGTCCGGCGGCGAACCTGCCGAACTCGTGATGCAACAGTCAGGGACGAAAGAAGGCTGCGACGAACACTCAGGTGGTCTCAATTACGAGCATTAAATTCGATTATATACACCAAGTCCGCAGCTCACCCCTGGAGGGGGACATGTTTACTTAGTCGAAATCCCTTGCTTACTGCACTATTTGTATCAGTCCGCACTCATAGCAGACCTCCTTTAATAAATAATGCAGCACTTTTCGACTGCAATTACATTACCTTTTGTATATATATATGTTCATTACATGACATCTTGCACCCGTATATTTTGGTACGGCCTAATACACCAGGGGCATATGTTCCCCACATTGTGGTGTGATAAGTCCGAACACTTTCATAAGTGCGGCACCCCGAACTTATAGCATTATATGAATCAGCTCCGAATCATGTCTTGGGTCAATAGTTGGGTTTGCCCGGCTCCCACGTTTTGGTGCCTTACGTTCCGTTCTGTCGGCTAAGGTGGCACTGGGAGAACCACTGCGATTGCGCCCGGTTGAGCCGGGCGAGCGCCTCAGTGGAGAAAGCTAAAACTGACCGGCATGATAAGGCGAGAGACTGGTCGCTGTTCGAGAGGTTTCTTCGGGTCCTTAAAGACTCACGCCGCTTCGAGCGAAGTTCCGGACCATGTCCGATGAAGGCGTGGATAGCGCCCCGGATTCGGCCTTCCGGATACCAGGGGCTTCACCGAAATTTAAAATTATAGAATTCTATGGCTAAGTGAGAGTGTTCAAGCATTATAAGTCCGGTCGCCTTGTTCGTTGTGTTGAGCGCCTCCCTAGATGGACCCAAAAATGGGAACAAGAGTGCTCAAGGTTATCCCGAACACCCCAGCACTCGTGGCTCGGGGGCTGAAGCCAACGACTTGCCATCTCTCAGATTTTATAAACGGCCGAACAGAAGGTAATATTTTAAATTAAAACAAGCGTTGCTCAAGGCGCATATGAACGCAGTTTTCAGCGCACAGGATAATACACAGCGAGTTTACTCAAAGATTACATTTCTGGGGCACTCATCCGCAATATCGCGGGCTCCCTTCAGGACAGTTTTATAATACATTTTAGGCGTGCGATACTCCTTGCCCGGTGGCGGTGGGTCGAGAAGCTTCTCGCATCCAACTTGCCCTAATGCACCTTTGTGAGGGCAAGGGCCCGACGAGCACCTTCAATATAGGCGGAGCGCTTGACGACCTCCACCCAGGGGCATGCATCCACCAGCTGCCGCACGAGGCCAAAGTAGCTCCTGTGCATGGCTTGTCCAGCCATACCGACTATAAGGCCCTTCATGGCCTCCTCGGCTACCTTGTGGAGTTCGACCAGCTGGTTGGTGGTGGTCGCTTGGGGCACTGGGTGTCCGCCTCAGCGATCTTGAGACCGAAGACTTTCTCCGTCGAGCTCCCTCCTCGCCACGATAGAATCTTGGCGGCATCGGACGCCGACTACACGGCAGATCTGCAACGCCTACGAGAGCTCGAATGCGGGTAAGTGTCGGGTATTTACATTAACATGCTTGCTTTGCATGAAAAACGCCTTACCCACCGCTATCTTCTTCACATCTTCAACCTCCTGAAGGGCCTTACGGGCCTCGGCCTTGGCAGACTTGGCACTTTCGAGAGCCGAGGCAAGCTCGGACTCTCGAGTCTTGGAGTCACACTCCAAACTCTCATGCTTCTCCATGAGAGCCTGGAGCTCTTGCCGTACTTCCGCCACCCGTGCCTCCTGCTTCTCTCGCTCTTCCCGCTCCGTGGCCTCACTACGTTCGGTTGTGGACACAGCCTCCTTCAGGGCTGCCACCTTGTTCGTGGCCCCTGCAATACCAATATTATCCTTGTTAATTTTATTGCAACCAAAATCCTTTTCTGTAAGGTAACTATTCAAAGTGGTGTGACTCACCTTCTTTGTCCTCGAGCTGCTTCTTGGCATGGCCGAGCTCTTCCTCGGACCGCTCGAGATCCTTCTTCAACACATCGACCTCCGCCCGATAGTCTGCGGCAGAGGTCACAGAGAAGCCTGCAAACCCATATTGACATATTTTAAGCAACCTCACGTATATCTTGTTAGATCCTCGGTCCGCTTTTCTTTCCGAACACGAACTAAGCATCGAGGGCTCTTGTCTATGCGGTATTACATTACATAATTTTAACTTCTTACCTCAAAGCCTGTTAGAAGGCTGCTGCAGGCTTCGGTCAGCCCGCTTTTGGCGAGGTGAACCTTTTCAATCACCGCACTCATGATAGTGCGGTGTTCTTCCTCGATGGAAGCGCCTTTAAGCGCCTCCAACAAGTTATCCGGCGCCTTCGGTTGGACGGAGGTCGCCGGCGTCACGGTCTTGCCCTTCTTTCGAAGGGGCCGCCCGCCGGACTCTGGAACCACTGCGGGTTCCGATGTAGAGTCCGGCACAAAGTCCAGGAGGCAGCCTGACGGCGCCTCCGGAGCCTCCTCCTGATGGGCCCTTCTCTAGGATCCCACCTCGGCGTCCTCGTTGGCGCGGGGGTAGAGGCGGTCGGAAGTGAATCCACATCCGACGGGGCAACGACCCGCTTCGATGAAGCGGGAGATCATCATCGGCAGGCTACGGACAGAACACGGCATTAGAAGGACACTACGCGACACGAAAGAAATTGCACATCAAGGACCCGGATACTTACGATCTTGCCGGACGCCTGGCCCTTGGAGGCCACTCATCCTCGCCAACGGTGGTGTTGGCGAAACTGTCCGGGGGGATAGTCCTCCCCCTCTTGGACCCTTCGGCCTCCCCTATTGGGGAAGCCTTCCTCTTCTTCTCTCCCTCCTCCGGGAGAGAGTCCTCCTCCTCCTCCTCGCCTTCGGGAGAGGAGTCCGCCTCGTCGTCGGACGCTTGATTGCGGGAACTCTTTCGAGTCCCCGCGGCCACCTTCTTGGCCTTCTTCTCCGGCACCACGTGCGGTGCCAGAACCAGCAGCCCTGCTAAACGGGCGTTCTCTGGGTCTTCTGGCATGGGAGCCGGGCTGATGAGCTGCTTGGCCTTCTCCATCCATTCCTGTCAAAGGAAAAGAGAGATTGAAACCCTCTAAGGATCGGTTTAATTACCACAAGTGTCCCGTAACGGGGTTGAATCACTTACCTCGCCAGCTGGATGCTGCGAGCAAAATCCGCGATCTTCCGTTGCGGATACGGGGGCTTCAGCGCCCTTAAACAACACCCTCCAGGCGCCTTCGTATGTCGTATCGAAGAGCCCGCTCAGCGCCTGGTGCTGTTCCGGATTGAACTCCCATAGATTGAATGCCCGTTCTTGGCATGGGAGAATCCGGCGGATGAGCATGACTTGGACCACGTCGACGAGCCTGAGCTTATTGCTCACCAGCTTCTGGATGCAGGCTCGAGTCCGTCACCTCCCCGGATTGCCCCACAGCAAGCCCTTCTCTTTCTGGGAGGTGAGCTGCGTGGGGGCTGATGGATTCATGTACCTAGGGTAGGGTCATAGGCCTGACCTAAGCGTCCTACCCAAGGGTACTCACGAAGAGATCATCTTCGGTCGACCAAAGAGGAATTCACTTTCGACCCGGTGGAAGGACTCGACCATGGAAGACCCACTCGACCATGAAGAAGCACTCGACCACCGAAGGTCGAAGGCACTCCGCAAAGGCAACGGTTTATTATTGAATAGACTTAATGATAGTTAAAGTTTCCTTATGAGGGCGCACAAGAACCCCCGGCTTAATGTACTTTAATCCCTCCATTATGTGAGCTGGCTGGGTCCTGGCGCACTCTATATAAGCCACCCCGCTCCACATATAGAAGGGTTCAGACTCTTGTAATACTGATACTCATAATCCACTCGACCGCCTCAGGGCTCCGAGACGTAGGGCTGTTACTTCTTCCGAGAAGGGCCTGAACTCGTACATCCTTTGTCTCCACAACTGCTCCATAGCTAGGACATCGCCTCTCCTTAACCTACCCCTACTTCTACTGTCAGACTTAGAACCACGACAGTTGGCGCCCACCGTGGGGCAGGTGTTCTAGCGATTTGTGGAGGAGTTGCTGTACTTCCGAGTACCTTCATCATGATGACTTCTGGAGTTTTGGGTGCGGTGCGAGATCCGTCTCGGTGCTCTCACCTTTGTCGCCGGCGACTCAAGATGGCTCGAGGCCCCTCTTGACATCGAGGCGCTCCCCGTCCGCGGGGCGACACACTTTCGTGCATGTGTCCGCGGCGTTTTGCTGCGGCAACCGTCGACTCCGTATCGGTCGACTCCCCTATCGGTCGCCCACCCAGTTTCCCGCCAGCGCAAGCGCTCTGGTCGGTCGAGACTTCAGCGGTGGGTGAAGCACGCGGTGGCTCGCCAGACAGCCACCGCCCAAGTTCTTGGCTTCTCGAGCCCGACGAATCCCTACTGGCTGTTCGACTGTCGGCGGCTCCGTGGAGAGCGCATCCGAGTGTGATAGCAGTGATCCGGCGGAAATTCTCATGGTCGACGGTCCTCGCAGTCCTCGGTTTACGCTCACGGCGGTGGAGCCGCGGAGGAGGTGACCCTGTGCATGAACACGAGGAGTACCAGCCCGAGACACTCGACTCTCTGAGAGAGGATCTTCGTCGCGAGGAACATGGATGCGCTGCATACTCCTATCTTTGGAGAGACCCACGAGGCTCGTGCCTTGGAGGAAGAAATGCGTTTGGCCAATGTGGCTGAACGCTTTTCGCTGGAGAATCTTCAACGAAAGCACTCGAGCGCGCTGCAACGACTCCCGAATCCGGTCGGCGTCGGCTCTTCCGCCACTCAGGTATACCGCACGCCAATTCAAATTTAGCAGCTGCAACTCGCATTGCGAGTCCATTCAGCCGTCTCGATCGGAAGCGGAAGAGGCTTGCGGCGAATCGAGACTTACTCCGAGCAGCGGTGACGAGAACTCAGCCGTGTCACGATCGCGCAGCAGGATTCCTGATCGATCCGTCGCTGCGAACACCGCCGAGCCGGCTCACAGTCGAATCGCCTCCAGCGGCGGAAGGGCGCGACAACCGGCGAGCAGCTCGGAGACCGATTCGACCGAGATGATAGGCGCCGAGTGCCCTTTCCTCCGAGGGAAGGGTCATACGCCTCGGCGACAAGATGACGAAGACGATTCAAGACAGGCGAAGGGTTCCGGTCGACCCGTGGAACCAGGTTTTGATGCACGGTCCATTATTGTGCAAGGTGCAGTCGACCGAACAGAGCTCATCGAGGAGGACCGAGAGGATGCACCCACCAGCGATCGAGTGCATGTCTGGTCCGAGTGTTTTAGCGAGGCTATCGAGCCGCAGATGATTCCCCCAATTTCAGATTGGCAGCAGGAGTTTGCAAGTTCTTTGGAGAATCTAAGCCTGAAACTTGGCTCAAGATTACCGAGTGGCTGTTCGATTGGTGGTGGAAATGACGAGGTGGCCATGAAACATTTGCCCTCATGTTGGAAGGTTCGCCAGAGCATGGCTGAGTCAATTACCTCACAATAGTATATATACTTGGGAGGATTTGTCCCAGTGTTCGTCGGGACTTTTGAAGGGACTTGCAAGTTTAACCGGCTGGTTTGTGAGCTGCAGGTTTGTGAGCAGAAGACCAATGAAACTCTCCGAGAGTACATTCAGAGGTGGATTACCCCGCACAATCTTGTGGAAAATGTGTCCGACCATCGTGCGTTTATGCCTTCAAGGACGGGTCAAAAAGAGAATTGAGTCTGAAGTTCGGTCGAACGGGGACATGACCCTGAGTCGAATGATGGAAATTGCTAGCAAACGCCAATGTGGCGAGGAAGAAGACCGACTCAAGCGGCAAGTACAAGCCGAGTCGGTCGGAGAAGGGTAATTCAATCGAAGCGAAGAAAGCAAAGCCGAGCCAGCAGCTCTGGAGAAGCCCCGCCGTCACTCAAGGGAAGTTCAAGGGGAAACCCAAAGGATCACTCGAATCCAAGAAAGTGAAAGATAAAGAAGGGAATGACGTGTTGGATATGCCATGCCATATTCACACGAAGAAGGATGAAGAGGGCAACATTATTTATCCGAAGCACACCACACGCCCGTTGTCGACTCTGATCCAAAGAAGTTTGAGGCAAACAGTCTAAGGACAAGGAGAAGGAGCGGACAAGGCCGGAGATAAAGAGGAAAGGAGGAAGAATACCAGATGTCAACTCCACTCTGATGATCTTCGCGGATGTGGAGAGTAAAAGTCGACTGAAAGTCATCAATCGAGAGGTGAATATGGTTGCCCCAGTTAAGCCAAGTTATGTGAAGTGGTCCCAGACACCCATCACCTTCGACCAGTCTGATCACCCAACTCACATTGCCACCCCTGGGCGGCAAGCGTTAGTGGTCGATCCAGTTGTCGAAGGCACTCGACTGACAAAAGTGTTGATGGATGGCGGTAGTGGGCTGAATTTGTTATATGCGGATACATTGAAAGGGATGGGCATTCCGATGTCCCGATTGAGCGCCAGCAATATGAGTTTCCACGGAGTCATACCAGGGAAGAAGGCCAACTCACTCGGCCAAATAGCCCTTGACGTGGTTTTTGGTGATTCCAAGCACTTCCGCAAAGAAAAGTTGACCTTTGAGGTTGTAGATTTTCAGAGTGCATATCATGCCATTTTGGGGAGGCCCGCCTATGCACGATTCATGGCTCGACCATGCTACGTGTACCTCAAACTGAAAATGCCAGGACCCAAAGGGGTGATCACTGTCACCGGCGATAGGAAGAAGGCAGAAGAGTGCTTTGTAAGGGCTCAAGATTGCCGACTCTCAAGTGACAGCGGTCAATTCAAGAATATATGCAAAACGCAGATCCGGAAAGTGATTTGCTAAAGTCTAAGAGGCCAGCCACAGAATCTGCATTCAAGTCGCCTCGGTGAGACAAAGCCAGTCCATATTCATCCGACCGAATTCGATGCAGCTCCGACTCACATATCCACAACACTCGACTCGAAATAGGAAGAAGCGCCATCCGTTCCTCCGTGAGAACTGGGACATTTTGCATGGAAGCCACCGACATGCGGGTGTTCCTGTGGAGCTGGCTGAGCATCGCCGAGTCGACAAATCAGCTAAACCAGTGAAAGAGCATCTCGCGGTCCGCCGCCCGTAAGAGAAAAGCTATTGGAGAAGAAGTGGCTCATTGCTGACAGCAGGATTTATCCGAGAGATTTACCACCCGAGTGGCTCGCCAATGTTGTCATGGTCCCCA
This sequence comes from Aegilops speltoides, assembly GCA_021437245.1. Classification (NCBI taxonomy): domain Eukaryota; kingdom Viridiplantae; phylum Streptophyta; class Magnoliopsida; order Poales; family Poaceae; genus Aegilops; species Aegilops speltoides. The sequence continues at coordinate 38,652,466 of CM038144.1, read as the reverse complement.
AGAAGGATAACTCCTCCGCATGTGCATTGATTTTAAGCACATTAATCGGGCTTGCCGAAGGATCATTTTCTCTCCCGCGATCGACCAAATTGTCGACTCGACCGCCGGGTGTGAGAGATTGTCTTTCTTGATGCATATTCCGGTATCATCGGATCCGTCAGTATGGACCCGACGAAATAAAAACAGCTTTCATCACTCCATTCGGTGCTTCGCTATATCACCATGCCATTCGCCTCAAGAATGCCGGAGCCACATTTATGCGAATGATTCGAAGTGTCTTCTCCTCGATCGGTCGGAATGTGGAAGCGATATGGATGATATCGCCGTTAAGTCGCGAAAAGGTTCCGACCTGCTCGCTGACCTCGCGAAACATTTGCCAACCTCCGACGATGCGATATCAAGCTCAATCCGTCAAAGTGCACATTCGGGTTCTGGTGGAAAACTACTCGGTTTTCGCTTCCGAACGAGGAATCGACGCTAACCCGAAAAGATCGGCACTATTCTCCGAATGAAACGCCTGCGGCGAGTGCACGACGTCCAGAAGCTTACTGGATGCTTGGCCGCTTTAAGTCGATTCATCTCACGACTCGGTGAAAAGGCATTACCTCTTTACCGACTGATGAAGAAGGCTGACAAGTTCGAGTGGACTCGAAGCTGATGCAGCGTTTGCCGAGCTAAAAGCTCGCTCTCCACCCACCGGTGCTTGCTGCTCCAATCAGCAAAGAGCCTCTGTTGCTTTACATTGCAGCCACCGGACAAGTTGTCGGCCTGCGGCTTACGGTCGAGCGGAAGAAGAAGGAAAGGCCTTCAAAGTTCAACGCCCGGTGTATTATTTATCCAAGTTTTGACTCCATCCAAGCAGAGATACCCTCATTATCGGCTTGTGTATGGCATATACATGACCACGAAGAAGGTTGCTCACTATTTCTCCGATCATTCTGTCACATCGCCGCCGACGCCCTTTATCGTAGATCTTGCATAACAGAGACGCAACGGTCGAGTGGCAAAGTGGGCGATTGAACTTCTTCCCTTGATATCAAATTCGAGGCAAAGAAAGCCATTAAGTCCTGTGCTATAGCGGATTTCCTTGCCGAGTGGATCGAATAACAAGAACCGATCGAAGTTCACTCGAGCATTGGACCATGTTCTTTGACGGCTCCAAAATGCTGAATGGTTCTCGTGTGGGGTTGTTCTCGTTTCCCCTGGAGGAGATAAGCTTAAGTATGTGCTCCAGATTCACTTTGATTCCTCCAACAATGAGGCGAATACGAGGCCCTCTTATATGGATTGCATGGCCATCTCATTTCGGCGTCCGTCGCTCGATGGTTTATGGCGACTCAGATTTAGTAGTCAATCAAGTGATGAAGGAGTGGGACGTGAGAAGCCCGGCTATGACCGGATATCGCAATGCAGGAGGAAGCTGGAAAAGAAGTTTGAGGGGTTGAGTTCCATCACATCCCCGATCAAAAATCAGGCAATGGATGATCCGCAAAGATAGGGTCCAAGAGAGAAGCCATTCCAGTGGCGTGTTTTTGGAACATATACACATTCCGTCACCAAGGAAGATCTCATATTGAGGAAGCTCCACAACCCAAGAGTGCCACAGACTCGACTGAAGTTGAGGTCCCTGCAGTGGTCGACTTGGTCATGGAGATTTTAGTAGTCATTCTCGACTGGACAATTCCATACATTGCGTACATTCTGAGAAAGGAACTCCCAGAGGATGAGGAAGAGGCTCGACAGATCGTCCGTCGATCCAAAGCCTTTACTGTTATCAATGGGCAGTTATATAGGGAAAGCCCAACGAGTCGGGCAAAATGCATAACGCCGTAAGAAGGTCGAGTCATTCCTAATGATATCCACTGGGACCTGTGGTCACTATGCGCCCTTCTCGGACCATTGTAGCCAAAGCATACCGAGCGGGATTTTTATCGCCAAGAGCAAACGAGATGGCGAAGAAATAGTGGACAAGTGCGGGATGTCGGTTCTACTCCAATATGTCACATAAGCCTACGCCAGCCTTGAAGACCATTCCGCCGTCGGCCTTTTTGCAAGATGGGGTTGGACATGATCGGTCCCTTGCGAACGGGTCGGGCGGTTTCACGCATGTACCGGTAGCAATCGACAAGTTCACCAAGTGGATTGAGGCTAAGCCAATCAAAAACTTGATGTCGGTATCGCTGTTTCCTTCATCGGAAAGTTGACGCTCAGATATGGAGTCCCGCATGTATTATCACGGACAATGGGTCAAATTTCGACTCGAAGAATTCAAGGATTTCGCAACTCTCAAGGCATACGAGTCGACTACGCTTCGCCGCCACCCACAATCGAATGGACAGCAGTAACGAGCCAATGGATTGATCCTCAAGGGTGCGAAGCCCCGCTTGATGCGAGATCTCAAGCATGCGGCTGGTGCTTGCTGACGAACTTCCTTCAATGCTTTGGGGTCTGCGGACCACGCCTAATCGGTCGACCGGGAGAACTCCTTTTTCCTGGTCTATGGGCGTAAGCAGTTTTACCGAAAGTGATCTCCTTCATAATGCTCCACGAATTGAACTTTATAATGAAGCGAAGCTGAGCAAGCGCGTCAGATGCATCGACCTCTGGAAGAGGAAAGGAAATGGCTCGATCCGCCGACCATTTACCAAAGAAGACTTGCGCCTACCAGACGCCGTAAATGTGAGAGGTCGAGCCTTCCAGAAGGAGATCTGGTCCTTCGGTAGATCAGCAGAAGCAACATAAGCTTGCTCCTCCCGGAAGGTCCTTCGTCGTCACAAAGGTTCTCCACAATGGGGCATATCGCCTCTACAATGTCGAACACGATATCGATGAGCCCCGAGCTTGAATGCGGATCTGCTCCGCCTGCTTTACACTTAAAGTTTTTCACTCGTAAGAATTGTAATAAAGTACTCTTGTAGCTCACGAGCTTTGAAGTAATAGTGTCATAATTCCTTCATAATTTTGTCACTTTTATTTTTTGCGCCGAGTAAAATCTTCACTTCCCCGATTGGGTGGCTTAGGCGCCGAATCCGTTCCGCCTAAGTTTACAAATCCCACCGAGTGGTAAGCGACTTCCACTGGGGCTTAGCTGCAGCCAGTGCTCGCCTAAGTTATTAAAATCCCACCGAGTGGTAAGCCGACTTCCACTCGGGGCTTAGCTGCAGCCCAGTGCCGCCTAAGTTATTAAAAATCCTACCGAGTGGTAAGCCAGACTTCCACTCGGGGGCTTAGCTGCAGCCCAGCGCTCGCCTAAGTTATTAAAATCCTACCGAGTGGAGAGCAAACCTCCCACTCGGGGGCTTAGCTGCAGCACAGTGCTCGCCTAAGGTATAAGAAATCCTACCGAGTGGAGAGCAAACCTCCCACTCGGAGGCTTAGCTGCAGTCCCAGGACTCGCCTAAGTACAAAGTATATTAGCAAGGAAAACAAGGCGCAGGTCGACTGCGACCCTCTCCTCCGAGCTTCGACACAAATACAAAGTGTCGATCATGACCTCTCCTCCGAGCTTCGACACAAATACAACAGAAATCCCACCGAGTGGAGAGCAAACCTCCCACTGGGGCTTAGCTGCAGCCCAGTGCTCGCCTAAGATAAAGAAATCCCACCGAGTGGAGAGCAAACCTCCCACTGGGGCTTAGCTGCAGCCCAGCGCCGCCTAAGATAAAGAAATCCCACCGAGTGGAGAGCAAACCTCTCACTGGGGCTTAGCTGCAGCCAGCCGCCTAAGATAAAGAAATCCCACCGAGTGGAGAGCTAACCTCCCACTGGAGGCTTAGCTGCAGCCCAGCCGCCTAAGTTATTAAAATCCCACCGAGTGGAGAGCAAACCTCTCACTGGGGCTTAGCCGCAGCCCGCCTAAGATAAAAGAAATCCTACCGAGTGGAGAGCAAACCTCCCACTCGGAGGCTTAGCTGCAGCCCAGCGCTCGCCTAAGTTATTAAAATCCTACCGAGTGGAGAGCAAACCTCCCACTCGGAGGTTTAGCTGCAGCCCAGTGCTCGCCTAAGGAATAAGTCGACTGCAGTCAGCATCTCGCTGTTAACCTGCAAAGAGCAATTCAAGCCAAGAGCAATCATATTCAAACATCCAATCCAAATTTAGGTCGATACCTAAAAGAACCGAGAGTGCTCAGGCACTAAGCCTGTTAAGGTTTTATCGGTTACAATTCCACTCGGCATACCGAGGCAAATTTAAGGTCAAATGAAGTTTTTTACCCCTCCTGTGGAGGGCTGGATGGAGCAACGAACTCGTCAAGATCAATCCCGTCAGCAATCCTCGTGGCAGCAGCGATGAAAGTCTCCATGAAAGTCCTGAAGTCATGCTTTTTTGTGTTGGCCACTCGGAGAGCCGCCAGCTTATCTTCTCGAGCTTCCTTGCAATGGACTCGCCAGACATTGTGGCAACGTCCGCACCACACCGAGCCGAAGATTTCTTCCATTCTTGCACTCGGTCAGGGACGGCGTTCAGTCGAGCCATCAATGACTCTAGGTCATTTTGGAGCATTTCATCGGGCCAGAGCGTCGAGTCGATGCGGACGTAGTAACCTTCGCCTTGCGAGATAATCCACAACACCGCAACGCTGACTCAATCGGAAGATGTTCATGGCAGTTTCATCATTCACCGGGAATTGACGGTGTCAAGGTTCGCTCGGCTGGCTGGTTTCTTCTTCGGTTATGGCGAGAACTCGCAAAGACAAAACCCGAGTCAGGAAAACAGTCGGATGGAAACATGACAGTTGGGAGGTTTGGTCGAGTGGAAAAGGTTACCTTCGAGCTTAAGAAACAATTTCTTAGCGAGGCCGCCCAAGAGGTTTTCCATCTCGTTCTTCTTCCCAGCCAGTTGGAGGATCTTGTCGGTCAGGTTCTTCTTGTCAGCTTTCATTCGTTCAGCATCCTTACCAGCAGCGGCCAGAGCAACCTTCAGATCGGCATTTTCCTGTTCGAGCTTGGCAACAGAGGCCAGTTTTTCATCAGCAAGCTTGATCTTCTCATTTAGCTCAAGCTCTTTCTTCTTTTGAGCCTCCTTCACCTTGCCTGCAAATCGCAGCAAAGTTAAACTCGAAGCAAGTCGGAGGAGGACGGAGTCATCGAAATCTCACCAAACATACCTTTGGTCTCCTCCTTCGCCTTCGTCAGGTTTTCTTGCACCAGTTTCAAGTCCAACTCGAGCTGAATATGCTTCTGCTCCAGTTCAGTGTAGCGTGCCGCAAGATCACAAGATTTCTACGAAATGTCAGTTGCAAAAATATCAGAGATAATCCACTTCCGAGTGAATCAAGAAAAAATGTGCGTTTCTAAGACTACAGTCGAATGCAAGCATTCAACCGTAGTCTCGGGGACTACACCCAGCGGGTGCACTCAGCGTGCCCCCACTGGTCTTATTCAAGACATAGTCGACCAGTCGACCAGTAAAGGAGAGCGAGTCGACCAGTCGACCAGTTCAATTCTTAGTAAGTTAAGAAAGTCGACCCGACCGACCAACAAAAAAAAAAAAAAGTCGACCCGATCGACAGAGATTCTTCAGATTGTAATCAGCGCCAACAATGATCACAGCCTCGGGATTACACCTGGGTGCACTCAGCGTGCCCCCACTGGTCTCAGAGACACATTCGTATCATTCGAGTAATGATCAATATTTGCTTATGAAGCCTAAGCCCGACTGCCAGCAGTCGACCTTAGCCTTGGAGACTACACCCAGCGGGTGCACTCAGCGTGCCCCCGCCAACATGGAGTTTTTATCGACACACCCAGTGGGTGACTGCTATTGCTATAAATTTCAGAAAGGAAAGTTTCGATAGCATATCCTAACAGAACAGGTGGTGGTCGACTGACCTGAACATTGCTCTGAAGGGCAGAGCTGGCATCGTAAGCTGCTTGGCTTGCTTCCCGAGCGATCTTCACCTGCTCCATCATGATCCCTGCTTGGCGGATCGCCTCCTTAGCAGCATCGCCTTGGTCCTCCGGGACGTGGTGCGTGGTGAAGATCGAGGGTTGTCCAGCACTCGACGAAGTAGGCCGAGCACTGGCCAGCGGCACCGCGAAGGTCACGGTATGTCGAGTGCCTCCCTCCCCTTCCGTCACGGTGGTCTCGGGCGCCGTCGCACCTTGGGTTTCTCTGCCAGCAGATGCCTTCCTGCTCCTCCTAGCCTTCAGTGGCTCCTCATCTTCATCATCGTCATCAGGGAGAGTGATGATGTTATCGGCTGGAGCTTCAGAAAAGAGTTAAGATCAGGAATTTTGAGTCAGTCGACTGAGAACAAGAATTTAAAGATACAGTACCGAGATTTGAGGTGACGGCGTCCTCCATCTCGTGGTCGTCAACCTTAACTGAGGTTTCAGAAGTCGCAGCGCTGAAAATCCAAAAGATCAGTCGACCAGTTCAAATACCAAACAGAGACAAAATTTGTATAGAGCAAGAAGATTTAAGCAATATGTTTACCCTGAGATGGTGGGGATGACCACTTTCATTTTTGGCAAAGGCTTGGTCGTTCTCGGCGGAACTACCTTGGTTGCTTGGCGCCTTCTCAGCCGGCACCGGAGAAGCGGTCCGAGGCGTTTGGTCGATCATGAGGCGTCGCGACCTTTACCGCGTTCAGCCAAGGGTCGTGGCACAAGCTTTGACCGCCTTTCCAAGCGCGGTGGTGCAACTTCCTCCTCCTCATCCTCGCCGTCCTCGCCGCCCTCGTCATCATCATCATCGCCGCCGCCTCCTCTCTGCGCCATCTGAATTCCCTCCTCCTGGCTCTCACCTCCACCGGCTTCCCCTCCTCGCCGAACTTGGGCGCCGTTGGGCATTGAGTATAGCTCGTGAGGGCCTGGAGATGTCAAAGCAGAGTTCAACACCAAATTACGAAGCACACTCGACATACATGCAACAGAAAATATAACAAGTGTACCTTATGTCTCGAACATTGTCGCGATCAGCGGAGAAATCCTCCGGATCCGCGAGGATTGTCCTTGTTTCCGTGATCGAGGTCATCCATCTTTCCACTACGGCATCGCCGACCGCCTCCGGGTGGACGCGAAGTTTAAATCTTCGTGCCGCAATACAACCACATACAGTGACTCCGGAACTGAAGGGGCTGGATTCGCCTCCGAAGAAAAACCTCCAGGAGATCCATGCCAGTCACTCCATCCCTAACCAGCTGCACCACTCGGTCCATCAGCATCTTCACTTCAGCTCTTTCTTCAGGGACAACCTTCAGGGAGGAGGGCCTGTTCACTCGACTCATGGTGAATTCTGGGAGACCGGTCGACTGCCCCGGCGTCGCCTCATTCCGGCAATAGAACCAGGTCGACTGCCAACCCCTAACTGACTCAGGAAAATGCATAGCTGGGAAAGTGCTTTTGTTCCTCAGCTGGACTCCTAAACCACCACACATTCGACTACACTGGTCTTCTCGTCACCAGATTTGCTTTCTTCACACCCGAGAGCGACATGTGAAGATGTACTTGAACAAGCCCAGGCGGTCGACATCCCGTGAAGTTTTCGCACATAGATACAAACGCAGCAAGGTATGCAATGGAGTTTGGTGTGAAATGGTGAAGCTGGGCTCCAAAGAAATTCAGAAAAGCTCGGAAGAATACACTCGGTGGCAACGAAAAACCTCGGTCGACATGAGTGGCCAAAAGCACGACTCACCCTCTTCTCGGTTGAGGCTGCCACTCGCCAGAAGTCTTGCGGCGTTGTGAGGAATCAATCCGTCGTTGGCCATATCCAGAGATCCTTCTCCTCGATTGTCGATCGATCCAGTCCCCTCGACCCAGCCTTTCGGCAGCTTGATCTCGACGAAGAACCACCGCGACGGTGGATCTCCCTTCGCCTTCTCGCCGCTGGCGCTTCTCGCCGCCGACGCTTTTTTCAGACGCGCCAAAGATCGTCGTCCTCTCTTTGCCCATGGCCGGGCGGAATGCGCAAGGAGAGATGGCAAGGGAGCGAGAGCGGAGGTGGAGAGTGGAGACGAGAGAATGGAGGAGAAAGAACAAGGTATCGTGCACGAGCCTCCGGGAGTTACATTTATAGCATCTCTTCCGAGTGGATGACATGTGGACCCAAGCGATCCAATCATATCCCGAGCGGCCGCACTGCGCGATACGTGGCGGAGAAAGCGGCGCGAAAATCGAGGCGCCCCTGTTACGTCCCATCCAAGCGCCAGATCTGTTCCGCAAGGCCCCAAATTTCAGATCCGTGAGATCCGCGGACGACGGATCAGTCTGTCAAGTGCGAGATTTTCTGCGATTTGTTACTCCGGTATAGCAGAGAAAGTCACTCGACTAAAGAACAAGAATGGATCAAGTCGACTGAAGGAAAGTTTCTTGTTATCAACAAAGAAGATCTTGATCCAAGACAACACGTAGCCAGAATGCAAAAGCAGTCGGAAACAATGTCAACTCATCCTTCACTCAAGCCTCAATCCATTCGGGGGCTAATGATGGATTCATGTACCTAGGGTAGGGTCATAGGCCTGACCTAAACGTCCTACCCAAGGGTACTCACAGAAGAGATCATCTTCCAGTCGACCAAAGAGGAATTCACTCGACCAGACTGGAAGGACTCGACCATGGAAGACCCACTCGACCATGAAGAAGCACTCGACCACCAGAAGGTCAGAAGGCACTCCGCAGTGCAACGGTTTATTATTGAATAGACTTAATGATAGTTAAAGCTCCTTATGAGGGCGTTACAAGAACCCCCGGCTTAATGTACTTTAATCCTCCATTATGTGAGCTGGTCAGTCTGGCGCACTCTATATAAGCCACCCCGCCCCACATATAGAAGGGTTCGAGACTCTTGTAATATCGATACTATAATCCACTCGACCGCCTCGGGCTCCGAGACGAGGGCTGTTACTTCTTCCGAGAAGGGCCTGAACTCGTACATCCTTTGTCTCCACAACTGCTCCATAGCTAGGACATCGCCTCTCCTTAACCTACCCCTACTTCTACTGTCAGACTTAGAACCACGACAGGGACGCCAGATCTAAACTCGGGGGCCGCTGCCCATGTGGGCTTGCGCGGCTCGGTGATGTAGAACCACCCCGATTGCCACCCCTTGACGGAGTCCATGAAGGCCCCTTCAAGCCAAAGGACGTTGGGCAACTTACCCAACATGGCGCCTCAAGATTCCGCTTATGCGTTCTTCACCACCTTCGCTTGACGTTGAAGGTCTTGAGCCACAGCCGAAGTGGGGCCGGATGCAGAGGAAGGCCTCGCACACGATGATAAACGCCGAGATGTTGAGGATGAAGTTCGACGCCAGATCGTGGAAATCCAGGCCGTAGTAAAACATGATCCCCCGGACAAATGGGTGCAGTGGAAAGCCCATCCAGCGGAGGAAGTGGGGAAGGAAGACGACCCTCTCATGGGGCCGGGGGTAGGGATGAGCTGCCCTCATCGGCAGCCGATCTGCGATATCGCCGGAAAGGTATCCGCATCGCGAAGTTTGGTGATGTGCTCCTCCTTAACGGTGGAGGCCAACCATTTGCCTCCGCTCGCACATATTCGGAGAAGGTCGGGGCGAGATGCGCGAGCTTGGGCGTTGGAGCTTGAGTACGCGGAGATGGATAAGCAAAGGAGGAAGAAGGCGTAGGTGAGAAGGTAAATCCTTATCCCTTATATATAGGCAGACGAAAACTATGCGTCCCCACCGGCCTGATAAAACTCGCTTATCTCCCAAGCGCCACCATCAAGGGCGCGGTTGGGTTACCGACGTCCGTATTGATGAGAATCCCGGAATAAGGGGAACACAATCTCTGCTTCGACAAGACGTGCCAAGGAAACCGCTTAGCTAAACGTGCTGAGGTGGTATAGTAAAAAACGATTCAAACAAATGCTTGGTAGCGGTGTGATGTCACGCCGCATAATACGTCAGCAGATTGGACTGGTGTACATTTTATTCTCTCTATGGTGGAATGTGGAATTTATTTTGCAGAGCGAGACACTATCCTGGTGTTCATGATCTTCTCTGGATTATTCAAGGGAGGAACCCGCCTTGCAATGACGACCATTATGCGCGCCGGACTTATCGTCATTGAAGCCTGGTTCGAGTGGGCTACCGAGGATTCCTAGACTAGGGGGTGTCCGGACAGCCGGACTATCATTATCCGCCGTACTCCAAGACTACGAAGATACAAGATTGAAGACTCCGTCCCGTGTCCGGATGGGACTTTCCTTGGCGTGGAAGGCAAGCTTGGCGATACGGATATGTAGATCTCCTACCATTGTAACCGACTCTGTGTAACCCTAGCCTCCTCCGGTGTCTATATAAACCTGAGGGCTTTAGTCCGTAGGACAACATACATTACAACAATCATATCATAGGCTAGCTTTAGGGTTTAGCCTCCTTGATCTCGTGGTAGATCCACTCTTGTACTACCCATATCATCAATATTAATCAAGCAGGACGTAGGGTTTTACCTCCATCGAGAGGGCCCAAACCTGGGTAAAACATCGTGTCCCTCGTCTCCTGTTACCATCCGCCTAGACGCAGAGTTCGGGACCACCTACCTGAGATCCGCCGGTTTTGACACCGACAGGGCCCCTTTTTTTGGCCTTTCTTTTTTTTCTTTTTCTCTTTTTTTTCTTTGGGCAATGGTCTAATAATGATGATCATCACAATTCTATTGATTACAACATATGAATTACAACTCGAAACTAGAACAAGATATGACTCTATATGAATGCCTCCGGCGGTGTAACGGGATGGTGCAATGAATCAAGAGTGACATGAATGAAAAATAATGCATGCATTGCCACAAATATGATGTCACCTACATGATCATGCAATGGCAATATGACAAAAGTAAAGTATGTCATGATGATGATGAACGGAACGGTGGAAAGTTGCATGGCAATATATCTCGGAATGGCTATGGAAATGCCATAATAGGTAGGTATGGTGGCTGTTTTGAGGAAGATATAAGGAGTTTTATGTGTGATAGAGCGTATCGTATCACGGGGTTGGATGCACTGGCGAAGTTTGCACCACCTCTCAAGGTGAGAAAGGGCAATGCACGGTACCGAAGAGGCTAGCAATGGTGGAAAGGTAAAAGTGTGTATAATCCATGGACTCAACATTAGTCAAAAGAACTCATAAACTTATTGCAAAAATTTAGAAGTCAACAAAAATCAATCACTATGCACATGCTCCTAGGGGGATAGATTGGTAGGAAAAGACCATCGCTCGTCCCCGACCGCCACTCATAAGGATGCACAAGCCAGGTACACTTCATGTTTCAAATTTGTTACACAACTTTAACCATACGTGCATGCTACGGGACTTGCTAACTTTAACACAAGCATTCTTTAAATTCATAATCACCCAACTAGCATGACTTTAATATCACTACCTCCATATCTCAAAACAATTATCAAGTATCAAATTGATCATAGCATCCAATTCACTTCCTATGATAGTTTTTATTATACCCAACTTGGATGCCTACCATTCTAGGACCAATTTTATAACCATAGCAAATACCATGCTGTTCTAAAAGACTCTCAAAATAATATAAGTGAAGCATGATAGACTAACAAGTTCTACAAAAATAAGCCACCCCCATGCTCTAAAAGATATAAGTGAAGCACTAGAGCAAAAACTATCAAGCTCAAATGATATAAGTGAAGCACATAGCATATTCTAGCAAATTCTAATCAAGTGGGCTTCTCCCAAAAGGTGTGTACAGCAAGGATGATTGTGGTAAACTAAAAATCAAATTCTAATATAATACACGACGCTCCAAGCAAAACACGTATCATGTGGCGAATAAAAATATATCTCCAAGTAAAGTTACCAATGAACAAAGACGAAAGAGGGGATGCCCTCCCGGGGCATCCCCAAGCTTAGGATTTTTGGCTATTCTTGAATATCTTGGGGTTCCTTGGGCATCCCCAAGCTTAGTCTCTTGCTACTCCTTATTCCATAGTCCATCAAAGCTTTATCCAAAACTTGAAAACTTCACAACACAAAACTCAACAGGAAATCTTATAAGCTCCGTTAGTGAAAGAAAACAAAACCACCACATAAGGTACTGTAATGAACTCATTCTTTATTTATTTTGGTGTTAAACCTACTGTATTCCAACTTCCCTATGGCTTATAAACTATTTTACTAGCCATAGATGCATCAAAATAAGCAAACAACACACGAAAAACAGAATCTGTCAAAAACAGAACAGTCTGTAGCAATCTGTAACTAACGCAAACTTATGGAACTCTAAAAATCCTACAAAAATAGGAAGTCCTGGAAAATTTGTCTATTGATCAGAAGCAAGAAGATTAAACGCAAAATCACATTTCTGTGATTTAACAAAACTAAATTCGTGCGTGAAAAGTTTCTGTTTTTCAGCAGAATCAAATCAACTATCATCATAGGTTATCCTATAGGTTCTACTTGGCACAAACACTAATTAAAACATGAAAACACATCTAAACAGAAGGTAGATTCAAAATTTATTACTAAACAGGAACAAAAACAAAAAACACAAATAAAATTCGGTTGCCTCCCAACTAGCGCCATCGTTTAACGTCCCTAGCTGGGCATAAAAGCGAAGATAAATCTAAGTAGTGCCATCTTTGGCACTCAATTCATAATTAGCTCGCATGATAGATTCATAAGGTAATTTGAATTTCTTTCTTGGAAAGTGCTCCATGACTTTCTTTAATGGAAATTGGAATCTAATATTCCCTTCCTTCATATCAATAATCGCACCAATCGTTCTAAGGAAAGGTCTACCAAGAATAATAGGGCAAGAAAGATTGCAATCTATATCAAGAACGATAAAATCTACGGGCACAAAATTTCTATTTGCAACAATGAGAACATCATTGATCCTTCCCATTGGCTTTTTAATGGTGGAATCCTCAAGGTGCAAATTTAAAGAGAAATCACCAAGATCATGGAAACCTAGAATATCACATAAAGTTTTCAGAATCGTGGAAACACTAGCACCCAAATCACCCAAAGCAAAACACTCATGATCTTTAATTCTAATCTTTATAGTGGGTTCCCACTCATCATTAAGCTTTCTAGGTATAGAAACTTCCAAATTAAGTTTCTCATCATAAGATTGCATCAAGGCATCAACGATATGTTTGGTAAAAGCTTTATTTTGACTATAAGCATGAGGAAAATTAACAACGGATTGCAACAAGGAAATACAACCTTCTAAAGAACAATTATCATAATTAAATTCCTTGAAATCCGAGATAGTGGGTTCAATACTATTTAAAGTCATGACCTCTCCAATCCCATTACCAAATTTAGTATCAAGATCTAAAAACTCTGAATTCTTGGGACGCCTTCTAGGTAAAGTTGACTCATGTCCAGTCCCATTATTATCAAGATTCATATTGCAAAACAAATATCTAATAGGAGACACATCAATAACTTTGAGATCTTCATCATTATTTTCATGTAACTTTTATGGTTTGGCAGCCATCTTATTGACTAAGGTAGCTTGCTTATCATTTTGGCTATAGCATTTTCAAGCGGGGTAATTTGAGAGTTCACACCATAAAATTCTTTAGACATATCATCAAGCTCTTTGTTCATAAACCCCCAAAAACCTTTTTGTTCCTTAAGCTCTTTTCTGAAGAAATTATTATGCTCAAACTGCAAATTCATAAAGCTTCTAATATTTGATTCAATCTCTTCCAACCTTCTAAGAAGGTGGTCGGTACTCTTAGGCAAAGCCATAAGGACAAACAGGCACACAAGCAAATAGAAAAAGGCAAGCTAAAAAGAGCGGAGGAGATTGGCAAAGAGAGGGCGAATAAAACGGCAAAGGTGAAGTGGGGGAGACGAAAACGAGAGGCAAATGGCAAATAATGTAAATGCGAGGGAGATGAGTTTGTGATGGGTACTTGGTATGTCTTGACTTGAGCGAAGACCTCCCCGGCAACGGCGCCAGAAATCCTTCTTGCTACGTCTTGAGCTTGCGTTGGTTTTCCTTGAAGAGGAAAGGATGATGCAGCAAAGTAGCGTAAGTATTTCCCTCAGTTTTTGAGAACCAAGATATTAGTCCAGTAGGAGGCTCCTCAAAAGTCCCACGCACCTACACAAACAAACAAAGAACTCGCAACCAACGCAATAAAGGGGTTGTCAATCGCTTCACGGCCACTTGCGAAAGTGAGATCTGATAGAGATAATATGATACGATAAATATATTTTTGGTATTTTATAATATAGATGCAAAAAGTAAAGATGCAAATAAAAGTAGATTGGAAGTTTATATGATAAGAGATAGACCCGGGGGCCATAGGTTTCACTAGAGGCTTCTCTCAAGACAGCATAAGTATTACAGTGGGTGAACAAATTACTGTCGAGCAATTGATAGAAAAGCGAATAATTATGAGATTATCTAGGCATGATCATGTATATAGGCATCACGTCCGCGACAAGTAGACCGACTCCTGCCTGCATCTAGAGTATTAAGTTCATAAAGAACAGAGTAACGCATTAAGCAAGATGACATGATGTAGAGGGATAAACTCAAGCAATATGATATAAACCCCATCTTTTTATCCTCGATGGCAACAATACAATACGTGCCTTGCTGCCCCTGCTGTCACTGGGAAAGGACACCGCAAGATTGAACCCAAAGCTAAGCACTTCTCCCATGGCAAGAAAGATCAATCTAGTAGGCCAAACCAAACTGAAAATTCGAAGAGACTTGCAAAGATAACTCAATCATACATAAAAGAATTCAGAAGAGATTCAAATATTTCTCATAGATAAACTTGATCATAAACCCACAATTCATCGGATCTCGACAAACACACCACAAAAATAGTTTACATCGAATAGATCTCCACAAGAGGGGAGAACATTATATTGAGATCCAATAAGAGAGAAGAAGCCATCTAGCTAATAACTATGGACCCGAAGGTCTGTGGTAAACTACTCACAACAAATCGGAGGGGCTATGGTGTTGATGTATAAGCCCTCCGTGGTCGATTCCCCCTCTGGCGAAGCGCCGACGAAGGCTCCAAGTTGGGATCTCGCGGATACAGAAGGTTACGGCGGTGGAAATTGTGTTTCGTTGGCTTCCTGGATGTTGTTGGTGTACGTAGGCTTATATAGGAGGAAGAAGTACGTCGGTGGCCGCCCGAGGGGCCCACGAGACAGGTGGCACACCCTGTAGGGGTGGGCGTGCCCTCCCCTCTCGTGGCCGCCTCGGCTGCTTCTTGACTTGCACTCCAAGTCCTCTGGATCACGTTCGTTCCAAAAATCATGCTCCCGAAGGTTTCATTCCATTGGGACTCCGTTTGATATTCCTTTTCTTCAAAATACTGAAATAGGCAAAAAAATAGCAATACGGGCTGGGCATCCGGTTAGTAGGTTAGTCCCAAAAATGATATAAATGTGTAAAATAAAGCCCATAAACATCCAAAAGGGGTAATATAATAGCATGGAGCAATCAAAAATTATAGATACGTTGGAGAGGTATCATGGGATCATCTGCACGCGCCCGTTCCACTATCCCGCAATAAGTGCGCACGTACACGTGTAGTAACTGCCCGGGGAAGAGCAACCGGCCCCCGGACGCTGCAGTAAATCCGTGCGCGTCGGCCAAGGGCGCACGGCGGCGGGCCCCCGCCCGTCGCCCAGTCCCGTCAGGCGCATGGCCTGTCAGGCCCCTCCGACTTCCGGCACCACGTGGCGCCCGCGCTAAGCCTGAGGGATTGCCCCAAGATTCGACGGACTCCTCGGTTCCCGCCACGGCCGGAATGCCGCGATCTTGTTTCCGAGAAAACCAGCACACAGTGGGTGTTGCCGGACCCGGCGCTCGCAGAATCCGCCTTGCTTAAGGGGGAAACTGCGAAGGCCCACTCATCCGAAGACGGTGGACCTTCACAGCTTCGAGGACTACTGTCGGTGTGATGAACCCCGGGCAGGCAACGGAACCCGGATCCTCTTCAAAAACAATGGGGCTGGTACCGCCCCTCAATACTGACGCGCGCTTGGCCGGGTCGCTCGACTCGGCCGAGCCCCGCAAGCCGGCCAAACTTCCCGACCCGGCAAGACACGGTGACTCGGCCCCAACAACCAGCGCAAGACAGCCGAACCCGGAACGACCAAGGCTTCCCCAACAAGCTAGCACCACCCGTGGCGTGCTGCGCAATCAGGCCGCGGGTCAGCTCCCGTCCCATCTAGGCCGTACGATGGGACGAGTCTTCAATCAGCGATGACCGAGGCAACAGTGCCCCGCCCACGCCTCTGGTAAGCCGGAGCGTGGCAACAGTGCCCCTCACCTACCCGCTCACCAGGGCCGGCGTGGCTACAGTGCTCCCTCCCTCACCGCAGATGCCAGCAAGCGGCAGCCTAACGGGGAGCACTTTACATGACTCGACTCGGCCACGCCCTGACGATCGACAAGACGGCACGTAGTTCCCCTAGGAACGCGGGGCCCGCACCTAGGGGAACCCGGCGAACCACAAGCCCTCGGCGGGACCCAGCCCGGGTTCCCGGACACCGACAATACGGACCCACCGACCTGTAACATTACCATTGTACCCCTGGGGGGTTGGTCTATAAGACCCCCCAGGAGCCCACGATCATACGGGCAAGCAAAAAGTCAAAGAACGCATACAAGAGGAAAGCTAATAAGCATAGGACTAGCCACCAAATAGCAACACCGGAGAGAAGGAGCAGCCAAGCCTTGGCCAGCTTCCTTCCTCCTCCATATAGCTCCAGGACCGACATTGTACTATCGATCATCCAACTACACTTGGCAGGACTAGGGGTATTATCTCTCCAGAGAGCCCCGAACCTGGGTATGTCCAGCGTCCCGCGCCCGCTCATGCCAACTTCGCCTCTGGAGTCCACCAGCGCCCTCGAGCCTCCTCCTCTCTTTAGCCATCCCTTGGCATCTACCGTGCGCCCACCACGACAGTCTATAGGAAAGCCACTACTATTAAAACGGGATGAGGTGTTGCTTAATGGCTTGCTTGCTCAAAATGCTTAGTGATATGCTCCAAAAGCCCTCAAACACTTTCTCATATCCACATATGTCCCAAACCAAAAGTCAAACTCGGCCCCATCAATTTGACCATCCGACGCCACCAAGTTCATTTGACATAGCCACTGCCAGAAACCCTAGTCTTTTCGGTCTCACCGATAGGGATCTCGGTCTCACCGAGATGGGGTTGCAAACTCTCTGTTTCCCTTTGTAACGTTTCGGTCTAACCGAGATGAGCGATCGGTCCCACCGAGTCTGCAATCTAAACTCTCTGTTTCCTTTTTGTAACGCTTCGGTCCCACTGAGATGAGCGAATTGGTCCAACCGAGTTTGCCTAACCAACTCTCTGGTTATCTTATTACCAAAGTCGGTCCAACCGATTTTGAGTAATCGGTCCAACCAAGATTACGTTATGCCCTAACCCTAATGATATCGGTCCCACCGAGATGACATTTTGGCCCCACCGAAATTACCTAACGGTCACATATGCACTAAATCGGCCCGACCGAGTTTTCTGATTCGGTACCACCGAGTTTGGTATAATTTGTGTAATGGTTAGATTTTATGTGGAGGCTATATATGCCCCTCCACCCTCTCCTCATTCATGAGGGAAGCCATTAGATCGTGCCTACACTTCCACTACTCATTTTCTGAGAGAGAGCCACCTACTCATGTGTTGAGACCAAGATATTCCATTCCAACCATATGAATCTTGATCTCTAGCCTTCCCCAAGTTGCTTTCCACTCAAATCATCTTTCCACCAAATCCAATCCTATGAGAGTGAGTTGAGTGTTGGGGAGACTGTCATTTAAAGCACAAGAGCATGGAGTTCATCATCAACACACCATCTATTACCTTTTGGAGAGTGGTGTCTGCTAGATTGGTTAGGTGTCACTTGGGAGCCTCCGACAAGATTGTTGAGTTGAACCAAGGAGTTTGTAAGAGGGCAAGGAGATCGCCTACTTCATGAAGATCTACCCTACTGTGGCAAGTCCTTCATGGGCAATGGCCATGGTGGGATAGACAAGGTTGCTTCTTCGCGGACCCTTCGTGAGTGGAGCCCTCCACGGACTTGCGCAGCCGTTACCCTTCATGGGTTGAAGTCTTCATCAACGTGGATGTACGATAGCACCACCTATCGAAACCATGACAAAAACATCCATGCCTCCTATTGTGTTTGCACTCCCCAAACACTTCCCTTTACATTCTTCCAAGTTGCATGCTTTACTTTCCGCTGCTCATATACTCTTTGCATGCTTGCTTGAATTGTGTTAAGATTGCTTGACTTGTGCTAAGTTGTAAAATCTGCAAAGAACTAAAATTGGGAAAAGGTTAAGTTTTTATTTGGTCAAGTAGTCTAATCACCCCCCCCCCTCTAGACATACTTTCGATCCTACAATGTGGCCAAAACATGTATGTATGAAAGGGTTGTGTAATATTTTAAATAACGAATTCATGATTTCTACTACGCAACCTTCTTCTTGTAGACTCGTGTTGGGCCTCCAAGCATAGAGTTTTGTCGAACAGTAGCAAATCTCCCTCAAGTGGATGACCTAAGGTTTATCAATCCGTGGGAGGCATAGGATGAAGATGGTCTCTCTCAAACAACCTTGCAACCAAATAACAAAGAGTCTCTTGTGTCCCCAACACACCCAATACAATGGTAAATTGTATAGGTGCACTAGTTCGGCGAAGAGATGGTGATACAAGCGTAATATGGATGGTAGATATGGGCTTTTGTAATCTGGAAATATAAAAACAACAAGGTGGCAAGTGGTAAAAGTGTGCAAAAATAGTATTGCAATGCTTGAAAACAAGGCCTAGGGTTCATACTTTCACTAGTGCAAGTTCTTTCAACAATGATAACATAATTAGATCATATGGACATCCCTCAACGTGCGGCAAAAGTCACTCTAAAGTTCCTATCACGGAGAACATAAGATGAAATTGCTTGTAGGGTACTAAACCACCTCAAAGTTATTCTTTCTGATCAATCCATTGAGCTATTCCTATAAGTGTCGCAAATAGCCGTAGAGTTCCATAGTAAAATAACACCATATGACACACATCAATCAACCCTAATGTCACCTAGATACTTTAATGTCACCACAAGTATTCGTGGGTCAATTATACGATATGCATCAAATAACTTTAGATTCATAATATTCAATCCAACACAAAGAACTTCAAGAGCATCCCGAGATTTCTACCGGAGAAGCAAGGAAGAAAACGTGCATCAACCCCTATGCATAGATTACCCCAATGTCACCTTGGGAATCCGCAAGTTGAGTGCCAAAACATACATCAAGTGAATCAATAGAATACCCCAGTGTCACCACGGGTATCCCATGCAAGACATACATCAAGTGTTCTCAAATCCATAATAGTATTCAATCCGATAATAGTGAAACCTCAAGGTAAAACTCAATTCATCACAAGAAGGTAGAAGGGGAGAAACACCATATGATCCAACTATAATAACAAGGCTTGCGGTACATCAAGATCGTGCCAAATCAAGAACTCGAGAGAGAGAGAGAGAGAGAGAGAGAGAGAGAGAGAGAGCGAGAGATCAAACACATAGCTACTGGTACATACCCTCAGCCCCGAGCATGAACTACTCCCTCCTCGTCATTGAGAGCGCCGGGATGATGAAGATGGCCACTGGTGATGGATTCCCCCTCCGGCAGGGTGCTAGAACAGGGTTCCGATCGGGTTTTCATGGATACAGAGGCTTGCGGCGGCGGAGCTCCAATCTAGGTTATCTCTGGGGGGTTTCTGTATTTACAGGATTTTTGGGCGTCGAGAACAAGTCAGGGGGATCCACGAGGAGCCCACAAGACCAGAGGGCGCCCCCAGGGGGTAGGGCGCGCCCTCCACCCTTGTGAAGGTCTCGTGGCTCTTCTGGCCCAACTCTTTTGCTTCGGGGGCTTCTTCTGGTCCATAAAAAATCACTGTAAATTTTCAGCTCATTTGGACTCCATTTGGTATTCCTTTTCTGGGAAACTCAAAAACACGGAAAAAACAGAAACTGACACAGGGCTCTAGGTTAAATGGTTAGTCCCAAAAATCATATAAAATAGCATATAAATGCATATCAAACATCCAAGATGGATAATATGATAGTATGGAACAATCAAAAATTATAGATACGTTGGAGACGTATCAAGCATCCCCAAGAATAATTCCTACTCGTCCTCAAGTAAGTAAATGATAAAAATAGAATTTTTGATGTGGAATGCTACCTAACATATTTATCCATGTAATTTTTCTTTACTGTGGCAAGAATATTCAGATCCATAAGATTCAAAACAAAAGTTCAATATTGACATAAAGACAATAATACTTCAAGCATACTAATAAAGTAATCACGTCTTCTCAAAATATCATGGCGAAAGAAAGTTATCCCTACAAAATCATATAGTCTGGCTACGCTCTATCTTCATCACACAAAGTATTCAAATCATGCACAACCCCTGTGACAAGCCAAGCAATTGTTTCATACTTTTGATGTTCTCATACCTTTTCAACTTTCATGCAATACATGAGCGTGAGCCATGGATATAGCACTATGGGTGGAATAGAATATGGTGGTTGTGGAGAAGACAAAAAGAAGGAGATAGTCTCACAATAACTAGGCATATCAACGGGCTATGGAGATGCCCATCAATAGATATCAATGTGAGTAGGGATTGCCATGCAACGGATGCACTTGAGCTATAAGTTTATGAAAGCTCAAAAAGAAACTAAGTGGGCGTGCATCCAACTCGCTTGCTCACGAAGACCTAGGGAAATTTGAGGAAGCCCATCATTGGAATATACAAGCCAAGTTATATAATGAAAAATTCCCACTAGTATATGAAAGTGACAACATAGGAGACTCTCTATCATGAAGATCATGGTGCTACTTTGAAGCACAAGTGTGGAAAAGGATAGTAGCATTGCCCCTTCTCTCTTTTTCTCTTTTTTTTGTTTTTTTGTTTTTTGGGCTCTTTTTTTGCCTCTTTTTTTCGTCCGAAACCTCGTCCCGACTTGTGGGGGAATCATAGTCTCCATCATCCTTTCCTCACTAGGAGAATGCTCTAATAATGAAGATATCACACTTTTATTTACTTACAACTCAAGAATTGCAACTCGATACTTAGAACAAAATATGACTCTATATGAATGCCTCCAGCGGTGTACGGGGATGTGCATTGACTCAAGAGTGACATGTATGAAAATTATGAACGGTGCCTTTGCCACAAATACGATGTCAACTACATGGTCATGCAAAGCACTATGACAATGATGAAGCATGTCATAATAAACGGAACGGTGGAAAGTTGCATGGAAATATATCTCGGAATGGCTATGGAAATGCCATACTAGGTAGGTATGGTGGCAGTTTTTAGGAAGGTATATGGTGGGTGTAAGGTACCGGCGAAAGTTGCGCTGTACTAGAGAGGCTAGCAATGGTGGAAGGGTGAGAGTGCGTATAATCCATGGACTCAACATTAGTCATAAAGAACTCACATACTTATTGCAAAAATCTATTAGCCATCAAAACAAAGTACTACGCGCATGCTCCTAGGGGGGGTAGATTGGTAGGAAAATACCATCGCTCCTTCCCGACCGCCACTCATAAGGAAGACAATCAATAAATAAATCATGCTCCGACTTCATCACATAACAGTTCACCATACGTGCATGCTATGGGAATCACAAACTTCAACACAAGTATTTCTACAATCGACAATTACTCACTAGCATGACTCTAATATCACCATCCTCATATCTCAAAACAACATGCAAGGAATCAAACTTCTCATAGTACTCAATGCACTTTATATGAAAGTTTTTATTATATCCCTCTTGGATGACTATCATATTAGGACTAAATTCATAACCAAAGCAAATTGCCATGTTGCTTAAGACTCTCAAGATAATATAAGTGAAGTACGAGAGTTCATCAATTTCTTCAAAATAAAAACACCGTCGTGCCCTAAAAAGGTATAAGTGAAGCACTAGAGCAAATGACAAACTACTCCAAAAGATAAAAGTGAAGATCAATGAGTAGTCGAATAATTGTCTAACTGAAGGAAATATGCCTTAGAGGCAATAATAATTTTTTTATTTATATTTCCTTATATCATGATAAATGTTTATTATTCATGCTAGAATTGTATTAACTGGAAACTAGTACATGTGTGAATACATAGACAAAACAGAGTGTCCCTAGTATGCCTCTACTTGACTAGCTCGTTAATCAAAGATGGTTATGTTTCCTAACCATAGACATGTGTTGTCATTTGATGAATGGGATCACATCATTAGGAGAATGATGTGATGGACAAGACCCATCCGTTAGCTTAGTATTATGATCGTTACAGTTTTATTGCTACTACTTTCTTCATGACTTTTACATGTTCCTCAGACTATGAGATTATGCAACTCCCGAATACCGGAGGAACACCTTGTGTGCTTGTAACATCCGGATAATTAAGCTACAGTAATCCACTGTTAATGATGCCATGTCATCACCATTACTGTTGTTGATCCTCACTTTATCAAATCCCAATTCAAATTCAGGTTCGAATTAAATCCCATAATTCAAATTTCTCAAACATGCAAAATAAAATGTTCAAAGTGTGGAAAATATTCCATAACTAATTATGGTTGTGACCCAACACTTTTGTAAAGTATTTAGATGCCCTTTTGTGAATATAACAGTGGCTAAAAAGAATTATTAAATTCCTTTTAAATTATAAAAATACTAAACTATTTTATTTGAACCTCAAACTAAATGTGGCAGTGGTATAATTAGTAAAACCAATTTAGATGTTGTTACTATATTTTATAAACCTAATTTCTATTCAAAAATAAAAGAAAACTAAAACTGTAAACCGAAAAATAAGAAAAGGAAAAGAAGCAAAGAAAAAGAAACACCCTGGCCAAATTGGGCCTCTTGGCCTAGCTGGCCGCGACCAGCCAGGCCGGCCCAGCCAGCCCCCCTGTCGTCTTCTGTTCAAGTGACCCCATCGCTACAGGGGACGAGTCCGCACCGGATCGCCTCGCCTACGACGCCCCGAGGGGATAAGGCCGACCCCTCGGGCTCCCCTCCCTCGGCCTCGTCAGCTCCCCCTCGCACAAATATCTCCCTCGCCTCCCTCCTCTAGATCCCCTTCTTCCCCTCATTTCCTTCCTCCCCTGTGCCCACCCGACGCGGCCGCCGCTGCCACCTCGTCGTGGCCGTGGCCGACGACCTCCCCGAGCCACGCAAAGACGTCGAGGAGTACCGCTGTCATCACCTGCGTCTACTACGGCAAGCAGCGCGAGCTGGGATGCCCCACAGGCCCGGATCCCCGTCGTCTTCAACTTCGGGCACTGCCACCCTCACCGTCGAATTCCGGCATCTGCGAGCCTCCCTCGAGCCGCCTTTTGCACACCTACAAGCTCTCGGTGAGCCGTAGCTCCCCTCCTCCCTTTACGTCTTCTGCATCCCCATCGTTTCGGTGCGTCTAGCGCTACCGCCATGGACGACCGCGCCCGTCACCGTACCCGCGAGCCTCTGGCCATGACCTGCTCGAGCGCACACATCTTGCCCGTGCGCCTCTCTCGCGCCCTGCTGCTTCCACTGCTCAACCGTCGGCCCCCGTTGCTTCCTGCGCCTGGTCTTGCCCAGGTCCGCCATTGCGTGCCCCACCACGCAGCCTCACGCCCGTGCCGCCCTGCTCGCCGGCCACCACCACTCGCCTCACGCGCTTGTCGCGACCTCCCCGCCTCTCATCGCCACCACCACGCTGCCTCGGCACGGCGCCGCCTGCTAAACCAATCGTCTGGCGGCCTTGTGCCATCGCCAATGGGCCCCAGCCTGTGAGCTCTGTAAAAATGTTTTTAAAAATATATTTAATTAATTGTTTAATTAACTTAATTAATTAGGTTTAACTAAGCTAATAAACTAGATTAGTTAATTCTAATCTATAGTTAGATAAATGAGTTCGTGTCAGGAGGACCCCACCCCCTGTTGACCAGTCAAACATTGACTGGTCAACTGGGACGCCCTAGCCCACCTGTCGGCCTCTGGTACACTTCTGCGTACGCGGAGCTGGGTACCCGTAGCATTTTAGATTTTATTTTCGAATTAAAATTAATTTCAGAATGTTAATAAAACTTTGAAAACTAATAGAAATTAAAACGTAACTCGGATGAAAAAGTTTTCTACAGGAAACTTGCGTAGAATTTCGAGACAAATCCGGATACGCGGTCCGTTTGCCCGTCGCACAACCCTAGCATAGCAAACATTGAAATTTTCCCCTCCGGTTCATTTGCCTGACACAGGTCCAGAACTGGGAAAATATTTCCGGTTGAATTCCCCCTTCACCTATATCGCGTAGTACTGCGTTAGAACACCCCTAGTACAGCTTATTTCTTGTCATGTACCTGTTTGCTCTGTATTTACTGTTTCCTCCCCATCTTCTCTCCGGTAGACCCCAAGACCGTTGCTGATGTCCCTTTGATCGACTATGTCGACAATGACCCCTTCTTCCCTTTTAGCAGAGCTTCCAGGCAAGCCCCGCCTTTGATCATTCCGATATCGCCCATTCCATTCTCTCATGCTTGCATTAGATTTTGCTACTGTTCTTGTTTGATCCTATTCTGATGCATAGCCTGCTTTTGTACCTGCTATTGTTACCTACCTGCTTATCCTAAACTGCTTAGTATAGGTTGGCTAGTGATCCATCAGTGACCCCCACCTTGTCCTTGTTGCCCGGCCCTGTTTCATCATCGATGACTCGATCAACGTGATCGAAGACCAGAGCCCCTCAACTCACATCACATTACGCCCCTTTAGTTGCTCGACTCTACAGATTTACTATCGAGTGCCAAGGGTGATCCCTCATAATGCACTCCTGATGATAATTCAGTAGTGTAGCTATTCGGTCGTGGTCATTGAGGGTGATTTCCTTTTTCACCATTCCTGATACGGCTTTGTTGTTCAACACCTCAAGTGTGAAACTCGAGGGTGGTCCCTCTTATGTTCACCTTGACGATTACATTGAGTGGAATCCACCGGGGGTGATTCCTCAGGTTTTCCCCTTGATGTCTGGAAACACAGTTACCTTGACTTTACTTGAGACAATTGTTGGAGTCGGGTCGGCCCTGAGGGGTACCCGCGAGTTGATGTGAAAGTCGGGCGGGCCTGTTTAGCACCCGCGAGTTTTCCACGTGGCACGGCCGGGCAGTCTGGGCCCTTGCCATAAGTCCACGAGACGGGGCGACGGGGTCACATTATCGTGAGTCTCTGCTTGTTTCCGCGATCCCCCAATGCACTAACAGGTTTAGGTTTTTGTTCTAAGTTTGCCTCTGGCCTTTACGCACTAACCACCACGCGAGAATAGATATGGGCCTCGACGTCGCAAAGATCGGCCAAGCTTTGTCGATGTCTAGTTCAAGAAGGCGGCACGGTCGGATCATCTTTGGCCATCCGAGGCGGTCTTTGTATTCACCTCGCAAGAACGATCCGGAGGGCTGCTGGTGATGGGCCCAAGACCCCAGAGCGCTTAGGATGTAGACCGGCAGGGACCTCTCTGCTAAGCCTAGGTAGGGCTGCGACGTGTTGACCTTCCGTGGCCGGGCATTGACCCCAGAAAGGTGTGTCCGGCTAGAGTGATCGAGCGTGTTGAGTAACATGGTGCACCCCTGCAGGGAAGATTATCTATTAATAGTCGTGTCCATGGTAACGGACGTTCAGACTTATATCCTGATCTTATACAACTACAAATGGATACTTGAGATATGTGGCTCCAATACTGCTTTCTGGCAGGGAGTCGAGGAAGGATCTCTGGGCATTAATGTTACAACATGCTTGTTAATTATAAACAACTATTCCTTACTCTTCTACATGCTGCAAGATGCTTGGAGCTGCTTGAAGATGCTAGTCTTCGATAGGCTAGGACTTCCCCCTCTATTCTGGCATTCTGCAGTTCAGTCCATAGATACAAACCTTCCGTTTGATACCAATGCATACTTAGTATAGATCTGATGCTTGCGAGTACTTTGGATGAGTACTCACGGTTGCTTTGCTCCCCCTTTTTCCCCTGCTTCCTTCTTTCTGGTTGTTGCAACCAGATGGTGGATTCCAGGAGCCAGATGCCACCCTCGCTGACTACTACTACTACCCAGAGGGTGCCTTCTACTACGTGGAGCCCACCGACGACCAGGTGTAGATAGGAGGTCCCAGGCAGGAGGCCTTGCGTCTTCGATCATTGATGTTTATGCTAGCGTTCTTAAGGCAAAACTTGTTTAACTTATGTCTGTACTCAGATACTGTTGCTTCTGTTGACTCGCTTGTGTATCGAACTTTTGTATTCGAGCCCTCGAGGCCCCTGGGTTGTAATATGAAGCTTGTATGTCGTTCTTTTGTGTTTAGAGTTGTGTTGTGATATCTTCCCATGAGTCCCTGATCTTGATCGTACACGTTTGCGCGTATGATTAGTGTATGATTGAATCGGGGGCGTCACAAGTTGGTATCAGAGCCGACTGCCTATTGGATCCCCCTTTCTAACTACTTGGCTGAAGTTGAGTCTAGTCTTTGAATAACTGTTTTCCTAACATGGTTGTGTGGCTTACGGGCCCACGTCGCCATTGGGTGGTATTATGATCTTTTACTCCTCGTCTATACTCTGGGACTCTGATATCTCTTCTACTTGGGTTCAATGATTTTACTAACTCCAACATTAGGATCTCGTAATCACATTCACCCGAGGAGCTGGATTATCTACAACTATTTCTTTGAATTGTATTTGGAATAATACTCGCATCGTCATTTGACATCCTTGTACTTCCTTGTTTCAGATGCGTCCCGCAGTGCAGATCGTTTGCTAGACCATGGTGATCAGTACGCCTGGGTTCCCGCCATTCTGGTCGACCTCTTGACCCTGCTGGGATATCGCTGGTATCCTCAGTACACTGTGTACGAGCTCTACCGCGAGTTCAACCAGGAGATGTATCACGCTAAGGTTCATATCTATGATCGGCAGAACAACTCCACCCACGAGTTGCATACCTTTGAGGGTATTGGAGTGACTGTCGAGATGGCAGTACAGGAGCTTGCCTATGTTGCTATCACCAGCCACCGTAGAGAACATCCACGCTTGGAGGAGACTGGGTTCAGATACTTCCCGTACCCACCAGCTGGGGATGATACTAGGTGGTACACTGCTGTGTGTACCCCCTATGTGAGCCGTCGATACGACCCTCATTATATGGTTCGATACATTGAGGTTCTGGATCGCACTATTTGAGCTCTGACTATTGAGTTGTACGCCACGCGTGCACGCCACTACGACACTCTAGAGCGGATGCGTCCACTGGGTACCACAGCGGTTCTTCCTTCGTTCATTCCTTACCCACGCAGGACGGAGATGCCACCTGGTCTTGTGTGGCCTGAGGTTGGGGGTGATACTCTTGCTTGTGGACCTCTTCTTCTGCCTGGAGATCAGCTGGTACACCAGAGCCGCCACAACATGCAGCCTCCTTCCCTCGAGCACCGCTAGGCTTTTCTTCACCGACAACCGCCTGACTTCAGAGGTTTCCCCCAATGTTGATGTAGCATATCGCTATGTCGCATTGTTGTATCCCTCCACCATGTGCCTGTGCGCCGCCTAGTTAGCCTAGACTACCTTTCCCTTTCTGCTCTAGTACTTATGGCTTGTAACCAAACTTATGTATGGATCTCTATGTCGTGTTTGGCTACTATGTTGTATCCATCGAACTTCTTTTATTATGCATGTTTCATAGTGAAGGATTCCTTGTCTTTGCAAATTTCCCCATGCTGAACTACCCCTATTATGTTAGCAGGATGGTTAGACCCGCTGGTCGTGGTCGTGGTGGCAACGCCCCACCACTGCCTGAATACATGGCTGGTATGATCCAACAGTTTGAGCTCAACCGCCAGTTCATGGAAGGAATGTTGGCTCAGTTTCCTCGCCCCAACGTGAACCAGCAGCCAGCCACTGTGACACTAAACGACTTTGCATATCTCAACCCAAGCATCTACCGCAGCTCAACTCAGCCACTTGATGCTGATGACTGGCTCCATGACATCACTTTCGAGCTAGAGTTTGCTGGTGTAGACCCTACCAGCTATGACACCTTTGCGGCATATTATCTGAAGGGTCCCGCTGCTCAATGGTGGGACAGCCACAGGTGCTCTTTACCTACTGGAACGGTCATCACTTGGCCGGATTTCCAAGCTGCTTTTCGTGCCTGCTTCATTCCTCAAGGAATTATGGACAGGAAGAAGCGCGAGTTCTGCAACCTCACCCAGGGCACCAAGACTGTGGATGCTTATCAGCGGGAGTTCCTTGACTTGTCCCGCTATGCTGAAGATGATATTGCCACTGGTGCACGTAAATAGGAAAAGTTCCGTGATGGACGTCAGGCCGATATCAAACTGGCGCTCCTCGTGCATGACTTTGCGGATTTGGCCACCCTGGTGAACAAGGCCATTCAGGTCGAAAATGGTCTGCAGGAGCACCTTGGATCCCTAAGGCGCAACCGTGATGCGGGTTCATCTTCGGGCCCGTTATCGCAGAAGCGTAAGATATGGATCCCTCACAGCATGTATCCACCAGCTGCCCCTGCACCAAGGCAGACCCATGCTGCACCTCGTCTGCCTCCTCCACCACCTGGATAGCCGAGACTTCAAGCTCCTGCTTCCCGACCCAATGATGGGCTATGCTTCAAGTGTGGTCAACTAGGACACCGTGCCAGGGACTGCTCTCAGAATCAGTACCAGCTTGCACTTCCTCAAACTGGTCATGGTAACAATCAGCCCCGCAACAACAATGCCATGCCTTATGGTCGTGGTCAAGCCAACCACATTGATCTGAATGAAGCTCAAGACCAGCCTGCTACTGTGTTGGGTACTCTTCTTGTTAACTCAGTACCAGCTTCAGTTTTATTCGATTCAGGAGCATCGCATTCTTTCATATCCGAAGATTTTGCATCCATGCATGGCCTTAAATTCGAAGAAATGAACAACCCGCTAGTGGTACACACCCCTGCGGGCCAATGTCCAACCACCATGGTTAGTCTCAACGTCCCCGTTGAAATTGAAGGGCTGGAATTCCATGTTTCTCCCATTGTTTTGAAGTCGTCCAATATCGACCTCATCCTGGGAATGGAATGGTTGAAAAGCATACCGCTTCTATCATTTGCGCCACTAAAACCGTCCGTCTACTACATCCGTCAAGTGACATAGTGAGCTACCATCCTCATCTTGTTCGGAATGCAGAAGCACGGATTTATTCCTTGGATGCGTGAAAAACACTACTTCGAAGACAAAGTATCTCTCCGGTCCGCATTCTCGGACAAACTGAATGTCGCACCGTCAGAGGGCTTCCAAAATTCTAAAAAGTTTCAGTGGTCCAATCCTTCTGAAGATGAAGCCACTTGGGAACTCAAGGATCGTCTTCGAGATGAATAACCTGTTTTGTTTCCTTCTACCTCCTAAAAATCTCGGGACAAGATTTCTTGTAGTGGAGGAAACTTGTAACGTCCGGATAATTAAGATACAGTAATCCATTGTTAATGATGCCATGTCATCACCATTACTATTGTTGATCCTCACTTTATCCAAATCCCAATTCAAATTGAAGTTCGAATTAAAGCCCAGAATTCAAATTTCTCAAACATGCAAAATAAAATGTTCAAAATGTGGAAAATATTCCATAACTAATCATGGTTGTGACCCAGCACTTTTGTAAAATATTTAGATGCCCTTTTGTGAATATAACAGTGGCTAAAAAGAATTATTAAATTCCTTTTAAATTATAAAAATACTAAACTATTTTATTTGAACCTCAAACTAAATGTCGTAGTGGTATAATTAGTAAAACCAATTTAGATGTTGTTACTATATTTTATAAAGCTAATTTCTATTCAAAAAGAAAAGAAAACTAAAACTTTAAAAGAAAAATAAGAAAAGGAAAAGAAGATAAGAAAAAGAAACCCCCCTGGCCTAACTGGGCCTCTTGGCCCAGCTGCCCGTGACTAGCCATGTCGGCCCAGCCAACCCCCCGGTTGTCTTCTGTTCAAGTGACCCCGTCGCTACAGGGTAAACCTGGGCAAACGTCGGGCCGGGCCGGGTTTCGGGCCGGGCTTGTAAAAGCCCGACCTTCATTTCTCAAGCCCGAGCCCGGCCCGAAGCCCGAAATACTCCATATTTTCAAGCCCGAGCCCGGCCCGAAATCAAGCCCGAAGCCCAAAAGCCCGGCCCGAATGCTGTTTTTTAATACGCACACGTGCAAGCCCGGCCCGAAGCCCGAAAGCCCGGCCTGAAATATAGAAAAAAATGAAGCCCGAGCCCGGCCCGAACTATCTTTTAGGCTGCAGAACAAAGCCCGAGCCCGACCCGAATGTCAAGCCCGGCCCGGCCCAGCCCGGGTTTTTTGGGCCGGGCTCGGGCCGGGTCGTCGGGCCGGGCTGCCCATGCCCGGGTTTACTACAGGGGATGAGTCCCCGCCGGATCGCCTCACCAGCGACGCCCTGAGGGGAGAAGGCCGACCCCTCAGGCCCCGTCCCTCGGCCTCGTCAGCTCCCCCTCGCACAAATATCTTCCTTGCCTCCCTCCTACAGATCCCCTTCTTCCCCTCCTTTCCTTCCTCCCCTGTGCCCACCCGACGTGGCCGTTGCTACCACCTCGTCGTGGCTGTGGCCGACGAACTCCCCGAGCCACGCGAAGACGTTGAGGAGTACCGCCGTCATCACCTGCGTCGACTACGGCAAGCAGCGCGAGCTGGGAGGCGCTGCAGCCCCGGATCCCCGTCGTCTTCAACTTCGGGCACTGCCGCCCTCGCCGTCGAATTCCGGCATCTACGAGCCTCCCTCGAGCTGCCTTTTGCACACCTGTAGGCTCCCGGTGAGCCGCACGTCCCCTCCTCCCTTTACTTCTTCTGCATCCCCATCGTTTCGGTGCGTCTAGCGCTACCGCCATGGACGACCGCGCCCGTCGCCGCACCCGCGAGCCTCTGGCCATGACCTGCTTGCGTGCACACGTCTTGCCCGTGCACCTCTTTCGCGCCCTGCTGCTCCCGCTCCTCAACCGCCGGCCCCCACTGCTTCCTGCGCCTGGTCTTGCATGGGTCCGCTATTGCGTGCCCCATCACGCGGCCTCACGCCCGCGCCGCCCTGCTCGCCGGCCACCACCACTCGCCTTCACCGCGCGCTGGCCCTCCCTCGCCATCGCCACCACCTGCTGGGCCCACCAGCCTCGTCGACGCCATGGCCTCGCCCGGGCGTAGTGCCCCTCGGGCACGGGCGCCCGCCCGTTA
The DNA here is from genome assembly GCA_021437245.1 of Aegilops speltoides. NCBI lineage: Eukaryota > Viridiplantae > Streptophyta > Magnoliopsida > Poales > Poaceae > Aegilops > Aegilops speltoides. The sequence goes on along the minus strand of CM038144.1, from coordinate 38,621,190 downwards.
ACCCGCACCTGCCCGCTGGCCTTGTGCCACTGGCCTATGGGCCCCAAGTGCCCAGGCTCCTGTAAAAATAGGTTTTTTAAAAAAGTAATAATTATTTTATTAATTGATTAATTAACTTAATTAATTAGGTTTAACTAAGCTAATAAACGTTGACTGGTCAACTGGGACCCCCTGGCCCACCTGTCGGCCTCTGGTATACTTCTGTGTACGCAGAGCTGGGTACCCGTAGCATTTTAGTTTTTATTTTCGATTTAAAATTAATTTTAGAATGTTAATAAAACTTTGAAAATTAATAGAAATTAAACCATAACTCGGATGAAAAAGTTTTCTACATGAAAGTTGCTCAGAATTTCAAGACTATTCCGGATGCGTGGTCCGTTTGCCCGCCGCATGACCCTAGCATAGCAAACGGTTGAAATTTTCCCCTGCGGTTCATCTGTCTGACACAGGTCCGGAACCGGGAAAACATTCCCGGTTGAATTCTCCCTTTACCTATATCGCGTAGTACTGCCTTAGAACACCCCTAGTACTACTTATTGGTTGTCATGTATCTGGTTGCTCTGTATTTACTGTTTCCTCCCCCTCTTCTCTCCGGTAGACCCCGAGACTGTTGCTGATGTCCCTGTGATCGACTACGTCGACGATGACCCCTTCTTCCCTTTCAGCGGAGCTTCCAGGCAAGCCCCCCCTTTGATCATCCCGATCTCGCCCATTCCATTCTCTCATGCTTGCATTAGATTTTGCTACTATTATTGTTTGATCCTATTCTGATGCATAGCCTAATTTTGTACCTGCTATTCTTACCTACCTGCTTATCCTAAATTGCTTAGTATAGGTTGGCTAGTGATTCGTCAGTGACCCCCACCTTGTCCTTGTTACCCCTGCTTCTGAAGGAAATATGCCCTAGAGGCAATAATAAAGTTATTATTTATTTCCTCATATCATGATAAATGTTTATTATTCATGCTAGAATTGTATTAACCAGAAACATAATACATGTGTGAATATATAGACAAACAGAGTGTCACTAGTATGCCTCTACTTGACTAGCTTGTTAATCAAAGATGGTTATGTTTCCTAACCATGAACAAGGAGTTGTTATTTGATTAACAAGGTCACATCATTAGTTGAATGATCTGATTGACATGACCCATTCCGTTAGCTTAGCACACGATCGTTTAGTATGTTGCTATTGCTTCCTTCATGACTTATACATGTTCCTATGACTATGAGATTATGCAACTCCGTTTACGGAGGAACATTTTGTGTGCTACCAAACGTCACAACGTGAATCGGGTGATTATAAAGGTGCTCTACAGGTGTCTCCGAAGGTACTTGTTGAGTTGGCGTATTTGAGATTAGGATTTGTCACTCCAATGTCGGAGAGGTATCTCTCTGGCCCTCTCGGTAATACACATCACTTAAGCCTTGCAAGCATTTCAACTAATGAGTTGGTTGTGAGATGATGTATTACGGAACGAGTAAAGAGACTTGCCGGTAACGAGATTGAACTAGGTATTGGATACCGACGATCGAATCTCGGGCAAGTAACATACCAATGACAAAGGGAACAACGTATGTTGTTGTGCGGTTTGACCGATAAAGATCTTCGTAGAATATGTAGGAACCAATATGGGTATCCAGGTCCCGCTATTGGTTATTGACCGGAGACATGTCTCGGTCATGTCTACATTGTTCTCGAACCGTAGGGTCCGCACGCTTAAGGTTTCGATGATGTTATATTATGAGTTTATGTATTTTGATGTACCGAAGGTTGTTGAGTCCGGATATGATCACAGACATGACGAGGAGTCTCGAAATGGTCGAGACATAAAGATTGATATATTGGACGGATATATTTGGACACCGGAAAGGTTAGGAGAAGTTTGGAGCTCCGGAGGTTCTGGAACCCCCGGAGGTATATGGGCCTTATTGGGCCCATGTAGGAGGAAGGAGAAGGAGCAAGGGGGCGCGCCCCAAGCCCAATCCGATTGGGGAGGGGCCGCCCCCTTTCCTTTCTCCTTCCCCTCTTCCTATTACTACTACTAGTACTACTTCCTAATACTAGTACTCTTTCCTTCCCCCTCCAAATAAGATAAGGAAAAGAGAGGGAAACCTACTTGCAGTAGGTTTCCCCCTCCTCATGGCGCGCCCCCCTAGGGCCGGCCACCTCCTCCCTCCCTCCTTTATATACGGGGGTAAGGGGGCACCCTAGAACACACAAGTTGATCATTGATCGTTCCTTAGCCGTGTGCGGTGCCCCCCTCAACGATATTACACCTCGATCATATTGTAGCGGTGCTTAGGCGAAGCCCTGCGACAGACAACATCAAGATCGTCAAGACGCCGTCAGGTTGACGGAACTCCCCGGAACCTCTCTTGGATTGGAGATCGAGGGTGCGTCATCGAGCTGTACGCGTGTCAAGAACTCGGAGGTGCCGAGTAACGGTGCTTGGATCGGTTGGACCGGAGGACGACGACTACTTCCTCTACGTTGCGTCAACGCTTCGCTTGGTCTCACGAGGGTGCGAGACAACACTCTCTCCTCTCGTTGCTATGCATCACCATGATCTTGCGTGTGCGTAGGAATTTTTTGAAATTACTACGTTCCCCAACAAATGGCATCGAGCCAGGTTTTATGGTTTGATGTTATATGCACGAGTAGAACACAAGTGAGTTGTGGGCGATATAAGTCATACCGCTTACCAAAGATGTCATACTTTGGTCGGGCGGTATTGTTGGATGAAGCGGCCCGGACCGACATTACGCCAGACGCTTACGCGAGACTGGTTTTACCGCCGTGCTTTGCACACGGTGACTAGCGGTGTCGGTTTCTCCAACTTTAGTTGAACCGAGTGTGGCTACGCCCGGTCCTTGCGAAGGTTAAAACAGCATCAACTTGACAAACTATCGTTGTGGTTTTGATGCGAGGTGAGATTGGTTCTTGCTTAAGCCCGTAGCAGCCACGTAAAACTTGCAACAACAAAGTAGAGGACGTCTAACTTGTTTTTGCAGGGCATGTTGTGATGTGATATGGCCAAGGCGTGATGCTATATTTTATTGTATGAGATGATCATGTTTTGTAACCGGTTATCGGCAACTGGCAGGAGCCATATGGTTGTCGCTTTATTGTATGAAATGCAAACGCCCTGTAATTGCTTTACTTTATCACTAAGCGGTAGCGATAGTCGTAGAAGCAATAGATGGCGTAAACGACAACGATGCTACGATGGAGATCAAGGTGTCGCGCCGGTCACGATGGTGATTATGATGGTGCTTTGGAGATGGAGATCACAAGCACAAGAAGATGATGGCCATATCATATCACTTATATTGATTGCATGTGATGTTTATCCTTTATGCATCTTATCTTGCTTTGATTGACGGTAGCATTTTAAGATGATCTCTCACTAAAAATTATCAAGTAGTGTTCTCCCTGAGTATGCACCGTTGCCAAAGTTCGTCGTGCCCAGACACCACGTGATGATCGGGTGTGATAAGCTCACGTCCATCTACAACGGGTGCAAGCCAGTTTTGCACACGCAGAATACTCAGTTAAACTTGACGAGCCTAGCATATGCAGATATGGCCTCGAACACGGAGACCGAAAGGTCGGCGTGAATCATATAGTAGATATCATCAACATAAGATGTTCACCATTGAAAACTACTCCATCTCACGTGATGATCGGTTATGGTTTAGTTGATTTGGATCACGTGATCACTTAGATGACTAGAGAGATGTCTGTCTAAGTGGGAGTTCTTAAGTAATATGATTAATTGAACTAAAATTTATCATGAACTTAGTACCGATAGTATCTTGCTTGTCTATGTTGTTTGTAGATAGATGGCCCGTCTTTGTTGTTCCGTTGAATTTTAATGCGTTCCTTGAGAAAGCTAAGTTGAAAGATGATGGTAGCAACTACGCGGATCGGGTCCGTAATTTGAGGATTATCCTCATTGCTGCACGAAAAATTATGTCTGGAAGCACCGCTGGGTGCGAACTGCTCTTGATGCAATCGATTTACGTTAAGAACATCTGGCGAGCAAAGTCGATGACTACTCGATAGTTCAATGTGCCATGCTTTACGGCTTAGAACCGGGACTTCAACGACGTTTTGAGCGTCATGGAGCATATGAGATGTTCCAGAGTTGAAGTTGATATTCCGAAGAATGCGGATTGAGAAATATGAAGTCTCCAATAAGTTCTATAGCTGCAAGATGGAGGAGAATAGTTACATCGGTGAGCACATACTCAAGATGTCCGGTATTGTAATCACTTGATTCAACGGGAGTTACTCTTCCGGATGATAGCGTCATTGATGTAATTCTCCAATCACTTCCACCAAGCTACAAGAGCTTCATGATGAACTATAATATGCAAGGGATGGATAAGATGATTCTGAGCTCTTCGCAATGCTAAAGGCTGCGGAGGTAGAAATCAAGAAGGAGCATCAAGTGTTGATGGTTAACAAGACCACTAGTTTCAAGAAAAGGGCAAAGGGAAGAAGAAGGAACTTCAAGAAGAACAGCAAACAAGTTGCTGCTCAAGAGAAGAAACCCAAGTCCGGACCTAAGCTGAAATCGAGTCCTTCATCGCAAGCGATGGTCACCGAAGCGGAACTGCCCCAAGTATTTGGCGGATAAGAAGGATGGCAAAGTGAACAAAGGTATATGTGATATACATGTTATTGATGTGTACCTTACTAGAGCTCGCAGATAGCACTGGTATTTGATCTGGTTACATTGCTAATATTTGCAACTCAAAGCAGGGACTACGGATTGCGAACAACGGCAAAGGACGAGGTGACGATGCGCGTGGGAAAGCGGTTCCAAAGTCGATGTGATCGCGATCGCACGCTACCTCTACATCTACCTTCGGGATTAGTATTAGACCTAAATAATTGTTATTTGGTGCCAGCGTTGAGCATGAACATTATATCTGGATCTTGTTTGATGCGAGAGGGTTATTCATTTAAATCAGAGAATAATGGTTGTTCTATTTATATGAGTAATATCTTTTATGGTCACGCACCCCTGAAGAGTGGTCTATTTTTGATGAATCTCGATAGTAGTGATACACATATTCATAGTGTTGAAGCCAAAAGATGCAAAGTTGATAATGATAGTGCAACTTATTTGTGGCACTGCCGTTTGGGTCATATCGGTATAAAGCGCATGAAGAAACTCCATACTGATGGACTTTTGGAGCCACTTGATTATGAATCACTTGGTACTTGCGAACCGTGCCTCATGGGCAAGATGACCAAAACACCGTTCTCCGGTACTATGGAGAGAGCAACAGATTTGTTGGAAACCATACATACAGATGTATGTGGTCCAATGAATGTTGAGGCTCGTGGCGGATATCGTTATTTTCTCACCTTCACAAATGATTTAAGCAGATATGGGTATATCTACTTAATGAAGCATAAGTCTGAAACATTTGAAAAGTTCAAAGAATTTTAGAGTGAAGTTGAAAATCATCGTAACAAGAAAATAAAGTTTCTACGATCTGATCGTGGAGGAGAATATTTGAGTTACGAGTTTGGTTTACACTTAAAACAATGTGGAATAGATTCACAACTCACGCCACCCGGAACACCACAGCATAATGGTGTGTCCGAACGTCGTAATCGTACTTTACTTGATATGGTGCGGTCTATGATGTCTCTTACAGATTTACCGCTATCGCTTTGGGGTTATGCTCTAGAGACAGCCACATTCACGTTAAATAGGGCACCGTCGAAATCCGTTGAGACGACACCTTATGAACTATGGTTTGGCAAGAAACCAAAGTTGTCGTTTCTTAAAGTTTGGGGTTGCGATGCTTATGTGAAAAGCTTCAACCCGATAAGCTCGAACCCAAATCGGAGAAATGTGTCTTCATAGGATACCCAAAGGAGACAGTTGGGTACACCTTCTATCACAGATCCGAAGGCAAGACATTCGTTGCTAAGAATGGATCCTTTCTAGAGAAGGAATTTCTCTCGAAAGAAGTGAGTGGGAGGAAAGTAGAACTTGATGAGGTAATCTGTACCTACTCCCTTGTTGGAAAATAATACATCACAGAACCGGTTTCGTGACGTCAAAACCAACTAGTGAGGAAGTTGATGATAATGATCATAGAACTTGAGATCAAGTTATACGAGAACCACGAGGTCGAGCGAGTAAGATCCGCACTGAGTGATACGGTAATCCTATTCGGAAGTCATGCTACTAGATCATGATGAACCTACGAACTATGAAGAAGCGATGGTGAGCCCAGATTCCGCAAAATGGCTTGAAGCCATGAAATCTGAGATGGGATCCATGTATGAGAACAAAGTATGGACTTTGGTTGACTTGCCCGATGGTCGGCAAGCAACTGAGAATAAATGGATCTTCAAGAAGAAGACTGACGCTGACGGTAATGTTACTGTCTACAAAGCTCGACTTGTTGCAAAAGGTTTTCGACAAGTTCAAGGGGTTGACTACGATGAGACCTTCTCACCCGTAGTGATGCTTAAGTCTGTCCGAATCATGTTAGCAATTGCCGCATTTTATGATTATGAAATTTGGCAAATGGATGTAAAAACTGCATTCCTGAATGGATTTCTGGAAGAAGGGTTGTATATGATGCAACCAGAAGGTTTTATCGATCCAAAGGGAGCTAACAAAGTGTGCAAGCTCCAACGTTCCATTTATGGACTGGTGCAAGCCTCTCGGAGTTGGATTAAACGTTTTGATAGTGTGATCAAAGCATTTGGTTTTATACAGACTTTTGGAGAAGCCTGTATTTACAAGAAAGTGAGTGGGAGCTCTGTAGCATTTCTAATATTATATGTGGATGACATATTATTGATTGGAAATGATATAGAATTTCTGGATAGCATAAAGGGATACTTGAATAAAAGTTTTTCAATGAAAGACCTCGGTGAAGCTGCTTACATATTGGGCATTAAGATCTATAGAGATAGATCAAGGCGCTTAATTGGACTTTCACAAAGCACATACCTTGACAAAGTTTTGAAGAAGTTCAAAATGGATCAAGCAAAGAAAGGGTTCTTGCTCAGATTGCAAGGTGTGAAGTTGAGTAAGACTCAAAGCCCGACCACTGCAGAAGATAGAGAGAAAATGAAAAGTGTTCCTATGCTTCAGCCATAGGCTCTATCATGTATGCAATCTTGTGTACTGACCTGATGTGTGCCTTGCTATAAGTCTAGCAGGAGGTACCAAAGTAATCCAGAGTAGATCACGGACAGCGGTCAAGAACATCTGAAATACCGAAAAGACTAAGGATATGTTTCTCAGATATGGAGGTGACAAAGAGCTCATCATAAATGGTTACATTGATGCAAGCTTTGACAACGATCCGGACGATTCTAAATCGCAAACCGGATACGATTTACATTAAGCGGTGGAGCTGTCGGTTGGTGCAGTTCAAAGCAAAGCGTCGTGGCGGGATCTACATGTGAAGCGGAATACATAGCTGCTTCGGAAGCAGCCAATGAAGGAGTCTGGATGAAGGAGTTCATATCCGATCTAGGTGTCATACCTAGTGCATTGGGTCCAATGAAAATCTTTTGTGACAATACTTGAGTGATTGCCTTAGCGAAGGAATCCAGATTTCACAAGAGAACCAAGCACATCAAGAGACGCTTCAATTCCATCCGGGATCTAGTCCAGGTGGGAGACATAGAGATTTGCAAGATACATACGGATCTGAATGTTGCGAGACCGTTGACTAAGCCTCTTCCACGAGCAAAACATGATCAACACCAAGACTCAATGGGTGTTAGAATCATTCTTGTGTAATCTAGATTATTGACTCTAGTGCAAGTGGGAGGCTGAAGGAAATATGCCCTAGAGGCAATAATAAAGTTATTATTTATTTCCTCATATCATGATAAATGTTTATTATTCATGCTAGAATTGTATTAACGAAACATAATACATGTGTGAATATATAGACAAGCAGTGTCACTAGTATGCCTCTACTTGACTAGCTTGTTAATCAAAGATGGTTATGTTTCCTAACCATGAACAAGGAGTTGTTATTTGATTAACAAGGTCACATCATTAGTTGAATGATCTGATTGACATGACCCATTCCGTTAGCTTAGCACACGATCGTTTAGTATGTTGCTATTGCTTCCTTCATGACTTATACATGTTCCTATGACTATGAGATTATGCAACTCCCGTTTACCGGAGGAACACTTTGTGTGCTACCAAACGTCACAACGTATCTGGGTGATTATAAAGGTGCTCTACAGGTGTCTCCGAAGGTACTTGTTGAGTTGGCGTATTTCGAGATTAGGATTTGTCACTCCGAATGTCGGAGGGGTATCTCTGGGCCCTCTCGGTAATACACATCACTTAAGCCTTGCAAGCATTTCAACTAATGAGTTAGTTGTGAGATGATGTATTACGGAACGAGTAAAGAGACTTGCCGGTAACGAGATTGAACTAGGTATTGGATACCGACGATCTAATCTCGGCAAGTAACATACCAATGACAAAGGAACAACGTATGTTGTTGTGCGGTTTGACCGATAAAGATCTTCAGTAGAATATGTAGGAAACAATATGGGCATCCAGGTCCCGCTATTGGTTATTGACCGGAGACATGTCTCGGTCATGTCTACATTGTTCTCGAACCGTAGGGTCCGCACGCTTAAGGTTTCGATGATGCTTATATTATGAGTTTATGTATTTTGATGTACCAAGGTTGTTCGAGTCCGGATATGATCACGGACATGACGAGGAGTCTCGAAATGGTCGAGACATAAAGATTGATATATTGGACGGATATATTTGGACACCGGAAAGGTTAGGAGAAGATTGGAGCTCCGGAGGTTCTGGAACCCCGGGAGGTATATGGGCCTTATTGGGCCCATGTAGGAGGAAGGAGAAGGAGCAAGGAGGGCCCCCCAAGCCCAATCCGAATTGGGGAGGGGGCCCCCCCTTTCCTTTCTCCTTCCCCCTCTTCCTATTACTACTACTAGTACTACTTCCTAATACTAGTACTCTTTCCTTCCCTCCAAATAAGATAAGGAAAGAAAGGAAACCTACTTGGAGTAGGTTTCCCCCTCATGCGCGCCCCCTAGGGCCGGCCACCTCCTCCCTCCCTCCTTTATATACGGGGTAAGGGGCACCCTAGAACACACAAGTTGATCATTGATCGTTCCTTAACCGTGTGCGGTGCCCCCTCCACGATATTACACCTCGATCATATTGTAGCGGTGCTTAGGCGAAGCCTGCGACAGAGAACATCAAGATCGTCACCACGCCGTCGTCTTGACGGAACTCCCCTCGGAACCTCTACTGGATTGGAGATCGAGGGTGCGTCATCGAGCTTTACGCGTGTCAAGAACTCAGAGGTGCCGGAGTAACGGTGCTTGGATCGGTTGGACCGGGAGGACGTACGACTACTTCCTCTATGTTGCGTCAACGCTTCCGCTTCGGTCTACGAGGGTACGTAGACAACACTCTCTCCTCTCGTTGCTATGCATCACCATGATCTTGCGTGTGTGTAGGAATTTTTTTGAAATTACTACGTTCCCCAACAGCTTCATCATCGACGACTCGATCAATGTGATCGAAGACCAGAGCCCGTCACCTCACATCACATCACGCCCCTTTAGTTGCTCGACTCTGCAGATTTACTATCGAGTGCCGAGGGTGATCCCTCATAATGCACTCCTGATGATAATTCAGTAGTGTAGCTATTCGATCATGTTCATCGAGGGTGATTTCCTTTTTCACCATTGTTGATATGGCTCTGTCGTTCAACACCTCAAGTGTGAACCCGAGGGTGGTCCCTCTTACGTTCACCTTGACAATTACATTGAGTGGAATCCACCGGGGGTGATTCCTCGGGTTTTCTCCTTGATGTCTGGACACACAGTTACCTTGACTTTACTTGAGACCATTGTTGGAGTTGGGTCGGCCCTAAGGGGTACCCGCGAGTTGATGTAAGTCGGGCGGGCCCGTTGAGCACCCGCGAGTTTTTCATGTGGCACGGCCGGGAAGTCTGGGCCCTTGCCGTAAGTCCACGATACGGGGCAACGGGGTGACATTATCGTGAGTCGCTGCTTGTTTCCGCGAGCGCCCAATGCACTTACAGGTTTGGGTATTTGTTCTGAGTTGGCCTCTCGCCTTTACGCACTAACCACTAGGCGAGAATAGATATGGGCCTCGACGTCGCAGTATCAGCCGAAGCTTTGTCAGACGTTCAGTTCAGCAGTGCGGCACGGTCGAATCGTGCTGGCCATCCGAGGCGGTGCTGGTATTCACCCTGCGCGCAACGACCCGGAGTGCTGTGGGCGATGGGCCCAAGACCCTGGAGCGCTTATGATGTAGACCGGCGGGGACCTCTCTGCTGAGCCTAGGTAGGGTTGCGACGTGTTGATCTTCCGAGGCTGTGCATTGACCCCAGAAAGGTGTGTCCGGCCAGAGTGATCGAGCGTGTTGGGTAACGTGGTGCACCCCTACAGGGAAGATTATCTATTAATAGTCGTGTCCACGGTAACGGACGTTTAGACTTATATCCTGATCGTATACAAGTACAAATGGATACTTGAGATATATGGCTCCGGGATTGCTTTCTCGCAGGGAGTCGAGGAAGGATCTCAGGGCATTAATGTTACAACATGCTTGTTAATTATAAACTACTATTCTTTACTCTTCTACATGTTGCAAGATGCTTGGAGCTGCTTGAAGATGCTAGTCTTTGATAGGCTAGGCCTTCCCCCTCTATTCTGGCATGCAGTTCAGTCCACAGATACAAACCTTCCATTTGATACCAATGCATACTTAGTATAGGTCTGATGCTTGCGAGTACTTTGGATGAGTACTCATGATTGCCTTGCTCCCTCTTTTCCCCCGTTCTTCCTTCTTTCTGGTTGTTGCAACCAGATGGTGGATTCCAGGAGCCAGATGCCACCCCCGCCGACTACTACTACCCAGAGGGTGCCTTCTACTACGTGGAGCCCGCCGACGACCAGGAGTATTTAGGAGGTCCCAGGCATGAGGCATTGCCTCTTCGATCATTGATGTTTGTGCTAGCCTTCTTAAGGCAAAACTTATTTAACTTATGTCTGTACTCAGATATTGTTGGTTCCGCTGACTCGCTTGTGTATCGAGCTTTTGTATTCAAGCCCTCAAGGCCCCTGGCTTGTAATATGAAGCTTGTATGTCTTTCTTTTTTGTTTAGAGTTGTGTTGGGATATCTTCCCGTGAGTCCCTGATCTTGATCGTACACGTTTGCGTGTATGATTAGTGTACGATTGAATTGGGGGCGTCCCAGTGCTATCAAACGTCACAACGTAACTTGGTGATTATAAATATGCTCTACAGGTGTCTCCAAAGGTTTTTTTTGGGTTGGCACAGATCAAGATTAGGATTTGTTACTCCATGTATCGGAGAGGTATCTCTGGGCCCTCTCGGTAATGCTCATCACTATAAGCCTTGCAAGCAATGTGACTAATGAGTTAGTTACGGGATGAAGCATTACGGAATGAGTAAAGAGACTTGCCGGTAATGAGATTGAACTAGGTATGATAATACCGACGACTGAATCTCGGGCAAGTAACATACCGATGACAAAGGGAACAACGTATGTTGTTGTGCGGTTCGATCGATAAAGATATTCGTAGAATATGTAGGAGCGAATATGAGCATCCAGGTTCCGCTATTTCTTATTGATCGGAGATGTGTCTCGATCATGTCTACATAGTTCTCGAACCCGTAGGGTCCGCACGCTTAACGTTCGATGATGAGTTGTATTATGAGTTATGTGATTTGATGACCGAAGTTTGTTCGAAGTCCCAGATGAGATCACGGACATGACGAGGAGTCTCGAAATGGTCGAGACATAAGATTGATATATTGGACGATGTTATTCGAACACCGAAAGAGTTCCGAGAGGTATCGGGTAAAAACGGAGTGCCGGAGGGGTTACCGGAACCCCCGGGGGAAGCAATGGGCCAACATGGGTCATAGGGGAGAGAGAGGACAGCCCGGGGTGGCGCGCCCCCCCCCCCCATGGGGAGTCCGAATAGGACTAGGGGAGTGGGCGCGGCCTCCCTTTCCCTCTCCCTCTCCCTTCCTTCCTTCCCCCTTCCACCAAGTGGAACCCAACTAGGACTTGGAGTCCTAGTAGGACTCCTTCCTCTTGGCGCGCCCTACAGGGCCGGCCGGCCTCCCCCTCTCCTCGTTTATATACAGGAGTAGGGGGCACCGCAAAGCACAACAAACAATCTCTTAGCCGTGTGCGGTGCCCCCCTCCACCGTTTAACACCTAGGTCATATCATCGTAGTGCTTAGGCGAAGCCCTGCGCCGGTAACTTCATCATCACCGTCGCCACGCCGTCGTGCTGACGGAACTCTCCCTCGTCCTCAACTGGATCAAGAGCTCGAGGGACGTCATCGTGCTGAACGTGTGCTGAACACGGAGGTGCTGTACATTCGGTACTTGGATCGGTTGGATCGTGAAGACGTTCGACTACATCAACCGCGTTACTAAACGCTTCTGCTTTCGGTCTACGAGGTACGTGGACACACTCCCCGTCTCATTGCTATGCATCTCCTAGATAGATCTTGCGTGATCGTAGGATTTTTTTTAATTAGTACGTTCCCCAACACTAACGATGTGAAGACTCTCTAACATTTAAGAATTTAAGATCTTGGGATATTATTCAAACAGCAAGCAAAACAAAATAAAATAAAATGACGCTCCAAGCAAAACACATATCACGTGATGAATAAAAATATAGCTCCAAGTAAGGTTACCAATGAACGAAGACGAAAGAGGGGATGCCATTTGGGCATCCCCAAGCTTAGATGCTTGGTTGTCCTTGAACATTACCTTGGGGTGCCTTGGACATCCCCAAGCTTAGACTCTTGCCACTCCTTATTCCATAGTCTATCGAATCTTTACCCAAAACTTGAAAACTTCACAACACAAAACTCAACAGAAAACTCGTAAGCTCCGTTAGTATAATAAAACAAATCACCACTTAGGTACTGTTGTGAACTCATTCTAAATTTATATTGGTGTTGTATCTACTGTATTCAACCTCTTCATGGTTCGTACTCCCCGATACTACTCATAGATTCATCAAAATAAGCAAACAACACATAGAAAATAGAATCTGTAAAAACAGAACTGTTTGTAGTAATCTGAAAACTTTTGATACTCTGCAACTCTAAAACTTCTGAAAAATTAGGACAATCTTGGAAATTTGTATATCAATCTTGTGTAAAAAATTAAGATCAAAAGCACGTTCCAGTGAATTTTCAAAATTCCTGTCCTAGGAGCAAACGTTTATGTTTTTGCACAGAATCAAGTCAACTATCACCCACACTATCCCAAAGGCTTTACTTGGCACTTTATTGAAACAAAATCTATAAAACATGATTACTACAGTAGCATAATCATGTGTACACACAAAAACAGTAGGGATAAATGTTGGGTTGTCTCCCAACAAACGCTTTTCCTTAATGCCTTTCTAGTTAGGCATGATGATTTCAATGATACTCACATGAAAAATAAGAACTGAAACATAACGGGAGCATCATGAAGCATATGACTAGCACATTTAAGTCTAACCCACTTCCTATGCATAGGGATTTTGTGAGCAAACAATTTATGGGAGCAAGAATCAACTAGCATAGGAAGGCAAAACAAGCATAACTTCAGATTTTCAACACATAAAGAGGAAACTTGATATTATTGCAATTCCAACAAGCATATATTCCTCGCTCATATTAATTTTAAGTAGCATCATGAACAATATAACCATCACATAAAGCATTATTTTCATGATCCCCAAGCATAGAAGCTTTACTACTCTCCACATAAGCAAAATTCTTCTCAATCGGAATAGTGAGAGTATTATAAGAAACTCAAATACTATAAATTGTTTCCACACAAAGAGAGTAATGTTCAGAAAAAGGGTAATCATAATCATGACAAGTTTTATAAATATAATCATCGCTACTTTTTATAATATAAGTGTCATGACAATAATCATTATAAGTAGCAACTTTGTTTTCATCATAATTAACTGAAACCTCTTTCAAGATAGTAGAATCATTACTAAATAAAGTCATGACCTCTTCAAATCCACTTTTATCATTATAATAAAATTCAACATCCTCCAAAATAGTGGGATAATTATTATCTAAAGTCGACATTCTTCCAAACACACTTTCATAAATATTGTAATCATCATAAATAGGAGGCATGCTATCACCATAATAAATTTGCATGTCAAAACTTAGGGACTAAAAATATCATCTTCATTAAACATATATCATCCTCAAGTTTGGGACAAACATTAATTGCAGCAAACAAATTCTTAAACATGTCATTCTCATCAAACATAGCATCTAGCAATCTCCTGCATGACGACGAAAGCTGCAGCGCGCGCAGCCACCAAACGGGATCTCCGACATGCTGGTCGCCATCTCGTCTGCCACCCCGGCGTTCATGCGGACCAATCCACTGAAGCTCAAGGCGCCCGGCGGTCCCAGCATCACTGGGTTCAGATCCGGCACAACTGCTGCTGGCTGTGGCGGTAATGGCAGTGTTGGGCAGAGCGGCGCGCCGGCAGCGACTTGTGGCGGTGGCGGCATCGCTGGGCCCAGCTGTGGCGCTGCCGGCGCGGCCGCGGGCGCCGCAGTTACAACAGTATGGGGAGCCTGGCTGCAGGTGCACGGGAAGAGCAGCTGCTGCATGCCGTAGCCGCCGCAGGACAGCACCTGCCACAAATTGACATGTACGTGAACCCGAGCCGTCCCCGTTGAGGAAATCTAGACATACATTCAACTTAGCTAGACTGCAAAGGGGGAAGGCTAGAGAAAGTACCTGGATCTGTTGCTGGAGTGACTTCATGTACTCTATGGCATGGTCCAGTGTAGAGCATTGTTGATCAATCTGAGATTCAGTATTATAGTATGCTTAGACTGTTAGACAATTTAGGAGTGCCTGAAATACATGCATGACTAACGCTCAGTGGGCAAACCTGTTCAGATGAGTGCCTCTGTGCATCGCCGCCGCCTCTCGACGCCGCCGAGCATGGTAATACAGAGTCTTCATCTTTTAAAACCGAAGAATCCTATTCATAATGTATACCATTTTAAATGGTTTTGCTAATTCCAAGTCGTAGGTCGCAGTTTGGAAAATGAGCAAATTTAACAGAATCTTGCTGTAGATCATCCCGTAATACTACTATAACTATAATGGGACCAATTGACATATTCAAATCAACAACTAAGGTACTATAAGAACATGTATCAAACCATCAGCTAGCTAATATGTTCAAGAAAAAGCATCAACTAATGCACAACCAATAATAATGTGAGATAACACGTCATCAGCATGAAAAAAACATAATATTCTACTACTACAGAAGGAAAATAAAACCATTGCAGGAATAAGAAAAACATCTACAACAGATAGAATTGCAGGACTATTTTTACCTGGATAAAAAAACGAGAAAATTGCAGAAAAAAAGAAGCAGAAAGGTATGGTAAAATTGCAGACACTTCAGATTAAGACTTTCACTATAGTTGCATGATCTGAGAAGTGCAAGTTTAAGCTAACCAAGATGCAATTTTAGGTGACAGGGATATTTTAGGCAACCAAGAATAGTAAATCTAATTAATTATAAAGGCAATTAAAAGTTAGAGAGTGAACTTTCTATAATTATCAAACAACTTGAGAGTTGGGAATAGGTAAAAAAAATATTTAACATAAAATAACATAAGTACTCCCTCCGTTCACAAATATAAGATGGTATAACCTTTTCAGATTTGAATGTATATAAACGCATTTTAGTGTGTTTCTTCACTCATTTCAATCTATATGTAGTTCATATTGAAATATATACAAAACATTTTATATTTGTGAACGGAGGGAATATCTTTCGGAGATGCAACAGATTTTTGTTTTCCCTAATCACTGAACAAAGAAAAATGAGATACCTAGATTTTCGCAATGAATTTGATGATCAAATTTACTTCATACTACTCCTTCTGTCCCAAAATAAGTGTCTTAACTTTGTATTAACTCTAGTACAAATTTGTGCTAAGCTTGAGTTGGGATGGAGGGAGTATCTTTCAGAGCAGGTAATATGAATGGTTCAGACAATCTGAGCAACATAGTGAACATGCATGTGTAAATAACCTGTGGTGCAGAGCTGCCATGGCCTTCCCTCCACATCCTCCACAGTTCGCCCGCCGTCTCCTCGTCGGCCGTGGTGCCCATCCGCTGCCTCGGTCCAACGCTAGCAGTTGCTGCCTTCGCATTCACCGACGACAAATCATCAACCAACTGCGGGTAGCCGTGCGCGGCCGCAGCGCCGGCTGCACAGCCACCGCTTTCCCCCTCTCGCCACAGCCTCCACCATTCCTCCACCGCCTCGCCTCCTCCGGCCGCCGCGTCCTTTGGTCCACCTTCGGCCTTGCTCTTCTTCTCGCCGGGTGAAGAAGCACCGCCGGCGTCGTCGCTGTCGCTGCTCCGCTGGTCGAGAACGGGCTGCTCCACGGGGCAGCCGTCTCGCCACTGCAGCTCCAACAGCTCGGTTCTGGATGCTCGGCAACATATATATGTATCATCATTCAAGTGTTAACAACAGTAGTATACTACCAGTACGTACTGCTGATCGATCTACAGTCTACGTGATGCGTTTTTATTACATACCTTTCGTCGCTCAGCTGAGGGTGGCCATCGCCGGTCGTCTTCCCTGCTTGGTCCCCGGCGACATGGCTGTCGTCACTGGAATCGTCGCCGGGGTACTCTGGTGCGTGGTATTTCATCGCTTGTCGCCGAAGACCGATCGAGTTACTTCCGACGAACCGACCGATCGACGACATGTTTATATATAGGAGTACGACTGAACCACTTACCTCGTATGAACAGACAGTATGGTAGGGAGGCATGCATGCACACGTATTGGGTGGCCAGGTCCAGGTGTGCATGCATGCACCAAAACACGGCACTAGCTAGCTAGTAGAGGCATGGATTCGAGGATTCGACGAGATGACGATGAAGGGACCATAGGTGCACACGCATGAAATCGACGACACCACGAGGACGATGCTACATGCGGCGCGCGGCGCCCGCACACGTGTACGGGCTTTGGGGCTCCGGCCCCCGTGGGCGGGAGGGGGATCCATGGATGCAGCCAGACGCCTGAGTTGCGACCAACAGTATGTAGTACGTGCATGCAGCTCAACTGTATACGATCGACTCCCAGATACGTAGACAAAATGACAAGTGCAACCCGGTCGCTTGGTTCCCGTACGTATGAGATGGTCGGTTGAGGAGTCGATCATCACATCCTGACGCCGGCCAGAATGTATAGCCACGCCCCAGCCGCCACCGGAAGGGCGACTGAGTAGCTAGCTAGCTAGTATAGCTAGTCAATCGCCGTACACGACAATTTATCCCAAGGGCAATTTTTGTCTTTATGAATCTATCATCTCTTCCGGTGGTTGACTTCACCCGAGACATGCAAACTATGGACGGCGGCTAGATACAGAGGGATTATTTTACAACGGCGACATGTAGCCGTTGGGATCGTGGAAAAGTGATGGTAACAACACATAACTGACGTCGAGGGTGACGCTACTCAAGCACACGATCTCGAGTTCCTGGGTGAGTGCCTAGGCCCGATCCGTGTCGGTTATACATAGCAATGGCGACGTTTTTATGTCATTACATTGTTGAAGGAATTGCTTAGGTATGTTCGGATTGGTTCTTTGGGGTGAAACCCTAGATTCTAGCCTTGGGTGTAGGATCTAGTGAAGACGGCGTTTTAGCGTTGCTATCTTTCTGAAGGCATTGTTGTTGAAGAACCTTGGCATTGCTTTGGACTTTGGTGTCACATAAGATGGTTGGTGGAGATAAGGTCATTGATATAGTCTACTAGCGCATATCTGATCGCTTCAGGTTTTCTTTTTTCTTCGCGTACACATAGCTCTGGTCTTATATGGCTTTGCTATTTATCGGCTTTTTGTGTGCATGCCCTGATGTTGGCTGTGTGCATCCTAACTATGCAGAGGCCGAGTGTGGGCTCAGTATGTTCTTGATGCTCCATTTTGTGCTAATAAATTCATTCTTTGTCTAAAAAAGCTAATTGTCCATGCTAATTGTCCATAAAAAGTAGTGAAGCAGCGCGTGGAGGCGGAGCGTGTTCTTGACGGCGCCCAGCTAGTACTCCCGCTGTCCGAGGCGAGCGTAGACATGGCGCCGAAGCGGTGTTGTCCGTCCGGCAAGCTCGCCTGCGGCGCGTCCGGGCGCACCTTGGTCCGTGCAAATATGCGAGCGCGACATTGGAATACGCGGTGGCCGACGGTACGGCGTAGATGGCTGGCGTGTACCACTCGCTCGAGCCGACGGCATCAGCAAACAGCCCCATGTCGACGGTGGCCGTCGACGGTGACTTCGCCTTCGCAGAGCACGACCATGTCGACGCTGTCCGCTCCGTAGCAGCCGCCATCTGTTGGGTTCCATGCCGCCGTGTTGCTGGCCGGCGCATGGAGAAGATCGTTCTGGCTCGTGTTGCCGGGGGGCACAGCCGCATAGAGGAGCTCGTTCCGGCACGGTGGTGCTGGTGCATGTTGACTTGTGATTGAACACTGCATCAAAAATCTCTCCGTTCTTTTCTCCTCAACGCGAAGTTTCTCGAACTTCAGTTGATTTCAGTACTCGTTGTAGATTCTTCAAGGCAATCTCCAATTAAACCTTCATAGACTTTGTCTTCGACAAACCGTGCACAATGACTTTTGGTTGCTCAAGACCAACGCCTGACTGTCCAGAAAGTGTGCAACTCTCAATAGTAATAGGCACAAGCTATCTCAACTTAGTTCTACGTGATGCTTAACCACAAGCTAAGTTTTGGCTCTTGGGTTTTCTCTCAAAGAATTCACTCAAATCTCTTGGAGAGGGATCCTCACACAAACACTTGTCAAATCAAACAGCGCAGCCAACCACCAACGGTTGGAATGGGGTGGCTATGGCGGCTCCCCCTCCCCGCCTACCCCGCTAGGGTTCCCCCGCCGCCAGCGGGCCCTAGGCTTTTCTCGCCGCCGTCGTCGCCCGCCCGGCGCAGCGCCCCGCTCCACTGCTCGGCTGCTCCCGCGCTCCCCCCTCTCTCCCCTTCTCTCCGTCCCGCCGCCTCCATCGTCTCCCCGGAAGGCGGCCGGGGCGGCGCGCGACCCCCTTCCGCCTCGTCTGCCCCCTCTCTGTTCTACCCCCCTCCCGCCGCCGCCGCCGGCGGTCGTCCCCGGATCTGGCCGGGTGGTGTCGGCGGGCGGCGTTGCGCGCGCTCCTCCTTCCCGGGGTGGGGGGAGGCCGCGGTGATGCTTGGCCGGTGGCGGTCCGGCTTCCTGGTGCTGAGGCCGGTGGCGCTCGCCGTGGTGGTGCTGGCCGGCCGGTGGCTGTCCCCGGCCCAGATCTGGGCTCGTAGGGTCCCTTCTGGGTCCTTGCGGGTCGGCTCTGGCGCGACCGCGACGCCCTCTGTATGGGGAGGCAGGGGAGCGGCTTGGACTGGGACAGCGACGTCGACGGCGTGCCAGCTGCTGCGCGAAGGCGGGAGCTGTCCGGGCCTTTGAGGGCCCGGCCGAGCCTGTGGGGCCAGGGCCCGGTATGCTCCTGCTATGGCGTCCGGTCGGCTATCGTCGTGGACGGTGGAGGTGGGGCCCTCCCGTATGCCGACAGTGCTGCTGCCCTAGTCCCGGCTCCTCTTCTTCGTTGTGCAGACCATCTTCACGGTGTCGTGGTGAGACAACGTGGGAAGCTTCGTGCCCGTGTTGGCGCAGGATGGTAGTCGGTTTGGTGGCGAGCTCCGAAGTGCCTGAGGTAGAGGCTGGGATCGGGAGAAATCCATGTTGGCTTGGTCGACACCGACGCGGTGGCGCCTGAGGGTACCGCCGGACCTTCCTGGACGGCGTCGGGGCTATCCTTCCTCTTTCCTCGCCGCGTATCGGAGGAAACCCTTGGCAGCAGCGTCGTCATCGTCGCGTCCCTTCTTGGAGGTGTTGATTGGTACCGGCGCTTCGGAGTCTTGGAGCGTGATGGGCGATCTCCGGTGGACGCAGCGGTCACGAGGCTTTGTCGTTTTTGTCGATCCGCAGTTATCGGCATTTGTTTCTTTTCTTTTTTTCTCTTTCATTTCTTTTGGGCGTGATTGTGCAGCTTCCGCCCCAGCTCCTATCGTTGGTTGTATCGGCATTTTAATTATGTTTACTTTTAGGCATGCAATAAATACATACTATTGTGCTATTACAAAACAAAAAGATCCAAGACTGGCTATGTTGTTGCAAGTAATCTGAGATTTGTACGAAGTTTGTATATTCAAGTCTTTTTATGACAAACCAACCTATAATTGGATAGTTAAAAAGACAGTAGCACTCCTATCCCATCAGGGTTCAAGTGTTAGACTTGGCACTGGTACTTGCATTTTCCTAGATTTTATTCAAAGTCTTTCGGCAATGTGCATCCAACGAGAGGAGATATTCACGTCGACTACGAAGGCGTTTGTAGCGATTTGTCAATCTCAAGATGATTTGTCGGCTCAGTCTTTTGAAGGTGCTCATAATGATAGGACGTACGTGCGTGCGTGCATTCATAGGAGGCGAGTGTATGTCCTGTGTTAAGAAAAAAAATCTCCCCAAGCTACATACCCTTGTCCACATCTGGTTCCGGAAACCATCTTGTTCCTGTCGTCGCAGTAGTTCGTTATGTGCGCGTACGCGCGTCGTGTAACTAATTCCCCGGTTAGCTAGTCCTCCTACAACTCGTAAAAGCCGACGAATCACATGCTAGTCCGACAACTCGTAGAATTCATTTGCAGCTCGCAGATAAAAGGGTAACAAAGAATCGTCATCTATCGCGGTCGATCAGAGTTTCTTCGTCTTCTACCGAAAACCACAAAGATTTGGTTGGCTCCATCGATCAGCAAACAACAACAGCCGAGCGTGCGTGAGCGCATCCATCCGCACGATCATCAATCCGCCCGTCGACATGGCTCACCGTCGTGATCTAGCTCCAGGATGGACCTTCAACCCACCGGACCGCGAGCTCACGGATGTGTACCTCCGCCGCGAGATCGACGGCCAGCCCATCGCGGCCAGCTTCATGCATCGTCACGTCGACGTCTACTCCGCCGCGCCGGAGAAGCTGGTGGAGGGCCTCCAGCACGCGCCGGGCATCGGCGAAGCCCAAGGCGAGGAAGACAAACGCGTCTGGTACTTCTTCACCACCCTTCGCCAGGCCGGCAAGAACGTGCCAGGCGGCCCCCGTAGGATGTCGCGCACCATTGCCGGCGCCGCCGACGGCAAGAAGCGGTGGTGGCACTCGGAGGGTTCCCTGAAGGCGGTGAAAGGAAGCGCGGCCGGCGGGGCGCTGCAGAAATTGACCTACAAGGTTGAGTCGGCGTCGGCGTCGGGGTCGGGCGGCTGGCTCATGACCGAGTACAGCATCCACGGAGCCGGCGACTTGGTTCTCTGCAAGGTCTACAAGACGCCTCGGCGGCCTCGCCCGGCTCGCCATCCTCGCCTATCATCCCCGGCGTCGTCGTCGTCGTCGTGCACGACGACAGCGGCCGATGTTTCCGGATCGGGCTGCAAGAGAAAGGCATCCGGCGACCACCCAGATGCTCCAACCACAACGCAGCGGAAAACACAGGAGGCATACGTCCACATGGAGGAGGAGGTTGAGAGCTACAGCGCGCGACGCCAACCAGATCAAGATAACGAGGGCTTCAGCTTCTGCACCCCCTACCAGGCGCCCCAAGGTGACTTCCATGCTTCAGCTTCAGCTTCCTCGTCGTCTACGAAGAGCGTGTTTTTGGACTTGGACGCCGGAGTTACCGTGGACATGGTCGCGCCTCAATCCGCACCAGGGCTTTTCGTCGAGGAGGATGCCGGACTCGGCTCTGGAGAGGACAGCGTCGACAAGATCGTGCTCTATGAAAGCGGAGTGACCGTCGACGACTTGCTAGATGACACGAGCAACGATGGCTTCCAAGAACCTGCGCCAGCACCACCGTGCCGGAACGAGGTCCTCTCTGCGGCTGCTCCCCCCAGCAACACGGGCCAGAAGGAGCTTCTCCATGCGCCGGCCAGCAACACGGCATGGAAGAACCCAACAGATGGCGGCAGCTACGGAACGGACAGCGTCGTGCTCTACGAAGGCGAAGTTACCGTCGACGACTTGCTAGACGACACCACGCTTGATGGGAGCAACGATAGCTTGCTCTATCAAGATCAAGAACCTGCAGCCGCATCGCCGTGCCGGAACGAGCTCCTCGCCGTGGCTGTGTCACCCAGCAACTCGGCATCACCGTCGAGCCAGAACGAGCTCCTCCATGCCCCTGCCAGCAACACGACATGGGATCCAACGGATGACGGTCGCTACAAGTTGTTATCCACCTACGTCCCTCCTCCCTGCCGCGACGACGAAGATGCAGTCGTTGGGTTGCCGGAGGCCACCGGCTTCGGCATGTCGGACCCAGCAGTCGATCTGTTCTGGGGTACACCCAATGGTGTGTGCATGTACTGAGTCATCATACGTATCATGTATTCATGTCAAATACCGTAGTGAATTAGTGTCATGAAACAGTGTAATTATGTCACCTGTAGCAACCAATGTACTATCATACTTTTAGATGAACAGAGGGCGATCATATTCATCTTAGCAATCCTCAATTTGCTCTGATTCAACTTGACAGTCTCAAGTCAATAACTTGACATATTTTTTATTTATTTTATTCAACTTGAGAGATGAAATCCATATATAGTTTGTTCGATATGCCAAATAACTATTACTCGTTCAGTTTCATATAATGTAGTGCGTGCGTGCGTGTGAGATTTCAACCAAGTTCATAGAGATTTTTTTTCTATATCTAAAATACCAAACATATACAACACTACAGGAAAATTCTTCTTTCCCGTGTCTTAGCCTATAAGCCGTGAGCTTTTTTTCGGTACCCGGCTTATGTCCCTTTAAACCGAGTCTAGGAAAAAAATACCCGGCAAACACAAAGGACTCGGCTTATGGCCATCTATAAGCCGAGTGTTCCAAAAAAGCTCTCGGCCTATAGGGAACACACGGTATCTACTATGAATAGCACCCGGCTTACAGCTCGCGGTCGGCAAAGATGTCTGCCACGTGTCTACAATGAAGGTGGCTGACGGAGCCATCACGGAGCAGCCTATAAGCCGTGTGTCAAAAGATAGCACTCGGCTTACCTGGCATGTAAGCCGTGTGCCAAATGAAAGCACTCGGTTTACAGGGTATATAAGTTGTGTGCCAAATGAAAGCACTGGGCTTACATTTTTGCAATTTTTTGGCAACCCATTACAATTATGCGAAATTGGTTTAAAATGATTTTCATTGAATTTATATTTGCTACATAATTATTATTAATTTCTCACCAATTTTCTCCCAACTAGTTTTCATGGGCCTTATTTTTGAAACCTTCAATTTACCGCCACTTGATGGCCTTGTCTGCTTTCGATTTCTAGCGTACCCATATTAGGATCGCATGCAAAAGTCATTACTGAATATTCACTCTACACCGAGTGTTTGGCTCTTCGCCGAGAGCCAAAACACAAGCACTCGACAAAGCAATGTAAGACGGTGGTTGGGCCTGCCCCTCCCTCATCTCCACAAGGCCTACATATGTCGCGAAGACCAGTGGCGGAGCTTGACCGGAAATCATGGGTGGGCCATGAGTGGGGGGGTCTGGGGGGCCATGGCCCAGGTTGGCCCCCAAGAAGCTCCGCCACTATTGAAGACATTGCATAGGATTTTCCATGCCGCTTCAGTGCATGATTTCACATGTTGCCTTGTAGATCTGCAATTTCTGGCGTTAAAATCCTAGTAGTGCAATAAATGCCTCAAATATTACAGGCTGGTCCGAAAAATGCGGGGGCCTGGCATGTGTCCTTTGATGGTCTCCTTTGAGAGCACAAGAAGTTTCGAGGCCAACAGAGCAACAAGACCCGCACTTTCTTCACAAACCCGACATGTTCTGTCTCGGTACCCAGACAATACCTTGAAGATGGTGTAGTTTACAAGCGGCCTCAGGTGAGGCCTATTCGAAATGCGCCTAAACTTTTACCACACCCTATAGAGGCCATGTGATGACACCATGCTAGCTCTCAAGGATTTTCGGCATCCTATGATTTTTCGTGGATTTGAACGATTGGATCAGGCATGCCATCGAGGTAATTTTGCCCCGATGGCTGGGCCTGCCCCTCCCTCACCTGCACAAGGCCTACGCATGTCGCAAAGACATTAGATAGGATTTTTCATGCCGCTTTCGGTCATGATTTCATGTGCCGCCTTGTAGATCTAAAATTCCGGCACTGAAACCCTAGCAATGCAATAAATGACTAAAATATTGCAGGTGGGTTCGAAAATTGCACGGGGCCTGACACATGTCAATCAATGGCCACCTTTGAGAGCTCGAGAAGTTTGGAGACCAACGGAGCAACATGACCCATACTTCCTTCACAAACCCGACAAGTTCCCTCTCAGTACCTGGAGATTACCTTTGACATGGTATAATTTACAAGTGGCCTCAGGTGATGCCAATTCGAAACATTCCCAAAATTTTACCACACCCTGCAGGGGCCATGTAATGATGTTGTGCTAGCTCCCGAGGATTTCTGGCATCATACAATTTTCCGAGGAGTTAAACCGTTGGAGCAGGCATGCCGCCAAGGTAATTTTGCCCCCGGTGGCTGGGCCTACCACTCCCTTGTCGGCACAAGGCCTAAGCATGATGCAAAGACATGACAAAGGGTTTTCCATGCCGCTTCTGGCATGATTTCATGTGCCGACTTGCAGATCTGCAATTTCCGGCGCTGAAACCGTATCAGTGCAATAAATGTCTCAAATATTACAGTCTGGTCCAAAAAAAAAATGTAGGAGTCTGGCACATATCATTTGATGGCAACGTTTGAGGGCAGAAGAAGTTTCAAGGCCAACGAAGCAACATGACCTGCACTTCCTTCACAAACCAGACACGTTCCCTCTTGATAGTTAGATACTAGCTCCGAGAAGGTATGTTTTACATGCAGCCTCCGGCCAGGCTTATGAGAAAACACACTCATATTTTTCCCACGCCCTATAGGGGCCATATGACAACACCGTGCCAGGTTCCGAGTATTTACGACATCGTATGATTTTTCGTGGATTTGAATGGTTGCGTCATTCAGGCCCCCGAGGTACATTCGCCCCTCGGTGGCGGAGCCTGTCCCTCATTCGGCGCCACAGGGCCTACACATGTCGCAAAGACACCATACAGAATTTTCCACATCACTTTTGGACATGATGTAATGTGGCCACTGTGGAGATCTGCAATTTTCCCGCATTAAAACCATAGAAATGTAATAAATGTCTCAAATATTGAGGGTGGGCCCGAAAGATGCCAGGCCTCGCACGTGTTATACGATGACCTCCTTTGAAAGCACAACAAGTTTCAAGGCCGACGGAGCAACGAGCCCCACACTTCTTTCACAAACCGAACACGTTCCAGTAAGATATATGGTTTTGAGAGGGAACATATCATGTTTAAAGGCGATATGACCGATGCTTCACTGTTGGCCTTGAGTTTTGTTTTATACTCATGATGCACCATTGTACGATCTATGTCAAAATTAGGCATATTTTCGGGGTCCGTTTACTATATTTACGTCATTATATGTATTTATAGGTATTTAATGAATATAATTAAAAATTATAATACAAATTGATGAAAAGGTCACCGATAATGTCTTAATAAATCATGTTTGTTATTGACCAGTTTATGTTTAGCCCTTATTCAAAAAGAACAGTGCGGAGTAAAAGTAGAAAAAATTCAAAAATTGCATTGCTTTTTTCTATGCGCTCGGCTTATCCCATTATAAGCCGGGTGCCTCCAAAAATACACGGCTTACAATCTTGCATTTTGATTGGTCAGTGTAGGCCTCCCACGGATTACATGTCATGACCGTCGGATTTCGGTTAGTCGGACGGTGTGAGTGAATTAGCATCTATAAATGTTGAGTCTAGTTAAAGAAAACACACGGCTTATATCCTTGCATTTTGATTGGTCAATACAGGCTTCCCACGGATTACGCGTTATGACCGTTGGATCCGGCTTCGATCGAACGGCTCTGAATACCTATCTTATCTCTCCCCATCTCTCCCTCTCCTTATCTCCTCTCGTTTCTCCGCCGCACAAACCCATCTTGCACGCAGCTGCCATCGCTCCTCCTCTCGCTTGCCTCGCCGCCGCTACTCCTCTTGCTAGCCTCGCCGCCGACACTCCTCCTCTGGCTCGACTCGCCGCCACTGCTCCTCCTCTCGGCCAAGCTGGTCCTCGTCCCTTCTTTTCTCCTCCTCCTCTCCACCTCTTCCTCTCTTCCTTCCTCGTGAGTAGCAGCAGCGGAGCAGCAAGTAGCAGCAGTAGGGAGTAACTGCTTCGGCAAGCAGCGGCGGAGGAGCAGCAGCAGGAGCGAGCAGCAGTGGCGGAGTAGCAGCAGCGAGCAGCAAGTAGCAGAAGTAGGGAGCAGCAGCAGTGGAGGACCAGCGGCGGCAAGCAGCAGCGGAGCAGGAGCAGCAGTCCACCACGGCGACGGTCATGCCGACGCTTTTTTTCTTTCAAGTATCCTTGCGCAGTACAAGCATCAAGATAATTGATTTCTGCCTCAAGGAACACACGTACACAGCTCCTGAATCTGGTTCTTTTCGTTTATTGTACACATGCGCACACAGAAAAGCGGTGTATTGCCACAAGTTCGAATCGGGCTTGCTTATTTTCGTTTATTCTCGTCACTGTTTAATGTTTACAGAGGGATATACATACGTGTATATATACCACCGGTGGCCCACGACTGCCCTCGGTTTATGTATAAACCGGGCAGCTCACGGGTCACGACAGCCCTCGGTTTATATATAAACCGTGTGGCTCACCTCGGACCTCGGTTTATACAAACGGCGACACGTGGCCGTTAACGTCTGACTGGCCGTCATGTTACTTTATGAAACCGGATGCCTCGTGTAAACACACGGCTTAGGTATAAACTGAGTCTTTTTTGTCACGGCACCCGGCTTATACCTAATAAGCCGGTCTCCTGTAAGCCGTGTACTATAAGCCGGAAATTTTACTCGGCTTATATATAACCCGAGTTCAAATAGGCATAAGCCGAGTGTATTAGGTACACGGCTTACAAGTTTTTTCGTGTAGTGCAATATACTT
The DNA here is from genome assembly GCA_021437245.1 of Aegilops speltoides. Lineage (NCBI taxonomy): Eukaryota > Viridiplantae > Streptophyta > Magnoliopsida > Poales > Poaceae > Aegilops > Aegilops speltoides. The sequence continues at coordinate 38,593,943 of CM038144.1, read as the reverse complement.
ATGAGGTTAGGATTAGGATTTGTTGAAGTGCGTGCGTGCATGTGAGATTTAGTGTTGGGCGCCTGAGATCGATTCAAGGGTTCAATGGCGACGACTACGGCTCTAGGGGTGATGGTTCCTAGGGGCAGGTGCACGAAGACTTCTCGACTGTCATGTCATCGACAAGGTCAAAGCTGACTCTGGTATGAGATCGGTGACAACGGCGCGTTGATGGCTCGTTCTGGTGGCGGTAGTGCTCGCTAGGTAGTGTAGGGTCCCCGATATAGTTTTTATTTAATATGTGGGACATTTTTAGCAAATAATAATAATAAGCAGAATATTTTGGCCAAAAATTAAACTAAGTGTAAACACTATTGTAGAGCCTCAGGCGATGACTAACATTTGCCGCTCGAGTCTTCCTAGGATAACACTGAACGATGATTAGGGTTGATTGCGTCGTTCCCCTTCTTTCTTCTACCAACCGAATGTTCTAGCAACTTTATGCAAACAAATATATCGTTATCACCAACGTGTCACCCAAGTGATTTTTTTAGTTTAAGCCGACTTCATCTGGACCATTGGGTTGAAATCCCACGCCCGTCCCTCTTCCTCTTGTCGACGCCTGAAGTTTCTTCTTCCTAGCCCCCAACCAGTCGCCACCACCTACAGCTGGTCACCATTGTCGCCTGCCTCCTCACCACCCCAACCTAACCGAGCCGCCATCTCTGTTGTGTCGTTGCCCCCAGCCTTCCCTTGAAACCCCGCACACCAACTCCGACGCGGTGACCCTGCATATGAACCTGTTGGCCCCATTTCTCTCCTTCGTTGGTGATGCCTTCTTCCCCGCCTCCCTCGAGGTCATTGGTGTACCCTCATTGAAGACGATGTGGCTGGCCGCGGGCATCCTGTAAGGCCTCGTATGTGGTACTATCACAAGTTAGCACGATGCAACCAATTGAGGATAGAAGCCCATCTGATACCTGTATGTATCATATAAATTCAACAATACATACATGGCTATAAGGTAAGGGGTATATTTGTTGGAAATATGCCCTAGAGGCAATAATAAATAGTTATTATCATATTTCCTTGTTATTCATGCTAGAATTGTATTGACCGAAAACTTAAATACATGTGTAGATACATAAACAAACACCATGTCCCTAGTGAGCCTCTACTAGATTAACTCGTTGATCAAAGATGGTTAAGGTTTCTAACCATAGACATGAGTTGTCATTGGAAAACGAGATCACATCATTAGGAGAATGATCACTACACCACGGTAGAGCTTAGGTGACACACTTCTGTGGGCAAAGGTCTATTAATCTCTATAGGAGATCTGTCAGCGTAGCCCTGAAGCTTTGTAATCAGATCATCTGGCGGCGAATGTAGATCATTATAGAGAAACTATGTGTCGGAAATCACGCAACGACAATGTATATGTCGGCAACCACTTAGTGACATATCATCTGTCGGTAGATGTGCGCGCCCTGATAGTTTTTCAGTCGGCATAGGTATGTGATTAACGACATAATATCTATCGGGGGAGGTAGGGTGTATGGACACAGATTAAGTTTCGGCGTATGTGGACACGTGTCAAGCAAGGAAAGACCAAATAATTGCCGCGTGAGTTAGGCGCGAGAGCCAAAAAATTCAGTGTGGACGGCCCAGTTTTCACCTCACCTTGGCCAAGTACCCCCAAACAAACCCGTAGCCTCACATCCACTCGCGTTAACCCTACCCACCCCCGCCCCTGCCCCCAATTTCTGCCGCCGCCATCCTTGGGGTTCCATCCTCGGACCCGTTCCTGCTGCCACCGGCACCCATAGCCCCGAGCTCCTGGCTCCCTCCATCGTCTGCCTTCCCCGGCCCCTTCGCTGCCACACATGGGCATCTTCGCTGGCCCAAGTCCCCGCCGACGGCGGTGAGCATATCCCAGATCACCTAACCCCATCCTCTGCATGCCTTTCCCAGTGTCGTGGCCGTCGGGACGTTCACCGACCACCGCTAGCCCTTGCGAAGGACCAAGTCAGCGCCCTCCTCTTCCTCCTCTCAGGAAAAGATCTCATCTCTTTCATCTTTTGTCAGCATTGATGTTAGCAACAACTTAACTGTCGGCAAAGGTACCCTATGCTCACACATTGGTGTGTCACGGAAGCTCTACCGGGGTGTAGTGGATGTGATGGACAAACACAATCGTAAGCTTAGCATATGATCATGTCACTAAGTTTGCTTTGCCATAGCTTTCATAATGTCAAGTATCTGTTCTGTAGACCATGAGATCATGCCACTCCCAGATACCGGAGGAATACTTTGTGTGCTATCAAACGTCACTTCGTAACTGGGTGATCATATAGATCCTCTACAGGTATCTCCTAAGGTATTTGTTGGGTTGCATGGACCAAGACTGGGATTTGTCACTCCATGTGACAGAGAGATATCTCTGGGCCCTCTCGCTAATACAACATCATAAAGAAGCTTGCAAGCATGTGACTAATGAGTTTAGTCATGTGATCTTGTATTACGGAACAAGCAAAGAGACTTGCTGGTAACGAGAATGAACTACGTATGGAGATACCGGTGATCGAATCTTGCGCAAGTAACATATCGCTAGACAAAGGAAATTGCATACGGGATTAATTGAATCCTTGACATCGTGTTTCAACCGATAGAGATCTTCGTTGAATATGTGGGAATCAATATGGCATCTAGGTCCCACTATTGATTATTGATCGGAGAGGAGCCTCGGTCATGTCTCCATGTCCCTGAACCCGTAGGGTCGCACGCTTAATGTTCGGTAGCGCTAGGGTAGTAATGAGATATTAATATGGCGAAGTCTGAAGGTTGTTTGGAGTCCTGAATGGGATCCAGGACATCACGAGGAGCTCTGGAGTGGTCCATAAGTAAAGATTTATATATGAGAAGTCATATTTTGGGTTCCGGAAAAGGCTCGATTTTTTCCAATATTGTACCGGGAATCTTCCAGAAGGTTCCAGAGGATTCCGGGTGGTCCTAAGGTCCATGGAAGGTTCCACCACGTTCCTTAGGCTAGCATGGGCTGTAGGAGGGCACCCTGGCCTTTTTGGGCAAGACGCACCAGCCCATACAAGGCCCATGCGCCTGGGGAAGGGAACCCTAAAGGGGAGGGCCTCCACTTGGCTTGGAGGGCACTCCTCCCTCCTTAGCCGCTGCCCCTCCCTTGGAGGAGGGGCTAGGGCTGGCCGGCCCCTCCCACACCCCTCAGGCCCGTCCACTAGACTGTGTGATCTATGCGACGGCACAGGGCCCCGAAATTGTAGGGGGCCCAAACGAAGGAATAAACCAGGAAACCGTCCGGTTCATACTCTGGATGGCCGGCTTTTTGGCTGATGAAGAGGACGCATGTTACGGTGAGGCCGCTATTTTATTCGACTAGTACCCAGCCAACAGGGCCCAGTCGGCCTAGCATCGATCCAAGATCCAAATAGAAAAACAAGGCAGGCTAGTTACGCTACTGGGCCTACTCGTTAGCAGAGATCACGACTTCGTGAGAAAGAATAGGGAGGCGCCGCCTGCCTGCTTCACGAGGAGATGAGCTGCCGATAGATAGCGGCCGCGGCGTCCAGCCGTCGCCGCCTGTTTCCCAACTGCAGTAGCCACATCTGGCATGTGGCATGCCCCAATATTTTTCAAGGTAAGCCGTAAGCCATAAGCCGGAAGCAAACTAGATGAACGGAAGACTAGTTAGGGTTATTTCTTTGTCATACAAATCGCTCTCTGACTCTTTTGATATTTTCCTGTCGTATCTAATGCAATCCCTAGTAGTACAACAGTACTACTCGATTAGGCATGTACCCATAATCTAATTTCTAATTCTAGTACTAATTCATCGTTGTGTGCTCGCCTGCTACACTACTAGCATTTTTCTTTCCAATATAAAGATTTTTGTTTCAACAATTACTAGACGGATGATACTTTTTGGTAGAACATGCGGTCAGTATACTGTTTATGTATAATTCAGAAAAAAAATAAAGTTTATTGTTCCAGTACTACATTTACTCTTTAGCATTACAATATATGATATAGTTCCAAATATTGTACAAAATAACACATATTGGAAGCTATATACATAATTGAAAATATGTTTAGTTATATTAGTTATACAATTTTTTGTATATTTTTGGGCCCCCTTTCCCATTTCGCAACGGGCCCCGAATTTCTGGAGACGGCCCTGACACCCCTATATAAGGTGGGGGTGTTGGGGGGCTGCACCCATATGCCTGGCGCCTCCCTCTCTCCCGTATACTCCTCCCCCTCGCACAGTTGCTTGGTGAAGCCCTGCTGCGTTTCTGCTGCCACCACCACCACCTCACCGTTGGGCTGGTCCCGATCTCATATACCTCCTCTCCGTCGCTTGCTGGATCAAGAAGGAGAGGACGTCATCGAGTTGAACGTGTGCTAAACTCGGAGGTGTCGTCTGTTCGGCACTAGATCGGATTGAGTCGTGATTGGATCACGAAGAGTACGACTACATCAACCGTGTTACATATGCTAACGCTCTCGGTGTACATAGAGACATTACCCATCAATATTACATTGTTAGTAATCAGCGAGGCAAGTCTGTGTACAGACAAGATGCAAAATGCCTACATGGGCTGGAAGGAAAAGCAAACGGTTCAATCCCATGAGGTCTTGTGCACGCACCCAGGATGTCCTAGCTACTCATGGCCAGTTTCTCCACAAAAAAAACTACTCATCGCCATTGTAGTACTCAGTCCAGAAGCATCGTCGTGGAAATAGTCCTCTGTAGTGGATTATTGTTTATAGCAAAGGTGAGCACGTGCAACATTGTCAAAGAAGGGGATGTGGTTTAGGGCAAGCATTAACATTCCAGGGATAAATCTATTCGAATAAGGGCAAGCACTAAGCTCCTAGTCGTCCATAACCGCGGGCCCAGTGAACAAGGTGAAACGCGCGCAATGGCGCGTGCAGGCAGGCGCAACAAAAGTCATCCCAGAAAGGTGCCCCCGAGCGTGCCTATGGCCCACACGTCATGGACCCTCGAGGAAACCGAGTGGGTGAGGGATGCCTGTAGAGATCGGACGGTCAAGAGTGCGTCAGGGAGGCACCAGCATGAGGCGTGCTCGAAACAGACGGTGCGGACTCATGAATACCGATGCCCCGGAAAGCGGGTACTTCAACTCCTTTACAGGAGTAATGTGTGAGTCAATGCATCGTGAAGTCCGAGCGTGAAGCCCGCATCCGAGCCACCGCTAGCCAAGAAGACACCATGCAGTTCCTCCGATGATGCCGGAGGCCGCCTGACAGCCTTCGAGCGACACCTCAACTTTGGTCGCCCATTTACCGCTTGTTTTTAAGCTAGGTTTAATTAAGTACTATGTTTAGTTGTAGCTATGATTTAAGCTATGTTTAATTAAGCGCCATAGGATTTAGTACTTAATTAAACCTAGCCTATGTCCTTGAGCGAAGACAATGAGAGAAAATCTTATTCAGAGTCGGATAAGTCAGCTTTACTTGTAGCCCAAGTCAAGTTGCCGCGTGTGTTTGAAATCTGACAGTTGGAACATGTATCAGTTTCTTAGTGACCCTGGGTCATTTCGGACAAATCAGGTCGGGTTGCCTAGTGGCTATAAATAGCCCACCCCCTACACCATAAATTGGTGGCTGCTCAGAGTTAGTGCACGGCTTTTGTCATTTGATAGCAACCCACCTCCGAACCCTTTGAGAGAGAATCCTTGCAAGGACAAAGTCCTAAACACCCAGAGCCAAAGAGTGTTAGGCATCACTGAAGTCTTTCTGTCTGCGTGACCTGAAGACTTGTTACACTTGAGGACTATGAATCCTCCAGCCAGTTAGACGTCGCGTTCTGAGCATCCTAGAGTCATTGTGGATTGCCGGTGAACGAAGTCTGTGAAGGTTTGGAAGTCTACCTTGAAGACTTACCAGAGTGATTGGGCGAGGACTAAGTGTCCTTAGCTCAAGGGGAATAAGGTGAATACGCGGTCTTCTGAGTTAAATCTCAGCCTCCCTAACCACACGTACATTTGTCACAGCAACTGGAACTGGTCGAACAAATCACTGTCCTCTCCAAGCCACTGGTTCTATCTCTTCCTTCTCTTTACTTACTGTTTGTCTTCATGAAGTCAGTGCCTGCTTGCATTATTTGTTTGACTTCACTATGTGACGACTTGTGCTGTTTGGCTTCATACTGTCTTCCATCCTGATCCATACTTCCTAGTTGCTATTAGTCTTCGTGCTTTCACTTCATTGAATACATGACTATGGCTTGCCTAGTGTAGTCTACCTTCCGCTGCATATTCATAGGTTCATTTCTATTGTTTGTCTTTGAAACTAACATGTTTTGAAGACTTCCATAAAAATCATCTATTCACCCCCCTCCCCCCCTCTAGTCAATAACTAGCACTTTCAATTGGTATCAGAGCAAGGTACTCCCTTGTTCTGTGTGATTCGGTTTAACCACCTGGAGTTTTAGCTATGTCGACTGCAGGGATAATCAAAGTCTCCGTTGTGTGCCCTGTCTTCGATGGCACTGAATACCCCTACTAGAAGAATAAGATCCGCATGCATCTTGAAGCCATTGATGTCGATCTGTGGTATGTCGTCAAGAACGGCGTTCCCGAGACCGGTGAAGGTGTCACCCCTGCTGATGTCAAGAAGTTCGTTCAATAGGATTCTACTGCCAAGAATATCATATGTGGTCATCTGACCAAAGGACAGTATGGTCGTGTGAGTGCTCTAGAAACATCAAAGCTAGTCTGGGACTGGCTCTCCAAGGTCAAGGAAGGCGTCTCAACCCAGAGAGATCAAAGGATCAGTGTCCTTCGCAACCTCTTCAACCGCTTCAAGAGACATGACAATGAGAACGTCCAGCTCACATTTGATCGCCTAACTGATATCACAAATGAGCTCCAAGCACTCAGCGCCACTGAGATCACGAAGCATGAAATTGTCAAGACACTTCTGAGATCACTTGACAGCTCGTTTGACACCCTAGCCCTGATGATTCAAGAACGCCCAGACTTCAAGACTCTCCCGTCTGACATACTTGAGAGGCTCAACACACATGAGTTTCAGCTATCTGAGAAATGAGATATCTATGGTCCCAACTATGGCCGGATTCGCGCTTTGAAGGCAAAGGTTGTTTCCTCATCTGAAGAAGAATCTGACTGCAGTTCTGGTGATCTTGAAGACATTGGAAAGGAGCTTTCTATGCTTGTGAAGAAGTTCCAGAAGTTCACTAAGAAGAAAGGCTTCAAAAAGTCTTCACGTTCCAGCTCAAGAAATGATGAAGCTTCCACCCATGACCACAAGAAGAGAACATGCCACAAGTGAAAGAAACCTGGTCACTACATCTCTGAGTGTCCACTGTGGGACAATGAGAAGAAGAAGAACAAGGAATATGATTCTGATGATAAGAAGAAGAAGAAATCCTCAAAGTCTTCTTCCAAGTCTTCTTCGAAGTCTTCATCACACAAGAAGAGTTCATCTGGCAAGGCTCGTGCTTTTGTTGGCAAGGAGATGGATTCAGAGGAGGAGTCTGTTTCTAAGGAGGCAGAGGTGGAGTCTGAGGAGGAGTCTGACTCTGGCGTTGCAAGTCTGGTTCTAGCTACAGCCTACGTTGCCAAGTCCATCTTCAATACTGAAGACAATGGCTCCGTCACCAACGCTGATGATAATGACAAGGACGACTCTGCTCCCACCTACTGCTTCATGGCACGTGGTGCCAAGGTAAGATCATGCGATGCTTACTTTCAAACATCAAGTGAAGATGACTCTGATTGTGAATCCAAACCTAGCTACAAAACACTTGCTAAAATTGCAACTGAACAACAGAAAGCTATGGAACATATTCAAAAGCTATTAGACAAAAGCAATGACCTGTTGGACGCAGAAATGACCCGATCTCAGTCCTTAATTGAAGACATCAAACATCGTCATGTTAAGTACGAGGAGCTTGAAAGTCGTCATGAAACGCTCTCAACAACTCATGAAAAGCTTTCCTACGATTATCTCCAAAGGAAGCAAGAACTAGAGAAATTGAGAACGATTCATGAAGATCTTCAAAAGGAAAACGAGTCACTTCATGCTCAACAGATCAGTCCCGCTCAGGAAGGATTTGAACTACCATGTCTAAGATGCATTGAGCGTGATAACGCTACCTTTGTTGCTGAATGTTCTACTGCTGCTACTGTTGCAATATCTTCAACTGCTGATGTGGTAACTAACCCCTCTGCTGAGGATACCATTACTATTGCTGATGAAAATGCTAGGTTGAAGACAATGCTTGAGATAGGGATGTACAAAAGTCTCAAAGGGCATCAGACATTATGTGACGTCCTCAAAAAGCAGATTCTGAGCCGAAACCCTAGGAAAGAGGGTGTTGGGTTCGAGAGGAAAATGAATGTTGATGGTTCTTACTGGAAGCCTGAGCAGCACCCCAAAACCACATGGGTTGCTGCAAAGGAACCTTTAGTGGATCCATCCACCTTATCTAGTTTCACTTGTGCTAACCCTATTATCATTGATGAATCCTTTTGATGCAAACTATAAACTATTTAAGAATCAGAATGGCGAAGTGTTTGCCAGGTATATTGGTACTAACTGCAGGAATGGGCCACCTATGAAGAAAATATGGGTACCCAAAAGCTGTCTTGAGAATCTTCCTATGAATGTCATCATGACACCACCTGGGAAGAAGACAAACCCCAGACCAAAGGCTTCATATGGTCCAAAGGCTTCATACAGACAGAGGACTCACCTGAGTCACCCTAACGCCGATGTTTTGCAGGGAAATCATACTCAGACCCATGAATATGAGCGTGTTTCCTCAAACCGCTATGTTCGTAGAACAAAGAACTTTTCTACTTATTCTCATGAGTATTATTCACCTCCTGCAAGGCTATTTTCTAGGACTCCAAATCCGAAATTCTCAGATGCTGCACTTAGACTCATTGCTTCGAAGCCACCCCTGAAAATGTGGGTGGTTAAGAAAACTTAACTCTCTTATGCAGGGAAGGTCTCCAGCCGGAAATCAAAGGCGTCCGATGCTAATGCTGGGGACCTTAAACATCTTGTAGGGCGCAAATTAAATGCCCAAATGGTCTTACTATGTATTTCGTTCCTGGATCGCTTGCTAGTCATCCTATAAGTCCGAACCTGGATCTAAGCTTTGATAATCCGCTTGCTCGTCAAATGTTTATGCTTCATAATTCCCTTGGTGAAGCCTATCCCCCTAACTGCACTATAGGGTATGACACCAAAGTCTTAAGAATGGATTATGGATAGTGGATGCACTAACCACATGACTGGCGATCGAAGTCTACTGATGGATTCAACACTACGTCCATAAGACAAGAGTCACATCACATTTGCTGACACTGGTAGAAGCAAGGTATTGGGTCTATGTAGAGTTGCAATATCAAAGGATCAGCACATGGATAAAGTGATGCTTGTTGAATTCCTTGGTTTCAACTTAATGTCTGTCTCAATGCTTTGTGACTTAAACATGATTGTGCTATTTGGAAAATATCGTTGCCTTGTTCTAATGGAATCTGACAAGTCTCTAGTCTTTGAAGGGTATCAGAAAGATGATCTGTATATGGTAGATTTCTCAGCATGACCATAGATGGTTGTATGTCTTATAGTAAAAGCTTCAGAATGCTGGCTTTGGCATCGAAGGCTAGGGCATGCTGGCATGAGAAACTTGCACACTCTCGCGAAGAAGAAACACGTCGTAGGCACCGAGGGCATCAAGTTCAAGAAGCATCATCTGTGTGGTGCCTACGAAGCTGGAAAGTTGACTAGGGCCAAGCATCCCTCGAAGACAATCATGACTACATCTCAACCCTTCGAGCTGCTACACATGGACTTATTTGGCCCTACTCACTACTCTACTCTTACTACCACTGCTTGCCTCTATGGCTTCGTCATTGTTGATGATTATTCAAGATATACTTGGGCGCATATAATCCTCTACAAGAATGAAGTGCAGGATGTCTTCAGACGCTTTGCCAATCGTGCCATGATGAACTATGGCATCAAGATCAAGCATATCAGAAGTGACAATGGCACAGAGTTCAAGAACACCGGCCTCGACCTTTACCTGGATACATTGGGCATCACTCATGAGTTCTCTGCTCCGTACACACCTCAGCAGAATGGCATCCTGGAGTGCAAGAACAGAACTCTTATCGAGATGGCTTGAACGATGCTTGATGAGTACAAGACTCCAAGGAAGTTCTGGCCTGAAGCCATTGATACTGCATGCCATGTCATCAACCGTGTTTATCTTCACAAGCTTATGAAGAAGACATCCTATGAACTCCTAACTGGTAAGAAGCCAAATGTCAGTTACTTCAGAGTATTTGGTGATAGATGCTGGATCAAGGATCCACATCACACTTCAAAATTTGCACCTAAAGCACATGAAGGTTTTATTCTTGGTTACGGAAAGGATTCGCACTCCTACAGAGTCTTCAACCTCTTTCACTATAAAGTGGTTGAAACTGTGGATGTGCGGTTCGATGAGACTAACGGCTCGCAAAGAGAGCACCTGCCAAATGTGCTAGATGAAGTACCTCCTAGTGAATCAATCAAGCAAATGGGAACTGGAGAGATCATACCTTGTGAGGCTCAGACTGAAGAGGAACGTATCATTTCTGCACCTAATCAACCTGAAGACAATGCTCAGCCTGAAGACAACCCTCCAAATGATGACATTGATCAACAAGAGCAAAATCTTCGTCCAGTTCATCCTCGTGTTGCAAATGAAGTACAGATTGAGAAGATAATAGATAGCATCAATGCACCTGGTCCACTCACTCGTTCAAGAGCAACACAACTAGCAAATTTCTGTGGGCACTTTGCATTCGTCTCAATATCTGAACCCAAGAAAGTTGTTGAAGCCTTCATGGAACCTGAATGGATTCAAGCTATGCAAGAAGAGCTTCAATAGTGCGAGTTGAACAATGTGTGGGAATTGGTCAAGCGTCCTGATCCTCGTGAGCATAATATCATTGGCACCAAATGGATATATCGCAACAAGCAAGATGAGCATGGTCAAATTGTCAGAAACAAGGCTCGTCTCGTTGCTCAAGGATACACTCAAGTTGAAGGGATTGACTTTGATGAAACATTTGCTCCTGTGGCTAGGCTTGAAGGCGTTCGCATACTACTAGCCTATGCAAATCATCACAACATCCTTCTGTATCTAACGGATGTGAAGAGTGCCTTTCTCAATGGAAAGATGAAGAAGAAGTATATGTTGCACAACCTCCTGGCTTTGAAGATCCAAAACATCCTGATATGGTATACAAGCTCAACAAGGCATTGTGTGGCCTCAAACAAGCCCCTCGTGCGTAGTATGACACACTCAAAGACTTCCTGAAGAGCAAAGGCTTCAAACCTGGTTCACTAGATCCTACACTCTTCATGAAGACATATGATGGTGAACTATTTGTGTGCCAAATCTATGTGGATGACATTATCTTCGGCTACACTGACAAGAAATACAGTGATGAGTTTGGTCACATGATGCGAGAGAAATATCAAATGTCCATGATGGGCGAGCTAAAGTTCTTCCTGGGTCTCCAAATCCGTCAGCAACGCAACGACATCTTCATATCTCAAGAAAAATACCTCAAGGATTGCCTGAAGAAGTTTGGAATGCAAGACTGCAAAGGATACACGACGCCAATGCCAACCAAAATTCATTTGAGTCCCTGGTGTCTACTACACAACCTTCTTGTAGACGTTGTTGGGCCTGCAAGTGCACAGGTTTGTAGGACAGTAGCAAATTTCCCTCAAGTGGATGACCTAAGGTTTATCAATCCGTGGGAGGCGTAGGATGAAGATGGTCTCTCGCAAGCAACCCTGCAACCAAATAACAAAGAGTCTCTTGTGTCCCCAACACACCCAATACAATGGTAAGTTGTATAGGTGCACTAATTCGGCGAAGAGATGGTGATACAAGTGCAATGTGGATGGTAGATATAAGTTTTTGTAATCTGAAAATATAAAAACATCAAGGTAACTAATGATAAAAGTGAGCGTAAACGGTATTGCAATGATAGGAAACAAGGCCTAGGGTTCATACTTTCACTAGTGCAAGTTCTCTCAACACTAATAACATAGATAGATCATATAACAATCCCTCAACATGCAACAAAGAGTCACTCCAAAGCCACTAATAGCGGAGAATAAACGAAGAGATTATGGTAGGGTACGAAACCACCTCAAAGTAATTCTTTCGGATCAATCTATTCAAGAGTTCGTACTAGAATAACACCTTAAGACACAAATCAACCAAAACCCTATTGTCACCTAGATACTCCATTGTCACCTCAAGTATCCGTGGGCATTATTATACAATATGCATCACACAATCTCATATTCATCCAACCAACACAAAGTACTTCAAAGAGTGACCCAAAGTTTCTACCAGAGAGTCAAGAAAACGTGTGCCAACCCCTATGCATAGGTTCATGGGCGGAACCCGCAAGTTGGTCACCAAAACGTACATCAAGTGGCATCTGATATCCCATTGTCACCACAGATAAACACGACAAGACATACATCAAGTGTTCTCAAATAAAGACTCAATCCGATAAGATAACTTCAAGAGGGAAACTCAATTCATCACAAGAGAGTAGAGGGGGAGAAACATCATAAGATCCAACTATAATAGCAAAGCTCGCGATACATGAAGATCGTGTCATAGAAAGAACACGAGAGCGAGAGAGAGATCAAACACATAGCTGCTGGTACATACCCTCAGCCCCGAGGGTGAACTACTCCCTCCTCGTCATGGATAGCGCCGGGATGATGAAGATGGCCACCGGTGATGGGTTCCCCCTCTGGTAGGGTGCCGGAATGGGCTCCCGAGAGGTTTTTGGTGGCTACAGAGGCTTGCGGCGGAGGAACTCCCGATCTATCTTCTTTGTCGATGTTTTTAGGGTATAAGGGAATATATAGGCAAAGGAAGTCGGTCGGGGGAGCTTCGAGGGGCCCACGAGACAGTAGGGCGCGCCCAGGGGGTGGGCGCGCCCTCCTGTCTCGTGGCTCCCTCGATGATCCCCTGTGCACTCCAAGTCTCCTGGGTCATAATCTTCCAAAAAATCACGCTGCCGAAGGTTTCATTCCGTTTGGACTCCGTTTGATATTCCTTTTCTTTGAAATACTAAAACAGGCAATAAAACAGCAATATGGGCTAGGCCTCCGGTTAGTAGGTTAGTCCCAAAAATGATATAAATGTGTAAAATAAAGCCCATAAACATCCAAAAAGGGTAATATAATAGCATGGAACAAAATCAAAAATTATAGATACATTGAAGACGTATCAAGCATCCCCAAGCTTAATTCCTGCTCGTCCTTGAGTAGGTAAATGATAAAAACAGAATTTTTGATGTGGAATGCTACCTAGTATAATTCTCAATGTAATTTCTTTATTGTGGCATGAATGTTCAGATCCAAATGATACAAAATAGAAGTTCATATTAACATGAAAATGGTGATACTTCAAGGATACTAATCAAAGTAATCATGTCTTCTCAAAATAACATGGCCAAAGAAAGTTATCCCTACAAAATCATATAGTCTGGCTGTTGCTCTATCTTCATCACACAAAGTATTTAATCATGCACAACCCCGATGACAAACCAAGAAATTGTTTCATACTTTAATAATCTCAAACTCTTTCAACTTTCACGCAATACATGAGCGTGAGCCATGGACATAGAACTTTATGTGGAATAGAATGGTGGTTGTAGAGAAGACAAAAAAGGAGAAGATAGTCTCACAGCAACTAGGCGAATCAACGGGCTATGGAGATGCCCATTAATAGATATCAATGTGAGTGAGTAGGGATTGCCATGCAACGGATGCACTAGAGCTATAAATATATGAAAGCTCAGCAAAAGAAACTAAGTGGGTGTGCATCCAACTTGCTTGCTCACGAAGACCTAGGGCATTTTGAGGAAGCCCATCATTGGAATATACAAGCCAAGTTCTATAATGAAAAATTCCCACTAGTATATGAAAGTGACAACATAGGAGACTCTCTATCATGAAGATCATGGTGCTACTTTGAAGCACAAGTGTGGAAAAAGAGTTAGTAGCATTGTCCCTTCTCTCTTTTTCTCTCATTTTATTTTTTTATTTTCCTTTTCTTTTTTTTCTTTGGCCTTTCTTTTTTATTTTCTTTTTGGCCTTTCTCTTTTTTTTGTAAAGTTCGAAGTCTCATCCCGACTTGTGGGGGAATCATAGTCTCCATTATCCTTTCCTCACTGGGACAATGCTCTAATAATGAAGATCATCACACTTTTATGGATTTACAACTCAAGAATTACAACTCAAAGCTAGAACAATATATGACTCTATATGAATGCCTCCGGCGGTGTACCAGGATATGCAATGAATCAAGAGCGACATGTATGAGAATTATGAAGGTGGCCTTGCCACAAATACGATGTCAACTACATGATCATGCAAAGAGCAATATGACAAAAGTAATGCGTGTCATATGAACGGAATGGTGGAAAGTTGCATGCCAATATATCTCAGAATGGCTATGGAAATGCCATAATTGGTAGGTATGGTGGCTGTTTTGAGGAAGGTATATGGTGGGTGTATGGTACCGGCGAAAGTTGCGTGGCACAAGAGAGGCTAGCAAAGGTGGAAGGGTGAGGTGCGTATAATCCATGGACTCAAGATTAGTCAAAAGAACTCATGCACTTGTTGCAAAAATCTAGAAGTCATCAAAAACAAAAGCACTACGCGCATGCTCCTAGGGGGGTAGATTGGTAGGAAAAGACCATCGCTCGTCCCCGACCGCCACTCATAAGGAAGACAATCAATAAATAAATTTGTGTTCGAACTTCATCACAAAGCGGTTCACCATACGTGCATGCTACGGGAATCACAACCCTTAACACAAGTATTTTTCATAATCACCTCAACTAGCATGACTTTAATATCACTACCTCCATATCTCAAAACAATTATCAAGCATCAAATTGATCATAGCATCCAATTCTTTTCTATGATAGCTTTTATTATACCCAACTTGGATGCTCATCATTCTAGGACCAATTTTATAACCATAGCAACTACCATGTTGTTCTAAAAGACTCTCAAAATAATATAAGTGAAGCATGAGAGACTAGCAATTTCTACAAAATATAACCACTGCCGTGCTCTAAAAGATATAAGTGATGCACTAGAGCAAATGACAAACTACTTTGAAAGATATAAGTGAAGATCAATGAGTAGTCGAATAATTGTGCAACTATGTGAAGACTCTCTAACATTAAGGAATTTCAGATCTTAGTATTGTATTCAAACAGCAAGCAAAACAAAATAAAATGACATTGCAACGATAACACAACTCATGTGAAGAAGCAAAAACTTAGGCTCAACCGATACTAACAGATAGTTGTTGAAGAAGAAAGGTGGGATGCCTACCGGGGCATCCCCAAGCTTAGATGCTTGATACTTCTTGAAATATTAACTTGGGGTGCCTTGGGCATCCCCAATCTTGAACTTTTGTGTCTCCTTAATTCCTCTCATATCATGGTTTCTTTTTTTATCGAAAGCTTCATCCGCACCAAACTCAACAAGAACTTGTGAGATAGGTTAGTATAAACCAATGCAAAACCTTATCATTTTCTACTGTAACAAATAACTAAAATTATTATTCAACATTGCATACTAAATGCCTCTGAATATTTAACACTCCTATCCTCAAATAGAATCATTAAACAAGCAAACATATGCAAACAATGCAAACATAACAGCAATCTGTCAAAACAGTACAGTCTGTAAAGAATGCAAGATTCATCAAACTTCCCTAAAACCAAAAATTATGAAATAAAATTCCCACTGTATTAAATTTATCATTTCTCATTATGCAAAACGTTTCAACATTATATCATGCTCTGACTTTTCTAGGGAATTTTTGCAACAGCGGTAAACTTTCTGTTTTCAAACAGCAACATGTATACTAGCAAAATAAGCATTGTAAGGCTATCCTTGACATTTTTATTGAAACTAAAGATGCAAAACATTATTCTAAATAACAGCAATCAAATACTAACAAATTAAAATGACACTCCAAGCGAAACACATATCATGTGGTGAATAAAAATCTAGCTCCAAGTAAAGTTACCGATGAACGAAGACGAAAGAGGGGATGCCATCCGGGGCATCCCCAAGCTTAGGCTCTTGGTTGTCCTTGAATATTACCTTGGGGTACCTTGGGCATCCCCAATCTTAGGCTCTCGCCACTCCTTATTCCATAGTCCATCGAATCTTTACCCAAACTTGAAAACTTCACAACACAAAACTCAACAGAAAACTCGTAAGCTCCGTTAGTATAAGAAAATAAATCCACCACTTAGGTACTGTAATGAACTCATTCTAAATTAATATTGGTGTAATATCTACTGTATTACAACTTCTCTATGGTTCATACCACTTAATACTAGGCATAGATTCATCAAAATAAGCAAACAACACACAGAAAACAGAATCTATCAAAAACAGAACAGTCTGTAGTAATATGTATAAAACGTATACTTCTGGAACTCCAAAAATCCTACCAAATTAGGAAGTCCTAAGAAATTTTTGTGCCAATCCATATCAAAACGAATCAAATCAAGATCACGTTTCTGTGAATTAACAAAACTAATTTACTGGGTGAAAAAGTTTCTGATTTTCAGCAGGATCAACACAACTATCACCGTAAGCTATCCTAAAGGTCTTACTTGGCACTTTATTGAAACAAAAGCTATAAAACATGATTAATACAGTATCATAATCATCTGAACACACAAAAACAGTAAGGATAAATATTGGGTTGTCTCCCAACAAGCGCTTTTCTTTAATGCCTTTTTAGCTAGGCATGATGATGACAATGATGCTCACGTAAAAGATAAGAATTGAAACATAAAGGGAGCATCATGAAGCATATGACTAGCACATTTAAGTCTAACCCTCTTCCTATGCATAGGGATTTTTTGAGCAAACAACTTATGGGAACAACAATCAACTAGCATAGGAAGGCAAAACAGGCATAGCTTCAAAATTTTAAGCACATAGAGAGGAAACTTGACATTATTGCAATTCCTACAAGCATATATTCCTCCCTCATAATAATTTTCAGTAGCATCATGAATGAATTCAACAATATAACCAGCACATAAAGCATTCTTTTCATGATCTACAAGCATAGAAATTTTACTACTCTCCACATAAGCAAAATTCTTCTCATTCGGAATAGTGGAAGTATCATAAAAGACTTGAACACTAATTTTTTTTTCCTCATTAAAAGAGTAATGTTTAGAAAAAGGGTAATCATAAACATGACAAGTTTTATAAATATAATCATCACTACTTTTTATAGCATAAGTTTCATCACAATAATCAGCATAAGTAGCAACTTCGTTATCATCCTAATCGATTGAAACCTCTTCCAAGATAGTGGAATCATCACTAAACAAAGTTGACACTCTTCCAAATCCACTTTCATAAATATAATCATCATAAATAGGAGGCATGCTTTCATCATAATAAATTTGCTCATCTAAACTTGGGGGATAAAAAATATCATCTTCATCAAACATAGCATCCCCAAGCTTGTGGCTTTGCATATCATTAGAATCATGGATATTCAAAGAATTCATACTAACAACATTACAATCATGCTCATCATAAAAAGATCTAGTACCAAACATTCTAATGCATTCTTCTTCTAGCACTTGAGCACAATTTTCCTTTTCATCATACTCACGGAAGACATTAAAAAGATGAAGCGTATGAGACAATCTTAACTCCATTTTTTTTGTAGTTTTCTTTTATAAACTAGACTAGTGATAAAACAAGAAACAGAAAGATTCGATTGCAGGATCAAAAGATATACCTTCAAGCACTCACCTCCCCGGCAACGGCGCCAGAAAAGACTTTAGTTGACGGGGTGTGAGTGCCACTTACCTAGCCTCCCCGGCAACGGCGCCAGAAAAGAGCTTGGTGTCTACTACACAACCTTCTTCTTGTATACTTTGTTGGGCCTGCAAGTGCACAGGTTTGTAGGACAGTAGCAAATTTCCCTCAAATGGATGACCTAAGGTTTATCGATCCGTGGGAGGCTTAGGATGAAGATGGTCTCTCTCAAGCAACCCTGCAACCAAATAACAAAGAGTCTCTTGTGTCCCCAACACACCCAATACAATGGTAAATTGGATAGGTGCACTAGTTCGGCGAAGAGATGGTGATACAAGTGCAATATGGATGGTAGATATAAGTTTTTGTAATCTGAATATAAAAACAGCAAGGTAACTAGTGATAAAAGTGAGCGTAAACGGCATTGCAATGATAGGAAACAAGGCCTAGGGTTCATACTTTCACTAGTGCAAGTTCTCTCAACAATAATAACATAGATAGATCATATAACAATCCCTCAGCATGCAACAAAGAGTCACTCCAAAGCCACTAATAGCGGAGAACAAATGAAGAGATTATGGTAGGGTACGAAACCACCTCAAAGTTATTCTTTCGGATCAATCTATTCAAGAGTTCATACTAGAATAACACCTTAAGACACAAATCAACCAAAACCCTAATGTCACCTAGATACTCCATTGTCACCTCAAGTATCAGTGGGCATGATTATACGATATGCATCACACAATCTCAGATTCATCCAACCAACACAAAGTACTTCAAAGAGTGACCCAAAGTTTCTACCGGAGAGTCAAGAAAACGTGTGCCAACCGCTATGCATAGGTTCATGGGCGGAACCCGCAAGTTGGTCACCAAAACATTCATCAAGTGGCACGTGAAATCCCATTGTCACCATAGATAAACACGGCAAGACATACATCAAGTGTTCTCAAATAAAGACTCAATTCGATAAGATAACTTCAAGAGGGAAACTCAATTCATCACAAGAGAGTAGAGGGGGAGAAACATCATAAGATCCACCTATAATAGCAAAGCTCGCGATACATCAAGATCGGGTCATAGAGAGAACACGAGAGAGAGAGAGAGAGATCAAATACATAACTACTGGTACATACCCTCAGCCCCGAGGGTGAACTACTCCCTCCTCGTCATGGATAGTGCCGGGATGATGAAGATGGCCACCGGTGATGGGTTCCCCCTCCGGCAAGGTGCCAAAACGGGCTCCCTAGAGGTTTTTGGTGTCTACAGAGTCTTGCGGCGGCGGAACTCCCGATCTATCTTCTTCGTCGATGTTTTTAGGGTATAAGGGAATATATATAGGCGAAAGAAGTTGGTCGGGGGAGCCTCAAGGGGCCCACGAGACGGTAGGGCGCGCCCAGGGGGTGGGCGCGCCCCCCTGTCTCGTGGCTCCCTTGATGATCCCCTGGCTTGCACTCCAAGTCTCCTGGGTCATAATCTTCCAAAAAATCACGCTGTCGAAGGTTTCATTCCGTTTGGACTCCGTTTGATATTCCTTTTCTTCGAAATACTGAAACAGGCAATAAAATAGCAATATGGGCTGGGCCTCCGGTTAGTACGTTAGTCCCAAAAATGATATAAATGTGTAAAATAATGCCCATAAACATCCAAAAGGGGTAATATAATTGCATGGAACAATCAAAAATTATAGATACGTTGAAGACATATCAGTCCCGACGCCAATGGTAAAGTGTTTGATCAAAAGGTATACCGCTCCATGATTGGTTCTTTACTTTATTTATGTGCATCTAGGCCAGATATAATGCTTAGTGTTTGCATGTGTACCCGATTCCAAGCGACACCAAAGGAATCGCATCACTTAGCCGTGAAGCGAATTCTTCGATATTTGGCTTACACCCCAACACTAGGATTATGGTATCTGAGGGAGTCCTGGACTAGGGGGTGTCCGGATAGCCGGACTATCATCATCGGCCGGACTCCAAGACTATGAAGATACAAGATTGAAGACTTCATCCCGTGTTCGGATGAGACTTTCCTTGGCGTGGAAGGCAAGCTTGGCGATACGGATGTGTAGATCTCCTACCATTTTAACCGACCCTGTGTAACCCTAGCCCTCTCCGGTGTCTATATAAGCCGGAGGGTTTTAGTCTGTAGAAAAGACAACCATTACAACAATCATACCATAGGCTAGCTTCTAGGGTTTAGCCTCCTTGATCTCGTGGTATATCCACTCTTGTACTACCCATATCATCAATATCAATCAATCAGGAGTAGGGTTTTACCTCCATCGAGAGGGCCCGAACCTGGGTAAAAACATCGTGTCCCTTGTCTCTTGTTACCATCCGCCTAGACGCACAGTTCGGGACCCCCTACCCGAGATCCGCCGGTTTTGACACCGACATTGGTGCTTTCATTGAGAGTTCCTCTATGTCGTCACCGATAGGCTTGATGGCTCCTTCGATCATCAACAACGACGCAGTCCAGGGTGAGACTTTTCTCCCTGGACAGATCTTCGTGTTCGGCGGCTTTGCACTGCGGGCCAATTCGCTTGGCCATCTGGAGCAGACCTAAAGCTATGCCCCTGGCCATCTGGTCAGATTTGGAAGCCTAAACTTCACGGCTGACATCCGCGGAGACTTGATCTTCATTGGATTCGAGCCACAGCCGAGCGTGCCGCACTATCACGATAGGCATGATTTAGCTCTGTCGCCGGACAGTGCCCTGGAGGCCGCACATGAGTCCGCTTCGACCCCTAGTTCGGAGTCGACCACGCAGATCGAGGACAGGTGGCTGGACACCGCCTCGGGAGCTGCAATCTCTACGGTGATAGAGCCGAACACTGACCTTGTCCCTCGTAAAGCTCGTGACTCTGAGGTGCCGGACTCCTCGCCGGACTCCGAACCTCTTGCGCCCCTACCAATCGAATCCGATTGGGCGCCGATCATGGAGTTCACCGCCACAGACATCTTTCAGCAGTCACCCTTCGGCGACATCCTGAATTCGCTAAAGCATCTCTCGTTATCAGGAGAGCCCTGGCCGGACTGCGGTCAGGATGGTTGGGATGTGGAGGACGAAGAAATTCAGAACCCACCCACCACCCACTTTGTAGCCACTGTCGACGATTTAACCGACATGCTAGACTACGACTCCGAAGAAATCGACGATATGGACGACGACGCCGGAGACGACACCCCAAAATTTAGCCTCCTTGATCTCGTGGTAGATCCACTCTTGTACTACCCATATCATCAATATTAATCAAGCAGGACGTAGGGTTTTACCTCCATCGAGAGGGCCCGAACCTGGGTAAAAACATCGTGTCCCTCGTTTCCTGTTACCATCCGCCTAGACGCACAGTTCGGGACCCCCTACCCGAGATCCGCCGGTTTTGACACCGACATTGGTGCTTTCATTGAGAGTTCCTTTGTGTCGTCACCGATAGGCTTGATGGCATCTTCAACCAACAACGCCGTCCAGGGTGAGACTTTTCTCCCCGGACAGATCTTCGTATTCGGCGGCTTCGCACTGCGGGCTAATTCGCTTAGCCATCTGGAGCAGATCGAAAGCTACGCCCCTGGCCGTTAGGTCAGATTCGGAAGTCTAAACTTCACGGCCGACGTCCGCGGAGACTTAATCTTCGACGGACTCGAGCCGCAGCCGAGCGTGCCGCACTGTTACGATGGGCATGATCTAGCTCTGCCGCCGAACAGTGCCTTGGTGGCCGCACATGGATCCGCTTTGGCCATTAGTCCGGAGTCGATCGCCCAGATCAAGGATTGGTGGATAGACGATACCTTGGGGGCTCCAACTTCCACGGCGATGGAGCCAAACATTAATCTTGTCCCCCGCAACAATTGTGATTCCGAGGTGCCGGACTCCCTGCCGGACTCCGAACCTCCCACGCCCCTACCAATCGATTCGAATTGGGCGCCGGTTATGGAATTCACCGCCGCGGACATCTTCCAACACTCGCCCTTTGGCGACATCCTAAATTCGCTAAAGCATCTCTCGTTATCGGGAGAGTCCTGGCCGGACTATGGCCAGGATGGTTGGGGTACGGACGACGAAGAAATTCAGAGCCCACCCACCACCCACTTTGTAGCCACTGTCGACGATCTAACCGACATGCTAGACTACGACTCCGACGACATCGACGCTATGGACGACGATGCCGGAGACGAACAGGAACCAGCGCCTATAGGGCACTGGAATACCACCTCGTCATACGACATATATATGGTGGACACCCCAAAAGACGGGGACGGCGAAGAAGCAGCGGAGGCAGACTCTTTAAAGAAGCAGCCCAAACGCCGGCGTCAGTGGCGCCGCTCTAAATCCCGCCAAAGAAGAATGGAGATTCCGCACAGAGATAACAATACTCCGAGAGTGCCGAAGACAATCCCTCCCGCAAGACTCAGCGCAGGAGGATGCAGAAGCAAGCCCTCACGAGAGGGCGGCAGACGAAGAGGTTGAGGATCATAACTATATGCCTCCTCCGAAGACGAAGCAAGCCTCAACGATGATGAATTCGCGCACTCGAGGATCCCGTCGAACAAGAGCGCTTCAAGTGCGGGCTCATCGCCACAACAAACAACCTAAAGAAAAGCAGCAACAGCTTCAAGCTGATCAGACCTGCTGGCCGATCGATTAACCGAGGTCCTCGCGTCAAGAGTATAAACTCAACGCCCTCCAAAATTACCCAAGACGCAAGCTGCTCCCCGATTAGAGGAGGAAGCATACATACCTCCATCACCAGCGACGATATGGCTGATCGACCACCCGTGGTCGTGATGAGAGGCATCCAGGCCCCAGCCAAGACCGCACCCGACATCGCTCCAAAAGTACGAAGCCAAGAGGGAACACGCCGGACTTGTGAGACATATTGGAGGACAAAGCAAGGCAATCCAGATCCATCTACGGATCACGTGGGCGCCCCATGACCCATGACAAATACCGTCGCGCCGGATACAATAACCCCGGCCGGGCCGAACACAGCAGACAACGCTCTCTCGAGCTGCGTCGCGATATTGCTCAATACAGAGGCGCCGCACGCCCGCTATGCTTCACTGACGAAGTAATGGATCATCAAATCCCCGAAGGGTTTAAACCCGTAAACATCGAATCTTACGATAGCACAACAGACCCCGCGGTTTGGATCAAAGATTATCTTCTCCACATCCATATGGCCCGCGGCGACGATCTCCATGCCATCAAGTATCTCCCACTCAAGCTTAAAGGACCAGCTCGGCATTGGCTAAATAGCTTGCCCGCAGAGTCAAATGGGTGCTGGGAAGACCTGGAAGCCGCATTGCTCGACAACTTCCAGGGCACGTATGTGCGACCACCAGACGCCGATGACCTAAGCCACATTATTCAGCAGCAGACGAATCGCGGACAATTACGGACATGGTTCTTGACAAAGAAAACCAAATCGCCGACCGTCCGGACGCAGAGGCCCTTGCAGCCTTCAAACATAACATCCGGGACGAATGGCTAGCCCGGCACCTGGGGCAGGAAAAGCCGAAATCTATGGCAGCCCTCACATCATTAATGACCCGCTTCTGCGCGGGAGAGGACAGCTGGCTAGCTCGCAGCAACAATCTCCGCAAAAATTCTGGCAGTCCGGATACTAAGGACAACAACGGCA
The DNA here is from genome assembly GCA_021437245.1 of Aegilops speltoides. Taxonomy (NCBI): domain Eukaryota; kingdom Viridiplantae; phylum Streptophyta; class Magnoliopsida; order Poales; family Poaceae; genus Aegilops; species Aegilops speltoides. The sequence continues at coordinate 38,570,362 of CM038144.1, read as the reverse complement.
GGTCACGTCGAAACAAAAAGAAACGCCGCATTAACGGCGACGATAAGGAGGATACGGCAGTCAACGCCGGATTCCGAGGCTCTAAACCAGGTCAGCGGAAGAAGCCGTTAAAAAGAACCACTCCGGGTCCGTCCAATTTGGACCGAATACTCGACCGCTTATGCCAGATACATGGCACCCCTGAAAAACCAGCTAATCACACTAATAGAGATTGCTGGGTGTTCAAGCAGGCAGGCAAGTTAATTGCCGAAAACAACGACAAGGGGCTAAACAGCGACGACGAGGAAGAGACCCGACCGCCGGACAATAGAGGACAGAAGGGTTTTCCCTCACAAGTGCGGACGGTGAATATGATTTACGCGACCCATATACCCAAGAGGGAGAGGAAACGCGCACTAAGGGACGTCTATGCGATGGAGCCAGTCGCCCCGAAGTTCAATCCATGGTCCTCTTGTCCGATCACTTTCGATCGAAGAGACCATCCGACCAGCATACGCCATGGCGGATTCGCCGCATTGGTTTTAGACCCAATCGTCGATGGATTTCACCTCACGAGTCCCGATGGACGGCGGCAGAGCCTGAACCTGCTTTATCGGGATACAAGGCGCAAAATGGGCATAGACCCTCAAGGATTAAACCTACAAAGACAACCTTTAAAGGTGTCATACCAGAGTGGAAGCCAATCAGACAGTGCTCAGTCCACACCGAAGTGGTCTTCGGATCCCGGATAATTTCGAGCGAAGAGTTAATCTTCGACATAGTCCCGTCATAGCCGCTATCACGCCCGCCGCATTTAACCACGCTTGCAAAATTCAACGCGGTGCCGCATTATGCATACCTAAAGCTCAAGATGCCAGGCCCTCGCGGAGTCATCACGGTCAATGGGAATACGGAACGCTCCCTCTGAACGGAGGAAAATACAGCGGCTCTCGCGGCAGAAGTACAAAGTAGCCTCTTAAGGCAATTCGCCAGTCCGGCCGTTAAACGGCCGGATACAGCAAAACGCGCCCAAAGCAATACCAACCAAGACCACCTGGCGCGATCAGAGCATGCGAAGCAATGTGGCCCCAACCCTCACCCGCGCATGATCGCAAGAATAACACTCCGCGTACATCATTATGCTTTGGAGATACCATGGGCACAGGGGAGCGGGCACGATCGCAACGGACCCAGAGTGCGGTTCGACCACACCGGGGGCTCGCAAGTGTGCCCCCCTTTTTTCTTGTCATTTTTTTATTTTCCTTCTTTGTGTACATAGGACTCCGTTAACCAGAGGCCCTGTCCGGCGATGAACCTGCCGAACTCATGATGCAACAGTCAACGACAAAAGAAGGCTGCGACGAACACCCAGGTGGTCTCAATTACGAGCATTAACTTCGATTATATACACCAAGTCCGCAGCTCACCCCTGGAGGGGGACATGTTTACTTAGTCCAAATCCCTTGCTTACCGCACTATTTGTATCAGTCCGCATTCATAGCAGACTTTCTTTCATAAATAATGCAACACCTTTTTTGACTGCAATTACATTACCTTATATATATATGGTCATTACATGACATCTTGCACCCGTATGTTTTGGTACGGACGAATACGCCAGGGGCTTCTGTTCCCCAAATTATGGTGTGATAAAGTCCGAACACTTTCATAAGTGCGGCACCCCGAACTTATAGCATTATATGAATCGGCTCCGAATCATGTCTTGGGTCAATAGTTGGGTTTGCCCGGCTCCCACGTTTTGGTGCCTTACGTTCCGTTATGTCGGCTAAGGTGGCACTGGGAGAACCACTACGATTGCGCCCCGGTTGAGCCGGGCGAGCGCCTCGATGGAGAAAGCTAAACTGGCGGCATGATAAGGCGAGAGACTGGTCGCTGTTCGAGAGGTTTTTCGGGTCCTTAAAGACTCACGCCGCTTTGAGCGAAGTTCCGGACAATGTCCGACGAAGGCGTGGATAGCGCCCCGGATTCGGTCTTCCGAATACCAGGGGCTTCGCTGAAATTTAAAATATAGAACTCTATGGCTAAGTGAGAGTGTTCAAGCATTATAAGTCCGGTTGCCTTGTTCGTTGTGTTGAGCGCCTCCCTAGATGGACCCAAAAATGGGAACAAGAGTGCTCAAGTTTATCCCGAACACCCCAGAACTCGTGGCTTGGGGGCTGAAGCCAACGACTTGCCATCTCTCAGATTTTATAAACGGCCGCATAGAAGGTAATATTTTAAATTAAACACGCGTTGCTTAACGCGCACATGAACAAAGTTTCAGCCTGCAGGATAATACATAACGAGTTTACTCGAAGATTACATTTCGGGGGCACTCATCCGCAATATCGCGGGCTCCCTTCAGGATAGTTCTATAATACATCTTGGGCATGCGATACTCCTTGCCCGGTGGCGGTGGGTCCGTGAGAAGCTTCTCCGCATCCAACTTGCCCCAATGCACATTTGTGCGGGCAAGGGCCCGACAAGCACCTTCAATACACGCGGAGCGCTTGATGACCTCCACCCAGGGGCACGCATCCACCAGCGGCCGCACGAGGCCGAAGTAGCTCCCAGGCATGGCCTGTTTAGGCCACAACCAGACTATAAGGCCCTTCATGGCCTCCTCGGCTACCTTAGGAGTTCGACCACCGCTTCACCTGGTCGCTTGGGGGCACGGATGGCCGCCTCAGCGCATCGAGACCGAAGACCTTCTCGGCCGAGCTTCCTCCTCGCCACGATAGAATGCGGCGCATCGACGACTACGCGCAAATCTGCAAACGCCTCGAGAGCTCGAATGCGGTAAGTGTCGTAGTTTACATTAACATATGCCTGCTTTGCATGAAAAATGCCTTACCCGCCGCTATCTTCTTTATATCCTCAACCTCCTGAAGGGCCTTATGGGCCTCGGCCTTGGCGGACTTGGCACTTTCGAGAGCCGAGGCAAGCTCGGACTCTCGAGTCTTGGAGTCACACTCCAAACTCTCATGCTTCTCCATGAGAGCCTGGAGCTCTTGCCGAACTTCCGCCACCCGTGCCTCCTGCCTTTCTCGCTCCGCCCGTTCCGCGGCCGCACTGCGTTCAGCCGCGGACACAGCCTCCTTCAGGGATGCCACCTCGTTAGTGGCCCCTGCAATACCCGTATTATCTTTATTAACTTTATCGCAACCAAAACCCTTTTCTATAAGGTAACTATTCAAAGTGGTGTTACTCACCTTCTTTGTCTTCGAGCTGCTTCTTGGCATGGCCGAGCTCTTGCTCGGACCGCTCGAGATCCTTCTTCAACACATCGACCTCCGCCGATAGTGCGGCAGAGGTCAGCAGCGCAGCCTGCAAACCCATATTGACATATTTTAAGCAACCCTACGATATCTTGTTAGATCCTCGGTCCGCTTTTTCTTTCCGAACACCGAATCGAGCATCAGGCTACCGTCTATGCGGTATTACATTACATAACTTTAACTTCTTACCTCAAAGCTCGTTAGAAGGCTGCTGCAGCTTCGGTCAGCCCGCTCTTGGTGAGCTGAACCTTCTGAATCATCGCACCCATGATAGTGCGGTGTTCTTCCTCGATGGAAGCGCCTTTAAGCGCCTCCAACAAGTTATCCGGCGCCTCCAGTTGGACGGAGGCCGGCGGTGTCACGGCCTTTTCCTTCTTTCGAAGGGGCCACCCGCCGGACTCTGGAACCACTGCGGGTTCCGATGTAGAGTCCGACACAAAGTTCGGGAGGCAACCTGACGGCACCTCCGGATCCTCCTCCTGATGGGTCCCTCTCTCGATCCCACTCAGCCCTCACCGCGCTGGGGTAGTTGCGATCGAAGCGAATCCACATCCGACGGGCCAATGACCCTCTTGATGAAGCGGGAGATCATCATCACCGGACTACGCATGTAACGCGGCGTTAGAAGGACACTATGTGACACGAAGAAATTGCATATCAAGGATCCGGATATTTACGATCTTGCCGGACGCCTGGCCCTTGAGGCCACTCATCCTCGCCAACGGTGGAGTTGGCGAAACTGTCCGGGGGAATAGTCCTCCCCCTCTTGGACCCTTCGGCCTGCCCTATTGGGGAAGCCTTCCTCTTCTTCTCTCCCTCCTCCGGGAGAGAGTCTTCCTCCTCCTCCTCGTCTTCGGGGGAGGAGCCCGCCTCGTCGTCGGACACCTGATTGCAGGAACTCTTTCGAGTCCCCGCAGCCACCTTCTTGGCCTTCTTCTCCGGCACCACATGCGGTGCCGGAACCAGCAGCCCCGCCAAACGGGCATCCACTGGGTCTTCTGGCATGGGAGCTGGGCTAATAAGCTGCTTGGCCTTCTCCATCCATTCCTGTCAAAGGAAAAGAAAGAATGAAACCCTCTTAGAATCAATTCGATTACTACAAAGTGTCCCGTAATGGGGTTGAATCACTCACCTCGTCAGTTGGATGCTGCGAGCTAAATCCGCGATCTTCCGTCGCGGATGCGGGGGCTTCGGCGCCCTTAAACAGCACCCTACAGGCGCCTTCGTGTGTCGTATCGAAGAGCCCTCTCAACGCCTGGTGCTGTTCCGGATTGAACTCCCACAGATTGAATGCCCGTTTGGCATGGGAGAATCCGCGGATGAGCATGACTTGACCACGCTGACGAGCCTGAGCTTATTGCTCACCAGCTTCTGGATGCAGGCTCGGAGTCCCGTCACCTCCTTCGGATTGCCCCACAGCAAGCCCTTCTCTTTCCAGGAGGTGAGCTGCGTGGGGACGCCAGATCTAAACTCGGGGGCTGCCGCCCATGCGGGCTTGCGCGGCTCGGTGATGTAGAACCACCCCGATTGCCACCCCTTGACGGAGTCCACGAAGGCCCCTTCGAGCCAAAGGACGTTGGGCAATTTACCCAACATGGCGCCTCCGCATTCCGCTTGCGTGCCCTTCACAACCTTCGGCTTGACGTTGAAGGTCTTGAGCCACAGGCCGAAGTGGGGCCGGATGTAGAGGAAGGCCTGGCACACGACGATGAACGCCGAGATGTTGAGGATGAAGTTCGGCGCCAGATCGTGGAAATCCAGGCCGTAGTAGAACATGAGCCCCCAGACGAATGGATGGAGAGGAAAGCCCAGTCCGCAGAGGAAGTGGGGAAGGAAGACGACCCTCTCATGAGGCCCAGGGGTAGGGATGAGCTGCCACTCGTCGGGCAGCCGATGCGCGATATCGCCAGAAAGGAATCCGGCGCTGCGCAGCTTGGTGATGTGCTCCTCCTTAATGGTGGAGGCCAACCATTTGCTTCCCGCTCCGGACATATTCGGGGAAGGTCGAGGCGAGATGCGCAAGCTTGGGCGTTGGAGCTTGAGTGCGCGGAGATGGATAAGCAAAGGAGGAAGAAGGCATAGGTGAGAAGGTAAATCCTTATCCCTTATATATAGGCGGACGAAACTGTGCATCGCCCACCTGCCTGGTAAAACTCGCTTATCTCCCAAGCGCCGCCATCAATGGCGCGGTAGGGTTACCCACGTCCGTATTGATGAGAATCCCGGAATAAGGGGAACACGATCTCTGCTTCGACAAGACGTGCCAAGGAAACAGTGGCTTGGTAGCGGTGTGATGTCACGCCGCATAATACGTCAGCAGATTGAACTAGTGTACATTTTATTCTCTCTACGGTGGAATGTGGAATTTATTTTGCAGAGCCGGACACTATCCTGGTGTTCATGATCTTCTCTGGATTATTCAAGGGAGGAACCCGCCTTGCAATGCTTGAACATTATGCGCTACCGGACTTGTCGCCATTGAAGCCTCGGATCGAGGGCTACCGAGGAGTCCTCGATTAGGGGTGTCCGGACAGCCGGACTATCATCGTCCCCCGGACTCCAAGACTACGAAGATACAAGATTGAAGACTCGTCCCGTGTCCGGATAGGACTTTCCTTGGCGTGGAAGGCAAGCTTGGCAATACGGATATGTAGATCTCCTACCATTGTAACCGACTACGTGTAATTCCTAGCCTCCTCCGGTGTCTATATAAACCGGAGGGCTTTAGTCCAGAGGACACAACATACATTACAACAATCATACCATAGGCTAGCTTCTAGGGTTTAGCCTCCTTGATCTCGTGGTAGATCCACTCTTGTACTACCCATATCGTCAATATTAATCCAGCGGGACGTAGGGTTTTACCTCCATCGAGAGGGCCCAACTCTGGGTAAAACATCGTGTCCTCGCTTCCTGTTACCATCCGCCTAGACGCACAGTTCGGGACCCCCTACCCGAGATCCGCCAGTTTTGACACCGACAAGCGACAAGCGGCGCCGCACACAAGACGACACATGATCCTCGCAAAACAGATGGCCCGGTCAGGTCCATTTATGGGCCAAAGAAGAGGGCCCCAGGAAGCAACACAACACGCCGAGTGTTCAAAGACAACGGCACACCTAAATACAGGGGCGCCGCACACCCACTATGTTTCATCGATGAGGTGCTGGATCATGAATTTCCTGCGGAGTTCAAGCCCGTAAACATAGAGGCATACGACGGAACAACAGACTTTGAGTGCGGATTGAGGATTACATCCTGCACATACATATGGCTAGAGGAGACGATCTCCACGCCATAAAATATCTGCGCCTCAAGCTCAAAGGGCCAGCTCGGCATTGACTCAAAAGCCTCCCGTAAAATACCATTGAAGTTGGGAAGAGCTCGAGGACGTTTAGAGCAAATTTTCGGGGACTTATGTCCGCCTCCGGATGCGAGCGATTTAAGTCACATAACCCAATAGCCCGGAGAGTCAGCGCGCAAATTCTGGAACAGGTTCCTCTCACCAAAAGAACCAAATGGTCGATGGCCCGGACGCCGAAGCCTTAGCAGCTTTTAAACATAACGTCCGAGACGAATGGCTCGCCAGACACCTCGGCCAGGAAAAGCCAAGAACAACGGCCGCACTAACAAGCCTCATGACCCGCTTTTGCGCGGGGGAAGATAGCTGGCTTGCAAGATGCAACACCAGCGACCCGAGTTCATCCGAGATCAGAGATGGAAATGGAAAATCACAGCGCAGAAAGGACCATCACCGAAATAAAGAAAAGAGCCCAAAGAACACGGCGGTCAACGCCGGATTCAAAAGCTCGCGGCCGAACAACAAAACACTGCCTCTTAAGGACAATAGTGACGAGCTATCCAACCTAAACAAAATTTTGGATCGGATATGTCAAATCCACAAGACTTCGGAAGCTCGCAAACCACACCCACCGAGATTGTTGGGTCTTCAAACAGTCCGGCCGACTCAACACCGAACACAAGGGGCTTGACGCGCCAAGTGAGGATGACGACGAAGCCCACCAGCAGAGCACCGAAAAACAAAAGACTTTCCCACAAGAAGTCAAAACAGTAAACTCACTTAATGTGATAATACGGAACAATAGTGCGGCACCCGCTAAAGTATATGTCACACGGTCAACCCCAGCGGAACCCCGAGATTGGATGTCAAAACCAATTACTTTCGACCACCTAGACTATTCCAGAAGTATTCAAAACGCAGGATCGACTGCTCTGATATTGGATCCTATAATTGACGGACTACAATTTACACAAGTCCTAATGGATGGCGGCAGCGATTTAGACCTGCTATATCCAGACACAATCCGCAAGTTGGGGATAGACCCTACTAATATTCGCCATAGCCGCACTTCCTCCAAAGGAGTGACGCCAGGCCCTTACTCCAAGTGCACGGGCTCCGTACTACTAGAAGTTGTGTTCGGATCACCCGACAACTTCCGTCGTGAAAAGCTAATCTTTCATGTCGCTCCATTCACAAGTAGCCATCAGGCACTGTTGGGACGTGAAGCTTTTGTCCGCTTTAACGCAATACCACACTAAGCTTCTCTTACACTTAAAATGCCCGGTCCACGCGGCATCATCTCATTAAAAGGTCGTTCAAGACCCCGGACACGGCTAGGCGAGTCCGGCATAAATAAACTAGGGTTTCCTAGCCGCACACCCCTTCACAAGGGCTGTGCGTATGAGCAATAAAGAGCCAATAAAAGCTCAACTTTATTCATTCATTCATACTTCGTTTTTTAATACATTTTTTGCACGATTTCTTTTCAAACTAAGTTCCTCTCTTTTACAGATGAACAGTGTGTACACCCATCCAGGATACCGCACAACGGAGACACATGCGCAAATGTGCAGCAGGGACCCGTGGCAAGGATTCTTTTCAGATTAAGACCCTGTGTAAACCTTTCTTATTGTCTCTTGTTGATTCACATCCACTGGTTTTTCACCATAGCCGACGAGGAGACTGGCGTTTTGGCATCGGCCGCGTTAGAAATATTCGCCTATACCTGGACACTATGGGTTTAGGGCATTGTTCTGCCTGTTATCATAAATACCGAATACCTTAGGGAGTGTTCGGCGTCTTGAGTTAGGCCTTATATGCATCAGCTCCTAATCATGTCTTTGGTCAAATGTTGGGTTTGCCCGGCCCCTGTGTTTTGATGCCTTACGCTCAGATCATCGCTAACGCGGCACTGTGGAGAACTATCGCGATTGTGCCCGGTTCGCCGGGCGAGCACCTCAAGAGAGAAAGCCGAAAACTGACTATCATGATATAGCGAGAGACTAGTCAACCACTCGATCGACTACCGGAATGTTTAGAATTCCTCCGCTTTGACGAAGGACCGTTTCCCGGTCAGGCACATACACGCCCTGAATCTGGAGAGCGCGGTGCCCCTAGGGGCTATATCGTAGCCCCACCTTCGAACTCCTATGGCTAAGTGAAATCGATAAAGCATTATAGTCCGGTTGCCTCGTTTGCTACGCTACCACCTCCTTCACATGACCAAGATGTTGGATTAAGTGTGAAAACGCGCTATTTTGCAAACACCCCCACACTATGTGCGTAATGGGTCAAGACTGCCATCTTCAAAGTTATACACAAGTATACATTAACGGCCGCACAGGAGATATTTCAATACTTGAACGCAAGTTTAAAAAGCGCTTATATTATGAATATCGCTTACAAACCATAAAGATCATTTGAACATGACATTTTTGAGCATCGCGACTTATTACACGAGCACCACGCAGAACTTCCCCAAAATAGTGCTCGGCGGGTAACCGCTCGTCTCAACCCCGGTTGCAACATCGGTGGCATCCATCTCCGCCCAAGATGTCTTCACACGGCGAGGGCCATCCGTGCACCCTCTATGCAGGTCGACCGCTTATCGCTTTGATATGCGGCACCGCCCAAGGAATTGCTGCAATAAGCCAAAATAACTCTTGGCTTGGGCCTATCCGCCGGACATGAGCCACGATATCCGCCATGGCAAGTCCGACAATCTATTCACTCAGCCCACTCAGCCAACCGATCGGTCACGGAAGTGAATGCTCCGGACGTGGAATTGAGACCAAAAAGCTCTTCCGTCTCGTGATACTTTTGACTTCGAAGTGCACAACAACATCCGCCGACTTGCCGCTAAATCCATATAAGGATCCTCTCGACCCCACAGCTGGCTGTTGAGCATACCGGATCTGCGGAACCTCCCGCAGAGCAGAAAGGGCTTGCCAGCCGCAATATCTCCGGCCTGGCGCAGCTCCTCCTTTATAGCCCTCATTGCAGAACGGGCATCCTTGGCTTCGGCGGTGGCCTTCTTCGGCGTTCTTTTTCAAAAACCTCATAGCGGTTGGCAACATCTTTCAGCTTCACGGCCATTTTGGCCATCTCCTCCCTGCTTCGGCAGTGAGCAGCCCTTTTGGCTTCTAGCTCTTCGGCCGCCTTCGAGGCAGCCGCATCACTCCTTCTGGCCTGCTCCTTGGCTCGAGCAAGCTCTACCCGAAGGTCCTCCACAGCAACGGCACCATCTGCATCAAACACACATGTTGTAAGGAGTGAGCTTCGGCTCCTTTACTAGGTGACCACGGAGAAACAACCTACCTTGCGACTCGTCAAGTCGTTTATTGACTAGCGCGATGCCCGCATCCACAATGTTGAGTTGCCGCCTTAGTTCAGCAACTCCATCAGTCCGTCCGGCCACCGGACTATCCGCCACCTGTGTAGAAAAGGCGAGAATTAATACCTGAGATTATGATCCTCGGCACGCTGTCGCTTTCGACAACATACCGAGTCTCAGGGGCTACTATCTATACAGGGCACGCTTTATGTGCAAAACTGTCAAAAGGTATGTCATTTTTACTTACCTCAAACCCCGCCAAAGAAACTTCGACGCAAGATTATGCAACTCCGCCGGGCGGATGAAATTCTTCCAATCACCATACTCATCAATGTACGGTGACCTTCTGAGATAGACGCCCTCTCAAGCAGATCCTTTAGCTCCTCCGGCCGTACACCAGTTGGTGCCGAACTCTCCGGCCCTGCCGGACTTGGGGATACCCTCCATGATGACACCTCAGGGTCGTCCGCCCCACCTGAAGGTGCGGCAGATGGAGGCGTCTTGCTCTCCATCATCTCTGGACGAAGGTCCCCCGAAGACGAGCTCATCTGAGAAGGACGGAGATCCGAACTACAAGGTAAAAACTTCGGTTATCCTCAGAAGCACAAATAGGGATGTCCCTTATTACAAAACTCCCCTTTTTCTACTTACGGCTTGCTGGAGGGCTGCTTCCTTAGGGGAGATAGTGCGGCCGGGGCCTCCCTAGACGCAGTACCCTCTGGTAAAGATCTCTTCCCCCGCTTCGAGGCCTTGGCCTCCGGGTTTTCGGAAGCGGTCCTCTTCTCCCCTTGGAAGGAGGGATTCTCGATCCCCTTTCTCAAAAGCCTCCTTGGTAGAGGCGGTAGTTCCTCTGTTTTCCCCTTCGCCTTCCTCTCAAGGCGCAACCTCCAAAGATCTTGACCAGACGGATCCAAAGACGGGATCCGGAGGGGGCCGGACATCAGACGGGCCATTATGCTGCTATCCACTCCTATTCAAGGGACGATTGGTCAAAAGGCAAATTCAAGAAGGCGCAAACAAACAGTGTGTCCGGGCACAGGGCTACTTACCTGAGCATCCGGGTGATTGCAGCTTAGGCCGGCATCCTTGATCAATTCCGGACACACTTCTTGTGATCCGAAGAAAAATTTATACATCTCCATGGGTGTCGTACCCATAAAGTGTTGAAGAGCTCGTGGCCCCTCTGGATTGAACTCCCACACACGGAGGGGGCGACGCTTGCAGGGTAGGAGACGCCGAATCAGCATAACCTGCATCACTACGACCAGATTGATCTCCCTCTCTTGGAGGTCTCGAATCCAGTCCTGCAATAGGGGTACGTCCTTTGACGGCCCCCAGTTGAGCCCTTGGTTGACCCATGACATCAGCCGCTGTGGAGGGCCCGAACGAAAGATGGGCGGCGGCTTCTTCCTGCTGCCCCTGGGAGCGGTTATGTAGAACCACTCCTGTTCCCACAAGCCGAGCTCCTCCTGGAAAGAGCCCTCGGGCCATGGAGCATCGGCCCTCCTACTTACAACCACCCCGCCGCACTCTGCTTGACGCCCCTCGATCATCTTCGACTCCACGTTGAAGGTTTTGAGCCACAAACCGAAGTGGGGGGTAGTGCGGAGGAAGGCCTCGCAGACGACAATGAATGATGAGATGTGGAGGATGGACTCCAGAGCCAGGTCATGGAATTCCAACCCATAGTAAAACATGAGCCCTCTCACAAAAGGATCCATCGGAAGCCTAAACCCGACGGAGGTGGGACACAACACGACGCTCTCGCCGGGCTCGGGAGTAGGAATGACTTGCCCTTTGGCGGGCAGCCTATGCGAAATCTCGCAGGTCAGGTACCTGGCTTCTCTCAACTTTAGCACGTCCTCTTCTGTGACGGAGGAGGGCATCCACCGGCCTTGTAGGTCGGAGCCAGACATTACCGAAAGTCTGAAGCGCTCGAATCTGGAGCTCTGGGTGTTGGAACTCGGGGCGAGTGGCAGATTCGATTGAGGATTGAAGAAAAGAAACGAGCCTTGGTCTCATTATAAAGAGGGAGAATACCAAGAGCCGTCCCCGTGACCGTTTGGGACTCACCTTCAATAGAGGGGGCGTGGCGATGGGCACGGTTGGGTTACCCACGTCCGTATTGATGGGAATCCCGGAATAAGGGGAACACGATCTCTGCTTCGACAAGACGTGTCAAGGAAACCGCTTCGCTAAACGTGCTAAGGTGGTATAATAAAAACAATTCAAGTAAAGGCTTGGTAGTGGTGTGACGTCACGCCACAAAATACGTCAGCAGATTGAACGTGTGTACATATTATTATCTCTACGGTGGTATGTGGAATTTATTTTGCAGAGCTGGACACTATCCTGGTGTTCACAATCTTCTATGATTATTCGGAGAAGGAACCCGCCTTGAAATGCCGAACAATATGCGTGCCGGACTCATCGTCATTGAAGCCTGGTTCAGGGGCTACTGAGGGAGTCCTGGACTAGGGGGTGTCCGGATAGCCGGACTATCATCATCGGCCGGACTCCAAGACTATGAAGATACAAGATTGAAGACTTTGTCCCGTGTCCGGATGGGACTTTCCTTGGCGTGGAAGGCAAGCTTGGCGATACGGATGTGTAGATCTCCTACCATTGTAATCGACTCTGTGTAACCCTAGCCCTCTCCGGTGTCTATATAAACCGGACGGTTTTAGTCCGTAGAAAAGACAACCGTTACAACAATCATACCATAGGCTAGCTTCTAGGGTTTAGCCTCCTTGATCTCGTGGTAGATCCACTCTTGTACTACCCTGTTGGAAATATGCCCTAGAGGCAATAATAAATTAAGTTATTATTATATTTACTTGTTCATGATAATCGTTTATTATCCATGATATAATTGTATTGATAGGAAACTCAGATACATGTGTGGATACATAGACAACACCATGTCCCTAGTAAGCCTCTAGTAGACTAGCTCGTTGATCAATAGATGGTTACGGTTTCCTGACCATGGACATTGGATGTCGTTGATAACGGGATCACATCATTAGGAGAATGATGTGATGGACAAGACCTAATCCTAAGCCTAGCACAAAGATCGTGTAGTTCGTATGCTAAAGCTTTTCTAATGTCAAGTGTCATTTCCTTAGACCATGAGGTTGTGGAACTCCCGGATGCTGTAGGAATGCTTTGGGTGTACCAAACATAACAACGTAACTGGGTGGCTATAAAGGTGCACTACAGGTATCTCCGAAAGTGTCTGTTGGGTTGGCACGAATCGAGACTGGGATTTGTCACTCCGGTTGACAGAAAGGTATCTCTGGGCCCACTCGGTAGGACATCATCATAATGTGCACAATATGACCAATGGGTTGATCACGGGATGATGTGTTACGGAACGAGTAAAGAGACTTGCCGGTAACGAGATTGAACAAGGTATTGACATACCGACGATCGAATCTCGGGCAGGTACAATACCTCTAGACAAAGGGAATTGCATACGGGATTGCTTGAATCCTTAACATCGTGGTTCATCCGATGAGATCATCATGGAACATGTGGGAGCCAACATGGGTATCCAGATCCCGATGTTGGTTATTGGCCAGAGAGCTGTCTCGGTCATGTCTGCATGATTCCCGAACCCGTATGGTCTACAAACTTAAGGTTCGGTGACGCTAGAGTTGTTATGGGAATTGGTGTGCAGTTACCGAATGTTGTTCGGAGTCCCGGATGAGATCCCGGATGTCACGAGGAGTTCCGGAATGGTCCGAAGGTAAAGATTTATATATGGGAAGTCCTATTTTGGCCACCGGAAAATGTTCGAGATTTTTCGGTATTGTACCAGGAAGGTTCTAGAAGGTTCCGGAGTGGGGCCCACCAGCATGGGGACCCACATGAACGTGGGTAGTGGGGGCAAGGCCCCACACCCTTGGTCAAGGAGCACCAAGATCCCCCCTGTTGGTGTCAAAACCGGCGGATCTCGGGTAGGGGGTCCCGAACTGTGCGTCTAGGCGGATGGTAACAGGAAACGAGGGACACAATGTTTTTACCCAGGTTCGGGCCCTCTCGATGGAGGTAAAACCCTACATCCTTCTTGATTAATATTGATGATATGGGCAGTACAAGAGTGGATCTACCACGAGATCAAGGAGGCTAAACCCTAGAAGCTAGCCTATGGTATGATTGTTGTAATGTATGTTGTGTCCTACGGACTAAAGCCCTCCGGTTTATATAGACACCGGAGGAGGCTAGGGTTACACAGAGTCGGTTACAATGGTAGGAGATCTACATATCCAGATTGCCAAGCTTGCCTTCCACGCCAAGGAAAGTCCTATCCATTACACGGAAGGAGTCTTCAATCTTGTATCTTCGTAGTCTTGGAGTCCGCGACGATGATAGTCCGCTCTCCGACACCCCTAGTCCAGACTCCTCAAGAGCTCTGAACCAGGCTTCAATGACGATAAGTCCGCACGCATAATGTTCGGCATTGCAAGGCGGGTTCCTCCTTGAATAATCCAGAGAAGATCATGAACACTAGGATAGTGTCCGGCTCTGCAAAATAAATTCCACATTCCACCATAGAGAGAATAAAATGTACACTAGTTCAATCTGCTGACGTATTATGCGGCGTGACATCACACCGCTACCAAGCCACTGTTTTGAATCGTTTTTTACTATACCACCTCAGCACGTTTAGCGAAGCGGTTTACTTGGCACGTCTTGTCGAAGCAGAGATCGTGTTCCCCTTATTCCGGGATTCTCATCAATACAGACGTGGGTAACCCAACTGCGCCATTGATGGTGGCGCTTGGGAGATAAGCGAGTTTTACCAGGCAGGTGGGGGACGCACAGTTTCGTCCGCCTATATATAAGGGATAAGGATTTACCTTCTCACCTATGCCTTCTTCCTCCTTTGCTTATCCATCTCCGCGCACTCAAGCTCCAACGCCTAAGCTTGCACATCTCGCCTCGACCTTCCCCGCATATGTCCAGAGCGGGATGCAAATGGTTGGCCTCCACCGTTAAGGAGGAGCACATCACCAAGCTGTGCAGCGCCGGATACCTTTCCGGCGATATCGTGCATCGGCTGCCCGACGAGGGGCAGCTCACCCCTACCCCTGGGCCTCATGAGAGGGTCGTCTTCCTTCCCCACTTCCTCCGCGGACTGGGCTTTCCACTCCATCCATTCGTCCGGGGGCTCAAGTTCTACTACGGCCTGGATTTCCACGATCCGCGCCAACTTCATCCTCAACATCTCGGCGCTCATCGTCGGTGCGAGGCCTTCCTCCGCATCCGCCCCACTTTGGCTCTGGGCTCAAGACCTTCAACGCAAGTCAAGGTTGTGAAGGGCACGCAAGCGAATGCGGAGGCGCCATGTTGGGTAAATTGCCCAACGCCTTTGGCTCAAGGGCCTTCGTGGACTCCGCCAAGGGGTGGCAATCGGGATGGTTCTACATCACCGAGCGCGCAAGCCCGCATGGGCGGCAGCCCCGAAGTTTAGATCTAGCGCCCCACGCAGCTCACCTCCGGAAAGAGAAGGGCTTGCTGTGGGGCAATCCAAGGAGGTGACGGACTCCGAGCCTGCATCCGAAGCTGGTGAGCAATAAGCTCAGCTCGCCGACGTGGTCCAAGTCATGCTCATCCGCCGGATTCTCCCATGCCAAGAACGGGCATTCAATCTGTGGGAGTTCAATCCGAACAGCACCAGCGCTGAGCGGGCTCTTCGACACACACAAGGCGCTCGAGGGTGCTGTTCAAGGGCGCTGAAGCCCCCGCATCCGCGACGGAAGACCGCGGATTTAGCTCGCAGCATCCAACTGACGAGGTGAGTAATTCAACCCCATTACGGGACACTTTGTAGTAATTGATTCTAAGAGGGTTTCATTCTTTCTTTTCCTTTGACAGGAATGGATGGAGAAGGCCAAGTAGCTTATTAGCCCGGCTCCCATGCCGAAGACCAAAGTGGACGCCTGCGTTTGGCGCGGGTTGCTGGTTCCGCACCGCATGTGGTGCCGGAGAAGAAGGCCAAGAAGGTGGCCGCGGGGACTCGAAAGAGTTCCCGCAATCAGGTGTCCAACGACGAGGCGGACTCCTCACCCAAAGACGACGAGGAGGAGGAAGACTCTCTCCTAGAGGAGGGAGAGAAGAAGAGGAAGGCTTCCCCAATAGGGGAGGCCGAAGGGTCCAAGAGGGGGAGGACTATCCCCCCGGACAGTTTCACCAACTCCACCGTTGGCGAGGATGAGTGGCCTCCAAGGGCCAGGTGTCCGGCAAGATCGTAAGTATCCGGATCCTTGATATGCAATTTCTTTCGTGTCACGTAGTGTCCTTCTAACGCCGCATTCTGTCTGTAGTCCGATGATGATGATCTCCCCGCTTCATCAAGCGGGTCATTGGCACCGTCGGATGTGGATTCACTGCCGACTGCCACTACCCCCTGCGCCGGTGAGGACGCCGAGGTGGGATCCCAGAGAGGGACCCATCAGGAGGAGGATCCGGAGGCGCCGTCAGGTTGCCTCCCGGACTTTGTGCCGAACTCTACATCGGAACCCGCAGTGGTTCCAGAGTCCGGCGGGCGGCCCCTTCGAAAGAAGGGAAAGGTTGCGGACACCGCGCCTCCGCCCAACCGAGGCGCCGGATAACTTGTTGGAGGCGCTTAAAGGCGCTTCCATCAGGAAGAACACCGCACTATCATGGGTGCGGTGATTCAAGGTTCAGCTCGCCAAGAGCGGGCTGACCGAAGCTCGCAGCAGCCTTCTAATGTGCTTTGAGGTAAGAAGTTAAAGTTATGTAATGTAATACCGCATAGACAAGAGCCTCGATGCTTAGTTCGTGTTCGGAAAGAAAAGTCGGACCGAGGATCTAACAAGATATACGCAGGGTTGCTTAAAATATGTCAATATGGGTTTGCAGGCTGCGCTGCTGACCTCTGCCGCACTATCGGCAGAGGTCGATGTGTTGAAGAAGGATCTCGAGCGGTCCGAGCAAGAGCTCGGCCATGCCAAGAAGCAGCTTGAAGACAAAGAAGGTGAGTAACACCACTTTGAATAGTTACCTTATAGAAAAGGGTTTTGGTTGCGATAAAGTTAATATAGATAATACGGGTATTGCAGGGGCCACTAACGAGGTGGCAGCCCTGAAGGAGGCTGTGCCCGCGGCTGAACGCAGTGCGGCCGCGGAATGGGCGGAGCGAGAAAGGCAGGAGGCACGGGTGGCGGAAGTTTGGCAAGAGCTCCAGGCTCTCATGGAGAAGCATGAGAGTTTGGAGCGTGACTCCAAGACTCGAGAGTCCGAGCTTGCCTCGGCTCTCGAAAGTGCCAAGTCCACCAAGGCCGAGGCCCATAAGGCCCTTCAGGAGGTTGAGGATATAAAGAAGATAGCGCGGTAAGGCATTTTTCATGCAAAGGTGCATGTTAATGTAAACTACCCGACACTTACCAGATTCGGAGCTCTCGAGGCGTTTGCAGATTTGCCGCCAGAGTGCGCCCGATGCCGCCAGATTCTATCGTGGCGAGGAGGGAGCTCGACGGAGCAGGTCTTCGGTCTCAAGACGCCGAGGCCGCCATCCAGTTCAAGCGACCAGTGAAGCAGCTGGTCGAACTCCACAAGGTAGCCGAGGAGGCCATGAAGGGCCTTATAGTCCGGTCAGGCCTAAACAGGCCATGCCTGGGAGCTACTTCGCCTCAGGCGGCGGCTGGTGGATGCGTGCCCCTGGGTGGAGGTCATCAAGCGCTCTGCGTGTATTGAAGGTGCTCATCGGGCCCTTGCCCGCACAAAGGTGCACTGGGGCAAGTTGGATGCGGAGAAGCTTCTCACGAACCCACCGCCACCGGGCAAGGAGTATCGCACGCCCGAGATGTATTATAAAACTGTCCTGAAGGGAGCCCGCGATATTGCGGATGAGTGCCCCCGAAATGTAATCTTTGAGTAAACTCGTTATGTATTATCCTGCGTGCTGAAACTTTGTTCATGTGCGCGTTAAGCAACGCTTGTTTAATTTAAAATATTACCTTCTGTGCGGCCGTTTATAAAATCTGAGAGATGGCAAGTCGTTGGCTTCAGCCCCCAAGCCACGAGTGCTGGGGTGTTCGGGATAAACTTGAGCACTCTTGTTCCCATTTTTGGGTCCATCTTGGGAGGCGCTCAACACAAGGAACAAGGCAACCGCACTTATAATGCTTGAACACTCTCACTTAGCCATAGAATTCTATAATTTTAAATTTCGGCGAAGCCTCGGTATTCGAAGACCGAACTGGGCGCTATCCACGCCTTCGCCGGACATTGTCTCGAACTTCGTCAAGCGGCGTGAGTCTTTATGACCCGAAAAACCTCTCTAACAGCGATCAGTCTCTCGCCTTATCATGCCGGCCAGTTTTAGCTTTTTCATCGAGGCGCCGCCTGCTCAACCGGGGCGCAATCGCAGTGGTTCTCCTAGTGCCACCTTAGCCGACATAACGGAATGTAAGGCACCAAAACGTGGGAGCCGGGCTAACCCAACTATTGACCCAAGACATGATTCGGAGCCGATTCATACAATGCTATAAGTTCGGGGTGCCGCACTTATGAAAGTGTTCGGACTTTATCACACCATAATTTGGGGAACAGAAGACCCTGGCGTATTCGGCCGTACCAAAATATACGGGTGCAAGATGTCATGTAATGAGCATATATATAAAAGGTAATGTAATTGCAGTCAAAAAAGGTGCTGCATTATTTATGAAAGAAAGTCTGCTATGAATGCGGACTGATACAAATAGTGCGGTAAGCAAGGGATTTGGACTAAGTAAACATGTCCCCCTCCAGGGGTGAGCTGCGGACTTGGTGTATATAATCGAATTTAATGCTCGTAATTGAGACCACCTGGGTGTTCGTCGCAGCCTTCTTTTGTCCCTGACTGTTGCATCATGAGTTCGGAAGGTTCATCGCCGGACAGGGCCTCTGGTTAACGGAGTCCTGTGTACACAAAGAAGGAAAATAAAAAATGACAAGAAAAAAGGGGGGCACACTTGCGAGCCCCCGGTGTGGTCGAACCGCACTCTGGGTCCATTGCGATCGTGCCCCCTCCCCTGTGCCCATGGTATCTCCAAAGCGTAATGATGTACGCGGAGTGTTATTCTTGCGATCATGCGCGGGCGAGGGTTGGGGCCACATTGCTACGCATGCTCTGATCGCGCCAGGTGGTCTTGGTTGGTATTGCTTCGGGCGCGTTGAGGGAGTCCTGGACTAGGGCGTGTACGGACAGCCGGACTATCATTATCCGCCGGACTCCAAGACTACGAAGATAGAAGATTGAAGACCCCGGCTCGTGTCCGGATGGTACTTTCCTTGGCGTGGAAGGCAAGCTTGGCAATACGGATATGTAGATCTCCTACCATTGTAACCGACTGTGTGTTCCTAGCCTCCTCCGTGTTTATATAAACCGGAGGGCTTTAGTCCGTAGGACAACATACATTACAACAATCATACCATAGGCTAGCTTCTAGGATTTAGCCTCCTTGATCTCGTGGTAGATCTACTCTTGTACTACCCATATCATCAATATTAATCAAGCAGACGAGGGTTTTACCTCCATCGAGAGGGCCCGAACACTGGTAAAACATTGTGTCCCTTGTCTCCTGTTACCATCCGCCTAGACGCACAGTTCGGGACCCCTACCCGAGATCCACCGGTTTTGACACCGACATTGGTGCTTTCATTGAGAGTTCCTGCGTCGCCACCGATAGGCTTGATGGCATCTTCAACCAACAACGCTGTCTGTGGTGAGACTTTTCTCCTCGACAGATCTTCAGATTCGGCGGCTTCGCGATGCGGGCCAATTCGCTGGCCATCTGGAGCAGATCGAAGCTACGCCCTGGCCGCCGGGTCGATTCGAAGTTAAACTTCACGGCCGATGTCCGTGGAGACTTGATCTTCGACGGACTCGAGCCATCGCCGAAGCGCCAAGACTGCGGATTTATGGGCATGATCTAGCTCACCGCCAAACAAAGGCCTTTGGTGGTCGCGACACGGATCCGCTTCGCCATTAGCCCGAGCCGATCGCCAGATCAAGGGCCGGTGGATAGACGCCGCCCTGGGGGCTTCAACATCCACGGCGATGGAGCCGAACACTGATCTTGTCCCCTACGAAACTCGTGATTCCGAGGCGCCGGACTCCTTGCCGGACTTGAACCTCCCGCGCCCCTACCCGTCGATCCGGATTGGGCGCCGGTTATGGAATTCACCGCCCGGACATCTTCCAGTACTCGCCTTTTGGCGATATCTTGAATTCACTAAAGCATCTCTCATTATCAGGAGAGTCCTGGCCGGACTATGGCCAGGATGGTTGGGGTTCGGACGACGAAGAAATTCAGATCCCACCCACCACCCACTTTGTAGCCACTGTCGACGATCTAACCGACATGCTAGACTACGACTCCGAAGACATCGACGCTATGGACGACGATGCCGGAGACGAAGAAAAAACAGAGCTTATACAGCACGACAGGACCACCTCGTCGCATGACATATATATGGTGGACACCCCAAAGGGGAGCGATAATGAGGACCAACGGGTCGCGGCAGAGGATAAACGACCAAAACAACGGCGTAGACGCCGCCCTAAGTCCCGCCTCGACAACAACAACGCTCCCAAGGAGCCCGCGATACGGCAGGGCTCACGATCGGACGACGAACATACAAATAAGCAACCGTCCGAACATGACGAGTCAGATAATCAATCTAAGCCCGGCGAGAACCACAGTCCGGATGACCGTATGCCGGACACGTCGCTGGAGAGTAAGAACCTTCGGAAAAGACTCACAAGATCGCAAGAAGCTCAAGAAGGAAAACGGAGGCTCAAAACAGCGGAAGACACACTCGTAATGAGATGGAGCAAAGCGCTCAAAACCGCAGATAAGTACGGCAATGGCCACCAATCAAAGAGCTACCCGAAGCGCAAGCTGCTACCGGAATTCGACGAAGAGGCCATAGAGCCTCCACCGTCCAAAAATAAAGGGGCTGCCTGGTTGGATAGACGGCCAGATGACAGGCCAAATTATGAAAGCGGCGCCACACATAAATCCACCAACGAACTCGGAAGGATAGATGGCCCAGCCAGGTCCATTTACGGGCCAAAGGAGAAGGCCCCAAGAAGCAAGGCAACACGCCAAGTGTCCGATGATAGCGGCACACACAAATACTGGCGCCAGACACCCACTATGTTTCACCGATGAGGTCTTTGGACCATGAATTCCCAGCGGGATTTAAGCCCATAAACATAGAGGCCTACGATGGAACAACAGATCCTGGAGTCTGGATAGTAGATTATATACTACATATACACATGGCCAGAGGAGACGATCTCCACGCCATAAAATACCTACCCCTCAAGCTCAAAGGGCCAGCCCGTCATTGGCTTAAAAGCCTCCTAGAAAACACTGTTGGAAGTTGGGAAGAGCTCGAGGATGCGTTTAGAGCAAATTTTCAAGGGACTTATGTCCGTCCTCCGGATGCAGATGATCTAAGTCATATAACTCAACAGCCCGGAGAGTCGGTGGCGAAGTGCGGAACAGGTTCCTTACCAAAAGAACCAAATAGTCGATCGTCCGGACGCCGAAGCCTTAGCAGCTTTCAAGCACAATGTCCGAGACGAATGGCTTGCCAGGCACCTCGGTCAAGAGAAACCGAGGACAATGTCCGCACTAACAAGCCTCATGACCCGCTTCTGTGCGGGAGAGGATAGCTGGTTAGCAAGATGCAGCACCAACGACCCAAGTACATCCGAGATAAGAGATGGAAACGGAAAATCACGGCGCAGAAAAGAGCTGCGCCGAAATAAAGAGAAAAGCCCAAAGAGCATGGCAGTCAACGCCGGATTTAAAAGCTCGCGGCCCAATAATAAAACACAGCCTCTAAAGGATGACAGTGACGAATTGTCCAACTTAAACAAGATTTTGGGTCGGATATGTCAAATCCACAGATTCGGAAGGCCCGCAAATCACACCCACAGGATTGTTGGGTTTTAAACAGTCCGGCCGACTAAATGCCGAACACAAGGGGCTCAACGCGTCAAGCTTAAGAAGATAAACCCCACCAGCAGAGCACCGGAAAACAAAAGACTTTCCCACAAGGGGTCAAAGCATAAACTCACTTCATGTGATAATACGGAAAAATAGTGCGGCACTTTCTAAAAAGAGCTTCAGTGCGGTCCAACCCAAGCAGATCAAGAGATTGGATATCAAAACCAATCACTTTCGACCACCGGACTATTCGAGCGTTGCTCAAATGCGGACGGACTCCCGATATTGAATCCCATAATAGACGGATTACAATTTACTCATGTCCTAATGGACGGAGGCAGCGACTTAAACTTGCTGTATTCAAAAACAATCCGTAGAATGGGGGTAAACCCTGCTAAAATCCGACACAGCCGCACTTCCTTCAAAGGAGTGACGCCAGGCCCTTACGCCAAGTGCACAAGCTCCATATTACTAGAAGTTGTGTTCGGATCACCGAACAATTTTCGATGAGAAAAATTAATTTTTCACATCATCCCATTTGAAAGTGAATATCAAGCACTCTTGGGACGAAAGGCTTTTGTCCGCTTCAACGCTATACCGCATTACGCGTCTCTTACACTCAAGATGCCCGGTCCGCGTGGCGTCATTTCAGTGCGAGGGTCACTTAAAGACCCCGGACTCGGATAGACGAATCCGGCCTCAACAGGCTAGGGGTTCCCTAGCCGCATACCCCATCACAGGGGGCTGCGCGCACAAAACAAACCGCGGGTTCATACAAACCCCGCTTTAATTATTTATATTTCTTGTTTTACACATATTTTTTGCACGATTTGTTTTCGAACTAAACGTTCCTCTCTTTTTACAGATGAACAAAGTGCACACCCGTCCAGGATAGCGGCGCAATGGAGACACAGGCGCAGACGTGCAATAGGGACCCGTTGTGAGGATTCTTTTCAGATTAAGACCCTGCTTAAACCTTTTTTACTGTCTCTTGTTGTTATTCTCCCTTGGTTTCTTCCTATAGCTAAAGCGGAGCCTGACGCTTTGGCATCGGCCGCGTCAGAAGACCATGCCCGTACCTGGACACTAGGGGCTTAGGGCATCGTTCTGCCCACTACTATAAAGACCGAACACCTTAGGGAGCGTTCGGCGTCTCGAGTTAGGCATTATATGGATCAGCTCCGAATCATGTCTTTGGTCAAATGTTGGGTTTGCCCGGCTCCTGTGTTTTGCTGCCTTACGTTCCGTATCATCGGCTAACGCGGCACCAGGAGAACTACTGTGATTGTGCCCCAGTTCGGGTGGCGAGCACCTCGAGAGAAAGCCGAAAACCGATCATATAATACAGCGAGAGACTGGTCAACCACTCGATCGACTATCGGAATGTTTAGAATTCCCCGCTTTGACGAAGGACCGTTTCCCGGTCAGGCGCATACACGCTCCGAATTCGGAGAAGGGCGATGCCATCAGGGGCTATATCGTAGCCCCACCCTCGAGCTCCACTGGCTAAGTGAAAGTGATAAAGCATTATAGTCCGGATTACCTCGTTCGCTACGCTACCACCTCCTTATAATAGGAACGAGACGTCGGATTAAAGTGTGAAAACGTGCTATTTTTGCGAACACCCCCGCACCTTGTGCGTGGGGGCTGAAGCCGAAGACTGCCATCTTTCAAGTTATACAAAAGTATACGTAAACGGCCGCACAGGAGAAGTTTTACTACTTGGACGCACAAGTATAAAAAGCAGTTATCACATAATCATTGATTTACAAGCTAATACGTTCATTTGAATGTGATATTTTTCGAGCACTGCGACTCTATTACACGAGCGCCACGCATAACTTCCCCGAAGTAGTGCTCGGCAGGGAGCCGGCTTTCATCTGAACCCTGGGCGGCAATAGCGGTGGCATCCATCTCCGAACAATGCGCCTTCACATGGGCAAGAGCCATCCGCGCGCCCTCGATCAGGCCGACCGCTTCATCTCCTTTATATACGGCACCGCTCCAAGGAATTGCTGCAGTAAGCCGAAGTAGCTCGTCGCCTTGGACCTCTCTGGCCATACATGGGCCACGATGTCAGTCATGGCAAGTCCGGACAATCTATTTAGCTCGGCCCATTCGGCCAACCGGTCCGTCAACGGAAGTGAGCGATCCGGACTGTGGAATTGAGACCAATATAGCTCTTCCGTCTCGTGATCCTCCCGGCTCCGGTGCTTAACCAAGCATCACCGCACTTGCAGCTAAGTCCATATACGGATCCTCCGGACTCCACAGCCGCTCAAATTGAGCACACTTTGCATCCATAAACCGGCGACGCAGCAGAAAAGGCTTGCCAGCCACGATCTCTCCGGCCTGGCGCAGTTCCTCCTTCATAGCCCGCATTGTAGAGCGGGCATCCTTGGCTTCGGCGGTGGCCTTCTTCAGGTCTTCCCGCTCTGATAAGCGCTCCTTTTCAAGAGCCTCATTGCGGTCGGTAGCATCCTTTAATTTCATGGCCAATTCGGCCACCTCCGCCCTGCTTAGGCAGTGCGCAGCCTTTTTGGCTTTCAACTCCTCGGCCGCCCTCGAGGCAGCCGCGTCACTCCTTCGGGCTTGCTCCTTAGCTAGAGCAAGTTCGGCCCAAAGGCTCTCCACAGCAGCAGCACCGTCTGTACAACATCATATAATTTATCAGAGGAGGGCTTCGACCCCCTTAATAATGCGACTGCAGAGAACTCTTTTACCTTGCGACTCGTCAAGTCGCCTGTTGACAAGCGCGATGTCCTCATCTGCCAAGTCAAGTTGCCGAGTTAATTCGGCAAACTCACTAGTCCGGCTAGCCCCCGGACTATCCGCCACCTGCATAGGAATGACGGAATTAATTACTTTAGATTTCGATCCTCGATACGCTGTCGTTTCCGACAACCTACTGAGTCTCAGGGGCTACTATCTATACAAGGCGCATTGTTATATGCAAAACTGTTAAAAGACAAAGGGGTGTGTCATTCTCGCATACCTCAAATCCCGCCAGCAAGCTCATGGCGGCATTACGCAATCCGCTTTCGGCGGACGAAATCCTTCCAATCATCATACGCATCAACGCACGGTGATCTTCTGAAATGGACGCCCTCTCAAGCAGACTCTTGATTCTCGGCGGATACTAGTGGGTGCCGAACTCTCCGCCCTCCGGACTGGGATACCCTCCGTGGCGACACTTGGGCTCTTTGCCTCATCTGGCGGCGCTGCGGACGGAGGCGTATCACTCTCCATCATCTTCGGAAGAAGGTCCCCCAAAGATGAACTCATCTGAGAAGGCTGCAGATCCGAACTACAATATAAATATTTCGGTTACCCACAGAAGCACAAATGAAGGTATTTCCTTACTAATTAACTTCCTCTTTCATACTCACGGCTCGTTGGAGGGCTGGTCCTTCGGCGATGATTGCTCGCCCGGATTCTCTCCGGACGCCGGACCCCCCGATGAAGATCTCTTCCCACGCTTAGGGGCTTTGGCCTCCAGATCTTCGGAGGCGGTCCTCTTCTCCCTCTGAAGGGAGGAATTCTTGGTTCCCCCCTCTTCATTCGCCCGTTTGGGCGAAACATTAGCTCCTCTATTTTCCCCGTCGCCCCCTTTTGTTGGCTCAACCTCCAACATTCTGACCAGCACGGGCTCCAGTGCGGTCTCTGGGAGGGGGGCCGGACATCTTATCAGCCTTGATCGCGCCACCCATTCCTGTAAAGAACAAGGGGTCAGGAGGCGAACTTTAGAAAGGCACATAAACAGAATGTCCGGACTCTGAGCTATTTACCTGAGTATCCGGGCGATCGCGGCTTAGGCCTGCGTCCCCGGCTGAATCCGGACACGCCACTTGCGGTCCGAAGAACAACTTGTACATCTCCACGGGTGTCGCACCCATAAAGTGTTGGAGAATCTGAGGTCCCTCCAAGTTGAACTCCCATAGACGGAGAGGACGGCGTTTGCAGGGTAGAAGATGCCTGATTAGCATAACCTGCATCACTTTGATCATGTCGATCTCCCTCGCTTGGAGGTCTCGAATCCGGCCCTGCAGTGAGGGCACGTCTTCGGACGGCCCCCAATTGAGCCCTTGGTTGACCCACGACATTAGCTGGCGTGGAGGTCGCGGGCGAAATGAAGACGACGGCTTCTGCCTGCTGCCCTTCGGAGCGGTGATGTAGAACCACTCCTGCTGCCACAGCTTGAGTTCCTCTTGGAAGGAACCCTCGGGCCACGGGGCATCGGCCTTTTTGCATATGGCCGCCCCGCCGCACTCCGCTTGACCCCCCCCCGATCATCTTCGGCTCCACCTTGAAGGTCTTCAGCCATAGGCCGAAGTGGGGAATGACGCGGAGGAAGGCTTCGCAGACGATAATGAATGCGAAGATGTGGAGGATGGACTCCGGAGCCAAGTCGTGAAAGTCCAGCCCATAGTAGAACAGGAGCCCTCTCACGAAGGGATCCGTCGGGAAGCCTAAACCCCGACGGAGGTGGGATCTGAAAGCGACGATTCACGGGCTCGGGGCGGGCACGGCCTGCCCTTGGGCAGGCAACCTGTGCGAAACCTTGTAGGCCAGGTACTTGGCTCCACGCAACTTCAATATGTCCTCCTCCATGACGGAGGAGGGCATCCACCGGCCCTGGAGGTCGGAGCCGAACATGGTTGAGGATCCGAAGCGCTCGAATCTGAGGCTCTGGGTGTTGGAACTGGGAGCGGAGAAGAGATTCGATGCGAGATTGAAAAACAAGGACAGGCCTTGGTCCTCTTATAAAGGGGAAGAAATACCAAGGGCCGTCTCCGTGACCGTTTGGGATTCCCCTTCGATAGAGGAGGTGTGGCGATGGGAACGGTTGGGTTACCCACGCACGTATTGATGAGGATCCCGGAATAAGGGGAACACGATCTCTGCTTCGACAAGACGTGCCAAGGAAATCGCTTCGCTAAACGTGCTAAGGTGGTATAGTAAAAAACGATTCAAACAAGGACTTGGTGGTGGTGTGATGTCACGCTGCATAATACGTCAGCAGATTGAGCTAGTGTATATTTTATTCTCTCTACGGTGGAATGTGGAAATTATTTTTGCAGAGCCGGACACTATCCTGGTGTTCATGATCTTCTCTGGATTATTCAAGGGAGGAACCCACCTTGCAATGCCGAACATTATGCGCGCCGGACTTATCGTCATTGAAGACTGGTTCAGGGGCTACTGAGGCAGTCCTGGACTAGGGGGTGTCCGGACAGCCGGACTATCATTATCCGCCGGACTCCAAGACTACGAAGATAGAAGATTGAAGACTCCGGCTCGTGTCCGGATGGTACTTTCCTTGGCGTGGAAGGCAAGCTTGGCAATATGGATATGTAGATCTCCTACCATTGTAACCGACTCTGTGTAACCCTAGCCTCCTCCGGTGTTTATATAAACCGGAGGGCTTTAGTCCGTAGGACAACATACATTACAATAATCATACCATAGGCTAGCTTCTAGGGTTTAGCCTCCTTGATCTCGTGGTAGATCTACTCTTGTACTACCCATATCATCAATATTAATCAAGCAGGGACGAGAGTTTTACCTCCATCGAGAGGGCCCGAACCTGGGTAAAACATTGTGTCCCTTGTCTCCTGTTACCATCCGCCTAGACGCACAGTTCGGGACCCCCTACCCGAGATCCGCCGGTTTTGACACCGACACGCGTTTTGCTGTATCCGGCCGTTTAACGGCCGGACTGGCGAATTGCCTTAAGAGGCTACTTTGTACTTCTACCGCGAGAGCCGCTGTATTTTCCTCCGTTCGGAGGGAGTGTTCCGTATTCCCATTGACCATGATGACTCCGCGAGGGCCTGGCATCTTGAGATTTAGGTATGCATAATGCGGCACCGCGTTGAATTTTGCAAACGCGGTTCGTCCGAGCAGAGCGTGATAGCCGCTGCGAACGGGACTATGTCAAGATTAACTCTTCGCTCGGAAATTATCCGGGATCCAAGACCACTTCGGTGTGGTCGAGCTGCATGCGATTGGCTTCCTCCTGGTATGACACCTTTAAAGGTTGTCTTTGTAGGTTTAATCCTTGAGGGTCTATGCCCATTTTGCGACTTGTATCCCGATAAAGCAGGTTCAGGCTCACGCCGCCGTCCATCGGGACTCTCGTGAGGTGAAATCCATCGGCGATTGGGTCTAAAACCAATGCGGCGAATCCGCCATGGCGGATGCTGGTCGGATGGTCTCTTCGATCGAAAGTGATCGGACAAGAGGACCATGGATTGAACTTCGGGGCGACTGGCTCCATCGCATAGACGTCCCTTAGTGCGCGTTTCCTCTCCCTCTTGGGTATATGGGTCGCGTAAATCATATTCACCGTCCGCACTTGTGGGGGAAAACCCTTCTGTCCTCTATTGTTTGGCGGTCGGGTCTCTTCCTCGTCGTCGCTGTTTAGCCCCTTGTCGTTGTTTTCGGCAATTAACTTGCCTGCCTGCTTGAACACCCAACAATCTCTATTAGTGTGATTAGCTGGTTTTTCAGGGGTGCCATGTATCTGGCATAAGCGGTCGAGTATTCGGTCCAAATTGGACGGACCCGGAGTGGTTGTTTTGAACAGCTTCTTCCGCTGACCGGGTTTAGAGCCTCGGAATCCGGCGTTGACTGCCGTATCCTCCTTATCATCGCCGTTAATGCGGCGTTTGTTTTTGTTTCGACGTGACCTGCCGTTGTTGTCCTTAGTATCCGGACTGCCAGAATTTTTGCGGAGATTGTTGCTGCGAGCTAGCCAGCTGTCCTCTCCCGTGCAGAAGCGGGTCATTAATGATGTGAGGGCTGCCATAGATTTCGGCTTTTCCTGCCCCAGGTGTCGGGCTAGCCATTCGTCCCGGATGTTATGTTTGAAGGCTGCAAGGGCCTCTGCGTCCGGACAGTCGACGATTTGTTTTTTCTTTGTAAAGAACCGTGTCCAGAATTGTCTGGCCGATTCATCTGGCTGCTGAATAATGTGGCTTAGGTCATCGGCGTCTGGTGGTCGCACATACGCGTGCCGGAAGTTGTCGAGAATGCGGCTTCCGTGTCTTCCCACCCAATTGACTCTGCGGGCAAGCTGTTTAGCCAATGCCGAGCTGGTCCTTTAAGCTTGAGTGGGAGATACTTGATGGCATGGAGATGCGTCGCGCGGGCCATATGGATGTGGAGAAGATAATCTTGATCCAAACCGCGGGTCTGTTGTGCCATCGTAAGATTCGATGTTTACGGGTTTAAACCCTTCGGGGATTTGATGATCCATTACTTCGTCAGTGAAGCATAGCGGGTGTGCGGCGCCTCTGTATTGAGCAATATCGCGACGCAACTCGAGATAGCGCTGTCTGTTGTGTTCGGCCCGGCCGGGGTTATTGTATCCGGCGCGACGGTATTCGTCATGGGTCGTAGGCGCCCACGTGATCCATAGATGGATCTGGATTGCCTTGCTTTGTCCTCAATATGTCTCATAAGTCCGGTAGCGTTCCCTCTTGGCCGTACTTTTGGAGCGATGCCGGGTACGGTCTTGGCTGGGGCTGGATGCCTCTCGTCACGACCACGGGGTGGTCGGTCACCATATCGTCTTGCTGGTGATGGAGGTATGTATGCTTCCTCCTCTAATCGGGGAGCAGCTTGCGTCTTAGGTAACTTTTGGAGGGCGTTTGAGTTTATACTCTTGACGCGAGGACCTCGGTCCATCGATCGGCCAGCAGATCTGATCAGCTTGAAGCTGTTGCTGCTTTTCTTTAGGTTGTTTGTTTGTGGCGATGAGCCTGCGCTTGAAGCGCTCTTGTTCGACGGGATCCTCAGTGCAGCGAATTCATCATCGTTGAGGCTTGCCGTCTTTGGAGGAGGCATATAGTTATGATCCTCAACCTCTTGTCTGCCGCCCTCTCGTGAGGGCTTGCTTCTCGCATCCTCCTGCGCTGAGTCTTGCGGGAGGGATTGTCTTCGGCACTCTCGAGTATTATTATCTCTCGTGCGGAATCTCCATTCTTGCTGTGGTGGGATTTAGAGCGGCGCCGCTGATGCCGGCGTTTGGGCTGCTTCTTTAAAGAGTCTGCATCCGCTGCTTCTTTGCCGTCCCCGTCTTTTGGGGTGTCCACCATATATATGTCGTATGACGAGGTGGTCTTCCAGTGCCCTGTAGGCGCTGGTTCCTATTCGTCTCCGGCATCGTCGTCCATAGCGTCGATGTCGTCGGAGTCGTAGTCTAGCATGTCGGTTAGATCGTCGACAGTGGCTACAAAGTGGGTGGTGGGTGGGCTCTGAATTTCTTTGTCGTCCGTACCCCAACCATCCTGACCATAGTCCGGCCAGGACTCTCCCGATAACGAGAGATGCTTTAGCGAATTTAGGTTGTCGCCAAAGGGCGAGTGTTGGAAGATGTCCGCGGCAGTGAATTCCATAACCGGCGCCCAATCCGAATCGATTGGAAGGGGCGTGGGAGGTTCGGAGTCCGACAGGGAGTCCGGCACCTCGGAATCACGAGTTTTGCGGGGGACAAGATTAATGTTTGGCTCCATCGCCGTGGAAGTTGGAGCTCCCAAGGTGGCGTCTATCCACCGATCCTTGATCTGGGCGATCGGCTCCGGACTAATGGCCAAAGCGGATCCATGTGCGGCCACCAAGGCACTGTTCGGCGGCAGAGCTAGATCATGCCCATCGAAACAGTGCGGCTCGAGTCCGTCGAAGATTAAGTCTCCGCGGACGTCGGCCGTGAAGTTTAGACTTCCGAATCTGACCTGACGGCCAGGGGCGTAGCTTTCGATCTGCTCCAGATGGCCAAGCGAATTAGCCCGTAGTGCGAAGCCGCCGAATACAAAGATCTGTCCAGGGAGAAAAGTCTCACCCTGGACGGCCTTGTTGGTTGAAGATGCCATCAAGCCTATCGGTGACGACACAAAGGAACTCTCAATGAAAGCACCAATGTCGGTGTCAAAACTGGCGGATCTTGGATAGGGGGTCCCGAACTGTGCGTCTAGGCGGATGGTAACAGGAAACGAGGGACACGATGTTTTTACCCAGGTTCGGGCCCTCTCGATGGAGGTAAAACCCTACGTCCTGCTTGATTAATATTGATGATATGGGTAGTACAAGAGTGGATCTACCACGAGATCAAGGAGGCTAAACCCTAGAAGCTAGCCTATGGTATGATTGTTGTAATGTATGTTGTATCCTACGGACTAAAGCCCTCCGGTTTATATAGACACCGGAGGAGGCTAGGGTTACACAGAGTCGGTTACAATGGTAGGAGATCTACATATCCGTATTGCCAAGCTTGCCTTCCACGCCAAGGAAAGTCCTATCCGGACACGGGACGGAGTCTTCAATCTTGTATCTTCGTAGTCTTGGAGTCCGGCGTACGATGATAGTCCGGCTGTCCGGACACCCCCTAGTCCAGGACTCCCTCACCTCCTTAGAAGGAATAAGATCATATCCTGAAGGGATAAGATAAAGATCCCTAAAAGGGGGGGATAACAATCGGTGGGGAAGGAAATGATGGGATTTCTTTCCTCCCACCTTTGCCAACGCCCCAATGGACTTGGAGGGCAAGAAACCAGCCCCCTCCACCCCTATATATAGTGGGGAGGCGCATGGGAGCTTCACCCTTGCCCCTGGCGCAGCCCTCTCCCTCCCCAACACCTCCTCCGTAGTAGTAGTGCATGGCGAAGCCCTGCCGGAGAACTGCAAGCTCCACCACCACACCGTCGTGCTGCCGGAGCTCTCCCTCAACTTCTCCTCTCCCCTTGCTGGATCAAGAAGGAGGAGACGTCCCCGGGCTGTACGTGTGTTGAACACGGAGGTGCCGTCCGTTCGGCACTAGGATCTTCGGTGATTTGGATCACGATGAGTACGACTCCTTCAACCCCGTTCTCTTGAATGCTTCCGCTTAGCAATCTACAAGGGTATGTAGATGCACTCCCCTCTCTCTCGTTGCTAGTTTCTCCATAGATAGATCTTGGTGACTCGTAGGAAAATTTTGAATTTCTGCTACGTTCCCCAAGAGTGGCATCATGAGCTAGGTCTATTGTGTAGATTCTTTGCACGAGTAGAGCACAAAGTAGTTGTGGGTGTTGATGTTGTTAAATATGCTTACTGTTACTAGTCCAATCTTGATTCGGCGGCATCGTGGGATGAAGCGGCCCGGACGGACCTTACACGTACTCTTACGTGAGATAGGTTCCACTGATTGACATGCACTTGTTGCATAAGGTGGCTAGCGGGTGCCTGTCTCTCCCACTTTAGTCGGATCGGATTCGATGAAAATGGGTCCTTATGAAGGGTAAATAGCAATTGATATATCACGTTGTGGTTTTTGCGTAGGTAAGAAACGTTCTTGCTAGAAACCCATAACAGCCACATAAAACATGCAAACAACAATTAGAGGACGTCTAACTTGTTTTTGCAGGGTATGCTATGTGATGTGATATGGCCAAGAAGAATGTGATGAATGATATGTGATGTATGAGATTGATCATGTTCTTGTAATAGGAATCACGACTTGCATGTCGATGAGTATGACAACCGGCAGGAGCCATAGGAGTTGTCTTTATTTATTGTATGACTTGCGTGTCATTGAACAACGCCATGTAATTACTTTACTTTATTGCTAACGGTAGCCATAGTAGTAGAAGTAATAAGTTGGCGAGACAACTTCATGGAGACACGATGATGGAGATCATGATGATGGAGATCATGGTGTCATGCGGTGACAATGATGATCATGGAGCCCTCAAGATGGAGATCAAAGGAGCAATATGATATTGGCCATATCATGTCACTTTTTGATTGCATGTGATGTTTATCATGTTTATGCATCTTATTTGCTTAGAACGGCGATAGTAAATAAGATGATCCTCATTAAAATATCAAGAAAGTGTTCCCCTAAGCGTGCCGCTGTTGCGAAAGTTAAATCGTTTCAAGCACCACGTGATGATCGGGTGTGATAGATTCTTACGTTCACATACAACGGTGTAAGCCAAATTTACACGCGAAACACTTAGGTTGACTTGACGAGCCTAGCATGTACGACATGGCCTCGGAACACAAGAGACCGAAAGGTCGAGCATGAGTCGTATAGTAGATACGATCAACATGAAGATGTTCACCGATGATGACTAGTCCGTCTCACGTGATGATCGGACACGGCCTAGTTGACTCGGATCATGTAATCACTTAGATGACTAGAGGGATGTCTATCTGAGTGGGAGTTCATAAAGATGAACTTAATTATCCTGAACATAGTCAAAAGATCTTCGCAAATTATGTCGTGAGCTCGCGCTTTAGTTCCACTGTTAGATATGTTCCTAGAGAAAATATAGTTGAAAGTTGACAGTAGCGAGTATGCGGACAGGAGAAAGCTTATGTCCTTAATGCACCGCTCAGTGTGCTGAACCCCAAACATCGTTTGTGGATGTTGCGAACATCAGACATACACGTTTTTGATAACTACGTGATAGTTCAGTTAAACGGTTTAGAGTTGAGGCACCAAAGACGATTTCAAAACGTCTTTCGAGGAATGAAATTGGGATTTCAGGCTCGTGCCCACGTCAAGAGGTATAAGACCTCCGACGATTTTCTTAGCCTGCAAACTAAGGGAGAAAAGCTCAATCATTGAGCTTGTGCTCAGATTGTCTGAGTACAACAATAACTTGAATCAAGTGGGAGTTGATCTTCCAGATGAGATAGTGATGTTTCTCCAAAGTCATTGCCACCAAGCTGCTAGAGCTTCGTGATAAACTATAACATATCAGGGATAGATATGATGATCCTTGGATATTCGTGATGTATGACACCGAGAAAGTAGAAATCAAGAAGGAGCATCAATTGTTGATGGTTGGTGAAACCACTAGTTTCAAGAAGGGCAAGGGCAAGAAGGGATACTTCATGAAACGGCAAATCAGCTGCTGCTCTAGTGAAGAAACCCAAGGTTGAACGCAAACCCGAGACTAAGTGCTTCTATAATAAGGGGAACAGTCACTGGAGCAGAATTACCCTAGAAACTTGGTAGATGAGAAGGCTGGCAAGGTCGATAGAAGTATATTGGATATACATTCTGTTAATGTGTACCTTACTAGTACTCCTAGTAGCACCAGGGTATTATATACCGATTCGGTTGCTAAGTGTTAAGTAACTCGAAATAAAAGGCTGCACAGTAAACGGAGACTAGCTAAAGGTGAGCTGGCGATATGTGTTGGAAGTTTTTCCAAGCTTGATGTGATCAAGCATCGCATGCTCCCTCTACCATCGAGATTGGTATTAAACCTAAATAATTGTCATTTGGTGTTTGCGTTGAGCATAGACATGATTGGATTATGTCTATCGCAATACGGTTATTCATTTAAGGAGAATAATGGTTACTCTGTTTATTTGAATAATACCTTCAATGGTCTTGCACCTAAAATGAATGGTTTATTGAATCTCGATCGTTGTGATACACATGTTCATGCCAAAATATATAAGATAGTGATGATAGTACCACCTACTTGTGGCACTGCCATGTAAGTCATATTGGTATAAAACGCATGAAGAAGCTCCATGTTGATGGATCTTTGGACTCACCCATTTTTGAAAAGCTTGAGACATGCGAACCATGTCTATTGGTGTATATGCATGAAGAAACTCCATGCAAATGGACCGTTTGGACTCACTTTATTTTGAATCACTTGAGACATGCAAATCATACCACATGGGCAAGATATGAAAGCCTCGTTTTCGATAAAATGGAACAAGAAAGCAACTTGTTGGAAGTAATACATTTTGATGTGTGCAGTCCAATCAGTCTTTGAAACCACGTGATGGATATCGTTATGTTCTTACTTCACGGATGATTTGAGTAGATCTGAGTATATTTACTTGATGAAACACAAGTATGAATTATTGAATGGTTCAAGTAATTTCAGAGTGAAGCTGAAGATCATCGTGACAAGAGGATAAAATGTCTATGATATGATCATAGAGATGAGTATCTCGAGTTACGAGCTTTGGCATAATTAAGACATTGTGGAAATTGTTTCACAATTAATACCGCCTGGAACACCATAGTGTGATGGCGTGTCCGAACATCATAGTTGCACCCTATTGGATATGGTGCGCACCATGATGTCTCTTATCGAATTACCACTATCGTTCATGGGTTAGGCATTAGAGACAACCGCACTCACTTTAATAGGGCACCACGTAATTCCGTTGAGACGACACCATTTGAACTATGGTTTGGAGAAACCTAAGTTGTCATTTCTTAAAAGTTTGGGGCTGCGATGCTTATGTGAAAAAGTTTCAGGTTGGTAAGCTCGAACCCAAAGCGGATAAAATGCATCTTCAGTTGGGTATACCTCCTAATTCAGATCTGAAAGCAATAGGGATTGTTTCTTGAATCGGGTCCTTTCTCGAGGAAAAGCTTGTCACGGAAAGTTGAGTGGGAGCATGGTGGAGACTTGATGAGGTCATTGAACCGTCACTTCAACTAGTGTGTAGCAGGCACAGGAAGTTGTTCCTGTGGCGCCCACACCAATTGAAGTAGAAGCTTATGATAGTGATCATGAAGTTTCGGATCAAGTCACTACCGTACCTCGTAGGGTGAGAAGGATGCGTACTACTTCGGAGTGGTACAGTAATACTGTCTTGAAGGTCATGTTGCTAGACAACAATGAACCTACGAGCTATGGAGAAGCGATGGTGGGCCCATATTCCGATAAATGGTTAGAAGCCATGAAATCCGAGATAGGATCCATGTATCAGAACAAAGCATGGACTTTGGTGGACTTGCCTGATGATCGGCAAGCCATTGAGATAAATGGATCTTTAAGAAGAAGACGGACGTGGACGGTAATGTCATCGTCTATGAAGCTCGACTTGTGGCAAAGAGTTTTTCACAAGTTCAAGGAGTTGACTACGATGAGATTTTCTCATCCGTAGCGATGCTTAAGTCCGTCGGAATCATGTTAGTATTAGCTGCATTTATGAAATCTGGTAGATGGATGTCAAAACTAGTTTCCTTACCGGTTTTCGTAAGGAAAGGTTGTATGTGATACAATCAGAAAGTTTTTTTCGATCCTAAGGATGCTAAAAGGTATACTAGCTCCAGCGGTCCTTCCATGGACTAGAGCAAGCATCTCGGAGTCAGAATATGCGCTTTGATGAGATGATCAAAGATTTTGGGTTTATACAAAGTTTATGAGAAACTTGTATCTCCAAAGAAGTGAGTGGGAGCACTATAGAATTTCTGATGAGTATATGTTGTTGACATATTGTGGATCAGAAATGATGTAGAATTTATGCAAAGCATATAGGGTTATTTGAAAAGTGTTTTTGAATAGAAAACCTGGATTAAGCTGCTTGAACATTGAGCATCAAGATCTATGAGGATAGATCAAAAACGCTTAATGGTACTTTCAAATGAGCACGTACCTTGACATGATCTTGAAGGTGTTCAAGATGGATCAGTCAAAGAAGGAGTTCTTGCCTGAGTTGTAGTGGATCACCAGACAGCGGTAAAAATTGTCCTTGGAGTAATAAGGACATGTTTCTCGATTATGGAGGTGATAAAGAGTTCGGCGTGAAGGGTTACATCGATGCAAGCTTTAGCACCTATCCGAATGGCTCTGAGTAGCAAATCGGATATGTATAGTGGAGCAACCATTTAGAATAGATCCAAGTGGAGCGTGGAAGCAGTATTTACAATATGACCTAGAGATTTGCGAAGTACATATGGATCTGATTGTTGCAGACCCGTTGACTAAAACCTCTCTCACAAGCAAAAGATGATCAAACCCCAGAACTCATTGAGTCTTAATCACATGATGATGTGAATTAGTTTAGACACTAGTAAACTCTTTGGATGTTGGTCAAATGGCGATGTGACTTGTGAGTGTTAATCAAATGGCGATGTCAACTAGATTAGTGACTCTAGTGCAAGTGGGAGACTGCTGGAAATATGCCCTAGAGGCAATAATAAAT
Organism: Aegilops speltoides; assembly: GCA_021437245.1. Lineage (NCBI taxonomy): Eukaryota > Viridiplantae > Streptophyta > Magnoliopsida > Poales > Poaceae > Aegilops > Aegilops speltoides. The sequence goes on along the minus strand of CM038144.1, from coordinate 38,533,543 downwards.
TAAGTTATTATTATATTTCCTTGTTCATGATAATCATTTATAATCCATGATATAATTGTATTGATAGGAAACTCAGATACATGTGTGGATACATAGACAACACCATGTCCCTAGTAAGCCTCTAGTAGACTAGCTCGTTGATCAATAGATGGTTACGGTTTCCTGACCATGGACATTGGATGTCATTGATAACGGGATCACATCATTAGGAGAATGATGTGATGGACAAGACCTAATCCTAAGCCTAGCACAAAGATCGTGTAGTTCGTATGCTAAAGCTTTTCTAATGCCAAGTATCATTTCCTTAGACCACGAGATTGTGCAACTCCCGGATGTTGTAGGAATGCTTTGGGTGTACCAAATGTCACAACGTAACTGGGTGGCTATAAAGGTGCACTACAGGTATCTCCGAAAGTGTCTGTTGGGTTGGCACGAATCAAGACTGGGATTTGTCACTCCGGTTGACGGAAAGGTATCTCTGGGCCCACTCGGTAGGACATCATCATAATGTGCACAATGCGACCAATGGGTTGATCACGGGATGATGTGTTACGGAACGAGTAAACAGACCTGCCGGTAACGAGATTGAACAAGGTATCGGCATACCGACGATCGAATCTCGGGCAGGTACAATACCGCTAGACAAAGGGAATTGCATACGGGATTGCTTGAATCCTTGACATCGTGGTTCATCCGATGAGATCATCGTGGAACATGTGGGAGCCAACATGGGTATCCAGATCCCGCTGTTGATTATTGGCCAGAGAGCTGTCTCGGTCATGTCTGCATGATTCCTGAACCCGTAGGGTCTACACACTTAAGGTTCGGTGACGCTAGAGTTGTTATGGGAATTGGTGTGCAGTTACCGAATGTTGTTCGGAGTCCCGGGTGAGATCCCGGACGTCACGAGGAGTTCCAGAATGGTCTGGAGGTAAAGATTTATATATGGGAAGTCCTATTTTGGCCACCGGAAAATGTTCGAGATTTTTTGGTATTGTACCAGGAAGGTTCTAGAAGGTTCCGGAGTGGGGCCCACCAGCATGGGGGACCCACATGAACGTGGGTAGTGGGGGCAAGGTCCCACACCCTTGGTCAAGGAGCACCAAGATCCCCCCTTAGAAGGAATAAGATCATATCCCAAAGGGATAAGATCAAGATCCCTAAAAAGAGGGGATAACAATCGGTGGGGAAGGAAATGATGGGATTTCTTTCCTCCCACCTTTGCCAACGCCCCCAATGGACTTGGAGGGCAAGAAACCAGCCCCCTCCACCCCTATATATAGTGGGGAGGCGCATGGGAGCGTCACCCTTGCCCCTGGCGCAGCCCTCTCCCTCCCCAACACCTCCGTAGTAGTAGTAGTGCTTGGCGAAGCCCTGCCGGAGAACTGCAAGCTCCACCACCACACCGTCATGATGCCGGAGCTCTCCCTCAACTTCTCCTCTCCCCTTGCTGGATCAAGAAGGAGGAGACATCCCTGGGCTGTACGTGTGTTGAACGCGGAGGTGCCGTCCGTTCGGCACTAGGATCTCCGGTGATTTGGATCACGATGAGTACGACTCCTTCAACCCCGTTCTCTTGAATGCTTCCGCTTAGCGATCTACAAGGGTATGTAGATGCACTCCCCTCTCTCTCGTTGCTAGTTTCCCCATAGATAGATCTTTGTGACTCGTAGGAAAATTTTGAATTTCTGCTACGTTCCCCAACATACCCATATCATCAATATCAATCAAGCAGGAGTAGGGTTTTACCTCCATCGAGAGGGCCCGAACCTGGATAAAAACATCGTGTCCCTTGTCTCCTGTTACCATCCGCCTAGACGCATAGTTCGGGACCCCCTACCCGAGATCCGCCGGTTTTGACACCGACAGTATCCAAAGGGCTCAGAGTTTGATCTAGTTGGATTCTCAGATGCTGAATATGCTGGTGACAAGGTTGATCGCAAGTCCACATCAGGCACATGTCACTTTCTAGGACGATCACTTGTCTGTTGGTCTTCAAAGAAGCAAAATGATACGTCTCCAACGTATCTATAATTTTTGATTGTTCCATGCTATTATATTACCCCTTTTGTATGTTTATGTGCTCTATTATACACATTTATATCATTTTTGGGACTAACCTACTACCCGGAGGCCCAGCCCGTATTGCTGTTTGTTTTGCCTATTTCAGTATTTCGAAGAAAAGGAATATCAAATGTAGTCCAAACGGAATGAAACCTTCGGGAGCGTGATTTTTGGAACGAACATGATCCAGAGGACTTGGAGTGCAAGTCAAGAAGCAGCCGAGGCGGCCACGAGGGTGGGGGGCGCGCCCACCCCTACAGGGTGCGCCCCTGTCTCATGGGCCCCTCGGGCGGCCACCGACGTACTTCTTCCTCCTATATATACCCACGTACCCCGAAAACTTCGAGGGAGCCAATGAAAAACAATTTCCATTGTCGTAACCTTCTGTATCCACGAGATCCCATCTTGTAGCCTTCGTCGGCGCTCCGCTAGAGGGGGAATCGACCACGGAGGGCTTCTACATCAACACCATAGCCCTTCTGATGAGTTGTGAGTAGTTTACCACAGACCTTCGGGTCCATAGTTATTAGCTAGATGGCTTCTTCTCTCTTTTTGGATCTCAATACCATGTTCACCCCCTCTCTTGTGGAGATCTATTTGATGTAACTCTTTTTGCGGTATGTTTGTCGAGATCCGATGAATTGTGGGTTTATGATCAAGTTTATCTATGATAAATATTTGAATCTCCTCTGAATTCTTTTATGTATGATTGAGTTATCTTTGCAAGTCTCTTCGAATTATCAGTTTGGTTTGGCCTACTAGATTGATCTTTCTTGCCATGGGAGAAGTGCTTAGCTTTGGGTTCAATCTTGCGGTGTCCTTACCCAGTGATAGAAAGGGTTGCAAGGCACGTATTCTATTGTTGCCATCGAGGATAAAAATACGGGCTTTATATCATATTGCTTGAGTTTATCCCTCTACATCATGTCATCTTTCTTAATGCGTTACTCTGTTCTTATGAACTTAATACTCTAGATGCATGTTGGATAGCAGTCGATGTGTGGAGTAATAGTAGTAGATGCAGGCAGGAGTCGGTCTACTTGTTGCGGACGTGATGCCTATATACATGATCATGCCTAGATAATCTCATAATTATTCGCTTTTTCTATCAATTGCTCGACAGTAATTTGTTCACCCACCATAATACTTATGCTACCTTGAGAGAAGCCACTAGTGAAACCTATGGCCCCTGGGTCTATCTTTTATCATATAAGCTTTCAATCTACTTTTATTTGCATCTTTACTTTTCCTATCTATATTATAAAATACCAAAAATATATTTATCTTATCATAATATATCTATCAGATCTCACTTTCGCAAGTGGCCGTCAAGGGATTGACAACCCCTTTATTGTGTTGGTTGCGAGTTCTTTGTTTGTTTGTGTAGGTGTGTGGGGCTTTTGAGGAGCCTCCTACTGGATTGATACCTTGGTTCTCAAAAACTAAGGGAAATACATACGCTACTATTGCTGCATCACCCTTTCCTCTTCAAGGAAAACCAATGCAAGCTCAAAATGTAGCAAGAAGGATTTCTGGCGCCGTTGCCGGGGAGGTCTTTGCTCAAGTCAAGACATACCAAGTACCCATCACAAAGTCAACTCCCTCGCATTTACATTATTTGCCATTTGCCTCTCGTTTTCCTCTCCCCCACTTCACCCTTGCCGTTTTATTCGCCCTCTCTTTCCCAATCTTCTCCTCTCTTTTTTGCTTGCCCCTTTCCGTTTGCTTGTGTGTTGGATTACTTGTCGCCATGGCATAAGATAATACCAAATTGTGTGATTTCTCCAATACCAATAATAATGATTTCATTAGTACTCCGATTTCTCCTCTTAATGATGTTGAGTCTTGTGAAATCAATACTACTTTGCCGAATCTTGTTATGAAAGATCAATTCACCGGCCTTCCTAGTGAAGATGCCGCTACCATCTAAACAATTTTGTTGATTTGTGTGATATGCAAAAGAAGAAAGATACAGAAAATGATATTGTTAAATTGAAGTAATTTCCGTTTTCACTTAGAGATCGTGCTAATGTTTGGTTTTCGTCTTTGCCTAAAAATAGTATTGATTCTTGGAAAAAGTGTAAAGATGCTTTTATCTCTAAGTATTTTCCTCCCGCTAAGATTATCACTCTTAGGAACGATATTATGAATTTTAAACAACTTGATCATGAGCATGTTGTCCAATCTTGGGAAAGAATGGAATTGATGATTCTGAATTGCCCTACTCATGGTCTGAATTTATGGATGATCATACAAAAAATTTATGCCGGTTTGAACTTTGCTTCTAGAAATCTTTTAGATTCGGCCGCGGGAGGCACGTTTATGGAAATCACTTTAGGAGATGCTACAAAACTTCTTGATAATATTATGGATAATTATTCTCAATGGCACACCAAAAGATCTTCTAGTAAAAAATTGCATGCTATAGAAGAAATTAATGTTTTGAGTGGAAAGATGGATGAACTTATGAAGTTGTTTGCTACTAAAAATACTCCTCTTGATCCCAATGATATGTCTTTGTCTACTTTGATTGAGAATAATAATGAATCTATGGATGTGAATTTTGTTGGTAGGAATAGTTTTGGAAACAATGCTTATAGAGGAAACTTTAATTCTAGACCGTTCCCTAGTAATTCCTCTAATAATTATGGAAATTCCTACAATAATTCTTATGGTAATTTTAATAAGATGCCCTCTGATTTTGAGAATAGTGTGAAATAATTTATGATCTCTCAAAAGAATTTTAATGCTTTGCTTGAAGAAAAATTGCTCAAAGTTGATGATTTGGCTAGGAACATTGATAGACTTTTGCTTGATGTTGGTTCTCTTAAACTTAGATCTACTCCTCCTAAGCATGATATCAATGAGTCTCTCAAAGCCATGAGAATTTCCATTGATGAGTGCAAGGAAAGAACCGCTAGATTGCGCGCTAAAAAAGATTGCTTTGTAAAGGCGTGTTCTTCTAGTTTCCTTGAAAATAATGATGAAGATCTTAAAGTTATTGATGTGTCCCCTATTAGATCTTTGTTTTGCAATACGAATCTTGATAATAATGGGACTGGAGATGAGTCAACTTTAGTTAGAAGGCGTCCCAATAATTCAGAGTTCTTAGATCTTGATGCTAAATTTGGTAAAAGTGGGATTGGACAGGTCATAACTTTAAATAGCATTGAACCCACTATCTCGGATTTCAAAGAATTTGATTATGATAATTGTTCTTTAGAAGGTTGTATTTCCTTGTTGCAATCCGTTGTTAATTCTCCTCATGCTTATAGTCAAAATAAAGCTTTTACCAAACATATCGTTGATGCCTTGATGCAATCTTATGATGAAAAACTTAATTTGGAAGTTTGTATACCTAGAAAACTTAATGATGAGTGGGAACCTACTATAAAGATTAAAATTAAAGATCGAGTGTTCTGCTTTGTGTGATTTGGGTGCTAGTGTTTCCACGATTCCGAAAACTTTATGTGATATTCTAGGTTTCCATGATCTTGACGATTGCTCTTTAAATTTGTACCTTGCGAATTTCACCATTAAAAAGCCAATGGGAAGGATCAATGATGTTCTCATTGTTGCAAATAGAAATTTAGTGCCCGTAGATTTTATCGTTCTTGATATAGATTGCAATCTTTCTTGCCCTATTATTCTTGGCAGACCTTTCCTTAGAACGATTGGCGCGATTATTGATATGAAGGAAGGGAATATTAGATTCCAATTTCCATTAAGGAAAGGCATGGAGCACTTTCCAAGAAAGAAAGAAAGTCAAATTACCTTATGAATCTATCATGCGAGCTACTTATGAATTGAGTGCCAAAGATGCCACTACTTAGATCTATCTTTGCTTTTATGCCTAGCTAGGGGCGTTAAACGATAGCGCTAGTTGGGAGGCAACCCAATTTTATTTGTGTTTTTTGTTTTTGTTTATGTTTAGTAATAAATTTTGCATCTACCTTCTGTTTAGATGTGTTTTTATGTTTTAATTATTGTTTGTGCCAAGTAGAACCTATAGGATAACCTATGGTGATAGTTAATTTGATTCTGCTGAAAAACAGAAACTTTGCGCGCATGAAATTAATTTTGTTAAATCACAAGAACGTGCTTTTGCGTTGATTCTTTTTGCTGATGATCAGTAGACAAATTTTCCAGGACTTCCTATTTTGGTAGGATTTTTAAAGTTCCATAAGTTTGCTTTAGTTACAGACTGTTCTGTTTTTGACAGATTCTGCCTTTCGTGTGTTGTTTGCTTATTTTGATGCATCTATGGCTAGTATTAAGTGGTATGAACAATAGAGAACTTGGAATACAGTAGGTTTAACACCAATATAAATAAAGAATGGGTTAATTACAGTAACTTATGTGGTGGTTTTCTTTTCTTTCACTAACGGAGCTTATGAGATTTCCTGTTGAGTTTTGTGTTGTGAACTTTTCAAGTTTTGGGTAAAGATTTGATGGACTATGGAACAAGGAGTGGCAAGAGCCTAAGCTTGGGGATGCCCATGGCACCCCAAGATATTCAATAGTAGCGAAAATCCTAAGCTTGGGGATGCCCCTGGAAGGCATCCCCTCTTTCGTCTTCGTTCATTGATAACTTTACTTGGAGCTATATTTTTATTCGCCACGTGATATGTGTTTTGCTTGGAGCGTTGTGTATGATATTAGTATTTGCTTTTTAGTTTTCCACAATCATCCTTGCTATACACTCATTTTGGGAGAATCCCACTTGATTAGAATTTATTAGAATACTCTATGTGCTTCACTTATATCTTTTGAGCTTGATAGTTTTTGCTCTAGTACTTCACTTATATCTTTTAGAGCACAGCGGTGGCTTAATTTTGAAGAAATTGCTAGTCTCTCATGCTTCACTTATATTATTTTGAGAGTCTTTTAGAACAGCATGGTATTTTTTGTGGTTACAAATTTGGTCCTAGAATGATGAGCAGCCAAGTTGGGTATTATAAAAACTATCATAGAAAGCGCATAAAACACTAGGATCAATTTGATGCTTGATAATTGTTTTGAGATATAGAGGTGGTAATGTTAGAGTCATGCTAGTGGGTAATTATGAAATTGAGAAATACTTGTGTTGAAGTTGGCAAGTCCCGTAGCATGCACGTATGGTAAAAGTTGTGTGACAAATTTGTTGCATGAGGTTCTCTTTTAATTGCCTTCCTTATGAGCGGATGTCGGGATCGCGCGATGGTTAACTCCTACCAACCCTTCCCCTAGGAGCATGCGCAGTAGTACTTTGCTTGGAGGGCAAGTAGACTTTTGCAATAAGTATATGAGTTCTTTATGACTGATGTGAGTCCATGGACATACGCACACTCACCCTTCCACTTTGCTAGCCTCTATTATACCGCGCAACTTTCGCCGGTATCATGCACCCATTATTTACATTCCTCAAAACAGCCACCATACATACCTATTATGGCATCTCCATAGCCATTCCGAGATATATTGCCATGCAACTTTCCACCATTCCGTTTATTATGACACGCTCCATCATTGTCATATTGCTCTTTGCATGATCATGTAGTTGACATCGTATTTGTGGCAAAGCCACCTTCATAATTTTCGTACATGTCGCTCTTGATTCATTGCATATCCCGGTACACCGCCGGAGGCACTCATATAGAGTCATATCTTGTTCTAGTTTTGAGTTGTAATTCTTGAGTTGTAAATCAATAAAAGTGTGATGATCTTCATTATTAGAGCATTGTCCCAGTGAGGAAAGGATGACGAAGACTATGATTCCCCCACAAATCGGGATGAGACTTCGGACTTTAAAAAGAAAAAAAGGAGAAAGGCCAAAAAAAGGCCAAAGAAAAAAAAGAGAAAAGAAAAAATATAAAATGAGAGAAAAAGAGAGAAGGGACAATGCTACTATCCTCTTTACCACACTTGTGCTTCAAAGTAGCACCATGATCTTCATGATGGAGAGTCTCCTATGTTGTCACTTTCATATACTAAGTGGGAATTTTTCATTATAGAACTTGGCTTGTATATTCCAATGATGGGCTTCCTCAAAATGCCCTAGGTCTTCGTGAGCAAGCAAGTTGGATGCACACCCACTTAGTTTCTTTTTGTTGAGCTTTCATATATTTATAGCTCTAGTGCATCCGTTGCATGGCAATCCCTACTCACTCACATTGATATCTATTGATGGGCATCTCCATAGCCCGTTGATACGCCTAGTTGATGTGAGACTATCTTCTCCCTTTTTGTCCTCACAACCACCACCATATACCACCATAGTGCTATGTCCATGGTTTGCGCTCATGTATTGCGTAAGAGTTGAAAAAGTTGAAGCGCGTTAAAAAGTATGAACCAATTGCTTGGCTGAAACTAGGGTTGTGCATGATGGGAGTATTTTGTGTAATGAAAATGAAGCATGGCCTAACAATATGATTTTGTAGGGATAAGCTTTCTTTGGCTATGCTATTTTGATAGGACATGATTATTTGTTATTATGCTTCGAAGCATTATTATTTTTTATGTTTTATAAGCTTTTATCTTGAATCATTTGGATCTGAACAATCATGCCACAATAAAGAAAATTACATTGAGAATTATGCTAGGTAGCATTCCACATCAAAAATTCTGTTTTTATAATTTACCTACTCGAGGACGAGCAGGAATTAAGCTTGGGGATGCTTGATACGTCTCCAACGTATCTATAATTTTTTATTGTTCCATGCTATTATATTACCCCTTTTGGATGTTTATGGGCTTTATTTTACACATTTATATCATTTTTGGGACTAACCTACTAACCGGAGGCCCGGCCCGTATTGCTGTTTTTTTTGCCTATTTCGGTATTTCGAAGAAATGGAATATCAAACGGAGTCCAAATGGAATGAAACCTTCGGCAGCGTGATTTTTGGAACGAACGTGATCCAGAGGACTTGGAGTGCAAGTCAAGAAGCAGCCGAGGCGGCCACGAGGGTGGGGGCGCGCCCACCCCTACAGGGCGCGCCCCCTATCTCATGGGCCCCTCGGGTGGCCACCGACGTACTTCTTCCTCCTATATATACCCACGTACCCCAAAAACATCAAGGGAGCCAACGAAAAACAATTTCCACCGCCGTAACCTTCTGTATCCGCGAGATCCCATCTTGGAGCCTTCGTCGGCGCTCCGCCGGAGGGGGAATCAACCATGGAGGGCTTCTACATCAACACCATAGCCCTTCCGATGAGTTGTGAGTAGTTTACCACAGACCTTCGGGTCTATAGTTATTAGCTAGATGGCTTCTTTTCTCTTTTTGGATCTCAATACCATGTTCTCCCCCTCTCTTGTGGAGATCTATTCGATGTAACTCTTTTTGCGGTGTGTTTGTCAAGATCCAATGAATTGTGGGTTTATGATCAAGTTTATCTATGAGAAATTTTTGAATCTCCTCTGAATTCTTTTATGTATGATTGAGTTATCTTTGCAAGTCTCTTTGAATAATCAGTTTGGTTTGGCCTACTAGATTGATCTTTCTTGCCATGGGAGAAGTGCTTAGCTTTGGGTTCAATCTTGCGACGTCCTTACCCAGTGACAGAAAGGGTTGCAAGGCACGTGTTGTATTGTTGCCATCGAGGATAAAAAGATGGGGTTTATATCATATTGATTGAGTTTATTCCTCTACATCATGTCATCTTTCTTAATGCGTTACTCTGTTCTTATGAACTTAATACTCTAGATGCATGCTGGATAGCGGTCAATGTGTGGAGTAATAGTAGTAGATGCAGGCAGGAGTCGGTCTACTTATTGCGGACGTGATGCCTATATACATGATCATGCCTAGATAATCTCATAATTATTCGCTTTTCTATCAATTGCTCGACAGTAATTTGTTCACCCACCGTAATACTTATGCTATCTTGAGAGAAGCCACTAGTGAACCTATGGCCCCCGGGTCTATCTTTTATCATATAAGCTTTCAATCTACTTTTATTTCCATCTTTACTTTTCCTATCTATATTATAAAATACCAAAAATATATTTATCTTATCATACTATCTCTATCAGATCTCACTTTCGCAAGTGGCCGTGAAGGGATTGACAACCCCTTTATTGTGTTGGTTGCGAGTTCTTTGTTTGTTTGTGTAGGTGCGTGGGACTTTTGAGGAGCCTCCTACTGGATTGATACCTTGGTTCTCAAAAACGGAGGGAAATACTTACGCTACTATTGTTGCATCACCCTTTCCTCTTCAAGAAAAACCAACGCAAGCTCAAGACGTAGCACAAAACTGTGTGTCTCTCTCCACTGCTGAATCTGAATACATTGCTGCTGGATCGTGTTGTGCGCAGCTTCTTCTGTGGACGAAGCAAACTCTCAAGGACTATGGTATCCATATGAAGCAAGTGCCACTCTATTGCGACAATGAAAGCGCCATCAAGGTTGCCAACAACCCTGTTCAGCACTCGAAAACAAAGCACATTGAAATTCGTCATCATTTTCTCAGAGATCATGTCATGAAGGAAGATATTGATATCATTCACGTCAGCACTGAAGAGCAATTGGCAGATATCTTCACAAAGCCCTTGGATGAGAAAAGGTTTTGCAAGTTGTGGTGTGAGCTAAATATCTTGGAATCCTCAAATGTCCTGTGATTGGACACACATCCTAACACTTATGCATATTGATGACTTAGATGTGCAACACACGAAGTAATGTATATCTTCAATCAATGAAGACATACACTCTAAGTATGAATACATTAATGCGGAATTTGACTTCGGAGCGCCACGATATTTGTGCGCCGTGTCTGGGTCTAATACTTCCTATACGGTGGGTAACGCCACCACCAAACTGTTGTTTGAAATGTTTTTCATGGCGTTATAATTGCAAAGTCTTCGCATTTGATTTGTCTTCATCATTGACTTAAGTTCATGATTATCTTCACCATGATGATTTGGTCTTATACTAAGATATATACATATTTGTGTTCTGTCCTCTACAGAATTCACTTATAGTTGTGACCTCTTGCTTGAATCTTTTCATCTAAGTGAATGTGACCGGACCCTAACCTCTTCTATGCTTCTACCTCAAATTCAATCTATCCAAATCATATGCATTCTATTGAAACCGTCGAATGTCTTCTCTGCGTCCTTGTCAGCAGAAGATACAGAGACAAAAATTATATCTGTTTTTAATGCTATATCCTCATTGCCTGAAACCCGGAGAAGCCGGAATGACCACCCCGACAGTCCAGGCATGCGTGGGAACATGGAACAACTTCCAATGTGTTGCATGTTTGCCACGTGCCCTTCAGATATGAACCGCCAGGGGCACCTGCGTAATTGCAATGTGTCGTCCCTTTCCTTATAAATACACATCACACCGCGGTAAAAATCCTTTTCCCACCTCGCCACCTCGCACAAACCCTAGCGCCACCGCTAGCTCTCGACGACGCCGACGACGAAGCGCTTAGCTGTCGCCACCTCACCGACGCCGTCCTCACACCAGTCGCGGACCTCGTCTTCTCCGCCACCGCCATAGGTGTCTTCCGTCGCCAAGTTAGGGCACGGAAGATTGAACTGCTCGGCCTCCTACTCCGCTCCGTCTAGCAGTTCTTCGTGTGGTAATTAAAACTCACTTTTTTTACTATCCTTTTGATCTGATAGATTCATCCTTCTCCACCAAAAGTGGTTTCTCTGTCTATCTAATGAATCTATCCTGTTCTGCATCTCATATCATGCCTAGTATATCCACTTATGCTTCACAACAAGTTAGATTCCTCACTTCTACCTATTCCTAGATTCGTTCAAATATGGAACCAACTCTCACCAATAAGTGAATGTCTTCGAGCTATGAGGTCAATGTCTTCAAACTGATTTATCTTCAAAAATCTTCTGAGAATGCATATGACCTCTTCTCCTTCACTCGCATCTCTAGTGCTGTCACAGGTACATGTCCGTGGGAGAATCCCTTGGTTCTCATAGTCTGCATTCATTTGCAGAATTCTTACAGCATAACATCAATTCACTTGAAGCCAGTTCTTGTCTGACTAGCAGACGAAAGCCTGTGCAAGTTCTGAAGCCATTGAATTTAAGCTTCATGGCAACAGATAAGTCAGCTAGAAAGGGCGGCAGACAGCGCCGCGGAAATACATCCAAAGATTTGCCACCAGATCTGCATGAAATGTAAAGATAGACCCTGAAGAAACCTATGGTGAATGCAAAACTCAAATCCAATGGATCCGAAGATATTGGGCTGAGGAATGGTTTAAGTATAGGTTTGCCACTACTAAGTATGCTGAGAAGAATGCCATCAAGCAACCTTGGGGAGATATTTTATACAAAAATCTTCCACCCCAGTCCCTGTTTGGAGCTATTGATCAAGGCTTCTACCCGTGCATGGTTCGCGGACCACAGCTAGAGAATGCTGACCCATCCTCTCTGCTATAATGTCATGAAGACAATCTGTTCAAGTGCAACTTCAAGTTTGCCAAGGATTCTTCTGTGAAGAACAAGAAAGACTATGGACTCGACTTCAACCCCGGTCCATCTGCTCCTTGGGATGATGGCACCCGTGAAGCCAATGAAAACAGAATCGGTCCCTTCTACAACCTCGAAGGCCTCATCACTCACAGTGCAGTTCAAGGGGCTGATGTGGATCACTCAGCTGATGACGCAGATTCTGATGAAGCGCCAGCTCCGCCTAAGCCACAGAAGCAGAAGAAAACAAAGGCTTCAAAACCCTCTGCTGAACCAAAAGCTTCACGTGTGAAGCCACTGGCCACTGCTCCTCCTGCACCAAGTATTAATTCTGAAGATCTATCTAGAGTTTCCAAGAAGAAAGAGAAGCCCTAGAAGAAAATTGTCAAGAGTTCTGGTCAAGCACTGACCCCAGCTGCCGTGCTGCAAAACGAGAATGAAGCTATTGATCTATCAACTGACGATGAGTGTGGTCATGATGCCCTTGAGCAGCTAATTAAGAGAAAGCAAGAGGCGGAGATCTTCAACGATCTGCCCCTTTTCGATGTGAACATCCTGAACAATTTCATTGATGAGTGGTTTGACAACCCAAGCCTTAGTTTTGATGATCTTCAGCTCCCAATTGGCATCAGCGTTGCCTTCCAAGGCGCCATTGCTCCTGAGCTGGCTCTGGCTCAGAAAATTGTTGAACTGAAGAACAAAATTGACTATGAGAAAGCCAGTTCAAGAAGCACATGGCCAAGCTCAGTGTGGCTGATGTTCAAAACTTCAAGCTGATGTTGCATGACCTCAAGGAGGCATTTCACAAGAAACGTGAAGAGGCCAAAGGTTCACGCGAGCGAATGAAACACCTCGCTGCCAAATGTGTTCAAGCTCACAATGAAGCTGAGAAGCGCAAGGCACTTGGGCATCCTGGCATAGACCCCAAGATGGCTGCCAAAAAGAAGAAGCCAGCTGTGGCACAAGCTGAAGCATCAGGGCGGGAAGCACCTCGCATTGTCTTCCCTGCCAGCATGACAGGCTCAAATCCTAAGGTCCCCACAGCAGCTTCGGAACTGAAGAAAACAAGGGCCGCTGAAGCCGAAGCCAAAAACGCAAGTCCAAGAACACCATTGATGATGCTCCCAAGACCAAGAAGAGAAAGAAAAAGTCTTCAAAGAAAGATCGGGATGCTCCCACATAGCCCCTCTTTGTCGAGTCAATCTTAGTTGATCATCCTGCATCCGAACACCAAGAGCGTCAGTTAATAGTTCACGAGCCTGCTTCCACAAAGGCTCCTGAAGCTGAAGAAGTTCCAGCTGTTGATCCCATCATAGCTGAAGACATTGGTCCCCAAGACAATGTAGATGATGATGAAGTCCTTCCTCAGATCGAGCACCAAATGGTATCATCGCCTATTCTCACGAACAGCGAGCTCATCGGCATTGGTCGTCCTTTGACGCCAATCACTCAGGATGCTTTGTGGGATGATCACCCACAACAAGACACCCCAAGTCAAGTATCACCAAGTACTCCCCCACCTCAAGTCACCACTCAGGTGCTTGATGATGACAAATATGTGGTCCAGCCAACTCCCTCTCCAAAAGCGTCGCCCGCATTTCACAGGCTTCACAAAGGACCAAGGCCACAAGTCGCTCCATCAAGCGTTCCAGAAGGACAAGTGTGAAACAACTTAGTTGCACGACAAGTGTTTCCTGAAGCCACTCCCACTGTGGACATCTCTGAATCTGAAGCCAAAGTTTCTGAAGATACACTAGCTGCATCAATCGCAGAAGAACAAGAAACCCGTGAAGAAGAAGAAGAACGTGTTGCGACACCCCCTACCAACCAAGAAGATGTTCTCCAGGAGAATGTGTCGGACCCTCCAGCTACTCAAGAGGAGGCTGAAAATACTGAGGCGGCCACAAACAACACTACTGAAGCTAATGACTTTGTCATGGCTGAAGCTAATGTGGCACCTACAGTAAATATGATGTTTGAAGCCAATGATGTACCTGCCACCAATGTGCGGTCTGAAGACCTTGTCAATGCTTCTGCTCTTCTATTGCCACCAAGGCCTCACACCATTGAGCAAGAATTTTATCAAGGCAAGCTTGTCACTGTTCATTGGCCCATTTTGGTTCCTCCACCTGCTGCCGGGCCACAATTTGATTATGATGGGGATCACAGGCCTCAGATCCATAAGCCAAAACCGAGGCTGCCAAGGTTTCCAGGTAAGGCATCTGCGCCAAGATCATTCAACGCTAATGGCTTCATAGCACACAACACCTTCTTTGATAGTGCCAAGAACCCATATTCCAAGCCAAGAATATCATCTGATCGGTTCTGGAGTTATCAGCAGTGCAGTTACTATTCATGCAAACTATACAATCAGGGACGCATCTTTCCCCATATGCATCTAGATTGCGAAGCCATTGCGGGCCTGCCTTGCTTAGAAGAAGCCCTCGACTGTTTCAGAGATGCAGGCCTTCTACAGTTTGTGACTGATAAAGAAAATTGGAATGAAGAACTTCTGCTGCAATTATATGCAACTCTTCACATTCGCGGCTACAACAGGGATCCGAAGACATGGGTCCTTGAGTGGATGACAGGCAATGTACATCATGAAGCCAAATGCTGAGCATGATGAAGCCACTGCCACAAGATGTTGAATATCGAAAGGAATTCTTTGTTGAAGACCTAGAATATCCGCCCCGCACAATCTATCATATTATAAGGCAAACTCTGTTACGTCTTGAGCTTGCATTGGTTTTCCTTGCAGGAAAGGGTGATGCAGCAATAGTAGTGTCGGTGTACTAAGGTAGGGGTACCTCAGTACCCCAACTTGTGCACGGGCGGTTGCAGCTTCCCGCGGCAAGGTTTACCACGTGATCGCCGAGGACCTTCCTGCTCCATGTCAAGCCATTCAAAGACAAAGTATACAAGACAGAAGATCGAGACCCCGGCAAGCGGAGCTTGCCGGGAAGGCCGTTCCAGGCTCAAGGTTACATCACTCACGCAAGCCCCTGGCAAGAGGAGCTCGCCAGGAAGACTAGAAGATTACATCATAGAAGACACGCCTCGGCGCTATATGCGCCCGGCGATGGCCCGGAGCGACAAAGTTCTGAGCCGGCAAGCTCCGGGTCCGGCAAAGTCAAGACCCGGCAAGGTGCTTGCCGGGAGAGTTTGTTGTGTGCTCGCGCTCCAGCTCATCAGCCCAGCGTGCCGCCAGGGCCTTTCGAGGACGCGTGGCGGATGGTGTGCAACTGGGGACACGGTGGCACTTCACGGTGGTGTATCCATCGCCGTGGCGACGGAGACGCAAGGGCGGGAGCTTTTGGGGTCGACGGCGACGGGCATTAAATGCCCTTGTCCCCATCACAAAGTAGGTAGCAACCATTGTTCACGCACTGTAGCTCCACTGTTCCCGCACTGTTCCAACTACCACCTCTTTTACATTTTTACCCCTTTCTCCTACGCTGCCACCTGTCGGTGACCCCTTGCGACTATAAAAGGGAGGCCCATGCACAACGTGGAGGAGGGTCGATTCGGCTGGAAACCTAGACAACTCTCGCGCTCGGTGTAGCTGCTACTGTAGCTCTTCAAGCTCCCGAGCCCAATACAAACCAAGGCAGGAGTAGGGTTTTACGCGTCCACCGCGTCCGAACTGGTAAAACCGCCAGCGTGCTCGCCACGATCTGCTCTCTGTGCTCCCTCCGCCTCGCATCAAGACAGACAAGGGCTCCGCCCCATAGGTGTCCTTGTGGGCAGATTTCCCCCGGCATCTTTGGCGCGCCAGGTAGGGGGCGTCGAGGTTGTGCGGACCTGATCCGGCGTTCGCGCGGGCGCGTTCTTCATCAACCTCTCCAGTTTCATCAGCATCTTCATCAACAATTGCGCCATGGCCCCGAAGAAGAAGGCTTCGGAGGTTGCAGTCCCGTCTGCGTCTCATCCGCCGCCACCGGAGCCAACGGTGGGCGGAGGAGACGCTGTCGGAAGGGTGGTCGCCCGGCGAGGGCGCTTCATGGCGCCACCAGATCAAGGACAAGACGGATGACCGCGCCTCGGTCTCCATGGACATACGCGTCCATCTCAGCACGACAACCCAGCAGCGCCATACCACGGGAGGTGGTATCCGCATGCTGGGGCAAGGACACACCGGAGGCTCGCGGGATGTTCCGGACCACCGTCCGGACACAAGCAAAGCGAAGGCGCCGGGGCAGGACTTTGCTCCTTCTAACGCTGTTAGGATTCCAAGCATATCCCGCTCCTCGCACCGCTCGCCCCCGCTCCCCTCCACTCCGCAGAAGCGCCGCAAAGCGCGAGCTGCTCCTCGACTTCCCTCCGGCGGCGGACAAGGTCAAGACCGAGGGCTACCATCGAGCTCGATCGCCGCCAACAACGACCCTTCACAGCAGCGGTGACTTGGCGGCGCGGCGAGCTGAGAAGACGAAGGCCGACGGCGACAAGACCGCCGGGGGTGCAACCACCGTGCACTCCCCGCCGCGGAAGCAAAAGACGCCGCCCCGCTGGAACAGCACCGACGACGGCTCCACGGCATCGTCGGATCCGCGGGCTCGTCGGGATCAACGCCAGGTCCTCGACGACCGGCGACAAGAAGGATGCGCTTGTCTGCGCCGACAAGATATACCGGGAAGCAGCTGCTGCGGCAGAGCACGAGCTACTTTCCGCTGAAGCTCCCCGGGGGAAGAAGAAAGCCAAGTCCGGCAAGTGCTCTGGGGCCCACTCCGGCAACAGCACCTCTTTGGAGTGATGCGCTGCCGTCGAGGACGTCCCGTCGAGTTCCACCGGCAAGAGTACTAAGCCCGGCAAGAACAGCTCTGGTGCCTACTCCGGCAAGCGCACCTCTCCGGAGTGCTGCGCCGCCGTCGAGGACGTGCCATCGAGCTCCACCGGCTAGTAGGGCAAAGAAAGCAGCCAGCTCCAAACTTTTGAGTTGTACTCCCCCTGAAAATCCATACCCTGTATGAGGGACCTGGACGCGAAAGGGTCGAATCGTGGTTGGGTTGCGCCGTCGGGTCGTCTTGAGTCCACTCGACGATAAAAGCACGCCGCAACCAGCCCGACAAGTTCTTCCCGCCGGGGGCTGCACCGCCAATGGGTCATTGATGCCTGCGCTCAGCAAGCATGTTTCTTGTTGGTGGGCTCCCAAAGCGTAAGGTCGAGAACATACAAGGGGGAAGGATCGGGGGAGGAGTACGGCCTCGATGGATTGTTGGAAATAGAAAAGCTAAGTCGTCCGAGCTTTTGTGCAGAGCACTCCTTAGTTCCATGCTTTTTTTATGTTATGTTCCTCGTGCATTCGTCCTTTGTACGCAATACCTGTGCGCGGAGGAACCTACCTGTGGATAGCCGCACCCTTATCTTGTTTTCGAAGCACGCTCAACGATTTAAGTGAGCTGCGACAAGTGTCGCGCCCTTGTTTCGTTTTCGAGTCCGCTCAACAAGCTAAGTGCGTTGCGACTAGCCGCGGCAAGGTTGCTTGCCGGTAAGACCTTGGCCAGCAGGCTGCTTCGAGTTCAGCACTCAGCGCTCGCGGCAAGGGCCCCTTGCCGGCAAGTTCCCTAGAAGCGTAGGGTAAAAGCGCACAAAGGGTGTAAAGTAGAGGGCGTAACGTAGCAAGCCCTGCCGTAAGATGCCCTTCGTATGAGAAACTTGTGCGCGGAGGAACCTACTCGTGGATAGCCGCACCCTTATCTCGTTTTCGAGCACGCTCAACGATTTAAGTGAGCTGCGACAAGTGTCGCACCCTTGTTTCGTTTTCGAGTCCGCTCAGCAAGCTAAGTGCGCTGCGACTAGCCACGGCAAGGTTGCTTGCCGGTAAAGACCTTGGCCAGCAGGCTGCTTCGAGTTCAGCACTCAGCGCTCGCGGCAAGGGCCCCTTGCCGGCAAGTTCCCTAGCAGCGTAGAGTATAAACATACGAAGGGCAAGGCACGGCATCGTATTGTAAGTCGCCTGAAAGGATTTATATACATATACATGTAAATAATGAAACATTGCGAGACCTATCTCAGCTGTTTCCATGGCTGAAATTACAGCAACAAGGAGAAACCAGAAGAGCACACCAGCACCTGGATTTTGGCGGAGCCAGAGTTGCCGGGGGCTGCGAGTGCCAAGATTCCTTCCTTGCCGGGATAATAGCGCCGAAAAGCTGCGGAATCAGATAAGTTTTTCATCCCTCGTCATGCATCCTCTCATGGACCGGGGAAAGCGGGGCTGCGTCCTTGAACGAGCGTGTCTTGTAAAACCCGTGCGCGGAGGAGCCAGGTCGTGGCCCAGTTGCGCCCTTGGTTTGTTTTCGAGCACGCTCAACGATTTAAGTGAGCTGCGACAAGTGTCGCGCCCTTGTTTCGTTTCCGAGCCCGCTCAACAATTTAAGTGAGCTGCGACAAGTGTCGCGCCCTTGGTTTGTTTCCGAGTCCGCTCAACAAACACAAGTGCGCTGCAACTGGCCCGGCAAGGTTGCTTGCCGGGAGCAACACCGCCAGCGGGCTGCTGATGTCCCTTTTCGGCAAGCGTGTTCGCCGGCAAGCTCCCGAGGCGTGGGATGGGAACATACAAGACACGAAGTCAAGTAAAAGACTCGGTCCGACAAGCGTTCCCCTCTTTTCATTAAAAACATCCTAGTTTAGTACAAGTCCATAGAGGATGAAAAACATGATAGAGAGGATTACAGATTTTAAATACAGCTAAGGCCCGAAGGCGTACAAATTGAAAGATAAGATGCCCGTAATCCCTCTCCTGTTTCTCTGTTCAGGAGTTCAGGAGGTAGGTCAAGGAGGCCCCGGCAAGAGAAGCTTGCGGGAAGGGCAAAAGGGCGCCTAGGAGAGCTACAGGCGCGAAGACACCAAGAGAACTTCCGGAGGCGGCCAGAGCTTGGCGGAGGGAGGCGCCGGAGGCAGAGCTTGAAGACGGGTGGTGGGACGTCGGCCTGACGAGGGCTCCTCGCCCTCGACTCGACATGACGGCCTTGCCGCCACCCCTCTTCCTCTTCCGCAGCCTCCCTACGCCAGCCACCCAAGGAGACGGCCCCGGGGAGTTCAGAAGGCCGGCGACCCGGATGATGGGGTCGCCGGTGGCGCGCGGGGCCGCGTCCGATGCCTAGTCGGACCCGCCATCCCCGTCGTCATCGCTGTCGCTCCCCTCCTCGTCACTCTCGCTCGAGGAGGGACCTTAGCTATCGGAGGAGCTGTCCACACAGGATCTCGCCGGGTCCCGAATCCCGAAGACCTTGACGGCGAGAAGGTCGCCTCCATTAACTTGAAATGGAGGGTAAACCCCGCCGTCAAGCTGTGGATGCGGCGAACGTCTTCCACCCTCGATCGAAGTACATCAAGCCGGGCTGGAGACACGACACTCACTCGAGTGCCGCTGATCCCACAGCCCCTCATGCGCAACTCCATCACCTCGGCGGATCCGGTTCCATCGCCATGAACAGGGCCGGCAGCCGGAGGCGGCGGCAGGCGCCGGCGCAGCTTGATGAAGAACTCCGAGGATCGTCTCAAGTATGGACCGCCGAGGAAAGGAGCCACGGAGGGGACGGGAGGCGCGTCGCCCGACCGCCTCTTCCCGACCGCCTCGACCGCGCCCTCGGCCTCGTCGCGGCCTCGCCCCTCCCTCTCCCCTCGTGGCGGCTCCGCCGCCACGGGTCTTGGGATAGGAGAAGTGCGCGCTACGAGGCGACCCTCGCTGCCACCGTTGAAGAACTAGGATTTCCTCCTTCCATGGCGGAAAGAAGAACGGAAGTGAAGACGAAGGAGAAGAGGAAGTGTGAGACCATTGTGCTCCCCTTCCGCCCCTTTTAAAGGGGGAGGTGGGGACTCAACCGCCCTGCCCGGCCAATCGGGAAGCGAGGAGGGCAGAGGAGCGGGGCCGACTCGCCATCTCCTCCCGTGACGGCTCGGTCTCCCACCTTCGCCGCCCACGACCCCCATGCATGAGGGCCGCGTGGCGAAAAAGCGAGGCCGGAGCGACGGGTGAAGTGACCTCGCCCTGCACCACGATCACGGGGATGGATGCCCTAAAGACCGCACGCGCCGCCCACGTCTCCCACGACGCCGCAATCGACGCGTGCCGTTACGGGGGGATGCGGCAGATGCGGAAGTGGATTCGACGCGCCGTGGGCCGCGTGTGCCCGTGCACTGTTTTGGGCCTGGCCCAACAGCGCCTGGCACCGTGTGTGGCCCAGGCCGGGGCTCTGTCGGTGTACTAAGGTAGGGGTACCTCAAGTACCCCAACTTGTGCACGGGCGGTTGCAGCTTCAGCGGCGGGGTTTACCACGTGCTCGCCGAGGACCTTCTGCTCCATGTCAAGCCATTCAAAGACAAAGTATACAAGACAGAAGATCGAGACCCCGCAAGCGGAGCTTGCCGGAAGGCCGCTCTGTGCTCAAGGTTACATCACCACGCAAGCCCCCGCAAGAGGAGCTCGCCAGAAGACTAGAAGATTATATCATAGAAGACACGCCCGGCGCTATATGCGTCGGCGAGGGCCCGGAGCGACAAGTTCTGAGCCCGGCAAGCTCCGGGTCCGGCAGAGTCAAGACCCGGCAAGGTGCTTGCCGGAGAGTTCTGTTGTGTGCCGCTGGCCCAGCTCATCAGCCCAGCGTCGCCCAGGGCCTTTCGAGGGACGCGTGGCGGATGGTCTGTGCAGCCTGGGGACACGGTGGCACTTCACGGTGGTGTATCCATCGCCGTGGCGACGGAGACGCAAGGGCGGAGCTTTTGGGGTCGACGGCGACGGGCATTAAATGCCCTTGTCCCCCATCACAAAGTAGGTAGCAACCATCTGTTCACGACCTTTGTAGCTCCTTGTCCCAAGACTGTTCCAACTACCACCTCTTTTACATTTTTACCCCTTTCTCCTCGTTGACACTGTCGGTGACCCCTTGCACTATAAAAGGAGGCCCATGCACAACGTGGAGGAGGGTCGATTCGGCTGGAAACCTAGACAACTCTCGGCGGTGTAGCTGCTCATGTAGCTCTTCAAGCTCCCGAGCCCAATACAAACCAAGGCAGGAGTAGGGTTTTGGCGTCCACCGCGTCTTAACCTGGGTAAAACCGCCAGCGTGCTCGCCACGATCTGCTCTCTGTGCTCCCTCCGCCTCGCATCAAGATGCATAAGGGGCTCCGGCCCCATAGGTGTTCGTGGTGGGCAGATTTCCCCCGGCAAGTAGCATAAGTATTTCCCTCAATTTTTGAGAACCAAGGTATCAATCTAGTAGGAGGCTCCTCAAAAGTCCCACGCATCTACACAAACAAACAAGAACTCGCAACCAACACAATAAAGGGGTTGTCAATCCCTTCACGGCCACTTGCGAAAGTGAGATCTGATAGAAACAATATGATAAGATAAATTTAGTTTTGGTATTTTATGATATAGATTGGAAAAGTAAAGATGCAAATAAAAGTAGATTGAAAGCTTATATGATAAAAGATAGACCCGGGGGCCATAGGTTTCACTAGTGGCTTCTCTCAAGGTAGCATAAGTATTACGGTGGGTGAATAAATTACGGTCGAGCAATTGATAGAAAAGCGAATAATTATGAGATTATCTAGGCATGATCATGTATATAGGCATCACGTCCGCAACAAGTAGACCGACTCCTGCCTACATCTACTACTGTTACTTCACACATCGATCGCTATCCAGCATGCATCTAGAGTATTAAGTTCATAAGAACAGAGTAACGCATTAAGAAAGATGACATGATGTAGAGGGATAAACTCAAGCAATATGATATAAACCCCATCTTTTTATCCTCGATGGCAACAATACAATACATGCCTTGCAACCCTTTTTGTCACTGGGTAAGGACACCGCAAGATTGAACCCAAAGCTAAGCACTTCTCCCATTGCAAGAAAGATCAATCTAGTAGGCCAAACCAAACTAATAATTCCAAGAGACTTGCAAAGATAACTTAATTACACATAAAAGAATTCAGAAAAGATTCAAATATTTCTCATAGATAAACTTGATCATAAGCCCACAATTCATCGGATCTCGACAAACACACCGCAAAAAGAGTTACATCGAATAGATCTCCAAGAAGATCAAGGAGAACATGGTATTGAGATTCAAAGAGAGAGAAGAAGCCACCTAGCTAATAACTATGGACCCGAAGGTCTGTGGCAAACTACTCACAACTCATCGGAGAGGCTATGGTGTTGATGTAGAAGCCCTCCGTGGTTGATTCCCCCTCCGGCGGAGCGCCGACGAAGGCTCCAAGATGGGAACTCGCGGATACAGAAGGTTACGGTGGTGGAAATAGTTTTTCGCGGTTGCCCCTGATGTTCTCGGGGTACGTGGGTATATATAGGAGGAATAAGTAGGTCAGTGGACGCCCGAGGGGCCCACGAGATAGGGGACGCGCCCAGTAGGGGGGGCGCGCCCTCCACCCCCGTGGCCTCCTCGATTGCTTCTTGACTTGCACTCCAAGTCCTCTGGATCATGTTTGTTCCAAAAAGATCGCTCTCGAAGGTTTCATTCCATTTGGACTCCGTTTGAAATTCCTTTTCTTCGAAACACTGAAATAGGCAAAAAAACAGCAATAAAGGCTGGGCCTCCGGTTAGTAGGTTAGTCCCAAAAATGATATAGAAGTGTAAAGTAAAGCCCATAAACATCCAAAACGGGTAATATAATAGCATGGAACAATAAAAAATTATAGATACATTGGAGACGTATCAAACTCTATGGCCCGTCATAGGACATTCTTCTTCAGCAAAGCTTGAAGGCTCAATGAAGATATTGGTTTTCTATATACTCAATAGCATCAGCTTCAATGCTCAAGACTTCTTCATCAGGCAATTGGCTGCATCTAGCTCTGATTTATTTGGTCTGAAGTTTTATGCTCCATGGGTTATGCGCCTCATCAAGCTTCATTCTGCTGTCAACTATCAGCCGTCTGCGTGCAACCATTTCATATTCTTGCCAGAGGTTGATATGTCTGTCGAAGCCATATACCTAGAGCCTGCCAAGGAGCCAATTTATCTTCACAACACTGATCACCAAAGCTTCACTCAGCCCATTGAAGGAGTTCTTGCTGCAACTCGTGTTTATCCTCTGGCTGGACGTACGCGTGCACCTCATCGTGCCTATACTGAAGCCACTGAAAGCACAATTGTTCAAAGGCCTCAGAAGCGATATCGTGTTCTCAATGACTGAGAGCTTCTCGTAGCCTTGCATCAAAAATAGGATAAGCATCATAACTGGCTAAAGCGTCAGATGCAAAGCCTCTTGGTGAATGTTAATCGCATTCGCAATCTTGCCACCAAGAATGCGTTTGTCACTCATGAAACCTGTCGGAGGTCATGGAAGAGTCTGACATTGCTCAGTGACGAAGCTGGTCTTCAAGACGATGGCTTCACACAGAGATTCAAGTTTGATACCACTCCTCCCAGGAACGTTGTCTTGCGTCGGACTCCCTCACTCGAAGATTCTGAGTACTCCTCCGCGGCAACTGTTAATGCCAAAGTCATTGATGACAAATATGATGCTACTTCACCACCTCCAACTTCGGCGCTTATCGACACTGCACCAAGTTCGTCTGCACCACCGAACCTCAACGGCGACCCTGCTGCTTCACCTACTCCTCATGGAAATGAGTAGAGGCTCTATGTCTTCAAGCCTTTTTGGTCCTTACTGACAAAAGGGGGAGAAGCATATGAGTTGATAGTCTTCAAGCGGGTCCATATGGGTGGTTGCTATACTTTTGCCAAGTGCTTACAACTCTCGCTTTTGAAACATTTGGTTCTTTGAGTTGTAACACTAAAACTTGATGGTCGTCTGCTACTTTTTCTGCTATTCTGTGATGCGACGATAAATTGCGCATGTGGATGATAAATCCCGCATGAAGTCATCTTGCAGACGTCCATTTTTCATTATCATGTCATTATCCTCGTTATATGTTTTCATGCATGATGTATTGTCTTCATAAGTTGAATAGGATCTCCACAAGTACAACCTGCCATGTGCATTTACATTCCAAAGCAAAACCTTTATATGCACATCTTCAGGGGCAGCCTTTTGCCACTTACGAAGACAATATCTTAATCCTTTACAATTTCACATACTTTTATCCCCGTTGAAAACTTAAACCAGTTTGTCATCAATCACCAAAAAGGGGGAGATTGTAAGTGCATCTAGTGCCACCCCTAGTTGGTTTTGGAGTATTGACGACAAACCTGGTTGAGGAACTAATGTATTTGTGAGAATTGCAGGATAACACAGGTAGTAGTCCCTCATTGATTCGGTTTACCTACCGGAGATGACCTCTAAAAATGTGTGAAGACAATGAAGACAATGGTGGTCTGTGAAGGTATTCTCGGTGAAGTCTATGACATGAGAAGACATTGCATGAAGAATATGGAGCGCGAAGACTTAGTTGTTTCGTTGTTTCCTTTTCTTCTTTGTTGAGTCATAGGAACCACCGCACTGTTAAGTGCGGTCCAAGTGAACAAAGTTAGAGTGACTAAAGTGATGCCCAACCAAATCCTATGTCTTCGAGCGAAGACAATGAGAGCAAATCTTATCCAGAGTCGGATAAGTCAGCTTTACTTGTAGCCCAAGTCAAGCTGCCACGTGTGTTTGAAATCTGACCGTTAGAACACGTGTCAGTTCCTTAGTGACCCAGGATCATTTAGGACAAATCAGGTCGGGTTGCCTAGTGGCTATAAATAGCCCACCCCCTACACCATAAATTGGTGGCTGCTCAGAGTTAGTGCACGTCTTTTGTCGTTTGAGAGCAACCCACCTCCGAACCCTTTGAGAGAGAATCCTTGCGAGGACAAAGCCCTAAACACCCATAGCCAAAGAGTGTTAGGCATCATTGAAGTCTTTCTGTCTGCGTGGCCTGAAGACTTGTTACACTTGAGGCATGTGAATCCTCCAGCCGGTTAGGCGTCGCGTTCTGAGCATCCAAGAGTCATTGTGGATTGCCGGTGAACGAAGTCTGTGAAGGTTTGGAAGTCTACCTTGAAGACTTACCAGAGTGATTGGGCGAGGACTAAGTGTCCTTAGCTCAAGGGGAATAAGGTGAAGACACGGTCTTCTGAGTTAAATCTCAGCCTTCCTAACCAGACGTACAATTGTCACGGCAACTGGAACTGGTCGAACAAATCACTATCCTCTCCAAGCCACTGGTTCTATCTCTTCCTTCTCTTTACTTACTGTTTGTCTTTGTGAAGTCAGAGTCTGCTTGCATTATCTGTTTGACTTCACTGTGTGAAGATGATGTCTACTACACAACCTTCTTCCTGTAGACATTGTTGGGCCTGCAAGTGCTCAGGTTTGTAGGATAGTAGCAAATTTCCCTCAAGTGGATGACCTAAGGTTTATCAATCCATGGGAGGCGTAGAATGAAGATGGTCTCTCTCAAACAACCCTTCAACCAAATAACAAAGAGTCTCTTGTGTCCCCAACACACCCAATACAATGGTAAATTGTATAGGTGCACTAGTTCGGCGAAGAGATGGTGATACAAGTGCAATATGGATGGTAGATAAAGGTTTTTGTAATCTGAAATAATAAAAATAGCAAGGTAACTAATGATAAAAGTAAGCGTAAACGGCATTGCAATGATAGGAAACAAGGCCTAGGGTTCATACTTTCACTAGTGCAAGTTCTCTCAACAATAATAACATAGATAGATCATATAACAATCCCTCAACATGCAACAAAGAGTCACTCCAAAGCAACTAATAGCGGAGAACAAACGAAGAGATTATGGTAGGGTACGAAACCACCTCAAAGTTATCCTTTCTGTTCTATCTATTCAAGAGTTCGTAGTAAAATAACATAAAGCTATTCTATCCGCTCAATCCATCATAGAGTTCATACTAGAATAACACCTTAAGACACAAATCAACCAAAACCCTAATGTCACCTACATACTCCATTGTCACCTCAAGTATCCATGGGCATGATTATACGATATGCGTCACACAATCTCAACTTCATCCAACCAACACAAAGTACTTCAAAGAGTGCCCCAAAGTTTCTACCAGAGAGTCGAGAAAACACGTGCCAAGCCCTATGCATAGGTTCATGGGCGGAACCCGCAAGTTGGTCACCAAAACATACATCAAGTGGCACGTGATATCCCATTGTCACCACAGATAAACACGGCAAGACATACATCAAGTATTCTCAAATAAATACTCCATCCGATAAGATAACTTCAAGAGGGAAACTCAATTCATCACAAGAGAGTAGAGGGGGGAGAAACATCATAAGATCCAACTATAATAGCAAAGCTCACGATACATCAAGATCGTGCCATAGAGAGAACATGAGAGAGAGAGAGAGATCAAACACATAGCTACTGGTACATACCCTCAGCCCCGAGGGTGAACTACTCCCTCCTCGTCATGGATAGCGCCGGGCTGATGAAGATGGCCACCGGTGAGGGATTCCCGCTCCGGCAGGGTGCCGGAACGGGCTCCCGAGAGGTTTTTGGTGGCTACAGAGGCTTGCGGCGGCGGAACTCCCGATCTATCTTCTCTGTGGATGTTTGTACGGTACGTGGGACTATATAGGCGAAAGAAGTCGGTCGGGGGGTGCTCGAGGGGCCCACGAGACAGGGGGCACGCCCAATAGGAGGG
Source organism: Aegilops speltoides (assembly GCA_021437245.1). Lineage (NCBI taxonomy): Eukaryota > Viridiplantae > Streptophyta > Magnoliopsida > Poales > Poaceae > Aegilops > Aegilops speltoides. The sequence continues at coordinate 38,506,447 of CM038144.1, read as the reverse complement.
GGGGCGCACCCCCTATCTCTTGGCCTCCTCGATGATCTTCTGACGTGAACTCCAAGTCTCCAGGATCATATTCTTCCAAAAAATCACGTTGCCGAAGGTTTCATTCCGTTTGGACTCCGTTTGATATTCCTTTTCTTCAAATATCAAACAGCAATAAAAAAAGAATATGGGATGGGCCTCCGGTTAATAGGTTAGTCCCAAAAGTAATATAAAAGTGTATAATAAAGCCTGTAATCATTCGAAACAGATAATAAAATAGCATGAATGCTTCATAAATTATAGATACGTTGGAGACGTATCAGCATCCCCAAGCTTAATTCCAACTCGTCCTCGAGTAGGTAAATGATAAAAGAAAGAATTTATGAAGTTTGAATGCTAGAAGGTGCACAAGTTTGATCAATGATAATTTCAGTCACCTTTTCTAGCATGATAATATGTCATAACAGTAGTTCATCTCATAAAACTTCTCACGATAAAGTAACAAGCAATTCACATGTCAAAGCATAGACCATAAACTTTCTTGAAAACTAGCAAACTTCATTCTCAGTCATCAAACAATTGCAATTCATCTTATTTTCAGGAATAGCAAACTCCACATACTCAACTATCATATAGTCTTCTACAATCGCTAACACTCACGCAATACTAATGGTTATGCAATTTCAATAGGACACTGAGAAAGATAGGGGCTTATAGTGATGCCTCCCAACGTATTCACCTTTGGGTGATGTCAACAATAATAGTTCATGCTAACTTACATCCAATTGGATATATATATATCAGGATCTTCCCAACACGAGGTGCTTGCCAAAGGATAAAATGAAAAAGGGAAAGGTGGAGATCACCTTGACTCATGCATAAAAGTAAAAGATAGGCCCTTCGCAGAGGGAAGCAGAGGTTGTCATGCGCTTTTAGGGTTGGATGCACAAAATCTTAATGTGAATGAACGTCACTTTATATTGCCAAACAAGATCGTATATAGACCTTTATTATGCAGTCTGTCGCTTTTATTGCTTCCATAACAAGATCGTATAAAGCTATTTTCTTCACACCAAAAGATCATACATATTTAGAGAGCAATTTTTATTGCTTGCACCGATGACAACTTACTTGAAGGATCTTACTCAATCCATAGGTAGGTATGGTGGACTCTCATGGCAAAACTGGGTTTAAGGATATTTGGAAGCACAAGTAGTATCTCTACTTGGTGCAAGGAATTTTGGCTAGCATGAGGGTGAAAGGCAAGCTCAACATGTTTGAATGATCCATGACAATATACTTTAACTAAGATGTCGGAAAACATAAGCCATTACGTTGTCTTCCTTGTCCAACATCAAATCTTTAGCATGTCATACTTAATGAGTGCTCACAATTATAAAAGATGTCTAGGATAGTATATTTATATGTGAAATCTCTCTTCCTTCAATATTCTTTCATGAATTGTTCAAATGACCAATACAATGCTTGCTCACCTTCAATAAATTTACAACCTCTACTTCTTAGACGTGAAGTCATTACTCTCCATGGGATAAGCAAATGAGGCATATATAATTTCAGATTTATGACAATCAACTCATTCAACAATTTACTCATAGGATATAAGTGAAGCACACGAGTAAATGAAAAACTACTCCAAAAAGATATAAGTGAAGAACAATGAGTAGCTAAATAATTATGTAACTATGCAAAGACTCTCTCTCATTTAAGAATTTCAGATCTTGATACTCTAATAAAACAGCAACCAAAACAAAATAAAATGACATTGCATGGATAGCACAACTCATGTGAAGAAGCAAAAACTTAGGCTCAACCGATACTAACCGATAGTTGTTGAAGAAGAAAGGTGGGATGCCTACCGGGGAATCCCCAAGCTTAGAGGCTTGATAATTCTTGCAATATTATCTTGGGGTGCCTTGGGCATACCCAAGCTTGAACTTTTGTGTCTCATTAATTCCTCTCATACCATGGTTTCTCTTTTTATCAAAAGCTTCATCCACACCAAACTCAACAAGAACTCGTGAGATAGGTTAGTATAAACCAATGCAAAACCTTATCATTCTCTACTGTAACAAATCACTAAAATTATTATTTAACATTGAATAATAAATGCCTCTGCATATTTAATACTCCTATCCTCAAATAGAATCATTAAACAAGCAAACATATGCAAACAATGCAAACATAACAGCAATCTGTCAAAACAGTACAGTCTGTAAAGAATGCAAGATTCATCATAATTCCGTAACTCCAAAATTTATGAAATAAAATTCCCACTGTAGTAAATTTATCAGAGCTCATTATGCAAAAGGTTTGAACATTATACCATTCTCTGAATTTTCTAGGGAATTTTTGCAACAGCGGTAAACTTTCTGTTTTCAAACAGCAACATGTATACTAGCAAAATAAGCATGGCAAAGGCTATCCTTGACTTCTTTATTGAAAATAAAGATGCAAAAAATTATTCTAAATAACAGAAAGAAAACACTAACAAAATTAAATGACGCTCCAAGCAATACACATATCATGTGGTAAATAAAAATATAGCTCCAAGTAAAGTTACCAATGAACGAAGACGAAAGAGGGGATGCCTTCCGGGGCATCCCCAAGCTTAGGCTCTTGGTTGTCCTTGAATATTACCTTGGGGTGCCTTGGGCATCCCCAAGCTTAGGCTCTTTCCACTCCTTATTCCATAGTCCATCGAATCTCTACCCAAAACTTGAAAACTTCACAACACAAAACTCAACAGAAAACTCGTAAGCTCCGTTAGTATAAAAAAGTAAAACCACCACTTAGGTACTGTAGTGAACTCATTCTAAATTAATATTGGTGTAATACCTAATTTACTCCAACTTATCTATGGTTCATCCCCTTCGATACTACTCATAGATTCATCAAAATAAGCAAACAACACATAGAAAACAGAATCTGTCAAAAACATAACAGTCTGTAGTAATCTGTATCAAACGTATACTTCTGGAACTCCACAATTCTACCAAATTAGAAAGTCCTAAGAAATTTGTGTACCAATCCATAGCAAAAATAATCATATGAGAAGCACATTTCTGTGAATTAACAAAACTAATTTACTGGGTGCAAAAGTTTCTGATTTTCAGCTGGATCAACACAACTATCATCGTAAGCTATCCTAAAGGTCTTACTTGGCACTTTATTGAAACAAAAGCTATAAAACATAATTACTACAGTAGCATAATCATGTGAACATACAAAAACAGTAAGTTTAAATATTGGGTTGTCTCCCAACAAGCGCTTTTCTTTAATGCCTTTCTAGCTAGGCATGATGATGACAATGATGCTCACATAAAAGATAAGAATTGAAACATAACGGGAGCATCATGAAGCATATGACTAGAACATTTAAGTCTAACCCACTTCCTATGCATAGGGATTTTGTGAGCAAACAACTTATGGGAACAATAATCTACTAGCATAGGAAGGTAAAACAAGCATAAGTTCAAAACTTGAAGCGCATAGAGAGGAAACTTGACATTATTGCAATTCCTACAAGCATATGTTCCTCCCTCATAATAATTTTCAGTAGCATCATGAATGAATTCAAAAATATAACCAGCACCTAAAGCATTCTTTTCATGATCTACAAGCATAGAAAATTCACTACTCTCCACACAAGCAAATTTCTTCTCATGAATAGTATTGGGAGCAAACTCAAGAAAATAATTATCATGTGAGGCATAATCCAATTGAAAACTATAATCGTGATGACAAGTTTCATGGTTATCATTATTCCTAATAGCATACAACTCATCACAATAATCATCATAGATAGCAACTTTGTTCTCATAATCAATTGGAACCTCTTCCGAAATAGTGGAATCATCACTAAATTAAGTTAACACTCTTCCAAATCCACTTTCATCAATATAATCATCATAAATAGGAGGCATGCTTTCATCAAAATAAATATTCTCATCAAAACTTGGGGGACAAAAAATATCGTCTTCATCAAACATAGCATCCCCAAGCTTGTGGCTTTGCATATCATTAGCATCATGGATATTCAAGGAATTCATACTAACAACATTGCAATCATGCTCATCATTCAAAGATTTAGTACCAAGCATTTTAATGCATTCTTCTTCTAGCTCTTGAGCACAATTTTCCTTTCCATCATTCTCACGAAATATATTAAAAAGATGAAGCGTATGAAACAAACTTAACTCCATTTTTTTGTAGTTTTCTTTTATAAACTAAACTAGTGATAAAACAAGAAACAAAAAGATTCGATTGCAAGATCTAAAGATATACCTTCAAGCACTCACCTCCCCGGCAACGGCGCCAGAAAAGAGCTTGATGTCTACTACACAACCTTCTTCTTGTAGACGTTGTTGGGCCTGCAAGTGCACACACTAGTGGAAAAACAGGCTTTCCGTCCAGCCCCATAAGTCGCGAAGCTGTAGGAACCGCGACCAATGGGACCTTTAGTCGCGGTTCGAGGTGAACCGCGACCAAAGGCCCGGGCTGTAGGGAACGCGACCAAAGGCCTGGGCCTGTGGCGCCGGTGGTCCACGTGAGGGCTTTAGTCATGTTGGCCAGACAACCGCGACTAAAGGTTTTCGGCACCTTTTAGTCACGGTTTGCTGTGCCAACCGCGACTAAAGCCCTCCCTATATATACCCATCCAGCAGCCAACACTTAGCCATTTGGAGCCATTCTCTTCACAAGTGGGTGTAGGTTTGCTTTTGGTTCCTCTTATGCACATAAGGTGTTTGATGAAATGCATGCCCCAAGAGCATGAAACAAACATGACATGAAGTGTTGGAGCCACACTCTTCGATCATGTTAGCAACTTGATGAACCTTTGATGTGTCAATATGCATGTGTGTAGTTCATAACAAATGCATGATGGTTAATTATATATTTTATATTATAATAATGCAGATGAATCGGCAATGGATGTACGGTAACCGACTCTCCGCGAGTTCACTACGGGTTTGAAAGATTTCTCGAGTGGCTAATGCGAACAAGCGGGGGTTTTGTTATCCGTCCATGTGTTATCTCAGAAGAATGAGAAGGGTTACTCTTCCTCAAGAGTTGTTCACATGCATCCGCTTCGTAAGGGTTTCATGCCAAGCTATAATTGTTGGACCAAGCATGGAGAAAGAGGGTTATAATGGAAGAAGATGAAGAAGGGATGATTTCATCGATGAAAGCTATCTCGCTCATTTCGTGATACTTTCATGGAGGATGTCAAGGTGAAGGGAAGGTGAAGAAGAGGCACGTGATGATCCCGCTGATGATCTTGGTCGGACCATTGCCGATGCACGGAGACGCCGCGTAAACTGAAAAGGAGAGGGAGAATTTGGATCGCATGTTAGAGGATCACGTAAAGGCGCTGTACCCGGATGCGATGATGGTCTCGAAAAGGCTGGGCTGCACAATCGGATTTGCTGAAATGGAAGGCGAGGCAGGTGTAGCTGACTCGGCATTTGAAAACTTGCTGAAAATGTTGAAGAATATGTTTCCAAAGGATAACGAGTTGCCCGCCAAGACGCGTTGAAGCAAAGAAGGTTGTCCGCCTCTAGGTTTAGAGGTTTCAAGATACATGCATGCATCAACGATCGCATCCTCTACCATGTGAATACGAGAATTTGAATGAATGCCCGGTATGCATCGCATTGCGTTATAAGATCGAGGCGATGACCCCGGTGACGATGTTGAGGGCCGAAACCCGTGAAGAGGGTTCCCGCCAAGGTGATGTGGTATGCTCCTATAATACCACGGTTGAAACGTCTGCTCATGAACAAAGAGCATGCCAAGTTGTTGCGATGGCACAAAGAGGAACGTAAGTCGGACGGGAGTTGAGACACACCGCAGATGGAACGCAATGGAGAAAGATCGATGATGGTTCAGAGATTTTGCAGTGACGCAAGGAACATAAGATTTGCTCTAAGCACGGATGGCATGAATCCTTTTGGCGAAAGCGAGCTCCAGCCATAGCACTGCCCGTGACTCTATGCATCTACAACCTTCCTCCTTGGTTGTGCATGAAGCGGAAGTTCATTATGATGCCGTGCTCATCCAAGGTCCGGCAACCCGCAACGACATCGATGTGTACCTAAGGCCATTAGTTGATGAACTTTACAGCTGTGGGTGGTGTCCGTGTGGGATGAGCACAAACAAGAGGAATTTGACCCACGAGCGTTGTTTTCAGAACCATCAACGATTGGCCTGCTCTTAGTAACCTTTCGACTGTCAAATAAGGGATACAATGCATGCATGCACCGCTACATGAGACCGAAAGTGTACATTTGCCAAATTGTAAGAAGAACGGTACCTTGGGCATCGCCGATTTCTTCCAAAATTCATCCAAGAAGAAAGAAAGGCAAGCATTACAACGGCAAGGCAGATCACCGCCGAAGCTCGCGGAACGACCGGTGCCGAGGTATTTGATATGGTCAAGGATTTGAAAGTCATCTTTGGAAAGGGTCCCGCGGACAATCAGTTCAAGGGAGCCGACGGGCACGCAGCCATGTGGAAGAAGAAATCTATATTCGGGAGCTAGAATATTGGAAAGTCCTAGATGTCCGCTCTGCAATCGACGTGATGCACGTTACGAAGAATATTTGCGTGAACCTCCTAAGCTTCTTGGCGCGTATGGGAAGACAAATGATACAAAGGAAGCACGGCAGACCAAGAACGCTTGAAAGACCTCGACGACCGCATCCGGAATGGTTTCAAGGTCGTGCCAGCTACGCTCGACCAAAGAAGAGAAGGTCATCTTTTTGAATGCCCGAGCAGTATGAAGGTCCCGCCTCGATTCTCGCCCAATATAAAGGGAATAATAAACATGGCGGAGAAAAGTTCCAAAACTCAAGTCTCACGACCGCCACGTGATTATGACGCAATTGCTTCCGATTGCTTTGAGGGGCTCTCGCCGAAAATGTTCGATTAGCCATTGTGAAGCTATGTGCATTCCTCAATGCAATCTCTCGAAGGTAATCAATCCAAGTTCTACCACGGTTACAGAACGATGTGATCCAATGTCTTGTCGATTTCGAGTTGGTGTTCCCGCCATCCTTCTTCAATATTATGACGCACCTCCTGGTTCACCTAGTCAAGAGATTTCCGCTCGGTCCTGTATTTCTACACAATATGTTCCCTTCGAGAGGTTCATGGGAGTATTAAAGAAATATGTTCAGAATCGCATAGGCCAGAAGGAAGCATCGCCAAGGGCTATGGAAATGAGGAGGTAATTGAGTTTTGTGTTGACTTTGTTCCCGACCTTAAGCCGATTGGTCTTCCTCGATCGCGCACGAGGGGAGACTAAGTGGAAAAGGCACGATCGGAAGGAAATCAACGATATGTATGGACGGCCATTCTTCGATCAAGCACACCACACTCAGGTCGACCAATTCCAGCTTGGTGGCTCCGCACTTTGAGAAACACAAGAATATTTTACGCCGGACAACCCGGGAAGCTCGAATCTGGATTAGGAAGGCCCACATGGAGACTTTCGCAGCTTGGTTGAGAAAACATTTAATGAATGACAATGATGTTGTAGATCAGCTGTACATGTTGGCCAAGACACCATCTTCGACTATAACGACTTTCCAAGGGTAAGAGATAAATGGGAATACATTTTACACGATCGCCTAAGATAAAAAGAGCACCAACCAAAACAGTGGTGTCCGCTTTGATGCAAAGAACCGAGAATGGGCAAAAGGTCACATATTATGGTTACATAGAGGAGATATGGGAACTTGACTATGGACCCTCCTTTAAGGTCCCTTTGTTCCGTGCAAATGGTTCAAGCTAACAGGAGGTGGGGTAAAGGTGGACCAGCAATACGGAATGACAATGGTGGATTTCAACAATCTTGGTTACCTTGACGAACCATTCGCCCTAGCGAAAGATGTCGCCAGGTTTTCTATGTGAAGGACATGAGTAGCAAACCGAGGAAATGGAAAGATAAGAAAACGATCAAGACATCATGCGATGATCCAAAGCGCCACATTGTTCTTTCAGGAAAAGAAACATCATGGGAGTGGAGGACAAGATGACATGTCAAGATTATAATATGTTTGCTGAAATTCCGCCTTCAAAGTGAACACCGACCCAAGCATTAAGTTAAATGATGAGGATGCTCCATGGATACAAAGACAATCGTAAGCAAGCGAGGGACACAAGGGAAGAATTGATGTGTAATAATTTATTGTACCAAACTTTGTATTTGGTCGATGAACTGAATGATGTATCAAACCTTTGTCAAACCTTCAAGGGATTAGTTTTATTTTTCTGATTTTTGATATATAATTGTATTTTTAAGATTTTAAATGAATTAGTTTTATTTTTCTGATTTTAAAAGGAAAAAGGAAGAAGAAGAAAGAAGGAAAAGGAAAAAAAAGAAGAAAAAAACAGAAGAAAAAAGGAAAAACAGAAGAAAAAAAAAACAAAAAAAGAAAAAAAAAAAACAAAGAAGAAAAACATAAGAAAAAACAAACAGAAGAAAACAGAAGAAAAAAGGAAAAGGAAGAAAGGAAGAAAAAAGAAGAAAAACAAGAAAAAGGAAGAAACAAACAGAAGAAAAAAAAAGAAGAAAAAGGAACAAAAAAACAGAAGAAAAACAAGAATTTAAAATGAATTAGTTTTATTTTCTGATTTTTTGATATATAATTGTATTTTTAAGATTTTAATAACATAAATAAATAAGTAATTAGAAACTTTAATAGCAAAAATAATTATCATAAAGTAAAATAAATAAGTAATTAGAAACAAAATAAAATAAAATAAATAAGTTTTTGTTGTAAGTAGAAACAAAACAAAATAAATAAAGCAAAAATGAAAACAATACAAATTAAACAGAAAACAATACAAATTAAAAAGAAAACAATACAAATTAAACAGAAAACAGGTTTGGGGGGCTAAACCCTAAACTCAGGGCGGCCTTTAGTCGCGGTTGGCGGCGAGACCATGATTAGCAGTATTTTTAGTCGCGGTTGGCTGCACCAACCGCGACTAAAGGTGGGGCGCTGAACGAAAAACCCTTTAGTCGCGGGCAAGGTGCAACCCGCGACTAAAGGGTACCTTTAGTCGCGGGTCTCGCCGCCAACCGCGACTAAAGTGGGGGGCTATAAATACAAGGTCCGATTCTCGTCTTCTCCGATTCCCTTTGTTTCGTCGCCTCGCCTCGACGCCAAAGCCGCCTCGACGCCGATCGACGCCGACGCCGACGCCTGAAGCGCTGCCGACGCCAAGCCCCGCCTGACGCTGAAGCCTGCAGCGCCGCCGCCCCGTCCCGATGGCGCCGCCTCCGCCCGTGCCTGCCTTGCTGCGCCGCCCGTGCCCCTCACGCCCTGCCCGCCGCGCCGCCGCCGCCCGTGCCTGCGCCCTTGCCCGCCCGCGCCGCCGCCTGACGCCGCCCGCCCGCCGCCCTGGCCCCCCTGCCCGCCCTCCAAGGTGGCATCCAGAAGAAGAAGAAAGAAGAAGAAAAAGGAAGAAGAAGAAGAAAGAAAAAGGAAAAAGGAAGAAGTAGAAAGAAGAAGAAAAAGGAAGAAGAAGAAGAAAGAAAAAGGAAAAAGGAAGAAGAAGAAAGAAGAAGAAAAAGGAAGAAGAAGAAGAAAGAAAAAGGAAAAAGGAAGAAGAAGAAAGAAGGAAGAAGAAAACAAAAAAAAACAGATGAAAAACAAAAAAAGGAAGAAAAAAGGCCACCGGAATTTTTTTTTTTTTTTTTTTTTTTGTTCTTTTTAATTTTAACTAGTTAATTAGTTTAACAAAAACGGTAAATAACTTAAAACCCTAAACCCCAAAAACAAAAAACAACAGAAAACCGGCCAAAGAAAAACAAAAAAATAAAATGGAGGGGCGGCGAGGGGCGGCGAGGGGGCGGCGATGCGCGCGGTGTTTTTTTGGGATCGAGAGGGGGCGGCGAGGGTTATACATGTGTGTTGTCCTCGCCTCCCTCTCCGTGACGCTGCTGTCTCGCCGCCCTGCCTCGCGCTCACCGCGACACCCTCTCCCACCCCTTCTCGCCTCCTTTTGCCACCGCTTTCGCCACCGCCACCGCCACCCCCCTTCTTCACTTAATTAATTTGTTTTACTACATGTTTTCAGGATCGACATAATGGCGACGATAGAGCTGACCCGATTATGGACAACTATGATCCGGACGGTGAAGCACATATGTTCGCATCATAAACGGCGATATTCAATATGTGCCGACCGGAGAAGAAGAAGATGATATCTCTTCTTATCTCAACCTTGACGGTGAAGATGAAGGGCGCCACAAGAAGATGATGTCAAGAAACGCCGATAAACGCATTTATCTTCAAATGGAAGTAGCAACCACCTCCGCGCCGAGGTATATATATACATTGAGCCTCCGTGATACAAACTAACTGATTTGAATAAATATGTGTGTACTAACGCTGCGACTCTCTTTCTTATTTTAGCCTCGCCGGATCGTCAAACAATCGAGTACGCCGTCAAAGCGTGGCGCAACCAAGACGATGAAACCAGGAGAAACATGCACCATCCAGGTTGTCGATCAGGCAACCGGCAGGCAGCTGGAGCCCCGCAAGAACGCCACCAAGTTTGTCACCAATGCGGAGCCATTGTTAGAGACAACGCCTCGATCACCGCCCAGAGTGGAATGAGCCAAAGAAGGCACGAATTGATGGTTTCACTTTTGTCGATAAGAGAACAAAAAAGATTGCTTCAAGAAGCTTATGGAACATTTCGCTCTACCTCCGAATACAACAAATTCGATGAGGAGGGTAACAAGATTGAGGAAAACAAGGAGAGGAGGAGGCTAGTCAAACAGTTCGCTCTTCATAAGATGGCCGACGCATTCCGGAAATTCAAGCAAAATCTAGCCCATGACTTTGTCAAGTAGAACAAGACTCCGGATTTCAAAGGACAATATGAGAAACTGAAAGATGATTGGCCAGAATTTGTGAAGCAAAAGAAATCGGAGCAGTTCATTCAAATATCGAAACAAAATAAGGAAAATGCGGCTAAGAAGGAGTACAATCATGTTATGGGGCCAGGAGGGTATCGCATTTGGGTGCCTAGGTTCGAGAAGATGGAGAACGAGCTGAGGGCGCGAGGAATCCGTCCAGGTACGGAGGGATGGGACCCAAGGGCCAAAAGCTGGTGGTACGGGCATGGGGGAACGCTGAACCCGGAGACAGGGGAGTGTGTTTACCAGGGCAAATTAATTAAACCCACCCAAGCCCTTATTGACGCAATGAAGGATGCTCAACAGGAAGATCAAGTTCAACAGAGAGAACGACGCTACCGACAAAAGCCCTCGAATCCTCGAACACGGAGGACGTAGTACGAGGCATGGGGCACATTCCGTGGAAAATAGGGTTCCCCTGAACGATGACCCGCACGGTTACTGAAGCCGTAAGAGAAAGATGGATCGAAGCAGATGTTGTGGCGCTGTTGGCATCGGAAATGGAAGTGATGAAGAAAACCATGAGTGTACTAGTAGCCGAAAGAGATTCAGCTCGGTGCAGCATGAAGATCATCCAATGGATCTCGGAAGCCAGCAGCGGAGAAGCAGCGTGGCTTCCACGGAGGCCCCACGGCTGGTGCAGATGCACCGACGATCGAAATTACTGCACCGAGCCTCGGTGGTCGAAATTACTGCACCGGAGCCTCCTCGCTACCCCGTGGACTATATAAAGGAGATGAAAGAATGTCATCTGTATTATCCTATCGGGAACATGTCCATGAAGGTAGCCATCGGCAGTGCTTTACCATGTTTACTCGAGCACTCCACCACAACAACCCCATTAAAGATGGCTATGCTCGTGTCACGGTGGAGGACATAGTCCAAGGGTTTGAGGACCCGAGATTGAAATTGCTACACCAAGGGGAGAAAAGACTTGAGATGTCAAGCGCCATTACATTCTATGGCAAAAGAGGTTTATCAAGTTTCAAAGCGAGGCGCCAAGGACAACAAGTCCACCCTCACGGTGGTGGTGGTGGCGGTGGCGGTGGTGGTGGTGGTGGTGGTGGTGGCGGTTCACCTACACCTCCGCCACATCAGCCGACGCCGCCCCACCCACAACGTCCGGCGGTGATCATCCGCCGCCCCTAGTCCTCGTCTGGCGGGTGATCGACGCCGCCCAATCCACCCACGGCAAAGAAGCGAAGCAGTCCTCGATTATTAACCCGACCCTTATGTACCTAAGACCACAAAGGTACCGGAGCCATCATCAAGCCTCTCCCCACAAGGCCTTGGGAACGAGTGCCGAGGAAGTCGACGCGCCGCGGCTGCTGATTTGGAGAAATGGAAGGCGGACTGCAAGAAGAAAAGAGAGCCCGAGCCCAAGCCAAGATTTTTCGATGAGCAAAAGAAGTGGGCTAAGTCATTTTTGAGCACACCGCCCCAAGCCGCCAAGAATCGCTTAACGACTATGCACGTGAACTTGCAGCAGGCACTCATGTTCAAGGAGAACCAAGAGCGGAGAAGGCCGAAGTAAAAAAGCGGAAACAAGTTGCCCAGCTCGGGAACAAAGTAAACAATCGATTGCCCCGCTTATAGTGGAAGCCTTCGTCCGGATGCCCCGAGATCATACAAGCTGCGGCAAAGACAGGATTGATGTAACGAAAAGCGAGAACAAGCGCCAACTTAGGTATTACTCTTCGTGAACTATTAGACCTTGATGAGTTGCCAAGGAGGTAGTAATTACATATGTCAAGAATGGGCCTCTCGTCGAGCTCGCGCAGAAAAGGATCTACCCGACCAAATGAAACGTCTCGCTGAATTGGTACAAGGGTTACATAAAAATAAAAACGCCAAAGAATATATTTATGCGGAAGTTAGACATGAGCATCACTTCAAACATTACTATGTACAAGTTGAACTGAGTGAATTGTTCCAGCTTTTCAATCTGCGCGAGCTCGACAAATCTATCATCGTTGCTACGCTCGTAAGTGATTTATTAATTTCTACCCCATCTCGCTCATATTGCCTCGCACTATATATATGTCCTAACTATATTGTTGTGTCCTCTATTATACATGCAGAATGAAGATTAAGGAATGCAGAGTAAGGAACATCCATGATGTTGGGTTCATTGACCCACACATCGTTAATGATATTGTGTTGAAGCATTACCCCGCCGACATGGAGGCGCACTGTGGCGTTTCTTACAAAGCAGAACTCAAAAGTGATATTCTATTTCCTTACCATTTTGGGTGAGTGTTTCGTCTTGAGCACATTCTCTTTTGTTTACTCCATGCATGGTATGTGGCCGGCTAATCGATGAGTTATGCATGACGATCTTGTGCATGTATCGTGTCCGCAGGTTCCACCGATTCTCGCTAGTAATTAAAGTTAACACCTCGTAATGTCTCGCCCACGACTCTCTGAATAAGGATCCAAAGCTTTGGGCCGACATGAGAAAAATGCTGCGAAGTAATTATTTTCATTCATTTGCGCCTATATCGATCGGCCTATTTCGCTCATTTCCTAATATCAAGTAACTAATAACTCTCTTGTTCATTTAATTTTCTTTGCCTCGTAGGGTTTGGAGACGGTTCAGAGATACAAAGGTCGGTGAATTCAAAAAGAGCTAGAATTCAAATTGTTAAAGCCTAAGAATGTTGGGGATATTCAGCCACCGCTGACCAATCTATGTGCATACTATGTTCAGGAGATGATCCGAGATACACCTCTCGAGCGGGTTGATCCGAGTGATACCAATGCTAAGAGGAATAACCTCCGTGGATGCTTAGTCCGTAAGCTCGCTCCACCACTTCAAGAGGAACTAGCTGGATGGTTCAGCAGGAAGTCCTCCATCCTAAAGGAGAACACTATCACGAGGACGAGAACTTTATATGGATTAAATCATGTATGGAAACTTGTTCAAAATTGTATATGGTCATCCGATGATATTGAATATATATTGTATATTCCTCTTGAATTTTTTTGGTTCTAATTTCAAATTTATTTGAAATTGTACATTCATATGCATGTATGTAGTACCGTAGAATATATGAAACTCCTTCAAAATTAAAATAAAGCACAAAAGAAATAAAACAATACAAATTAAACAGAAAACAGGTTTAGGGGGCTAAAACCCTAAACTGCAAGGCGGCCTTTAGTCGCGGTTGGCGAAGAACCGCGACTAAAGGTCCTCCGCCTCGACGGTCACTGGCGCCCACGTGACGGGCCGTTAGTCGCGTTCTTAAGCAGCCGCGACTAAAGGTGGGGGCTTTAGTCGCGCTTATCTGGTCGCGTCAAGCAGCCGCGACTAATGGCAGTTATGAACCGCGACCAAAGGCCTTTTTTCCACCAAAGGATGAGTTTGTAGGACATAGCAAATTTCCCTCAAGTGGATGACCTAAGGTTTATCAATCCGTGGGAGGCGTAGGATGAAGATGGTCTCTCTCAAACAACCCTGCAACCAAATAACAAAGAGTCTCTTGTGTCCCCAACACACCCAATACAATGGTAAATTGTATAGGTGCACTAGTTTGGCGAAGAGATGGTGATACAAGTGCAATATGGATGGTAGATAAAGGTTTTTGTAATCTGAAATAATAAAAACAGCAAGGTAACTAATGATAAAAGTAATCGTAAACGGTATTGCAATGATAGGAAACAAGGCCTAGGGTTCATACTTTCACTAGTGCAAGTTCTCTCAACAATAATAACATAGATAGATCATATAACAATCCCTCAACATGCAACAAAGAGTCACTCCAAAGCAACTAATAGCGGAGAACAAACGAAGAGATTATGGTAGGGTACGAAACCACCTCAAAGTTATCCTTTCTGTTCTATCTATTCAAGAGCTCGTAGTAAAATAACATAAAGCTATTCTTTCCGCTCAATCCATGATAGAAGTCATACTAGAATAACACCTTAAGACACAAATCAACCAAACCCTAATGTCACCTAGATACTCCACTGTCACCTCAAGTATCCGTGGGCATGATTATACGATATGCGTCACACAATCTCAAATTCATCCAACCAACACAAAGTACTTCAAAGAGTTCCCCAAAGTTTCTACCGGAGAGTCAAGAAAACGTGTGCCAACCCCTATGCATAGGTTCATGGGCGGAACCCGCAAGTTGGTCACCAAAACATACATCAAGTGGCACGTGATATCCCATTGTCAACACAGATAAACACGGCAAGACATACATCAAGTGTTCTCAAATAAAGACTCAATCCGATAAGATAACTTCAAGAGGGAAACTCAATTCATCAGAAGAGAGTAGAGGGGGGAGAAACATCATAAAATCCAACTATAATAGCAAAGCTCGCGATACATCAAGATCGTGTCATAGAGAGAACACGAGAGAGAGAGAGAGATCAAACACATAGCTACTGGTACATACCCTCAGCCCCGAGGGTGAACTACTTCCTCCTCGTCATGGATAGCGCCGGGCTGATGAAGATGGCCACCGGTGAGGGATTCCCCCTCTGGCAAGGTGCCGAAACGGGCTCCCGAGAGGTTTTTGGTGGCTATAGAGGCTTGCGGCGGCGAAACTCCCGATCTATCTTCTCTGTGGATTTTTTTAGGGTACGTGGGACTATATAAGTTTAAAGAAGTCGGTCAGGGGTGCTCGAGAGCCCACGAGACTGGGGCGCACCAGAGGGGCGCCCTATCTCCTCGGCCTCCTCGAGGATCTTCCGACGACAACCCAAGTCTCCGGATCATATTCTTCCAAAAATCACGCTGCGAAGGTTTCATTCCGTTTGGATCCGTTTGATATTCCTTTTCTTCGAAATACTGAAACAGGCAATAAAACAACAATATGGGTTGGGCCTCCGGTTAATAGGTTAGCCCCAAAAGTACTATAAAAGTGTATAATAAAGCCCGTAATCATTCAAAACAGATAATAAAATAGCATGAATGCTTCATAAATTATAGATACGTTGGAGACGTATCAGATGACTTGTGCTGTTTGGCTTCATACTGTCTTCCATCCTGATCCATACTGACTAGCTGCTATTAGTCTTCGTGCTTTCACTTTATTGCTTGCCTAGTGTAGTCTACCTTCCGTTGCATATTCTTGTTTGTCTTCGAAACTACCATGTTTTGAAGACTTTCATAAAAATCGCCTATTCACCCCCCCCCCCACCCCCTCTAGTCGATAACTAGCACTTTTAGCCACTACCCAACTCATGCCTTTTTTTCCTTAAGGTCTGTCTCCTTGTCGAGGTTTTCGTGACCTCCTGACATTTTTTAAAAACATGCGAGCATTTTATTTTAAAAAATCATTAATTTCTGAAAAAGGCAAACAAAACATGAAATAGGAAGATTTTTTAAAATTCACAAACATTTTTTGAAAACAAGAACCATTTTTAAGGTGGAGAAACGAACATTTTTTGAATTTGTGAACAATTATTTAAAATTGAAACTTGTTTGGAACATTCAAAACCATTTTCAAAAATGTCTTCTTAATCACAAACATTATTTTGAATTTATGAACATTTCAATAAAAAGAATATTCTTCGAATTTATAATAGTTTTAAAATGAAATTTATTTTACAAATATTGAACAATTTTGGAATTTTTTTGGAAGAATGCAAACATGTTTTAAATTTTGAACAAATTTTGAACGAAAATAAAATTTTAATTTCCAAATGTTTTTGAAAATGGAAACAAAATTTTAAATTCTAAGAGTTAACAAAAATTAGTACAAAAACAGAAATTTTGGAAAGTTAAAAAATTAAATTTATGGGAATGGAGAAAATAACTTGAAAGGGAAATAGAAAAATATAAAAAGGAGACAGAAAAAAAGGAAAATGGGCTGGCTCAACATTGGGCGACCGATGGGAAGCTCCAGTTGTATGCCGGTCTGTGCGACAAATAAGCTCACATTAGTCCCTCAACTATTTTGTCCAACAATCTCCAAAATACTCTTGTTCGATCCAACTCATCTCTTGGAGATTATGACCCCGACGATAACGAAGAAGCCCACAACACGCACATCGCGGACATCACCGCCAGAAACTTGGTCGAAGGTGCGTCACTCCCTGGCGGCCTCGGCTCCAGCATGACCGCAGGGATTGCTCCCATGGTGCACATCTCGATGTATAAAGTGTGTTCTGCTTAAGATGAAAGCAGTCGACACGATGATTTGAACATATCATGCAGGTGGAGGAGGCAGTTCATGATGGGGTGGACGTGATCAACCTCTCCCTCAGTTTGCAGGAAAACACCACGTTCTACATGGGCCCTATGGCCATTGGCATGTTCAACACGATGGCCAAGGAGGAGTGTTGTTGACCACACACGAGGTACGTGGCTATACCATGGCGCTGAGATATTAAGACGGTTTACAATGTGATCCCATATAAATAACTTCGCAGGGTGCAACCTCACGTAGTGGCGGTGGCGCTGAGATATTAAGAAAAATAGTGGCTCAAATTAAGGAAATTCCTGTCAATTTACCCCTCCAGTATTCTGCGCTAGATCCGTCACTGGGCTCACGGACTATGCCAAGACTCTGCATCCATTGTCAATTGTGTCATGCCGGGTGTCCAACATTCCCCTAGCGCCGCATCATTCTCTACTAGGGGTAACCACATAGAGGTCAACCTAGGGATTGTGAAACGACTCGCAGGATTCCGGCGTCCTTTGGTTCGCCGGACCTATGGGGGCTTGGACCGAGGGAATCCATGATGTCGGTGATACCGCGTGCACCATACTCCTTGCAGGCATCATCGAGTTCCATCCCCTCCCCTCCCCCTATGTCCTTGTTGAATATCAGAAATCTCAGGATTTGGACGGCGGCAGCGCTCTTGGCGCCATATGAAGGCGTCACCTTTGGACTGTCGGTTGGCGGACGAGGCTTTCACATGGATAGTTATCAACCGAATAGAGGTTGTGCTTCTTCTATAGTGCGGCATTCCAATGGCAGGCCAGGTTCTGTGGTGTTCTTCCCTGTCACAGGGTGCGCTGTTATCAATTGCTATACCTATGTAGCTACCATACGTAAACTAACTAAGGCAATAACTCATGTGGCCTTTTTTAGTTGGAGGAAATTAAGGGAGAGGGCCCCACCCAGTTGAAATCAGGGGGTGGAGGGATTAGTTAGAGCAACTCTAGCAGACCCCGCATCCCGCCCCGACCTGTAAAATAACCGTCAAAATGCGGGTCGGCGCGGAAAAACCAGCCCGATCACACCCCGCATCCCGCCCTGGCCCGCAAAATTTTTTAAGGGGGGCGGCAAATCCCGACCCCAACCCGGGAAAACGGGGGTTTCCCCCTCGCGGCTGCAGTGTCCTGCATATAAGCGGAAGCGGTTGGTGGGGGGACATTTAATCCCGCGCTTTCTCCCACCAACCACCTCTCCTCTCCCTCCTCGCGCCGCCGTCGGCCGCCGCCCAAGATTCCGACGAAAGCAGCCGGTAGGAGCACGCCGGAAGACCGCCACGCGCACGAGGCCTCCCCTCTCTTCCCCCCTGCGTCGACGGGCCGCCGGATTTACAGATCTGCGGAACTTCATCGCGGGCCGCCGGATTTGGCTTTTTTCGGCCGCCGGTTGCTGCCCCAAGCGATGGAGTGATCGGGTTCGTCCCCCCGCAGCCCAAGCAAGGGCGCATCGCCGCATGCATGTACGGGTTCGTCCGCCCGCCGCCGCCGAAGGTTTGCGGGCATAGACTCGTCCGACCGTCCACCGGGCTCGGCGCTCGCGCAACGTCTTTGTGGCTTGCCGATGCCGCTCATTGAGTGCGACGACTGTACGCGAAAAGTGCTGCGGCTCACTTCGGGCACGCCGAAGGACCCCTGATGGGTGTTTTACAAATGCGAAAACGACGTGTACGTGCACTTGCGGTAGCTCGTTTCATAGTTCATTCTTTAGTTCAATTGCGGTAGCTCACTTCAAGCTTGCTCATTCTTTTGTGTAGGACGATGGATGCTCATTTTGGTTTTGGGAAGGCCAATACATTGATTTGTTGATAGAAAGAAACTTAATAGATGTTAGTGCACTCCTTAGTCCAATCGAAGGTAATGATGCGACTGCATGTGCAACTAGAGGGGAAGCAACGTCTACTTCTTTCGAACCAAAGATGAAGAAATAAGAATGCAAAATCAAGAATCCACAGATCAACAACGAATGCATGGAGAAGATATTAGTCCAACTAGTGGGAGCAGTTATGGAAGTTGGAAATCTTCTAAAATGCATACTTGTGGTTCTTGTTTTCTTTGGTCTTGCTATTCTAGCAAAGATTTGGCGATGTCTTTTGTATCCAATGTTGTTGATAAAGCAAAGCAATGCAAATTTAAGTTGCAAATTAAGGTGCAAATTTAAGTTTTGCGGGCCGGGAGGAGCTGCGCCAGATCAGACGCCGCAAAGCCGACCCATAAAAAAGCATATTCCGTGAATATTCTTTTTTACGGGTCCATTATGCGGGGTCTGCAATTGCGGCCGTCCGCGCCGGCCCGCAAAGGCGTTTTTCCACGAACTACAAAAACATTTTGCGGGTCGGGAGGATGCGGGGTCTGCTAGAGTTGCTCTTAGGCAAGTTAAGTAAGAGTATGTAGGTTTTTAAGTAAGTGTAGCATTTTTGGTGCGCAAGGCTGTCGGAGCTGTTTTGTTCGTTGGCATGGATGCCCTTCTCTTCGGCGCATGTCTGAAAACAAGAAGGAAAAAAAAAGAGCCCTTGCTAATGCCTGCCAAAAAGAACTGAAAGAAGAAGAAAAATGGCAAAGAAAGTGAAAGCATAAAAAAAATGACCTTCCTCCGTCCTAAAGCAAGTGTCTTAATTTTAGTATAACTTTGTACTAAAATTAGTACAAAATTAAGACACTTATTCTGAGAGGACGGAGGGAGTATTAGCTAACTTTGTCCCCCAAGCTGCCCTTGTCCACAGCCGGTTCCGAAAACCGTTGTAGAAGTAGTCAGTGGCGTACCCAGGGGTGTGCCAGGTGTGCCATGGCACACCCAGATTTTTGCAAAATATTTTCTCACCATGTAAAAATTAGCTAATTTTAAGGCTCATGCAAGCTAATTGAAATATACCTTAATTTTTTAAAAGTGTGCACATCCTTTCTTTTATTTCTAGGTCCGCCACTGGTAGTAGTTCGTTATGTGCACGTACGCGCG
Source organism: Aegilops speltoides (assembly GCA_021437245.1). Lineage (NCBI taxonomy): Eukaryota > Viridiplantae > Streptophyta > Magnoliopsida > Poales > Poaceae > Aegilops > Aegilops speltoides. The sequence continues at coordinate 38,486,383 of CM038144.1, read as the reverse complement.
TCTTGTAACTAATCCGCTGCTTAACTAGTCCTCCTACAGCTCGTAAAAGCTCGACGAATCACATGCTAGTCCGACAACTCGTAGAATTCATTTGCAGCTCGCAGATAAAAGGGCAACGAGGATCGTCATCCATCGCGGTCGATCAGAGTTTCTTTGTCTTCTACCGAAATAATACCCCAAAGATTTGGTTGTCTCCATCGATCGGCAAACAACAACAGCCGAGCGTGCGTGCATCCATCTACACGAACACGATCGTCAATCCGCTCGTCGAGATGGCTCACCGTCGTGATCTAGCTCCAGGATGGACCTTCAACCCACCGGACCGCGAGCTCACGGATGTCTACCTCCGCCGCGAGATCGACGGCCAGCCCATCGCGGCCAGCTTCATGCATCGTCACGTCGACGTCTACCCGCCGCGCCGGAGAAGCTGGTGGAGGGCCTCCAGCACGCGCCGGGCATCGGCGAAGCCCAAGGCGAGGAAGACAAACGCGTCTGGTACTTCTTCACCACCCTTCGCCACGCCGGCAAGAACGTGCCAGGCGGCCCCCGTAGGATGGCGCGCACCATTGCCGGCGCCGACGACGGCAAGAAGCGGTGGTGGCACTCGGAGGGTTCCCTGAAGGCGGTGAAAGGAAGCGCGGCCGGTGGGGCGCTGCAGAAATTGACCTACAAGGTTGAGTCGGCGTCGGCGTCGGGGTCGGGCGGCTGGCTCATGACCGAGTACAGCATCCACGGAGCCGGCGACTTGGTTCTCTGCAAGGTCTACAAGACGCCTCGGCGGCCTCGCCCGGCTCGCCGTCCTCGCCTATCATCCCCGGCGTCGTCGTTTTCGTCGTCGTCGTCATTGTGCACGACGACAGCGGCCGATCTTTCCGGATCGGGCTGCAAGAGAAAGGCATCCGGCGACCACCCAGAAGCTCCGCCCACGACGCAGCGGAAAACGCAGGAGGCATACGTCCAGATGGAGGAGGAGGTTGAGAGCTACAGCGCGCGACGCCAACCAGATCAAGACATCGAGGGCTTCAGCTTCCGCACCGCCTACCTGACGCCCGTGCCCCAAGGTGACTTCCATGCTACAGCCTACCGGGCGCCCCAAGGTGACTTCCATGCTTCAGCTTCAGCTTCCTCGTCGTCTGCGGAGAGCGTGTTTTCGGACTTGGACGCCGGAGTAACCGTGGAGTTGGACGCGCCGGTGGTCGCGCCTCAATCCGCACCAAGGTTTTTCGTCGAGGAGGATGCCGGACTCGGCTCTGGAGCGGACAGCGTCGACAAGATCGTGCTCTATGAAAGCGGAGTGACCGTCGACGACTTGCTAGATGACACGAGCAACAATGGCTTCCAAGAACCTGCGCCAGCACCACCATGCCGGAACGAGCTCCTCGCTGCGGCTGCTCCCCCCAGCAACACGAGCCAGAACAAGCTTCTCCATGCGCCGGCCAGCAACACGGCATGGAACCCAACAGATGGCGGCTGCTACGGAGCGGACAGCGTCGACAGGATCGTGCTCTACGACGGCGAAGTTACCGTCGACGACTTGCTAGATGACACCACGCTTGGCGAGAGCAACGATGGCTTCATGTATCAAGATCAAGAACCTGCACCCGCATCGCCGTGCCGGAACGAGCTCCTCTCCGTGGCTGTGGCCCCCAGCAACACGACATCACCGCCGGCGCCGAGCCAGCACGAGCTCCTCCATGCCCCCGCCAGCAACACGACATCACCGCCGGCGCCGAGCCAGAACGAGCTCCTCCATGCCCCCGCCAGCAACACGACATGGGAACCGACGGATGGCGGTCGCTACGAGTTGTTATCCACCTATGTTCCTCCTCCCTGCCGCGACGATGAAGATGCTGTTGATGTCGAGTGGCCGGAGGCCGCCGGCTACGGCATGTCGGACCCAGCAGTCGATCTGTTCTGGGGTACACCGAATGGTGTGTGCATGTACTGAGTCTGCTACACGAACATCATCATACGCATCATGTATGCATTCCATGTCAAAAACCGTAGTGAATTAGTATCATGAGACAGTGTAATTATGTCACGCATTGGAACCAATGTATGTCTCCATATTGTTCTTTTTGGATGAACAGAGGGCGATCATATTCACTTTAGCAATCCTCAATTTGGTTGATCTCCTTGTACACCTCCTTGCCGAAAAAGGGTTTCCTCCCGCTCTGTATACGAAGCAACCAACCGAACCATATATGGATAGGTGCTGGGGCGGAAGCAGCACAGTCACGCCCAAAAGAAACGATAGAGAAAGAATAAAAGAAAACAAATGCCGACAACGGCGGATCAACAAAAACGAAGAAGCCTTGCGAACGCTGCGCCCACCGGGATCTTCCACTAGACTCCAAGGCTCCGAAGCGCCGGCACCTATCAACACCTCCAAGAAGGATCACGACGATGACGACGCTGCTGGCAAGGGTTTCCCCCGGTACACGACGAGGCGAGAGGAAGGGTAGCCCCCGGCGCCCTCCCGGAAGGTCAGGTGGCACCCACAGGCGCCACTGCGCCGTGTCGGCCCCGCGGACAGGGGTTTCCCCCGATCCCAACCCGCACCTCGGGCGCTCCGGATCCAGCCACCAAACCAACCACTACCCTGCGCCAACGCGGTCATGAGGCCCCCATGCCGTCTCACCACAGCACCGCGAAGTAGGGACAGCGCGGCGAAGAATCAGAGCCGGGACCAGGGCATCAGCACCGTCGGCACGCGGGAGGGCCTCACCTCCACCATACGCGACAGTAACCGTCCGGACGCAATAGCAGGAGCACACCAGGCCCGTGAGCCCACAGGCCCGGTCGAGCCCTCGTGGGCCCGTAAAGCTCCCGCCTTCGCGCTGCTGCCGGCACGCCATCGGCGCCGACGCCCCATATCCGAGCCGCTCCTCCTCCTCACCGCGCCGCAGACAACGAGGCCACGCCGAGGGGCCGGTCCGCTAGGACCCAGATGGGGCCCGCCGGGCCCAGATCTGGGCGGGGGCGCGACGTCGGCCACCCAGCACCACCACGCCGCCCCGCCGCCAAGGAGCATCGCCGCCACCACGTCCGCCGCCGGCCACCTCGTTGGGTCACCGGACTATCGCCAAGTCGAGTGACACCGCCACCGCCCCCTGCCCCGGGCCAGGAGGACACGCGGGGAGAGGAGATCCTGCCGCCGCCGGCACCCCCCGGGCCGGAGCCGGGGGAGCCCACCGGCGATGGCAGGGGAGAGGATGAGGGGCGACGCCGAGAGCAGGGGCGGTGGGGCCGCCCCGGCCGCCTCCCGGGGAGGCGGCGCGAGGGCGGAAGGAGGGGTGGGGGAGGAAGGGCGGGGGAAGGGGCGGATCCGGGCCGCGCGCCGGCGAGGGCGGCCGGATCCCGCCGGAGACGGGCAGGGGGAGGTTGCGGCGGCGAGGGTTTCGGTCGCGGGAGCGCACCTCCTTGCCTGTCTTGCTTCTTATGAATGGAGTTTCTGATTCAACTTGACGGATGAAATCCATATATAGTCTGTTTAATATATGCCAAATAATTATTAGTCTCTCCATTTCATAATGTGGTGCATGTAAAACTTTTGGACCCTGATAAGTGCCACGCGTGTGGCACGAACATATGGCAATTTCGAATGTTTTTTATGGCAAGTTTAGTGACGCGAGGATGGCAACTTTAGTTGACAAGTACGGCAACTTCTTTTCGGATGGCAAGCTTCAAATATATTTTTCTGGGTTTTTTTTTCCTTTTCGGATGGCAATTTAGTTGTAAAAAGTGTCAGGTGCGGAGTGCTTCATGCCACACGTGCGGCACTTATCATTTGAGAAACTTTTTAAAAGTGAAAAATTGCAAAATTTCGACCAAGTTTATAGAGATTTCTTTCTATATCTAAAATACCAAACATATACAATATACTCCCCAGGTTAGGACTAGGGTTTCTTGGAGAGAGAGAGAGAGAGGGGGGAGGGAGGGAGAGGGAGAGAGTGAGTGAGTGAGTGAGTGAGTGAGTGAGTGAGTGAGATTTAGTGTTAGGCGCTTGAGATCGATTCAAGGGTTCAGTGGCGACGATTACGGCTCTAGGGCGATAGTCCTTAGGGGCAACCCTATTGTAGAGCCTCAGGCGTCGACTAACATTTGTCGTTCAAGTCTTTCTAGGATAACACTCCACAATGATTAGGGTTGCTTGTGTTGTTCCCCTTCTTTCTTCTACCAACCAAATATTCAGGCAACTTTAAGCAAACAAATATGTCGTGATCACCAATGTGTCACCTAAGTGATTTTTTTTTGAAGTTTAAGCTGACTTCACCTAGACCATTGGATTGAAATCCAACGCCTGTCCCTCTTCTTCTTGTCGACACCTAAAGTTTCTTTTTCCTAGCCCCAAACCAGTCGTTGTCACCTGCAGATGGAAGCCATTGTCGTGTGCCGCCTCATGGCCCCAACCTACCCAAGCCGCCATGTCTATTGTGTCATCGCCCCCGGCCTTCCCTTGAAACCCCTCACACCAACTCTGACACGGTGACCCTACCTATGAACCTGTTAGCCCCCTTCCTCTCCTTCGTTGGTGATGTCTCCTTCCCTGTCTCCATCGAGGTCTGTAAGTGCATCTAGTGCCCCTTACTGATTTTGGTGTATTGAAGACTTATAGGTTAAGGGACTGATGCGTTCGTGAGTGTACACAGGTCTATAAGTCTATGAGGAGTTTGATAATTACAGAGAAAGTCGACCCCTAAAAATGAAGTTCTTTAACTGAAGACTTTGGATTTTTGAAGACTTTCTGAAGACTCTGAAAGTAAAGAAATTGGAGTGACCTTGAAGACTTGGCAATCATTCAAGGAACATGAAGCGTGAAGACTTTTGTTTTCGTAGTTTCATTTTCTCTTTTCTTGAGTCATAGGAAACACCGCATCGTTAAAGGGGTCGAGGAAATACTAAGGAAAAAATTCATGTGATGCTTAACTCAAAATCCTACACCTACCAATCCCTTCGAGTGAAGCTATTTGAAATCTCGCATGCAGTTCAGTCATATTCTTCAAAGGTGAGACGAAGTTCTTACGGTCTCGAGGAATTTGTTTCGATCGAGGAGTTAGGAATTCATGAAGTCGAATTGCCTACACAAAGGAGGAACATGATAGTCCCGAGGTTTTGATAGTCAAAATTCGACCATTGTTGTGCTATGCGCCACTGTTCCAAAATATCTACCCACCTAACGGTCATATCGCATAAGGGCATTTATGTCTTATCATGTCGGGCTGCTCCTAGGCTATAAATAGCCGCCGCCGCAACCACTCAGCCGGTTGGCTGCTCCGAGAGAAACCGACACTTGTCATTTGAGAGCATCCCATCCTCCGAGGACTTTGAGCGAAAATCATCAAGTGAGGAAAACCCAAACCCAACACCTACAAACCCAAAGTGATTGAGCATCACTGAAGAGATTGATCCGCGTGGATCCGACGCTTGTTTCCTTTGAAGACTGTGCTTCTTGCAGACGGTTAGGCGTCAAGGTCTAGAGCATCCAAGAGAAATTGTGGATCGCCGAGTGACCGAGTTTGTGAAGGTTCGGAAGTCACCAGAAGGCTTACCACGAGTGATTGGGCGAGGTATGTGTGACCTTAGCTCAAAGAGAATACGGTGAGGACTGTGTGTCCGGGACTGGGTGTCCTCGAGTTTAAATACTCAGCCGCTCCAACCAAATGTACAACTGAGATAGCAGTTGGAACTGGTCTACCAAATCATTATCTTCACCGAGCTTACTGGTTCTATTTCCTCAACTCTTTCATTTCCTCATGTCTATTGTTGTGTGCCTGTTCATATCTGTTTGAAGACTTTGACTGAAGACTTTCTCAATTTCCTCAGTTCAATTTCTTCAGTCTGTCCGTCTCCGTTCTTGTGTTATCCTGTGTTTACACTTTCTGTACTCTGTGCTTGTCTTCATTTCATCATGATGACTATGCTTGTGTTCTGTTATGTTTATTTCTGAGTACTTATTCCACTGCAAGTAGTTCTTCAGTTAGGAATTTCCTCACCAGCAAATTCCTCAGTGAAGAATTCATAAAAATCGCCTATTCACCCCCCCCTCTAGTCGATATAACGCACTTTCAATTGGTATCAGAGAAAGGTACTCCCTTGTTCTGTGTGATTTTGGTTTAACCGCCTGAAGTTTTAGTTATGTCGACCGCAGGTATGATCAAGGTCTCTGCTGGGTGTCCTACCTTCAATGGAACGGACTACCCCTACTGGAAGAATAAGATGCGAATGCACCTTGAGGCAATTGACAACGATCTCTGGTATGTTGTGGAAAATGGTGGTCCCTCAGTCACACCTTCTCTGAACGCTACTGATGTGAAGAGATTCAAGCAACTCGATTCTCAAGCGAAGAACATCATATGTGGCCATCTGAGCAAAGGACAGTATGGAAGAGTGAGTGCTTTGGAAACTGCTAAGCTTATCTGGGATAGGTTGTCCAAAGTGAATGAAGGAGTCTCAACTCAATGTGACTCTCGTGTTGACGTTCTTCGCAATCTCTTCAACCACTTAAAAAGGCTCTCAATGAAAATGTTCAGCAAACCTTCGATCGCCTCACTGACATCTCAAATGAGCTTCAAGTGCTTGGCGCCACTGACATCACCGACCATGAGGTGGTGAAGAAATTGCTGAGATTGCTCGATTCTTCATTTGATACTCTGGTACTGATGATTCAAGAGCGTGCTGACTCAAGTCACTTGATCCCGCTGATATCCTCTAGAGGCTAAATACTCATGAGTTCCAGCTTGCTGAGAAGAGAGATCTCTATGGCTTGAGCTATGGAAGATCACGTGCTCTGAAGGTCAAGGCAGTCTCTGAGTCTGAAGATGAGGACTCTGCTAGCAGCCTTGGTGACCCTGAAGAACTGAGCCAGGAACTAGCACTACTCGTGAAGAAATTTCAGAAGTTCTCAAGACATGGTCACTTTGGAAAACCCTCGAGGAGCAATGATTCCTCATCCAGTGACTACAAGAAGAGGCTATGCCACAAATGCAAGAAACCTGATCACTACGTCCAAGATTGTCCTCAGTGGGATAAGGAATCAAAGAAGAAGAAATACAAGGATTATTGTTTTGATGACGCAAAGAAGAAGAAGAAATCTTCAAGTCTTCATCATCAAAATCCTCGAGGTCTTCATCTCACAAGAAGAGCAGCTCCAAGAAGGCTTGGGCATTCATTGGCAAGGAAATGGACTCTGAGGCTGAATCTGAGGAACATGAGGACGAGGAGGCATCTGAGGAGTCTGAGTCTGGTGTGGCGAGCCTAGCTCTCGCTACGGCATTCTTCAGCAAGTCTATCTTCAACTCTGAAGAAAATGGCTTCACCAACAAGGTTGATGAAGGCAATGATGACTACGCTCCCACCTATTGCTTCATGGCAAAGGGTGCCAAGGTAACTAAATACGCCTCCTCTGACTCTAGTGAGGATGAATCTGATGAAAATCTCAAGCCCAGCTACTCTAAACTTGCTAAAATTGCTGTGAAACAACAAAAGGCCTTTGAAAAGGTTCAAAACATGCTAGATAAAAGTGATGATATGTTGGATGAAGAAATGGATCGCACTAAAACCTTGACTGAAAATCTTCAGAGACTCCAGTCCAAGTTTGACAATCTTCAAGGTCATCATAACACTCTCTTATCTGATCACGAGAAGCTTTCTTATGAATTTCTTCAAAGAAAGCAAGATCTTGAAAAGCTAAGAGTGGATTATGAAGATCTTCAGAAGGAATGCGATTCATTACTTGCTCAACAAATCAGCGCTACTCAGGAAGAATTTGTTCCTCCATGTATGAAGTGCATTGAACGTGAAACTGCTAATTCTTCACCTGAATGTTCAAATGCTTCTAATGCTGCAAATTCTTCATTTGTCTTTGCTGTCACTAATTCCTCATTTGAGGATAATGCAAGTATCACTAATGATGCAGGGCTGAAGGAATTGTACATGACAGGCATGTACAAAAGCCTCAAAGGGCATCAGACTCTTTGTGATGTGTTCAAAAAGCAGATCCTCAACAGAAACCCTAGGAAAGAGGGTATTGCCTTTGAAAGGAAACTCAATGCTGATGGAACATATTGGAAGCCTGAGCAGTACCCCAAAACCTCATGGTTTGCTGCAAAGGGACCTCCAGTTGATCCATCTAACTTATCTGGCTTTACATGTGAATCTCCTCATTCTTCTGATGAGTCATTTGACTCTAACTATAAACTGTTCAAAAATTAGAATGGTGAAGTATTTGCTAGATATGGTGGGACTAACTGCAAGAACGGTTCCTCTATGAAGAAAATCTGGGTTCCCAAAAGTTGCCTTGAAAGCCTTCAGGTGAATGTCCTCATGACACCACCTGTGAAGAATACGAACTCCAGATCAAATTCTTCATATAAACCAAATTCTTCATATGGATCCAAGTCCTCGTATGGACCAACTTCCTCATGTGGATCAAATTCCTCAAAAGGATCAAAGTCCTCATATGATCATTGAGGGAGTCCTGGACTAGGGGGTGTCCGGACAGCCGGACTATCATCGTCCGCCGGACTCCAAGACTACGAAGATACAAGATTGAAGACTCCGTCCCGTGTCCGGATGGGACTTTCCTTGGCGTGGAAGGCAAGCTTGGCGATACGGATATGTAGATCTCCTACCATTGTAACCGACTCTGTGTAACCCTAGCCCTCTCCGGTGTCTATATAAACCGGAGGGTTTTAGTCCGTAGGACACAACATACATTACAACAATCATTCCATAGGCTAGCTTCTAGGATTTAGCCTCCTTGATCTCGTGGTAGATCCACTCTTGTACTACCCATATCATCAATATTAATCAAGCAGGACGTAGGGTTTTACCTCCATCAAGAGGGCCCGAACCTGGGTAAAACATCGTGTCCCTTGTCTCCTGTTACCATCCGCCTAGACGCACAGTTCGGGACCCCCTACCCGAGATCCGCCGGTTTTGACACCGACATTGGTGCTTTTATTGAGAGTTCCTCTGTGTCGTCACCGATAGGCTCGATGGCTTCTTCAATCAACAACAATGCCGTCCAGGGTGAGACTTTTCTCCCCGGACAGATCTTCGAATTCGGCGGCTTCGCACTGCGGGCTAATTCACTTGGCCATCTAGAGCAAGTCGAAAGCTACGCCCCTGGCCGTCAGGTCAGGTTCGGAAGCCTAAACTTCACGGCCGACATCCGCGGGGACTTGATCTTCGATGGACTCGAGCCACAGCCGAGCGTGCCGCACTGTCACGATGGGCATGATTTAGCTCTGCCACGGACGGTGCCTTGGTGGCGCCTGACACGAATCCGCTCCGGCCCTCGGCCCGAGCCGACGCCAGATCGAGGACCGGTGGCTGGACACCGCCCGGGGCTGCAACTTCAGCGGCGATGGAGCGAACACCGACCTTGTCCCTATAAAGCTCGTGACTCAAGGTGCCGGACTCCTGCGGACTCAACCTCCTGCGCCCCTGCCAATCGAATCCGATTGGGCGCCGATCATGGATTTCACCGCTGCGGACATCTTTCAGCACTCGCCCTTTGGCGACATTCTAAATTCGCTAAAGCATCTCTCGCTATCCGGAGAGCCCTTGCCGGATTATGGCCAGGATGGTTGGGATGCGGACGACGCAGAAATTCAAACCCCACCCACCACCCACTTTGTAGCCACTATCGACGATCTAACCGACATGCTAGACTATGACTCCGAAGACATCGACGGAATGGACGACGATGCCGGAGACGAACAAGAACCAGCACCTACAGGGCACTGGAAGACCACCTCATCATATGACATATACATGGTGGACACCCCAAAAGATGGGGACGGCGAAGAGGCAGCGGAGGCAGATTCCTTAAAGAAACAGCCCAAGCGCCGACGTCAGCGGCGCCGCTCTAAATCCCGCCACAACAAGAATGGAGATTCCGTCACAGGAGATAATAACACCCCAGAAAGTGCCGAAGACAATCCCCTCCAGCAAGATTCAGCGCAGGAGGATGCAGAAGCAAGCCCTCACGAGAGAGCGGTAGATGAAGAGGTCGAGGATGATAATTACATACCTCCCTCCGAAGACGAGGCAAGCCTCAACGACGACGAATTCGTCGTGCCCGAGGATCCCGTCGAACAAGAGCGTTTCAAACGCAGGCTAATGGCCGCAGCAAATAGACTAAAGAAAAAGCAGCAGCAGCTTCAAGCTGATCAAGACCTGCTCGCCGACCGATGGACCGAGATCCTCGCGGCCAAAGAGTATGAACTCGAACGCCCCTCCAAGAGCTACCCAAAACACAAGTTGCTCCCCCGATTAGAGGAGGAAGCATACATACCCTCATCACCAGCGCTGTCGGCCGACCGACCACCCGTGGTCGCGAAGAGAGGCATCCAGGCCTTCCATCAAGACCGTACCCCGGCATCGCTCGAAAAGTACGAAGCCACGAGGGAACGCGCCGGACTTGCGGGACATATTGGAGGATAAGGCAAGACAATCCAGATCTATCTATGGATCACGCGGGCGCCCCACGACCCACGACGAATACCGTCGAGCCGGATACAACAACTCCGCCGGGCGAACACAGCAGCATAACGCCCTTGAGCTACGTCGTGATATTGCTCAATACAGAGGCGCCGCACACCCGCTATGCTTCACTGACGAAGTAATGGATCATCAAATCCCTAAAGGGTTTAAACCCGTAAACATTGAATCCTACGATGGCACGACAGACCCCGCGGTTTGGATCGAAGATTATCTCCTTCACATCCATATGGCCCGCGGCGACGATCTCCACGCCATCAAATACCTCTCGCTCAAGCTTAAAGGACCAGCTCGGCACTGGCTTAACAGCCTGCCCGCAGAGTCAATTGGGTGTTGGGAGGACCTGGAAGCCGCATTCCACGACAACTTCCAGGGCACATACGTGCGGCCGCCAGACGCCGATGACCTAAGCCACATAATCCAGCAGCCAAACGAATTGGCCAGGCAATTCTGGACACGGTTCTTAACAAAGAAAAATCAAATCGTCGACTGTCCGGATGCAGAGGCCCTCGCAACCTTCAAACATAACATCTGCGATGAGTGGCTAGCCCGGCACCTAGGATAGGAAAAGCCGAAATCCATGGCAGCCCTCACATCATTAATGACCCGCTTCTGTGCGGGAGAGGATAGCTGGCTAGCTCGCAGCAATAACCTCAGCAAAAATGCTGGTAGTCCGGACATAAAGGACCACAATGGCAGGTCGCGTCGAAGCAAAAATAATCGCCGCGTTAACGGCGACGACAAGGAGGATACGGCAGTCAACGCCGGATTCCGAGGCTCTAAACCCGGTCAGCGGAAGAAGCCATTCAAAAGAACCACTCCGGGTCCGTCCAATCTGGACCGAATACTCGACCGCCATGCGGATACATGGCACTTCAAAAGCCAGCTAATCACACCAACAGAGATTGTTGGGTATTCAAGCAGGCAAGTTAATTGCCGAAAACAATGACAAGGGGCTGCACAGCGACGACGAGGAAGATACCCGACCGCCGAACAGTAGAGGACAGAAGGGTTTCCCCCCACAAGTGCGGACGGTGAACATGATATACGCAACCCATATACCCAAGAGGGAGCGGAAGCGTGCACTAAGGGACGTATATGCGATGGAGCCAGTCGCCCCTAAGTTCAATCCATGGTCCTCTTGCCCGATCACTTTCGATCGAAGAGACCATCCGACCAGTATCCGCCATGGCGGATTCGCCGCATTGGTTTTAGACCCAATCGTCGATGGATTTCACCTCACAAGAGTCCTGATGGACGGCGGCAGTAGCCTGAACCTGCTTTATCAGGATACAATGCGCAAGATGGGCATAGACCCCTCAAGGATTAAACCTACAAAGGCGACCTTCAAAGGCGTCATACCAGGTGTTGAGGCCAATTATGCAGGTCACCACACCGAAGTGGTCTTCGGATCCCCGGATAACTTCCGAAGCGAGGAGTTAATCTTCGACATAGTCCCGTTCCGCAGCGGCTATCACGCTCTGCTCAAACGGACCGCGTTTGCAAAGTTCAACGCGGTGCCGCATTACGCATACCTCAAGCTCAAGATGCCAGGCCCTCGTGGAGTCATCACGGTCAACGGAAATACGGAACGCTCCCTCCGAACGGAGGAACACACAGCGGCTCTCGCGGCAGAAGTAGTACAGAGCAGCCTTTTAAGGCAATTTTCGAGTCCGGGCGTTAAACGGCCGGATATGGCCAAGCGTGCCCGAAGCAACATCAACCAAGACCACCTGGCACGATCCGAGCACGTGTAGCAATGCGGCCCCAACCCCAGCCCTTGCATAATTGCAAGACCAACCCTCCGCGTACATCATTACGCTCTGGAGATACCATGGGCCTAGGGGAAGGGGCACAACCACAACAGACCCAGAGTGCAGCTCGACCACACCAGGGGCTCACAAGTGTGTCACTTTTTTTATTATTATTTTCCTTCTTTGTATACACAGGACTCCGTTCACCAGAGGCCTGTCCGTGTGAACCCACCGAACTCACAATGCAACAGCCGGGGAAGAAAGAAGGCTGCGATGAACACTCAGGTGGTCTCCATTATGAGCATTAAATTTGATTCTATACACCAGTCCACAGCCCACCCCTGGAGGGGGACATGTTTAATTAGTCCAATCCTTTGCTTACCGCACTATTTGTATCATTCCGCACTCATAGCAGAATCCCTTGAATAAATAATGCAGCATTTTTTGCCTGTTATTGCATTACTTTACACATATGTTCATTAATGACACCTTGCACCTGTATATTTTGGTACGGCCGAATACACCAGGGGCTTATGTTCCCCGTGTTATGGTGTGATAAGTCCGAACACTTTCACAAGTGCGGCACCCCGAACTTATAGCATTATATGAATCGGCTCCGAATCATGTTTTGGTACCTTACGTTCCGTTATGTCGGCTAAGGTGGCACTGGGAGAACCACTACGATTGCGCCCCGGTTGAGCTGGGCGAGCGCCTCAGTGGAGAAAGCTAAAACTGACTGTCATGATAAGGCGAGAGACTGGTCGTTGTTCGAGAGGTCTTTTCGAGTCCTTAAAGACTTATGCCGCGTCAAGCGAAGAACCGGATAATGTCCGGCCAAGGCGTGGATATGTCCCGAACTCGGTCTTCCGAATACTAGGGGCTTCGCCGAAATTTAAAATTATAGAATTCTATGGCTAAGTGAGAGTGTTCAAGCATTATAAGTCCGGTTGCCTTGTTCGTTGTGTTGAGCGCCTCCCTAGATGGACCCAAGAATGGGAACAAGAGTGCTCAAGTTTATCCCGAACACCCCAACACTCGTGGCTTGGGGGCTGAAGCCGATGACTTGCCATCTCTCAGATTTTATAAACGGCCGCACAGAAAGTAATATTTTAAATCAAACAAGCGTTGCTTAGCGCATATGAACAAAGTTTTCAGCGCCCAGGATAATACATAGCGAGTCTACTCAATAATTACATCTCTGGGGCACTCATCCGCAATCTTGCGGGCACCCTTCAGGACAGTCTTATAGTACATTCGGGTGTACGATACTCCTTGCCCGCTGGCGGCGCGTCAGTGATAAGCTTCTCCGCATCCAGCTTGCCCCAGTGCACTTTTGCGCGGGCAAGGGCCCGCCGAGCACCTTCAATATAGGCGGAGCGCTTGACGACCTCCAACAAGGGGCACGCATCCACCAGCCGCCGCACGAGGCCGAAGTAGCTCCCAGGCATGGCCTCTCCAGCCACAGCCGGACTATGAGGCCCTTCATGGCCTGCTCGGCTACCTTGTGGAGCTCGACCAGCTGCTTCAGTTGGTCGCTAGGGGGCACCGGAAGGCCGGCCTCAGCGTACTGAGACCAGAAGACCTTCTCCGTTGAGCTCCCCTCCTCGCCATGGTAGAATGCGGCAGCATCGGATACACTATGAGGCAGATCTGCAAACGCCCCTGGAGAGCTTCGAATTCGGGTAAGTGTCAGGTAGTTTACATTAACATGCTTGCTTTGCATGAAAAATGCCTTACCGCCGCTATTTTCTTCACATCCTCAACCTCCTGAAGGGCCTTATGGGCCTCGGCCTTGGCGGCTTTGGCACTTTCGAGAGCCGAGGCAAGCTCGGACTCTCGAGTCTTTGAGTCGCGCTCCAAACTCTCATGCTTTTCCATGAGAGCCTGGAGCTCTTGCCGCACTTCCGCCACACGTGCCTCTTGTTTCTCGCGCTCTGCCCGTTCCGCGGCCGCATTGCGTTCGGCCGCGGACACAGCCTCCTTCAGGGTCGCCACCTCATTCGTGGCCCCTGCAGTACCCACGTTATCCTTGTTATTTTTATTGCAACCTAAATCCTTTTCTGTAAGGTAAATTTTCAAAGTGGTGTTACTCACCTTCTTTGTCCTCGAGCTGCTTCTTGGCACGGCCGAGCTGTTGCTCGGACCACTCGAGATCCTGCTTCAATGCACCGACCTCCGCAGTCAGTGCGGCAGAGGTCAGCAGCGCAGCCTGCAAACCCATATTGACATAATTTTTAGCAACCCTGCATATATCTTCTTTAGATCCTCAGTCCGGCTTTTCTTTCCGAACACCGAACCGAGCATCAGGGGCTACTGTCTATGCAGTATTACATTACATAATTTTAACTTCTTACCTCAAAGCCTGTTAGAAGGCTGCTGCAGGCTTCGGTCAGCTCGCTCTTGGCAAGCTGAACCTTCTGAATCACCGTACTCATGATAGTGCGGTGTTCTTCCTCGATGGAAGCGCCTTTGAGCGCCTCCAACAAGTTGTCCGGCGCCTCCGGTTGGACGGGGGCCGCCGGTGTCACGGTCTTGCCCTTCTTGCGAAGGGGCCGCGTGCCGGACTCTGGAACCACTGCAGGTTCCGGCATAGAGTCCGGCGCAAAGTCCGGGAGGCTGCCTTGCGGCGCCTCTAGAGCCTCCTCCTGATGGGTCCCTTCCCGGGATCCCACCTCGGCGTCCTCAGCGGCGCGAGGGGTGGAGGCAGTCGGAATGAAATCCACATCCGACGCAGCCAACGACCCGCTCGACGAATCAGGGAGATCATCGTCGGCCGGACTGCAGGCAGTATGCGGCATTAGAAGGACACTATGTGACACAAAAGAAATTGCAGATCATTCAGGGATCCGGATACTTACGATCTTGCCTGAGGCCTGGCCCTTGAGGTCCACTCTTCATCGCCAATGTTGGTGTTGGCGGAGCTGTCCGGGGGAATAGTTCTTCCCCTCTTGGACCCTTTGGCCTCCCCTGTTGGGGAGGCCTTCCTCTTTCTCTCTCCCTCCTCTGGGAGAGAGTCTTCTTCCTCCTCCTCATCTTCGGGGGAGGAATCCGCCTCGGAGTCGTCAGACACCTAGAAACGGGAACTCTTTCGAGTACCCGCGGACACCTTCTTGGCCTTCTTCTCCGGCACCACGTGCGGTGCCGGAACCAGCAGCCCCGCTAGGCGGGCGTCCACTGGGTCTTCTGGCATGGGAGCCGGGCAGATGAGCTGGTCGGCCTTCTTCATCCACTCCTGTCAAAGGAAAAGGGAGATTGAAACCCGCTTAGGGTCGAACTATTAACAACAAGTGTCCCATAAAGGGGTAGAATCACTTACCTCATCGGCTGGACGCCGCGAGCGAAATCCACGATCTTCCGTCGCGGATGCGGGGGCTTCGGCACCCTTAAACAACACCCTCCAGGCGCCTTCGTACGTCGTGTCGAAGAGCCCGCTCAATGCCTAGTGTTGTGCCGGATCAAACTCCCACAGGTTGAATGCCCGTTCTTGGCATGGGAGAATCCGGTGAACGAGCATGACTTGGACCACATTAACAAGCCTGAGCTTCTTGTTCACCAGCTTCTGGATACGGGCTTGGAGTCCCGTCAGCTCCTTCGAATTACCCCATAGCAAGCCCTTCTCTTTCCAGGAGGTGAGCTGCACAGGGATACCAGATCTGAACTCGGGGGCTGCCGCCCACTTAGGGTCGCGCGGCTCGGTGATGTAGAACCACCCCGACTGCCACCCCTTGACGGACTCCACAAAGGCCCCTTCGAACCAGAGGACATTGGGCATCTTGCCCAACATGGCGCCTCCGCACTCCACCTGCGTGCCCTTCACTACCTTTGGCTTGACGTTGAAGGTCCTGAGCCACAAGACGAAGTGGGGCTGGATGCAGAGGAAGGCCTCGCACACGACGATGAACGCCCCGATGTTGAGGATGAAGTTCGGCGCCAGATCATGGAAATCCAGGCCGTAGTAGAACATGAGCCCCCGGACAAAGGGATGAAGTGGAAAGCCCAGTACACGGAGGAAGTGGGGGAGAAATACGACCCTCTCATGGGGCCTGGTGGTGGGTATGGGCTGCCCCTTGTCGGCCAGCCGGTGCGCGATGTCGCCAGAAAGGTATCCGGCGCTGTGCAGTTTGGCGATATGCTCCTCCTTAACGGTGGAGGCCAACCATTTACCTCCCGCTCCGGACATGGTCGGAGAAGGTTGAGATGAGATGCGCGAACTTGGGCGCTGGAGCTCGAGTGCGCGGAGATGGATAAGCAAAGAAGGAAGAAGGCGTAGGTGAAAAGGTGGATCCTTATCCCCTTATATATAGGCGGACGAAGACTATGCGTCCCCACCGGCCTGGTAAAACTCGCTTATCTCCCAAGCGCCACCATCAATGGCGCGGCTAGGTTACCCACGTCCGTATTGATGAGAATCCCGGAATAAGGGGAATACGATCTCTGCTTCGACAAGACGTGCCAAGGAAACCACTTTGCTAAACGCGTTGAGGTGGTATAATAAAAAACGATTCAAGTAAAAGCTTGGTAGTGGTGTGACGTCATGCCGCAGAATACGTCAGCAGATTGAACTTGTGCACATATTATTCTCTCTACGGTGGAATGTGGAATTTATTTTGCAGAGCCGGACACTATCCTGGTGTTCACAATCTTCTATGGATTATTCAAAGGAGGAACCCGCCCTGCAATGCCGAACATTATGCGCGCCAGACTTATCGTCATTGAAGCCAGGTTCAGGGGCTACTGAGGGAGTCCTGGACTAGGAGGTGTCCAGACAGCCGGACTATCATCGTCCGCGGACTCCAAGACTACGAAGATACAAGATTGACTCCGTCCCGTGTCCGGATGGGACTTTCCTTGGCGTGGAAGGCAAGCTTGGCGATACGGATATGTAGATCTCCTACCATTGTAACCGACGACTGTAACCCTAGCCCTCTCCGGTGTCTATATAAACCGGAGGGTTTTAGTCCGTGAGGACACAACATACATTACAACAATCATACCATAGGCTAGCTCCTAGGGTTTAGCCTCCTTGATCTCTGGTAGATCCACTCTTGTACTACCCATATCATCAATATTAATCAAGCGGGGCGTGGGTTTTACCTCCATCAAGATGGCCCGAACCTGGGTAAAACATCGTGTCCCTTGTCTCCTGTTACCATCCACCTAGACGCACAGTTCGGGACCCCCTACCCGAGATCCGCCGGTTTTGACACCGACAATCATCATCGTGCTAACCCTTCTGTTTCGCAGGGTAAAGCTAAGGGCTATGGATATGTGCATTATTCTTCAAATCATTATGTTCATAAGTCCTCAAAGAATTTCTCTGCTTATTCATATGCTTACCCTAACCCCTCTTATGTGAAACGAAGTGGACTGGCGTCTATGACACCTTACTCATATGGTGCTCGCAGAGTGATGAATTCTTTGCCACCCCTTCAGATGTGGGTGGTGAAGAAAAAGAACTAATCTCTTATGCAGGGTCAGGTCTCCAGACGTGCTCAAAACGTCTGAAGAATTTGCTAGAGACCTGAACAATGCCTGATAGGACGCAGGCTAATCATGATGAAATGAACTTTCATTTCACACGTCCTCATACTGTTTGCCTATTCTAATTGCTCGAAGAAATTGATCTGATCTTGATCAACTTGAAGCTGCTGCTGCTTCTTTTTCAGGCTCCTTGCAGTGGCAATTAACCGGCGCTTGATGCGCTCCTGCTCGAGAGGTTCCTCAGGCATGATGAAGTCTTCGTCACCGAGGCTTGCTTCATCCTCGGAGAGTGGGAGATAGTTGCTGTCGTCCGAGTCTTTGTTTGCAACCTGTTCATCAGGGCTGGCCTGCCCATCTTCCCGATCGTCCTGTTCGGCAGTTGGCTCGTCGGGGTCTTCTCTGTCTTTGGCATCATCCGTAGTGTTGTTGTTTCCTGTGCCGGTATTGCTGTCTTTTCTATGGCGTGATTTAAAGCGGCGCCGCTGACGTCGGGGCTTTGGCTGTATCTCAGGAGGTTCATCCTCGACTGGACCCTTCTCATTGTCACCGTTGTTCTCTTTGGGTGTATCCACCATGTATACGTCATACAAGGAGATCGTTGTCCAGCGCCCTGTAAGCGGTGGTTTTTGTGTCTGCTCCTCTCCGGCATCGTCGTCCATACCGTCGATGTCTTCAGAGCCATAATCGAGCATGTCGGTTAAGTCTTCGACAGTGGCTATGAAGTGGGCGGTGGGTGGGAAGCGAAATTCTCCGTCGTCAGCCTCCAGTTCAAACCGGATATAGTTTGGCTCTGACTCCCCTGCTAAGGAGAGGGTTTTTAATGAGTTTAGCACATCGCCTAAAGGTGAGCGCTGGAAGATGTCTGCGGAACTAAATTCAATGATCGACGCCTGGCCAGGCTCGACGGACGCGGATGTACGTGGTCCGAAACCTGTGGCCGGAGACGAATCCGAGGTTCCGGTGACACGGATCTTGCTCGAGGTTGAGTCTGTATGCGGCTCCAACGCCGCTAAGTGTGCGGCTTCCGTGGCGGGGTTGAGCTTCCTGTCTTCGGACGGCGCAATCTACTCTGGATCTAAGGCAACAGCAATTGCAGGCGCTATCTCCTGGGCACGGTCCGATGACAGATTTAAGTCATATTCATCGCGGTGGCAGGGAGTGTTGGGGAATGTAGTAATTTCAAAAAAATTCCTAAGCACACACAAGATCATGGTGATGCATAGCAACGAGAGAGGAGAGTGTGTCCACGTACCCTCGTAGACCGAAAGCGGAAGCGTTGGAACAACGCGGTTGATGTAGTCGTACGTCTTCACGGCCCGACCGATCAAGCACCGAAACTACGGCACCTCCGATTTCTAGCACAGGTTCAGCTTGATGACGTCCCTCGAACTCCGATCCAGCCGAGTGTCGAGGGAGAGTTCCGTCAGCACGACGGCGTGGTGACGATCTTGATGTTCTACCGTCGCAGGGCTTCGCCTAAGCACCGCTACAATATTATCGAGGAGAACTATGGTGGAGGGGGGCACCGCACACGGCTAAGAGATCAATGATCAATTGTTGTGTCTCCAAGGGGTGCCCCTCTCCCCGTATATAAAGGAGTGGAGGAGGGGGAGGGCCAGCCTAGCTATGGCGCGACCCGGAGGAGTCCTACTCCCACCGGGAGTAGGATTCCCCCTTCCATGTAGTAGGAGTAGGAGTCAAGGAAAGGGGAGAGAGAAGAGAAGGAAGGAGGGGGCGCAGCCCCTCCCCCTAGTCCAATTCGGACTAGGCCTTGGGGGGCGCCCAACCTCTCCTCTCTCTTTCCCCTAAATCCCAATAAGGCCCATATACTCCTCGGCGAATTCTCGTAACTCTCCGGTACTCCGTAAAATACCCGAATCACTCGAACCTTTCCGATGTCCGAATATACTCGTCCAATATATCGATCTTTACGCTCGACCATTTCGAGACTCCTCGTCATGTCCCCGATCTCATCCGGGACTCCAAACTCCTTCAGTACATCAAAACTCATAAACTCATAATAAAACTGTCATCGAAACCTTAAGCGTGTGGACCCTACGGGTTCGAGAACTATGTAGACATGACCGAGACACGTTTCCGGTCAATAACCAATAGCGAAACCTGGATGCTCATATTGGCTCCCACATATTCTACGAAGATCTTTATCGGTCAAAGCGCATAACAACATACGTTGTTCCCTTTGTCATCGGTATGTTACTTGCCCGAGATTCGATCGTCGGTATCTCAATACCTAGTTCATTATCGTTACCGGCAAGTCTCTTTACTTGTTATGTAATGCATCATTCCGCAACTAACTCATTAGTCACATTTCTTGCAAGGCTTATAGTGATGTGCATTACTGAGAGGGCCCAGAGATACCTCTCCGACAATCGGAGTGACAAATCCTAATCTTGAAATACGCCAACTCAACATGTACCTTCGGAGACACCTGTAGAGCTCCTTTATAATCACTCAGTTACGTTCTGACGTTTGGTAGCACACAAAGTGTTCCTCCGATAAACAGGAGTTGCATAATCTCATAGTTGTAGGAACATGTATAAGTCATGAAGAAAGCAATAGCAACATACTAAACGATCAAGTGCTAAGCTAACGGAATGGGTCAAGTCAATCACATCATTCTCCTAATGATGTGATCCCGTTAATCAAATTATAACTCATGTCTATGGTTAGGAAACTTAACCATCTTTGATTAACGAGCTAGTCAAGTAGAGGCATACTAGTGACATTATGTTTGTCTATGTATTCACACATGTATTATGTTTTCAGTTAATACAATTCTAGCATGAATAATAAACATTTATCATGAAATAAGGAAATAAATAATAACTTTATTATTGCCTCTAGGGCATATTTCCTTTAGTCTCCCACTTGCACTAGAGTCAATAATCTAGTTCACATCTCCATGTGATTTAACACCAATAGTCATATCTGTATATGATTAACACCCATAGTTCACATCGTCATGTGACCAACACCCAAAGGGTTTACTAGAGTCAATAATCTAGTTCACATCACTATGTGATTAACACCCAAAGAGTACTAAGGTGTGATCATGTTTTGTTCGTGAGAGAAGCTTAGTCAACGGGTCTGTCACATTCAGAGCCGTATGTATTTTGCAAATATTCTATGTCTACAATGCTCTGTACGGAGATACTCTAGCTAATTGCTCTCACTTTCAATATGTATCCAGATTGAGACTTAGAGTCATCTGGATCGGTGTAAAAGCTTGCACCGATGTAACTCTTTACGACGAGCTCTTTTATCACCTTCATAATCGAGAAATATTTCTTAGTCCTCACTAAGGATATTCTTGACCAATGTCCAGTGATCTACTCCTAGATCACTATTGTATTCCCTTACCAAATTTAGAACAAGGTATACAATAGGTCTGGTACATAGCATAGCATACTTTATAGAACCTATGACTGAGGCATAGGGAATGTCTTTCCTTCTCTTTTCTATTTTCTGCTGTGGTCGGGATTTGAGTCTTACTCAATATCACACCTTTGCAACACAGGCAAGAACTCTTTCTTTGACTGTTCCATTTTGAACTACTTCAAAATCTTGACAAGGTATGTGCTTATTGAAAAACTTATCAAGCGTCTTGATCTATCTGAATAGATCTTGATGCTCAATATGTAAGTAGCTTTACTGAGGTCTTAAAGAACTTCTTTCAAATACTCCTTTATGCTTTCTAGAAAAATTCTACATCATTTCTGATCAACAATATGTTACTCACATATATTTATCAGAAAGGCGGTAGTGCTCCCACTCACTTTATTGTAAATACAGGCTTCACTATGAGTCTGTATAAAACTATATACTTTGATCAACTTATCAAAGCGTATATTCCAACTCTGAGATGTTTGCACCAGTCCATAGATGGATCGTTGGAGCTTGCACATTTTGTTAGCACCTTTAGGATTGACAAAACCTTCTAGTTGCATCATATACAACTCTTCTTAACCATTAAGGAATGCAATTTTGACATCCATTTGCCAGATTTCATAAAATGTGGCAATTGCTAACATGATTCGGACAGACTTTTAAGCGTCGATACAAGTGAGAAAATCCCATTGTATTCAACACCTTGAACTTTGTCAAAACCCTTTTTCGACAAGTCTAGCTTTGTAGATAGTAACACTACTATTAGCATCTGTCTTCCTCTTGAAGATCCATTTATACAATCTGGCTTGCCGATCATCGCTTCCTCATAGTTTGTAGGTTCATCATGGTCTAGTAACATGACAATAGGATTACCGTACCACTCTGGTGCTGACTGTACTTTGGGAGACCTACGAGGTTTTGTAGTAACTTAATCTGAAGTTTCATGATCATCATCATTAGCTTCCTCACTAATTGGTGGAGGAATCACTGGAACTGATTTCTGTGATGAACTACTTTCCAATTCGGGAGAAGGTACAAATTACCTTATCAAGCTCTACTTTCCTCCCACTCACTTATTTCGAGAGAAACTCCTCCTCTAGAAAGGATCCATTCTTAGCAACGAATGTTTTGCCTTTGGATCTGTGATAGAAGGTGTACCCAACAATTTCTTTTGGGTATTCTATGAAGACGAACTTCTCCAATTTGGGTTCGAGCTTATCAGGTTGAAACCTTTTTTACATAAGCATCGCAACTCCAAACTTTAAGAAACGACAGCTTAGGTTTACTGCTAAACCATAGTTCATACGGTGTCGTCTCAACGGATTTAGATGGTGCCCTATTTAAAGTGAATGCAGCTATCTCTAATGCATAACCCAAAAACGATAGTGGTAAATTGGTAAGAGACATCATAGATCGCACCATATCCCATAGAGTGTGGTTACGACGTTTGGACACACCATAATGCTGTAGTGTTCCATGTGGCGTGAGCTGTGAAACTATTCCACATTGTTTTATATGAAGGCCAAACTCGTAACTCAAATATTCTTCTCCACAATCAGATCGTAGAAACTTTATTTTCTTGTTACGATGATTCTTCACTTCACTCTGAATTTCTTTGAACATTTCAAATGTTTCAGACTTGTGTTTTATTAAGTAGATATACCCATATCTGCTCAAATCATCTGTGAAGGTCAGAAAATAATGATACCCGCCACGAGCATCAACACTCATTGGACCACATACATCGGTATGTATTATTTCCAACAAGTTAGTAGCTCGTTCCATTGTTCCGGAGAACGGAGTTTTAGTCATCTTGCCAAAAAGGCATGGTTCGCAAGCATCAAATGATTCATAACCAAGTGATTCCAAAAATCCATCTTTATGGCGTTTCTTCATGCGCTTTACACCGATATGACCCAAACGGCAGTGCCACAAATACGTTGCACTACCATTATTAGCTTTTGGAGCCCGGTTCTAAGCTGTAGAGCATGCCTTTCGAGCGAGGGAGTAATCATCGGCCGCGAGTTTGCCAAGCGTTCATAACGTCTTGGTTCTCGTGGACGGAGCGGCACCTAGCGGTCCTTCTAGGACATATTGCTTCCGGCAGCTATGAGGATGATCCTCGGGTTCGGACCCGATCCGTATAGTTGCTGCCATCATCTTTCAGCTTGGTTTTCTCTAGGAGCGTTGAAGTTCATGTTGACATTAGCGTTGGCCATTGATCTACAAGACATATTTGCAAAGGTTTTAGACTAAGTTCATGATAATAAAGTTCTTAATCAAAATTATGAACTCCCACTTAGATTAGACATCCCTCTAGTCATCTAAGTGTTACACGATCCGAGTCGACTAGCCGTGTCCGATCATCACGTGAGACGGACTAGTCATCGTCGGTGAACATCTTCATGTTGATCGTATCTTCCATACGACTCGTGTTCGACCTTTCGGTCTCCGTGTTCGAGGCCATATGCGCACATGCTAGGCTCGTCAAGTTAACCCTAAGTGTTTTCGCTGTGTAAAACTGTCTTACACCGTTGTATGTGAGCGTAAGGATCCATCACACCGATCATCACGTGGTGCTTAGAAGCGACGAACTAGTAGCGGTGCACGCTATTAGGGAGAACACTTCTTGAAATTTATAAGGATCATCTTATTTACTACCGTCGTCCTAAGTAAACAAGATGCATAAACATAATAAACATCACATGCAATTATATAGTTGTGACATGATATGGCCAATATCATCAAGCTCCATTGATCTCCATCTTGGGGCTCCATGATCATCTTGTCACGGCTTGACACCATGATCTCCATCATCATGATCTCCATCATCGTGTCTTCATGAAGTTGTCCGCTAGCGACTACTTCTACTTCTATGACTACGCGTTTAGTAATGAAGTAAAGTAGTTTACATGGCGTTCTTCAATGACACGCAGGTCATACAAAAAATAAAGACAACTCCTATGGCTCCTGCGGTTGTCATACTCATCGACATGCAAGTCGTGAATCCTATTACAAGAACATGATCTCATACATCACATTCAACATTCATCACAACTTCGGCCATATCACATCACATGATCAATGTTGCAAAAACAAGTTAGGCGTCCTCTAGTTGTTGTTGTATCTTTTACGTGGCTGCGATTGGGTTCTAGCAAGAACGTTTTCTTACCTCGAATCACCACAACGTGATTTTGTCAACTTCTATTTACCCTTCATAAGGGCCTTGTTCATCGAATCCGCTCCAACTAAAGTGGGAGAGACAGACACCGCCAGCCACCTTATGCAACTAGTGCATGTCGATCGGTGGAACCGGTCTCACGTAAGCGTCGTGTAAGGTTGGTCCGGCGCTTCATCCCACAATACCGTTGAGCAAGAAAAGACTAGTAGAGGCAAGTAAGATGACAAGATCAGCGCCCACAACAAATTGTGTTCTACTCGTGCATTAGAGAACTACGCATAGACCTAGCTCATGATGCCCTTTGTTGGGGAGCGTTGCGGAAAATTAAAATTTTTCCTACGGCTTCACCAAGATCCATCTATGAGTTCATCTAAGCAACGAGTAGCAGGAGAGAGTTTGCATCTACATACCACTTGTAGATCGCGTGCGGAAGCTTGCAAGGTGATGATGGAGTCGTACTCGAGCGTGATTCAGATCACCGATGCCAAGTCTGAGCGGACAGCACCTCCGCGTTCAACACACGTGCGGGACGAGCGGCGTCTCCTCCTTCTTGATCCAGCAAGGGGAAGGAGAGGTTGAGGAAGACAGCTCCACCGCAGCAGCCGACGGCGTGATGATGGTGGAGAAGCGATCTCCAGTGGCTTCACTGAGCTCTGGAGGAGGAGATGTGTTGGGGAGAGGAGGGCTGCGCCTTGGGAGTTGTGTACAGCAGCCCCTCTCTCCCCCTTTATATAGGCACCACAGGGGTGGCGGCCCTCGAGATCCAATCTCCGGTTGCATCTTTTGGCATCAATATTATGAATATGTGTATCACTACGATTCCAACAAACTATTTTCATTGGGTGTATGACCATTTGAAGGTTTTATTCATGTAAATAGAACAACAATTATTCTCTGACTTTAAATGAATAACCGTATTGCAATAAACATGATCAAATCATATTCATGCTCAACGCAAACACCAAATAACATTTATTTAGGATTAATAGTAATCCCGAAAGTATAGGGAGTGTGCGATGATGATCATATCAATCTTGGAACTACTTCCAACACTCATCGTCACTTCCCCTTCAAGTAGTCTCTGTTTATTCTGTAACTCCTGTTTCGAGTTACCAATCTTAGCAACCGAACAAGTATCAAATACTCAGGGGCTACTATAAACACTAGTAAGGCACATATCAATAACCTGTATATCAAATATACCCTTGTTCACTTTGCCATCCTGCTTATCCACCAAATATTCAGGGCATTTCCGCTTCCAGTGACCATTTCCTTTGCAGTGTAAGCACTTAGTTTCAGGCTTTGGTCCAGCTTTGGGCTTCTTCACGGGAGTGACAACTTGTTTGCCATTATACTTGAAGTTTCCCTTTCTTTCCCTTTGCCCTTTTCTTGAAACTAGTGGTCTTGTCAATCATCAACACTTGATGCTCTTTCTTGATTTCTACCTTCGTCGATTTCAACCTCACGAAGAGCTCGGGAATCATTTTCGTCATCCCTTGCATACTATAGTTCATCACAAAGTTCTAGTAACTTAGTGATGGTGACTAGAGAATTCTGTCAATCACTATCTTATCTGGAAGATTAACTCCCACTTGATTCAATCGATTGAAGTACCCAGACAATCTGAGCACATTCTCACTAGTTGAGCGATTCTCCTCCATCTTTTAGCTATAGAACTTGTTGGAGACTTCATATCTCTCAACTCAGGTATTTGCTGGAAATATTAACTTCAACTCCTGGAACATCTCATATGGTCCATGACGTTCAAAACGTATTTGAAGTCCCGATTCTAAGCCGTTTAAGCATGGTGCACTAAACTATCAAGTAGTCATCATTTTTAGCTAGCCAAACGTTCATAACCTCTGCATCTACTCCTGCAATAGGTTTGTCACCTAGCGGTGCATCAAGGACATAATTCTTCTATGCAGCAATGAGGATAAACCTCAGATCACGGAACCAATCCGCATCATTGCTACTAACATCTTTCAACACAATTTTCTCTAGGAACATATCAAAATAAACATATGAAAGCAACAACGCGAGCTATTGATCTACAACATAATTTGCAAAATACTACCAGGACTAAGTTCATGATAAATTTAAGTTCAATTAATCATATTACTTAAGAACTCCCACTTAGACAGACATCTCTCTAGTCATCTAAGTGATCACGTGATCCAAATCAACTAAACCATGTCCGGTCATCACGTGAGATGGAGTAGTTTTGAATGGTGAACATCACTCTCCGTGTTCCGAGGCCATATCTGTATATGCTAGGCTTGTCAAGTTTAACCTGAGTATTCCGCGTGTGCAACTGTTTTGCACCCGTTGTATTTGAACATAGAGCCTATCACACCTAATCATCACGTGGTGTCTCAGAACGAAGAACTTTCGCAATGGTGCATACTCAAGGAGAACACTTCTTGATAATTAGTGAGAGATCATCTTAAAATGCTACCGTCAAACTAAGAAAAATAAGATGTATAAAAGATAAACATCATATGCAATCAAAATATGTGACATGATATGGCCATGATCATCTTGCGCCTTTGATCTCCATCTCCAAAGTACTGTCATGATCTCTATCGTCACTGGCACGACACCATGATCTCCATCATCTTGATCTATATCAATGTGTCGTCACATGGTCGTCTCGCCAACTATTGCTCTTGCAACTATTGCTATCGCATAGCGATAAAGTAAAGCAATTATTTGGTGCTTGCATCTTATGCAATAAAGAGACAACCATAAAGCTTCTGCCAGTTGCCGATAACTTCGAAAAAACATGATCATTTCATACAACAATTTATATCTCATCACATCTTGACCATATCACATCACAACATGCCCTGCAAAAACAAGTTAGACATCCTCTACTTTGTTGTTGCAAATTTTACGTGGCTGCTACGGGCTGAGCAAGAACCGTTCTTACCTACGCATCAAAACCACAACGATAGTTCGTCAAGTTAGTGTTGTTTTAACCTTCGCAAGGACCGGGCGTAGCCACACTCGGTTCAACTAAAGTTGCAGAAACTGACACCCGCTAGTCACCTGTGTGCAAAGCACAGCGGTAAAACCAGTCTCGCGTAAGTGTACGCGTAATGTCGGTCCGGGCCGCTTCATCCAACAATACCGCCGAACCAAAGTATGACATGCTGGTAAGCAGTATGACTTGTATCGCCCATAACTCACTTGTGTTCTACTCGTGCATATAACATCTACGCATAAAACCTGGCTCGGATGCCACTGTTGGGGAACGTAGTAATTTTAAAAAAATTCCTACGCACACGCAAGATCATGGTGATGCATAGCAAGGAGAGAGGAGAGTGTGTCCACGTACCCTCGTAGACCGAAAGCGAAGCGTTGGAACAACGCGGTTGATGTAGTCGTACGTCTTCACGGCCCGACCGATCAAGCACCGAAACTATGGCACCTCCGAGTTCTAGCACACGTTCAGCTCGATGACGTCCCTCGAACTCCAATCCAGCCGAGTGTCGAGGGAGAGTTCCGTCAGCACGACGGCGTGGTGACGATCTTGATGTTCTACCGTCGCAGGGCTTCGCCTAAGCACCGCTGCGATATTATCGAAGAGAACTATGGTGGAGGGGGGCACCGCACACGGCTAAGAGATCAATGATCAATTGTTGTGTCTCCAAGGGGTGCCCCTCTCCCCGTATATAAAGGAGTGGAGGAGGGGAAGGGCCGGCCTAGCTATGACCCGCCCTGGAGGAGTCCTACTCCCACCGGGAGTAGGATTCCCTCCCTTCCATGTAGTAGGAGTAGGAGTCAAGGAAAGGGGAGAGAGAAGAGAAGGAAGGAGGGGGCGCAGCCCCTCCCCCTAGTCCAATTCGGACTAGGCCTTGGGGGGGCGCCCAACCTCTCCTCTCTCTTTCCCCTAAAGCCCAATAAGGCGCATATACTCCTCGGTGAATTCCCATAACTCTCCGGTACTCCGAAAAATACCCGAATCACTCAGAACCTTTCCGATGTCCGAATATAGCCGTCCAATATATCGATCTTTACGTCTCGACCATTTCGAGACTCCTCGTCATGTCCCCGATCTCATCCGGGACTCCAAACTCCTTCAGTATATCAAAACTCATAAACTCATAATAAAACTGTCATCGAAACCCTAAGCGTGCGGACCCTACGGTTTCGAGAACTATGTAGACATGACCGAGACACGTTTCCGGTCAATGACTAATAACGGAACCTGGATGCTCATATTGGCTCCCACATATTCTAGGAAGATCTTTATCGGTCAAAGCCCATAACAACATACGTTGTTCCCTTTGTCATCGGTATGTTACTTGCCCGACATTTGATCGTCGGTATCTCAATACCTAGTTTAATCTCGATACCGGCAAGTCTCTTTGCTCATTATGTAATGCATCATTCCGCAACTAACTCATTAGTCACATTGCTTGCAAGGCTTATAGTGATGTGCATTACTGAGAGGGCCCAGAGATACCTCTCCGACAATCGGAGTGACAAATCCTAATCTTGAAATATGCCAATTCAACATGTACCTTCGGAGACACCTGTAGAGCTCCTTATAATCACACAGTTACGTTTTGACGTTTGGTAGCACACAAAGTGTTCCTCCGATAAACGGGAGTTGCATAATCTCATAGTTGTAGAAACATGTATAAGTCATGAAGAAAGCACTAGCAACATACTAAACGATCAAGTGCTAAGCTAACGGAATGGGTCAAGTCAATCACATCATTCTCCTAATGATGTGATCCCGTTAATCAAATGATAACTCATGTCTATGGTTAGGAAACTTAACCATCTTTGATTAACGAGCTAGTCAAGTAGAGGCATACTAGTGACACTATGTTTGTCCATGTATTCACACATGTATTAT
Organism: Aegilops speltoides; assembly: GCA_021437245.1. Classification (NCBI taxonomy): domain Eukaryota; kingdom Viridiplantae; phylum Streptophyta; class Magnoliopsida; order Poales; family Poaceae; genus Aegilops; species Aegilops speltoides. The sequence continues at coordinate 38,457,180 of CM038144.1, read as the reverse complement.
GTTTCCGGTTAACACAATTCTAGCATGAATAATAAACATTTATCATGAAATAAGGAAATAAATAATTAATTTATTATTGCCTCTAGGGCATATTTCCTTCAGGGAGCGGCAGCCATGGGTTCGAATCCGTCGAAGATCAAGTCTCCGCAGATATCGGCAACATAATTCAAGCTTCCAAACCTGACCTGATGGCCAGGGGCGTAGCTGTCGATCTGCTTTAGATGGCCAAGCGAGTTGGCCCACAGTGCGAAGCCGTCGAATACGAAGATCTATCCGGGAAGGAAAACCTCCCCATGGACTGCGTTGTTGTAGATGATTGACGGAGACATCAAACCTTTTGACGACGACGCAGCGGAACTCTCAATGAAAGCACCAATGTCGGTGTCAAAACCGTCGGATCTCGGGTAGGGGGTCCCGAACTGTGCGTTTAAGGCTGATGGTAACAGGAGGCGGGGGACACGATGTTTACCCAGGCTCGGGCCCTCTCTGTGGAGGTAATACCCTACTTCCTGCTTGATTGATCTTGACGAATATGAGTATTACAAGAGTTGATCTACCACGAGATCGTAATAGCTAAAACCCTAGAAGTCTAGCCTGTATGATTATGATTGCCCCTACGGACTAAGCCCTCCGGTTATAGACACCGGAGGGGCTAGGGTTGTACAAAGTCGGTTACAGAGAAAGGAATCTTCATATCTGGACGCTAAGCTTGCCTTCCACACCAAGGAGAGTCCTATCCAAACACGGGTGAGAGTCTTCAGTCTTGTATCTTCACAGCCCATTAGTCCGGCCCATGTTAACAGGTCGGACGTCTGAGGACCCCTTAGTCCAGGACTCCCTCACAGGCGGCGGTGGACATTCGTCTTGGTGTGTGGGTCTTCTCGTCGGCTCCCGGTGCCAGATCTGACGACTGCTGCTCCTCTTCGCCACAATGTGCGGTGCCCAACTCCGGCAGCCCAGGATTTCGGCGGCCTTTGGTTCGCCGGATCTGGTGGTTTGTTGGAGTGATGGGTGCTTGGACCGAGAGAATCCATGATGTCGGTGATGCCGCGTACACCATACTCCTTGCAGGCATCATCGAGGTCCATCCCCTCCCCTCCCCCTATGTCCTTGTTGAATATCAGAAATCTCAGGATTTGGACGGCGGCGGCGCCGTATGAAGGCGTCACCTTTGGACTGTCGGTTGGCGGACGAGGCTTTCACATGGATGGTTATCAGCCGAATAGAGGTTGTGTTTCTTCTATAGTGCGGCATTCCAATGGTAGGCCAGGTTCTGTGGTGTTCTTCCCTGTCACAGGGTGCACAGTTAGCAATTGCTATACCTATGTAGCTATCATACGTAAACTAACTAAGGCAATAACTTATGTGGACTTTTTTAGTTGGAGGAAATTAAGGAGAGGGCCCCACCCAATTGAAATCAGGGGGTGGAGGGATTAGTTAGGCAAGTTAAGTAAGAATATGTAGGTTTTTACGTAAGTGTAGCATTTTTGGTGCGCAAGGCTGTCGGAGCTGTTTTGTTCGTTGGCATGGATGCCCTTCTCTTCAGCGCATGTGTTCTGAAAACAAGAAGAAAAAAGAGCTCTTGCTAATGCCTGCCAAAAAGAACTGAAAGAAGAGGAAAAATGGCAAAGAAAATGAAAGCATAAAAAAATGACCTCCCTCCGTCCTAAAACAAGTGTCTTAACTTTAGTATAACTTTGTACTAAAGTTCGTACAAAGTTAAGACACTTATTGTGGGACGGAGGGAGTATTAGCTAACTTTGTACAAAGTTAAGACACTTATTCTGATGCTTGACATGAACATGGAGATTCACATTCGCAAACGCTTCAAGTTTGAATCTTTCTGGGTAAAGGCGGATGGCTTCTTGGATACAGAGCAAGCGGCATGGAACTCCGAGCCCGAGGCGTCCAATGCATACCTTATGCTGCATAACAAGCTGAAAGCCACGGCTATGGCTCTCCAGAAATGGAGCGATCGGTGGATTGGGAATGTCAAACTACAAATATGCATAGCACTTGAGGTGATCCATAGACTGGATGTTGCCATGGATTCTCAAGCATTGTCGGCTGCGGAGGTCGAGCTACGGAAGTGTTTGAAAAGAAAATTGTTGGGCCTATGTTTTCTTGAACGGTCTATCGCTAGGCAGCGGTCTCGCATGCTGCAATTGCGTGAGGGAGATGGTAACACAAGATTGTTTCATCAACAAGCAAGTCATAGGCAAAGAAAGAATACTATCCGAGTTGTGCGGCACAACGGAAATCTGTTCACAGGTCAAGAAGAAGTGGCAGATGTAGTGGATGATTATTTTGGACAAGCTTTTGGCTCTTGTGAAGTTAGGACACACGCTCTCAACCTGGCGGCACTTGGGTTGCCGCGACTCGACCTAGGGCATCTTGAGGTGCCGTTCACCGTGGATGAAGTTGAAAAGGTGATCAAATCCATGCCTCGGGATAAAGCACTAGGGCCGGACGGGTTCACGGGGCGTTTCTATGCCACGTGTTGGCATATCATTCGGGAGGACTTCATGGCAGCTATGGCATGCTTCTATAATGGAGATGTGAGAGGTATGGTAATGATCAATAAATCTCTTGTTGCCCTTCTGCCTAAGAAGGATGGGGCGTTGGATGTGGGAGACTTTCGGCCAATAAATCTTGTTCATGGGGCTATTAAGATTTTTGAGAAGGTACTTGCCTCTAGGCTTGTGGTGGAGCTGCCGAATCTGGTTGGAAATCATCAAAGTGCATTTGTTAAAGGGAGATTGTTACATGACAACTTTATGTTGGTTCAGAGCATGGCTCGTCGGTTGCATGCTCTGAAGAACCTTGCTGTGCTCTTGAAGCTTGACATTTCTAAAGCGTTTGACTCGGTACAATGGCCGTTTCTCTTGGAAGTTTTGGAGCAGTTTGGTTTTGGTTGAAGATGGCGGTTATGGGTGTGTGGAATACTAGCTACTTCCACCACAAGGATAATGTTGAATGGAGATCCGGGAGGCACAATATACAACTGCAAGGGACTGCGGCAGGGAGATCCCATTTCCCCGATGCTCTTTACCCTCACCATGGAACCACTACAAAGGCTGTTTGAATGGGCCGCCAATAGAGGTTTTTTGCGGCCATTGGCGACAACAGGCATGAAGAAAAGGCTCTCGTTTTTCGCGGATGATGTAGTCTTGTTTACCAAGCCAGAGCCGATGGATCTTGCTATCTGCAAAAGCATCTTTGATCTTTTTGGTGAGGCATCGGGATTGCACATAAACAAGAGGAAATCAGTTGCGCTATCGAGTCGGTGTTCAGAACAATGTATCACTATGGCAAGTGAGGAACTTGGTTGCCCGGTGGGATCGTTTCCTGTGCGCTATCTTGGGCTGCCTTTGTCCATAAGAAAGCAATCAGCGACACAGTTACAGTATCTGGTGGATCAGATGGCAAATCAACTGCCGAAATGGAAGGCTTCTCTTATGCCTAAGAGTGGTAGGCTTACATTGGTGCATTCTGTCCTATGCGCGATGCCCATACATGCGATGATGGCGTTGGATCTTCCTACCAAAACGGTCAAAGCCATGAATAAGGTGTGTCGAGGGTTCTTGTGGTGTCGGAAAGCGGAAGCAAATGGTGGCAATTGTGCGGTTGCATGGGACGCTGTGTGCGCTCCCAAATGGGCAGGAGGCCTAGGGCTGCCTAACCTGAGGTGGATGAATTTGGCAACGCAAACCAGATGGCCGTGGCTACAAAGGACTGACACCAGTAGACCATGGAGTGAGTTTCAGATCAAAGTGCCAGATGACTCGATGAGAATCTTTCAAGCGGCAACAAGGTGCACGCCACAAAATGGATTGGACACGCTCTTTTGGGAAGATAGATGGCTAGAAGGAAGGCGGATACAGGAAATTGCACCGGCCATCTACGACATGGTTCCGCGCCGTGTTAGGCGGACGAGCCGACTCGGTCAGGTGGTGGCCAACGGTGCATGGGTGGATTGCATCAACCCCGATCTTGGCACAGAGGCGCTACAACAGTACTTGGAGCTTTGGCAGAGAGTGCAGGTCTGGGAACCGACCGAGAATGGCCCGGACATATTGGCTTGGTCATGGGAGGCAAATGGAGAATTCTCAGTGAGATCGGCATATGCCACCAAGTTTTGGGGCCGGGAGGTGATACCCATTGCAAATTTAACATGGAAATCAAGCGCTCCGTCACAATGCAAATTCTTCACGTGGCTTGCATTACGTAACAGATGTTGGACGTCAGACCGGCTTGCTAAGAGAGGGTTGCCGCATCAAGACAAGTGTCCGCTTTGTGACCAACAGAAGGAAACAATAGACCATGTGCTACTAACATGCGTCTTTGCCAGGACAATCTGGGCGGCAGTTTGTACTGCGTTGGGGAAACCAGAGTGGACACCAACCTCGCAGGATGCTTTACAACCTTGGCTATGTACGAAGCAAGGGGTAACTACCATGGCCAGAAAAGACCTGCATGCTTTCCTGCTACTGACAATGTGGGAGATGTGGAAACATAGGAATCGCAGTGGTGTTTGACGGTGTCTTGCCATCGACTGGCCGGCTCATGCGGAGAATCGAGGTGGAAGGAAGGATTTGGGCGCGTTCTGGACTTATAAAAGAAAACGCCGAATTCGTGCTTGCGGGTTTAGTGAGGTGGATTAGTGGGGAGTAGTAGTCCAATGTGTAGTAGGTGGAGTGTTGTTGTACATATGGGTGTGAGAAATCACCACACTTGTAATTGACTGGTAGAGGCTTTTTATGCCTTTTCTTCTTTAATACTCCCTCCGTCCGAAAATACCTGTCATCAAAATGGACAAAAATGAATGTATCTAGAACTAAAATACATCTAGATACATTCCCTTTTATTCATTTTGATGACAAGTATTTCCGGACGGAGGGAGTATATGATATGCACACTCGTGCATATTCGAGAGAAAAGAAGAACAGCCGGTTCCGAAAACCGTTGTAGGCGTACATTGTAGTCGTAGTAGTTCGTTATGTGCACGTACGCGCGTCTTTTAACTAATCCGCTGCTTAACTAGTCCTCCTGCAGCTCGTAAAAGCTCGACGAATCACATGCTAGTCCGACAACTCGTAGAATTCATTTGCAGCTCGCAGATAAAAGGGCAACGAGGATCGTCATCCATCGCGGTCGATCAGAGTTTCTTTGTCTTCTACCGAAATAATACCCCAAAGATTTGGTTGTCTCCATCGATCGGCAAACAACAACAGCCGAGCGTGCGTGCATCCATCTACACGAACACGATCGTCAATCCGCTCGTCGAGATGGCTCACCGTCGTGATCTAGCTCCAGGATGGACCTTCAACCCACCGGACCGCGAGCTCACGGATGTCTACCTCCGCCGCGAGATCGACGGCCAGCCCATCGCGGCCAGCTTCATGCATCGTCACGTCGACGTCTACTCCGCCGCGCCGGAGAAGCTGGTGGAGGGCCTCCAGCACGCGCCGGGCATCGGCGAAGCCCAAGGCGAGGAAGACAAACGCGTCTGGTACTTCTTCACCACCCTTCGCCACGCCGGCAAGAACGTGCCAGGCGGCCCCCGTAGGATGGCGCGCACCATTGCCGGCGCCGACGACGGCAAGAAGCGGTGGTGGCACTCGGAGGGTTCCCTGAAGGCGGTGAAAGGAAGCGCGGCCGGTGGGGCGCTGCAGAAATTGACCTACAAGGTTGAGTCGGCGTCGGCGTCGGGGTCGGGCGGCTGGCTCATGACCGAGTACAGCATCCACGGAGCCGGCGACTTGGTTCTCTGCAAGGTCTACAAGACGCCTCGGCGGCCTCGCCCGGCTCGCCGTCCTCGCCTATCATCCCCGGCGTCGTCGTTTTCGTCGTCGTCGTCATTGTGCACGACGACAGCGGCCGATCTTTCCGGATCGGGCTGCAAGAGAAAGGCATCCGGCGACCACCCAGAAGCTCCGCCCACGACGCAGCGGAAAACGCAGGAGGCATACGTCCAGATGGAGGAGGAGGTTGAGAGCTACAGCGCGCGACGCCAACCAGATCAAGACATCGAGGGCTTCAGCTTCCGCACCGCCTACCCGACGCCCGTGCCCCAAGGTGACTTCCATGCTACAGCCTACCGGGCGCCCCAAGGTGACTTCCATGCTTCAGCTTCAGCTTCCTCGTCGTCTGCGGAGAGCGTGTTTTCGGACTTGGACGCCGGAGTAACCGTGGAGTTGGACGCGCCGGTGGTCGCGCCTCAATCCGCACCAAGGTTTTTCGTCGAGGAGGATGCCGGACTCGGCTCTGGAGCGGACAGCGTCGACAAGATCGTGCTCTATGAAAGCGGAGTGACCGTCGACGACTTGCTAGATGACACGAGCAACAATGGCTTCCAAGAACCTGCGCCAGCACCACCATGCCGGAACGAGCTCCTCGCTGCGGCTGCTCGAACGTGGATTTTTGAAGCTCAGGCTTTCAGACACCTCTTATCCTTACCCTCAAATCTTGCTTTAAGATCTGTGCTACACAACTAACTCACTACATGAAAATTTCTCTTTTTTGTTTCTCCCAAATAAAACAACATATGAACTTGAAACTTTGCACGACCACAAAACATTCTAACTAGAATGTGGGAAAAATACTTTCAGATTTTTTCATCGGAACTAAATATACAAAATGAGATTTTTTCGAGTAAAAAATATTATTTTTACTATATATGATTCACGAAAAAATCTGAAAGTATTTTTCCTACATTCTAGTTAGAATGTTTTGTCGTCGTGCAAAGTTTCAAGTTCATATGTTGTTTTATTTGGGAGAAACAAAAAAGGGAAAATTTCTTGCACGAATCTTGATGTAGAAATGGATGGCTAGATAAGGGGGTGTTCCAAAGCCTATGCTTTCTCAAATGTTAACCGCGGCTGCTCCCCCCAGCAACACGAGCCAGAACAAGCTTCTCCATGCGCCGGCCAGCAACACGGCATGGAACCCAACAGATGGCGGCTGCTACGGAGCGGACAGCGTCGACAGATCGTGTCTCACGACGGCGAAGTTACCGTCGACGACTTGCTAGATGACACCACGCTTGGCGAGAGCAACGATGGCTTCATGTATCAAGATCAAGAACCTGCACCCGCATCGCCGTGCCGGAACGAGCTCCTCTCCGTGGCTGTGCCCCCCAGAACACGACATCACCGCCGGCGCCGAGCCAAGCACGAGCTCCTCCATGCCCCCGCCAGCAACACGACATCACCGCCGGCGCCGAGCCGAACGAGCTCCTCCATGCCCCCGCCAGCAACACGACATGGGAACCGACGGATGGCGGTCGCTACGAGTTGTTATCCACCTATGTTCCTCCTCCCCGCCGCGACGATGAAGATCTTTGTTGATGTCGAGTGACACACGCCACCGCCCCGCCCCTGTGCCCAGGAGGACGCGCTGGGAGAGGAGATCTGCCGCCGGCACCCGGCCGGAGCCGGGAGCCCACCGCGACGGCAGGGGAGAGGATGAGGGGCGACGCCGAGCAGGCAGGGGGGGGCGGTGGGGCCGCCTCCCCGGGAGGCGGCGCGAGGGCGGAAGGAGGTGGGGAGGAAGGCGGGGAAGGGCGGATCCAGGGCGGCCGGGCGAGGGCGGCCGGATCCCGCCGGAGACGGGCAGGGGAGGTTGCGCGCGCGAGGGTTTTGATCGCGGAGCGCACCTCCTGCCTGTCTTGCTTCTTATGAATGGAGTTTCTGATTCAACTTGACGGATGAAATCCATATATAGTCTGTTCAATATATGCCAAATAATTATTAGTCTCTCCATTTCATAATGTGGTGCATGTAAAACTTTTGGACCCTGATAAGTGCCACGCGTGTGGCACGAACATATGGCAATTTCGAATGTTTTTTATGGCAAGTTTAGTGACGCGAGGATGGCAACTTTAGTTGACAAGTACGGCAACTTCTTTTCGGATGGCAGCTTCAAATATATTTTTCTGGGTTTTTTTTTCTTTTCGGATGGCAATTTAGTTGTAAAAAGTGTCAGGTCCGGAGTGCTTCATGCCACACGTGCGGCACTTATCATTTGAGAAACTTTTTAAAAGTGAAAAATTGCAAAATTTCGACCAAGTTTATAGAGATTTCTTTCTATATCTAAAATACCAAACATATACAATATACTCCCCAGGTTAGGACTAGGGTTTCTTGGAGAGAGAGAGAGGGGGGGGGAGGTTGGGAGAGGGAGAGAGTGAGTGAGTGAGTGAGTGAGTGAGTGAGATTTAGTGTTAGGCGCTTGAGATCGATTCAAGGGTTCAGTGGCGACGATTACGGCTCTAGGGCGATAGTCCTTAGGGGCAACCCTATTGTAGAGCCTCAGGCGTCGACTAACATTTGTCGTTCAAGTCTTTCTAGGATAACACTCCACAATGATTAGGGTTGCTTGTGTTGTTCCCTTCTTTCTTCTACCAACCAAATATTCAGCAACTTTAAGCAAACAAATATGTCGTGATCACCAATGTGTCACCTAAGTGATTTTTTTTGAAGTTTGCTGACTTCACCTAGACCATTGGATTGAAATCCAACGCCTGTCCCTCTTCTTCTTGTCGACACCTAAAGTTTCTTTTTCCTAGCCCCAAACCAGTCGTTGTCACCGCAGATGGAAGCCATTGTTGTCGGTGTCGCCCATGGCCCCAACCTACCCAAGCCGCCATGTCTATTGTGTCATCGCCCCCGGCCTTCCCTTGAAACCCCTCACACCAACTCTGACACGGTGACCCTACCTATGAACCTGTTAGCCCCCTTCCTCTCCTTCGTTGGTGATGTCTCCTTCCCTGTCTCCATCGAGGTCTGTAAGTGCATCTAGTGCCCCTTAGTGATTTTGGTGTATTGAAGACTTATAGGTTAAGGGACTGATGCGTTCGTGAGTGTACACAGGTCTATAAGTCTATGAGGAGTTTGATAATTACAGAGAAAGTCGACCCCTAAAAATGAAGTTCTTTAACTGAAGACTTTGGATTTTTGAAGACTTTCTGAAGACTCTGAAAGTAAAGAAATTGGAGTGACCTTGAAGACTTGGCAATCATTCAAGGAACATGAAGCGTGAAGACTTTTGTTTTCGTAGTTTCATTTTCTCTTTTCTTGAGTCATAGGAAACACCGTACTGTTAAAGGGGGTCGAGGAAATACTAAGGAAAAAAATTCATGTGATGCTTAACTCAAAATCCTACACCTACCAATCCCTTCGAGTGAAGCTATTTGAAATCTCGTACAGTTCAGTCATATTCTTCAGTGACAGAGACGAAGTTCTTCTGGTCTCTGAGGAATTTGTTCTGACTGAGGAGTTAGGAATTCGCGAGTGCGAATTGCCTACACAGTGAGGAACATGATAGTCCTGAGGTTTTTGATAGTCAAAATTCCGACCATTGTTGTGCTATGCGCCAGCTGTTCCAAAATATCTACCCACCTAACGGTCATATCAGACAAGGGCATTTATGTCTTATCATGTCGGGCTGCTCCCTAGGCTATAAATAGCCGCCCCCTGCAACCACTAGCCGGTTGGCTGCTCCGAGAGAAACTGACACTTGTCATTTGAGAGCATCCCATCCTCCGAGGACTTTGAGCGAAAATCATCAAGTGAGGAAAACCCAAACCCAACACCTACAAACCCAAAGTGATTGAGCATCACTGAAGAGATTGATCCTGCGTGGATCCGACGCTTGTTTCCTTTGAAGACTGTGCTTCTTGCAGACGGTTAGGCGTCAAGGTCTAGAGCATCCAAGAGAAATTGTGGATCGCCGAGTGACCGAGTTTGTGAAGGTTCGGAAGTCACCAGAAGGCTTACCACGAGTGATTGGGCGAGGTATGTGTGACCTTAGCTCAAAGAGAATACGGTGAGGACTGTGTGTCCGGGACTGGGTGTCCTCGAGTTTAAATACTCAGCCGCTCCAACCAAATGTACAACTGAGATAGCAGTTGGAACTGGTCTACCAAATCATTATCTTCACCGAGCTTACTGGTTCTATTTCCTCAACTCTTTCATTTCCTCATGTCTGTTGTTGTGTGCCTGTTCATATCTGTTTGAAGACTTTGACTGAAGACTTTCTCAATTTCCTCAGTTCAATTTGTTCAGTCTGTCCGTCTCCGTTCTTGTGTTATCCTGTGTTTAAACTTTCTGTACTCTGTGCTTGTCTTCATTTCATCATGATGACTATGCTTGTGTTCTGTTATGTTTACTTCTGAGTACTTATTCCATCGCAAGTAGTTCTTCGCTTAGGAATTTCTCACCAAACAAATTCCTCGATGAAGAATTCATAAAATCGCCTATTCACCCCCCTCTAGTCGATATAATGCACTTTCAATTGGTATCAGAGAAAGGTACTCCCTTGTTCTGTGTGATTTTGGTTTAACCGCCTGGAGTTTTAGTTATGTCGACCGCAGGTATGATCAAGGTCTCTGCTGGGTGTCCTACCTTCAATGGAACGGACTACCTCTACTGGAAGAATAAGATGCGAATGCCCTTGAGGCAATTGACAACGAGCTCTGGTATGTTGTGGAAAATGGTGGTCCCTCAGTCACACCTTCTCTGAACGCTACTGATGTGAAGAGATTCAAGCAACTCGATTCTCAAGCGAAGAACATCATATGTGGCCATCTGAGCAAAGGACAGTATGGAAGAGTGAGTGCTTTGGAAACTGCTAAGCTTATCTGGGATAGGTTGTCCAAAGTGAATGAAGGAGTCTCAACTCAATGTGACTCTCGTGTTGACGTTCTTCGCAATCTCTTCAACCACTTCAAAAGGCTCTCAATGAAAATGTTCAGCAAACCTTCGATCGCCTCACTGACATCTCAAATGAGCTTCAAGCGCTTGGCGCCACTGACATCACCGACCATGAGGTGGTGAAGAAATTGCTGAGATCGCTCGATTCTTCATTTGATACTCTGGTACTGATGATTCAAGAGCGTGCTGACTCAAGTCACTTGATCCCGCTGATATCCTCTAGAGGCTAAATACTCATGAGTTCCAGCTTGCTGAGAAGAGAGATCTCTATGGCTCGAGCTATGGAAGATCACGTGCTCAAGGTCAAGGCGTCTCTCGAGTCTCAAGATGAGGACTCGCTAGCAGCCTTGGTGACCTCAAGAAGCGAGCCAGAACTAGCACTACTCGTGAAGAAATTTCGAAGTTCTCAAGACATGGTCACTTTGGAAAACCCTCGAGGAGCAATGATTCCTCATCCAGTGACTACAAGAAGAGGCTATGCCACAAATGCAAGAAACCTGATCACTACGTCCAAGATTGTCCTCAGTGGGATAAGGAATCAAAGAAGAAGAAATACAAGGATTATTGTTTTGATGACGCAAAGAAGAAGAAGAAATCTTCAAGTCTTCATCATCAAAATCCTCGAGGTCTTCATCTCACAAGAAGAGCAGCTCCAAGAAGGCTCGGGCATTCATTGGCAAGGAAATGGACTCTGAGGCTGAATCTGAGGAACATGAGGACGAGGAGGCATCTGAGGAGTCTGAGTCTGGTGTGGCGAGCCTAGCTCTCGCTACGGCATTCTTCAGCAAGTCTATCTTCAACTCTGAAGAAAATGGCTTCACCAACAAGGTTGATGAAGGCAATGATGACTACGCTCCCACCTATTGCTTCATGGCAAAGGGTGCCAAGGTAACTAAATACGCCTCCTCTGACTCTAGTGAGGATGAATCTGATGAAAATCTCAAGCCCAGCTACTCTAAACTTGCTAAAATTGCTGTGAAACAACAAAAGGCCTTTGAAAAGGTTCAAAACATGCTAGATAAAAGTGATGATATGTTGGATGAAGAAATGGATCGCACTAAAACCTTGACTGAAAATCTTCAGAGACTCCAGTCCAAGTTTGACAATCTTCAAGGTCATCATAACACTCTCTTATCTGATCACGAGAAGCTTACTTATGAATTTCTTCAAAGAAAGCAAGATCTTGAAAAGCTAAGAGTGGATTATGAAGATCTTCAAAAGGAATGCGATTCATTACTTGCTCAACAAATCAGCGCTACTCAGGAAGAATTTGTTCCTCCATGTATGAAGTGCATTGAACGTGAAACTCCTAATTCTTCACCTGAATGTTCAAATGCTTCTAATGCTGCAAATTCTTCATCTGTCTTTGCTGTCACTAATTCCTCATTTGAGGATAATGCAAGTATCACTAATGATGCAGGGCTGAAGGAATTGTACATGACAGGCATGTACAAAAGCCTCAAAGGGCATCAGACTCTTTGTGATGTGTTCAAAAAGCAGATCCTCAACAGAAACCCTAGGAAAGAGGGTATTGCCTTTGAAAGGAAACTCAATGCTGATGGAACATATTGGAAGCCTGAGAAGTACCCCAAAACCTCATGGGTTGCTCCAAAGGGACCTCCAGTTGATCCATCTAACTTATCTGGCTTTACATGTGAATCTCCTCATTCTTCTGATGAGTCATTTGACTCTAACTATAAACTGTTCAAAAATTAGAATGGTGAAGTATTTGCTAGATATGTTGGGACTAACTGCAAGAACGGTTCCCCTATGAAGAAAATCTGGGTTCCCAAAAGTTGCCTTGAAAGCCTTCAGGTGAATGTCCTCATGACACCACCTGTGAAGAATAGGAACTCCAGATCAAATTCTTCATATAAACCAAATTCTTCATATGGATCCAAGTCCTCGTATGGACCAACTTCCTCATGTGGATCAAATTCCTCAAAAGGATCAAAGTCCTCATATGATCATTGAGGGAGTCCTGGACTAGGTGGTGTCCGGACAGCCGGACTATCATCGTCCGCCGGACTCCAAGACTACGAAGATACAAGATTGAAGACTCTGTCCCGTGTCCGGATGGGACTTTCCTTGGCGTGGAAGGCAAGCTTGGCGATACGGATATGTAGATCTCCTACCATTGTAACCGACTGTAACCCTAGCCCTCTCCGGTGTCTATATAAACCGGAGGGTTTTAGTCCGAGGACACAACATACATTACAACAATCATACCATAGGCTAGCTTCTAGGGTTTAGCCTCCTTGATCTCATGGTAGATCCACTCTTGTACTACCCATATCATGAATATTAATCAAGCAGACGAGGGTTTTACCTCCATCAAGAGGGCCCAACCTGGGTAAAACATCGTGTCCCTTGTCTCCCGTTACCATCCGCCTAGATGCACAGTTCGGGACCCCTACCCGAGATCCGCCTGTTTTGACACCGACATTGGTGCTTTCATTGAGAGTTCCTCTGTGTCGTCACTGATAAGCTCGATGGCTTCTTCAATCAACAACAACGCCGTCCAGGGTGAGACTTTTCTCCCGGACAGATCTTCGATTCAGCGGCCAGATCGCGGGCTAATTCACTTGGCCATCTAGAGCAGGTCGAAGCTACGCCCCGCCGTCAGTCAGGTTCGAAGCCTAAACTTCACGGCCGACATCGCGGGACTTGATCTTCGATGGACTCGAGCCACAGCCGAGCGTGCCGCCTTTATCACGATGGGCATGATTTAGCTCGCCACGGACGGTGCCTTGGTGGTCGACACGAATCCGCCGGCCCTCGGCCCGAGCCGACGCCAGATCGAGGACCGTGGCTGGACACCGCCGGGGCTGCAACTTCAGCGGCGATGGAGCGAACACCGACCTTGTCCCTATAAAGCTCATGACTCAAGGTGCGGACTCCTGCCGGACCTCAACCTCTGCGCCCGCCAATCGAATCCGATTGGGCGCCGATCATGGATTTCACCGCTGCGGACATCTTTCAGCACTCGCCCTTTGGCGACATTCTAAATTCGCTAAAGCATCTCTCGCTATCCGGAGAGCCCTTGCCGGATTATGGCCAGGATGGTTGGGATGCGGACGACGCAGAAATTCAAACCCCACCCACCACCCACTTTGTAGCCACTATCGACGATCTAACCAACATGCTAGACTATGACTCCAAAGACATCGACGGAATGGACGACGATGCCGGAGACGAACAAGAACCAGCACCTACAGGGCACTGGAAGACCACCTCATCATATGACATATACATGGTGGACACCCCAAAAGATGGGGACAGCGAAGAGGCAGCGGAGGCAGATTCCTTAAAGAAACAGCCCAAGCGCCGACGTCAGCGGCGCCGCTCTAAATCCCGCCACAGCAAGAATGGAGATTCCGTCACAGGAGATAATAACACCCCGTAAAGTGCCGAAGACAATCCCTCCAAAGAAGATTCAGCGCAGGAGGATGCGAAGCAAGCCCTCACGAGAGCGGTAGATGAAGAGGTCGAGGATGATAATTACATACCTCCTCCAAGACGAGGCAAGCCTCAACGACGATTTAATTGCCGTGCCCGAGGATCCCGTCGAACAAGAGCGTTTCAAACACAGGCTAATGGCCACAGCAAATAGCCTAAAGAAAAAGCAGCAACAGCTTCAAGCTGATCAAGACCTGCTCGCCGACCGATGGACCGAGATCCTCGCGGCCGAAGAGTATGAACTCGAACGCCCCTCCAAGAGCTACCCAAAACACAAGTTGCTCCCCCGATTAGAGGAGGAAGCATACATACCCTCATCACCAGCGCACAATACGGCCGACCGACCACCCCGTGGTCGCGAAAGAGAGGCATCCAGGCCTTCCATCAAGACCGTACCCCGGCATCGCTCGAAAAGTACGAAGCCACGAGGGAACGCGCCGGACTTGCGGGACATATTGGAGGATAAGGCAAGACAATCCAGATCTATCTATGGATCACGCTGGCGCCTCTACCACCCACGCATTTAATACCGCCGAGCCGGATACAACAACTCCGCCGGGCGAACACAGCAGCATAACGCCCCTTGAGCTACGCCGTGATATTGCTCAATACAGAGGCGCCAGACACCCGCTTATGCTTCATCGACGAAGTAATGGATCATCAAATCCTAAAGGGTTTAAACCCGAACATTGAATCCTACGATGGCACGACAGACCCCGCGGTTTGGATCGAAGATTATCTCCTTCACATCCATATGGCCCGCGGCGACGATCTCCACGCCATCAAATACCTCTCGCTCAAGCTTAAAGGACCAGCTCGGCACTGGCTTAACAGCCTGCCCGTAGAGTCAATTGGGTGTTGGGAGGACCTGGAAGCCGCATTCCACGACAACTTCCAGGGCACATACGTGCGGCCGCCAGACGCCGATGACCTAAGCCACATAATCCAGCAGCCAAACGAATTGGCCAGGCAATTCTTGACACGGTTCTTAACAAAGAAAAATCAAATCATCGACTGTCCGGATGCAGAGGCCCTCGCAGCCTTCAAACATAACATCTGCGACGAGTGGCTAGCCCGGCACCTAGGATAGGAAAAGCCGAAATCCATGGCAGCCCTCACATCATTAATGACCCGCTTCTGTGCGGGAGAGGATAGCTGGCTAGCTCGCAGCAATAACCTCAGCAAAAATGCTGGTAGTCCGGACACAAAGGACCACAATGGCAGGTCGCGTCGAAGCAAAAATAATCGCCGCGTTAACGGCGACGACAAGGAGGATACGGCAGTCAACGCCGGATTCCGAGGCTCTAAACCCGGTCAGCGGAAGAAGCCATTCAAAAGAACCACTCCGGGTCCGTCCAATCTGGACCGAATACTCGACCGCTCATGCCAGATACATGGCACCCCCGAAAAGCCAGCTAATCACACCAACAGAGATTGTTGGGTATTCAAGCAGGCAAGTTAATTGCCGAAAACAATGACAAGGGGCTGCACAGCGACGACGAGGAAGATACCCGACCACCAACAAGAGAGGATGTAGGGTTTCCCCCACAAGTGCGGACGGTGAACATGATATACGCAACCCATATACCCAAGAGGGAGCGGAAGCGTGCACTAAGGGACGATATGCGATGGAGCCATCGCCTTAAGTTCAATCCATGGTCCTCTTGCCCGATCACTTTCGATCAAGAGACCATCCGACCAAGATCCGCCATGGCGGATTCGCCGCATTGGTTTTAGACCCAATCGTCGATGGATTTCACCTCACAAGAGTCCTGATGGACGGCGGCAGTAGCCTGAACCTGCTTTATCAGGATACAATGCGCAAGATGGGCATAGACCCCTCAAGGATTAAACCTACAAAGGCGACCTTCAAAGGCGTCATACCAGGTGTTGAGGCCAATTGTACAGGGTCAGTCACACTGGAAGTGGTCTTCGGATCCCCGGATAACTTCCGAAGCGAGGAGTTAATCTTCGACATAGTCCCGTTCTGCAGCGGCTATCACGCTCTGCTCAGACGGACTGCGTTTGCAAAGTTCAACGCGGTGCCGCATTACGCATACCTCAAGCTCAAGATGCCAGGCCCTCGTGGAGTCATCACGGTCAACGGAAATACGGAACGCTCCCTCCGAACGGAGGAACACACAGCGGCTCTCGCGGCAGAAGTAGTACAGAGCAGCCTTTTAAGGCAATTTTCGAGTCCGGGCGTTAAACGGCCGGATACGGCCAAGCGCGCCCGAAGCAACATCAACCAAGACCACCTGGCACGATCCGAGCACGTGTAGCAATGCGGCCCCAACCCCAGCTCTTGCATAATTGCAAGACCAACCCTCCGCGTACATCATTACGCTCTGGAGATACCATGGGCCTAGGGGAAGGGGCACGACCACAACAGACCCAGAGTGCAGCTCGACCACACCAGGGGCTCACAAGTGTGTCACTCTTTTTTATTATTATTTTCCTTCTTTGTATACACAGGACTCCGTTCACCAGAGGCCCTGTCCGGCGGTGAACCCACCGAACTCACAATGCAACAGCCAGGGAAGAAAGAAGGCTGCGATGAACACTCAGGTGGTCTCCATTATGAGCATTAAATTTGATTCTATACACCAGTCCACAGCCCACCCCTGGAGGGGGACATGTTTAATTAGTCCAATCCTTTGCTTACCGCACTATTTGTATCATTCCGCACTCATAGCAGAATCCCTTGAATAAATAATGCAGCATTTTTTGCCTGTTATTGCATTACTTTACACATATGTTCATTAATGACACCTTGCACCAGATATTTTGGTACGGCCAATACACCAGGGCTTATGTTCCCAGCGTTATGGTGTGATAAGTCCAACACTTTCACAAGTGCGGCACCTCAAATTATAGCATTATATGAATCGGCTCAATCATGTCTTGGGTCAATAGTTGGGTTTGCCCGCTCCCACGCTTTTGGTACCTTACGTTCCGTTATGTCGGCTAAGGTGGCACTGGGAGAACCACTGCGATTGCGCCCCGGTTGAGCTGGGCGAGCGCCTCAGTGGAGAAAGCTAAAACTGACTGTCATGATAAGGCGAGAGACTGGTCGTTGTTCGAGAGGTCTTTTCGAGTCCTTAAAGACTTATGCCGCGTCAAGCGAAGAACCGGATAATGTCCGGCCAAGGCGTGGATAGTGCCCCGAACTCGGTCTTCCGAATACTAGGGGCTTTGCCGAAATTTAAAATTATAGAATTCTATGGCTAAGTGAGAGTGTTCAAGCATTATAAGTCCAGTTGCCTTGTTCGTTGTGTTGAGCGCCTCCCTAGATGGACCCAAGAATGGGAACAAGAGTGCTCAAGTTTATCCCGAACACCCCAACACTCGTGGCTTGGGGGCTGAAGCCGATGACTTGCCATCTCTCAGATTTTATAAATGGCCGCACAGAAAGTAATATTTTAAATCAAACAAGCGTTGCTTAGCGCATATGAACAAAGTTTTCAGCGCCAGATAATACATAGCGAGTCTACTCAATAATTACATCTCTGGGCACTCATCCGCAATCTTATGGCACCCTTCAGACAGTCTTATAGTACATTCGGTGTACGATACTCCTTGCCCCTGGCGGGCGTCGCTGATAAGCTTCTCCGCATCCAGCTTGCCCGGTGCACTTTTTTGCGCTGGCAAGGGCCCGCCGAGCACCTTCAATATAGGCGGAGCGCTTGACGACCTCCAACAAGGGGCACACATCCACCAGCCGCCGCACGAGGCCGAAGTAGCTCCCAGGCATGGCCTCTCCAGGCCACAGCCGGACTATGAGGCCCTTCATGGCCTGCTCGGCTACCTTGTGGAGCTCGACCAGCTGCTTCAGTTGGTCGCTAGGGGGCACCGGAAGGCCGGCCTCAGCGTACTGAGACCAGAAGACCTTCTCCGTTGAGCTCCCCTCCTGGCCATGGTTTAATGCGGTAGCATCGGATACACTATGAGGCAGATCTGCAAACGCCCCTGGAGAGCTTCGAATTCGGGTAAGTGTCAGGTAGTTTACATTAACATGCTTGCTTTGCATGAAAAATGCCTTACCCGCCGCTATTTTCTTCACATCCTCAACCTCCTGAAGGGCCTTATGGGCCTCGGCCTTGGCGGCTTTGGCACTTTCGAGAGCGAGGCAAGCTCGACTCGAAGTCTTTGAGTCGCGCTCCAAACTCTCATGCTTTTCCATGAGAGCCTGCAGCTCTTGCCGCACTTCCGCCACCCGTGCCTCTTGTTTCTCGCGCTCTGTCCATTCCGCGGCCGCATTGCGTTCGGCCGCGGACATAGCCTCCTTCAGGGTCGCCACCTCATTCATGGCCCCTGCAGTACCCACGTTATCCTTATTATTTTTATTGCAACCTAAATCCTTTTCTGTAAGGTAAATTTTCAAAGTGGTGTTACTCACCTTCTTTGTCCTCGAGCTGCTTCTTGGCACGGCCGAGCTGTTGCTCGGACCGCTCGAGATCCTGCTTCAATGCACTGACCTCCGCAGTCAGTGCGGCAGAGGTCAGCAGCGCAGCCTGCAAACCCATATTGACATAATTTTTAGCAACCCTGCATATATCTTCTTTAGATCCTCATCCGCTTTTCTTTCCAACACCGAACCGAGCATCGGGCTACCGTCTATGCGGTATTACATTACATAATTTTAACTTCTTACCTCAAAGCTTGTTAGAAGGCTGCTGCGAGCTTCGTCACTCGCTCTTGGCAAGCTGAACCTTCGAATCACCGTACTCATGATAGTGTGGTGTTCTTCCTCGATGGAAGCGCCTTTGAGCGCCCAACAAGTTGTCCGCGCCCGTTGGGACGGGGCCACCGGTGTCACGGTCTTGCCCTTCTTGCGAAGGGGTCGTGCGGACTCGAACCACCGCAGTTCCGGCGAGAGTCCGGCGCAAGAAGTCCGGGAGGCTGCCTTGCGGCGCCTCTAGAGCCTCCTCCCGATGGGTCCTTCCGGGATCCCACCTCGGCCCTCGGGCGCGAGGGGTGGAGGCAATCGGAATGGAATCCACATCCGACGCAGCTAACGACCCGCCGATTTAATCGGGGAGATCATCGTCGGCCGGACTGCGCAGCAGTATGCGGCATTAGAAGGACACTATGTGACACAAAAGAAATTTCAGATCATTCAGGGATCCGGATACTTACGATCTTGCCTGAGGCCTGGCCCTTGAGGTCCACTCTTCATCGCCAATGTTGGTGTTGGCGGAGCTGTCCGGGGAATAGTTCTTCCCTCTGACCCTTTGGCCTCCCCTGCTGGGGAGGCCTTCCTCTTCTCTCCCTCCTCCGAGAGAGTCTTCTTCCTCCTCCTCATCTTCGGGAGGAATCCGCCCGAGTCGCAGACACCTAGAAACGGAACTCTTTCGAGTACCATGACACCTTCTTGGTTTTCTTCTCCGCACCACGCGGTGCCGAACCAGCAGCCCCGCTTAGGCGGGCGCCCACCGGGTCTTCCGCATGGGAGCCGGGCAGATGAGCTGGTCGGCCTTCTTCATCCACTCTGCCAAAGGAAAAGGGAGATTGAAACCCGCTTAGGGTCGAACTATTAACAACAAGTGTCCCATAAAGGGGTAGAATCACTTACCTCATCGGCTGGACGCTGCGAGCGAAATCCACGATCTTCCGTCGTGGATGCGGGGGCTTCGGCACCCTTAAACAACACCCTCCAGGCGCCTTCGTACGTTGTGTCGAAGAGCCCGCTCAATGCCTAGTGTTGTGCCGGATCAAACTCCCACAGGTTGAATGCCCGTTCTTGGCATGGGAGAATCCGGCGAACGAGCATGACTTGGACCACATTAACAAGCCTGAGCTTCTTGTTCACCAGCTTCTGGATACGGGCTTGGAGTCCCGTCAGCTCCTTCGAATTACCCCATAGCAAGCCCTTCTCTTTCCAGGAGGTGAGCTGCACAGGGATACCAGATCTGAACTCGGGGGCTGCCGCCCACTTAGGGTCGCGCGGCTCGGTGATGTAGAACCACCCCGACTGCCACCTCTTGACGGACTCCACAAAGGCCCCTTCGAACCAGAGGACATTGGGCATCTTGCCCAACATGGCGCCCAAGACTCCACCTGCGTGCTCTTCACTACCTTTGGCTTGACGTTGAAGGTCCCGAGCCACAAGACGGTGGGGCTGGATGCAGAGGAAGGCCTCGCACACGACGATGAACGCCTGATGTTGAGGATGAAGTTGGCGCCAGATCATGGAAATCCAGCCGAGTAGAACATGAGCCCCGGACAAAGGGATGAAGTGGAAAGCCCAGTACACGGAGGAAGTGGGGGAGAAATACGACCCTCTCATGGGGCCTGGGGGTGGGGATGGGCTGCCCCTTGTCGGCCAGCCGGTGCGCAATGTCGCCAGAAAGGTATCCAGCGCTGTGCAGTTTGGCTATATGCTCCTCCTTAACGGTGGAGGCCAACCATTTACCTCCCGCTCCGGACATGGTCGGAGAAGGTTGAGATGAGATGCGCGAACTTGGACGCTGGAGCTCGAAAAGCGGAGATGGATAAGCAAAGAAGGAAGAAGGCGAGGTGAAAAGGTGGATCCTTATCCCTTATATATAGGCGACGAAGACTATGCGCCCCACCGCCCGGTAAAACTCGCTTATCTCCCAAGCGCCACCATCAATGGCGCGGCTGGGTTACCCACGTCCGTATTGATGAGAATCCCGGAATAAGGGGAATACAATCTCTGCTTCGACAAGACGTGCCAAGGAAACCACTTTGCTAAACGCGCTGAGGTGGTATAATAAAAAACGATTCAAGTAAAAGCTTGGTAGTGGTGTGACGTCATGCCGCAGAATACGTCAGCAGATTGAACTTGTGCACATATTATTCTCTCTACGGTGGAATGTGGAATTTATTTTGCAGAGCCGGACACTATCCTGGTGTTCACAATCTTCTATGGATTATTCAAAGGAGGAACCCGCCCTGCAATGCCGAACATTATGCGCGCCAGACTTATCGTCATTGAAGCCAGGTTCAGGGCTACCGAGGAGTCTCGACTAGGGGTGTCCAGACAGCCGGACTATCATCGTCCGCCGGACTCCAAGACTACGAAGATACAAGATTGACTCCGTCCCGTGTCCGGATGGGACTTTCCTTGGCGTGGAAGGCAAGCTTGGCGATACGGATATGTAGATCTCCTACCATTGTAACCGACTCTGTGTAACCCTAGCCCTCTCCGGTGTCTATATAAACCGGAGGGTTTTAGTCCGTAGGACACAACATACATTACAACAATCATACCATAGGCTAGCTCCTAGGGTTTAGCCTCCTTGATCTCCTGGTAGATCCACTCTTGTACTACCCATATCATCAATATTAATCAAGCAGGACGTAGGGTTTTACCTCCATCAAGATGGCCCGAACCTGGGTAAAACATCGTGTCCCTTGTCTCCTGTTACCATCCACCTAGACGCACAGTTCGGGACCCCCTACCCGAGATCCGCCGGTTTTGACACCGACAATCATCATCGTGCTAACCCTTCTGTTTCGCAGGGTAAAGCTAAGGGCTATGGATATGTGCATTATTCTTCAAATCATTATGTTCATAAGTCCTCAAAGAATTTCTCTGCTTATTCATATGCTTACCCTAACCCTCTTATGTGAAACGGCGGATGGCGCCTATGACACCTTACTCATATGGTGCTCGCAGAGTGATGAATTCTTTGCCACCCCTTCGATGTGGGTGGTGAAGAAAAGAACTAATCTCTTATGCAGGGTCAGTCTCGGACGTGCTCAAACGCTCAAGAATTTGCTAGAGACCTGAACAATGCTCGATAGGACGCAGGCTAATCATGATGAAATGAACTTTCATTTCACACGTCCTCATACTGTTTACCTATTCTAATTGCTCGAAGAAATTGATCTGATCTTGATCAACTTGAAGCTGCTGCTGCTTCTTTTTCAGGCTCCTTGCAGTGGCAATTAACCGGCGCTTGATGCGCTCCTGCTCGAGAGGTTCCTCAGGCATGATGAAGTCTTCGTCACCGAGGCTTGCTTCATCCTCGGAGAGTGGGAGATAGTTGCTGTCTTCCGAGTCTTCGTTTGCAACCTGTTCATCAGGGCTGGCCTGCCCATCTTCCCGATCGTCCTGTTCGGCAGTTGGCTCGTCGGGGTCTTCTCTGTCTTTGGCATCATCCGTAGTGTTGTTGTTTCCTGTGCCGGTATTGCTGTCTTTTCTACGGCGTGATTTAAAGCGGCGCCGTTGACGTCGGGGCTTTGGCTGTATCTCAGGAGGTTCATCCTCGACTGGACCCTTCTCATTGTCACCGTTGTTCTCTTTGGGTGTATCCACCATGTATACGTCATACAAGGAGATCGTTGTCCAAATACCGTAAGCAGTGGTTTTTGTGTTCGCTCCTCTCCGCATCGCCGCCCATACTGCCGATGTCTTGAGCCATAATCGAGCATGTCGATTAAGTCTTCGACAGTGGCTATGAAGTGGGCGGTGGGTGGGAAGCGAAATTCTCCGTCGTCAGCCTCCAGTTCAAACCGGATATAGTTTGGCTCTGACTCCCCTGCTAAGGAGAGGGTTTTTAATGAGTTTAGCACATCGCCTAAAGGTGAGTGCTGGAAGATGTCTGCGGAACTAAATTCAATGATCGACGCCTGGCCAGGCTCGACGGACGCGGATGTACGTGGTCCGAAACCTGTGGCCGGAGACGAATCCGAGGTTCCGGTGACACGGATCTTGCTCGAGGTTGAGTCTGTATGCGGCTCCAACGCCGCTAAGTGTGCGGCTTCCGTGGCGGGGTTGAGCTTCCTGTCTTCGGACGGCGCAATCTACTCTGGATCTAAGGCAACAGCAGTTGCAGGCGCTATCTCCTGGGCACGGTCCGATGACAGATTTAAGTCATATTCATCGTGGTGGCAGGGAGTGTTGGGGAACATAGTAATTTCAAAAAAATTCCTAAGCACACACAAGATCATGGTGATGCATAGCAACGAGAGAGGAGAGTGTGTCCACGCACTGTGAGACCGAAAGCGAAGCGTTGGAACAACGCGTTGATGTAGTCGACGCCTTCACGGCCCGACCGATCAAGCAATCAAACTACGGCACCTCCGATTTCTAGCACAGTTCAGCTCGATGACGCCCTCGAACTCCGATCCAGCCGAGTGTCGAGGAGAGTTCTGTCACAAGACGACGGCGTGGGACGATCTTGATGTTCTACCGCCGCAGGCTTCGCCTAAGCACCGCTACAATATTATCGAGGAGAACTATGGTGGAGGGGGGCACCGACACGGCTAAGAGATCAATGATCAATTGTTGTGTCTCCAAGGGTGCCCTCTCCCCAGATATAAAGGAGTGGAGGAGGGGAGGGCCAGCCTAGCTATGGCGCGACTCGAGGAGTCCTACTCCCACC